>CM060898.1:125502894-126990394 GCA_030762935.1 Hymenopus coronatus
AACACTACAGATTTATTTATTTGTTATTGGACCTTCTATCTTCCATTCTGTTTGAATTATAAATTCAGGTTATTAAACAACAGAGTACCATTGAGTGCAACATAGGCCTTGATGCTGTTGTCTATCTTTCGATTTCGGTCGATGTGCATTGCATGCGTAACCACTGTGAAGACGAGGCCGTTCTGGTGGCATTTGTATCTAATAAATTATAGAGATTTTAAATCGATTAATTACAAATCAAAGTTTTGTATTAAAGAAAGAAACGCAAGCAACATGTATCAAATTTGAATTCTCTCCATCATTTTTCTGAACAGTGAAACATATACGAGGGCCGTTTTTTTTAACTTCCGATAGGCTATAAATAAAAGATAAGTTCATAGAAAACCATTATTTTATTACTACAATTTTTGTACTATTATGGTTACTTTTCAACATAATCACCGAAATGATTGAGACATTTATCGTATTTGTGCACAAACTTTGCAATACCCGCTTCAAAATATGTTGCCGCCAATGATTTCAAATGAGCAGTGACGTTGTTTTAAAGAACTTCGTACTTTACGACGTTTGCGGAGAGCCATTCAAAACAAACGAAGAGGAATGCTGACTTCAGGAATTGTGTTGATCCATGACAATGCTCGTCCACACACTGCTGGCACAATGCATCGGCTCCTTGAACAATTTCAATGGGACATTTTCGATCATCCACCGCACATTCCTGACCTGGCACACAGCGACTTTCACCTTTTCTCTGAACTGAAGACGTGGCTAGAAGGGCAGCACTTTCAAAACAATGTCAATGCTCATTTTTTTTAATTAAATCATACTACAACTATGTGTAAAACTTATCTAGTAGCTTCATTATCATGATTATATCACTGTTTGGCAGTAATTATTCCAATGAACATATTCTGCAAATCACTGCATTTTTCACGCAATAACACATCACTGTGCTAAGTCCTCAGGTTTTGTCCTTTCTGGTCTTTTTGGTACTGCACTGGTTTCCAACAACTGAAGCTCAAGAGGATTTGAAAGTGTGTGGAGTCGTTTTTCATGCTTCACTGCCCTGGTTCTTATTTCTTCTCTAACGGTGTCCAATTTTAAGTCTCTATGAATGTTTTCATTCCTAATGTACTTTGGTGCATTTAGTATACCACGTAGCACTTTATTTTGAAAATCTTATATAATTTTGATATTTGTTTTCTTGGTGCACCCCCAGATCTGCATCCGTACGTCCTTATAGGTTTTAATATCTTCTTATACAGGAGTAATTTATTTTGTATATTAAGCTCAGAATGTCTTCCTGAGAGCCAATACATTTTTCTATATTTTATGTCAACTTCTTTTTTCTTTTTGACATGTGCCTTCCATTTCAACTTAGCATCAAGTGCATCAACTTGGCCTGGTTTGCATATGGGATTATTTGTTCATTAATAATTACAGGTAAGCTTTTTATTTTTTTATTTGTAAAATTAACACGAGTAGAATTTGTTTCAAATGCTCTTTTGAAATTATTGGCGGCAACATTTTTTGAAGCGGGTATTGCAAAGCTTGTGCACAGGTACGATAAATGTCTCAATCTTTACGGTGATTATGTTGAAAAGTAACCATAAGTGCACAAAACTGTTAGTAATAAAATAATTGTCTTATATTTATTGTCTTTTATTTATAGCCTCTCGGAGGTTGAAAAAAAACACGGCCCTCGTAGTTTCACACCTCTTTTCACAACAAAGCAAAAACAAACTTTTCTCTAAGGAGATGTCATGTCTCGAAGTTTTGTAACTCGTTCCACGAAACATTTCCTTTAAAATAAATTTGTACACGGAAAAACTATTTACCCTTAGAAAGCTGAAGGTGTTTTAGCATTAATTATACTGCAAGAAGCGCCTCCTTATAGGCGTTCTCACGGATACAAGCAAAAGTCGCTACTCTGTACAAAATATGCGAGAAGGAGAACAAATCAGAGCCATCATAAATGTCACATGATACCCCGAAAACATAAAATTAAGCTGTAGTGCGGCAGGAGTGTAATATTGAAGAGAAAATACACCTGAGGGGTCAAGATGAATATTCTGTTCGATGCTTCTCAGCTCTTCCGGCTGAAGTATTACCGGACGCCTTCCGCGTAGTGAGATATAAAACAGTGGCGAAGCATAAGTGAACATTTGGGCAAAAAATCTTTAAGTGTTCCATTCTCATGACTTTCCACATCTCTGCAAAAAATTATTGTTAAAACTAATTGAAAAAAAAAACTGATGTGTTACACTCACATGACTTTCTCTAACTCTTTTACAAACTTCTTACATAAGATTATTTTTCTTTCTGCACCTTGCTAATCGAGATAATCATTAGCAGAATGTTCTTACTACTTAGTTCCTTATAAGTAGAAAGAAAATAGAAGATTACACTAGGCTAAACCGATTATCAAATGTTTTAAAAGCTGTCATTAATCGATTGTCATTGCAAATCGCTTTTTTACTTGGCCAGGAGTAGAACAAAATTAAAAAGGACACTTCCTGCCTGAGAAAATTATAAGTGCTCACAACTGAAACCAAAAACAAGGAATATCTCGGAAACGGTTCCCTCCACAACAAAAATGTAAAGGGCATAAATTGTGTGTTGTAATCAGATTAACATTTTCTGTCTAGTAAGTTTTTGTCTATCTCTTACCGTTTAGCAGTTAAGCAAAATTTAACAAAATTTATCCAGAATAAAGGGTTCTTCAGAGGATATTCCCAGAAAATTCAAGATATACATTTTATTTGGTATGTAAATACCTTTAATATATGGAATTTTAATCAAAATCGTTAGAACCACTTTTTAGAAAACAAAAGTTACGAAAATGTTTTCATGTAAAGGTAGATGGGGGTGGGAGGATTTTCTTGAAAATCTTTGTGTCGCATCCTTGGAAGATACCAAACCTAAATACC
Source organism: Hymenopus coronatus (assembly GCA_030762935.1). Classification (NCBI taxonomy): domain Eukaryota; kingdom Metazoa; phylum Arthropoda; class Insecta; order Mantodea; family Hymenopodidae; genus Hymenopus; species Hymenopus coronatus. Next base: position 125,505,825 of record CM060898.1, read on the forward strand.
AAGTTTAGTATTTAACGGTCTTTTCGTTTTTGAGTTATGCTGTCCACAGACACACACACACACAGGCAGACACACACACATACACACGGACCTTTTTCTGAAAATGCTTTTTTTGGATTCAGGGGGTCCTAAAACATGTATTTCCGGTGAAATTTCGGTATCGAATTTTTGGGTGGAATACAATACTTCCTCTATACGCTATGCACATAGTACGTATAGAGAAAGTAAACAATAGCAGAAATAGTCTTATTACTTGTTTCCTTGTAAGTAGAAGCGAAATAAGGGAGTACCATAGGTTAAAGAGATAGTCAAAAGTTGTTTGCGATGTGATTGAAGTTCCTTTGTATGGACAGGAGTTGACAAACTCCTGAATGAGAAAATTATAAGTTTTTAAATCTGAAACCAATAAGAAGGAATATCCCAAAAACAATGAAGTCCACGAAAAAATATATATGACATGAATTGGGTGTTTTATCCTGATCTACATTTTTTGTGTAGAAATGGAAATGGAAATGGCCTGTTATTTATGGACGCTCTTTAACTGCTTTGGTTCTCAGCGTCCCATTCTATGTTGGGCGTGAAAGATCGCTTACTTTTGCTCAGAGGCCTCTCTTATCAGGCTTGAGGTTCTTTTACGTGCCGTAAATCTACGACACCGGTTTTCTCAAAAATGACTAACAATTTTGATTAAAACACCGTATATTAAATACATTTATATGGCAAATAAAATGTATATCTTGAATTTTCTGGGAATAGCTCTAAATTTCATTCTGAATGAATCTTTATAATTTTGCGCAGCTGGTAAACCGTAAGAGATGGAAAAAAACTTACTTCACAAAAAAAAAAAAATGTAAATCACATTAAAACATACAGTTTATATGATATTTTTTGTTTGTTGGAGTGACCATTTTGAGATATTACTTGTTATTTGTTTCAGATTTAAAATATTTACTTTTCTGACATGAAAAGTTGTAAATTTCATCCACACAGCAACCGGATCTTAAAAGATTTGACTATCGTTTTAGCCTAGTGTGTTTCCTTATTTACAAGGAAGCCAGTAAGTAAGACAATTTCTGCTAATGTCTATATCGATTATCATGAAGCAGATAGAAGAATGAGCTTTTTAGTAATAATTTGTTACAACGATGTGGAGAAAGTCATGTGACATTAGACATTTTTACTTATGTATAACATTAACATTATTCTTTTCATGTGTACTATGTTACCGGTTATTTAATAATCCTAAGATAAAAGAAAATGTGTTAATCTATCGGTGTTTATTCTTTACGAGCAACGCGGTGCTATGTTACAATGTTGCACTTAAGGATTTTAACATCGATGAACTCAACGACCACAGAGAGCAAAAACAGTTCCATCTGGCGTACGTAACAAGAAACAAATACGCATCACAACACATTGCAGGCATGAAATTAATTGCTGCATAAATTAGACAGGCTTGGGGAAGGGTTGAGTTATATAGTGTAATGAAGCCATTGTTTGCCGGGATATTAGCAGCACTAACTTAAACAGCTCCCCCCCCCCTGCCCACCACTTGCTGTAATAAAAGCAGCAAATTCGATTCTAATGTGTACTGCACAGGTATTTGCGCGCTTAAAACGGTTCTTGTCTAATTAAAGAGATCCAAAATGCAAATTTTGTACCATGAACATGTAGTAGATACAAAATTTCTGTAGGCTGGGTTTTTAGACCACTTGCCTCTCGCTGAAATGGCCCGGATTCAATCCCATGCGAACAAATATGATATTTGTAGTGAAGGAAGCGGCGCAGGGATGGTTTTTCTCCGGGTTCTCCGGTTTCCCACGGAATCACATTCAACCTGTGTCCATCTCCATTCCATGTGTCATCAGTGACATCGCCTGGAGTGGCTAAGCAGTAAAAGTGGGCGTTAAACACTATCCAAAAAAAAACCTTTCACTCACCTACGTCTTGCACTCACATGACTTTCTCAAGCTTCTAAAAATTCTTACACAAGATTATTCTTCTTTCTACACCACGCTAATCGAGATGTCATTAGTACAATGTTCTCATTAGTTAGTTCCTTACAAATAGCAGGGAATTAAGGCAATAGTTTAGGTTACACCGACAGTCAAATGTTTTGAAAGCTGTCGTTTGCGATTGTCATTGCAAACCGTTTCATTGCTTGCCCAGGAGTAGAACAAAAGAAAAGCGGACACTTCCTGTTTGAGAAAAGTATTTTAAGTACCTCGTAAACGAATAACAAGGAATATCTCGGAAACGGTTACCTCCACAACAAAAATGAAATGGACACAAATTGTGTGTTTTGATAACATCCACATTTTTTGTGTAGCATTTGTCTATGTCTTACGATTTAGCAGTCAAGTAAAATTCGGCAAAATTTACTCAGAATAAAGGGGTCTTCAGATGCTATTCCCAGAAAATTCAAAATATACATTTTATTTGGGATCTAAATATCTTTACTTTATTGTATTTTAGTCAAAATCGTTACAGCCATTTTTGAGAAAATCAAAATTTTCGAAACTTCTTCTATATAAAGGGTAGCTCGGAATGGGGGGAGTTTTCTCAAAATCTTCGTGGTGCATTCCTGGAAGATACTAAACTTAAATACCAAGTTTGATATTCTGGTTTTGTTTTTGGGTTATCGTGTTCACAGACACACGGAATCACTGACACAGGAGCACACGCGCGCACACACACACACACACACACACACACACGCCGACCTTTGTCTGAAAATACTTTTAATGGATATCCCCAGAAACGTCTATTTCTGGTGAAATCTCGGAAATGGTCTTATTCCTTGCAAGTGGAAGGCAAATAGCTTAAAGTCAAAAGCAGCTTGCTATGTGACTGAGGTTCCTTTGTTTGTATGGACAGGAGTTCACAAATTCCATATGAGAAAAGCATAAGTTTTTCAAAACTGAAAACAAAAACAAGGAATATGTAAAAAAACGAGCAAATACACGAAAAAATGTATGTTATAAATTGTGTGTTTTAATATGCTATACATTTTTTGTGTGTTAAGTTCTTTTCCATCTCACACGGTTTAGCAGGTATGCAAAATTCCGTAAAATTCATCCTGAACACAGTTGTCTTCAAAGGCTACTCCCAGAAAATACATGATATACATTTTATTTTCAGGTAAATATCTTTAATATTTAACATTTTAATCAAAAGGGTTAGAACCATTTTTAAGAAAATAAAAATTTTCGAAAAATTTTCCACGTAAAGGGTAGTTGGGTGTGGGGGGATTTTCTTGAAAATCTTCATATCGCATCCATGGAAGATATCAAACTTAAATACCAAGTTTGGTATTTAAAGGTATTTTGGTTTTACAGCCATGCTGTCCACAGACACACAGACACACACACGGACCTTTTTGTAAAAATGATTTTTTTGGATAAAACATGTATTTCCGGTGAAATCTCGGTATCGAATTTTTGGGTGGAATACAATACCTTCTCTATGCACTATGTACATAGTACGTATTGAAAAAGTAAAAATGCTTTTTTGGATACAGACGACCATAAAACGCCTATTTCCGATGAAATCTCCATATCGAATTTTTGGTTGGAGTGCAATACCTTCTCTACCAAGTACTATGTAGAGAAAGTAATAAGCTTTCGTAGAAATAGTTCGTAATAAGAGACAGAAGGTGGAGAAATTCATGTGAGTGTAACTGTCTTCACAGTGATCTCTCCAGTACAGGTAGCATATGTAGTCGATGTTGAATTAAGTGTATGTCCACTATATCCTGTTCACCCTTGGCAGTTTGCTAGTGGCACAGTTCACCTGGTGTATGGATCACCCTGCAATTGGTTTAACGCTGTGAAAGCGGGTTGCAGAACTGTTGCAGCTGACAGGCAAACAACCGCATACCTATTCTCCTGAGACCTTTGGAATCGAATTAGCCCCCAACGTGGCCCTTATTTGAGTGGAAGATGTGTCTGTCAACTATCGATCTAGGGTCCTTCGGGAAGCTGGTAATGTTTACTGTGGTTATCCTCCGGCCTTACTCCATCAGACACGGCCCGGTGGATGTTCCATCAGAGAAATGTCACTTCCATCCACAGCGAGGTTTTCCTCAAATAATCCTGCACGAGTGTGAATGCAAATTGCTTTCTGTCACGGTATCAACTGACATTGCCACATCAACAAATTGCGAAGCCAATGTCTGCTTGGCATCAAGCAAGATAATAGTCTATAGTTTGACGTCACAACATTGGCGGGTGCAGGAAGACAAAGATCAGATTGTTGTATACGTAAACAAGAGCGAATGCAGGATTTCTGAACGTAGTTTGGAGACCTACCCAGAAAACTTTTAAAAGTAACTTAATGTTTGCATATTGAAAAATAAAAATCTTGTGCGTTCCTTTCACATTACTTTCTCTACATCTCTGCAACTTCATGATAATCGAGAAAAAAAAAGCAGCAAGTCTTATTACTTGCTTCCTTCTAAGTAGAAGGGAAATAAGGGAGTACCATAGGTTAAGGTGATAGTCAAAAGCTGGTTGCTATGTGACTGAAGTTCCTTTGTTCGTATAGACAGGAGTTGACACATTCCCATATGAGAAAAGAATAAGTATTTTAAAATTAAAACCAATAACAAGGAATATCTCAAAAACGGTCAACTCCTCGAACAAAATTTATATAACATAAATCTTCATCATTTTCTATCAAGTAACTTTTTAGTGTAACTCTTACTGCTTACAGTTACGCAAAATATCGCAAAATTCATGCAGAATAAACCTATCTTTAGGGGTTATTTCCAGAAAATGCAGGATATACATTTTGCCAGGCAAATAGAATTGTATCATCTTCAATTTGTTAGGAATAATCTATAAAACTTCTGGTAAACCGTAAGAGATATTCTAAAACTTAGTATATTTTTTTTTTTGTAGAATTAACGATTTCTGGAATACTTCTTTTACTACTTTATGCTTTAAAATACTTGAATGCTGCTCATACAGGAAGTCTTCCTCCGTTTTATTTATATATATATATATATATATATATATAAAATATACAATTCTTTTTTATTTACTTTACTCCTGTCAATGAAAGAGAACGAAATTTTCGACTTTAAAAATGACTAACGATTCTGAATAAAATACCTAACGTATATTAAAGCCATTTAGAAAGGAAATATAATTTTATCTTCAATTTGTTTTTTGAATGGTCTCTGAAATCTGTACATTCTAGGTGAGATTTGCATAACAGGCAAATCGTAAGAAATAGACTAAAACTTACTACACAAAACAGGCATTATTTTTGTAGAATTAACGGTTTCCAATATATCCCCTGTTATTCCTTTCTGTTGTAGTATACTAGAATTTTTTTCGCATAAGAAGTCCTCATTTATTTTATATATACAGAATTTCATTTACAATCGTAGAGCGATAGCTTTTAAAACATTTACTGTCGGTTTAGCCCAGTGTATTCCCTTATTTCTCACCTACTTACAAAGATTAGGCAATAACACCATTTGTGGTGATTAGCTGATGCTAATACAAGAATAATGCTTTGTAAAAACAGTTTTGTTTGCTAAACAGATAAAAAAAAAAGCCATACAAATGGAACACATTGCATTTTATTTAAAAATTTACCAGAATTATGCAAAACAGAATATCCATGAAAAGATTGAAGAAAGCCAACTGGTATTCTATTTACATTTTTGCTTTCTCTACCACGTGCTATATACGTGATAGGCAGACAAGATATTCTATTCCACCCAAAAATTTGATACCCAGATTTTACCGCAATAAATGTTTTAAGGAAGGATCTCTGAAACAGTTTTATTAGAAAAAGGTTCGTATGTGTTTGTGTGTATGTCTGTCTCTGTGCTTGCGTGTGCCTGTGGACAGTATAAATAAAAAAAAAAAACTGGTGTTCCATTCACATGACTTTCTCTACATCTCTGGAACACATTATTGTTAAAAAGCTTATGCTTCTATTTATTTAAAACAAATTGAGAAAAAATTAGCAGAAATAGTTTTATTATTTATTTCCTTGTAAATAGAAGTGAAATAAGGGAGTACGATAGGTTAAAGTGACAGTCAAAACTGGTGGCTATGTGATTGAAGCTACTTTGTTTGTATGAGCAGAAGTTGACACATTCCTATATGAGAATAGTATACCTTTTTTAAAAGCGAAACCAGAAACAAGGAATAGCTTTAAAACGATCAAATCCACGAAAAAATATATAGGTATCATAAATAATGTGTTCTAATGTGCTCTGCATATTTTGTGTGGTAAGTTTTTGTCCATCTCTTATAGTTTGGCAGTTATGCAAAATTCCATAAAATTTCATAGCAGAAACCAAAAATAAGGAATGTCACAAAAACGACGAACTCCACGAAAAAAATGTATATAACATAAATTGTGTGTTTTAAAGTGCTCTACATTTATCGGTTCTACTTACAAGGAAGCAAGTATTAGGACTATTTCTGCTAATTTTTTCTGATTAGCATGAAGTAAATAGAAGTATAAGCTTTTTAAGAATTATTTGTTGCAGAAATATAGAGCAAGTCATGTGAATGGTACACATTAGATTTTTTAAATTACAACCGGGTAAATATACATAAGTACTAGATAGAAATAAATGAAAGTGTTGGAGCACATTACCAGAGTTTTCCCACTTGAACACAGTAAGTTGGACGTCACATGGCGTTAGTGTAGCGAGACTAGGCGTTAGTGTAGCGAGACTATAGCGCCATGTGACATATAGGAATGTTAAAAAAGAATGAGGAAGAGAAAAATACATTGATGTCTATGGAAAAATGGACAGAGGCAAGAACAGGAGCGGCCGCGCCGTGGCCGAGTGGTTAGACCACTCGCCTCTCACCTAGACGGACCGGGTTCGATCCCAAGCGACAGCACGTGAGATTTGTGGTGGACAAAGCGGCGCTGGGCGGGTTTTCTCTGGTTTCTCCGGTTCCGCCGCCACCGCATTCCACCGGTGCTCCGTCTTCATTCATGTATTGTCAGTGTCACCGCCTGCGGTGCCATAAGTAGTTAAAGTGGGCGTTAAACGCTGCCAAAAAAAAACCAAAAAAAAACAAGAGCAATATTATTAAAAGGTTTAAAAGCAGATAAAGATGCAAGCCCACTATGTGGCAATGTAGATAATAATTTACACTGTATAACTGAGTGCGAAGAAATGAAAATGTGGGGAGAGAGAGAGAGAGAGAGAGAGAGAGAGAGAGAAAATATGGAATAAAAACTGTGAAAAGCTAATGAGAGAAACGGTGTTCTTAAAACTTTTTGAAACAGCAGGAAAGAATTTCTGAAGCAATTAGATATGTATAAAGGGAAAGTAAGAGAGAAATGGGGGAGGAAAATCGCCAAACAAAGAGAGGATCTTAATAATAAAACTGGTGAACTTGAAAGTATAAAAGAAATAAATAGCTTAAGTTGGTAGGGTATAGAAATGTATAATTAGAGGGAAAGGAACATATACATAAATAACCAGGGTGTTAACTATATATGATACCAATTCAATCATTCCAGAAAAGAAATCATATTTGTATTAAGTTTGTAACTGAAGAGTTCTATATAAATTATTAATATTATTGTTAAAATTATTGAAATTCTTGTATACTGTAAAAATGTCAATGCAAATGGCGTGTTATTTATGGACGCTCTTTAACTGCTGTGGTTCTCAGCGTCCCATTTTATATTGGGCGTGAAAGACCGCTTAATTTTGCTCAGAGGCCTCTCTATCATGCTTGAGGCTTTTTTACATGCCGTAAATCTACGACACGGGACCTAAGGCTTTACTTCCCTTCCGAAGGAAGCCATGCTAAGGATTTCTACACCCGAAAAATTCCATCGTCCTCCGCCGGGTTTGAACCCGAGACCTTGGGTATATGAAGTCAGCATGTTAACCATTACACCACGGAGGGCGACTTATATACTGTAGGAGGTACCGCCCTCGCATGACTTGAATGGTCCGGATTGCGTGTTGTGTCTGGTGCACGTGTTATCCTGTAAGATCTGCTCGCCAAGTTAAGCAGCATCGGGCCTGGTCACAACTCGGATGGGTAACCGTCAAGTTGTTCTCCGACCAACTGGCTTTCCCCCACCCCCTACCTATATCCTTTCAGTTCTCCCCGCTAGCTGGCACTGCTTTCCTTGACAGCCCGCAAGCGGCTGGCCAAGTTAAGCAGCACCGGGTCTGGCTCCTCTCTGGGTGGGTGCCACTCCGGTAGGTAAGCCAGCCCGCGCCGGCTGCACAAAGAGAAACACCCTGTCCACATTACTTTGACACGACATAAACGCTTGCACAAGACTACATCTTTTATATCACACAGGTAAATCCGCGAGAAAAGCAGATAGGTACCGTGGTGATTTGCCCCCGCCCGAGTATACTCGGGCGACTAGTTCCTGCTCCTGGCTCCTGTAAGGCTGCGCACCAAGTTTTATTTAATCTGAGTGGTTCTTCCTTTCTATTGAAATGGTTGATATGTTTGTAGATGTGGATGCTTCACGGTGTAAAATTGTATAGTAATGAGTAGAGCATGTCAGTTTCACCGTCACGGATCACATCAGCCCCCTCTAGAGCATGCAGTGCTACCGTCAGTGTTCTGTCAGTCTGGTATTGACGCTCCGTTGGGTGGTACCCACATGAACAGGGGATCCGATACACGCGTGCCGATGAAAATGGGTCTCTGGGATCTTCGGCTGAGGGAAGGAAACTGCATGTTTTGGAATTATTGTTTTTTCACACAACCCGTATGAAGGACATGAGTTGGATAGGTAGAGTCAGACTGAAAAATTCTAGCCGATTGCTCTGCCACTGAGCTACCATGGCAACCTGCCGGCATAGCATTGAATTTCTCAACTGACTCGTATGTTTCCCGGTGAACCACAAGGTGATCTCAAATTATTTTGAGATGACAACCCAATGGCGACCTGTAAGTACTTTAGACCCAGGATTCATGGTATTGCCAACCATTATGGTCAATTTGAATTATTGTTTTTTCACACAAGCAGAGCAACCGGCTAGAGATCGGGAGATCCGTGGTTCTAATCCCGGCTATGGCATTGAATTTTTCAGTCTGACTCTACCTATCCATCAAACTGCCTGTTTGGTGAATTTGAAAATTGTGTCTACATTGTGGGTCTTCACAACCTTGGAAATTCGGTCTGTGAGCGTTTAAGGAAGGGAAGATAAATCACTCCTTTATTTTCTGGATTTTGTTGCCGTGTTTGTGTTTTAGGCTCTACTTTTAGATGTAAAGTTCTTCTTAATTCTTTTTACTTTTCTACACGTACTAAGCTCATAGTATACAGAGAAGGTATTGTGCTGCATCCAAAAATTCTCTACCGAGAAAAGCTCAAAAAAGAAAAGACCGTTAAATACGTTGGTATTTAAGTTTGGTATCTTGCAAGTATGACACGAAGATTTTAAAGAAAATCCTCCCCACCCCCAGCTACACTTTAGATGGAAATTTTTTCGAAAATTTTGATTTTCTGAAAAAATGGCTCTAACGATTTTGACTAAAATATCGTATATTATAGATATTTGCCTGAAAAATAATATGTATATCTTGAATTTTCTGGGAATAGCTGAATTTTCTGAAGACTATTCTGGATGAATTTTACGGAATTTTGCATAACTGCTAAACTGTAAGAGATACACAAAAACCTACCATACAAAAAAGTAGAGTACATTAAGACACACAATTTGTATTACATAATTTTTTTCCGTGGAGTTGATCGTTTTTGAGATATTCCTTATTTTTGGTTTCAGCTTTAAAAAATATACCTATTTGTCAACTCCTGTCCATACAAACAAATTAACTTCAGTCGTATAGCAACGAGCTTTTGACTATTACTTTAACCTATGGTACTCCCTTATTTCCTTTCTATTTACAAGGAAGCAAATAATAAGACCATTTTTTTCTCGATTAGCATGAAGTAAATAGAAGCATATGCTTTTTAAGAATAATTTGTTGCAGAGATGTAGAGAAAGTTATGTGAATGGATCACATCAGATTTTTTCCAGTAACCACAATAATGATGAGTATCATCATTGTTAAGGTGCACTGTAGTAGTGGTGTTTACAACATTGCCCATAGACATGTGGATAACTTCACACGGGGAAGAATCTTCGTGAAACTGGAGGAAGGACGAAGTTTGACGAGTGTTTCCGAGGAGTTTGATACTGCTCACAGGAGTGTTTCACGTGCATAGAGAGCCTTCCAAACCACGGCACTGCTGTCCCAAGGATTCCGGTAAAGCAGCGATATGGACTTGGGTTTCAGGAAACTATTGCAATTGGACACCTGGCGGTTGGAAGCCTTTGCCACTCGACATCTGAAGCTACCGAAGCTGAGCCCCCATTACACAATGTCCTTATTTGGTTGTTAAAGGGGACATTTAAATGGTTACAGACTTGGACAATCCTGCTGATTGTATGCTGCCAAAACTAAGGCAATTTTTATGCACTGAGAGATGGAAACTGATCTAGAAACACCAACCGTGCCATTCCAACAATGGCTCCTACTCATAATACACACTTCAAATGTTCCTGCATCGAATCCTTCCTTACATGTACAATAAACACAATAAATAAAAACCTGATGTGTTCCATTCACACGACTTTCTATACCTCTGCAACAAATTATTGTTAAAAAGCTTGTGCTTCTATTTACTTCATACTAATCGAGAAAAAATCAGCAGAAATAGTCCTAATGCTTGCTTCCTTGTAAGTAGGAGCGAAATAAGGGGGGTATTATTAGTTCAAGTGATGTCAAAAGTTAGTTGCAATGTGAACGAGGTTCCTTTGTTTGTATGGACGGGAACTGTTAAATTTCTGTATAAGTTTTTTGAAGCTGAAACCAAAAACAAGGTGGGTCTCAAAAACGATCACCTCCACGAAAAAAATGTATAACATAAATTGTGTGTTTTAACGTGCTCTACATTTTCTATGTAGTAAGCTTTTGTCTATCTCTTACCGTTTAGTTTTAAGCAAAATTCGGCAAAATTCATCCAGAATAGAGAGGTCTTTAGAGGCTATTTCAAGAAATTTGTATGTAAATGTCAGCAATATACGGGATTTTAATCAAAATCGTTAGAGCCATTTTTATTAGAAAATAAACATTTTCGAAAAAATGCCATGTAAAGGGTACTTTGGGGTGGGACTATTTTCTTGAAAATCTTCGTGTAGCATCCTTGGAAGATACCAAAATTAAGTACCAAGTTTTGTTTTTAACGATCTTTTCGTTTTTGAGCTGTGCTGCCCACAGACACACAGATACACACACATGCACACAGACAGACACACACACACACACACACACGGACATGTTTCTAAAAATGCTTGCTTTGGAATCAGGGGTCTCAAAACATGTATTTCCGGTGAAATCTCGGTATCGAATTTTGGGTACAATGCAATACCTTCTCTATACACTATGTACACAGTACGTATAGAGAAAGTAACAATCTAATACATAAGAATTGAGGCAGTACATGTCTTGTCATGGGGCAAAGTCATTCAGAAGGGAAAGATAAACCATAGCTAATAATATAAATTACACCAAGAAGGGAAATATAATTGCACATTGAAAATGGGAAGGGAAGAAAGATTTCAAACACGTTTAAGTAACCGAGTTGTCACGAGCTAGTAGCACCGTGTACCGTTAGAGGGTAGGACACTGAACCAAAAGGGCCGGAAGCCACTGTCCGAGGGAAACATAACGGGAAAGATTCTACCGCTGGCTAAGGGACACTTGTTGGGGCACTTGGCGTTGAACATCCGCACAACCAAGATGTGATATTTAGGGTCCGTAGTGGAGCCGATCAGACTACCTTTAGTTGTGAGGGAAATAGTTATTGTAATACAGATCAGAGTACGGACGATATCACTGCATCAAAATTAATAAGTAACAATAGTCGCGGTTGCGTAAAGTATAGTTTCACAGTTGAAAATTTAAAAGGAATACGTGTGTGTTCGACGGCGCAAAAAGGCCGAACTGAGTAAAGCACTTGTGTCGTACCACTCTCTGAAAGAGTTTCCATGCTAATAAAAATCTTCAGCTAGGGCACCCGGGACATGAACACGTAACCCCGTTACCATCCCACAATCTAGGGGGACACAAGAGGGGAAAATTGGTTAAAAGCTTTCAGTCAAACAAAATAATTGTAAAAAAAGAGGAGATGAAGATTTGAACCCTGGAATTCAATCAAAATAAATAAATACATAAATAACAAGAACCTGTAGATAAAATTATTTTGTTAGCAGTGTAAAAACAAAGGAGAGAAGTTGGTTGACTACGGTCAAATGCATTGTGCAAGAGGCCAGAAAGGAGCACGTCAAACAGCGGGTGTGATTGCAACCTCCTTTAACGGGACTAGTAAGCACGCAATCTCACTCTACACCGCGACAGGGCAACAGAGGCGGACCAGTACGTTGTGCTCTATAGGTGGCACCGTTTGGACCAATGAGGAATGGGGTCGCGTACTCTTCTCGAATGAGAGCAGATTCAGTCTGAATAGTGCCGTACCCTCATCTGGCGAGAGGTGGGAACAGTAATGGACCCCGGAACATGATCGTTGTGGAGGGAAGCATAATGTTACACGGTAACCTCACCACTGGTCAACCTAATTGTAATACTGTACTCCTTACCCGTGTGCAGTCAGTCCGGACTTTATTACTTTCTCTACACATACTATGTACATAATGTATAGAGAAGGTATTGTACTCCACCCAAGCATGCGATACCAAGATTTCACCGGAAATATGTTTTAGGGTCCCCTGTATCAAAAAAAAAAAATTGTTGAAAAATGTCCGTGTGTGTGTGTGTGTGTGCGCGCGCGCGCACGTATGTATGAACAAGATAACTCAAAAACGAAAATTCGGTAATATACCAAGCTTGGTATTTAAGTTTACTACCTTCCAGGGATGCGTCACGAAGATTTTGAGAACTGTCTCCGCCCATCCCAAACTACCCTTTACATGGGAAAGAATTCAAAAATTTAACTGTCTCAAAAATGACTAACGATTTGATTAAACTACCGTGTATAATGATATGTATACGGCAAATAAAATGTATATCTTGAATTTTCTGGGAGTAGCCTCTGAATGAATTTTGCTGAATTTTTGCGTAACTGGTAAACCGTAAGAGATAGGCAAAAACTTACTACACAAAAAATGTAGATCGCGTTAAAACACATGATGTATTACATATACCTTTTTTTTTTTTTTTTTTCGCGGAATTGACTGTTTCTGAGATACTCTATTTTTTCACATTCAAAATACCTAGAATTTTTCTCACATGGAAAATTATAAACTTTTTGCCCTGCATAGGAACTGATGTTTAACTACTAGACAACGAGCTTTTAAAGGATTTAACTATCACTTTAGCCGAGAATTCTCTTATTTTCTCTCTTCTTACAAGGAAGCAAGTAATTAAGACCATTTCTGCCAATGTTTATCCCTATTATCATAAAATAGACAGAAGAATATGTTTTTGATAATAATTTGTTACAGCGATTTAGAGAAAGGCATGTGAATGGAACACAGATTTTTTTATGGATGCGCGAACGAACAACGTAGGTCTTTTGGAACAAAATTCCCTCGATTTAAATCCCATTGAACGAACATGTGAGAGGTGCTTTGGGAAGACACATTGCAATGCGCCTATATGCACCAACGACCATTCAACAGCTGTCAACAGCGTTGGTGGAAGAATGAAACGCCCTCCACAAGAACTCCATACCAAACTTGGGGTCAGCTTGGGAATACGATACAAAGCATGTATTGCTTTTGGTGGTAGTCATATACCCGTTTAATTACCGTGTCTCATGTTATGGAGCAGGAGTGCTCTCTTTGGCCCATTTCGATACATGCTCATAAATACCAAGTTTAGTGTTTATTCGCCTTTTCATTTTTGAGCCATACTGCATACACACATACACTTACACATACATACGGACATGCTTTGTTGGAATCAGTAGCTCTCAAATTATGTATTTCCGGTGAAATATCGGTATTTAATTTTTGGGTGCAATACAATACCTTCTTTATATACTATGTAGGTAGGTATATTGCACGTGTAGAAAACGAAAACGTACTAAAAGTGTTAAGAGAACCAACATTTTGTAACATTTTTAAGAATCAAATTTTGGCCAAATTTTATATTTTACCTCATCTACACGTACTACGTACATAGTAAATTGTAATGCACAAAAACTTCAATTCCGAGATTTCATTGAAAATGTATGTTTTGAGACCCTCTGAATCAAAAAAAACAATTTTTAGGAAAACGTCCGTGTTTGTGTGTGCAGCATAGCTCAAAAACGAAAAGTCCATTAATACCAAACTCGATAGTTAAGTTCAGTATCTTCCAAGTATGCGACATGAAGATTTTCAAGAAAATCCTCCCACCACAAACTACTCTTTATATGGAAAAATTTTCGAAAATTTTGATTTTCCCAAAACGGGCTCTAATGATGTTTAAGATATTTTATGACAAACGAAATGTTTATCTTGGATTTTCTGGGAATAGCCTCTGAAGACCTCTTCATTCTGGATGACTTTTGTATAACTGGCAAACCATAAGAGATATACAAAGTCGTACTATACAAAAAAAAAATGTAGATCCCATTAAAACAAACACTTTATTTTTGTGTAGAGTTAACCGTTTTCGAGATATTCCGGATTATTCGTTTGAATTTTAGCCACTTAAACTTTTCTCAAACGTGAAGAGATCTTCCTTCCCGTTTCTCTTTCTTACTCCTGGCAAACAAAGAGATTAGAATTTCAATTGTTTCACATAGCGACTGTCGATATTATCGCTTTAGCCTGTGCATTTTCTTATTTCCCCTCTACTTACAAGGAAACAATTAATAAGACTAAATCTCCTTCTGTTTTTCTTAATTTACATGATGTAGATAACATGTTTTGTATAAAAGGTTTGTTTACCGACCAGCTAGAGGACATCATGTGAATGGAACACATTAGATTTTTCTCTTCTACTTGCAAGGAACTAGGTAATGAGGACAATATCTGCTAATGTTTGTCTCGATTAGCATTAAGCAGATGGAAGAATTAGCATATTAACAATAATTTGATACAGCAATGCAGAGAAAGTCATATGAATGGAACAAATAAGATTTTTTTTGTTTACTAACACACCCTTTAGTCGTCTCCTTAGCGCGGTAGTAGCGCAGCTGCTTACCAAGCGGGAAACCAGGGTTCGATTCCCAGTACCGGCATGGGAATTTTTTCCCCGCTGGGAGACCTGGCCCGGGGTGCACTCAGCCTCCAAAGGTCCCTGGGGGGCCAATTGAGGAGCTACTTGATGGAGAAGTAGCGGTTCCAGGTCATGAGGACCGCATTAACCGCCCGGGGGGCTCGAGGTGCTGACCACGTCTCATCCTCCAATTCTGCACTCCCATCCATGACGTCTGTAATGGACCGAGATGGGGACGCGGTAGGACAAGGTTCCCCGTGAGCTGTCGTGCCATGGAGTTTTTAACGCACCCTTCACAAATCGAAGCATCATTTAACTTTTATGTTATTATGAAAGCTAGGTACAAAGAGTGTCGCCGTGAAAAGAGGTTATAGTAGTTAAGGGTTTTAATTATCGCTTGCGTTTACTTGGCCTCCGATGGAATCCTTCAAAAGCATGGGAGTGTGGGAATTAAAACACGGTTTCATTATTGTACTAAACTTCTCTTTGTTTCAGTTTTAATTGCGACGTTGTTGTGCAAGGCAGCTGGTAACAAGCAGAAATTCAGTGCTCCTTTACGCAGTAAATTACAAAGATTCATCAATACTTTCGGATCCGCCCTATTTTCTACAAAGGGTAAATCTGCTTGCGTACAATATGTAGGCAGTCACCAAACTATGAAAATAACTATTTCATTTCTCAATATATCAGATCAATCAAACAAAAAAAAAATCTGATGTGTTCCACATCTCTGCAACAAATTGTTGTTAAAAATCTCTTGCTTCTATTTACTTCATGCTAATCGATACGCAATTGTCAGAAATAATCTTATTACTTGCTTCCTTGTAAGTAGAAGTGAAATAAGGGGGTACTATAGGTTAAAGTGACAGTCAAAAGCTGGTTGCTATGTGACTGATGTTCCTTTGTTTGAATGGACAGGAGTTGACAAATTCCTGTATGAGAAAGGTATAAGTTTTTCAAAGCTGAAACCAAAAACAAGGAACACCTTAAAAAACGATCAACTCCACACAAAAAAAAAAAACTCTGATGTGCTACACTCGCATGACTTTCTCTAGCTGTTCTACAAAACTTCTTACATAAGATTATTCTTCTTTCCGCATCTTGCTAATCGAGGTACTCATTAGCACAATGTTCTTATTACTTAGTTCCTTATAAGTAGGAAAAAATAAGGCAATACATCAAGTTAACGCGGCAGTCAAATGTTTTAAAAGCTATTGTTTGGCGACTGTCATTACAAATCCCTTCTTTTCTTGGCCAGAAGTAGAACAAAGAAAACCGCACACTCCCGTCTGAGAAAAGAATAAGTACTTCACAACTGAAACTAATAACAATGGACACCTACCTCGAAAACTGTAAGCTCCTCGAAAAAAATGTAGATGACTAACTTGTGTATTTTAACAAGACCTACATTTTTTGTACACCAAGTTTTTGTCTATCTCTTATGGTTTAATAGTTATGCCAAATTAAGCAAAATTCATTCAGAATAAACAGGTCTTTAGAAGCTGTTCGCAGAAAATTCAAGATATACATATTATATCTTTAAAATACGATATTTTAATCATAATTGTTAGAGCCATGTTTAAGAACATAAAAATTTTCGAAAACATTTCCATGTAAAGGGTAGTTTGGGGTGGGGGATTTTTCTCAAAATCTTCGTGTCGCATCCCTGGAAAATAGTAAACTTAAAAAAACCAAGTTTGGTGCTTTACCGACTTTTCGTTTTTGAGTTATCGTTTTCACAGACACACGGACACACACACACGGACCTTTTTCCGAAAATGCTTTTTTTTAGATAAAGGGGAACCTAAAACATATATTTCCGGTGAAATCTCGGTATCGAATTTTTTGGTGGAGTGCGATGCCTTCTCTATACACTATGTACATAGTGCGTATAGAGAAAGTAAAAACGATCAACTCCACGAAAAAATTATATAACATAAACGTGCTCTCCATTTTTTGAGTGGTAAGTTTTATCCAATTCATACGGTTTATCAGTTATGCAAAATTCCGTAAAATTCATCCAGAATAAAGTAGTCTTCCCAGGAAATTCAAGATATAGATTTTATTTTTCAGGTAAAAATCTTTAATACAGGATCTTTTAATCAAAATCGTTAGAGCCATGTTTGAGAAATTCAAACTTTTTTAAAAATGTTTCATATAAACGGTAGCTTAGAGGTGGTGTATTTTATTGAAAATCTTCGTGTCGCATCCTTGGAAGATGCTCAACTTACATAGCAAGTTCGATACTTAAGCAACTATTTGTTTTTGAGCTATTTTGCCCACAGTCACACACACAGACACACATGTACATTTTTCTAAAAAACACATTTCCTAAAACATGTATTTCTGGTGAAATCTCGGAATCAAAATTTTGGGTGCATTACAATACCTTCTCTATACACTATGTACATAGTAAGCGTACAGAAAGTTAAAAACATTTTTAGAAAAAGTTGGTATGAATGTGTGTATGTGCGTGTGTGCGCGCCCATGCACGCGTCTGTGAATACGATAACTAAAAACGAAAAGTTGGTAAAATGCCAAATTTGGTATTTAAGTTTAATATCTTCCAAGGATTCGACGCGAGGATTTTGAGGAAAATACCCCCCACCTCAAAATCCACATTATATGGAAAAAATTTCGAAAATTTTGATTGTTTCAAAAATGGCTCTAACGATTTTGATTAAAATATAGGATATTAGATATATGACAAATAAGGTATATATCTTAAAATTTGGGGAATTAACTCGGAAGACCTATTTATTCTGGTTGTATTTTGCTGAATTTTGCATAACTAATGAACCGTAAAATGTATACAAAAGTGCACAAAAATGTAGATCCTATTAAAACACACAAATTATGTCTTACACCTTTTTTTGTGGAGTTGACTATTTCCGAAATATTCTTTGTTATTGGCTTCAGTAATAAAATATTTAAAATTTTTCTCATACTAAGGATTGGTCAACTCCTGGCCATGCAAACAAATGGATTTCCTTGCATGCCAACATGCTTTTAAATAATTTGACTATCGCTTTAGCCTAGTTCATTCCCTTATTTCTCTTCTACTTACAAGGAAGCAAGTAATAAGACCATTTCTGATAATGTTGTTTTCGATTAGCATGAAGTAGATAGGAGGATAAGCTTTGTAACAATATTTGTTATAGACATGTTGGGACAGTCATTTGAATGGAGCACTTCCATGATCATGTGTAATATGCAGGTATTGCTATTTCACATCCCAGAGCTGTCTGAACGCCCAGAATCCGCAGCTGGCTATGGGTTCAATGGACGTTGCCGCTGTGGAAGCTAGTGAAGTTTCTCTGACGTGTGACGATCATCCAAGACATGCCAAGGTTAAATCACAACAAAAGACAGCTGGGTAAAGTGTAGCAATTGTTACCTCAAGACAGCGCTACAATGGGGAAGGTTCAAGTCCCGGCTCTCAGCCCTGCAACACTCGACCACACACTTCTGCTTCTTCAGTTCCTATCTTCTCCGATAGAGTCTCTTCAAGTATCGGCCACCAGAGAGTCATCCAAACGAGTTCGACCTGCGCACAAGAATTCATTCTCAAGTTGAAGTCTACACAAAAACATATACATTACATATAATGAGCGGTTTATTTAGAAAGACAAGAAACATAGCAAAGAACTATGCGTTACTTTCACATAGCTTTCTCTGCCTATTCTGCTACAAATCGTATTTAAAAAAGTCTATTCTGCTATTCATTTCATATTAATCAAGCTAGACATTAGCAGAATGAATTTATTTACACAGACTATTTCGTTCATGACACATGATTGTAGGAAGTGGCCAATCCAGTACATTGGCACAAAAATTCCAACCAATCGGAACTCATTATCTCTGCATTCTAATCGTATTTTTAATCATACCCACGTGCAACTGTTTTTCCAAATTTATTGCACCCACGTGAATTTGTTTTCGTCTTATAATAATAGTATCAGTGTGCAGTGATATTCCCGAACATAATGACCGAAGTTCCAAAAAGGTTTTGGGGAAAGGTCTCCCACTGAAATAGACATATTAATTGAAAACTCAAAGCCGCAGAATACTAAAAACAACAGAGAGTGTGTGTGGAACAGTTCAACGATTTCTGTAAGCAACGAGGCCATGATTTATGATATGGACATCAACTTGCAGTGATTTCGGTGCAAATGTACGTCAACACAAATGGGATTTTAGAAATATTCTTCTTCGTGTCGGTATAGGCTAATCATTATTATTATTTTATTCATGAAATAGTCTTATTAAATACAACTCGAGCTAAAAGTTTCTCTAGATGAATTCCCAAGCAGCTTGATAAAGTAGGAGTTTTTGCTGTATTAGGTATGATAATTACAAAAGGAATAGAAGAATATACTAGTTTTAGGCGATAGTTAAGTGTTTTAAAGCCAGCCTCTGCAGAGTAGGGATAGCGTATGTTCCGCAATCTCGTTTAGCGGTGTTTTCCCTCATCCTGAGAAGATATGTGTAAGGTTACCTTAAGCTCTATGAACCCCAGGCTCATATGAGCCTTATTTCACCAATTTCATTCATTGTCTAATATGAGTTCCATTTTAAAGGATGTTAAAACTATAAAGAATCTGATGTGTTCCATTCACATGACTTTCTTTACATCTCTGCAACAAATTATTGTTAAAAAGCTTAGGTTTCTATTTTGTTCATGCTAATTGAAAAACATTAGCAGACATAGTCTTATTATTTGCTTCCTTAAGTAGAAGCGAAATGAGCGAGTAGCATAGGTTCAAGTCATAGTCAAAAGCTGGTTGCTATGGGACTGAAGTTCCTTTGTTTGTATGGTCAGGAGTTGACAAATTCCTGTATAAGAAAATATATGTTTTTCAAAGCTGAAACTAAAAATAGGGAATATCTTAAAAACGATCAACTCCATGAAAAAAGTATATAACACAAATTGTGTATTTTAATGTGCTCTACATTTTCTGAGTGGTACGTTTTTGTCCATCTTTTACGCTTAGCAGTTATGCAAAAATCCGTAAAATTCATCATATTTAAAGTAGCCTTCAGAGGCTATACCCAGCAAATTCAAGATATACATTTTTTTTGTCAAGTAAATATCTTATATATACGAGATTTTGATTAAAATCGTTAGAGCCATTTTTAAGAAAATCAGAATTTTCTAATTTTTTTCTATGTAAAGGCCAATTGGGGGTGGGGGATTTTCTTGAAAATCTTCGTGTCTTATCCTTGGAAGATACCGAACCTAAATACCAAATTTGGTTTTTAACGGTATTTTCATTTTTGAGCTATGCTGCCCAAAGGCACACACACAGACACACACACACACACACATACACACACACCCGGACATTTGTCTAAAATTGCTTTTTTTGGATTCACGGGTTCTCAAAACATATATTTCCGGTGAAATCTCGGTATCGAATTTTTAGGTGCAATACAACACCTTCTCTATACACAATGTACATAGTACGTATAGAGAAAGTAATAAAAGAGCTGATCGCTATGTGAGGACCTTGAAATGCTGTACTCTTTGTATTGCCGGGATGAAAGGATATGAGAGCTTCCTATTAGAGAGAAGTATTATGTATTGGAAATTATCATCCAATAGTACGCGATACCTCGTAATTGGTTAACTCAAAAGAAAATCAATTTCACATACATTGAATGCTTTAACGAAGTCTAAATATTTTGTACAGTAAGATACTTGTCATTCAGAATGAAGAGGACTTTAGAGAGTATTCCCAAAAATTCAATACACAGATTTCGCTTATCATAAGAATTTTTTGATAATTTAGTTTTTTAATCGTCAGAATCGATTTTAAGAAAATTAAAATAAAACAAAAAAAAAAAAAAAAACAAATCCATGTAGAGGACACTTTCGAGCAGAGAAGTTTCATGAAAACGTTCACTTCGGCTCTTGAAAGATATCGAACTTGTATATCAAGTTTGGTATTTAACTGACTTTGCGACTTTAAGTTACACTGTTTACATACACACAAGGACATTTTGCAAAAAATGATTCTTTTTTACTTTCTCTATAGGCACTATGTACATAGTGTATAGAGAATGTATTGCACACCACCAAAAAATTCGATACCGAGATTTCACCAGAAATATATGTTTTAGGGTCCCCTGTATACAAAAAAAAATATTTTCAGAAAAAGGTCCGTGTGTGTGTGTCCGTGTGTGTGTGTCCGTGTGCCTGTGAACACGATAACTCAAAAAGGAAAATTCAGTAAAATACCAAACTTGGTATTTTAGTTTAGTATCTTCCAGGGATGTGACACGAAGGTTTTGAGAAAAATCCCCCCACTCCAAACTACCCTTTACATGGAACTTTTTTCGAAAATTTCGATTTTCTCAAAAATGGCTCCAACGATTTTGATCAAAATGTCAAATATTGAAGACATTCACCTAAGAAATAAAATGTATATCTTGATCTGCTAAACCATAACCATAAGAGATGGACAAAAACTTACTGCACAAAAAATGTACAGCACGTTAAAACACACAATTTATGTTATATACATTTTTTTCGTGGAGTTGATCGTTTTTGAGATATTCCTTGTTTTTGGTTTCTGCTATGAAAAACGTACACTTTTCTCATACAGGAATTTGTCAACTGCTGTCCATACAAACAAAGGAACTTCAGTGACATAGCAACCAGCTTTTTATTACCACTTTAACCTATGGTACTCCCCATTTCGCTTTTATTTATAAGGAAGCAAGTAATATGGCTATTTCTGCTAATTGTATACATGAAGTAAATAGAGGAATAAACTTTGTAAGAATAATTTGTTGCTGAGGTATAGAGAAAGTTATGTGAATGGAACACATCAGATTTTTTTAAACAAGGAAACCCTATAAGTGTATTTTCCGATGAGATTTCAGTATGGAATTTAGGGTGGAATACAATACCTTCTTACCTACTATATACAGGAGAAAGTAAAATTTGATCCTCCACTTGACACCTCTAGTTTTTACTTTCACTACACGTTCTATGTACATAATGCATAGAGAAGGTATTGCTTTCCACCCAAAAATTCTATACCGAGATTTCATCGGAAATACATGTTTTGGGTCCCCCCTAAATAAAAAAAAAAGCATATTCAGAAAAAGGTCCGTGTGTATTTAAGATTGGTATCTTCCAAGGATGCGACACGTAGATTTTCAAGAAAATCCCAACACCCCCAATTACCCTTTACATCGAACATTTTTCGAAATTTTTGATTTTCTTAGAAATGGCTCTAGCGTTTTTAATTAATATATCGTATATTAAAGATATTTACCTAACAAATAAATTATCTTACATTTTCTGGGAATAGCCTATGAAGACTACTTTATTCTGGATCAATTTTACGGTCTTTTGCATAACTGCTAAACCGTAAGAAATGGACAAAAACTTACCATACAAAAAATATAGAGCACTTTAAAACACACACTTTATGTTATATACATTTTTTTCGTGGAGTTGATCGTTTTTTAGATATTACTGTTTTTGGTTTCAGCTTGAAAAAACTTTGTCAACTCCTGTCCATACAAACAAAGGAACTTTAGTCACATAGCAACCGGCTTTTGACTATCAATTGAACCTATGGTACTCCCTTATTTCGCTTCTACTTACAAGGAACAAAGTAATAAAATATTTCTGCTAAGTTTTTTTCTTGATTATCAAGAAGTAAACAGAAGCATACGCTTTTTAACAATAATTAGTAGTGATGTAGAGAAAGTCATGTGAATGGAACATATCAGATTCTTCTAAATTGTCTTTCTCCTAAGTTTCGAGCATCTCGCTCTAATGCACTTCTGCTTGTTCTAACGCACTGTGAGGGATTGACTATTCGTAGAATTTATCGATATATCATGTGTCCACCTCTGCCTGTTTTAGTTGTCTCTCTCCTTCCATCAACGTGTTATTTGACGATTTCTGTGGTCTAAAACTTAGTTTTTAATTATTTCATATGGTTGACGTGTCTATTTCAGCTGACGGGTTGTTGCACTGCACAGGCGGAAACCCACGCAGAGGCTTCGACCCCATTCGAGAACACCTCCGCCTCCAAGAGTGGTGCGAGCGTTGGCGGCTGTCCATGACGTCGTTAAGCTCCTGACCCGTTTCACCGGATGAATTGTCATGTAAATAAAACACAAAATGTACTCCTCCGCTTACTTGCTCTGATTGGAGGACTATCGGGACTATTTTCGTAACCACGTGGTGTCAAGGGAGATATCCACGTGAGACCATTGCTTTCCTTCTACCCGTTCTTCTTCGCGGAACAGTTTAGTAACACTCCACTGATTAGTTAACAATAGCGTATAGCACTCCAAACTCGAGATATAAATAGGAAATATAAAAATCACTTTAGAAAGTATATATGAAAAATCTGATGTCTGCCTTCACATGAATTTCTCTATATTTCTGTAACAAATTATAGTTAATAAGCTTATTCTTTTATTTATTTCATGCTAATCGAGAAAAATTAGCAGAAATAGTCTAATTTCTTGTTTTATTGTAAGTAGAAGAGAAATAAGGGAGTATCATAGGTTAAAGTGAAAGCCAAAAGCTGGTTGCTATGTGATTGAAGTTCATTTGTTAATATGGACACGAGTTGGCAAATTCCTATATGAGAAAAGTATTACGTTTTTCAAAGCTGAAACCAAAAACAAGGACTATCCCAAAAAACGATCAACTCCACGAAAAAAATGTATATAACATAAATTGTTTGTTTTAACGTGCTGTACATTTTGTGTGTGTTAAGCTTTTGTCCATCTCTTAGGGTCTAGTAGTCATCCAGAATAAAGTAGTCTTCAAAGGCTATTCCCAGAAAATTCAAGATATACATTTTATTTGTCAGATAAATATCTTTAATATACGATATTTTAATCAAAATCGTTATATCCATTTTTGAGAAAATCGAAATTTTCGAAAAAAGTTCCATGTAAAGGGAAGTTGGGAGTGGGAGGATTTTCTTGCAAATCTTCGTGTCGCATCCTTGGAAGATACCAAACCTAAATATCAAGTTTGGTTTTTAACGGAATTTTCGTTTTTGAGCTATGCTACCCACAGACACACATACACATACACACACACATACGGACATTTTTCTAAACATGTTTTTTTTTTTTTTTTTTTTGGATTTAGAAGATCTCAAAAAATATATTTCCGCTGAAATCTCGGTATCGAATTTTGGGTGCATTACAATACCTTCTCTATACACTACACGTATAGAGAGAAAGTAAAGAAATTGTGTTCCATTCAGATGGCTTTCTCTACATCTCTGCAACAAATTATTGTCAAAAAGCTTATGCTCCTATTTACTTCATGCTAATCGAGAAATATTTAGCAGAAATAGTCTTATTACTTGCTTGTAAGTAAAAACGAAATAAGGGAGTACCATAGTTAAAGTGATAGTCAAAAGCTGGTTGCTATGTCACTGAAGTTCCTTTGTTTGTAGACAGTACTTGATAAATTCCTAGATGAGAAAAATAAGTTTTAAGGCTGAAACCAATAATAAGGAATATCTAAAAAAAAAAAAAAAAAAAGACCAAATGTGTGTTTCAATGAGCTCTACGTTTTCTATTAGATAGATTTTTGTCTATCTGCTACGGTTTACCAGTTATGCAAAATTAAATAAAATTCACCCAGAATAAAGTAGTCATCAGAGGTTATTCCCAGAAATTTCTAAATATTTTTAATTTGTTTTTGTCTGGTAAATTATTTAATATACAATATTTTAATTAAAATCATTAGTCATTATTGAGAAAATCAAAGTTTTCGAAATTTATCCATTCAATGGACAGTTTAGGATGGTGGGATTTTCTTGAACATCTTCGTGTCGCATCCTTGGAAGATACAGAACTTAGATACCGAGTTTGGTATTTAAAGCTCTTTTCGTTTTTGAGCTATGCTGCCCACAGACAAACACAGACACATACACTGACTGACAAACATACACAAACAGTGGCATTTTTCCAAAAGTGTTTTTATTCAGGGTACTTCAAAACATGTACTTCAATCGAAATCTCGATATCAAATTTTTGTGTGGAATTTAATACTTTCTCCCTACATAGTAAATGAATAAAAAGTAATTCGCATAGGAAAAGTTCACAGATTAAATACATTTGCGATAAGGACGAACGCGTCAGTGGAGAGTATAAAACGAGAAAAGGGCAGTATGGTGTATCACTTATGCAGGTTGCATTTGTACAGTTGTACCCAGGATTAATAAAGATGACGCTCTCTCGCGTTGCAATGATAAACGCCCGCCATTTCGCGGGACGCAGATGGCTTTCTGCAAGCGGATACGCCAGCCCATTCTGGCGAACTTCAGGCTCCTTGCAAATAACCGCTGTCTTCCTTCTAACAATGCGTCGGGGTTCTAACATGTGTCATTTTCTTCTCGACAATACCACGTGGTCTGGGGAGATATCTAATAGCCTACACTCCTGAAGTAATACCTGACCTTTTCTTCTCGGCAAGCCGCTCGGTCCAGAAAGACATCCTATGGGCTACACTTGCGACAAACCAGTGCCATTTTGATCTACACAATAACCGCCGTCATAGTATAATTTAAGTCTGTATAACATGTGTCAATATGTTCTGTTAATACCACGCGGAGTGCAGAGATATTGAATAGCAGAGATTCCCGATATTGTGTACCCAAATCTTCCGATAATTTTTTTTCAAGTTTGTTGTGACACCGCGCGATATGAAGATATTATGTATCCTAGACTTCCGACAAATTGTTTGTAACTTGCTCTGACAATACCGCACTATATGAAGATATTATGTATCCTAGACTTCCGTCAAATTGTTTTTAAGTTGCTCTAACAATACCGCGCTATATGAAGATATTATGTATCCTAGACTTCCGACAAATTGTTTGTAACTTGCTCTAATAATACCACACTATATGAAGATATTATGTATCCTAGACTACCGACAAACTGTTTGTAAGTTGCTCTGACAATACCGCACTATATGAAGATATTATGTATCCCAGACTTCCGACAAATTGTTGTAAGTTTTTCTGACAATACCGCGCCATATGAAGATGTTATGTATTCTAGACTACCGACAAACTGTTTGTAAGTTGCTCTGACAATACCGCACTATATGAAGATGTTATGTATTCTAGACTACCGACAAACTGTTTGTAAGTTGCTCTGACAATACCGCACTATATGAGATTATTATGTATTCTAGACTACCGACAAACTGTTTGTAAGTTGCTCTGACAATACCGCACTATATGAAGATATTATGTATCCTAGACTTCCGTCAAATTGTTTTTAAGTTGCTCTAACAATACCGCACTATATGAAGATATTATGTATCCCAGACTTCCGACAAATTGTTGTAAGTTTTTCTGACAATACCGCGCCATATGAAGATGTTATGTATTCTAGACTACCGACAAACTGTTTGTAAGTTGATCTGACAATACCGCGCGATAAGAAGATATTGTGTATTCTAGACTTCCAATAAATTCTTTGTAAATTTGTCTGACAATACCTCGCAATATGAAGATATTGTGTATTCTTGACTTCAGATAAATTGTTTGCAAGTTGCTCTGACAATACCGCGCGATATGAAGATATTGTGTATTCTTGACTTCAGATAAATTGTTTGTAAGTTCCTCTGACAATACCGCGCGATATGAAGATATTGTGTATTCTAGACTTCCGATAAATTGTTTGTAAGTTGCTCTGACAATACCGCGTGATATGAAGATATTGCATATCCCAGACTTCAGATGAAGTGTTTGTAGGTTGTTCTGACAATATCACGCAATGTTGAGAGATATTATGTATTCTAGTGTTGGCAAGTTCTTCTGACAATATCGCGCAATATTGAGAGATATTGTTATCCAAGACTTTAGGTGAAGTGTTTGCAAGCTGGTCTAACATTATCACGCAACATTGAGAGACTTTCTGTATTCAAGACTTCAGATGAGCTGTTTACAAGTTCTTCTGACAATGTCACACAATATTGAGAGACTTTAGGTGAAGTGTTTGCAAGCCCTTCTAAAGATAACGCTGACATGGAGGGATATGTTGTATCCAGGACTTCCGGTGAATTGTTTGTAAGATGTTTTGACAATATCGGGCTGTAAGCAAAGATTTTGTGAAGCCTAAACTTTTATATAGCATCTGCCAGTTTATTCTGAGTTTCTTATGTATTTACACAAAGGTAAATTGTACCAGTAGAATTGTATTGTAAATTATGTATAATAAAATTATCTTGAATTACAAAAAAGAAGTATATTGGAAAGGTATGGAGCCTAGTCATCTGCTGTAACTTTTTCTAGTTTGCTCCAACAGTACTGCGTGCTGGAGAGATATCGTGTAGCCTATACTTCTGATTTATCACATTCTAACTTCTAAAAGTTTTGCGCTATCCGCAGTGTCTGCTCTCCTAATGTAACATGCCCCATTTGTTATGTGAATACGACTCTATCAGTCCATTAAAGCATCCTGAAACCGAACCCAAATGGTCACAACTGAACGAGTAAAGAAACACACTTTTGATTGCTTGTCCCCAATATTAACTAGCAATAGTTTGTTCGTTTACATCAAGTCTCAATGACAGAACAATCATTGTAGACATTTAATATTCTAACAATAAGTTATAGAATATACAAAATAGTATAGAGTTATCAAAATTAATACTAGCATAAAGGATTTTTGTGTCCGTATGTGTTGCATCCCTCTTTAAATAGACTGTAGTTTCACAAGTATAAAAAACTGAAGGAATTTTGCTGACACGTTTGTTTTTGTCAAATGATCTACCATGAAAAAATTCTGATGTGTTCCATTCACACGACTTTCTCTGCGTCTCAATAAGAAATTATTGTTAAAAGGGTTTTATCTAATTTGTGCTAATCAAGATAAACAGCAGAAATGGTCTTATTACTTGTTTTCTTGTAAATAGAAGGGAAATAAGGGAATACGCTAGGCTAAAGCGATGGTCATTCTCTTAAAAGCCAATCACTAAGTGAAGCAATTGAAATTAGATTTTCTTTGCTAGCTAGGAGTAACCAAAACTGAGACGGAAAGAAAGATGTCCCCCATTTGGGTAAAGCTAAAGTACTTAAAATGGTAACTTATAACTCGGAATATCTCGAAAACGGTCAACTATGCAATAAAATATAATGTGAAATCAATTACATAATTTGTGTAGTAAGATTATGTCTCTTACGGTTTACCAGTTATGTAAAGGTTATACAAAAGTTATCCAGAATGAAAAGGTCTTCGGAGGCTATTTCCAGGAAAGTCAAAATATATATTTCGTTTGTCATGAAAATGTCTTAAACATTTTTAATATAAAATCGTTAAAACCATTTTTGAGAGAATAAAACATTTCGAAAAATCTTGCACGTAAAGGGTAATTGGGTGAAGAACTTTTTTGAAAAGCTTCGTGTCACATTTTTGGAAAATAGTGAACTTAAATACGAAGTTTGGTTTTTAACCGATTTTTTGTTTTTGAGCTATGCTGCGCACACACACACACACACACTATCTCGCTCACACAGACACATACAGACATGTTTCGAAAAATATTTTTATCCTGGGGTCTCAAAACATGTATGTCTCTACCCACTATATACATTGCACATGCGTGTTAGGGAAAGTAAAAATATAGAACTCGTTAAAATCACAATTTACGTCAAATACATCTTTGTAGAGTGAACGATTTCCGAAATATTACTTATTATTGGATCAATTTTAAAGTACTAATACTTTTCACAGTTGTCATTTGTTTCATACTTTTTGTTTGGTTTACTCCATTTTCATTACAGAGCAACCAGATCCGTTTAGCCCACCGTGTTCCCTTATTTCCTTTCCGATTAAAATGAAGTAAGCAATAAGATTATTTGCGATAGTATTGATCTGGATTAGCATGCTGCAGATAAACAATAATCTTTTGTAAGAATAGTTTATTTGTTTGTGTAGTTTAAAGTCTTCTTGTAACTAAAAATTCGTATATTTCTTTACAGTTTCTGAATGTGGCGAAGGCGCGAGGATACGATTTGCCTGCCATCTGGTGAGTAAACTTTTAAAAACATCTTCGTAAAATCAACAGAGCCTATATTACATGCATTAATCACTTTCAGCATATAAAGCAGATCGCTACTATTTAATTTAACCATTTTTGTCTTTTGGTGCCAATTTTTAAATATCACTTCCATTTTTACTTTCTCTATACGCACTATGTACATAGTGTATAGAGAATGTATTGCACTGCACCCAAAAATTCGATACCGAGATTTCACCGGAAATATATGTTTTAGGGTCCCCAATATCCAAAAAAAGCATTTTCACAAAAAGGTCCGTGTGTGTCCGTGTGTCTGTGTGTCAGTGTGTCCGTGTGTCTGTGAACACGATAACTTAAAAACGAAAAGTCGGTAAAATACCAAACTTGGTATTTAAGTTTAGTATCTTCCAGGGATACGACACGAAGATTTTGAGAAAAATCCCCCCACTCCCAACTACCCTTTACGTGGAACTTTTTTCGAAAATTTTGATTTTCTCAAAAATAGCTCTAACGATTTTGATTAATATTTCGTATATTTACCTGAAAAATAAAATGTATATCTTGAATTTTATGATAATAGCCTCTGAAGACTACTTTATTCTGGATGAATTTTGCGTAAATATTAAACCGTAAGAGATGGATAAGAACTTAACACACAAAAAATGTAGAGCACGTTAAAACACACAATTTATGTTATATACTTTTTTTCGTGGAGTTGATCGTTTTTGAGATTTCCTTTTTCTTGGTTTCAGCTTTGAAACACTTATACTTTTCTCATACAGGAATTTGTCAACTCCTGTCCATACAAACAAAGGAACATCAGTCACATAGTAACCAGCTTTTGGCTTTCACTTTAGCCTATGGTGCTCCCTTATTTCGCTTCTACTTACAATAAAGCATGAAATAAGACTATTTCTGCTAATTTTATCGATTAGCATGAAATAAATAAAAGATAAGCTTATTAACAATAATTTGTTACAGAGATATAGAGAAAGTCATATGAATGGAACACATCAGATTTTTTTTTTAGAAATTCGATAATCACGTGTGCGCTCAGGTTACGAAAACAGTCTTGCTCATGATTTTAGTTTCTTATATCGTTATTCTTGATTTAATGTTAGCAGAATTCCCTTATCGGTTGCATCCCTCACCTACCCGGTTGTGGCAGTCTTGCATTGGTTGGAATAAAGTGAGTGGCCAAAGACTTAGGCTGGAGACCATTTACCAGATAATCACTAGATGTGTCCGTCTCCTGCTAGCTTGATGTCAAATGCTGGGGCACTTGAACCCTAATACTGAATAGATGTCGGTTTCTGGCTCTGGAACAAAGTAAAACGCGTCGAGTGTCAGACAAACATTATTTGGAGTAGTTATTGTACATTTCATTTGTATGGAAATAAGGAAAATGGATAACAAAACGAAAATTATTGCCACATATTTCTGCTTATTGATTTGACCGTAAATGTGTTTTGAGGTCCCCCGAGTCCTAAAAAGCATTTTTAGAAAAAGACTCGTGTGTGTGTCTATGGGCAGCATAGCTGAAAAACGAAAAAACCCTTAAATACCAAACTTTTCATTTTTATTTCATATCTTGAAGGATCAACACAAAAATTTCGATGAAAGTCCCTCTAACCCAAATTACCTTTAACATGGAACATTTTTTATCAAAAATGGCTTTAACGATTTCAATTAAAATACCACATATTAAAGATGATAAATAAAATGTATAATTTGAATTTTCTGAGAAAAGTCTTTGAAGAGCTTTACATTCTGGATGAATGTAAGTGGTAAACTATAGGTAATAGAAACTTAATACACAAAAAAAGCAAATCTGGTAAAAAAAAAAAAAAAAAAAAGAAAAAAAAAAAACACAATTTATATCGTAGCTAATTTCGTGGAGTTGGCCATTTTAGAGATATTGCTTGTTATTGGGTTCAGTTTTAAAATACTTAACAATTTCTTCATACGGAAATTTGCCAACTCCTGGCAATGCGAAGAAACGGATTTCAACCAGCAATCAGCTTTTAAAGCTTTTGAGTATCGCTTTAGTGTAATGTATCCCCTTATTTCCCTTATACTTACAAGGAAGCAGCTAGTTACATTATTTTGCTAATAATTATCTCGATTAGCATGCAGTAGAAGTTTTTTTAACAACAATAGTTGTTACAGAAAAGTAGAGGAACATATGTGAATAGAACACATTAGATGTTTTTGTTTTGTTTTTATGTTCAATTGTATATACCATAGGAGATTTTGTGATTGTAACACAGAAAGAGTACTTTATTTCAAAATTAATAGTAAAATATAAAATATAAAATTCCATTCATATGACTTTCATGACTCGAACACACACATAGACCTTTTTCTAAAACATGTCTCTTTGGACTCAGAGGACCTCAAAGCATATCTTCGGCGACATCTTGATATAGAATTTTTGGGTACAATACAATACCTTTTCTATACACACTATACATAGTACGTGTAGAAAAAGCAAAAAGAACCTTAACAGCCGCTAAAATGCCACAGATGTGCCTCCGTATTGCAAGGCCTTCTCTTTCGGTGGTGTTGGATATATCTGTCTCTCATGCAGATACGGGCAGGCGAAGAATCCTATTGGTTCCCAAATTAGTAAATGCCAACGCCTATAATAAATGCAGGGGACCAGAGGACCAGGCGCGGCTCGTGGTTTCAAAATAAGATATACTCCCAAGTACCGAAGTGACGATGACAAAGAAGGAAGGAAAGAAAATAAAAGTTTAAGGGGACAGGTAGTCTGAACTTAAGGAAATTACACTGCTATTAATGTATTCAAATATTTTTCAAAAAATTTGTAAAACTTATTCTATAAATTATTTCAAGTGGTTATTTACATTAATAGCCTATGTGGTTGAATCTATAAAAATCATTTCCTTCAGCATAAAAGTAATAAAACTTAGTCTTAGAACATCTGAATTCATGTACCATTTTATCTGATACTGATTCCAATACATAATTACACTTTTGCATGCTTCTTATTAGTATAATCAGCTATGTTCTTAACGTCGATTTTTAGCTATGATACCATTTCAGTATAAATTAAAAAAGATATATATTTGCAAATTCAAAAAAGTAAACATGTGGAAAATTTGCAATGTTACTATTTTCTTAATGTGATCAATATATACTATAACATAACGACTGTGGTTCAGAAAGTTCAACTATGTGTTGTATATATGTGCTGAGAATTTCAGTTTTCCATTTCTCATACTTTCTGAATAAAAGGTAGACATAAATATCCAAAAGAGAAAACTGCATTTAAAGATACAAATGTTCTAAAAAGGGGAATTGTATAACAGCTTAAAAGAAATACAGACTAGCATTTAAATTATATCTATATAGATTAAAATCTTCTTAAACCCCCAAAAGTATACATTTTCTGAAACTAGAAGTAATAAAGTTTTATTGGTGTCTAAAACGAAAATGTTATTCTTTTACCATTTCAAATAATATTGGTAATGCCAACATTACATAATGATGCATATTTAACATTAGAGGACCAATGTGTAAAAATGAATCAATATTATTGAAAACGTTAATTCTTTTTACTTTCTCTATACGCACTATGTACATAGTGTATAGAGAATGTATTGCACTCCACCAAAAAATTCGATACTGAGATTTCGCCAGAAATATATGTTTTAGGGTCCCCTGCATCCAAAAAAAGTATTTTCAGAAAAAGGTCAGTGTGTGTGTGTGTGTGTCCCTGTGCCTGTGAACACGATAACTCAAAAACGAAAAGTCGGTAAAATACCAAACTTGGCATTTAAGTTTAGTATCTTCCGGGGATGCGACACGAAGCTTTTGAGCAAAATCCTCCCACTCCAAACTACCCTTTACATGGAACATATTTCGAAAATTTTGATGCTCTAAAATGGCTCTAACGATTTTGATTAAAATATCGTATATTAAAGATATTTACCTGACAAATAAAATGTATGTTTTTAATTTTCTGGGAATAGCCTCTGAAGACTACTTTATTCTGCGTGAATTTTGCGGAATTTTGCACAAGTGCTAAACCGTAAGAGAGACAAAAACTTACCACACAAAAAATGTAGAGCGCATTAAAATACACAATTTATGTTGTATACAGTTTTTTCGTGGAGTTGATTGTTTTTGAGATATTCCTTGTTTTTGGTTTAAGGTATAAAAACTTATATTTTTCTCATGCAGGACTTTGTGAACTCCTGTCCATACAAACAAAGGAACTTCATTCACATAGCAACCAGCTTTTGACTATCACTTTAACCTATAGTACTCCCTTATTTCGCTTCTACTTACAAGAAAGCAAGAAATAAGACTATTTCTGCGAATTTTTTCTCGATTAGCAGGAAGTAAATAGGAGCATAAGCTTTTTAACTATAATTTATTGCAGAGATATAGAAAATTCTTGTTAATGGAACACATCAGATTTTTATTTTAGCACATTAAGATGCCTGGTCCTTGTAATTTAATACTCCGAAGCATATTTAGCCACTTTAAATTTAAACATTTGTCGCGTCACATTTTAAATGGAAGATTTAATGATAAATGATACTTAAAAGATATGAATGTGCTCCATTCACTTGACTTTCTCAGCATCTCGGTAACAAATTTTGTGAATATGCTTATTCGTATTACTTAGTTCCTTTATAAGTAGAAGGGAATATACTAGGCTAAACCGACAGTTTTAAAACGTGGTTGCTATGGGATTAAAATCCGCTTTGCGCGTGTTAAAGTATCTTAAAACTGATATCAATAACAAGGAATATCTCGAAAACGGCCAACTCCACGGAACAAAGTATGTGATGTTAATTGTGTGTTTTATCGTGATCTACATTTTTGTGTAGTAACTTCTTGTCTATCTCTTACGGTGTACCAGTTATGCAAAATTCAATGAAAGTCATTCAGAATAAAGAGGTCTTTAGATGATATTCGCAGAAAATTCAAGATATACATTTTATTTGGCACGTAATTATCTTAAATATAAGAGGTTATAATCAAAATCATTAGTTATTTTTGAGAAAATAAGAATTTTCGATTTTTTTTTCTTATAAAGAGTAGTTACGGTGGGGAGATTTTCTTGAAAATCTTAGTGTCGCATTCTTGGAAAACACGAAACTTAAATATCAAACACACACACACACACACACGGAGGTTACTCCAAATTTTTTCCTTTTTTTTTTTTTTGATTCAGGGGACCAAAACATTTTTTTCCGGTGAAATCTAGGCATTTAATTTTTTGATGCAATAAAATATCGTCTCTATACCCTATATGTACATAGTACGTGTAGATGAAGCAAAATTGTGTTTCTCTAAATGCATTTTCCATACATGCAAATGCTCAAAGTGCTCCAGCGGTGCACATTTCAACCAATCAGTTTGATTTTTGTACCAGAAAATCTTAATATCATAATAAATAAAAATTATTGAACTTATTTTGTAAGTAAAATTAATTATGTATCACTATTAACAAATTAATTAACCCACAACATTAATCAATAAAGCATCAACAAATAATTAATCATGTCATTTCCCATAATTTGAAACTCATCTGATAATTTTAAAGTATAATTTCTGTAGTGTAAATATGAAGCTTGTTATAATATTTAGAAAACTGAAGTGCAAGGAGCCTTTTTGGTAGAGTATTAAAAAAAAACAGAAGTGTTTTATTCTCAAAACTATTTTATGCATTTGTCTCGCATAATGATAGAGGAATATGGTAAAAATAACGTAATTTCTTAAGAAACATTGAATTTTAAATATTTAGAGACATATTCAAATCAAAATGTGTTTCTTTTTGCAATGTTCTAAAGATAATTAATTTTAACAAATTGGTAAACGTTAAACTGAGACTTTCACATTCGGCATCTTGAATAATAAAACTATTTTCGGGCTTGTAGGGCGTGGTCTTGAAGTTCAGCCTTCCAAGCCAACGGCTAATAAGGAGCACTTCATATTAGGCATACCAGCGAAAAAACAAAAACGACCAGGGCCTTCCTGCTGTATATCAAGGGCGTAACGGAACGCATAGGCAAGCTTCTACTATTCTTCAACATTGATACCGTCTATAGACCCACACTAAAAATAAAATACTTGCTGAGATCGTCTAAAGACAAACTGGTGTTTACAACATTCCTTGTATCTGTGGCCAGGTTTACATCGGCACTACCATGCGCAGTGTGGAAACACGATTAAAAGAACATGAACGGCACAGTAGACCAGGACAAATGGTAAAATATGCAGTAGCAGAGAGAACACTCTTTTTTATTTGTACTCGACATCAGTTATAAAGAGACCGAAATTATTCTTCTGTTAGCTACCTGCCTACTTACATAGAGAGGCAACAGAAATATACAAACACAAATATAATTTGTTCTGACAGATGAAGAAGCTATGCGCTTAAACAAGGCCTGAATGTCACTGCTGAAATGCAAACTAAATGGCAGAAACAAAAGCAAAATACAAGACAGCCCACCAATAGGTAAACTTACAAAAAAATGGAGAATCAAAGTTAATGTCAAGAAAACCAAAGCACTGTTAGTAAAGAAAAATATGAAGAACAAGCATCCCAACATTACACTGCCCAGCAACAATGAAAGCGTTTCTTGCCAGCCCACAATGACACATTAGGGAGTTAAACTTAAGCAAACCCTGTCAGTTAAAGAACATTAAAAAAGTACTTAAAAAAGCAAGACCTGTTCATAAAACACTGTAGCTCCTATCCAGACTATCTCCCGAAATACTTCGACAAGTCTACCTATCTATTATTTATTACTTGCTTCCTTGTAAGTAGAAGCGAAATATGGGAGTACCATAGGTAAAAGTGAAGTAAAAAGCTGGTTGCTAGGTGACTGAAGTTCTTTTGTTTGTATGGACAGGAGTTGACAAATTCCTGTATGAGAAAAGTACAAGTTTTTAAAAGCTGAAACCAAAAACAAGGAATATCTAAAAACGCTGAACTCCACGAAAAAAATGTATATAGCATAAATGTTGTTCTTTAACGTGCTTTACATTTTTTGTATGGTAAGTTTTTGCCCTTCTCTTACGGTTTAGCAGTTATTCAAAATTCCGTAAAATCCACCCAGAATAAAGTATTCTTCATGGGGCTATTCCCAGAAAAAATTCACGATATACATTTTATTTGCCGTGTAAATATCTTTAATATATGCTATTTTAATCAAAATCGTTAGAGCCATTTTTAAGAAAATCAAAATGTTCGAAAAAAAGTTCCATGCTAAAGGTAGTTGGGTGTGGGGGGACTTTTTTCAAAATCTTCGTGTTGGGTTCCTGGAAGATACTAAACTTAAATACGAAGTTTGGTATTTTACTGACTTTTCGTTTTTGAGTTATCGTGTTCACGCACACGGACACATACACGGACCTTTTTCCGAAAATGCTTTTTTTAGATAAAAGGACCCTAAAGCATATATTTCCGGTGAAATCTCGGTATCGAATTTTTGGGTGGTGTGCAATACCTTCTCTATACACTATGTGCATAGTGCGTATAGAGAAAGTAAAAATTCATTCGAGCTCTGACCAACGAGCGAATAACCTTTGAAAATGCCTAGTGCGGCCGTTGGGGAATTTCAAGGCCGGGAAATTGTTGCCTTACTCAGAGTGCTAAATTACTGCCACTTATACAATCAGTGACATTAAAATAAAGGAGATAGCAGGAATAAACAGAAACTCTCATTACTTTATAAGTCACACAGCACTTTACTATTATCATTCACTGAGTAAAAACTATAGCCATATATGACACTGACTAAATGTGACCAACGCGCAATAACTTTGAAGATACGAAGGCCACTTTTTTTCAATCTCCGATAGGCTATAAATAAAACACAAGTTCATAGACAACAATTATTTTATTACCAAAAGTTTTGTATACTTATGGTTACTTTTCAACATAATCACCGAAAAGATTGAGTCATTTATTGTACCTGTGCGCAAGCTTTGAAATACCCGCTTCAAAAAATGTTGACGCCAATGATTTCAAATGAGCATTCACATTGTTTTGATGATTTTCGTACTTTACGATGTTTGCGGAGAGCTATTCAAAACAAACGAAGAGGAATGCTGACTTCAGGAATTATGTTGATCCATGACAACGCTCGTCCACACACTGCTGGCACTACCTATAGGCTCCTTGAACAATTTCAGTGGGACATTTTCGATTATCCGCCGTACAGTCCTGACCTGGCACCCAGAGACTTTCACCTTTTCCCTGAACTGAAGACGTGGCTAGGAGGGCAGCACTTTCAAACCAACGAAGATCTTCAAAACAACATCACTGCTCTTTTGAAATCATTGGCGGCAACATTTTTTGAAGCGCGTATTGCGAAGCTTGAGCACAGGTACGTAAATGTCTCAATATTTTCGGTGAATATGTTGAAAAGTAACCATAAGTGTACAAAACGTTTAGTAACAAAATAATTGTTTTTTATAAACCTTATTTATAGGCTATAGGAGGTTGAAAATAACGGTCCTCGTATTCTCTGATTGTCTGTCTCTTACACTCTCTCTCTCTCTCTCTCTCTTTCTCTCTTTCTCTCACATACACACATACACAGTTTTGTATGATCGGTGAGAGAAAATGATATGAACCTTAAACAGAAGCTGTGCTAGACGAAAGCGTTGTTTCTCTGCTCTCACTTGGTAAGATAGACTTCTGGTAAGGCAAATTTGATAGAGGCATTTAGAAACAGGGCGTTTAAAAAGGAAATATCCCCTATTTCGTTCATAACTGTGAACAGTCTAAGCATTTTTTGTATCTAAAGAAATGGTTAGGAATGGTTTTAAAGGAGATCAGAAGTGAATTTTTTTTAGCGATTTTGGTAAAAAAATGTCGATTTTTTACTTATAATACAAAAAAACACGCGTTATATTTTAACGTACATATTTGCAATGCTTAATATTCCTATATTAAATATAACACCGTTTTGGCCGCCATTTTAAATTGCTGCGCTGGTAAAATGACTGTGATTAAAACTTTAAAACAATTATACTAAGGTTAATTACTCCCCCCCCCACATCATGGTTTTCAAAATGTATTTTCTGCAATAAAAATACATCTATAAATCTGAAAAGTAAATCCCTGGTTGAATTTTTTTATTTGATCACAGATTATTTAAAACAATCTGATGTGTTTCATTCATATAACTGTCACTAGCCGTTCCGCAAACAAACTGTCGTTACAGAAGATTATTCTTCCATCTGCATAGAGATAAGCATTAACAGAATTAATCGTATTACTTGCTTCTTTTAAAGCAGGGGTGAAATAAAGGAATACGATAGACTAAAGTGATAATCAATTCCTTTAAAAGCCAATCGCTCTGCGAAACAATTGAAATTCCGTTCTCTCTGCTAGCGAGGAATAAGTAAAACACAGACGAAAGAAAGTTGACTTACCGTTTGAGAAAAGTTTAGGCAGCTTAAAATTGTAACCAACAACACAAAATATCTCGAAAATAGTCAATTGTACACCAAACATGTATACAACTTAAATGATATGTTTTAACGAGATCTACATTTTTTGTGTGGTAAGCTTTTGTTTATTTGTAAGTTTTCGTTATGTAACTTTATATGGCTGTAAACCGTAAAAGATAGATAAAACTTACTTAACAGAAAATGTAGAGCTCGTTAAATCACACAATTTAAGCTATATACATTTTTTTCGTGGAGTTGATCGTTTTTGAAAATCCCCCACAACAAACTACACTTTACATGGAACTTTTTTTCGAAATAAGAGAGTACCATAGGTTAAAGTGATAGTCAAAAGCTGGTTGCTATGTCACTGAAGTTCTTTTGTTTGTATGGACAGGAGTTGACAAATTCCTGTATAAGAAATGTATAAGTTTTTCAAAGCAGAAACCAAAAAAAAAAAGGAATGTCTCAAAAACGATGAACTCCACGAAAAAAATGTATGTAACATAAATTGTGTGCTTTAACGGGCTCTACATTTTTCGTGCAGTAAGTTTTTGTCCATCTCTAACAGTTTAGCAGTTATTCAAAATTTCGTAAAGTTCATCCAGAATAAATTACTCTTCAGAGGCTATTCCCAGAACATTTAAGATGTACATTTGATTTGTCAAGTAAATATCTTTAATATACGAAATTTTAATTCAAAACCGTTAGAGCCATTTTGAGAATCAAAATTTTCGGAAAAAGTTCCATGTAAAGGGTAGCTGGGGTGGGGGAATTTTCTCAAAATCTTCGTGTCGCATCCCTGAGAGATACTAAACTTAAATACCATGTTTGGTATTTTACCGACTTTTCGTTTTTGATTTATCGTGTTCACAGACACACGGACACACATACACACACACACACACACACCCGGGCCATTTTCCGAAAATGCTTTTTTTAGATAAAGGGGACCCAAAAACATATATTTTTGGTGAAATCTCGGCATCGAATTTTTGTCAATTAACGAGAACCAAATAAAACGATAAGCGTTGTTCTTTTTATGAGCCTGAGGGGCCCATATGCAGTTTTTTGTTTTTCGTTTAAAACAAAATGTGGACGTTAATCTCCGTGCAGTGAGTGCTAATCGTGTTACACGGCGGAAATAAACCTCGGACGTTGAAATTGGATTACCACATTCTGCTTATTTAGAGAATATTAGAACACAGACAATAATCTGAAGCTCTGTAATGCAGAGTAGCCGAATTTCTATAATTAAAAGTATTCACCTCGATTAATCTTTTTTTTTTTTCTGCTCCCCCCCCCCATGCCTCAGCCGCAGCGGGAGCGAAAGCAGAGTATACAATGTAGCATTATGAATGCTCCCTCCACCTCCCCGCGCACTCCACTCTCCCCTTCTGTTTGCATTTCACTTGCTTTGTTTGTTTTTTCCAGGTCGCAGAGCGCACGCCATAGCGGTTCAAAATTCTAATGTGATAGCGAGGAAACAATGCAACTCACAAAATCGAACTGGAATTAACGGCCTTCTTCCACAGCCGCATTTATCTTTCTTCTTTATAATAATATTTTGGAATCTTAGCTTCAGGAATATTCGTTGAACTCGGGCTTCTGGGAAAAAAATAGGCGTCCTGCAAATTAATTTTCCAGCAACTGCGGATTGCTCCATTCAAAAGTTTTCCTTTGTTATTGATTTGTGCAGCTCAGACGTGTTACGTCACAGCTTTCCTTTCACACTGAATTCAGTTAAGATTAGGACATCCATGAATCAAAGAATGCGACAGGTTAATCTTACGTCATTAACCCTCTCCAGGGATGCATATTTTCCTTAAAAATTCTTATGTGTTCCATTCACATAACTTTCTCTACATCTCTGCAAGAAACTGTTGTTAAAAAGCTTACGCTTCTTTTTACTTCATGCTAATCGAGAAAAATATAGCAGAAATAGTCTTATTACTTGCTTCCTTGTAAGTAGAAGGGAAGTAAAGGAGTAGCATAGGCTAAACTATGAGCGAAGTATAAGTTTTTAATTTTTTATCAATTAGCATGAAGTAGATAGAAGAATAAACGTTTTAACAATAATTTTTAGAGATGTAGAGTAAGTAGTGTGAATGGAACATATCAGATTTTTACACATGGGAAATATAAGATAAAGCGATAGTTAGGGTTTTAAATCAGCACATCGATGAAGTTTGGTAAATTCTCTGCTGTGTTCCATTCAAATAACTTTCCCTACTTATTCTGCAGTAAACTATTGTTAAAAAAAAATTATTCTTGCTAATTGAGCTAATCTTTAAAAGATGTCGCTCTTTGGTTGACATTGAAATTCGGTTCTCTTTCCATGGCCAGGACAAAAATAGTATAAATGAAACGGATGAAGACTTCCCGTTAGAGAAAATGGTATTATTAATGTTATTATTAGTATCATCATCATCATCATTATATTGTTACTAATATCATTGTTAGGAATTCTTGAATCTGGTACAGCTCTCGGAGGGACGAAAATGAAAGAAAGACTACAGGAAATAACGTAAGATGATGATTATTATTATTGT
The DNA here is from genome assembly GCA_030762935.1 of Hymenopus coronatus. NCBI lineage: Eukaryota > Metazoa > Arthropoda > Insecta > Mantodea > Hymenopodidae > Hymenopus > Hymenopus coronatus. The sequence goes on from CM060898.1 coordinate 125,547,053, forward strand.
TGTTATTATTATCATTGTCATTGCCATTATTTATTATTATTATCATTATTATTATGGTTATGATTATTTTATTATTATTATTATTATTATTACTATTATTCTACATTATTTATCTGCAACGTATTATAACTTAACCATTAGTACATTATACCTATGAAACTATCGGAATTAGTTCTGTATTGTGCCGTTATTTTATTCAATATTTATTAATTTAATACAATAATAATTACGGTATAAAATTTCAAAGCCATCACATAACTTTGCACTTTATATAAATATGCCTATCACATTAACACACTCTATTATTCCTATACCTCTAGCGAAATATATAAATATATCTCATTTAAAAAGCAGAAATAGAAAGTAAAGAGTGATTGGAGAAGGCCATGCGAATTTAATATCCAAATATTTTTCCTTCTATACATCATATTATATTTTATTAATTTGATGCCACAATTTCAGCATAAATACATGTTTTGATGGCACCTAGTAAGAAAAACATTACTTTGTGTCTGTGTATGCGGCGGGTATGAACAAAATTGCTGAAAAACGAAAGGTCGGTTAAATACCAAACTCGATATTGCACTTAAGTATCTTTCAGGGTTTGCCACATGAAGATTTTCTCGAAAATCAACCCATCCCAAATTATCCGTTACCTACAAGCATTTTTTCACAAAGTTTGCTTTCTCAAAAATGATTTAAACGATTTGGGTTAAAATATCACATATTCAGTATATTTACATATCATAAATAAAATGTATATCTTCAGTTTTCATGGAATAGGTTTAAAGTACAAAATTACTTTTATATAACTAGTCAACCAATTTATAAACACAGAAGTGTATATTTTTATGAAGTTTACCATTTCCGATTTATTCCTTGTTATTCGTTTCAACCTTACAATGATCAGCAAATTACTGCCTTCAAATTATAAGTGGTGATTTACTTATTTTCATTCTGCTCAAGTAAAGAGAACGGAATTTTTCCATCAAATGGCGACTAGCTCTTAATATATATATTTATTATACCTACAAGGCCATTTCTGAGTGTTTCTCTTTATTAGAATAAAATAGCTCAAAGACTGTGCTTTTATAAGAATAGTTGATTGCAGAATATGAAGAGAAAGTAAATGCGAATTTAAACATTATCTTTTCTATTTTCATACTTTATTTATTTGTTTATTCATTTATTTTTTTAAACAAATATAAAAATATGAAATAGGTATCCTGAACTGAAAAAAAAAACTGTAAACAAAATTAGTTTAACTTCAATATTCATGTAGGTTGAAACGTATATTAGTCATACATATTACATTACAATTGACATGAATATTACTTATCAGCACATAAAATATTAGTAACAATAAATCAAAGTAGTGATGTATTTATCGTATTAATACAGCAGCACATTATGTTTGTTTATAAATGCATGCCCTAACTTTCTTTTTGAACAGAATAACGTCCCGGCAGTCCCTTTTGGCTTTTTTTTTCTTCTTCTTTTTTATATATTTTTATTTTTTTATTTTTTTATATTCAGTTTGTAATGGAATTGTACCCCCTTTGGGAATTAGGAACTTTATTTATTTCAGGAGAAGCAAGAGCTCTACATCACAACAGGACAGCATAAAGAGGAATAATGCATGATATTGCATCCAAGATCATTCCGGATCGATACAGAATCAATCAGGTGCTCATATCTTGTATATCCATGGTTTAAAAGAGGTGATTCTGTTGTCTCGAATCATCCGCCACCTCTCTGCATACAAAATACTACGTAAAGCTGGAACCACACAGTCAGCTGGCGTGTGCAGGTACTAAGCCAAGCATAGGTACCCATTACTGTCCAAATAAGAGCTCTCCACAATGCAGGACACGTCCAGGGAAAATTCAGGTGCAAAATATCCGTTGCTGAAGGATACCGGGTGTCACCAGTCCACCCCCGACATCGGCTCAAGAGCCATGTCCATATCAGTCCTTTACCTGAGCATTCCAAGAGTCGATGTGCGGCTTGGCACATTGGACAAGCGGGAAGAATTGCCAGATGATGTCTATATAATTTATCTGCAGTTGGTAGGATTTCATTGACAACCTCATAGGCCACCGAGACCCATTCCGTGTTGATTTCTGGTATAGCAAAGTCACGCCAAATTTGCCTCCAGAGCAACTGTGGATACTTAACTTGTATATGTGGAGTAGTAGGTTCCCTCCGTTGAAGAAAGGTATTGACTTCCTTAGCCGTCTATTTTGTAATGTAGCGTCCTTTAACAAGGTTGGCATATCGTACTGTGAATGAAAGTGTTGAAATGATGATCAAATAATCTCGGGGTCCATGCAGCTTAGAGATACTTTTTCTCAGAATAAGGGAAAACCCCGAAAAAAAACTCGGGGTAACTCACCCAGAGCGAGGTTCGAACTCTTGATCTCTTGAATGTGAGAAAGGTGCGCTACCCCCACATTACTGAGGCAGGCAGAGTTTTTAAAATCTTTATACATTCATACAAGTTTTTGAATCTTTCTGTTCTTCCAGTAGTGCCTTGGGGAATATAGTAATTAATACAGAAGAAAAATATGCTACGATGTTTGAGTTAAATAAAAATAAGTATTTACTCTGCAAATTGAATACCAATAAATATCTTCCCTAGTAGCCAAAGCATTTGTTCAGTAATTGTTATTATGAAAATAATGAATATTGTGCTAAGAACATTTCTGAGATAGCAAGCGGTGTACATTATGATCAGATTTTCATTTTCTAATACTATTAAGTATTACCATACAAATTATAAAAAACAACTAATCATTGGACAAATAAAACTATAAAATCAAAGAAAAAAGCCAGCAATTATTTCCTTATAGAGTATATATGATATTCATGAAACACTTTTAGCTGTTGAAAGAGAAGGAAACCAGAGTAATTTATTTCATTTTATTTCACCAAAATCCAAAGCAGCGATTTTGAATTCATAGATGTCGCTCCTTGAGGCAGCACCTTGTTTCTTCAGGGATTAGAGTCCGTTTCATTTAGATTAAAAAAAAAAAAAAAAAAACTGGTCTATCCATCTCTTAATATACTGATCACGAATTCTTTTACATTTTTTACATTTCGATTTACATTTTAAAATATCCAAATATACAATGCAGAGCGCTGAAACAAAAAAATAGAAAAGGTCCTGTGTGGTTGTGTGTGCGTGCGTGGTGTGTGAGGACAGCATAACCCAAAAACGAAAATGTTGTTAAACACCAAGTTTGGTATTTAAGAGGATTAATTAGCAAATAGGTATGCTTCAAAATTTCAAAATAGGAGGGTCATTCAGTAAGTCCATAAACAAAGATAGACAAATAAAAATATTTTCGGTATATTTTTTTTTTTGGTTTGTTTTTCAATATAATCATCTCTTAGCTCGATACACTTTTCCCATTGTTTCTGCAACTGTTTTAAGCCTTTCAAAAATTAGGATTTCGGAAGGGCCTCAAAATAGGCATCTGTTCGGGAGATGACCTCTTCGTTAGACGTGAATCATTTTCCAACGGGCCTCTTTTACATGTTTGGAAATAAAAAACGGTCACTGGGGGCCAAATCTGGTGAATACGGTGGATGTTGTAATTCAGACCTACAATTTTTGCCATCAAAACTGCGCGGGTGTGCACCCTTGCGTTATCTTGAAGGAAGAGAGTGTTTTTCTTTACCAGATGAGGGCGTTTTTTTCTTGATTTCTCCATTCAACCGGAGCAATAACGGTACTATACTTTATACTTTCCATTTAGCGTTTATCCTTTCTGCAAATAAGCAATGTAGATGATTCCGCGTACATCCCATAAAACGAAGGTCATTATCTTGTCTTGACTTCCTCCGGTTCGCCTTTGAAACCTCACTGTTTCGACTGTAATTATATTTCTGAAGTGTAGCAGTGTATCCACGTTTCGTCCACAATTACGTATCGACACAGATACTCGTCAAGATTGCGACGAAAAGATGGCAAACCAGCTTCCGAATCAATCTCATGAATTGCGCATATTCTCCGTTGAGAGCAAACCGCATCCATTTTGCTGATACCATTGTCAGAACTAATTTTTTTGTGCAAAATTGAGAATACTGTATCTTGTAATATGCTCATGCTCTCCTCTATTTCGCGAGCTTTGAACTGGCGGTCACCTAAAACCATACCCTGAATTTTGCCAACCATTTCGGAGAAAGGTGATTGTGCTGAATTTCCGGACGATGCTCATCATTTGTGGTTGTATGGCCACGTTTCAATTCATTTATACAATTATAAATTGCTGCATACGTTGGAGGAGATGTGTCATAAAATTCATCCAATTCGGCTTTTATCTCTTATAGTGTTCAGCATTTTAAATAGAAATGTTTATTCGCCGCACGAATCTCGCTTTTTTCCAGCTTTCTAAAGAAGCATAAGATTGTTGATTCAATCATAACCAGTGATGAATATAACTGAAACTTTAACTGCCATCTAATAATAGGCGCGGCTACTAAATAAAACTGTTTTTAATGCTACGAGTGTTATTTCTTGGATTTTCTAAGGCGCTATGGAACGCCCCTAGTAACAATATAAATAGTGGATAGACAAATGTCTTTATTGGCTCCGAATGTATTTACAAATAACTGCTACAAATGATTTGAGGCTGCACCCTATCCATGGCATGCGTCACTATGCGCTAACATTATACTAACGCACGACTTAGTACAATTCACAGCATCAACTCTTGCAATACTTCCTCCTTTTTATAGCAAGATAATGGCGTTAGAGACTTTCTGGAAATCAGCAGAAGATACTGGAGGTCGAAGTTTGGCAAAACATCCAGTTACATCTCACCGTTCTACCGTGTTGTTTACGCATCAACTGCGTTGCCTCGCATTCCAAATCCACATCGTATTACAGAGCGAACCTGAGAGTGGTCACGCGTACAGACGGCATTATCACTCTGTTCCTTCCTAAGGGCCTAGTAAAAGTGGGCCTTAAACACTACAAAAAAATTCTAAAGGCTGGACATCCGTACCAGCGCCATTGTAGCGGACTAGATGATTCAAATGTATAATCAATTTCTGCCCTCGGCGTAGCTTCTGAGTGCCGTTCACCACGGTCCTTACCATGGTAGTATCAACTTACCATGGTTCGGATAGGGTGATATAGCACACCATATTACCTTCATGGAAGCCGCAGCTGTTGGCTTGTCGGTCGTAACGGTCTCCATCCCATCGCTCGCTATCTGGATGTTTTACATGACATATGAATGTAATGAAGTTGGTTCACGAGATGATCCACTTAGTCGACTGGCTCTTCTGCTTCAGGAGCACTCCCGAACATCAGATCGCATGGTAGTCACAGTTCTTTGCCAAAGAACAAACTCGCTGGTGGTGTGGGTGAAGAGCGGTAAGCCAGCAATAAAAATAACACTCTCACCTCTCAGTCTCTATGGTGATTGGCTCTAACCTTCCTGAAATGTTCTTCTAGGGTCTTATGTACCACTAAACCATACCGTATGACTGTGGGTGAAGAGATCTTGTGCATTCCTGTCGCTCCAGTGTTTCTCTCATAAGGTTGGACTCAAAGTTTGTGCCCTGATTACTGTGTAATTCCATTGGTACCCCATAGCGACAAAACAGTCTTTCCAGAAAGCAGTTCAAGATGGCCTTTAGTCTTTTGGTTAGGGAGGGGTACACCTCCAGCCACTTGGTGAAGTAATCCATTAGACACCTGTTGCGCCTGTCGCAGACAAGGAATGGCCCAGCTATGACGATGGCTATGCGTTCGAAGGCTGCCCCCATATTATGCTACTGCATGTGACCTCGGCTCTTAGCCTGTGTGCCGCGTCTTGCCATACACGCATGGCATTTTCGGCACCATTTCTCAGCGTGTTCCTAATGTATCAGCCCGTAGTACCGTTGTCGGAGCTTGTTGATGCTTTGGTTGGGTCCCAAATGTCCTCCCGAAGCCCCATATGTACTTCCTCCAGGACTTCCGCGAACGTTTCCTTATTCTCTTTGGGTATTCCTGATAGTTGACTCCCATAATGAGAACGGCACCCCGTCCTGGATTTTAATGAGGCCTATTGTACCTGGTAGAACTCGTACTGAGTTTGATGTCCTCCCAGTTCGTCTAAGTCCCTGCCTTCACTTCTCCCAAGAGCTGACCCAAGTCGTCGTCCTGAAATAACACGGTTAGCTGCGGCTTGCTCTTTCTGTTCAGCCTTAGTACAGTGGCCAACTCCTTTGGACAGGGTCGTCTACACTTGGCATCCACTTGGCATCATTAGAAGGGCTCTTTTCTTTCCGGCGTTCTGATGTAAAGTTGCATTCTTGCAGCCTTGGACAACGGGCGTTTTGTCCCTCCAGGCTCTTGATAGCCAGTCCTATGAGGGAAAATTGGTCAGTCCTCAGGTGGAATGGTTGACCATACAGATGTGCCAGGAGCTCTTGCCGGGTAACGCAGTAGTTCTCTGCTTTGGGGAGGGTCTTGCTGTAGTAAAAAATTACCAGCTCCTGAGCATCCTGGACCTGTGACGAAAACCATCAATGCCGGTGTGGCTGGCATGGGTGGCTACAAAAAGGTTGCCATTAGTTTATGGAAACCCCAAAATACGAACACTATAGAGTGTTGACTTTAGCGACTGAAACGCGCCCTCAGCTTTTTCTGAGCACATGTAACACCGATGCTCTTCCATCAGACGGATGAGAGATATCGCGATATTGTAGGAGCGTAGGACGAACCAGTGGTAGTAGTTGCATTTTCAAGAAAAAACCCCGACACCCAACTACCCATTACATGGAAAAATTTTGAAAAGTTTTGATTTTGTCAAAAACGGCTGTAACGATTTTGATTAAAATATCGTATGATAAAGATATTTACATGACAAATAAAATGCATATTTTGAATTTTCTCGAAAGAAATCTTTATTCTGGATGAATTTTGCTGAATTTTGCATAGCGGGGAAACCGTAAGAGATAGATAAAAACTTACTAAACAAATATGCAGACCTCGTTAAAACAAATTTAATTTTATATACTTTTTTTTCGTGTAGTTGGCCGTTCTCTGAGATATTCCTTGTTATTGACTTCAGTTTTAAAATGCTTACACTTTTCTCACACGTGAATTGGTCGCCTCCTGGACATACTAATAACGGAACCTCAATTACAGAGCAACCATCTTTTAAAACATTCTATGCTTCAGTCTATGGTACGTCCTTGTTCCCCTTCTATTTACAAGGAAACAAATATTAAGACCATTTCTGCTAATTTTTTTTTATCGATTAGCATGAAGTAAATAGAAGAATAGACGTTTTAAAATTATTTTATGTAGAGAAAGGCATGCTTTTTCAACAAGACACTGGAATTGTTCATAGCCCAATCTTTCGATGAGAACAATTTAAAGCATGTTTTAGGATAGAAATATTAGTAGAGATTTGTGGGTCCCTCGGCCCAACCCCCTGCGATTTATATTTCTGAGGTAAACTAAATCATAAATTGCACAAGATAAAACCCACACATCCTAGAACAATTAAAACAAAATATCTGCCAGGAAATTACCAGCACTTCTCAAGGTAAACCACGGCGAGTAATGGACAGTTTCATGTAGAGATGTCGAAATGATGGACGAAGGTTGCCAGTTTCAGCATCTACTTTCATAAAGTTATTAAATAAAGCATTTAGAAGTAGTTTTTAAAATGTTATATGGTATTTAAGGATTTGAAGCTTTTTATCCAGTAAAACAAATGAAATAATCCTCTTCAATCGACAATGTTGAACGAGTCCCTGAAGTTAATCAGCACTACATGTAATCAGCACGTAGCTCTGTCAATAGACATGTACTAAGTTAAGCAGCATTGGGTATGAACTGTACGTGTATGGATGGCCGCAAGATGATCCAGAAGCGGATTACAGAAAAATGTAAATGGCATGTTAATTATGGACGCTCTTTAACTGCTGTGGTTCTCAGCGTCCCATTCTAAATTGGGCATGAAAGACTGCTTAATTTTGCTTAGAGGTCTCTCTATCAGGCTTGAGGTTCATTTACGTGCTGTAAATCAACGACACGGGGCCAACGGCTTTACTACCCTTCCGAAGGAAGCCTTGCTAAGGATTTTTACACGCGAATAATTCATCGTCCTCCGCCAGTTTTGAACCCACGACCTTGGGTATATGATAACCATTACACCACGGAGGGTGACAGCGGATTACAGAGGAAATCACGCTGGAAGGTCCGTATAGGCCTGTTACCAGATCAAGAAAGTTAAGCGGTATTTGTTTTTGGAAAGGGGAATTTGAGAGAAAGTTGGAAGGATAAAGAATGATATATCTTGCCATTAGATGAAGTTTGGGGAATAGGAAGGATGACTCGGAATTGATGGAAATAACTCGGGGCAGAGAGGATTCGCTGAGCACCCACGTTAATGCGGGAAGTTGCTGCTGGCCCAGCAGAAGGTAGCGGTGGTTCCGGCTCATAGTCATGACCAAAGGCTCTGAATGCCACCCGGAGATTTAAAAAATTTGTGCAAAATATTTAATCATTCTTTTCTGGTTTGTTGCGTAAGTTAGATTTTTTATATGAGAGCTGCAAGTTTTAAAGAAAGGCTTATCTCGCCAATAGGTGAAGTGCGGATGTAGGAAGGAGATATTTCGGGGTAGGAAGGTTCCGCTGAGCACACTCGTTAGTGCGGGAGGTTGCTGCTGGCCGAGAAGTTGCCCAGTAGAAGGTAGTGGTGGGTGCGGCTGACAGGCATGACTGAGGCCCTGACGTTCAGGAAGGTTCGGAAGCAGTTTCGGGTGTTTTTGTTATTTTGGTTTTTTCTTAATTTTGGGAGGATTTGTTGCGTTTGTCCTGGTGTACTCTCCCAGGGGGGGGGTTCTGGTCGAGTCGTTGAAAGGCGTTGTCTTGTGGTGTGAGTTGGCGGTCATGATGTTGTGTAGGTGAGTCAGTATTGGAGAAATGAAGGGGAAAAAGGTCACAGCAGAGACATGTCAGAATGGTGTCGCTGAAGGTGAGCCTCTCTCGTTTGGGTGAGGGCCTTCGACTTTTGCCATACCAGGTCATTGACCTTTACTGGCCTAGTGATGGAGGTTCACTCAAAGACGGTGGTATACGGCGGAGAATTGGTCAGGGCCTTTTTTTTTTTTTTTTTTTTCTTTTTTGTTTTGTTTTTGCACTATAATGTAAGGGGTGAGTTTTTCTCCACCTCTAGTAGAATGAAAGCACCGCTACACCACACCAAGAGCAGACAGGAGAAAATGATCGCGTGCTAACCTATCGCACATCTTGTGCCAGGAAGCCAATGCTGGTTGATTGGGGCTGAACGCAACTGCAGGTATACCTCCAAGCTATAAATAATAGTTTTTTATTCCATTTTCACAAGTTCTCTGACAAGTTCCTCAGAGTCAAGTTGGTCGAATGCTTGGATTTCTCTGTTTCTAATCTAACTCGGTTGCTATCCCATAAAGGCATCTGTAATTATATGGCATCATCCACACATGTCTATGATTGCGGCAGACTGCAAAGAGCGCTGAGGGCGCGGAAAGGCAAAACACCGCGCAGGCCGTTCGTACTTTTTTGAGTCAATCGTTATATGAGGCTGGATTTTTACTTTTCCTACACGTACTATGTACATAGTGTATAGAAACGGTATTGCACCCAAAACTTCGATACTGAGATTTCACCGAACTATATGTTTTAGGGTCCCCTGTGTCCAGAAAAAGTATTTTCAGAAAAAGGTCCGTGTGTGTCCCTGTGTCCATGTGTCCGTGTGACAGTGAACACGATAACTCAAAAACGAAAAGTCGGTAAAATACCAAACTTGGTATTTAAGTTTAGTATCTTCTAAGGATGCGACACGAAGATTTTAAGAAAAGTCCCCCCACCCCAAACTACCCTTTACAAGGAAAAATTATCTAAAATTTTGATTTTCTCAAAAATGGCTCTAACGATTTTAATTAAAATTTCGTATATTAAAGATAATTACTGACAAATAAAATGTATATCTTGAATTTTCTGGGAATAGCCTCTGAAGTCTACTTTATTATGGATGAATTTTACGGAATTTTGCATAACTACTAAACCATAAGAGATGGACAAGACCTTAGCACACAAAAAAATGTAGTGCACATTAAAGCACACAATTTATATTATATACATTTTGTTCGTGAAATTAATCATTTTAAAGATATTCCTTGTTTTTTGTTTCAGCTTTGAAAAACATACGTTTTGCATGCAGGAATTTGTCAATTCCTGTCCTTACAAACAAAGGAACTTCAGTCACATGGCAATCAGCCTTTGGCTATCAGTTTAACATATGGTACTCCCTAATTCCGTTTCTACTTACAAAGGAGCAAGTAATAATATTATTTATGCTATTTTTCTCTCGATTAGAACGAGTGGATACAAGCATAAGCTTTTTAACAATAATTTGCTGCAGAGATGTGGAGAGTCATGTGAATGGAACACATCAGATTTTTACGTTTGTTTAAGCTGTTTTATTGAACTGATATAATGATCTTTAATGGAACTGTGATAAGAACGTCAGCTATATTAGTTAACCTTTATGGAACTACATACAACCTCATCTGGTGCCTGGCTACTTCAGAAACCATTTTATTTTACGAAGAGTGTGATCACAATGAAAACTCTAGCTCTGGTAGCCCAGCATTCCGGCCTCGACCTATCACGAGAGTGCAGGAGTTGCGAAGTGGATATAACCACTAAATTATTTTGTCCACACTCTTATTTCCATTATCCACGGTTGCCTGTTCTACTTCTATCAGGTCTTAATCCTGGTTATTTTCTTCGATGTGCCGTTTCCTAAATCCTTACAGATGTTCACGGCCTCGCCAACACTCGCGCCGTAATGACCAAACACACTAGGCCATGTTATTACAGAGACCTCGTATAGCTTTCAGTTCGCGCGTTTGTAATACACCTTTTGTAAGATTAGGTCCATATCTTTGATTTTATTTTCCCTTCTTATGTGCGAACCTCTCTTCCACCATAGTCTTTATTCTTTTATATGAAAATGTAATATCCGCAAATTTCCCAAACTAATAAGCCTATGTTAATGCTTTATTTACATTGAGGATCTTGTTCTTATAGACACACGTGTGTATGTGTGTTACGGAGGGTATTCCACACTGCAGCCGTTGGCTTATTGTAGTCAGACCTTTAGAGGAAGGATGAGATAAGTGTAATTTCAGAGAGCGGCCGAAGTTCAGACAGGGAGAAGGCCGTCGTGGAGAGTCCCTAACAGTTCACAAGAAGTTCTTCATAACCAAGCCCGCCACTCAGTCTCTGATATATCACCTGACGATTAATGCCATTCCACCAGCGAGAACTGTATTTTTAGAGCGCAGTCACCTCCACAGAATGAAGCCTCTACCACCTTTATCTTCGACAATTTAAAGATACTGGTTGGGATGAATTGAATGGATATAAAGTTCGGGAAATAAAGAGTCTTTTCCAGTATTCGCTCAGTAACCCCGGATATCCTTCGAAAAACCCATGGGTCAGAGAGATCGTCCCCGGGGAATGCCAGTCTCTCGAAACGCCTGAGTCACCTGACTTGGTCCAACTCACGCGTTCTATAATATAGCTTCTAATTTCATATTCTAAAACACTACAAGTAACTAAAACGTCTGTATTGATTTAATTGTTTTTAATACAAACCGTGTATTGGGCACGAGTTGGATAGGTAGAGTCAGACTGAAAATTCCAATGACATAGCTGGAGTTTCAAACACGGATCTCTCGGTCTCTAGCCGGTTGCTCTACCACTGAGCTACCATCACAACATGACGGCATAGCATTGAATATTGACCATAATAGTTAGCTATACTATGAATCCTGGGACGTGCAACATTGTAAGTCGCCATTGGGGTTGTCATCTCAAAATAATTCATCTAAATCACCTTGTGGTTTACCGGGAAACATGAGAGTCTGTTGAAGAATTCAAATTCATAAACTTCGAACATTTTTCTATGTAAAAGGCAGTATGCTGTCGGGTATTTTCTTCAAAACCTTTGCACCGCATCCTTGAAAGATATTAAACTTATATACCAAGTTTGGTATTTTACCCACTTTTCGTTTTTGTTCACAGACACAAGGACCACACAGACACACACACACACACACGCGCGCGCGACACACACTCGGACCTTTTTCCAAAAATGCTGCTTTTGGATACAGAGGGACCGTAAACATGTATTTCCAGTGAAATCTCGGTATCGAATTTTTAGGTGCAATACAATATCTTCTCTGTACACTATGTATATAGTATGTGTACAGAAAGTAGTAAAGAATACACTAGGCTAATGCGATAGTCAAATTTTAAAGATCTGCTGGTTCTGTAATGACGTTGAAATTCAGTTATCTTTGCATGGCCATGAATAAGAAAAGAAAAACAAATGAGGATTTTCCAAATGAGAAATGTATGCTTTGGAAAATTTAAACCAATGCCAAGGAACATCTCAGAAATGGTTAAATTCAAAGAGAAACATGCATCTGGAGTAAATTGTACACTTTAAATTAATATGTTTTTACTTTCTCTATACGTACTATGTACTTACTTAGTGTATAGAGAAGCAATATTGCATCCAAAAGTTCCATATCGAGATTTTACCGGAAATACATGTTTTGGGTCCCCCTGAATTCAAAAAAAGCATTTTTGGAAAAAGGTCCGTATGTGTGTGCGCGCCCGCTCGCGTGTGTGTGTGGACAGTACAGTTCAAAAACGAAAAGACTGTTAAATACAAACTTGGCATTTAGGTTTGGTATCTTCCAAGGATGTGACACCAAGATTTGCAAGAAAATCCCCCCACCCTCAACTATCCTTCACATGGAACTTTTTTCGAAAATCTTATTTTTCTCAAAAATGGCTCTAATAGTTTTGTTTAAAATATCATATATTAAAGATATTTACCTGGCAAATTAAATGCATATTGAATTTTCTGGGAATAGCCTCTAAAGACTACATTACTCTGGATGAATTTTACGGAATTTTGCATAACTCCTAAACCGTAAGAGATAAACAAAAACTTACCACACAAAAATTCTAGAGCACGTTAGAACGCACCATTTATGTTATATAATTTTTGTTCGTGGAGTTGATCGGTTTTGAAATATTAGTTTTCTCACACAGGATTTTTTCAACTGCTGTCCATTCAAACAAAGTAACTTATCTGTTTAACCTACGGTACTTCTATTGACAAGGAAGCATGTAATAAGACTTTTGTACTAATTTTTTCTCGATTAGCCTGAAGTAAATAGAAGCATAACCTTTTTAACAATAATTTGTTGCAGTGATGTAGAGAAAGTCATGTGAATGGAACACATCAGATTTTTTTGTAAGATTTTATCCATCGTCATTTATGTGGAAGTCATCCATGATGAAGATGACTTCAGAGGATATTTACCGAAACCTGAAGGTATATTTATATTTCATTTGCCATGGAAATATCTTAAACGTATAATATTTTAATCGATATCGTTTATTTTAGAAAGATGCTCTATGTAAAATGTAGCTTGAGATTAGGGGAATGTTCTTGAGTGCGTACTTTCATGTTTCATCCTTGTAAAATGCTAAACTTAAACATGAAGTTTGGTATTTAACCGAATTTTCGTTTTTAGCTAATGCTATTGACACACACAAATATGTCGTTTTTTCTATCTTTGTGTTTAACTTTCTCTACACAGAGCATGGTACATAGGTAGAGAAAGTATTGCACTCCCCCAAAAATTCGATGCCAGTTTTCACGTGAAGTATACGTTTTAGGATCCCCTGTATCCCAACAAAGCCGGTCCACATGGCCGCGCTCGTTTTGGTGCTTCGTAGCGCAGAGAATCGTGGGTTCGAGTCCCGCCTTGGGCATGGGTGTTATATGTTTGTGTATATGTGTTTGGGTGTAAAAAGAGGAAAACAGAAATTCAGTAATCATGCAGCAAACAAAGTAAAACAATTAGGTAAATAAAAGTAGGGTATACAGCACCGGAATCCCGACCATATTCCGTAACTCTATTTAAAAAAAAATAATAGTTTTTAGGAAAAGGTCCGTGTGTGTATGAGATAGAGCACGATGAATCAAAAAGAAAACTTAGAAAAATGCCGAACTTGGTATTTCAATATCTTTCATATCAATATATTTCTTGAGGAAAATCCGTTCAACCCAATATGTGGGGAAAAAAATGGAAAATTTTGATTTTCTCAAAAATGGCTCTAACGATTTTGATTAAAACTTGCTGCACAAAATGTTATATCTCCTTAAAACACACAATTTAGATTATACTATAGAGTTTTTCGTGCAGTTGACCGTTTTCGAGATTATTGGTTTCAGTTTTAAAATATTCCTGGCCACGAAAAGAAATGGAATTCAATCACATTGCAACCATATTTTAAAACAATTGCCTCTCGGTTTAGTCTAGTGCATTCCCCTATTTTTCTTCCACTTATAAGGAACTAAGTAATAAGACCGTTTCTGCTGATGTTTGTCTCGATTAACATAAAGTAGATCGAAGAATAAGCTTATTAACAATAATTTGATACAGAGGTGTTGAGAAAATCATGTTAATGGAACACATCCGATTTTTATACTCAGGGTCAGTTTATTTCCAATGAAATCTCGGTATCGAGTTTTCGTATAAAATGCAATATCCTGTCTACCTGTTATGTGCACCACACTGGTAGAGAAGAGGGACAAAAAACAAAGCGTAGTATCAAATCGCTATAAAGTGCATTTCAGTGAGCAGTTGTGCAGTTTGAGTGCTCGCACCTTGTAATATATCAGCAGAATGTTATTAGGAACAAGATGACAGATGGCAGCACTTAACTCCGGCTTGTTGTTACTCACATGAGAGCAATTCTAGAAGGCCATGGCTGTTACGTGCAGCTGTATGGCCAAATGACTTTCCCTCGCCCTGTTTTAATATGAACATTAGAGAGGGCTTCCAAGAGACTCCGGAGTATTAGTACGTTTATAAAAGATGCAAAGCACCCTGGGTCTACCAGACCCATCTACTTTGCATTTTCTAGAGAGGTGCCATTCCCTTTTCTCCGCCACCATCTGTGTGCAGGATGTATAGGCTGGTAAATGTGTTATCCCAATTTTTATTTTCTCTACTACATACTTGCAATAAGTAGAGAAAGTACTGCACTACACTCAAAACACTCTTGTCAGGATTATACCGGAAATACACGTTTTGATGTCCCATGAACCCTTAAATGACATTTTTTTAAAGCTCAGTGACTGTATGTGAGGCTGTCCGCCTGCGAACAGCACAACTCTAAATTACATTTTGGATGAATAACTTGTTATGTCTATTCAACAATTTTACTTTCTCTACACGTATTATGTACATAGTGTATAAAGAAGGTACCTATTGCATTCCACTCAAAAATTATATACGGAGATTTTGCCGGAAATATACTTTTTGGGATCCCCTTATCAAAAAAAAGGATTTTTTCTTTCTCTACACATATCATGTACATAATGTATAGAGGAAGTATTGTATTCCACCCAAAATTCAATACTGAAATTTCACCGGAAATACATGTTTTAGGACCTCAAGAATTTAAAATAAGAATTTTCAGAAAAAGATCCGTGAGTGTGTGTGTGTGTGTGCGTCTGTGGACAGCATACCTCAAAAACGAAAAGAAAATACCAAATTTGGTGTCTTGCAATGATGCGACACGAAGATTTTTACTTTCTCTGGCCCCGAATGTACAATGTACATAGGGATAGAGAAGTATTGCATTCCATCCAAAAATTCGATGTCGAGATTTCACCGGAAATAAATGTTTTAGGACCCCCTGAATCAAAAAAAAAAAGCATTTCCAGAAAAAGGTCCGTGTGTGTCTGTGTGTGTGTCCGTGTGTCCGTGTATCAGTGTGTCTGTGAACACGATAACTCAAAAACGAAAAGTAGCTAAAATGCCAAACTTGGTATTTAAGTTCAGTATTTTCCAGAGATGCGACACGAAGATTTTTAGAAAAATCCCCCCACCCCAACTACCCTTTATATGGAGATTTTTTCAAAAATTTTGATGTTCTTAAAAATGGCTCTAACGATTTTGATTAAAATATCGTATATTAAAGATATTTACCTGACAAATAAAATGTATATCTTGAATATTCTGGGAATAGCTTCTAAAGACCTGTTTGTTGTGGATGAATTTTGCTTAGTTTGGCATAACTATTAAGCCGTAAGAGATAGACAAATACTTACTATAGAAACAACGTAGGCCTTGTTAAAATACACAAGCTATGCCATATACATTTTTTTCGTGGAGCTTCCAGTTTTCGAGGTATTCACTTTTATTGGTTTCAGTTGTGAAGTACTTATACTTTTCTCAGACGGGAGTGTTCATTTTTCTTTTGTTCTACTCCTGGCCAAGAAAAGAAGCGATTTGTAATGACAATCACATAAGGACAGCTTTTAAAACATTTGACTATCGATTTAGCCTAGTGTATTCATTTTCTTTTACTTATAAGGAATTAGTAATAAGAACATTGTGCTGAATACCTCGATTAACTAGGTGCAGAAAGAAGAATAATCTTATGTAAGAAGTTTGTAGAACGGCTAGAGAAAGTCATGTGAGTGTAACACATCAGATTTTTAAGAAAATCGCTCCATCCCCAATTACCCTTTACAGGAAAAAATGTACGAAAATTTTGATTTCCTAAAAAATGGCTAACGAATTTGATTATACTCATGTATATTAAATATATTTACATACCCAATAAAGTGTTTATCTTGACTTTTCTGGATATAGCCACTGAAGATCTCTTTATTCTGTATGAATTTGCCCGAATTTAGCTTAACTGTTACATCGTAAGAGATACAAAACATCATACTGCACAAAAAATGTAGATCTCGTCAAAACACACAATTTATGTTCTTTGCGTTTTTATTGTGGAGGTAGCCGTTTCGGGATATTCCTTGTTATTGGTTTCAGTTGTAAAGAACATATATTTTTTCAGCCAGTAGGTATCCATTTTTCGTTTATTCTACTTCTGGCCAAGCAAAAAAGCGATTTGTAATGACAATAGTATAGTGACAGTTTTTAAAACATTTGCTTATTGGTTTAGTCTAGTGTATTCTCTTATTTTCTTCCTACTTATAAGGAACTACGTTTTTGAGTTACCGTGTTCACAGACACACGGACATATACATATACACAGACTGATCTTTTTCTAAACATTTTTTTTTGGGATACAAGAGATCCTAAAACATGTATTTCCGGTGAAATCTCGGTATCGAATTTGTGGGTGCCATACAATACCTTTTCTATGCACTATATACATAGTACGAGTATATTTTCTGGTAGTGCTTAATGCCCGCTTTTGCTATTTGTGGCACCGCAGGCGATGACACTGGTGATACATTATTGAAGTTGGAGCACCTGTGGAATGCGATGGCGGGGGAAACCGATTCTGCGCCGCTTTGTCCACCACAAATCTCTCATGCGGTCGCTTGGGATCGTACAAGGGCCATCTAGGTGAGAGGCGAGTGGCCACAGCGCGGCCCATAGTACGTAAAGAGAAAATAACACAAAAAATAAGAAGTGCTCATTTCCTTCTTCAATAGCTGAACAAGGAGCTAGTAAACGCCATAGGTACTAATATCGGTACCCTTATTTTTAGTATCCATTCAGAACCTCACGCCTCTGGCATTTTTTAAAGCACCTGAATGAAAATCAGTTGAATAGCCTGGAACAATCATTCTATCAACTTGACGTTAATTATAACTTTCAACCATAGAAGTACAATAGATTTCAGAGCCTTTCCAACCGCAACAATATAATAATTAGCTACACACTCCGTTATGGTTCAGAGTTCGAACATGCGAATTGATAGTCACGCTGAACCGAACAGTATATTACTTTTTCTACAATTGCTATGTACATAGTGTATAGGGAAGGTATTGCATTCCACCCAAAATTCGATAACGAGATTTCACGGAAATACACGTTTTGGGTCCTCCTGAATAAAAAAAGCCATGTACGTGTGTGTGTCTGTGTGTCACTGTGTGTCTGTGGACAGTATATATCGTATACTAAAAACATTTACCTGACAAATAAAATGTATATTTTGAATTTTCTGGGAATAGCATCTGAAGACTACTTTATTCAGGATAAATTTTGCGGAATTTTGCATAACTGCAAAACCGTAAGAGATGGACAAAAACTTACCACACAAAAAATTTAAAGCACATTAAAACACACAATTTATGTTATACATATCTTTTTCGTGGAGTTGATCGTTTTTTATATATTCCTTGTTTTTGGTTTCAGCCTTGAAAATGTTTCTCATATAGGAATTTATCAACTCCTGTCCATACAAACAAAGGAACTTCAGTCACACAGCAAACAGCTTTTGACTATCACCTTAACCTGTGGAACTCCCCTAATTCGCTTCTACTTACAATGATGCAAGTAATAAGACTATTTCTGCTATTTCTCAATTAACATGAAGTAAACTGAAGCATAAGATTTTTAACACTAATTTGTTTCAAAGATATAGAGAAAGTCATGTGAATTCAACACATAAGATTTTTTTGTTATGCATTACTTTTTTCCGAGCCAAAGTTTTCGAAGCCAGTAAGTCTAAGTTCTGTACGTTTCTTATTGAATTTTCTGTGTAGTGCGTAAAATTCTTTACATCAAACTCAAACTATTTTCTCAAAATCTTTTTACGTTTTCTGCCAAGTACTATGTACATAGCAGGCACATAGGGGCATGTATTATGGTCTTTAATGAGTTCTACAGTTTTGCATAGTAAGTTTATGTCTATCTCTTACGCTTTACCAGTTATCCAAAATTTAGCAAAGTCCTTCCGGGGCCATTCTCAGAAAATTCAAGATATATATATATATATATATATATATATATATAGTTTAATTGTGATGATAATATGTTAAATATACCATATTCTAATCAAAATTGTTAGAGCCATTTCGAGAAAAGCAAAATAATTGAAACATTTTCCATGTAAAGTGTAGATTGTGGTGGGGGAATTTTATTAAAAATCTTCGTCTAGATTCTTTGGAAAATGCTGAACTAAATACTAACTAAATACACACACGCACAAACATAGATATTTTTCTAAAAATTATTTTTTGTGTGTAAGGGTCCCAAGACATGTATTTCTGTGAAATTTCATTTTTGAATTTCTTGGTGGGATAGAGTACCTTCTCTATCTTCTAAGTACATTCTACATACCTGTTAGAGAATGTAAAAACGTCCCTGTTTCTATGAACAACAAAACTCAAAATCGAAAAGTTGATTAAACTTCAACGTTGGTATTCAGGTTTTTTATCCTACCAAGGATGCCAGACTAAAATTTTCAGGAAAATCCTACCTCTGCAAATACTCTTTACATAGAAATAGTTTCAAAATTTCGATTTTATCAAAATTCCCTTAAACTATTTTGATTAAAGCGGAATTTATTAAAGATATATATATATATATATATATATATATATATATATATATATATATATAATGAATGTGTTATGGCAACATTCCCTTAAGAGCACTTTATTCTGAATGACTTATTTTTTTCTCAAATTAGAAGTCGTTTATCATTTTTATTTTATTTTACTATAAGACACGTAATGAGCTGGAATTTTCCCTCATTGTACCCAGCTCTTCAAAGATTTAACTGTTCTTTAGCATTGTGTATTACCATATTCTTTTTGTATCCAATATTAAATGAACAAGACAATCGATAATTTCTATAGATTAGGAACAAGTATATGGAGAAAAGAGCTTTCACAAAACTAGTTTGTAGGAGAATAGAAAGAGACAAATCTTCTAAATGTAACACGTTAGACTTTTCCTTCTCTACCTTGTACTCTGAACATACATATAAAGTAGTGGATAAATTATATTCCACCCATATATTCAACAGCGGGATTTCACATGAAATACATATTTTGAGGAGCACTGATTTCAAAAACCTAAACTACCCTTTAAGACTTGGTTAAAATACTGTATATGAAATATATTTTATATGACAAAAACAATATTTATCTTGAATTTTTTTGGAAATAACCTCTGAAAATCTCTACATTGTGAATGACCTTTGTTTAACTGAGAAACTGTAAGAGATAGAAAAAAGCTTACTCCAAGAAAATGTCGATCTCCTCAAAACACAAATTTATGTTATCTACATTTTTATTGTGGAGCGAGATATTACTTGTTATTGGTATCAGTTTTTTAATACATATATTTTACTCAGATAGAAAATTATCCCTATTTCTTTTCTTTTGCTCCTGGCCATATAAAGAAGCTAATTTTAATGATTTCATAGTGACGACTTTTAAAACATTTGAGTATCGCTTTAACGTAGTGTATTTCTTTAGTTCCCTTCTACTTATAAGGAACTGAGTCATGAAATACTCTACTAAATCGAGAGAATGATTAGCATGGTGTAGAAAGAATAATCGTCTATAAGTAGTTTATTTGTAGAAGAGCTAGTGAAAGTAATAGGAATAGAACATATTCGATTTTTGTTGTTGTCAAACATACGGTATTTCAAAGAAATTGCATAGCGACAGGTTCTTTAAAAATCTGACTATTGCTACATACGACACCAAAATGTGCAAATATGTAATGCAAATGTGTGTGTGTATCAAGGCTACCAATAGGTGATGTTTCTAAATTCTATATTTATGAACATATGTTTTTAAAATTGATACCCCAAGTAATATATATATGTCTGTGTGTGTATTTGTATATATAAATTTTCATTGTGATATCTAAGGTGGTTTTCAGGTTATTAACTTTTTAATTGATTATTTTAATGGTAAACGAATATTGGACACATGATCTGAAAATTCAAATTTTACTTATATAAATATTTCTTTGAACTCTAAGAAATATTTAAGATCAAATGTTGAAAGCAGAATTTTATTCGTCTTCCAGTTTTTGAAAAAAAAAATTAAACTTTAAAAAAATAATATTTTGTGAGTTATTTAAATATTCTAATTAATATTTCTATAATGATAGTCAATAAATAAAACTAATTCCAAACAATATGAGTTCTTACATCTTCGAAAGTATCTCTTTAAAATTTAAAGACACTTGAACAAACCTTACATTGTGTGGAATATTTTGAACCGTAAAAACGTAGAAAACATAAAGTAAGAATAACAGCTTTGAAAAGGATCCTGGTCTTGCGCGCAGGCACATTTAAAAATTCGTTTAAATTATTTATAATGGCCACTAATAGTTACCAGCAACACATTATGATACATGATTCATTGCTAATAATAGACCTATAACAAAAATTCTGATGTGTTAGAGTCACATGAACTTTCTCCACATCTTTGAGAAAAAATATTGTTAGAAAGTTTATTCCTCTATCTACTTCATGATAATCGAGATAACATTAGCTGAAAATGTCCTTTTTACTTGGTTCCTTGTTAGTAGAACAGGACCAATCTAATGTGTCCCATTCACACGATGTCGTCTAACTGGACGACAAACATTAGTCTGTTAACAATATAAACATAAGCCGGATTAGTCTTATTACTAGTTTCCTTGTACTCGTAAGTAGAAGGGAAATAAGAAAATGCACAGATTAAACTGATAGTCTGGTCCTTTAAAGGTCAGAGAAACAATTGAAACTCCAATCTCTTTGCTTTCCAGAAAAAAATCTGATGTGTTCCATTCACATGACCTTCTCTATATCACTGCAACAAATTATTCTATTTACTTCATCTAATGCAGCAAAAATTAGCAGAAATAGTGTTATTACTTGCTTCCTTGTTAGTAGAAGCGTAATAAGGGGGTACCATAGGTTAAAGTGACAGTCAAAAGCTGGTTGCTCTCCGACTGAAGTTCCTTTGTTTGTATGGACACGAGTTCACAAAGTCCGGTATGAGAAAAGTATAAGTTTTTATAGCTGAAACCAAAAACAAGGAATATCTCAAAAACAATCAACTCCACGAAAAAAATGTGTATAATATAAATTGAGTGCTTTAATTTTCTCTACATTTTTTGTGTGGTAAGTTTTTGTCCATCTCTTACGGTTTAGCAGTTATGCAAAATTCCGTAAAATTAACCCAGAATAAAGTAGTCTTCAGAGGCTATTCCCAGAAAATTCAAAATATAAATATTATTTGTCAGGTAAATATCTTTAATATACAATATTTTAATCAAAATCGTTAGAGCCATTTTTCAGAAGATCAAATTTTTCTCAAAAAGTTCCATGTAAACAGTAGTTGGGGGTGGGGGGATTTTTCTCAAAATCTTCGTGTCACCTCCCTGGAAGATACTAAACTTAAATACCAAGTTTGGTATTTTACCGAATTTTCGTTTTTAAGTTATCGTGTTCACAGACACACGGACACACCGACACACGGTCACACGGACACACGGACACACACACGGAACCTTTTTGTGAAAATACTTTTTTGGATACAGGGGACCCTAAAACACATATTTCCGGTGAAATCTCGGTATCGAATTTTTTAATGGAGTGCAATACCTTCTCTATACACTATGTACATAGCACGTATAGAGAAAGTAATAATAAAAACGAGAAACGAGAAGAAAAATATCTTTCGCTTTAGAAAAATTTTAAATAGCTAAAATTGAAAACAATAATCCGGAATATTTCGATAACGGTTAACTGGACAAAATATATATAATATAAATTGTGTGTTTAAATGAGATCCAAATATTTTGTCTACTAAGTTTTTGTTATACAAAGGTCATTCAGACTGAAGACGTCTTCAGAGGCTATTCCAAGAAAATTCAAGGTATACATTTCGTTTGTCATACAAATATCTTAAACATACGGTATTTTAACCAAAATCATTAAGACCATTTATGAGAAAATAAAAATTTTCGAAAAATGTTCTATGTAAAAGATAGTTCCTAAATCGAGGATTTTCTTAAAAATTTTACAGTTGCATTCTTGGAAGATACCAAACTTATATACTAAGTTTGGTATTTAATGGTCTTTTCATTTTTGAGCTCTGTTGCCCACAGACACGCGCGCACACACACACACACACACACAGTTTTTTGTAAAAATGTTTGTTTGTATCTTTTTTTTTTATTCAGGGAGTCTTAAATCTGAAACAAATAACTAGGAGTATCTCCGAAATGGTCATCTCCATATAAAAAAAAAAAAAAAAAAAAAAAAAAAAATCTGATGTGTACCATTCACATGACTTTCTCCATATCCCTGCAAACAATTATTCTTAAAAAGCTTATACTTTTATTTACTTTCTTCTAATCAGAAAAAATAGCAGAAATAGTCCAATTACTCGCTTCCTTGTAAGTAGAAGCGAAATAAGGGACAACTGTAGGTTAAAGTGATAGTCAAAGGCTGGTTGCTATGTCAATTAAGTTCCTTTGTCTATATGGATAGTAATTGACAAGTTCCTGTATGAGAAATGTATACGTTTTTCATAGCAGAAACCAAAAATAAGGAACGTCACAAAAACGACGAACTCCACGAAAAAAATGTATATAACATAAATTGTGTGTTTTAATATGCTCTACAGTTTTTGTGTAGTAATTTTTTGTCCATCTCTTACGGTTTAGCAGACTCTTCAGAGGCTATTCCCAGAAAATTCAAGATATAAATTTTATTTGTCAGGTAAATATGTTTAATATACGAAATTTTAATCAAAATCGTTAGAGCCATTTTTGAGAAAATTAAAATTTTCGAAAAAAGTTCCATGTAAAGGGTAGTTGGGGGTGGGGGGATTTTTCTCAAAATCTTCTTGTCGCATCCCTGGAAGATATTAAACTTAAATACCAAGTTTGGTATTTTACCGACTTTTCGTTTTTGAGTTATCGTGTACACAAACACACGGACACACGGACACACACACACACAGACCTTTTTGTGAAAATGCTTTTTTTGGATATTGGCGACCCTAAAACACATATTTCCGGTGAAATCTCGGTATTGATTTTTTTGGTGGAGTGCAATACTTTCTCTATACACTATGTACATAGTTCGTATGGAGAAAGTAAAAAAAAAAAAAAAATACTTATATGGCCTAAATTGCGTCTTTTAACGTGATCTACATTTTTTGTGTAGTTAGTTTTTGTCCATCTCTTGTGGTTTGTCAGTTACGCATAATTCAACAAAATTCATTTACACCAAAGAGGTCTTTGGAGGCTATTCCCGGAAAGTTCGATGAATACATTTCGTTTGACATATAAATATCTTAAACGTACCTATTTCAGTCCAAATCGTTAGAGCCGATTTTGAGAAAATCAAATTTTTTGAAAAATATAGTATGTAGTTTGGGGTAGACGGATTCTTCAAAATCTTCATGTCACGTCCTTGGAAGATACCAAACATAAGTATCAAATTTGGTATTTAACGATTTTCTCGTTTTTGAGCTATGCTTCCCACAGACACACACACAGACACAAATATACACACACGTACCTTTTTCTAATTTTTTGGGGGATTTAGATGTCCCAAAGCATGTATTTCCGGTGAAATCTCGGTATCCAATTTTTGGGTACACTCTATACAGTGTGTACCTAGTACGTGTGGAGAAAGTAATAAAGAATTTCGTTCATTTTTACTTTCTTTATACGCACTATGTGCATAGTGTATAGAGAAGCTATCGTATTACACTAACAAATTCGATACCGAGATTTCATCGTAAATACACGTTTTAGGGTCCCCTGTATCCAAAGCAATTTTTTAAAAAGGTCCATGTGTGTGTCCGTGTCCGTGTGTCTGTGAACACGATAGTCAAAAACGAAAAATGGATCAAATACCAAACTTGGTATTTAAGTTTAGTATCTTCCAGGGATACCACACGAAGGTTTTGAGAAAAATTGCTAACCCGAAGTTACCCTTTACATGGAACAAATTTCGAAAATTTTGATTTTATCAAAAATGACTGTAATGATTTTGATTAAAACATATTAAAGATATTTATATGGCAAATAAAATGTATATCTTGAATTTTCTGGGAATAGCCACTAAAGATCTCTTCATTCTCGAAATTTTGCAGCATTTTGCATAAGTGGTAAACCGTAAGAGGTAAGCAAATATTTATGACACCAAAAATGTAATTCTGGTTAATACACAGAAGTTATGTCATACACGTATTTTATGTAGAACTGACCGTTTCTGAGATATTCTTCATTATTGTTATCAATTTTATGCTACGCAAGTTTTCTCAAACGGGAAGACCCCTTTCATTTAATTTCTCTTGTGTTATTGTTAACCATGCAAAGAGAAACCAACTTCAATTGGTTAACATAGGACCAATTTTTAAGAGAACCGACTGTCGCTTTAGCCTAGTATTTCTTTTCTGCTTAGAAGTAACCAATTAATAATACAATTTCTGCTAATGTTTATCTCATTTAACATGATGCACAGAGAAATATTCGTTTGTAAGAATAGTTTGAGACAATATTATTTACAAAATCTGCCGACATTTTATGAGTTTTATGTCATATTTATAATATTTGATGTTCAATTGTTTTTATTCCTTTGCTTCCGAAGTTGAAATCGCTGGATGCAAATGTTTATTACTCCTTGTGCTTTCGTCGCATTTAAGTGTTTTGATTTTCTCGATGCGATTTTTTTTTTCAACAGTATCTATAGTTACGTGTTGATTTTCTGGCTCGTGACGCCAAGTTATCATGAAGAAGGAGGCTTCTTCACGCGTTATGGAAAAGGCCGTTTAGAGATAACGCGTAAAAGTGTATTCGTGTTGAATTTTACGCGCCCATGGATTCACAGCGTTCAACAAAGTAAAGAATTGCATCGAGCGATTACAGGTTATCTTTGAAATTGTAAAATAATGACTACAAAATAAATTGCGATTCTACAAAAATCCTAGCGACTTATTATTTAAGAAGCCGCCAGGTAGTCTGGATCTGGGAAGCCCTACAAGCCCGATAAAAAAAAACGCCCTGAGAAGAGTCAAACGCTACACAAAGCCAAACATAAGCGCGAGTAGACTTACAATCCAACATTTGACGAGCGCTTATAGAAGCTTCATAATATAATTGCTTCAAGTTTTATGTGGAACTGCTGGAGAACATTATGTGAATGGAACATATGTTTTTGTTAGAGTACCGCCGCTGATGACATTTTTCTCAATCGAGAGAGGCACTGTTGCCAACCGTTGCTACTTCTGTGTATGCATATGCTATGCTTCGCAAAATGCAATACAAGCTGTAACATTAACTTATAACCATAATTTAAACAACTGTAACCATAACTATACCATGGTTAACAAAGTAAATAAATCACAAAAGCACAAAAACCATCTTCACCTGGACTAAAGAAAACGACTGCTTAAGACACTTGCTCCGCTAACTGAGCCGCTTACATTTGCTCCATGTCTCTCTTACAGAAGTAGTAGGAATAAAGTAGGAATTAAACGATCCTTGATTTCATTCATGATATAGGCCAATCGTTAAAATTAATAGCAATAAAATGGTGTACAATATATCACCTATCAACCTCAGTCATTTTACCTTGCAACGATGATTATTCTCAACCGATAACATAATCAAGCATCCAGTGCCGGGTAGGAGGCATGTTGGTCCTAGCAGAGAGCTTCCACCCTTTGCTGTGCGCGTCAACCTAGCTCTGCAAATCTTACCTGACTTTTCGTACGTTTCTTTCTCATTGTGTTTTGCGTGTCCATACCTCTAATCAACTATCTATTCATTCTTAGGTATATCCGCGCCAAAACGCATCCACGTGGCCAGTACACCGCGGTGCACCACAGTACAGAGCACGCAGGGTCCAAGCACATACATATGTGTGTGTGTATATATATACCTGTAGGTCATAGACCTGGGTTCGATTCCCGATACCGGCGTGGGAGTTTTTCCCGCGCTGGATGACCTGGCACAGTCAGCCTCGTAAAGTCCCTGGGGGCCCAATTGAGGAACTACTTGATAGAGAACTAGCGGCTCCAGGTCATGAGGACCGCATTAACTGGCCGGGGGGGGGGGTGGTTCGAGGCGCTGACCACGTCTCAACCTCCAATACTGCACCCCATCTATGACGTCTGTCTTAGAATGATATGGAGGGCACAGCGACCGGGTGGTAGGCCAAGGTTCCTTGTGAGCTATCATGCCATGGGGTTATAACCTATATATATAAGAGAATAAATATTTCGAACAGTTTTCCATGTACAGCCAACATTGGTTTGAAAACAAGTAGTGGTTTTTGAATTTTGGGAATAGGACAGAGGATGTCGCGAAAGTTCTGTGTACCGGATATGACGTGGCTTATTAGCAAACAAGTAGTGGTTTTTGAATTTTGGGAATAGGACAGAGGATGTCGCGAAAGTTCTGTGTACCGGATATGACGTGGCTTATTAGCATACAGTGTCGGGCCACGGCAGTTGCAATTCTAAAGTCATCATGACAGATTCTAAGCTGTATATAAAGATCCGGTCCTGTTTGTTGGCAATTGCTTTCTGAGGTTATGATTTTTTTCAGGATAAATTTTACTGAATTTGTATAACTGGAAAACCGTAACAGACAGAGAATAACTTACCGAACAAAAAATATAGAGCTCCTTAAAGCACCCAATTTTTGTTACATATTTTTTTTTTCGTGGAGTTGATCGTTTTTGAGATATTGCTTGTTGCTGGTGTCAGCTTTAAATTTTTCAACTCCTGTCCATACAAACAAAGGTCCTTTAATCACATAACAACCAGCTTATAAAATATTTAACTATCGACTTAGCCTGGGGTACTCCCTTTTTTCTCTTCTACTTGTATGGAAGCAGGTATTAAGACCCTTTCAGATAATTTTTCTCGAATAGCATGAAGTAAACAGAAGAGTAAGCTTTTTAACAATAATTTGTTGCAGATATGTAGAAACAGTTATGTGAATAGAATACATCAAATTTTTTCGTGTTTTCCCTTATCCTGAAAAGATGAATGTCGAGTAAGTTTAAGTGCTTGGACCCCGAGATAATTTGGGCATCATTTCGCCAATTTCATTCATTGTCCGATATGATAAATTAGGCTAAACGACGTAAAGCTCTAAAAAATAAAATAAAAAAAAATCTGATGTGTACCATTCGCATGACTTTATCTATATCCCTGCAACAAATTATTCTTAAAAAGCTTATACTTCTATTCACTTTATGCTAATCAAAAAAATTAGCCAAAATAATCCTATTACTTGCTTCCTTGTAAGTGGAAGCGAAATAAGGGACTACCATAGGTTAAAGTGATAGTCAAAAGCTGGTTGCTATGTCAATGAAGTTCCTTTGTTTAAATGGATCGGAGTTGACAAGTTCCTGTATGAGAAAAATATGTTTTTCACAGCAGAAACCAAAAATAAGGAATGCCTCAAAAACGACGAACTCCATGAAAAAATGTATATAACAAAAATTGTGTGTTTTACAGTGCTCTAGATTTTTTGTGTAGTAAGTTCTTGTCCATCTCTTCCGGTTTAGCAGTTATTCAAAATTCCGTAAAATTCATCCAGAATAAACTACTCTTCAGAGGCTATTCCTAGAAAATTCAAGATATACATTTTATTTTTCAGGTAAATATGTTTAATATACGAAATTGTAATAAAAATCGTTAGTCATTTTTGAGAAAATCAACATTTTCGAAAAAAGGTTCCATGTAAAGGGTAGTTGGGGGTGGGGGGATTTTTCTCAAAATCTTCGTGTCGCATCCCTGGTTGATACTAAACTTAAATACAAAGTTTCGTATTTTACCGACTTTTCGTTTTTGAGTTATCGTGTTCACAGACACACGGACACACTGATATGCGGACACACGGGCACACACACACGGACCTTTTTGTGAAAATGCTTTTTTTGGATATTGGGGATCCTAAAACATATATTTCCAGTGAAATCTCGGTATCGAATTTTTGGGTGTACACTATGTACATTGTGCGTATAGAGAAAGTAACAAACATACAAAAAAAGAAATAATGAAATGATATTTTATAAACATTTTAAAGAGGATTTTGTAGAGAGTGTCATGTGAGCGCTTCAGAACAGATGTCTTTATTCTGCATATCTCAGGTAGGTAAGCGTAAGCCAAAGTATAAATTTGTGCTGTAATTGCCGAGATTAGCGCGTTGTAGTGACAGATCATGGATTATTCGTGTCTTCTGCTCGACGTGTGTTGACGTCGTTAAAGCCAACAAAACATGTTCTCATGAAGCAATTTCGCCCTTGTTGGAAGAAAGCGAGTTACAGGTAGGCAATTTTCATCACCCGCAAGAGCAGCTCACGTCTTCTTGCCAGTTAAATTAAGTAGGAAGCAAGATTCGCTCTTCTCCGAGCTTATCTTTTGATTTTTTCTCCCCCCCCCTCCTTTTAGTAATTGGTTTTCTAAGACGGCGGCAGTACAGCACCGTGTCTGTTTAAAATTACGTGCAGGCAACAGGGACAGAAAACTAATTAGGTACTTGCACGTCGAAACGATAAATCGATAGTCGATGTTGAGATGGAGCGTCTGAATGCATAAACACGTTCGAGTTTCTAGCTCGTTTTAAAAAAAAGAAACACAAATTTATTGCAAACACAAAGAGGAGTAAACAACTGAATGCAAATAATCTCCGAATGATTGAAGCTTTTGCATTATTTACAGTAGACTTGATTGGTTGAGTGTAGCTCTGAGAGGAAGCTTTCTACCTATAGGGAGTATCAAAATTTACTGCATCGAATTGCTGCGACCAATCCCTTTGCTTTCTTTAACACGTACACTGTACATAATAAGAAAACGCTTTTCATTTCATCTAAAAGCTCGGTACCAATATTTCACCGAAAATATAGTTTTGAAGACTCCTGAATCCAAATACGCATTTTTATTGAAGGTTTGAATAGGTGTGCGTACGTGCACATGTACCTGCTCTTGTGAATAGCATGACTAAAAAACGAAACATCGTTTAAGTATAAAATATTAATTTAGCATCCTGAAAAGATGCGAGACGAAGATTTACTGGAGAATCGACCATCACAAATTACCCATTTGATGAACGTTACTTTGGGATATGTCGATCTGAACATCCAAATCTTAAGAAACGATTTTGTTCGGATTGGGTTGTACTCGGAGGGGTAGTGTTTCTGAAATTCATTAGGGATTGGGCATGTTTCAGGATATCACAAGGCGGGGTTTTAAGACCAGTTAATCACCTCCGCTATCAATGAGGAGGCTGGTAAATGGTGTGGTAGCGAAACATCGGTTAAGTATAAAATATTAATTTAGCATCCTGAAAAGATGCGAGACGAAGATTTTCCGGAGAATCCTCCACCACAAGTTATCCATTTGATGAAGTTATTTTGGAATATGTCGATTTAAGCATCCAAATCTCTTAAGAAAGGACTTTGTTTGGATTGGGTTGTACTCGGAGTGTAGTGTTTCTGACATTTATTGGGAATTGGGCTCGTATCAAGAATATCCAGGCGGGGTTTTAAGAGCGGTTAATCTCCTCTGGTATCAATGAGGAGGCTGGTAAATAATGTGGTAGCCACCGTCGTCACTGCCCCCCCCCGCAAGATTTGTTCTTGACTCTTACCTTTGGGTTAATGCGCAAAATAGTGTATCCACTTTGTAAGAGGGAGCGGAAGTTAAGCCACTTAAAAGTAATGCTTTAAAATAGGTTTCTTAACTACTGCATTTAGTCTTACAAATATTTAGATTTTTAAAAAACAGTGATGTAAATGATTTAATAATCTTAACATTTACTCATTTACTCTGCAATGTTGACTTGAAAACTTTTATCTGTCACTAAAACATTTACTGCATATATCGTATTGGGTGATTGGTGATTTATTTATGATTCTGTGAAATGTTAAAATAACACACATAAAACGGAAATGCTAATGTAATACAGGAAAAATTGAAACAACTAAAACAAATTCGAAAGTATCAGGAAAATAGTTTAGATTGTAAGTACACTTGATACAGATAGAGTAGCACTTTCCTGTTAAACCTCAATGAAATATATATATTAAGGTTTTTTGTAAACTATGTATATACAAACTATCATTAAAATGTTACCACTTTATAAAACATTTTCTTCTAATTCGGAAAACAATATCAAATCATAATTCGAGTAAATAATTGCTGGCTTGTTGATATTTCAATAAAGAAGAACATTTGCAAATATTATGTACACTTTTAAAAATAAATGTATATAAATATATACAGCATGTTTCAGAAATATTTTTACAATCTTCAGGTATGGGTTCCTTACACCAAAAGAAGAAAAACAGTTCATATGAACGTACGTCCCATAATCCTTGGTTTTCGTATTATTCCTGTCACAATGCAAGTGTGAGTTCAAAGGCCCTCGGGGTCCTACCTCAAAACTTCATTTCTCTATGCACTCATAGAAGGCTTTGACCTATTGTACTACATACGGTAGAGCCCTGGAGAGTTGCTTTCATTTGTCAATTGTAATTAGGCTGTCTTCAACGTTTCAGCTGGTACATGTAGTGAGTTACTTGCACGTGTTTCGTTCCACAATGGCTGGATATTCATTTCGTGAACAGGCAGACATGATTTTTATGTATGGTCACGAGGCTCTATCAGATGAAGTTTCCAGACCGAAGACAACCTTTGTCGTGGTTTATCGTCGCCTTGGTGAGACAGGAACCGTTGCACATTTTAGTCACATTGTTCGAGATGCACTGACTAGTATCTACCATGACCGATGGATAGGCAGAGGAGGACCAATTCCATGGCCTGCACGGTCTCCCGACCTCAATCCTGCGGGGTTTTACCTCTGGGGGCATCTTAAATCATTTGTTTATTGAGCAGCGGATGCAGAAACGCTTCATCGACGTGTTATGGAAGCCTGCGAAACCATTCGACGCCATCCTGGAGTTTTTGACAGGGTACGACATTCCATGATTTGATGAGAACAGGCATGCATAGAAGCAAGAGGAGCACATTTCGAGCATTTATTATGAATTTTGTGTGTTATAAGTGTACCACTGTGTTGAACATCTCCTAACGAGAAAACAAAGTATTATGGTTCATTTTCTTCTTGTGATGTAAGGAAACATACCGAGGTATTTCTGAAACCCTCTGTATAATAGACCTGTAATATTTTTGTGTTTATGCTACACGTATTGTTCCAAACAGCTGGTGAAAATATTTGTGTTACCTGTGATTTAATTAAAAATAAATAAATACCTAAAAATTAAAAATAATGTATTCATAATTATATCTTTTTTAAAATTTCCATTTTTACTTAAAATGTCTTAAGATGTCAAATGCCATGTATTATTAAATACCAACACGATAATCATTCGGTCCACAAGTCGGCCAAAGTTTAAAAGTGAATATCTTAGAGCACATACAGTGGCCTACAAAGTCAGCAGATCTCAACCCAATTGAACATGTTTGGACGAATGTAAAGCAGAGGCTTTCTCGAGGCCTCGGATTGAATATTGCAACTCAACTCTGGTGTGACATGACAGACACTTGGGATTCACTAGCAGGAGACATTAATTATTTTCAAACGCTAGTGGATTTCATGCAGTGATAGCAAATAATGGGGAACCACACAAAGTATTAGAATTTGTTTTCTCTTGTTTTATTAGCCTTTTGTTGCATTTAAAAGCAACCGAAGATCAGGTTGCATTGTTTTTCCTTGTTTTCTAGTTTGGGAGAACAGCAAATAAAAGATTTCACATTTCACAAAGTGAATGATTTATACAGCGTAATCTACATCAGTTGTAAAGAGTACTAACATAAACTAAAAACAAAATGATAAAAAAAAATAATAATACGGTTTAGTGGGATCGAACCTAGGCTAGGTATCACATGGAGTTTCTAACGCAGCACGTTAGGGCTGAGCCTCTTAAAACTAATATCCTTCAAAGTTACAAATAAAGAAAATTATCTTTAAGTCTTAGTACAATTAATACACCGAATTGGATCAGTAAGACAGAGTTGGATCAGTAAGAGAGAGGTGAATTAAGTAAAAATAAACAAAGGCCTCTGAATACTGTTTTCACTGTTTATAAAGAACTGTAGCGGACAGCTCAACCAAATTGGTTAGGCTTATTTTTTTAGTGTCTTTATGCATCGTAGCAAACAACAATTATTTTGTTTGTTCCCTGGTTGCTATTCTATGCTATAAGGCAATAAACTACGTCTTACCTCGCTGTTTATAAGCATATATTATAGCATAGTGCACGTGTACGTGTAAACCCAGCTTGTGTAATTTCGTGTGCTTCCATGCGGCCGAAGTGACTCTGAAAGGCTACAGCACTCAATCATTTTTCCAATGACTGTACATTGTATATAGACAAGGTATTGCATTACAACCTAAAATTCCATACTGAGGTTTCACCGGAAATACAAGGTTTAAGGTCTCCTGCATAAAAAAAAAGGTTTTAGAAAAAGGTCCGTGTATGTCGGTAGTCTGTGTAACTGTGAACGCTATAACTAAAAAACGACAAGTCGGTAAGATAACAAACTTGGTATTTAAGTTTAGTATTTTTCAGGAAGGCGACATGAAGATTTTAAGAAAAATTTCCGAACCCCAAACCACCCTATACATTTAAAAAAAGTTGTTAAGAAGCTGATGCTTCTATTTATTTCACAATAATCGAGAAAAAAATAGCAGAAATAGTCTTATTACTTGCTTATTTGTAAGTAGAAGCGAAATAAGGGATTACCATCAGTTAAAGTGATAGTCAAAAGCTGGTTGCTATGTGATGAAGTTCCTTTGTTTGTATGGACCCATTTCACAAACTCCCGTATGAGAAAAGTGTTTTTCAAAGCTGAAACCAAAGACTAGGAATATCTCAAAAACGATCAACTGCACGAAAAATAGGTATATAACATAAATTATGTGTGTTAATGTACTCTACATTTTTTGTGTGGTTTTTATCTATGTCTTGCGGTTTAGCAGTTACACAAAATTCTGTAAAATTCATCCAGAATAAAGTAGACTTCAGAGGTTATTCTCAGAAAATTCAAGATATACATATTAAATGTCTGGTAAATATCTTTAATATAGGACATTTTAATCAAAATCGTTAGAGCCATTTTTGGCAAAATCAAAATTTTCAAAAAAAGTCCATGTAAAGGGTAGCTGAGGGTGTGGGGTCTTGAAAATCTTCGTGTCGCATCCTTGCAAGATGCCAAAATTAAATACCAAGTTCGGTATTTAACGGTCTTTTCGTTTTTGAGCTCTGCTGTCCACGGACACACACGTATACACAGACACACACACGCACACGCACACACACAGGGACCTTTTTCCAGAAATGCTTTTTTTGGATTCAGGGGGACCCAACGCATGTATTTCCGGTGAAATATCGGTAACAATTCTTGAGTACATTACTTCTCTGTACAATATGTATATAGTACGTGTAGAGAAAGTAAAACGTTAAAAAACTTGATTTTCTCGAAAACAATTCTAACGATTTTTTTTAAATACCATATAAGAAAGATATTTACATGGCAAATAAAATTCATATTTTTAATTTGTTGGGAATAGCCTCTAAGGACCTCTTTATTCTGGATGAATTTTCTGAGCAGTTAAACCGTAAGAAATAGAGTTAATCTTCTACACAAGAAATGTAGATATGGCTAAAACACACAATTTGAGTCATATACCCTTTTTCGTGGTGTTGGCTATTTCTGAGATATTTCCTGTTATTTATTTGAGGTTCAAAATACTTAAACGTTTCTCACATGGAAATTTTTAATCTCTTGGACATACATAGAAACTGATTTCAACCACATGACAACCAGCTTTTAAAAGCTTTGACTATCGCTTTAGCCTGGTGTAATCCCTTATTTACCTTACAAGGAAGCAAGTAATTAAGACAATTTCTGCTAATGTTTGTCTCGAGTATTATAAAGTGGATAGAAGTGTATGCTTTTTAGCAATAATTTATTACAGCGATGTAGAGAAAGTCTGATAGTAACACATCAGATTTCCCCTGTACAGTTGGCCATTTTTAAGATATTGCTTATTATCGACTTCAATTTTGAGCAACTCATCTTTGCTCAAAGTAAATTGTTTCGCATAGCGATGGAATTTTAAAATGAGTTGACTTTCGCTTTACCCTATTGTTCCCTATTCCCCTTTTACTTACAAGAAAGCAAGTAATGAAACCATGTTTGTAATGTTTAACTTAATTAGCATGAAGTATATGAAAGAATAATCTTACGTAAGAATAGATTCGGCTTGGAGCTGCTAGAGAAAGTTATGTGAATAGAACACAATATATTTTAAGAATATTTTGTTGTAATGTGAGCAGATAAAGCCATGTGAATGTAAGGCATCAAATACTTCCCTTTGTTGCAACTTATTTTTTGTTTTGCTTCGTAGGTTTAGGAATACTCTTGATCTAAACTTATGAACATATTTCTATACCTGGAATTGAATATCAGAAAATTTCTTTCATTTTACGTATGTGTCATATATAACAATTATTTGTTCAAGTGTGAGTTTTTCGGTGGGCACACAGTAGGCTAATAGCTATCTATAACTGATGTAATTCACACATAACATATCTGTATCTTGAATCTCTCACCTTTGAGATGCATAAAGAACCAGCTCTAGTGTTTAGAGATCGTACTGAAGGCGGCAACTGACATAGCATTTCACAAGTAATAAATGTAGCCTTGAGCGTGTCATTCACCGCACTTCCACGCGGAAAAATACCAATTTCAAGTAGCGGAAGTGATCTTTGCATATATTCATCTATGACCTGGCTATAAATGAAACGCATGATAGAAAATGAATAGAGAAAGCAAAAATGTGATTTATCACCTTATAAGTATTACATTTTTTATTCAGAATATAAAAGTATTACAAGCTTTTGGCTAGAATATGATTTTGGAATTGAACATGTAGAAATACGCCTCGGAGTATTTAGTTTTATCGAGCGGGATGGGTCAGGTGATCTGTTGTCAGCATTCGAAAGATCGATTGAATTTTCTTGGGTTTCCCTGGTTACGAATACTGGAGGGTTCAACTTCTACCAAAGCTTTTCTGTTCATTGTTTTCTGCCCCATCACTTCTTTGAAATCTGTTTTTCATGATTAAGTACCAAGCCACGGTGTTTTTTTTTTTTTTTTTTTATTTTTTTTATTTTTTTTTTTTTTTATTTTTTTAAACAGTACCGGAGTCTGGTCAGGACTCCGGCGTTGTATCCCCAATTTACACCCCCCCCTAAATTTACTGTATGATTACTAGTTTTACTGTTCCTTAACACAAACATATACATATTTCACAAACATATAACACCCATGCCAAAGGCGGGACTCGAACCCACGATCCCCTGCCCACGAAGCACCAAAGCGAAACGCCTTAGCGAGCGTGGCCATGGGGACCGGCAGTGTTCGGTTGAGTGTGACCATGCGTTTTATAAAGTTTCTTCACTGCCGTTCATTGTGAGACCATTCAGTGTTAACACGTTTATGGGATGCGCGGGCAATTTGCAAATGTTAGAAAGTCAATCTATACTTGCGCCCGTCGCCATCCGGATCTGTTCATCCCTCCCTCCCAGAGGTAATGTAAGCCACAATCTTAATCTAAGAGTAGCTCAATGGTTATCGCCTGTATTAGCACTAACGGTGGTGTGCAGGATATGATTGCACTCTAATGCACAACGCCAAGGGGTGCATCGTTGCGTCGCTATGATTGATGGCAAGGTATCGTGCTTGCATGTTGCATTAATACTCTATGGGCGGGTGGTCTATGCAAGTGGGCTTCTTGCAGGCCTTGGCCTCGCCTTGTTCATTACAGCGAACATACATCTTGTGGCAAAAACGTAAACTCATAAAGCGTGAATTATTGCCCGCTGCTTTCTATTAACGAGGGTTGCCTAACTTTAAGGTGCAGTCTACCAGGTAACGAGCCATAAACTTGAACATTTCAAAGATAGATTTACGGCCGTGACACGGACATAAATATTACCCTGTTGTTTCAAATTTATTTCACACATTAACAGCCATTTACGAGGGTAGGTTCTCTTTTTGAAAGCCTATAACGAGGGTTTGCAATATTTTCATAACCTCTTATGCTTTTATAGTTTTAAAAAATAAAAATGTAAATGTCGTTATGTATTTATAGCTTAAATAGGTTTAAAAGTAAACATATATGCATAGAACTTTTACTTTTTATACACGTACTATGTAAAGTGTATAGAGAAGGTATTGCATTCCACCAAAAAATTCGATACCGAGATTTCTCCAGAAATACAGTTTTAGGGTCCCGTTTACAGTAAAGCATTTTTAGAAAAAATACTTGTGTGTGCATATGGTGTCCGTGAACACAACACAAAAATGGTATTTTACCGACACGTCGATTTTGAGGAAAATCATCCCAAACTATCCCATACATGGAAAATGTTCTCAAAAATGATTAACTATATTGATTAAAGTAAGTATATCAAACATGTTTACATGAAAAATAAAATATATATATATATATATATATACTGAATTTGTTGGGAACAGCCTCTGAAAACTTTATTCTAGATTAATTTTGCTGAATTTTGCATAAGTAGTAAACCGTAATAGATAGAAAAAATTTAAAAGCAAAACATATTAAAAAAAATGTAATTTTTGTGAAAATAAAGAACTCATAGCATATACATTTTTTCGTGGAGTTGACCATTTTTAGGTATATATTGTTATTAGTTTCAGTTTTAAAATACTTAAAACTTTTCGCATAATTTGTCAACTCCTGGCAATGCAAAGAAACGGATTTCAACCATAAGACAACCAGCAATTTAAAAGATCGATTTAGACTAGTGTATTACCTTACAAGAAAGCATGTAATAATACAATGTCCACTAATGTTTATCTCGATTAGCATGAAGTAGATAGAAGTACAAGATTCTTAACAATAATTTATTAGAGAATATCATGTGAATGCAACATATTTTATTTTTATTTTCTCTAAATGCATCTATAGTATGTAGCAGAAGTATTCTCTTCCACAAAAAATTCGATACAAATATTTCACTGAAATTTTTTTCGGGTACCCTAAAATCCCCAAAATGCGACTTTTAGACAAATCTGTTGTTCTCTATTCACATGACATTCTCTACCTCTCTGTAAAACATTGTTGTTAATAAGCATATTCTTCTATCTATTTAATGCTAAAACATTAGCAGAAACGATTTTGATACTTAGTTCCTTTATAAGTAGAAGAGAAATAAGGGAATACATTAGGCTAAACCGACAGCCAAATGTTTTAAAATGTGGTTTCTATGAGATTGAAATCCGTTCTTTGCGTGACCAAGCGTTGAAAAGTTCCCGTTTGAGAAAAGACTCAGTATTATAAAACTGAAATCAATAACAAGGAGTATCTTAAAAAAAAAAATACGAAAAAAATGTATATGACATAAATTATGTGTTTTATCGTGCTCTACCTTTTTGTATGCTAAAATTTTTGTCTATCTTTTACAGTTTGCCATTTATGCAAAATTAAAAAAAATAATCCAGAACAAAGAGGTCTTCAGAGGCTATTCCCAGAAAATTCAATATATGCGTTTTATTGGTCATTTAAACATCTTAAATGTAAGAGATTTATCAAAATCGTTAGAGCCATTATTGAGGATATGAAACTTTTCAAAATTTTTTCCATATAAAGGGTATTTGGGGGTGGGGGATTTTTCTTGAAAATCTTCTTGTGCATCCTTGGAAGATACCAAACTTGAATACCAAGTTTGTCATTTATTTTCATCCTCAAACACACACCAACACACACACACACGCACGCGGACTCTTCTCTGATTTTTTTTTTTTTGGATTCAGGGGGACCCAAAATATATAGTTCCGGTGAAATCTCGCTATAGAAGTTCTGGGTTCATTACAATACTTTCTCTATACATTATCTATATGGTACGTGTAGAGAAAATAAAAATGGCATCCTAGGAGCATTTTGGTTCTGAAAAAGTGTTGGACAATAGTTTACGAGGAAATTAGATTCACAACTCACATATATTTTTTCGTGGAGTTAGCCATTTTCTAGATATTCCCATAGAAGCCACATTTTAAGACATTTGACTGTCGATTTAGCCTATTGTATTCCCTTATTTTCCTTATTCTTATATCGGAACTAAATAATAAAACCGTTTCTACTAATGTTTTAGCATTAAATAGATACAGGAATAAGCTTATTATTATTATTATTATTATTATTATTATTATTATTATTGGTACAGAGATGTAGAGAAAGTCATGAGAGTGGAGCATATTAAGTTTTTACTTTCTCTACACGTACTATGTACATAGTGTATAGAGATGATATTGTATTGCACCCAAAAATTGATACCGAGATTTTACCGGAAATACATGTTTTGGGTCCTCCTGAATCCCCAAAAAAAAAAAAATTTTGGAAAAAGGTTCGTGAGTATGTATGTGTGTGTCCGTGTGACAAGTGTCTCTGAACACGGTAAGTCAAAAATGAAAAGTCGGTAAAATACCAAACTTGGTATTTAAGTTTAGTATCTTCCAGGGATGCGACAGGAAGATTTTATATAAAAAATCCCCCCAACCCCAACTACCTTTTACTTGGAATTTTTTTTAAATTTTGCTTTTCTCAAAAGATGACTAACGATTTTGATTAAAATTTCGTATATAAAAGATATTTACACGACAAATAAAATGTATATCTTGAATTTTCTGGGAATAGCCTCTGAAGACTAAGACCGTAAGAGATGGACAAAAACTTCCAACACAAAAATGTAGAGCACCTTAAAACACACAATATAACTTATATACATTTTTTTTCGTGGGGTTGATCGTTTTTGAGATACTCCTTGTTTTTTCGTTTCAGATTTAAAGAACATACTTTTCTCAAACAGGAATTTAACAATTTCAGTCCATACAAATAAAGGAACTTCAGTCGCATAGCAACCAAATTTTGGCTATCACCTTAACCAATAGTTCTCCCTTATTTCGCGTCTCCTTACAAGGAAGCAAGCAATAGGACTATTTGTACTATTTTTTTCTCGATTAGCATGAAATAAATAGAAGCATAAGCTTTTTAACAATAACTTGTTACAGAGATGTAGAGAAAGTCTTGTGAATGGAACACATACGATTTTTACTTTCTCTACACGTACTATGTGCATAGTGTATAGAAAAGGTATTGTATTGCACCCAAAAATTCAATACCGAGATTTCACCGGAAATACATGTTTTGGGTCCCCCAGAATCCAAAAAAAGCATTTTTGGAAAAAGGTCCGTGAGTGTGTGTGCGAGTATGTGTGTGCGTGTCTATGGACAGCAAAGCTAAAAAACGAAAATACCCTTGAATACCAAACTTGATATTTAAGTTTGGTATCTTCCAAGAATGCGACACGAAGATTTTCAAGAAAATGCCTCCACCCCCAATTAACTTTCACATGGAACATTTTTCGAAATTTTTGATTTTCTTAAAAATGTCACTAACGATTCTGATTAAAATATCGTATTTTAAAGATATATACCTGACAAATAATATGTATATCTTTAATTTTCTGAGAATAGCCTCTGAAGATTACTTTGTTCTTGATGAATTTTACGGAATTGTGTATAACTGGTAAACCGTAAGAGATAGACAAAAACTTACCATACAAAAATTGCAGAGCACATTAAAACACACAATTTATATCATATACATTTTTGTCGTAGAGTTGATCTTTTTTGACATATTCATTGTTTTTGGATTCAGGTATGAAAAACTTACTTTTCTCATATAGGAATTTGTCAACTCGTGTCCATACAAACAAAGGAACTTCAGTCACATAGCAACCAGCTTTTAACTATCACCTTAATCTATGTTACGCCTTATTTCGCGTCTACATTCAAGGAAGCAAGGAATAAGACTATTTCTGCTAATTGTTTCTCGATTAGCATGAAGTAGATAGAAGCATAAGCTTTTTAAAATAATTTTCTGCAGAGAGTATAGAAAGTCATATGAAAGGAGCATATCAAGTTTTTTATCTAAGATTTGGCAAGTTGATATGGAGAACGGAAGAGAGGGACATACTACACAAAAGTGAGCCAGAAAAGTATATATATTATATTATATTTAATCATACATTTTTAGTTAATCTTCATCTTAATTACTTCTCATTATGTGTTTTTATCTTCATTTATTTCTCTTTCATGTTATTCTCAGTAACTAAATGTTTTGTAAAAATCTTACCATGAAGAATGGAAGAGGGAATGGGGCACAATGGAGTGAGGAAGTACTTATTGCCAATCATCAGACTACTGTATATATCATATGTTATGTTAAGTTTATGTTTGAATTTAATTTCAATTGTTTTGTTCCTATGTATGTTTTACTTCCCACTCAACTAATGTTATTTTGCAAGAACTATATATACAGGGTTACTAAAAAAGATATAGACAACTTCAACTGCCTGTATAACAAAAACTATTAGAGATAGCAACCTAATTATTTTGGAGGTATGTTGAGAAACTCTCAAAGTTTTGTTTGTTACTATTGGTAACGCTGTAGTGTTTTGTTTGTTGTTGCAGAAGCTGAAATGGCGGAAAATCCTGTAGAAAAGGCATATTGCGTGTTGGAATTATCTAGAACGCAATCAGCAACTGTTGTCCAACGACATTTTAGAACACGTTACCACAAAACGCCACCGACTAGACGGTCAATCTACGACTGGTATAGAAAATTCGAGACAACGGGATGTTTGTGCAAAGGGAAGAGCTCGGGAAGACCGAGAGTTTCGGAAGAAAACGTTGAGCGTGTTCGTTCTGCCTACATAAGAAGCCCACAGAAATCGACATCTAGGGCAAGCATGCAATTACAAATTCCACAGCAAACTGTATGGAAAATCTTGCGGAAGCGACTGCACATGATGCCTTACAGATTACAGATGTTGCAGTTTCTGAGTGAAGAAGATAAGGTCATACGGCGTGACTTTTGCATCGACATGTTGCGACATGATGAAGACGATGTTGTCGTTGGACAACAGTTGCTGATTGCGTTCCAGCAAATTCCAACATGCATTTCCACAGGATTTTCCTCCATTTCAGCTTCTGCAACAACAAACAAAACACTACAGCGTTACCAACAGTAACAAATGAAACCTTGAGAGTTTCTCAACATACCTCCAAAATAATTAGGTTGCTATCTCTAATAGTTTTTGTTTTACAGGCAGTTGAAGTTGTCTATTTCTTTTGTAGTAACCCTGTATATATATGTTTAACACTTAACAAAACTCTTACTTTACATATTCAAGGACTGTAAAAGCATTTAGGACCATGAGACCCATACGATATTGTATATTTCCAAGTATATACCGAAAATGCTTGGCAATAAAAGTTATTTTACTATAACTTCTATTGCTTCCGGTGTCCGCTTAAAAAGTGTATAAAACATCAATTTGCTTAAGTGTAATTTATTAAAAACGAATGTAAACTTTATAATCTGATGTGTTCTATTCCCATAACATTTTCTATCAATTCCACTAACAAAATTTTCTTTAAAGTATTATTCTTTTACCTACATCATGCTAATC
Source organism: Hymenopus coronatus (assembly GCA_030762935.1). Lineage (NCBI taxonomy): Eukaryota > Metazoa > Arthropoda > Insecta > Mantodea > Hymenopodidae > Hymenopus > Hymenopus coronatus. The sequence continues at coordinate 125,589,495 of CM060898.1, forward strand.
AACGCAAATATTACCGGAATTTGTCTTATTACTTGCTTCATTGTAAGTAGAACGGAAATGAGGGAATACATTATCCTAAAGCAATAGTAAAATAGTAACATTGAAACAATTGAAGTTCGATTCTCTTTGCATGGCCCCGTTTCAGAAACGTTAATCAGTTTAAAATTCAAACCAATGACATGAATATCTCGAAATAGGTCAATTCTAGAAGAAAAACGAATGTACCTAAATTATGTGTTTTAACGGGACCTACAGTTTTCTGTAGTAAATTTTTATCTGAATCTTACGGTTTAATCATTTGGCATATACTCCCAGAAAATTTAAAATACACGTTTTATATGTGCTACGAGTATATATTGTTAACACACGGTATTTTAAACAAAATCGTTAGCCATTTTTAAGACAATCAAAATTTTTGAAAAATTTTTCATGTAAAGGTTAGTTAGGGGTTGAGAGCTTTTGTTTAAAATCTTCGTATTGGTTATATACCAAACCGAGTTTTCATTTCTGAGCTGTTCAAAACAGACACAACACACCGGACGTTTTTTATAATTTTTTCCGGAATCACGGGACCTCAAAACATCCATTTACTGTGAAATCCCGCTGTCGGGATTGATGGAGTACAATAATAGTTTAAAAATATAAAACCAATTCTGCCAAAAAAGTACCTGAAATTATGTTACAACTAATTTTTTTTTCAAATCATCATATACCTAAGAGATATTTTTATTCATTGTCAGGGTTTTGAGCGTCCATCGAACACTAGTAAACATAATAAATATAAACGTTTCTGAATTGCTTAGGAAGGCAGTAACATAGAGGAATGACACCGAATGGGTTCGTTATATGAATGTGCAAATATTAATAAGGGAAAAATCGGATGTGAAGGAGTAACATTGGCTGAAGTGATAGTCAAAAGGTGGTTGGTATGTGACTGAATTTCCTTTGTTAGTATGGACAGGAGTATGAGAAAAGTATAAGTATATGTATTTTAAAGCTGAAACCAATAACAAGGAATATCAGAAAACAATCAATGCCACGAATAACTGTGTGTTTTAACGAGCTCTATATTTTCTATTAAGTAAGCCTTTTTTTATCTCTTACAGTTTACCAGTTATGCAAAAATTCAGCAAAACTCATTCAGAATAAAACAGTCTTAAGATGTTATTCCCCAAAAATTCAAAACGTACATTTTATTGGTCGTGATATACGGTATTTTAATCAAAATCGTTAGAGCTATTTTTAAAAACATCTGATGTGTTACATTCACATGACGTTCTCTATATCTCTGCAGTAAATTGTTTTTAAAAAGCTTAAGCTTCTATATACTTCCTGCTGATCGGGAAAAAATTAGCAGAAATACTCTTTTTTCTTGCTTTACTGTAAGTAGAAGCGAAATAAGGGAGTACCATAGGTTAAAGTGAAAGTCAAAAGCTGGTTGCTATGTGACTGAAGTTCCTTTGTTTGTATGGACACGAGTTCACAAAGTCCTGTATGAGAAAAAAATATAAGTTTTTTATAGCTGAGACTAAAAACATGGAATATCTAAAAAAATAATCACCTCCACAAAAACATGTATATAACATAAATTGCGTGTTTTAAAGTGCTCTACATTTGTTGTCTAGTAAGTTTTTGTCCATCTCTTACGGTTTAGCAGTTATGCAAAATTCCGTAAAATTTACCATGAATAAAGAAGTCTTCAGAGGCTATTCCCAGAAAATTCGAAATATACATTTTATTTGTCAGGTAAATATATTTTTATTATACGACATTTTAATCAAAATCGTTAGAGCCATTTTTTAGAAAATCAACATTTTCGAAAAATTTTCTATGTAAAGGATAGTTTGGGGTGGGGGGATTTTTTCAAAATCTTCGTGTCGCATCCATGGAAGATACTCAACTTAAATACCAAGTTTAGTATTTTACTGACTTTTCGTTTTTGAGTTATCGTGTTCACAGACACACGGATACACGGACACACACACTACCCTTTTTCTGAAAATACTTTTTTTTAGATACAGCGGACCCTAAAACCTATATTTCCGTTGAAATCTCGGTACATAGTACGTATAGAGAATGTAAAAAAGGGCGGAGAAGCTAATGTTCCACAAATTTATTCCAGTGGTTGTGTTGGATGCTGTGAACGTCTATACCTCGCTTTTTGAAGCAAGAGATGGCGCAGATTAAGATCTAATTCGAATGAATTGTGGAACCGAACTGAGCTCATTTTCCCGTTCCCTTTGGAATATCTTATTTAGGGCTTTGATATCTATCTTCTTTCCATTTTGCCAGAGAAATGCAGTCATCAGCAAAAAGCTGAACATTTATGCATCTAATGTAATTATTTTTATTCCCGGAATGCTACTGAAGTGGTTTTTCTCTTTGCAGAGACGTCACATTTTGTAAAGCGGATCGGACTATTTCTCCCACGACTTATTCTTTATTCCATTACAGGAAGGGACCTGTTGCAGAACTACAGCCGCGTTCTCAATAAAACATGTATAGCTCAGACACGCATCACCAAACACGCTAGTGTCTTTCTACCTTCTCTACAAGTATATCCATAGTATATAGAGAAGGTATTGCATTCCACCAAAAAATTCGATACCGAGATTTCAACGGAAATAGACGTTTTAGGGTCCCCTGTATTTTCAGATAAAGGTACGTGCATCTGTGAACACGATAACTCAACGAAAACTCAGTAAAATACTAAACTTGGTATTACATTTTTGAAAAAAATCCTACAACACGAAATTACCCTTTAAATGGAAGAAATTTAGAAAATTTTCATTTTCTCAAAAATGACTCCAATGATTTTGTTTAATGGCAAATAAAAAGATTATCTTGAATTTTCTGGAAATCGCTTCTAAAGACTCATTATTCTGAATGAAATTTGCTGAATTTTGCGTAACTGGTAAACTGTAAGAGTTAGACAGAATCCTACCACAGAAAAAAAGCAGATCACGTTAAAACACACAATTTATACCATATACGTTTCTTCGTAGAATTAACCATTTCTGAGATATTCCTTGTTATATGGTGCAGATTTAAAATGATTAAACTTTCCTCAGGCGGTAAGTTGTAAACTCATGGTCCAGCATCGAAACGGTTTTTAATCACATGGCAACAAGCTTTTAAAAGATTTGACTATCGCTTTAGTCTAGTGCATTCTGTTATTTTTCTTCTGCTTACATGAAAACTAGTAATTAAGAAAATTGCTGCCAATGTTTAAGTCGATTGTCTGAAAGTAAATAGAAGAATATGATTTCTATGGTTTTTAACAATATTTTTTTAAGTAGATATAGAGACAGTCATGCGAATGGAACACATCAGATTTTTACAAAAATGTTTATGTGTGTGTCTGTCTGTTTATGTGTGCGTCAGTGTGTGTGTGCCTGTTTGTGTGTGTTTTGTGTGTGTGTGGGCTGGGTTGCATAGCTCAAAAACGAAAACATCATTAAATCCAAACTTGGTATCTAGGTCAGTATCTTCCAAAGATGCGACACGAAGATTTTTAAGAAAATCCTCCCACCCCCAACTACCCTTTCCATTGCAAAACTAAGAAGGAATTTCTCAGAAAAGGTAAACTCTACAAAAACAACAATATATAACAAACTGCGTGTTTTAACAACACGCTAATCGAGAGAAATTAGCAGAAATAGTTATATTATTTGCTTCCTTGTAAGCAGAAGTAAAATAAGGGAGTACCATAGGTAAAAGTGATAGTCAACAGCTAGTTCCTATGTGACTGAAGTTCCTTTGTTTGTATGGACAGGAATTGACAGATTCCTATATGAGAAAAATACAGATTTTTCAAAGTAGAAACCAAAAATAAGGAATATCTAAAAAACGATCAACTCCACGAAAAAAAGAATATATATAACATAAATTGTGTGTATTAGTGTGATCTACACTTTTTGTGTTGAAAGTTTTTGTCCATCCCTTACGGCTTAGCAGTTATTAAAAATTCCGTAAAATTGTTACAGAATAAAGTAGTCTTCAGAGGCTATTCCAAGTTTGGTATTCAAGGGTCTTTTCGATTTTGAGCTATGCTGTCCACACACAGACACACATGGACCTTTTTCCAAAAATCCTTTTTTTTTATTTAGGGGGACCGAAAATATGTATTTTCGGTGAAATCTTGGTATCGAATTTGTGAGTACAATACAATACACGATGTACATAGTACGTGTAGAAAAAGTAAAAATAGCGTATTTTTTCGGATTACACCTGTTTATCCATTTTCTTACATAGTCAAATATTTGTCCCCTGTGACTTCCGTTTCCTCATTTACTAATGTTATTCCCTCACATTGAATAAATTTCTTATAATAAACTTTTATGAATTTACCCAAATTGACCCTGTTTTCCAACAATTTTCATGTGAACTCGGAGAAAAAACTCTTTTTTCCACCCCTCGATTCCCTAGTATAAGTAGACACATGCTTTATATCACAGCACTGAAGTTAAAAACTAATTTACCACATGCAACTTTTCTGCTCAGCACCACTGATAATTTTCAACTAGGTTCTCTCATTGTCAATTCATCACTGTAACCTTCCTTCTTGCCTAGACAAATTTCTTATAGTTCCCCCTATTTTCTATGATCTGACACGAATGGATCCAAAGTTAAATATTTCTTAATTTCTATTGGTTACAATTTCCTGTCAAAGGTTTTTCCAAATCGGTCTCAGCTCACAAAATAAGTTTGGCACTCCAGCTACAGAATTAGGCTATAGTTTGCTACTATCAGGTCTAAAGTGCTCTTGGACATTAGTGCTTAATATTTCTCTTTCGCCAAAACTGAATACAAAATTTGCACCATTCTATTGTATTCAATTTCTGCTAATGGCTTTCCGAGCCACGTTACCAAGCAAATCTTGCAGTTAATATTCCTAAATCTCTGGTTTTTCCTTTCAACAATAATTTTTTTTCATGTACAGAATACCCCGTTTTTACTTTCTCTATACGCACTATGTACATAGTGCATAGAGAAGGTATTGCACTCCACCCAAAAACTCGATACCGAGATTTCAACGGAAATATATGTTTTAGGGTCCCCTGTATTCAAAAAAAGCATTTTAAAAAAAGGTCCGTGTGTGTGTGTCCGTGTGTCTGTGTGTCCGTGTATCTGTGTGTCCGTGTGTCTGTGTGTCCGTGTGTCAGTTTGTCCGTATGTCTGTGTGTCTGTGAACACGATAACTCAAAAACGAAAAGTCGGTAAAATACCAAACTTGGTATTTAAATTTAGTATCTTCTAGGGATGTGACACGAAGATTTTGAAAAATCCCCACACTCCAAACTACCCTTTACATGGAACTTTTTTCGAAATTGTTGGTTTTCTTAAAAATGGCTCTAACGATTTTGATTAAAATATCGTATATTAAAGATATTTACCTGACAAATAAAATGTATATCTTGAATTTTCTGGAAATAGCCTCTGAAGTCTACTTTATTCTGGAGGAATTTTACGGAATTTTGAATAACTGCTAAACCGTAAGAAATTGACAAAACTTACTACACGAAAAATGTACAGCACGTTAAAACACACAATTTATGTTATATACCTTTTTTTCGTGGAGTCATCGTTTCTTAATCATTCCTTGTTTTTGGTTTCTGCTATGAAAATTTATACTTTTCTCATATAGGAACTCTCAACAGCTTCTATAAAAAAAAGGAACTTTAGTGACATAGCAACCAGCAAGGAACAAAGCAAACATAGTAAACAAGGTACCAAGCATTAAGACTATTTCTGCTATTTTATTCTGATTAACATGATGTAAATAGAAGTATAAGCGTTTTAAGAGTAATTTGTTGCTGAGATGAAGAGAAAGTCACGTGAGTGTAACACATCAGATTTTTTATATTCGTTTTCTTATTGGTTTTATTTTCTTTCCTATATTTTAATGTTTCTTATTCCTAAGGACATGATTACTCTACATTATGCGTTGGTCATAGTTATATTGGAACGACTTTGTCGGGACTGGATCGGAAGTTGGGAGTTGCATCAGGTTTCATAAATGTTGAAATTTGAACGCTTTAAGTAACGATGCTACAAGATCGCTGAGCTTGTGGGCGAAATATGTTTAAGACCCAGAGGAGGTATCTGGTTGCTCTCTTGTCATCTGACCCTTGAGCGTGCGTGTCCGCGAGAGACAGTCTCGACTCCGCACTCTACGACTAAGTGATATTCTAGAAGTGCGGCAAGATCCAAGAGAACTCTCCAGGTAAGTCGTTTTATGGTTTCACTTTAAAGACTTTGCGCTTGACACCCTCCTGCTGAATAAATATTCCAGCCGAATAATGATGTTATAGAATGTGGTGTTTCCTTTTGTAATCCACAGATTTCTTTGACAACTCTAGCCCCCCCCTCCTAGTGTATTTTTACTTTCTCTACACGTACTATGTACATAGTGTATAGAAAAGTTATTCTATTCCACCCAAAAATTCGATACCGAGATTTCACCGGAAATACATGTTTTGGGTCCCACTGAATCCCCCCAAAAAACAAAAAAATACATTTTTGGAAAAAGGTCGGTGTATATGTGCATATGTCTTTGTGTTTGTTTGTGTGTGTATGTGTGTCTGTGGACAGCATAACTCAAAAACAAAAAGACCGTTGAATACCAAATTTGTATTTAAGCTTGGTATCTTCCAAAGATGCGACACAAAGATTTCAAGAAAATCCCCCCACCCCAACTACCCTTTACATATACGATATTTTAATCAAAATTGTTAAGAGCCATTTTTATGAAAATCAAAATTTTCAAAAAAAGTTTCATGTAAAGGGTAGTCGGGGGTGGGGGATTTTTCTCAAAATCTTCGTGTCGCATCCCTGGAAGACATTAAACTTAAATACCAAGTTTGGTATTTTATGGACACACGGACTCACGGACACACACAAGGACCTTTTTCCGAAAATTATTTTTTTAGATAAGGGAGACCCTAAAACATACATTTCCGGTGAAATCTTGGTATCGAATTTTTGGGTGGAGTGAAGTAGCTTCTCTATACACTACGTACACAGTATGTATAGAGAAAGTAATAGAAATACAAAAATGACTGAAGAAGACGCGTTTTTACAGAGAAGGCTATCAAATATACACACAAAACACGAATAAACATGGCAGGAATAGATATTGCTTCATACTACAATATTACGTCAGTTAGGCATTAAAAGGAATAATTCTTATAGGAGGTCATAATGATCCAATATCAGTAGCAGGAGCAAGTCTTCTATGAACCTAGGAAACCAATAGCTGATATAGCTCAGATTATTGCATAATTTCCAAATGCTTCTTTTTTTCCTCTTTCATGACAAATTACATGAGAAATTACATGAGAAATTATTCCAAATCCTGGGAGGATTAAAATATACCTATAATGAATTAACTTTAATCACTAAGTAGTTCTATGGCGGATTAGTGCAATGGATTTAAGCTCCATAAACAAAGTTTATGCTTTTTTTAGAATAATATGCCTTCATAAAACTGATGAACGGTAAAGCAAAGCATCCAGTATAGGACCGCTCTCAAGTAACAAGCATATCATGTGTTGTACTATGTATCTTTGTCGTATTTCTAGTCTTTCATGTGATTTGTACAGTTAAAATTAGGATCCCAAGATTCCATTTAGGGAGATGCGTATGACGTAGAAGCATCCGTTGCAAATCTTGCATGTTCTGGTACATAAAAGATTAAACGTTAGGAGATAATTAGCACTATGTTATGCCCCAATTTGTGTTTAGAGTTCTCGAGTGGGTCACGCTGTGCTACTGCAGAGCCTGTATTCCACTTGAAGTGTATTAATTGCTTTAATGCAGGCTTTGCTGCAGTGCGGGTAACTGTCACTCCAGGGAAATGATGAGCCGCGATATGCATCGCTTTCTCACGCGAATCCTTAATTGCTGCAGACCGCCACATTCCCTTCAGCAGAAAACTTAGCTTTCAGCTTACCTTTATTCTGTATTAGCCTGGCAATTTATCACCTCAGAAGTGGAGCTAACAACACAAAGCATTTTACTCGTGTGTTCTGGAATTAAGATGTTTCAGGAAACAACCCTAAAACACTCTGTGATACATTCACATGACTTTATCATTTGAATTAAGGAAAGGCTTAGAAACACTATATTACACATAGTGTTATAGATTGAAAGGGAATTGTTTAAGAACTGGAAGTATCCTGCTGGGCTAAAAAGCCATGTCCCTTTTACGTAATCGCGGGAAATAAATCAATATAGAAACGACTGTAGACAAATTATAGAGCTATAAAGAATCCGAACCGTTAATAACGGGTTATGGCTTTAAAAATTTATTTTAAATAAATTGTGTGCTTTGTAGATATGATGTGTTCTATTCACTTGACTTTCTCTACATTTCTGTAAGAAATGATTGTTAAAGACTTATTCTTCTATCTAGTTCATACTAATTGAAATAAACATTAGCAGAAATGATCTAAATACTTGCTTCCTTGTACACAGAAAGGAAATAAGGGAACACACTAGGCTAAAACGATAGTCAAAACGTTTAACAGCTGGTTCTATGTGATTGACATTTATTTCTTTGCATTGCCAGGAGTTGACAAAATTTCTGTAAGAGAAAATTTTAAGTATTTTAATACTGAAGAAATAAAAAACAAATAAGAAGGAACATCTCAGAAATAATCCACTCCATGAAACAAATACATAGGTATGAAATAAATTGTGTGTTTTAAAAAGATATATATTTTTGTGTAGTAAGGTTTGCCTATCTCTTACAGCTTACCAGTAATGTAAAATTAAGCAAAATTTATTCAGAATGAAGTTAGTAGCTTTCAGTTAATATTCCTAGAAAATTTTAGATATGTATTTTATTTGTTATGTAAATATATTTAATATACGGTATTTCAATAAAAATCGTTAAAACCATTTTTGAGAAAATCAGAAATTTAGAAATGCTTTATGTAAAGGAAAATTTTGGGGGGTGGGAACTTTTTTCAAAACCTTTGTATCGCATCCTTGGAAGATATCTATTAAATACAAATATTGAATTTGGTATTTCACCGACTTTTCGTTTTGAGTTAGCGTGTTCACAAACATGCGTACAAAAGCACACACACGCACCTTTCTCTAAAAATATTTTATTGGGACAGAAGGGTGCCTAAAACGTACATTTCTACTGAAATCACTGTATCAAATTTTTGGGTGACTAAAGCAATAGCCAAATATTTTAAAAGCTGATTGCCATGGGGTTTAAATACCCGTATCTGCCAAGAGTTGGACAATTTAAAAGTTAAACTAATAACAAGTAATATCTCTAAAATAGTCAGCTCAACTAAGTATAAGGGTATCTTAATGAGTTTAGCATTTTTTGTGTAGTGAGCTTTCGTTTATGTCTTACGGTTTACCAGTTATGCAAAATTCAGGAAAATTCATCGGGAAAGAGGTTTTCAAAGGCTTCTCCTAGAAAATTCCCTGTATACATTTTAAATGCCATATATATTTAATATCCGGTATTTTAATTAAATCTTAACTGCAATTTTTGAGAAATTCAAAATTTTCCAAATTTTTTCAACGTAAAGGGTAGTTTGGGGTAAGGATAGTTTCCTTAAAATCAAGGAAATCACACACACACACACACACGGAAATGTTTTTTTAGATACTGAGACCCTCATTTTTTCGGTGAATTCTCGGTATCGAATTTTTAGTGGAATGCAATACCTTCTCTATACTCTATGTACATAGTACTTGTAAAGAAAATAAAAATAGCTCCCAACATTGTAATACGTGTGTCTCAAAAGTGTCTCCGCAGTGAGGTAAATGCCTTAGCACGTTCACTGATTACCTAACAATTGAATGGATCTCGTTAATTATTGTTGAAATAAGGATGAGCTCTACTGAAATTAAGAATAATTATTTTCCACTATCACAAAATACGCTTTCCTCAACCCTGTAGGTAATGCGCAACTCTTTTGTTTCAGACACTATGTAGGGTTTCCAGCGTGATTGTGTACACATAATTTGTGAGTTCCTTGTTTAGCTGATTTCGTTTCCGGAGTATTTTACATCTATAGAGACGCGATTTCGTTTCCGTATTAGCGGTTCTATCACGGAATTTATTAATTAAATCTGTCACGTATTGCGAAGAGGAAATACCGAATGTGCAAAGCGTTCAACAGAGTTATTACTTTCTCTATACGTACTATGTACATAATGTATAAACAGGGTACCCAAAAAATTCGATACCGAGTTTTCACCGGAAATACATTTTTCGAGTCCACCTGAATCCAAAAAAAGGATTTTTAGAAAAATATCCGTGTGTGTGTGTCTGTCGGTGTGCATGTGTGTGTCTGTGTGACTGTGGGCAGTATACCTCAAAAACGAAAAGACCGTTAAATACCAAACTTGGTATTTGAGTTCAGTATCTTCCAAGGATGCGACACGAAGATTTTCAAGAAAATCCCCCCACCCCCAACTACCCTTCACATAGAAAAATTTTCGAAAATTTGGATTTTCTAAAAAATGGCTCTAACGATTTCAATTAAAATATCGTATATTAAAGATATTTACCTAAAAATAAAATGTATATTTTGAATTTTCTGGGAATAGCCCCTGAAGACTACTCTATTCTGAGTGAATTTTACGGAATTTTGCATAAGTACTAAACCGTAAGAGAGAGAGACAAAAGCTTACCACACAAAAAATGTAGAGCATATTAAAACACAATTTATGTTGTATACATTTTTATCGTGAGTTTTATTGTTTTTGAGATATTCCATGTTTTTGGTTTAAGCTATAAAAACTTATATTTTTCTTACACAGGACTTTGTGAAGTCGTGTCCATACAAACAAAGGAATTTCAGTCACATAGCAACCAGCTTTTGACTATGACTTTAACCTATGCTACTCCCTTATTTCGCTTCTACTTATAGGGAAGCAAGTAATAAAACTATTTCTGCTAATTTTTTACTTTCTCCATACCCACTATGTACATAGTGTAATAGAGAAAGTATTGCACTCCACCAAAAAATTCCATACCGAGATTTCACCGGAAATATATGTTTTCGGGTCCCCATTATCCAAAAAAAGCATTTTCACAAAAAGGTCCGTGTGTGTGTGTCCGTGTGTCCGTGTGCCTGTGAACACGATAACTCAAAAACGAAAAGTCGGTAAAATACCAAACTTGGTATTTAAGTTTAGTATCTTCCAGGGATGCGACACGAAGATTTTGTGAAAAATTCCCCCACCCCCAACTATCCTTTACATGGAACTTTTTTCGAAAATTTTGATTTTCTCAAAAATGGCTGTAACGATTTTGATTAAAATGTCGTATATTAAACATATTTACCTGACAAATTAAATATAGATCTTGAATTTTCTGGGAATACCCTCTGAAGAGTAGTTTCTTCTGGATGAATTTTACTAAATTTTGAATTACTGCTAAACCGTAATAGATGGACAAAAAATTACTACACAACAAATGTAGAGTACATTAAAACACACAATTTATGTTATATACATTTTTTTCGTGGAGTTCGTCGTTTTTGTGACATTCCTTATTTTTGGTTTCTGCTATAAAAAACGTATACATTTCTCATACAGGAACTTGTCAACTCCTATCCATATAAACAAAGAAACTTCATTGACATAGCAACCAGCTTTTGACTATCACTTTAACCTACGGTATAAGCTTTTTAAGAATTATTTGTTGCAGGGATATGAAGAAAGTCATGTGAGTGTAACACATCAGATTTTTTCTTTAATTTTTTGGTTTCTATATTTGATTTTCTTTCTGCTCTGCACGGAAATCCATCTCTGCTGTTAACAATGGTTTTAACATTACACTTTTTACTAAAGAATTAAAAAAGAGACTTATTCTTAGTGTAAGCATGCACTAATAAATCCCTGCGTTACAATGAAAAAGAAAATAGATATCAAACCATAAGCAATAATTGTCTCAGCCGATAACCTATTTAGAGAATTCTGTATAAAATGAGATGAGGTTTTTATAAGTCACTAAGTACAAAATAATCAAATAAAAATATGGGAGGAAAGTGCAAATAAAGTGAAGAAAAATAGTTGATAGAGTTTCGACAGCTTTGATAAATCACAGTGATGATATCACCATAGGGAGGGAAACTAAATCAAATTACCACTTTTTTTTTTGCAATGTTTAACGCCCGTTTTTACTACTTGTGGCACCGTAGGCGATGACACTCGTGATGTAAGAAATGAAGATGGAGCACTGGTGGAATGCGATGGCGGGAAAACCGGAGAAAGTCTGCCATTGCGCCGCTTTGTCCACCACAAATCTCACATGCGGTTGCTTGGGATTGATCGCGTGCCTTCTAGGTGAGAGGCGAATGTTCAAACCACTCGACCACGGCACACCTCTACCATTTCTGGGGAGGAAGTAGAAGAACTCACTTAGTTTTCAAAAAAATGCATAATATGCATAAAGTCAGCAAGGAATGATGTCTCTTGCGGATTTTTAAGAAATTTAAAGTTTTTAGTTTTACCACGTCACAACAAATATTGTTTACTATGCTACAGAAAACAAAATTATAAAAATTTCACTACAAACAATGAAATACATAATCATAACACACTTATTTATTGTGAATAGCATTATTGTATTGGCGTATCCTATGTTGTTATACTGGAAAGTGAATAAAATAAATAATACATAATAAAATATCCAGTTCTTATCAAGAAATCTTACCAGCTCCAGAAGAGAAATTATTGCAATTTTTACTTTCTCTATACTCACTATGTACATAGTAAATAGAGAATGTATTGCACTCCACCAAAAAATTCGATATCGAAATATATGTTTTAGGGTCCCCTGTATCAAAAAAAGGTAGTTTCAGAAAAAGGTCCGTGTGTGTGAGTGTCCGTGTGTCCGTGTGTCAATGTGTTCGTGTGTCTGGAAACACGATAACTCAAAAACGAAAAGTCGGTAAAATACCAAACTTGGTATTTAGGTTTAGTATTTTCCAGGGATGCGATACGAAGATTTTGAGAAAAACCCCCACCCCAAACTACCCTTTACATGGAATTTTTTTCGAAAATTATGATTTTCTGAAAAATGGCTCTAACGATTTTGATTAAAATATCATATATTAAAGATATTTACCTAACAAATAAAATGTATATCTTGAATTTTCTGGTAACAGTTTCTGAAGACCTGTTTATACTGTATGAATTTTGCTTAATTTGGCATTACTAGTAAACCGTAAGAGATAGACAAAAACTTACTATACAAAACATTTAGGTTTTGTTAAAATACACTTGTTAGGTCAAATACATTTTTCTCGTGGAGCTTACCGTTTTCGATGTATTCACTGTTATTAGTTTCAGTTGTGAAGTACTTATACTTTTCTCAGACGGGAGTGTCCGTTTTTCTTTTGTTCTACTCCTGGCCAAGAAAAGAAGCGATTTGTAATGACAATTGCCTAACGACAGCTTTTAAAACATTTGACTATTGGTTTAGCCTAGCGTATTCCCTTGTTTTCTTCCTACTTATACGGAACTAAATAATAAGAACATTGTGCTAATGAGAACCACGATTAGCAGGGTGCAGAAAGAAGAAGAATCTTATGTATGAAGTTTGTAGAACAGCTGGAGAAAGTTATGTGAGTGTAACGCATCAGATTTTTCTAACTGCATGAAGTAAATGGAAGCATAAACTTTTTCCAACAATTTGTTGCAGAGATATAGAGAAAGTCTTGTGAATGGATCACATCAGATTTTTTCACGTTTTCTGTAATCTTATCATCATCAAAGAATAGGTTAAGTGAAAAAGTTCGCTCTTCAATGGTTAACATTTTGATGTCGTTTCACAAGCACAACTCAGTGTTAACTTCAAGTACACGGTTCTCACAGCAGGATAAGGAAGGACAGACATGCTCAAGGTCTCTCCGTAGTTCTGTTGCCAACCGTCCGAGTTCGATGCGGAGGGTCTTTTGAGACACCTGATACTTATAAACTTGAGAGTGTCTCTACAAAATTGGAACAAACTGTAATAAAACTTGCAGTACGTGGAAAATTTGAACGAGTAGAAACTTAGAAAAACCAGAAGACCAGAAACACGACCTTGAAATTCTAAATGACTATGAGTTGTAGTGCGCAGCCACATTTAAAAACTGCGTAAAATTATTTCCAAGAATTATAATTGCACCACAAAGAGATAAAAACACAATAATACTCATTCCTAATAACAGACTTATGGACAAAAAATGGAATTGTTCAAGGATTTCGATCATTTTTCAACTTTGTGTACCTTTAAGTGAGTCAAATATTTAAAGAGCTGCTTTCTATATAATGGCTTTACAATTTATTCTCTTAGCTTAGCAAGGAGAAAGAAAAATGTAATATTTTCTCTATTTTAAAGTTTAACCAATAAGAGGAAATAGCTAACGCAACAAAATGCATTATTTTACAAAAACTGTGTGCTAAAACAAGGTCTATGGCTTTTGTAGAGTAGAATTTTCTCTAAATATCACTGGTTATCATGTATGCAAAGGTCAACCAGAATGAAGAGAGCTTCAAAGGCTATTCCCATAAAATACAAGATTTATAGGACCTTTCAAATTACACTTCAAACTTTAGAGTGTTATAAATATCATAATATTTGAGATTAGATAAAAACATTTTTTGTATTCCATTCACATGACTTTCTCTGCCTGTTCAGCAAGCCAGCTATTCTTATAAAACATTAATTCCTTTATCTGCATCATGCATATCGAAATACACACTAGCAAGGCTCATCGTATTACTTGTTTTCTTATAAGTAGCAGGGAAATAAGGGAACACACTAGGTTAAAGCGATAGTCAAATATTCTAAAAGCTGGTCGTATGCCAACAATTGAAGTTCGGTTGCTTTTGCATTTCCAGAAACACAAAAGACTGATGAATCTAAAGGTGCCCCCGTCTGAGCAGATAGCTAGTTTAAAATTGCAACCAATACAAGGAATATCGTGAAAATGGCAAATTCTACAACAAAAATGTATGACATTAGTTTGTGTACTTTAACGAGATTTTCATCTTTTGCATACTACATTTTTGTCTATCTGTGATGATTCATTAGTTGTGCAAAATTCAACCAAATTTATCCAGAACAAACAAGTCTTCAGAAGATATTGCTAGGAAATTCAAGCTATGCATTTTATTAGTGACTTAAATAGCTAGAGTATACGGTATTTTAATCAAAATCGTTAAAGTAATTTTTAATTTTTTCTGCATCTCTGTAACAACATCTCTCTTAAAAACCTTATTGTTCTATATACTTCATGCTACTCGAGATAAATATAATTAGAAATGGTATTATTACTTGCTTCCTTGTGAATAGAGGAGGAATATAGGAATACACTAGGCTAAAGCGATAGTCAAGTTTTTAAAGCTGGTTGCTATGTGTTTGAAATTCCTTTGCCGGCAAATTCTCGCATAAGAAAAGTATAAATAATTTAAAGCTGAAACCAATAACAGAAAAATTCAGCTCTACAAAAACAATTGTGCGTATTAAATAGATATGTGTGTTTTAGCTCTTACGGTTTGTCGGCTATGCAAAATTGATCCTGAATAAAGAAGTAGTCAGAGGCTATTCCCAGAAAGTTCAAAATATAAATTTTATTTGTAATCCAAATATCTTATTATACGGTATTGCAATAAAAATTGTTAGTCATCTTTCAGAAGCAGAAAAGTTTCAAAATTTTTTCATTTAAATGGTAGTTTGTGATGGGGGGATATTCTTGAAGATCTACGTTCACCTTGCAAGATACGAAAAACAAATAGAAAGTGTGGTAATTAACGGTATTTTTGAGCTATGCTACAGGCGCATACACACAGATGCATGGATCCTTTTTCTAAAAATGCTTTCTTTTGTACTCAGGGATCCTCAAAACATACATTTCCAGTAAAATCTCAACATCAAATTTTGGGTGAAATACAATAGTTTCTCTAGCTACTATGTATATTGTATATTGTAAAATTTAAATTCATAGACATAGATAATAGTATCAAATCTGTTTTTATTGTGATCAAAAATAAATATCATATAAAATATATAAGTGTATTACAAAAGTAAGTGGTGTGGTGTCGAAGATGCTACTAGGGTAGGTTGATAAGTCCCGGGCCTCTCAATAAAACAGCATTTATTATTATTATTATTATTATTATTATTATTATTATTATTATTATTTTATTTTTTTTTTTGCTTTATTTCTCAACATAATCTCCAGAACGGCCAATACATATGATTTAATTAGTGTGATCTCTGTGGTGTGATTTACCAGGATCCTCAAAAACCTGTTGACCACATCAATGATCTCGTTGCTGTGAAATCTTCGCCCTCCAAGAAATGTTTTGAGGTTTGGAAACAGGTGGTAGTCACTGGGTGCTAGAACTGGCGAATAGGGTGGATGTTCAAGTAACTCCAACTTTAATTCACACGTTTTTCTCAGTGCAAAAACAGAAACAGTCAGATTTACAAAAACAATTGTGTGTGTAAACGAAATCTACATTTTAAGCAGTAAATTTAGTAGTAAGTTCTTGTCTTGTCTTGTCTAACTGGCCTAGTGGTACCATATCTGTGTGAGTCCTGGGTCTTATCAGCTGACCCCCGTATTTCTGAAAGCCTCTATCTGCTTTCAAAATAGTGAATGGGATTTTGAAACAGTTATTTCTGTGAGCATACTTTTGACGTCATAGGTATTGACGTTTATGAATAAGAATTAAAATTTATAGGTATATGGACATTTTAAGAGCGTCTGTCTGTTCACCGAGAGCACAAGAGACAGAAAATGAAACATCCATACACAATGTTGGTAATGAAAATGTCAAAGCCTGCCGTAATAGGAATAGATGAAGAACACTTTTGAAATATGTTCAATGACGTCAAACTGCTAGTAATAAAGCCCTCATTTGATTTATGAACGTTATGCCCTAATATCTTCGCTTCAGCTAACCAATGGCTTCTTCAACGCTGGTACATGTTTTTTGAGAAGGTATTGCATTGCAACCAAAAATTCCATATCGAAATTTCACCGGAAATATATATGTTATGACCTTCTGGATCCAAATAAGTATTTTTAGAAAAAAATATACCTGTGTGTGGAGAGGAGACAGCATACTTCAAAAATATCCCTGTGTGGGTGGAGGGAGACAGCATACTTAAAAAATATCCCTGTGTGTGTGGAGGGGGGACAGCGTACTTCAAAAACGAAATGTCGTTTAAATTTCAAACTTGATATACAAGCTCAGTATTTTCCAAGGCTACGACACGAAGATTTTCAAGAAATTCCCCCAACCCCAACTACCCTTGGAACATTTTTCGAAAATTTTTATTTTCTCAAAAATGGCTCTAAAGATTTTGATTACAGAACCTTGTTTTAAGTAGTTTTTGTGACAAGGAAATGTATATCTTTAATACGCACTATATACACAGTGTATAGAAAAGATATTGCACTCCCCCCAAAAATTACATACCAAGTTTTCAACGAAAATATATGTTTTAGGGTCCCCTTTAACTAAAAATAGAATTTTTGGAAAAAGGTAAATGTGCGTCTGTGTGTGTGTGTCCATGTGTCCGTGTGACTGTGAACACGATAACTCAAAACCGAAAAGTCTGTAAAATACCAAGCTTGGTATTTAAGTTTAGTATCTTCCAGGGATGCAACACAAAGATTTTGAGAAAAATCGCCCCACTCCCAACTACACTTTATATGGAACTTTATTCGAAAATTTTGATTTTTTCAAAAATGGCTGTAACGATTTTGATTAAAATATCGTACATTAAAGCTATTTACCTGAAAAATAAAATGTGTATTTCTAATTTTCTGGAAATAGGCTCTGAAGAGTAATTTATTCTGGATGAATTTTACGGAACTTTGAATAACTGCTAAACCGTAAGAGATAAACAAAAACTTAGTACATGAAAATGTAGAGCACGTTAAAACACACAATTTATGTTATATACATTTTTTCGTGGAATTCATTGTTTTGAGACATTCCTTGATTTTTGTTTCTGCTTTGAAAAACGTATACTTTTCTCATATTCGTCAGCAATTTGTCAACTCCTATCCATACAAACAAAGGAAATTCAGTCACATAGCAACCAGCTTTTTACTATCTCTTTGGCCTATGGTATTCCATAATTTCGCTTCTACTTACAAGGAAGCAAGTAATAAGACTATTTCTGCTAATTTTCTCTGATTAGCATAAAGTAAATAGAGGTATAAGCTTTTTAAGAATAATTTTGTCAGGCATATAGAGAAAGTCATGTGAATGGTACACATAAGATTTTTGGTAATAGCCATTGAACGCATCTTCATTCTGGATGACTTTGGTATAACTGGCAAACTGTAACAGATATACAAAGACTTACTGCACAAAAATGTAAATTTAATAAAAAAAATACAAGTTATTATATATATATATATATATATATATATATATTATGTGTATATACATATAAGTATATGTAAACGTTTTCGAGATATTCCGAACAATTGGATTCAATTTTAAGCCACTTCAACTTTTCTCAAACGGGAAGACATCTTTCTTCTCGATTATTTATCCTGACAAGCAAAGATAATGGAATATCAATTGTTTCACATAGCGACTGGCTTTTAAAGGACGAGGCTATCGCTTTTGTCTGTGAATTTTATTATTTCCCTTCTACTTACAGAGGAGCTAGTAACAAGACTAATTCTGCTTATATTTATGTTTAGTATGATGTAGGTAACAGATTAATCTTTCGAATAAAATGCATGTTTGCCGTACAACTAGAGGACATCATGTGATTGGAACACATTAGGTTTTGTCCATTCAATTTACAAGGGACCAAGTAAAAAGGACAATTTCTGCTAATGTTGATCTCGATTATAATGAAGTAGATAGAACAATACATTTTTGTTACAGAGATATAGAGAAAGTTGTGTGAATGGAACACATCAGATTTTTTTTGCTTGTTATATACAGAATGTCCCCGAATTGCCGTATAACTTGAAGTTACGTTGTATATGCGCACGGCACACCGGTAATGTGGGTTGCATGCCACAAGGGTATAAGTGGTATATAAAGCAAACTCTAATCAGTTCTGGGATGTTGTTCTTTTGTGTGTTCGTCAAATAAATTGCGATGAATTGTAAAGGACTACTATTGCAAATACATTAATACGCCATTAAACTCAGTGAAATAATTCTTTTTCTAGCATATATGTGCATATTACTAGGAGCACGTGTTGCATTCCACCACCCGAAAACTGAATATCGAGATTGCGCCGGAAACATATGCTTAGGAAAATGTGTGAGTTTGTGTGAACAGTATAACTCAAAAACGAAAATCCGTTAAATACCAAACTTGGTATTTAAGTCCAATTTCTTTCAAAGATGCAACACAAAGATTTTCATGAAATGCACCCATCCCAAACTACCCTTTATATGGTTAAAACTATCGAAAATTTTGATTTTTATGAAAATTATCTGTAATTATTTCTATTACAATACTGTACATTAAAGATATTTACATCACAAACAAAATATATCTGTAATTTTCTTGCAATAGCCTCTGTAGTCCTTTTTATTCTGAATTACTTTAGCATCACTGACAAATCTTAAAGGATAAATAAAAATGTTGAGCTTGTCAAAATACACAACTTATAGTCTCTACATTATAGTTGATGTGGGTACCCGTTTACTAGATATTCCTCGTTACTTGTTTCATTTTAAAATACTGACACTTTTCTCTGGATGTGGCGTTTCTTTTCTTTTACTCCTGGCCAAGCAAAGAAGCAATTTTCAGGCACAATTCTAAAGCGACAGCTATTGAAACATTTGATTATAGTTTTAGCATAATGCATTCCTTTTGTTCCCTGCTAATTAAAGAGAGCTAAATAATAAGAACATTCTGCTAATACTTAACTCAATTAGCATGGTGTAGAATGAAGAATAATCTTTCGTTACAAGTTTGTTCGTAAAACGCTCAAGTGAGTGTAAAACACAACAATATGTTTTTATGCGATGACAATTCAATGTACAATATGCAACAATTTATATTGACATGAATGTTAGCACAAATAAACACAATCTCATCTGTTCTATTCACATGACTTTCTGTACATCTCTGAAAAAATTATTGTTAAAGAGCTTATACCTCCATTTACTTGGCTAATCGAGAAAAATTAGCAGGAATAGTCTTATTACTTGCTTCCATGTAATTAGAAGCGAAATAAGGGAATAACATAGGTTAAAGTGATAGTCAATAGATGTTTGCTATGTAACTAAAGTTCCTTTGTCTGTATAGACAGGAGTTGACAAATTCCTGTATGATAAAAGTATAAGTGTTTTAAAGCTCAAACCCAAAACAAGGAATACCTCAAAAACGACGAACTCCACGAAAAAAATGTATACGTCATAAATTGTGTATTTTAACGTGCTCTACATTTTTGTGTGATACGCTTTTGTCTATCTCTTACGGTTTAGTAGTTATGCAAAATCCGTACAATTCATCCAGAGTAAGGTAGCCTTCAAAGACTATTCCCAGAAAATTCAAGATATACACTTTATTTTTCAGGTAAATATCTTTAAGGTATGATATTTTAATCAAAATCGTTAGAGCCATTTTCGAGAAAATAAACATTTTCGAAAAAAGCTCCATGTAAAAGGTAGTTGAGGGTGGGGGGATTTTCTTGTAAATCTTTGTGTCGCATCCTTGGAAGATGCCAAACATAAATGCCAAGTTTGGTAATCAACGGTCTTTTCTTTTTTGAGCTATGCTGTCCAAACACACACACACACACACACACACACACACACACGAACCTCTTTCTAAAAATATGATGTGTTCCATTCACATGAGTTGCTCTACATCTCTGCAACAAACTATTGTTAAAAATCTTATGCTTGTATTTACTTCATGCTAATCGAGAAAAAAATAGCAGAGATAGTATATTATTACTTGCTTCCTTGTAAGTAGAAACGAAATAAGTGAATAGCATAGGTTAAGTGAAAAACAAAAGTTGGTTGCTAGGTGACTGAAATTCCTTTGTTTGTATGGACAGGAGTTGGCAAATTCCTGTTTAAGAAAAATATATTTTTCAAGGCTGAAACCAAATACAAGGAATATCTAAAATACGATAAACTCCACGAAAAAGGTATATAACATAAATTGTGTGTTTTAATGTGCTCTACATTTATTGTCTGGTAAGTTTTTGACTATCTCTTAAGGTTTGCCGGTTACACAACATTCCGTAAAGTTCATCCGGAATAAAGTAGTCTTCAGAGGCTATTCTCAGAAAATTCCAGATATACATATTATTTTTTGGTATATATATTTTAATCAAAATGTTAGAGCCATTTTTTAGAAAATCAAAATATTCGAAAATTTTTGCATGTAAAGTGTATTTTCTTGAAAATCTTGGTGTCGCATCCTTGGAAAATACCAAAATTAAATACCAAGTTTGGTCTTTAACGGGCTTTTCGTTTTTGAGCTATGCTGACCACTAGCACACACACATACACACAGACAGGCAGACACACATGCGGACTTTTTCTAAAATTGCTTTTTTTGGCTTCAGGGAGTCTCAAAACATGTATTTCCTGTGAAATCTCGGTATCGAATTTTTGGGTGCAATACAATACAATACGTTCTCTATACACTATGTACATACTTCGTATAGAAAAAGTAAAAAGCAAATTCTTCTATTTTTATGATAGACAAGATAAACATTAACAAATATTGTCTTAATTGGTTGCTCTCTTGTAAGCAGAAGGAACATAAGGAATAAAGTAGGCTAAAACTAGTCATATCTTTAAAAAGCCGGTTGCCATGTGGATGAAATCTGCTTCTATGCAGTGCCACGAGTTTAAAACTTTCCGTGTGAAAAAACTTTAGGTATTTTAAATCTGAAAAAATAATATGGAATATCTAAAAATGGTCAATGCCACGAAAAAAAAAACGTTTAGGATACAAATTGTGTTTTAGAGTGATTTAAATTGTTTGTGTAGTATGCTTTGGTCTATCTCTTGCGGTTTACCAGTTACGCAAAGTTCAAACTTCATTCAAAATAAGGTCTTCAGAGGTTATACCAAACAAGTGTATGCTATACATTTTATTTTCCATATAAATATCATTAATATAGGGTATTTTAACAGAATCGTTCTTACTATTTTTGAGAGAATTAAAATATTTGATATTTGTTCCATAGTTGGGTAGTTTGGAACTTACAAAGTTTTGTATATAACGGTCTTTTCGTTTTTAAGCTTTGCTGTCCACAGGCGCGCGCGCGCACACACATGGACCATTTTCCAAAAATGCTTTTTTTGATCCAGGGGGAAACAGAACATGTATTTCCGGTGAAACCTCTTTATCTAATTTTTGGGTACATTACTATACGTTCTCTATACCTACACTATGTACATAGTACGTGTAGAAAAAGTAAAAAACTGATGTGTTCTTTTTAGCATTTCCGTATACACACCATTCTTACAAAAGATTATTCTTTTATCTTCATTCTTCTAATCGAAATAAATTAGCAGAATTAATCTTATTACTTGCTACCTTCTGATTGTAAGAGGAATGAGGGAATACACTAGGCTAAAGCGATAGTCAAATGTTTTAAAAGTGATTATATGTGAAGCAATAGAGGGTCTGTTGGCATTTTATGGTGCAGTTTGAGAAAAGTAGATAATTTAAAAGTGAAACCAATAACAAGGAATAGCTCGAAAACTGTGAACTATATAGCAAACACGTGCATGACTTAAATTATGTGATTTAACGTGAACTAAAATTTTTGTGTGCTAAGTTTTTGTCCATATCCTACGAATGCAGTACTCATCCATAAGAGAGAGGATATTTTCAGAAAATTGAAGATATAAATTTGATTTTTGGTGTACATTTATCTTAAATATACTGTCGCTGTAGCCATTTTTGAGAAATCTAAAATTTTTAGTTGAGAGTTGGGAGATTTACTTGAAAATCGTCGTTTCCTATTCTTGGAAGATACTGAATTTAAATACCAAATTTGACATTTAACCGACTCTTAGTTTTTGATGTATGCTGTCCACAGACATACAAACAGATCGACTTGCACAGAGACAAACACAGACCTTTTTTGAGAAATCTAATGTGTTTCATTCACATGACTTTCTCTACATGGCTGTAATACATTGTTATTAAAAACATATTTTTCTGTCTACTTTATGATACTTGAGGTAAACATTAGCAGAAATTGTCTTAATTACTTGCTTCCTTGTAAGTAGAAGGAAAATAATGCAAATATTAGGCTAAAACGATAGTCAAATCCTTTAAAATCTGGTTGCCATGTGGTTAAAATCAGGAGTTTACAACTTGCCATGTGAGAAATATCTAAATATTTCGAATCTGAAACCAATAACAAGGAATAGCTCAGAAATAGTGAATTCCACAAAAAAGGTATATGACATAAGTTTTGTGTTTTAACGTGACCTACATTTTTCATGCAGTAAGTTTTTGGCTATTTCTTACGGTTTACCAGTTACGCAAAATTCGGCATATTTCGTTCAGAATAAAGTGGTCTTCAGAGTCTATTCCCAAAAAAATTCAAAATATACATTTTATATGCCATATAGATATCTTTAATATACGTCTTTTAATCAATATCGTTAGAGATATTTTCGAGAAAATCAGAATGTTCGAATTTTTTCCATATAAAGAATGGGTTGGTATTTAACCAATTTTTCATTTTTGAGCTATCGTGTCCACAGTGACACGGACACACATACACACACGGACCTGTTTTTTTCTGGATACATGGGACCATAAAACATATATTTCCGATGAAATCTTGGTATCGAATTTTTGGGTGGAATGCAATACCTTCTCTATACACTATGTACATAGTATTTCTAGAGAAAGTAAAAATGTATTTTTCGGATTCAGAGGACCTCAAAACATGTCCTCCGTTAAATCGTAGTATCGAATATTTTGTGGAATACAATTCTTTCCACTATGTGCATGCACATACAGGCCAGAGAAAGTAAAAAAAGGACGGCGATTCGTGAACAAGCTGTATTTCATTCTCTCGGCAGCGTGGTGTTCACTTCCTCAGGCAACACGTGACTGACTGACGTGACTTAAAGCAGAGGATTTTCTTCCTGTAACAAGATATCTGGATATTGTTTTGGGGACTGTATTTCTAACACCGAGGAAAGCGCTCGTAAGAAAGAAACCAATTTTCCTGTCCTCCTTTTTCCATTTCTACCTTCTCTAACATATTTTCTGCCTTTCCCCTCTAAAGACCCGCGTAGATCAGGATTACAATAGACAGTTAATAAACCTAAATCTTCAATTGAATCCGCATTGCAGTCGACAACTTGAAATATAAACCTCTCTAGAAAAAAAAGTTTATTTTTGTTTTTACCTCTTTTAGTGTGGGATCCTTTTATGGCGAGCGGCTTTTACCTCATTTGATTCAGAATTGATGTGAAGGTAAGAAGAGACGAAAAAGTGCGGTTACTCAGGCGATAGCATCACATTTAGGAGGTATACTGACGTGCATAAAAAGTGGCCCATAGTGGAACACAGTTGTTTACGAGTATATATCCCCAAAACAATATTAGACATCTTGTTGCAGGAAAAAGAAATCCTGTGCTTTGAATCCCGTCAGTCAGTCACGTATAAACACCACGCTGAAGAGAGAATGTTCACGAATCGCCGTTCAATTTTTATTTTCTCTGACCTGTATATACATGTACACAGTGGATAAAGAAGGGATAGTATTCCACAAAAGAATTCGATACCACGATTTAACAGGGAATAATATTCTGAGTCCGACAAAAGTCCTTTTAAATAAAGGTGTGTGAGTGTCTCTCTGCTTATGTGTTTGTGTGTCTGTGGACAGTATAGATCAAAAACGATAAGTTGGTTAAATCCCAAATTTTGTTTTTAAGTTTAGTATCTTCCAAGGTTAGGACACGAAGACTTTCAATAAAATCTCCTCACCTCAACTACCGTTTACATAGAGCATTTTTCGAAGGTTTAAACTTTCCCAAAACTGACTCCAACGATTATGATTTAAATAGAGTATATTTAAGAAAAATTTACACCAAAAATGAAAGTTAAATCTTGAATTTTCTAGAAATACCTTCTCCGTTATGGAGTTTTGAATAATTTTGCATAACGGTTAAATCGTAACATATAGACAAAAACTTAGAGCACAAAACTTGTAGATCATGTTAAAACACATAATTTATATCATAAACGTTTTTACTTTCTCTACGCGTGCTATGTACATAGTGTATAGAAAAGTTATTGTAATGCACCCAAAAATTCGATACCGAGATTTCACCGGAAATACATGTTTTCGGACCTCCTGAATCCCTCCCCCCTAAAAAAAGCATTTTTAGAAAAATGTCCGTGTGTGTATCTGTCTTTCTGTATGAGTGTGTGTGTGTGTGTCTGTCTGTGGGCAGCATAGCTGAAAAACGAAAAGTCCAAACTTGATATTTAGGTTTGGTGTCTTCTAAGGGTGCGACACGATGATTTCCAACGAAATCCCCCCACTCCCTACTACCCTTTACATGGAACTTTTTTCGAAAATTTTGGTTTTCTAAAAAATGCCTCTAACGATTTTGATTAAACTATCGTGTGTTAAATATTTTTAGCTGACAAATAAAATGTATATCTTGAATTTTCTGGGAATAGCCTCTGAAGACTATTTTATTCTGGATGAATTTTGCATAACTACTAAACCGTAAGAGATAGAAAAACACTTACTACATGTAAAATGTAGAACACGTTAAAACACACAATTTATGTTATACACATTTTTCTCGTGGAGTTGATCGTTTTCGAGATATTTCTTGTTTTTGGTTTCAGCTTTGAAAAATACTTTTCTCATACAGGAATGTGTTAACTCATGTCCAAACAAACAAAGGAACTTCAGTCCCATAGAAACCAGCTTTTGGCTTCCACTTTAATCTGTGGTACTCTCTTATATCGCTTCTACTTCTATTCTAAGATTATTTCAGCTGCTTTCTCTCGATTGGCATGAAATAAATACAAGAATAAGCTTATTAAAGAGATATAAGAAAGTCATGTTAATGGAACACATCAGATTTTTCCTATAGAGTTGACGTTTTCGTAGATCTAGTCCCATGAGCAGCATGGCCTCCTTGAGCAAAAGACTAGCTAAGAATTCCCAGGGTACCTTAACTCCTAAATATCCATTCACATAACTCTGTGTAACTGTTCCAGATACAAACTATTCTTCCAAAATATTATTCTATTATCTACATCATGACAATCGAGATAAACATTAGTAGAAATGGACTTATTATTTGTTTCCTTGTTAAGTAGAAGGGAAATAAGGAAGTAAAGTAAGCTACAGCAATAGTCAAATATTTTAATATTGTAATAGTTAAATATATGAAACAAATGAGTTTTGGTTCACATTCCATGATCACGTTGAGAAAAGTTAAGCAGTTTAAAACTGAAACAAGGGATATCTCGAAAACGGTCAACCCTACAAGAAAAAAATCTGATGTGCTCTATTTACATGACTTTCTCTATATGTCTGCAATAAATTATTGTTAGAAGACCTCATGTTTCTATTCACTTCATGCTAATCTAGAAAAAAATTAGCATAAATAGCTTTATTACTTGCCTCCTTGTAAGTATAAGGGAAATA
This sequence comes from Hymenopus coronatus, assembly GCA_030762935.1. Taxonomy (NCBI): domain Eukaryota; kingdom Metazoa; phylum Arthropoda; class Insecta; order Mantodea; family Hymenopodidae; genus Hymenopus; species Hymenopus coronatus. The sequence continues at coordinate 125,616,136 of CM060898.1, forward strand.
CGGGAGTACCATAGGTGAAAATGATATTCTAAACTGGTTGCTATGTGACTGAAGTTCCTTTGTTTGTATGGATAAAAGTTGATAATGTTTTATAAGCTGAAACCAAAAAACAAGGAATATCTAAAAAACGATCAACTCCATGAAAAAAATGTATATTTCATAAATTGCGTGTTTTAATGTGCTCTACATTTTCTTTATGGTAAGTTTTGTCCATCTCTTATGGTATAGCAGCTATGCAAAATCCGCAAAATTCATCCAGAATAAAGTAGTGTTTTGAGGCTATTCCCAGAAAATTCAACATATACATTTTATTTTTCAAGTAAATATCTTTAATATACGAGAGCTTAATCAAAATCTTTATAGCCATTTTTAAGAAATTCAAAATTGTCGAAATTTTTTCCATGAAAAGGGTAGTTTGGATTTGGGGGATTTTCTTGAAAAACTTCGTGTCGCATCCTTGGAAGACACCTAACTTAAATACCAAGCTTGGTTTTCACGGCCTTTTCATTATTGAGCTATGCTGCTCACAGACACACACACACAAGCACTCACACACGGACATTTTTCTAAAAATTCTTTTTTTGGATTCAGGGGGTCTCAAAACATATATTTTCGGTGAAATCTCGGTATCGAATTTTGGGTGCAATACAATACCCTCTCTACACACTATGCACATAGTACGTATAGAGTAAGTACATAGTACGTATAGAGAAAGTAATAAGTCATATAATGGTTTAACGAGGTCTACATTTTGTGTATAGTAAGCTTTTGTCTCTCTCTTACGGTTTACCAGTTACGTAAAATTCAAAAAATTCATTCAGAATAAAAAGGTCTTCAGGGGTCATTCCCAGAAAATTCAAGATATACATTTTATGTGTCGTGTAAATATCTTTAATATACGATATTTTAATCAAAGTAGTTTGAGTCATTCTTGGCAAAATAAAATTGTGTACATTTTTTCATCTTAAGGGTAGTTTGCAGCAGAGGGTGTCACGTCCTTCGAAGATACTAAACTTAAATTGCAAGTTTGGTACTTTACTGACTTTTCGTTTTTGAGTTGAGTTCACACGCACATGGATACTCACATATACAAAAACAAACGGACTTGTTTCCAACATTTTTTTATGATTACAGAAATCTCTAAAATGTATATTTCCGTTGAAATCTTGGTATCAAGTTATACCTTGTATGGGACGCTGCTATGTTCCCAAAATACGTGTAACGCTTGCGATTAAATTACAATATGTCTAAGGCATTTACATGACCTCTTCATTTCGGATGACTTTTGAGTATATGATAAACCGTGTGAGATACACAAACTATAGGTCTGCTAAAATAAATATTTAAGCCAAATGAAAGTGTGTGTTAACTATTTCCAACATTAATTCTTATTTCAAAATGGGAAGCCGTGTGTGTTTTTATTTCTCTTAGTCAACCAAAACTAATCGGGTTTAAGAACTATTACATAGGGACCAGCTCTTAAAATATTTAACTATCGCTTAAGCTATTCACATCGTATTTACAAGGAAGTATGCAATACAAATATTGCTGCAAAGCCTCTCTCAATTAGCGTAAAGTAGATACAATATAAGCGTTTTTACTTTCTCTACATTAACTATGTGCATGGAGAAGGTATTGCATTCCACCCAAAAATTCAGTACCGAGAGTTCATTGGAATACACGTTTTAGGGTCTCCTGTATTCCATTTTTTTTTCAGAATAGTTCCGCGCGTGTGTGTGTGTCCATATGTCTGTGAATACGATAACTCAAAAACGAAAAGCCCGTTGAATACCAAACTTGGTATTTAAGTTTAGTATCTTCCAAGGATACGACACGAAAATTTTCAAAAAAATTCCCCAAAATCCAACTGTCCTTTACAGGGAAATAATTTCGAAAAGCTTTATTTACTCAATAGTGACTCCAACAATTTTGATTAAAATGCCGTATATTAAAGAAATTTATATGCCAAATAAAATGTATGTCTTGAATTTTCTGGGAATATCCTCACAATACCTCTTTATTCTGAAAGAATTTTGCGAACGTTGCGTAACTGGTAAACCGCCAGAGTTAGGCAGAAATTTACTACATAAAAACTTTAGAGCACGTTAAAGGATACACACGCTATGTCATATACGTGTCTTCCGTGAAATTTACCTTTACTGAGATATTCCTTGTTATTTATTATAGATTGAAAATACTTTTCTGACACGGAAGTTTGTAAATTCCTTACCCTGCATAGAAACAAGTGTTCAACCACATGGCAACCAGCTTTCAAAATTCGTTTCTTCCCTTATTTTCCTTTTGCTTACAAGGAAGCAAGTAATTAGTACAATTTCTGCTATTGTTTATCTCGATTATACAAAGTAGATAGAAGAATATGATTTTTAACGATAATTTGCTAAGCGATGTAGAATAAGTCTCCTTTTTCTAAGAATAATTTGTTCTTGAATTAGTAAAGAAAACCATGTAAATGTAACCCATGAGAGTTTTTACGTTCTTTGCACCTGCATAGAGAAGGCCTTGCATTCCACCCAAAAATTCCGAGACATTTCCCCGGGAATATATGTATTGAGGTCCTGAAGTTATAAAAGCGTTTTTAGAAAAAGATCCGTGTGTGCATGTGTTTATTTTCTGTGGACAGCAAGGCGCAAAAACTAATCGACCATTAAATACCAAGCTTGGTATTTAAGTGCCCTTTACATGAAACATTTTTGAAAATGTTTCTCTCAAAACTTTACTAACAATTTTTAGTAAAATACCGTACATTATAGTAACTTACATTACAAGTAAAATGTATATCTTGAATTTTGTGCTGACTGTAAACCTTAAGAAATAGACAAACTCATAGTGCACAAAGACTGTATCTCGCTGAAACACAAAATGCGTCATATGCATGTTTGCTGTAGGATTGACTGTTTCCAAGATATTCCTTATTATTGGTTTCAATTTTGAACTACGTAACTTTTCTCAAACGGGGTTACATTTCCTTTCATCTTTCTTTTGTTTACTGCTAGCCTTACAAAGTGAACCGAACCTTAATTGTTCACATATCGACCTGCTTTTAAAAGATATGACTATCGCTTTAGCCTAGTGTATTCCAATATTCACCTTCTGCGTACAGCGAATCAAGTAGTAAAACCATTTCTGCTAATGCTTATCTCGGTTAATTTTATTTACATAAAAGAATACTCTTTTGAAAGAATAGTTTGTTTACAGAACGGGTAGAGAAATTCATGTGAATGGAACACCTCAGACTTTTTACTTTCTCTAAAAGTACTATGTACATAGTGTATAGAGATAATGTATTGCACTCCTCCAAAAAATTCGATATCCAGATTTTTACCGGAAATATTTGTTTTAAGGTCCGCTGTATCCAAAAAAAGTATTTTCAGAAAAAGTTCCGTGTGTGTACGTGTCCGTGCGTCTGTGAACACAATAACTCAAAAACGAAAAGTCCGTAAAACACCAAACTTGGTATTTAAGTTTAGTATATTCCGGGGATGCGACACGTAGATTTTTTTTAGAAAAATCCCCTCTCTCTAAACTACCCTTTACATGGAACTTTTTTAAAAAAATTTGGTTTTCTAAAAAATGGCTCTAACGATTTTTCTTAAAATGTCGTATATTAAAGATATTTACTTGACAAATAAAATTATATTTTGAATTTTCTGGGGATAGCCCATTAAGACTACTTTATTCTGAGTGAATTTTACGGAATTTTGTATAACTGCTAAACGGTAAGAGAGAGACAAAAACTTTTCACAAAAAATGTAGAGCACATTAAAACACACAATTTATGTTGTATACATTTTTTTCATGCAGTTGATTGTTTTTGAGATATTCCTTGTTTTTGGTTTAAAACTGAAAAACTTACATTTTTATCATACAGGAATTTTTGAAGTCGTGTCCATACAAACAAAGGAACTTCAGTCACATAGCAATAAGCTTTTGACTAATACTTTAACCTATGGTACTCCCTTGTTTCGCTTCTACTTACAATACAGCAAGAAATAAGAGTATTTCTGCTAATTTTTCTCGAATAGCATGAAATAAATAAAAGGATAAGATTATTAACAATAATTTCTTACAGAGATATAGAGAAAGTCATGTGAATGGAACACATTAGTTTTTAATATCATGAAGTCCATTTTCTACAACTTTAGTGGTGCACAGTTATTATGGGTGTTGAGGAAAAATTGATGGACGGTACTTGTGGAGGATAGTATTTGCGTGATTTGAACCACAGACCTGCCGGTCATGAGTCCGTGTTTTAACGTCATCAGTTGCCCGTATGTTCATTTCTTAAATGAACGCTCGATATAGCTAGGTGAATCCAACCAAAAACAATGAAATCAGTAATCGAGAGACTAGAAGCATTTCTTACATTTTGTGATAAGAGAAAAAGCAGAGATAAGCAGCTGCGCCCGGCACTTGTTTCATTTCGGTAAAAGGATACTGAAAGAAAAACTCTTTCCCGTCCAGATATCAGTTAGCAGATGCAAGGCTCGCTTTTGCTGAAGTTGGTGGCGCCGCGTCTGCGCACAGGTAACTTTCTTCGCTTTTCCCATCCACGTCCCTAAATGGAGTTGATGAAAATAAGATAAACTTTAACAGAAATTGAAGCCGGAGAAAAGAAAGTTGGATTACCTGAAGAGGAAAGATAAGCAAATGAAACTTTTCCCGAGCGAGGGATAGTTAGATACTTTTAGTGGCGTTCGTTACCATGCTATCAAGCCTGGCAAACAGAAAAAGTTGAATGTAGCAACGAAGCTGGGTTAGGTGTATTTGTTGCAATGTTTCGTAGGTTTAGTAATAGTCAGCATTAACAGGACCAAAAAAAAACAACAACAAAAAAAAAACACGCTCTCTAAATCAGATCCTTGTGATCTTTTCTGATGTGTTGCATTCACATTACTTTCTCTATTCCTTCTTCAACAATCTATTTTTACAAAACTTGTTCTTCTATTTTACGCTAATCCAGATTAACATTTGCATAAATAATTATATTGCATATTTTCTTATAACTACAAAACGAGTAGTGGGTAGTGTGGTGGTAGCACATCTGCCTCATATTCTAAAGGTCGTGAGTTCGAATCTCGCTTAGGGTTTTCCTTTATCCTGTGAAGACAAATGTCGAGTAACTTTAAACTCCATGGACCCTGAAATCATTTGAGCATCATTTCATAATGTCATTCATCGTCCGATATGACCAACCAGGTTAAAGGACGTTAAGCTGCAAAAAAAAAAAAAAAAAAAAAAAAGGAAAAAAGGAAAAAAGAGTAAATATGGTAGGCTTAACATTGATCTATTTTATTAAGAGCTGGGCGCTATGCGATGATTTTGAAATTAAATTCGCTTTGCTTAACCAGAAGCAGGAATAAGGAATGGCAGCATTCGTTTTGAGGAGAGTGAGACATTAATTAATACATTATTATTATTAATAATAATAATAATATTGTCATTAATATTGTAATTTAAATAGTCTGATGCATATTTGTTGCATATATTTGTAAGATACAAGGCAATCAAGGTTTGCTGGGCTTCATAAATGTGCATTTCTGGTGAAAACATGACAGACCAAGCAAGAGCTGGAGTTTGTGGCTCAGCCATTGTATTGGGTTGCGTGCAACAAAGTCACTGCAAGGCCAGGGACATTCCTTACACTTAAGCAAACAGGATATTTTCCAGTAATTTTTATGTCACGTGTATGATTGAAACCAATAAGGTACAAATTCAGGAGAGTGTGACACTGTTTCTATTTCTTATTATGATAAATGACCTGCCATGTAATATACCTGCTAAGACGATTCTATATGCTGATGATTCCAATTTTATTTTTACACATAGTGAATTTGCTGTTTTAAATAATATGTGTTATGACATAGATCAGGGTGCTACTAAATGGTTCTCTAGCAAAAATGCAAAAAATTATTTTTAGCCTTAGACAAATTTCAAATTATGCTGAATGCACTGGTGTAGAGCTTTTAGGAATTGTTTTAGACACAAAATCAACCTGGAATTCAGATGTTGAAATGGTCTGTAAAAAGTTATCCAACGTTGTGTGTTTACTAAGAGACATTTACAACAAAGTACCTTGCAGCTATTTAAAGCAAATATGTCTTGCTTTGTTTGAAAGTGATTTTAGGTATGGACTATTAGTATATGGGAATTGCTGTAAATTAAATGCTATTCTACTTCTACAAAATAAAGACATTGAAATTTTATGTCATACTTTTTACAATGCTCCATATGGGACACATTTTAAGCAACAGAAAATGCTGACGGCGCATAATTGCTATGTATTACAATTGTAATATATGCACAAGAATTTAAATAAATTTAAACTGAACAGACATGTACACACATTAAATACCAGAAATATTGATAAATTACATGTTCCATACATTAGACTAAAGCAAGTTAAGGATAGTTATTTGGGAACCAGCATTAAAGCCCATAATAAGCTTCTTGACCACATGAGAGATCTAAATGTAATACAGTTTAAGGCTAAAGTAAGAACATCTGATGCGTTCCATTCACATGACTTTCTCTATATCTCTGCCAAAAATTATTGTTAAAAAGTTTATGCTTCAATTTCCTTCATACTAATCGAGAAAAAATCAGCAGAAATAGTTACATTACTTGTTTCCATGTAAGTAGAAGAGAAATAGGGTAGTAGCATTGGTTAAAGTGATAGTCAAAAGTTGGTTGCTATGTGACTGAAGTTCCTTTGTTTGTATGGACAGGAACTGTTAAATTTCTGTATGAGAAAAGTATGTTTATTAAAGCTGAAACCAAACACAAGGACTATCTCAAAAACGATCAACTCCGTGAAAAAATGTATAAAGATAAATTGTGTGTTTTAAGGAATTCTACATTTTTTGTGTTGTAAGTTTTTGTCCATCCCTTACTGTTTAGCGGTTATGCAAAATTTCGTAAAATTCATCCAGAATAAAGTAGTCTTTAGAGGATCTTCCCAGAAAATTCAAGATATACATTTTATTTGTTAGGTAAACATTTTTAATATACAACATTTTAATTAAAATCGTTAGAGCCGTTTTTGAGAGAATCAAAATTTTCAAAAAAAGTTCCATATATTGGGTAGTTTGAGATGGGGAGATTTTTCTCAAAATCTTTGTGTCAAACCCCTGGAAACTTAATCGTGTTAATTCCCTAAACTTAAATACCAACTTTGGTACTTTGCTGACTTTTCGTTTTTGAGCTATCGTGTTCACAGACACACGAACACACGGAAACACACACACACACTTGGAACTTTTTCTGAAAATGCTTTTTCTGGATAAAGGGGGCCCTAAAACATACATTTCCGGTGAAATCTCTGTATCGAATTTGTAGTTGGAGTGCAACACGTTCTCTATACACTATGTACATAGTACGTCTAGAGAAGGTAAAAAATAGTCGATAGGCAAATGTATTTTACAATTGGGATAATTTTTTTAATACTAGAATTGTTATATGACTGACTCTTACTTGTATATATTATTTTAACCATGTCTATTGTACTAATGTACCTAATGACTGAACAAATAAGTAAATAAATACATATGAAAATAAATATGGAGACAATGTTTGTGGGAAAATATAACCAACAATAGAGCAGGACATTGACTCCGAGCTCTCTTCAGCTTTAGGTATCTAAGAGAGCGGAATTTGTTTTGCAGCTCTCTCTGTGTTGTAACATTGTGGGATAAGTCCATGCTGATTCGAGTCTGAAACTGCGTAATTTTAAGTGATTTTTACAATGCACATAGGGATAGAGAAGTATTGTATTCTACCCAAAAATTTAATACCGAGATTTGACCGTAAATACATGTTTTAGGACCCCCTGTATCCAAAAAAAAAGCATTTTGAGAAAAAGGTCCGTGTGCGTATATGTGTGTGTGTATCTGTGTGTCCGTGTGTCTTTGAACACGATAACTCAAATCGAAAAGTAGCTAAAATACCAAACTTGGTATTTAAGTTTAGTGTTTTCCAGGGATGCGACACGAAGAGTTTGAGAAAAATCCCCCACCCCAAACAAATCTTTGCATGGAACTTTTTTCGAAAAATTTGATTTTCTTAAAAATGGCTGTAACGATTTTGATTAAAATATCATATATTAAAGATATTTACCTAACAAATAAAATGTATATCTTGAATTTTCTGGGAACAGCTTCTAAAGACCTGTTTATTCTGGATGAATTTTGCTTAATTTGGCATAACTAGTAAACCTTAAGAGTTAGACAAAAACTTACTGTAAAAAAAAATTAGGTGTTGTTAGAATACACAAGCTATGCCATATACATTTTTCTTTCTGGAGCTTACCGTTTTCGAGGTATTCATTGTTATTAGTTTCAGTTGTGAAGTACTTATACTTTTCTCAGACGGGAATTTCCGTTTTTCTTTTTTTCTACTCCTGGCCAAGAAAAGAAGCGATTTGTAATGACAATTGCATAATGACAGCTTTTAAAACATTTGACTATTGTTTTAACCTAGTGTATTCCTTTATTTTCTTCCTACTTATACGGAACTAAATAATAAGAACATTGTGCTAATAAGTAGCACGATTAGCAAGGTGCAGAAAGAAGAAGAATTTTATGTATGAAGTTTGTAAAACAGCTAGAGAAAGTCATGTGAATGGTGCACATCGTATTTTTGTGAAGTTTTTCTTGTTAAATCAGTGGTAATACTATATCATCAGCTATTAAAATCATAAAAGATCCTGAACTATACGAGTAGAAAAGACAGACTTTATTTACATAGATTCATATCACACCTGATCAGTCATATTTGCTCTACACGGCAACAGAAGTCGAGATGAGAACCGACGACTCACAGGCAGCAGCAGCTACTAGAGGTCACAAAGATGACCATTACTGCACTAACTAATAAATTTAGAGGTAATTAGAAACACCATTTCAAAAGCCTTAAAATGGAAGCCAATTACAAGGAATATCCAGTAAATATATTTCAGCAAACCCAGCGTATATTAGTTTCTTTAAGAGTTAAAGTCGCTGATAATGTCCTTTCATCTGTAAAGCTGTTACGAATCTTTGATTATTTGATATGGAACGCTGATATACATGAAATGTATTTAAGACTCAAAAGTATTCCACCTCTTTAAAACATTAAAATCCTCTGCATAGAAGAATTGTTAAACATATTTATGTATTTTTCGATAGTATGCTCATCTAAGGTATTGATCTGATGAGCAATTTTGCGAACATCAACAAAGTTCTTATTTAAAAAAATCAAATGTGTTCCATTCACATGACTTTCTCTACATCTCCACAATAACTTGTTGTTAACAAACTTATGCTTCTTTTTATTTAATGTTAATCCAGAAAAAAATAGCAGAAAAGTCTGTTTACTTGCTTCCTTGTGTACCATAGGTTAAAGTGGTAGTCAAAGGTTCGTTGCTATGTAACTGAAGTTACTTTGTCTGTATGGACAAGGGTTGAAAAATTCCTGTATGACAAAAGTATAAGTTTTTCAAAGCTCAAACCAAAAAAAATAAAGGACAGCCATTTTTGTGAAAATTAAATGTTTTTAAAAATGTAGGCATGCGGGGATTATCTTGAAAACATCCATGAAAGATGCAGAACTTAAATTGTAGATTTACTCTACATTTTGTTTTTGAGTTATGGTGTTTTCAGTTTCGTGCAAACAAATAACGCTTTTAAGGTTGCGAGTATTTTGATTCAGGGGAGCTCAAACCGTGAAATGTCAATAACGAAAGTTTGGGCGGAGTACAATAATATTTCCTCTACTTACTATACGTAGTAGAAGAATACCATTAACAGCTAAATTTAAAGTGATTGTTAAAGGTAATTTTGCGATAACAACATTTTTGAAAATTATACCATGAATGCAGTAGTTTTGGGTTTCTTGAAAATCTTCGTTTTCCTACTTGGAGGATATCAAATTTGGTATTTATTTTCGTTATTTAGTTATTTTGGATCCATTTGAAACAGAAACGCATTTCCAAGACAATTTTTCAGGGATCTCAAACCGTTTATTTCCAGTGAAATCTGGTAATACAATTTTTGGATGGAATACACTTCTTCACATGTTCTACTTTATTTTCTTCTGCTAAATACCGAAGTTGCCCGTAGACAAAAAATATCAATTTACAAGAAAATAAAATTAACAATAATTATATAACAATACATTTATATAATTATATACCTATTATTATAGTTTAGCTTCAGTTTCCGCCATTGTGAACTTACACAAACTATTGGCAAATATCAAAGAGAAACGTTAATAAGAGTTTCCCATGATCTCAGTAGTGCAGGACAGTTAGCGCAATGCTTTGCTGGATTTTGGCACAGAAGATAATGTTGCATATGTGTACCAGGTGGCCCAATAGTGCCGTATTTCACGTACGCAGATAAGCTTTAGTACGTCTAAAGGGTTGCAGAACTGAGTGTGAAAAATCCAAATAAACACCTATCAGTGGCGGTATCAAAGTGTAAATCTTGTCCTACTGCTCTTTATAGAGACGGAAACGATGCGAGAATCGCGCTCATTGAGAGGAGTTCCCAGACTTGTATTTGAGTCCGTGATGATATACAAGAACACTACAACCAAGTCGAAATAGTTAGCACGTTTTCCACTTCAGTTGCAGAGCTTTTAATTTTTTTAGAGAATTAAGTAACATTTTAGATAAAAAGTGTTTATTTCACCTATTATTATTATTATTACTCACCATATACTTATGTAGAGTAAGTCAAAAAGTAGAAGCGTCGAAACAAAAATTAAAAACACATGTTGTTTCACTTCATCATTATTATGATTATAATTACCATCACTACTACTAACTATTACTAACACCGAAAGGGCATATTCTCAGGATCCCAGAATTAAAAAAAGTAAGTTCACATATGTGTCTGTGAAAGGCAGTACTAAACAGGAAAAGTTCGTTAAACACCAAACTTGATATTTCAGATCAGCACTTTCCAAGGATGTAGCACAAGGTTTTCAGGAAATTTCCCACACGCCAACTAGTATGAACATTCTTAGTAATTCTGATTTTCTCAAAAATGGATCTGTTTATGTATTTTTATTAAAAGCCGTATCTTTAAGACATTTTTATCATAAATGGAATAAAATATTTCCCTTTCTGGGAATAGGCTCTAAAGTCCATAAGAGATAGACACAAACGGACAACACAAAAATATAGATCCGTTAAAGCATAAGTCTAAAGCTGTTTGTAGGAATAACCATTTCCATCCATTTTATTAGTCTCAATTTTTTACTTTTCTTAAATGGAAAGCTCTCATCTGTTTCGTATATATTTTGTTTTTACCACGGAAAGATAACAGAATTTTAATGTGAATCGTGTAGTGACAGCTTTAACAGACTTAACTGTCAGTATAGGACGGTGCGTTTTTACTTTCTCTATACACACTATACACAAAAAGGTCCGTGTGTGTGAGTGTGTGTGTTTGTGTGTGTGTGTGTGTGACCGTGTGTCCGTGTGTCCGTATGTCTGTGAACATTTTTTTTTTTTTTTGGTAGTGTTTAACGCCCGCTTTAACTACTAATGGCATCGCAGGCGGTGACACTGATGATACATGAATGATGATGGAGCACCGGTGGAATGCGATGGCGGGGGAAACCGGAGTACCCGGAGAAAATCCGCCCCAGCGCCGCTTTGTCCACCACAAATCTCACATGCGGTCGCTTGGGATCGAACCCCGGCCGTCTAGGTGAGAGGCTAGTGGTCTAACCACTCGGCCACGGCGCGGCCATCTGTGAACATGATAACTCAAAAACGAAAAGGCGGTAAAATACCAAATTTGGTATTTGAGAAAGAAAACCCCACCCCCAACTACCCTTTACATGGAACTTTTTTCGAAAATTTTGATTTTCTCAAAAATGGCTATAAAGATTTTGACTAAAAGTTCGTATATTAAAGATATTTACATGACAAATAAAATGTATATCTTGAACTTTCTGGGAATAGCCTCTGAAGAGTAGTTTATTCTGGATGAATTTTACTGAATTTTGAATAGCTGCTAAACTGTAAGAGATGGCAAGAAACTTCCTGCACAAAAAATGTAGAGCACATTAAAACACACAATTTATGTTATATACATTTTTTTCGTGGAGTTCGTCCTTTTTGAGACATTCCTTATTTTTGGTTTCTGCTATGAAAAACGTGCACCTTTCTCATACAGAAACTTGTCAACTCCTATACATATAAACAAAGGAACTTCATTGACATAGCAAGCAGCTTTTGACTATCACTTTAACGTATGGTAGTCCCTTATTTCGCTTCTACTTACAAGGAAGCAAGTAATAAGACTATTTCTGCTAATGTTTTCTGATTAGCATAAAGGAATTAGAAGTATAAGCTTTTTAAGAATAATTTGTTGCAGGGATATAGAGAAAGTCACGTGAATGGTACACATCATATTTTTCTATTTTCGTTGTGCTTACAAGGAAGCAGGTAACAGAACTATGTGTTCTAATGGTTATTGCGAATAGCATGATGTACAGAGAGAAAGAGATTGCGAAAGATTTCACTCTTTACAACATAAGTATCGACTTGATAATAGCTAGTTCGTGTTTAACACTGTCAAACTCTTTTCTCAGAAAGACGTTATATTATCAATGGTGCGACTTATACCAACTTAATATTCAGGAATGGGTCCCACTGTGCTGGGGAGATTTACATAAAGCATTTAAGGAAATAAAGCTGAGAATGTGGGTCGGCCAAGTGCAGCATCTGCTTCCAACTTGAGTCAGCAGTTCTATAAGATACCAACCGGGAGAAAAATAAGATTTCCTATCGGATAGGGAAGATATTAACATGGGATCCAACTCAGTGATCCAGACTTGCTATAGGAGGGAAATCTCAGACAACAGACGTCTGTTGAGAAAGGCAGTCATATGTGATTGATTTCACTTAACCTGCCTGGGGCATAAGATGGACGCCAGGTGGTTCAGAATGCATCCAATAGAAGTTCACTTACTTTCGGTAGCGCGTATTATGTAAATACATAGTAGTAGAGAATGTTTTGTGTTCCACCTCTCCCCCAAAATAATCAATGTCCAGATTTTACCTGAATTCAACAAATACAATTTTACTTGTTCTAGCTCGTATCTAAGATGCGCATAGTTCTCGTGGGTAGAAAAGATATTGAATTCCAACCTAAAATTCTGGAATTGAGCGTCCCCAATTTAAAATAAAAATCAACGTGAAAAAACTTATGCTTTTATTTACTTCATGCTAATCGAGAAAAAAAAAATAGCTTCCCTGTAAGTAGCAGGGAAATAGGGAAATACACTAAACTAAAGCATTACTCAAAAGGTGGTTGCTATGTGACTAAAGTACGTTTGTTTGTATGGACAGGAGTTGACAAATTCCCGTATGAGAAAAGTTTAAGTATATCTCAAAAACGATTCAGTCTACAAAAAGTATATATATATATATACATATATATATATATAACATAAATTCTGTGTTTTAATGAGCTCTACATTTTTTGTTAAGTAAGTTTTTGTCTATCTCTTACAGTTTACCAGTTATTGCAAAATTCCGTAAAATTCATGCAGAATAAAGTGTCCTTCAGAGGCTATCACTAGCAAATTCAAAATAAATATTATATTTTTGGAATAAATATCTTTAATATACGATATTTTAAACAAAATTGTTACAACCATTTTTGAGAAAATCCAAAATAACGAAACTTTTTCCATGTAAAAGGTAGCCGAGGGTGGGAAAATGTTCGTGTCACATCCTTGGAAGATACTGAACTTAAAATACCAACTATGGTATTTAACAGACTTTTCGTTTTTGAGCTATGCTGTCCACTAACGCACACACACATACACGGACCTTTTTCGAAAAAAAGGTTATTCCCAGAAAATTGAAGATAAACATTTTATTTATTATGTAAATAGTTTCAATGGAGCGGTATTTTAATTCTAATTGTTAGAGCTAGTTTTGGAAAACAAAATTTAAAAAAAAAAGGTCCAACTAAAAGGTAGTTTATGGTGGGAGATTTTCTGGAAATTCTTCGTTTTGCATCCATAGAAGATACCAAACTTAATTACCAAGTCTGATATTTAACTGCGTTTTCGTTTTTGAGCTATGCTGTCCACAAAAACACACGACCGTTTGCTAAAAATGTTTTTGGACTCGGTAGATATCAAAGCATATATTTCCGGTGAAATCCCGGTATCAAATTTTTGGGTGGAATACAATACTTCTTCTAAACCAGAGAAAGTAAAAAAAAAAAAAATCTGATGTGTTCGATTCACATAACTTTCTCTACATCTCTGCAACAAATTATTATGGAAAACCTTATGCTTCTATTTACTTCATGCTAATGCAGAAAAAATAACAGAAATAGACTTGTTAAATGCCTCCTTGCAAGTAGAAGCAAAATAAAGCAGTACTGTAGCTATAAAGTGATAGGCAAAAGCTGGTGACTATGTAACTGAAGTTCCCTTGTTTGTATGGACAGGAGTTGAAAAATCCTGAATGAGAAAAGTATAAGCTGAAACCAAAAACAAGAATTATCTCAAAAATGATCAACTCCACGAAAACATTGTATATAACATAAATTGTGTGTTTTAACGTTGTCAACTTTTTGGTGGGGTAAGCTTTTGTCCATTTCTTACGGTTTAGCGGTTATGTTAAATTCCGTAAAACTCAACCAGAGTAAAGTAGTCTTCAGAAAGTTCAAAATGTGCATTTTATTTGTCAGGTAAAGATCTTTAATATACGGTATTATAATTAAAATTGTTACAGCCATTTTGAGAAAATCAAAATTTTCAGAAAAGAGTTCCGTGTAAAGGGTTAGCTGTGTTGAGGCAATTTTTTTGAAAATCTTCGTGTCACATCCTTCGAAGATACCAAACTTAAATACCAAGTTTCGTTTGTTAGCTATTCTGTCCACAGACACAGAGACAGACAGACATACACGGACCTTTTTCCAAAAATCTGATGTGTTCCTTTCACATAACTTTCTCTACTTCTGTGTAAAAAATTAATGTCAGCAAGCTTATTCTTCTATTTACTTCAAACTAATCGAGAAAAACTTAGCAGAAATAGTCTTATAGTTTGCTTCCTTTTAAGTAGAAGCGAAATATGGGAGTATCATAGCTTAAGGTGAAGTTGTATGGAAGCGAGTTGAAAAATCCTGTATGAGAAAAGTACAAGTTTTTCAAAGCTGAAACCAAAAACACGGAATATTTAAAAAACGATAAACTCTTCGAAAAAATGTATATAACATAAATTGTGATTTTTAATGTGCTCAACATTTTTTGTGTGGTAAGTTTATGTCTATTTCTTACGGTTTAGCAGTTATGCAAAATTCCTCCAGAATAAAGTAGTCTTCAGAGGCTATTCCCAGAAAATTCAAGATATACATATTATTTGTCAAGTAAATATCTTTACTATACGATATTTTAATCAAAATCGTTAGAGCCATTTTCTAGAAAATCAGAATTTTCGAAAAATGTCCATGTAACGGGTAGTTGGAGGTGGAAGAATTTTCTTGACAATATTCGTGTCGCATCCTTGGAAGATACCAAATTTAATTACCAAGTTTGGTACGTAACGGTCTTTGCGTTTTTGAGCTATGCTGTCCACAGACACACAGACACACACATACTGACTCATACACACACGGACCTTTTTCCAAAAATGCTTTTTTTGGATTCAGGGTGACCCAAAACATGTACTTCTGGTGAAATCTTGGTATCGAATTTTTTGGTGCAGTACAATACCTCCTCTATACACTATGTACAGAGTACGTGTAGACAAATTAAAAATGCCTTTTTTGGATTCAGGGGGACCCAAAACATGTATTTCCGGTGAATCTCGGTGTCGAATTTTTGGGTGCATTACAATAGTTTCTCTACACACTTTGCATGTAGTACGTGTAGAAAAAGTAAAAAAAAAAAAAAAAAAAAAAAACTTGATGTCGAGATTTCTCTTATGGTTTACCAGTTACGCAAAATTCAAAATTCATCCAGAATAAAGAGGCCTTCGGAAGCTATTATCAGAAAATTATACATATATTATTTGTGATGTAAATGTCCTTAATATACGACACTTTAATCAAAATCAGTTTTGAGGAAATCAAAAAATTTGGAAATGTTCCAATATATAGTGTAGTTGAGAGTACGCAGATTTTCTTGAAAATCTTCGTGTATCATCGTGACTGCTAATTTAAATACCTAGTTTTGGTATTTAATAGACTCTTCATTTTTGAGCTTTGGTGTCCACAGACACAAAGAACATATATGAACTTTTTTAAAAAAATATTTTTTCGGACCCGGGGGACCTTAAACTATTATTTTGGTGAAATTTAGACATCGAATTTTTGGTTGTAATACAAGATCATCTCTCCCCACTGAGTATATTGCA
Source organism: Hymenopus coronatus (assembly GCA_030762935.1). Lineage (NCBI taxonomy): Eukaryota > Metazoa > Arthropoda > Insecta > Mantodea > Hymenopodidae > Hymenopus > Hymenopus coronatus. Next base: position 125,632,526 of record CM060898.1, read on the forward strand.
TATGGGCTAGAGAAAGCAATAACGCTTTATGTGTAACTTAATCTTCTCTGTATCTCTGTAATATAATTTATTGTAAAACAGCTTATTCTTCTATCTACTTCATGCTAGTCAAGATGAACGTTAGCAGAAATTGACTTATTGCTTCGTTTCTTATGAGCGGAAGGGAAATATGGGATACACTACGTTATTTAACGATAGTCAAATGTTTTAAAAGCTGGTTGGTGTGTGATGGAAATCCATTTATTTGTACGTATATGTCTTTTTCTTCTTTTGTATTTGTTATTTATCTTAGAACAACAGTGTATCTGTCAATATCTTGCAAGATATATCTGTCAGCATTATCTTATTGCAGCACATAACTGCAATATACACTTTATTTTTCATAACATTTATCGCTACAAGCACAGGTTTCGGATTTTTAATCCAAATCCTATTATTAAATATGTATTTGTATTTTACCATGTGAGCATTCTTGTAGAAGACCTGTAATAGACCTGTATCTGTGTAGAGGTTTTAACAGGTGCATCGATGTCTCCTCAGTGAGATGAATGCGCTAGCACGCCAGTCCAGAACAGTTGGGTTGGTAACGGATTGCGCTAGTCATTATTGGAAATGAAGTGAACTGAAACTGAGATCGCTTATTTACCACTGTCACAGATGTTGGAACTGCTGTCCTTATTCTTGTAGTCAGAGTTCCATTGTTTTGTACTAATTTCGGACACTTTTTTAGGGTTTTACAGGTACATTTTTTTATTTCCTTTAGTACATCATTTTTATTTCGGAACAGCTGTAGATTTATAGGGATGAATTTGCATTTCCTTACTAAAAGCTCTATGTTTCTTGTTATAATTTTTGCATTCATTTAGTGCAGTTCCGTAACATTACGTCCAAAATTTCGTCCAGTTTAAACTTACTGCTTTTAGGAGGATCATTCTGTTTCTGTAAATTTGGAGTTTATTAAATCTCACACAGAACCGCGATGAAGACCTGCCGAGTGTGCAAAACGTATGAGAAATTTACGTTATACATTTTCCGAAATCTTATCATCACTAAGGAATATGCCCTCAACTAAAACGCTCTCTTTTCAACGGTTAATATTTTGACTTCACCTCACAAAAACAACCACACTGTATTGACTTGAAGCAAACAGTTCTCTTAGTACAGGGTGACTCAAAAGAATGGGAAATTTTGGCATGGAGACCAATGGATGAGCAAAATTACTTTACACATATTTTTTTATGTCCATATATACTACAGAGTATGCCATCATTGAACATCACAATCATATTATTTCTTAATGGGAAAATACCTTTTTACCTGTTTATCGCATAATATAGCATTCAAAGTCATTATTGCATATTTTCTTGGGTTTATTTTTGGTCTATTTTCCTGTCTTGTTTCCTGTCTTTTGTAACCTTTATTCCCAAGTATTTATATTCCCCTACATGTCTATTAATCCCTATTTCGTCTTCCAGTGTCAAATCTTGATGGAACATCTCCAATAGCTGTATACTTAGATTTATCCATATTTACTTTCAGACCCCATTTGTTATTCTTCAATTTCTTTGTAAGATATTTTACGTGTTCATATTGTTGAGCCAGAATTAACTGGTCTTCCGAAAATTGCAGGTAATATGTTGTTGAGTCACCATAAAACTACCAGCTCTTAAAAGATTTTATTAACACTTTAGCCTAGTATCCCAATATTTCCATTATTTTCCTTCTACCTACAAGACCGGTGAATAGTTTGTGTTAACGCCTGGGTGATATGAGGTGGAGATGGCATTAACGACCTCATTTAATATTTGTGCAATGGCATTTGCCTTGTAACCAATGATAGCGTACCTATTGAACAGGTCTATATAACTAAACTATACGTGGAGTTACACCCAGATGCCCTTTCAGGGTAATCATGCAAAAAGAAGATATCAATGACAAGATTAAATGTTTATCCTTTATCGTTACCCTTGTAACCAATGATAGAGTAGCATTAATGACAGACAACTGCATTTAACTCCACGGAGAGTTGCACTCAACTGAGGAAAGAAGGCATCAGTGATTAGGTTTAGAGTTTGTCCAATGGCATTCCCCTTGTAACAATGATAGCGTACCTCTTATGACAGCAGCTGCATTTAACTTTACGTGGAGTAGCAATTAACAGCCCTTTCAGTAATAATACGGGAAGAAGGTGTCACTGACCAGATTTAGTATTTGTCCACTGGCGTACCTATTGTAACCAATGTTAGCGTACCTGTTATGAGAGGCAGCTGCACTTCGTCCCCACGTGGAAAAGGATTCAGTTCCTGTTTCAGAAGTTTTGGTAAGTAGGAATGGAGTGGAAGGCATCAGTGACTTAATTTATGTTTGTCCATTGCCGTTCCTCTTGTAACCAATGGTAGCGTATAAGGGATATTCAGAGATATCTACATTTCAAACTCGTGAATTAATTATATCTAGTGACTACTGTGAGTAGTCAATTCCCGTTGCGTCCTTACTCAATAACAGTAGTCAAACATAACCGCTCGTGCACCAATTATAATAAAGCCATTTCTACAAAAGAACTTTTCTGAACTTGAGAGTCCTAAAATTTTCTCGCGCGTTCAAGAATTTGTCATTCTCTAGCCTTTTGCATAAATATTTTCACTTTCTCTACACGTGCTTTATACATAGTGAATAGAGAAGGTATTGGATTTCACACAAAATTCGCAATCGCAATTTTACCGGAAATTTGTTTTCAGGCCACCTGAGTCCAAAGAAGGCACTTTTAGAAAAAAACAATGTGTATGTGTGTGTGTGTGTGTGCGTGTGGACAGAATAGCTAAAAAACAAAAGATCGTTAAACATCAAACTTGGCAACTTATGTTTAATATCTTCCAACAGTGCCACGCATAGCTTTTCAAGAAAATCTCCAATCCCCAAACTAGCCTTTACATGGAAACTTATTTTAAAATGTTTTACTCAAAAAAAGCTGTAACTATTTTTAATATAAAATACTGTATTAAAGATATTTACATAACAAATTAAATATATATCTTAACTTTTCTGAGAATAGCTTCTGAAGACTTATTCGTTCTGCATGAATTTTACAGAATTTTGCATAACAAGTATAACGTAACAAAATGACAAAAACTTACAGCAGAAAGAATTTAGATCGCGTTAAAACACTAACTTTGTCAGATACATCTTTGTCGTAGAGTTGACCTTTCCTAGATATTCTTTGTTGTTGGTTTCAAGTTTAAGCTACTTAACTTTTCTCAAAAGGGGTGACCTATTCATACATCTCGCTTTTGTGTACTGGCGGACTTGCAAAGCGAACCGAACTTCAATTGTTCATACAGCGACCAGCGCTTAAAAGATATAACTAGCCATATTTCCGAGCTGCTTACAAGTAATCAAGTAACATCCTTTCTGCTAATGTGTAGTGGTCGCTGGAAGACGGTGGACTTTTTCGGGGCTTTTAAATCCTTAGGTATGGCTTCCTTCGGAAGGGAAGTAAAGCCGTTGGTCCCTTGTCGTCAACTTATTGCACATAAAGGAACTTCAAGCCTCTGAATAAATGTAAGTGACCCAGTATAGAACGGGACGCAATCTCCTTCAATATCATTTCTGCTAATGTTCTTCTTGATAGAATGATATAGATAAAATAATCTCTTTTCTAAGAATAGTTTGTTTGCAGAACGTGTACAGAAAGTCAGGTGAATGCAACACATACGATTTTTTCTTCAGATACCTCACAATGTGAACAAACAAAATGTTGGAGGTCGTCTGTTTAGGAATTTAACGAACGTTGGTTTATCGCCTCTAAATTTTGCTGTTGAATACATCTAAGGAATTTGTGTTTCATTTTATGACAACCATTTACATTTTTGCTTGGTCGCAGCAGCGCGGCTGCAAGAGCAAATTTATCGCGTGCTTGCCTCTCTAAGGAAAGGAAGGATTAATCCGTTAATTCTCGTGGTGGAATGCTTATGCTGCCCTCGCGGAATTTGGTGGGAATGGCTCATTAACTTAATGGCTGAAGCAAGGAGGGCCTGCAAAAGACACTCTCAACACGGACCTGACCCTTAGCAGCAGAAACTTTATTACTTTCTCTTCATGTACTGTCTACAAACTGTAAAGAGAAGGTACTGTACAACACCAACAATTCGATACCGAGATTTACCCAGAAGTACATGTTTTGAGACCCTTGAATCCAAAAAAGGATCTCAAATGTTCCATTTATGTGACTTTCTCTACATCTCTGCAACAAATTATTTTTAAAAAACTTATGCTTCTATTTACTTCATGCTAATCCAAAAAAATAGCAGAAATAGTCGTATTGCTTGCTTCCTTGTAAGTAGAAGTGAATAGGGAGTACCATAGATTAAATTGATAGTCAAAAGATGGTTGCTATGTGACTGAATCTCCTTTATTTGTATGGACAGAATTTCACAAATTCCTGTATGAGAAAAGTATAATTTTTTAAAGCGGAAACCAAAAACAAGGAATATTTGAAAAACGATCAACGTCACGAAAAAAATGTAAATTACATAAATTGAGTGTTTTAACGTGCTCTACATGTTTTGTGTGGTAAGACTTTGTTCGTCTCTTACGGTTTACTGTTATGAAAATTCCGTACAATTCATCCAGAATAAAGTAGTCTTCAGAGACTATTCTCAGAAAATTGAAGATACACATTTTATTTGTCATGTAAATATCTCTAATATATAACATTTTAATCAAAATCGTTAGAACCATTTTTGAGAAGATGTAATTGTTCGAAAAATGTTCCATGTAAATGGGGGATTTTCTTGAAAAACCTCCTGTCTCATCCTTGGAAGATACCAAACCTAAATACCAGAATTGGTTTTCAATGATCTTTTCGTTTTTGAGCTATGCTGCACACACACACACACACACACACACACACACACACACACACACACACACAGATAGTCAGATATACAAGCGGACATTTTTCTAAAAACGTTTTTTTATTATTCATTTATTTCCGGTGAAATATTGTTATCGAATTTTTGTATGCATTACAGTACCTTCCCTATACACTATGTACATACTACGTGTAGAGAAAGTAAACATTTCAGAAAAATGTCCGGTGTGTTTCTGTATACGAGTCTGTGGGCAGCATAGCTCAAAAACGAAAAGTCATTAAATACCAAACTTGGTATTTAAGTTCAGTGTCTTTCAGGGATGCGACACGAATATTTTCAAGAAAATCCCACCATCCCCAACTACCATTTACATGGAAAAATTTTCGAAAACTTCGGTTTTCTAAAAAATGGGCCTAACGATTTTGATTAAAATGTTATATACTAAAGATATTTATATGACAAATAAAATGTATATCTTCAATTTTTTGGAAATGGGCTCTGAAGATATCTTTATTCTGGATAAATTTTGCGGAATTTTTCATAACTAGAAGACCGGAAGAGATAGACATAAACTTAATTAATATAAAATGTAGGCTCGTTGAAACACACATATGAAGAATGCATTTTTTTCGTGGAGTTGATCGATTTTTTATACATATTTCTTGTTATTGATTTCGGTTACAAAATATTTACACTTCTCTCATACAGGAATTTGTCAAGTCCTGTCCATACAAACAAAGGAACATCAGTCACATAGCAACCAGCTTTAACCTATGGTACTCCCTTATTTCCCTTCTACTTATATGGAAGCAAGTAATAAGACGATTTCTGCTAATATTTTTTCTAGATTAGCATGGAATAAATACAAGCTTTTCAACAATGGCTTGTTGTAGAGATGTACAGAAAGTCGTGTGAATGGAACACATCATTAATCCAGAAAAGCTTTCCCATAATTGTCTTAATGTATATATGTATGCAAGATGGGAGGTGAGTAAGTGGGAATATTCATATCAACGTATCAGGATCTTGTGATACAGTATTTGCAATTTTTTCGCTATTATCTATAGTTATAATCATCAGGAATATTTCACAGTATATTTGGTGAACGTTTAGATAACAGTTCACATGACTGAACCCCTCCTGCAACCTTTGCCCGACCCGACTATAGGTAGTATGATAAGAAGAAAGAATATCAATCGCACTGAAACTCTACCCAACATAACCATGTTTTGCTTCCATACATAATTATCTGATTAGGATTGATAATACGTATATTCAGAGCCCAAAACAATATATTACACAGAATGACATTATTATGCTTTATGTACATTTGTTCAATGTTTAACATGTCCCTAAGTCCATTTGAAACATGAAAAAGGAAGCGAAATAATACGAAATGAGGGAGAGAGTTAAGAGAAACCACCATAGCACTCGCCTAAAAAACCAAATACAACTATCTCTGCTACAAATTATTGTTAACAAACTCATTCTTCTATTTACTTCATGCTAATCGAGAAAAATAGCAAAAATGGTGTTATTGCTTATTTCCATTTAAGTAGAAGAGAAGTAACGGAATATCATAGGCTAAAACGTGAGTCAAAAGCTTTTTGCTATGTACTTGAATTTCTTTTGTTTGTACGGACAGGAATTGACAAATTCCCGTATGAGAAAAGTATAAGAATTTTAAAGTTGAAACAAATTATAAGGTATATCTCCAAAAATGTCAATTCAAGAAAAAAACATATATAACATAAATTATGTAGTTTAACAAGTTCTTTCTATCTCTTATGGTTTACCACTTTTGCAAAATTACACAAAACTTATCCAGAATAGAGAAGGCTTTAGAGGATATTCCCAGAAAATTCAAGCTATAAATTTTAAATATAAGATATTTTAATCAAAATCTTTTTAACCATTTTTGAGAAAGTTAAAATTTTCCAAAACTTTTCCATATAAAGGGTAGTTGGGAGTGCGGGTATAAAGGGTAGTTTGGTTTTTAATGGTATTTTTGTTTTTGAGCTATTCTGCCCAGACTGATGACTGATGATATACTCATGAACACTTTTCTAAAAATGCCTTTTTTGGAATCAGAGGGTTTCACCACATATACTTCCAGTGAAATACCTGTATCAAGAGAAGGTATTGTGGGTGCTACAGTGCTCTATACAGTATGTACATAGTACGTGTAGAGAAAGTAAAAAAGCCTATATTTTTACAGGAGAGAACAGAGAATGTCATGCGTGAGCAGCACATCAGATATTTAAAATTCACATTGGTTTTACGTTCTTCTGAATTAGACATGTATTAATCCATCAAAAATAAGTTTTCTTTGATATCCCCCTGGCAGATAATGGAAAACTCTGACGGTATCGAGAGTTTAAGATGCAGGGAACCTATTTTTCAATTTCATCTCTTATCTTTACACGAGCCCCCAGGGAATTTTACGCTACTTTAAAAGCAACAGATAGGTCTATCACCAACAAACAGCCAGGCGCTAAACCAATCTTCTTGAAAGGAAACCTTTCAACCACGTGAAGGAAAAAAATAACCCTCTTCAATCCTCTGAAAGGAGAAAAAACGCCTGGCAGAAAGAAAACCTGAATCTTTGAGAGTGCCGATAGAAAATGAGAACGCGGGGAAACTTAGTCAAATAAAATTAGAAGTCAATATCCGCTACCTCTATTCGTTTTAAATCCAACGAGTTTCCAACTCTGCTGACTGATATAGCAACTGGTTATTGCTTCGATTCTGCGTTGCGTCTAGTTATAACAGCAAAGACCTAAGGAGTTCTGATACTCCATAACACGATGTGTGCACAAAAGGCTTAACTTTAAAAAATGTATGTGTTCCATTCACATGACTTTCTCTACATACAAATTATTGTTAAAAGTATATTTTTCTCTCTACTTTATCATAATCGACATAAGCATACTTTCTTACTTGTTAAGTAGGAGTAAAATGGGGAATACGAATGTCAAATCTTTTAAACGCTGGTTGTCATGTGCTTGAAATTCATTTCTATGCAGGGTCAGGAGTTTACAACTTTGGGAAAAGATTTGAAGTAGTTTAAATCTGAAACAAATAACAAGGAATATCTCAGAAATGGCCATTTCAACTAAAAATACGTATATGACATGAATTGAGTGTTTTAACGTGATCTACAGTTTTTGTGTAGTAAGTTTTTGTGTATCTCGTACGTTTTACCAGTTACGTAAAATTCAGAAAAAATCATTCAGAATAAAGAGGTCTTTAGAAGCTATACCCAGAAAATTAAAGATATACATTGTATTTGCTATATAAATATCTTTAATATACGGTATTTTAATAAAAATCTTTAGAGCTAGTTTTTCAAAAATCATAATTTTCGAATTTTTTTCCGTGTAAAGAGTAGTTTAGAGTGGGGAATTTTTCTCAAAAGCTTCGTGTAGCATCCCTGAAGGATACTAAACTTAAATAACATGTTTGGTATTTTACCCGCTTTTCGTTTTTGGGTTATCGTGTTCACAGATACACCACACACACACACACAGATGTTTTTCTGAAAATAACTTTTTATATACAGGGGACCCTAAGACGTCTATTTCCGGTGAATATCTCAGTATCGAATTTTTTGGGTGGTATTCAACACGTTCTCTATAGCTACATTATGTACGTAGTACGTGTAGAGTAAGTGAAAATCTGATTCTTATATTCACAAGACTTCCTCTACACATTCTTTAAACCAATATAAACTTATATCCTCTGTCTACTTCGAGTTAATCAAGGCAAACGTTTACAGAAATAGTTTGTGCCAATTCGGCAACACAGATGGCGGTCACTCTAAATGTTTTCCGCTAGGGGCGTATTATTTGCAATTATTTTTTCGCCGGAAGAATCCGCTGGGAGCGTCAATTTCATATTTTTGTGAGAGCAACTATTGACCATTTTGAAAAATAATGTAAATGTATACTGTTAAAGCTTAATTTAGTTTTGTTAATATAACTTAGTCGTGATAATGACTAGAGTTTTATTTTTAAACAAATGAATTATATTATAATCTTTTATCGTAACCTTCGGCGAGGTCCGAGCGGCAGTAGGAATTTTTTCTGCATGTTTCCATTTAGATACAATATTACCCGAGGAATATAATACGCTTAAGCGATAGTTAAATTCTTAACAAGCTGCGTAATAGATTGAAACCCCGTTCTGTTTTCTTGACAGCAGAAATAGAAACGAATAAGAAGAAGTGTAAATATTGGCAAATTTAAGCCAAAAAGACGAATATATCAGTCGTGGCTAACTGCACAAAATAACATGTATTTCTCTTAATCTGTATATTTAGAACAGACACAAGTTTTTTTCTGCAGTAAGTTTTCATCTATATCTTACAGTTTAACACTTACACAAAAGTCATTCAGAATGAAAAGGATCTTGGAGAATATTTACAGAACATTCAAGCTATGCATTTCATTTGTCATAAAAATTATCTTACACATGCTATTTTAATCAAAATCGTTAAAGACATTTTTGAGAACATTGAAGTTTTGAAAACTTTCGTTGTAAAGGGTTGTTGGGGATGGGAATGTTTTTGACAATCTCAATGTCGTATCCTTGGGAAATGCAGCAATTAAATATCACAGATAAACGACTTTTTCAAAATTGTTTTAAATTAGGGGACCTCAAAACATGAACTTTGAAGAAGACTTCATAGAATTTTTGAGTGATTATAGTACTTCCACTACTGTACATAGCAGAGACAAATATGAAAACTGATGTTTCCAACGCGCATCTCCGAACGAAGCGACACGAAAACTTTAAGGAAAATACCCAATATAAAATAAAATTTCCATTAAATGTTGTCCAACATTTTTATTATGTAAAAATATTTTTAACAATTCTGATTAAAATATCCCAGTTTGACGAATCCTGAGCTTCCTGGGACAAACCCATGAGCGTGCGCAGGGAAGGGACCGGAAGACCCTTGAACCCCTCCTCATTAGCTAGGACCATATTTTTACTTTCTCTACATGTTCTACGTACATAGTGATTAGAGAAGGGATGATATTTCACCGCAAATGCATCTTTAGGATCCCCCTGAATCCAAAAAAAAAAACCATTTTTGGAAAAACATCTATGTGTGTGAGTGTGTGTCTGTGGACAGCATAGCTCAAAAACGAAAACACTGTCCAAAACTAAACTTGGTATTCCAGATTGGTATCTTTCAAGAATGCGACACGAAGATTTTCAAGAAAATGCCATCATCCCAAGGTACCCTATACATGGAAAAAGTTTCGAAAGTTGTTATTTTCTCAGAAATGCATGTAGCTATTTTGATTAAAATATCGTATATTTAAGATGCTTATATGACAAATAAAATGTATATCTTCAATTTTCTGGGAATAGCCTTTATAGAGCACTTTATTCTGGATGATTTTTATTGAATCTTACATAACTGGCAAACCATAAGAGATAGAAAAAACATATGACCCAAAAAATGTAGATCATGATAAAACGTACAATTTATGGTATATACATTTTTTTCGTGGAATTGATCGTTTATGGGATATACCTTCTTATTGCTTTCAGCTTTAAAAAGACATACATTTTTCGTACAGGAAATTGTCAACTGCTTAGCATATAAACAAAGGAGCTTCAGTCACATACCAACCAGCTTTTGACTATCACTTCAATCTATTCCACTCCCTTATTTCGCTTCTACTTACAAGGAAGACACTAATAAGACTATTTCTGCTAATTTTTCCCGATTAGCATAAAGTAAATAGAAGCATAATCATGTTAACAATAATTGTTGCTGAGGTGTAGACAAATTCATGAGAATGGATCACATGAGATTTTATGTTTAAATAAAATAAACCTAAATAGAGAAACTGCAGAAATAGGTATAGTTTAAAGAAGATGGGTGTAAAAACCGATACCTAAATTGCACGCCCACACACTCACATACACATACACACATACGCGCGTGAGAAGCGTGAACCGCTTGGAATGGAATGCTTAGACAATTGTTATGAACGCAGCTCATTGGTGATTGGACCAGATACAAGATGGCACACGAAAACCGGCTGCGGGTACACACTGCTCGCCCGCCAATTACACAGAAATTGCTGAGTCCCACGAGCATATACAACAACAAATAGACAAACATGCAGCAGTAATATAAGTAGTACTTCCTGTATCTCCTAAGTGGAGCAAAGGACGTTGTTACGATGTTTCATGATAGGATTTGAATTTCTAGTTCATGAGTTCGCCACTATGCGTCATGGTGATGAGCTATCAGCCTGTCACCCAGAGATGGCACTGTAGGTTGAAATCACGACTTGCGGACGCAAACTGGGGGAACACACTGCTTGGAAGCCTTCTGCTCTCAAGACACGTTATTTTTTTACGTACAAATAATCATTACACGGTACCACCGGCTTTACTTTCCTTCCTAAGACAGCCATGTTAAAGGTTTTTGCTTCCGAAAAAGTCTAATACCTTTCGCCAGGTTTGAACTTGCAACGTTGGTTTCAGAGTCTAGTATGATAACCACTACGCACGGAGGGCGACATAGATAAACATGTAATAATTGGATAATAAAAAAATAACAAATAAGCTACTACAAAGGTCTATGTTTAATGAATTGATCTTGTCTTTTACATTATAGGCTGAAAATGAGCTCCTTCTCATTATTTGAAGTTTTTCACACAACCTAACATGTCAATATAATATACGCAATCTGCCGCATCAGCTTTCAAAATGTTATTACGAATATTGCCCTTAATATCTAACATTTTTGAATTAGTTGAGTACAATTTTCCCATTAGACTGTCTCACATTTAAAAGTGATATAGTTAGTTCCGGCGAACACGACCGCCAGAACGGTTTGCTGATAGCCCTTTCTTTTATTTTCTCATGTACACGGTAGGCATAGAAAGTGTTGAATTTCTTTGAGAAATGTGATGCCGACATTTCACCGTAAATACTATATCGGGGATTTGAGGACATCAGAATCCAAAGAAGCACTTTATTTTAATAAAGAGGCCTCTGTGTGTAAGTGAGAGAGAGAAAAAAGAGAGGGTGTATGTGTGAGAGAGTAAGAGAGAGTCTGTGTGTATGAGAGAGAGAGAAAGAGAGAGTGTGGGCCTATGTGAGAGAGAGAGTCTCTGTGTGTGTGTGTGAGAGAGAGAGAAACAGACATTCTATGTGTTAAAGAGAGAGAAAGAGAAAAAGAGAGTGTGGGTGTATGTGTGAGAGAGAGTGTGGGTGTGTGAGAGAGAGAAAGAGAGAGCTGTGAGAGAGAGAGAGAGAAAGACAGAGTGTGGGTGTATGTGAGAGAGAATCTGTGTGTGTGTGAAAGAGAGAGAAAGAGAGAGTATGTGTGAGAGAGAGAGAAAGAGGAAGTGTGGGTGTATATGAGAGAGAGAGAGTCTGTGTGTGAGAGAGAGAGTCTGTGTGTGAGAGAGAGAGAAAGAGAGTGTGTGAGAAAGAGGGAGAGTGTGTTTGTGTGAGACAGAGAGAAAGAGAGAGAGAGTGTGTGTGCATGTGAGAGAGAGAGTGTGTGTATGTGTGAGAGAGAGAGAGTGTGTGTGTATGTGTGTGAGAGAGAGAGAGAGCGAGAGTGCGCGCGTGTGTGTATCTATGTCTGTGAACACCAAAACTCGCAAACGAAAAGTCGATCAAATACCGGCATTTAAGTTTAGTATCTTCCAAAGATGGTATACGAAGGCTTTTAGAATCCCTACACTGCCATTTACAGATAAATTGAATATCTTGAATTTTCTGAATTAACCACTAGAGCCCTCTTTATTCCCGATGACTGTTCCAATGTATATATTGCTTTTCAAATAAGAGATTGTTATTGGTTTTATATTAGCTTTATTCCTGGCTCTGCAAAGAGAATTTTATTCCTATCATTTCACCTTATCAAATATTTGACAATCGCTACAGCCTAATGCATGAGCTTAATTCTGTGTAACTACAAGGAAATGCATAATAAGGCAATATTATGTTAACTTTCTCTCTCACGTATATACAATAGGCTCAGCAGATAGTGAAGTTGTATTGTAAAAATTCGGTACCGAAATTTTACCAGAAATTCAGAAAAAAGAAAGAAAGAAGAAAAGCATTTTTACAAAAACGTCCGTGTGTGTATGTGGGGGGGAGCATAAGTTACGGTTAAATACCAAACATTGTATTTTATTTTCAGTATCTCCCAAGTATGCGGCACGAAGGTTTTCAAGAGAATCTGTCCACCTCCAGCTGATCTTTACATGGAACATTTTTCGTATATTTTGATTTTCTTAGAAGATGGCTCTAACAGTTTTCATTTAAATGCCATATGATTAAGATATTTGGGTGAATAAAGAAATATATATATATTGTGTTTTCTGGGAATTGCCTCTGAAGGCTTTTTCATCCTAGATGGCTTGTGTATAAGTTTTGTATAACTGGCAAACCGTAACAGATAGACAAAAACTTACTACACAAAAGTGTACCTCCCGTTAAAACACACAATCGGTGTGATGTACATTTTTTGTGGAGTTGCCCATTTTAGACATATTCCTTTTTATTGGTTTCAGTTTAAAATACTTAAGCTTTTCTCCTACGGAGTTTGTCAGCTCCAAAAGAAATGAACAAAAATCTAATAGCAACCATCTTTTAAAGGATTTGATTATCGCTCTTCTACTTACAAGGAAGCAAGTAATACCATTTCTGCTAATGTTTATCTTAATTAGCATGGGGTTTATGGAAGAGAAAGCTTTTTAACAATAATTTGTTAAAGAGAAGTAAAGAAAAGCATTTGAATGGAACACAGCTGTTTTGTTAAGTTAACCATTTCGGTAATATTCTTCTTTTTTTAGTATAACGTTTCGAATATTTAAACTCTTTTAAAATGAGAAATGTAGTTAGTTTTACCTACTTATTTTTTATTTTACACTGGTCATGGAAAACGTGTATTTCCAATGAAGGATCTCAACATTAATTCTTTTATGAAACGTAAGTCTTCCTCTACTTATTGCAAGTGCATAAGTAGAGAGAAAAAAATAAGTTTCAAAGATATGAGTAGAAAAGACAATATAAATTTAATACGTTAGACTATTACAGATGTATTATTTTAAATTCTGTGAATATATGAATATATTTGCAACACGAAATCTTCCCTAGACATACGAGTATGCTCACCTGCCAATAGACGATATGGCTTCATTTGAGGCTTTTTAATATCCTGAACGCACTCTTAGGTAAGGGAAGGTTTTTCGTGTGTACGAGGTTTTTGCTGACGCCACCTGAGGCAGAAGATGCGCTAGACATGACCATATGCTGGCTGCACTGCCCGCAGGCCTGTGAAATATAGAGCGCACTGCTTCACATTCATGCATTGCGGGAAGCCGTCCCACCGCAGTGGACAGGGGAATTGCAAAACTCTCTCTTTTCTCATAGATCTTATAGAGTTACCGGAGAAGTCGATATGTATTGGAACAAAGATTACTTCGAATATTGGCGATTGCGGATAGAACGCTAAATCATATATATTATATCTTTGCTACGAAAAATGCAGATATTTATTAACATGTTATGAAACCTTAAAACCTTAGTGTTTCTTATCATGGCTTTCACCGCCTATTCAAAATATTACTCTTAAATAATGTTTATTGTTCTAATCCTGTTAATCGGAATAAACATCTTTTGAAATAAAAATCTGATGCGTTCCATTCACATGACTCTCTCTACATCTCTGCACAATTTATTGTTAAAAAGCTTATGCTTCATTTACTTCACGCTAATCGAGAAAAAAAAAGCAGAAATAGTCTTATTACTTGCTTCCTTGTAAGTAAAAGGGAAATAAGGGAATACAATAGCTTAAATTGATAGTCAAAAGATGGTTTCTACATGACTGAAATTCCTTTGTTTGTGTGGACACGAGTTGAGAAATACCTGTAAGAGGAATGTATATATTTTTTAAACCTGAAACCCAAAAATAAGGAATATTTCAAAAACGATCAACTCCTCGAAAAAAATTTATATAACATAAATTGTGTGTTTTAATGTGCTCTATATTTTTTATATTAAATTTTTGTCCATTTCTTACAGTTTAGCAGTTATGCAAACTTTTATAAAATTCATCCAGAATAAAGCAGTCTTCAGAGGCTATTCTCAGAAAATTCAAGACATACATATTAATTGTCGTATATTTAATATATGATATTTTAATCAAAATCATAAGTTCCATGTAAAGGGTAGTTGGGGGGGGGGAATTTTCTTGAAAATCTTCGTGTCGTATCCTAGGAAGATACCAAACTTAAATAGCGAGTTTGGTATTTAACGGTCTTTTCGTTTTTGAGCTGTGCTGTCCACAGACACACACACAAACACACAGACACACACTCACACAATTGTTTTTTTTATTCAATATATAGATTTTATTTGCCATGAAAATATCTTTAATCTGGTTACGGTATTTTAATAAAAAATTTACAGCCATTTATGAAAAAAATAAAAATTTTGGAAACTCTTTCTATGTAAAGGGAAGTTTGGGATCGTTGAATTTTTCTGAAAACCTTCTTGTTGCATTTTTAGAAAATACTAAACTAAAATACCAAATTTGGTACTTTAATGACTTCTGTTTTGAGTTATTGTGTTCGCAGATATAGACACTGACCTTTCTAAAAATATATTATGTGTTCCATTCACATTACTTTCTCTACATATCTGTAACAAACTACTGTTAAAAAGCTTATTCTTCTATCTAGTTCAAGCTAATCGAGATAAGCATCAGCAGAAATTGTCTTATTGCTTACTTCCTTATAATTAGAAAGGAAATACAGAAGTACACTAGGCTAAAGCGATGGTCAAATCTTTTACAGGCTGGTTTCTCTGTGATTGAAGTTCCTTTGTTTGTGTTGTGTTTCCAGGAGTTGATAAATTCCCATATGAGATAAGAATATGTATTTATAGCTGAAACCAATAACAAGGGATATCTCAGTATCGATCATCTCTACACAAAAAATTATAAATTATGTGTTTAAACGCAATCTAATTTCTTTTTGTAGCATGATTTTGTTTATTTTTTACAGATTAAGCGTAATTAAGCGAAATTTATCCAAAATAAAGAAGTCTTCAGAGGCTATTTCCAGAAGATTCCTGATATAAATTTTGTTTGTCTGTAAACATCTTTAATATCTAGTATTTTAATCAAAATCGTTATTGAAATTTTTGAGAAAATAAAATTTCTCGAACATTTTTTTCCATGTAAAGTATAGTTTGAGATTTAGAGATTTTTCTCAAAATCTTCATATTGCAACCTTAAACGATGGTAATCTTAAATATCCAGTTTAGTATTTTATCGACTTTTCGTTTTTGAACTATGCTGCCCACAGACACACATAGGACATTTTAGTAATTTTTCTTCAGGGGACCTCAAAACTTAAATTTGCAGCGAAATCTCGACATAGAATATTAAGCTTAGGTATTCTTACAGAATAAATTTTTGACGTTTTTAACAGCGTGCGTAGTAGCGATGTATAAAACATCTGGTGTGGTCTATTCACATGACTTTCTCTACATCTGTCTAACAAATTATTATTGAAAAGCTTATTCTTTTATCCACTTCATACTAATCGAGATAAACATTAGAGTCGGCCTCCGTGGTGTAATGGTTACCATGCTAGCTTCATATACCCAAGGTCGCGAGTTCAAACCCGGCAGAGGACGATGGATTTTTTCGGGCGTAAATATCCTTAGCATGGCTTCCTTCGGAAACGAAGTAGATTTACGGCACGTAAAAGAACCTGAAGTCTAAGA
Source organism: Hymenopus coronatus (assembly GCA_030762935.1). NCBI lineage: Eukaryota > Metazoa > Arthropoda > Insecta > Mantodea > Hymenopodidae > Hymenopus > Hymenopus coronatus. The sequence continues at coordinate 125,649,181 of CM060898.1, forward strand.
GAGGGGCCTCTGAGCAAAATTAAGCGGTCTTTCATGCCCAATATAGAATGAGACGCTAAAAACCATTGTAGTTAAAGAGCGTTCATAAGTAACACGCCATTTTCATTTTCCATAAACATATTTTGCATAGTAAGGATTTGTATATTTCTTACGGTTTACTAGTTATGGAAAATCTAGCAAAATCCAACCAGAATAAATAGATGCTCAGAAACTATTCTCATAAAAGCACTATATCTATATGAGCGCTTACAGTGCTTGTAAACCTTGTGCTCTTTAATTTATATGGAAACTGAAACGAACAAATGTCATGGATAAACCAAAAATTATTGCTCTTATTGTGGAAGATTATAGAGTCCGTTACGGAGTCTCCAAGGACAACTTAAATTGGTGAAAGAAATACAACGAACGGAGTATAAGGCTTGTTCAATTACCTATTCTCAATACATTTTTCTTAAAAAAATTATAAGTGTGTATCTGAGTGCATGTGTGTGTGAGTGTGTGGACAGCGTAAGTCACAATCAAAAGTCGGTTAGATACTAAACAAAGATTTTATGTTCAGTATCTTCCAAGAATCCGACGAGAAGATTTTCAGGAAAATCCCCTCACACCCAGATATCCTTTACATGGGAATTTTTTCAAATGTTTAAATTTCTTCAAAAATAACTAACGATTGAGATAACATATGTTTAAAATAGTTTTATTACAAACGAAATGTATACATTAATTTTTTTGGAATAGCCTATGGAGAACTCTTCTATCTGGATGACTTGTAAAACTGGTAAACCGTAAGAGAAAGACAAAACCTAACTTCACAAAAATTGTAGATCTTGATTTTTCGCCATTATATTATTTTTATGTAAAGTTAACCGTTTCCGAGATATTCCTTGTTATCGGTTTCAATTGTAAACTACTTCGCTTCATACACATTTTGTTTTACTCCTGCACCTGGAATGAGAGGCAAATTTCAAAGGCAAACGTATAGCGGCACCTTCTAAAAATCTGATGTGTTCCATTCACATGACTTTTTTCACTTCTGTATAAATAAGCTTATTCTTCTATTTAGTTCATGCTAATCGAGAAAAAATAAGGAGATATAGTCTTATTACTCGCTTCCTTGCAGAAGAAGCGAAATATGGGAGTATCGTAGATATACATATATAACATAAATTGTGTGTATGAATGTGCTCTACATTTCTTGTGTGGTAAGTTTTTGTCTATTTCTTACGGTATAGAAGTTATGCAACATTTCGTACAATTCATCGATAATAAAGCAGTCTTCAGAGGCTATTCCCAGAAAATTCAAGATATACATATTATTTATCAGGTAAATATCTTATTATACAAACTTTTAATCAAAATCGTTAGAGCCATTTTTGAGAAAATCAAAAAAATCATGAAAAAAGTTCCATGTAAAGAGTAGTTGGGGGGGGTTTCATGAAAATATTCGTGTCGCATTCTTGGAAGACACCAAACTTAAATACCAAGTTTGGTATTTAACGGTCTTTTCGTTTTTGACCTATACTGTCCAAAGACACACACACAGACCTTTTTCCAAAAATGCTTCTTTTGGATTCAGGGGGACCCAAATATATATTTCCGGTGAAATCTCGGTATCGAATTTTTGGGTGCAATACAATACCGTCTCTATACACTATATACATATTACGTGTAGAGAAAATAAAGATTTGACTGTCACTTTAGCCTAGTATATTCCGTTAATTACTGATATTTATAAGAAATTAAGTAATAACACTATCTATGGTAAAATTTGTCATGATTAGCTTTATGTACACAAAAATAATAATTATTTGTAGGGATTGTTTTTATGTTTTTTTTTTTTTTTTTGCAGAAAAATAAATACAGTTATATGAATGTTAGCTTCTGAAGACCTATTCATTTTCTGCCTTTTGTATAATTGGTAAACAATAAAGGCATACTTAAGGCATAAAAATATAGATAATGTCAAAATCAACAGTTTATATCATATACATTTTTTGTGTAGTTGACCGTTCCAATATATTCCTCATTATTAGCTTAAATTTTCAAATACTTAAGCTTTTCTCAAACGAGAAGTCATCTTTTATTTCACGACTCCTTTCTTTTACTCTTGTGATACAAATATAATTGAATTAAAATTGTTTTACACATCGACCAGCTATTAAAAGAGTTGGATAGCTCGTCAGCCTAATGTATTTTACTAACTCCCTTTTGTACTTACAAAGAGACAAGTAAATAAAGCAATTTCTGCAAATGTTTATCCCGATTAGGAAGCTCTACATTAACGAGTAATCTTTAGTAACAATATATTCTATATTAAACCATGTGAATAAAATACATCAATTTTTAAATCTAGTTCTGCCTTTAAGTCTATTGAAGAAGAATTAATAAAACTGAATTAATGTTTTCTCAACAAATCTAGAACTATTTGGATCCTGGTCGCTTGTGCACATTTTCCCCGACAAGAAGTACACGTCGGATGAGCTATAAATTGGGACGAGCTTCCATATTAAATCCTTACCAACTTAACACACGGCTAACATCCTTGCTCTTGACTGTACATATAAATCTCCGGTGAAATCTTAATAACATATGTTTGAATAATTAGTTCACCTATTCTATCAAACATACAAAAGTAGCAGAGAAAGTAAAAATCTTATGCGTTCCATTCACATGACCTCCTCTTTATCTCTGAAACAAATTATTGTTAAAAAGTTCATCCTAATCAAGATAAACATTAGCAGAAACTCTTTTTTGTAAGCAGAAGGGAAATAATGAAATACAGTAGACCAAAAGATAGTAAACTTTTTTAAAAGCCGTGAATTCTTTGCATTGCCAGGAGTTGACAAATTCCCGTAAGTGAAAAGTTTTAAGTATTTTAAAGCTGAAATCAATAACTAGAAATACATAAAAGATGGTGAACCCTATGAAAAAATGTTAATAACATAAATTATGTGTTTCAACGAGATCTACATATTCTGTGTGGTAAGCTCTTGTCCAACTCTTGTAGTTTACTAGTTATGCAAAATCCAGAAAAATTCGTCCAGATTAAAGAGGTCTTTAGAGGCTATTCCCAGAAAACTAAAGATATACGTTATATTTGTCGTGTAAATATCTTTACTATACGGTATTTTAATCAAATTCGTTAGTCATTTTTGAGAAAATCAACATTTTCGAAACTTTTTCCAAGTAAACAGTAGCTTGGTATTTTACAGACTTTTCGTGCTTAAGTTATTCTGTTCACAGACACACGGACACACATGAATACCTTTCTAAAAATGCTGTTTTTGGATACAGGGGACCCTAAAACGTCTATTTCCAGTGAAATCTCGATATCGAATTTTCGGGTGGAATGCGACACCTCTATACACTATGTACACAGTACGTGTAGATAAAGTAAAAATCTAAAATCTGCGTGAGTTTTCCTCTATAACGGGTTTTACTTTCGGTGAAATTGCTTTAGGAAGTGCGCCGTTCCCAAATCACTCACTGTCATTAGGCTTGCTCTTTTGCAGTTTTGTTTGAAAGCTATATTTTTTAATTCTATTTCCCTTGAGCTATGGTGGACGTTAATTCATCGCACACTTGTCAAAGGAGCAAAGCTGCACGTCAAATTGGCAGCAGCTCGGGCGGCAAAGCGCCTAGCGAGGAGTGGAGCTCAATTCCGCTCGTAGCGTGATCAGGGCCGTACTTCGGATGCGGTAAAGTAGAAACCTTTCTCTACACCTACCACGTACATAGTGCATAGAGAAGGTATTGTATTCCACCCAAAAATTCGATACCGAGAATTCACCGGAAATAAATGTCTTAAAAGATGTGTAAAAAATTGTATGTGTTCCCTTCATATTTCTTTCTCTACATCTCTGCAACAAATTATTGTTAAAAAGCATATGCTTCTTTTTACTTCATGCTAATCCATGAAATAAATAGCAGAAATAGCCTTTTTACTTGCTTCCTTGTATGTAGAAGCGAAGTAAGAGACTACCATTGCTTAAAATGATACACAAAAGCTGGTCACTATGTGACTGAAGTTCCAACACGAGTTGACAAATTCCTGTATGAGAAAAGTATAAGTTTTTCAAGGCTGAAACCAAAAACAAGGAATATCTTAAAAAGTATCAACCCCACGAAAACAAATTGATAGCATAAATTGTGTTTCAATGTACTCTACATTTTCTGTGGAGTAAGTTTTTCTCCATGTCTTACGGTTTAGCAGTTATGAAAAATTCCACAAAATTCATCCAGAATAAAGTAGTATTCAGAGGCTATTCCCAGAAAATTCAAGATATGGATTTTATTTATCACGTAAATATCTTTAATATGTGATATTTTAATCAAAATTGTTAGAGCCATTTCTGAGAAAATAAAATATTTCGAAAAAAGTTCCATGTAAAGGGTAGTTGGGGATGGGGGGATTTTCTTGAAAATCTTCGTGTCACATCCTCGGAAGATACCAAACTTTGGTATTCAATGGGCTTTTCGTTTTTGAGCTAGGCTACCCACAGACACACACATATACACACATACACACAGACAGACACACACACGGACATTTTTCTAAAAATATTTTTTTTTTATTCACAAAGTCTTAAAACATATATTTCCGATGAAATCTCGGTATCGAATTTTTTAGTACAATACAATACCTTCTCTATACACTATGTACGTAGTGCGTATAGAGAAAATAAAAATCTGATGTGTTCCATTCACATGACTTTCTCTACATCTGTGCAACAAATTATTGTTAAAAAGCTTATGCTTCTTTTTGCTTCATGCTAATCGAGAAAAAAATAGCAGAAATAGTCTTATTACTTGCCTCCTTACAAGTAGAAGGGAAATAAGAGAGTAGCATAGGCTAAAGTGATAGTCAAAACTTGGTTGCTATGTGACTACGTTTTTAAAGTAGAAATCAATAACAAAGAGTATCTCAAAAAACGATGAACTCCATGAAAAAATGTATATAACATAAATTGTGAGTTTTAACGAGCTCTACATTTTCTGTTAGGTACGATTTTGTCTCTTACGATTTACCAGTTATGCAAAATTCCGCAAAAATTCATCAGAATAAAGTAGTCTTCAGAGCCTGTTCCCAGTAGGTTGATGCTCTACATTTTATTTGTCACATAAATATCTTAAATAGAGATTTCAATCAAAATCGGTAGAGCCATTTTTGAGAAAATCAAAATTTTCGATTTTTTTTTCAATGTAAACGGTAGTTGGGGGATTTTCTTGAAGTTTGGTGTTTAACGTTTTTTTTTAGCTATACTACCCAAAGACACACACACACGGACAAACACACAGATACACACATACAGACATTTTTTTTAAAAATGCTTTTTTGGGGGGGGGGCTCAGGGAGTCTCAAACTTGTACTTCCGGTAAAATCTAGGTATCGAATTTTTGGGTGCAATACAATACATTCTCTATACACTATGTACATATTACGTGTAGAAAAAGTATAAGAGGATTTTTAGAAAAGGTACGCGCGCGCGTGCTTGTGTATCAGTGGGTCCGTGTATCTGTGAACACGATAACTCAAAACGAAAAGTTGGTAATATTCCTAACTTTATATTTACGTTTAGTATCTTCCAGGGATGCAACATGGTTTTGAGAAACGTCCTCCCACCCCAAATTACCCTTTATAATGAAAACAATTGCAAACTTTTTAGTTTCTCAAAATTGGCTCTAACGATTTTGAATAAAATGCCGTATATTAAAGTTATTTACACGACAAATAAAATGTACCTTTATCGTCAATACCTCTAAATTCCTCTTTATTCTGGATTAATCTTGCTGAATTTTGCATAACTGCTAAACCTAAGAGATCGACAAAAGCTTACCACATAAAAATGTAGAGCACGTTAAAACACACAATTTATGTTATATACATTTATTGCATGAAATTTGCCATTTATGGGATATTTTTTGTTATATGTTTGGATTTAACATATTTATTTTCTCACACGGAAAACTGTAAACCCGTGGTCAGACATAAAAACGGATTTCGAACACAACGAAACCAGCTTTTAAAATGTTTGACTCTCTCTTTAGACTAGTATATTTCCTTATTTACCTTCTCTTGCAAGGACTTCACTGTAAGACAGTTTCTGCTAGTTTCTATCTCGATTATTATAAATCAGATAGAAGAATAAATTGTTTAACCATAATTTGTTACAGCGATGTAGAAAAAGTAATGTGAATGTAATACATCAGATTTTTGCTTTCGGTACAACATAGAGGACGGTTCAATGAGTTCCCTGTTTCAAAATAGATGGTCTTGCTTAGGCAAGTTGGTGTTACCGTAGTGTATTGGCATTTGTTACACATCGCCGAAACAAAATTGGTACAGATTCATAGGTTACTTTGAAGCGTTTTATTATCCGTTCAACGTGTTTTCGCCAAACTGGAAAACGTGTAGTGACGTACATGATTTCAATAGGAAAATTTCCTAGAAGATAAAAGCAAAATTGGATGCTTTTTATGAGGACGTTTTGCCATCTATGTCAACAGTTAAATATTGGTTCAACGTCGTTATATGTGGTCAAACATCTGTTTTTAATTGGAATGATAAAGACGATCGCGGCCACGTTGTCGAGGAACTCGTTGAAAAACTTTACTATATTATTCGCACCAATCATCGAACGAAAGTTCGCAAAATGGCAGATGCCATAGGCGTTTCGAAGAGAACAGCTATTCATATTTTTCATGATAAATTGCACACAAAACATTTATCGGCTCCATTTACGTGTTTTCATATTCGAAACTGTGTTTGGAGCTATTTGAATGCAATCCGAAGAAATTTTATGGTCGAGTTGTCATCATCAATGAGACTTGGATTATTCATTGTATGAGGTCTACTATTTATATTTTGAGCCTTGGCAACACTGATTACGGTAGGTGCTATCTGGTGTTTCGACTGGAAAGTTCGATATTGTTTGCCTGAACCTAGTGCATATATTTTCTCAATTGGGCATCATTTGTGCTATTTGAAGTGACTTTAAAATGTTGTCTCGGCGAAAAGATGGAATTAACCGGCGAAAATGTTCTTGTAATGATCTATTATGATTTTCGACGTGAATTATCAAGCCAGGAGTGTACTGATCTGGCGATGAAGCTCATTCTTTGCCACTGTGAAACGCTGGTATAACGAGTTTAGTCTTGGCCGTCGTTCGCTCATTGACGAAATCCGTGGAAGTCGTTCAAAATCAGCTACATCAGAAAACATTGATGCTGTGCAAAGTCTGATAGTGCAAGATTGTGATACTATACACTGTGAGATATAGGCAATCCTATGCATTTAAAAATATTGTATGGATATTTTTCCATGAAAAAAGTTGGCTCTGATTGGAGCTTATATCATTTGATAAAATCTCAAAGATAAGATAAGCTTTCTATTCACCAAAAGAATTACAGGAGTTTAAAGGCTTCGTCATAACAAATTACATTTCTCTAGTATACAACTAACAACTAATATGTACACATTTTTAGAAACTTAAACAAGATTACACAATTTGTATACAAGGGTTGCTATAAGTTTAATAAAATGGAGTAGTCATTACTTAAGAGATGGTTTTTAACTTTATGTTTTTCTAATTTAAGGGTTTCAAGGTAGATTGTTATTTTCCTTGATGAGGCATGCCATCCAGACAGATTTTACTAATTTGATGATTGAGATGCAGGTTTTGCAATTCCCTCGTATTATAGGAATGGTAGTCATAATTCCTTCTAAAATATATGGGTTGTAATGTATAAAATAAATCTCATGTCGATTGACATTCTCAAAATCTCAAAACATACAATGGTGAGGTATGTATATAAGATTTTATCAGGTGACTAATTATGGATCTATGCATATGAGCTGGTACGAACCGCAGGCGACACTATGGATATTTCAAGATGGACTAAATCCAACAAAAGTTGTTCGCACTCGAAGGACTTCGAACAAATGACACCTATTATTTTTTCTCAGTAATAGTGCGTTAGAGGAACATAAAACGGCCAATTCTGAATGGTACACAACCACTTGTTTGCCGGAAGTCTTCGGTGACATAAGCAAAACAAATAAGTACAGTGGTTCATTAAGGAAATTAGAGCGCTCGAACATCTCGTCTAACAACCAACTACTTAAACAAGTTAACAAATCGTTTTGATGACTCATGCGCTATAAAGTTCTGGTTTGACACCCAATGACTTCCTTTTGTTTGCAAACATCAAGAATAAAATGCGTGTACAACGATTTTCGTCGGCAGAAGAAGCTGTTGATGTGTTCAAAAACCATATTATGTAGGTATCTCGAGCATATTGGAAAAAATTCTATGGCAACTAGCTCGAACGAAAGCAAATGTGTATTGATCAAAAAAGAGAATACTTCGTGAAACAATTTAGCATTTTCCAATGACAAATTACTGTTTTCATTATTAGACTGAAGAAATAAGTAGTGCCCCTCGTACTCCAGAAATCAAGTACCAATCAGTTAGTGGGTTGCTTTCTTCTCCAAGAAGAATGGTGACCGCAAACATTTTTTTTTGTTAGTGTTTAACGCCCACTTTAACTATTTATGGCACCGCAGGCGGGGCCGCAAAAGTGATAGCGATGTTTTTGTGAAGGGTATGATACTAAAAAAAAAAAACTCATGTGTTCAATTCACATGACTTTCTCTACATATCTGCAACAAATTATTGTTAAACGCTTATGCTTCCATTTACTTCATGCTAAACGAAAAAAAATTAGCAGAAATAGTCTTATTACTTGCTTCCTTGTAAGCTGAAGCGAATTAAGGGACTAACATAGGTTAAAGTGATAGTCAAAAGCTGGGTGATATGTTGATGTTTCTTTGTTTGAATGGACAGCAGTTGACATTCCTGTATGAGAAAAGTAAGTTTTTAAAAGCTGAAACCAAAAACAAGGAATATCTCAAAAACGACCAACTCCACGAAAAAATGTAACACAAATTGTGAGCTTTAATCTGCTCTACGTTTTTTGTATGGTAAGTTTTTGTCCATCTATTACGGTTTAGCAGTTATGCAAAATTCCGTAAAATTCATACAGAATAAAGTAGTCTTTAGGGGCTATTCCCAGAAATTCAAGATGTGCATTTTATTTGTCAGGTAAATATCTTTAATATACATATTTCAATCAAAATTGCTACAGCAAATTTTACGAAAAACAAACATTTCGAAAAAAAAGTTCCATGTAAAGGGTAGTTGGTTGTGGTGGGATTTTCTTGAAAATATTTGTGTCAGATCCTTAGAAGATACCTAACTTAAATACCAAGTTTGGTATTTAACAGTGTTTTCGTTTATGAGCTATGATGTCCACAGACACACACACACACTCACATATTTTTGGTAGTATTTAACGCCCGCTTTAACTACTTATGGCACAACAAGCGGGACACACACACACACGTAAACACAAGGAACTTTTTCCAGAATTTTTTGTTTTGTTTTTATGTTTTTTTTTTGTTGTTTTTTTGTTTTGTTTTGTTTTAGTGAGAGGATATTCTTGAAAATCTTCGTATGGCATCCTTGGAAGACTCCAAACTTAAATACCTAGTTTCGTATTTAACGGTCTTTTCGTATTTGAGTTATGCTGTCCACAGACAGACACACACGGACGTTTTTCTAGAAATGCTTTTTTTGGTGGGGGGATTTTCTTGAAAATCTTCAAGTCGCATCCTTGGAAGACACCAAACTTAAATACCAAGTTTGGTATTTAACGGTCTTTTTCTGAGCTATGCTTTCCACAGACATACACACACGGACCTTTTTCCAGAAATGTTCTTTTCTGGATGCGGGGAAAGCAAAACCTGTAACTCCAAAGAAATCTCTGTATCGAATTTATGGGTGGAATACAATACCTTTTCTATACACTATATACTTAATACGTGTAGAGAAAGAAAAATATGCCAAAATGCGTAAATTATTAAAAGTACAGAGAAACAACAATCAATGTAATTCTGAAATATGTGTGTCTGTGAACACAACAACACAAAAATGAAAAGTCAGTAAAATACCAAACTTAGTATTTAGGTTTACTATCTTCCAGGGATGCGTTACCGCAAACTGCCCTTTACATGGAAAAAATTCCGAAAATTTTGAATTTTTCAAAAATGGTTCTTACGATATTGATTAAAATACCCTATATTAAAGGCATTTATATGGCAAATAAAATGTATGTCTTCAATTTTCTGGCAACAGCCTCTAAAGATCGCTTTATTCAGAATGAATTTTGCTGAATTTTGCGTAACTAGTAAACCGTGAGGGATAGACAATAAATTACTATACAAAAAATGTGGATTGCCTTAAACAGACTCCTTATGTCATATACTTTTTCGTGAACTTGTCCATTTCACGTATATTGTTATTTGTCTTAGATTTAGAATACTTTAACGTTTGTCATATCGCAAGTTGTAAACTGCTGGCCCTTAATAGAAACGGATTTCATGCACATGGCAACCAGCTTTTACAGAATTTGAATACCGTTTTAGCCTAGTGTATTCCCTTATTTCTCTTCCAGTTACATGGATGTCAGTAATTAAGGACATTTCTGCTAATGTTTATCTCGGTAATCATAAAATAGATAGAAGAATAAGCTTTTTAACAATCATTTGTTACAGCAACGTAGAGAAGATCATTTGAATGGAACACATTAGATTTTTACCTTTTCCACACATACTATGTAGATAGTGTATAGAGAAGGTATTGTAATGCACCCAAAAATTCCATACCGATTTTTGGCCGGAAATACATGTTTTGAGACCCCTGAATTCAAAAGAAACCTTTTTACAAAAATACTGTGTGTGTTTGTGTGTGTATGTGTGTGTGTGTGTGTGTGTGTGTCTGTGGGCAGCATAGCTCAAACATGAAAATACCGTTATAAACCAAACTTGGTATTTAAATTTGGTGTCTTCCAAGTATGCGACACGAAGATTTTCAAGAAAATTCCCCCACCCCAAACAACCCTTTACATGGAAAAAATTTAGAAAATTTTGATTATCTTAAAAATTGCTTTAAAGATTTTGATTAAAATCTCGTAAATTTAAGATACTTACTTGACAAATAAAGTGTAAATCTTAAATTTTCTGGGAGTAGCCTCTGTAGACTACTTTATTTTGGACGAATTTGACGGATTTTTGCATAACTAATGTACCGTAAGAGATGGACGAAAACCTATAAAATATATACTTATATATAAAAATTATTATATAAAATGATAGAAAAGATAGAAATGAAAATAAATGTAGATCCTTTATTAATATTTTTCCCAATTAAAAGTTTAAATTCTTTTAAACCAGTTTTCATAAACCTGCCAACCTTTAACAATCTTCGTCTCTTACTAGTTGACTGTTAAAGTTTCAACCATATGCATCGCGTGGTCTCGTTGCCACAGGTCATTGAATCAACAATCTTGTACTTCTTTAGAAAGACAGAAAACAACGCGTTTCGTACGGTAGTTAAGCACTTATGTTTAAAAAGAGACAAAATCTGAATTGGATTAAGTACAAGACACACCTGCTCCTTTGCTTAAAACAACTCACAATTGGATAAGTGAATTTACACAGGCATAGCTCGTACAGTGTTATCAATTTTGCACCACAATAAGGTCCGACAATGATAACAGCAAGATGGGTGCCGAGTTTGCTCTCAGTGGAGAATAAACGCAATCGTGTGCTCGATTTGGAACCTGGTTTGTCAATCTTTTGTGGCAATCCCTTCGTGTTTCTGCGTCGATACATAACTGTGGATGAAATATGTATGCATTACTACACCCCAGAGACAAAAATACAGACGAAAAATTAGTTTTATAAAGGCAAACCGGCTCCGAAGAAGGCAAAGATGGTAAAATCTGCAGACAAGGTGATGGCCTAGGGTTTTTTGGGATACACGCAGATACATTGATTACTTGGAAAAAGTAAAATGATAAATGGAGAGTATTATGCATTGTTATTGCACTAATTGAAGGAGAAATCAAGAAAATCTGGGAAAGAAAAATATTCTCTTCCATCAAGACAATTCAAGGATGCACACCTGCGTCTTTTGATGGAAAAAATAGTAGAATTAAGATTAGAATTTCTAAAACATCTACCGTATTCGTCAGATTTGGCCCTTAGGGATCTTTTTTATTTCCAAACTTGAAATAGTGGCTCGGCGGAAAACGAATCACGTCTAACGAAGAGGTCCTCTCCCAAACAGATTCCTAATTTGAGGAACTTACGAAAACCTACTTTTTGGAAGGCTTAAAACCGTTAGAGAAACGCTGGGAAAAGTGTATGAGCTAAAAGAAGATTATGTTGAAAAATAAAATTAAAAAAATACCAAAATTAATGTGTTTTTCTATCTTTTTCTAAATATTTATTGAATACAATTAGTAGATATAAAACATATGGAACATCTGGAGAAAGTTATGTGAATGGAGCACTTCAGTTTTATTTCGGAATTAAGTTTTAAGTAGATTGATGAATGGTTGAAGAACGAGTAAAGAAAATCATGTCTACAATAGTTTTTGCTTTTTCTTCTTTACATCCATTTAAAGAAGAAGGACAAGCATTTTTATTTATTTCTTGGAATGAAATCACCCCTCCAGTTTCGAGGTGCTGAGTTGTGTTACTTCTGGAAAACTTTGAAGTCAGTTGTTGAAGTCATCAGTCGTCGTTTTCATGGGAAATTAATTATCATGAGAACCTGCTTGTTTTTTGCTCCGTTTCTTAAACTCAAAGTGGGTCCACAGAAATAACACCAAAACTAACTGCTTTCGGTAACGACAAAATAACTCTCCGTCTTAATGAGCTTTCATTACCAACCCTTGGAATTTTAATATCCTTCCGAAAGAAAGAAAGAAAAAAAAACCAGAGGGGGTCGTTAATGAAGTTCCAGCAATTATTTACAAACCGAGGTTTTTCGTAAGTTAAAACCGTTGCCTGAGGCAAGCATGTTCCTGTCAGATTAGGCAATTAATAATCTTAACAAACGCAAACAGGATTTTTACAAAAACAGCGTGGAATATAAGCTCAAACAGTTTGTACCAACAAATGTAAGCCTATTACTGAGAGGGAAATACTTCCTCTTTGTATTGGTAACCCCTACCCCCCTGAGAGTTGTAGGGTAAGAAAAGAAAATATCGAGCGAGGTGGTGCTGCAGTAAACCGTGCGAAAGGTCTCATTTTCGATCCTCGGGATCACCCACTCCAACCGATGTTTATCTTGTGTTTTTTTTTCCCCAGCTCTATAGCGGTTACACCAGTCCAGTGTAATTGGCAGGCTGAGGGCAGCCCGAGGTGTGCTGGACGTGTCCCTGTTCTCGGAGAGAACTTAACCACGTTCTGACGGGATTGTGGGTTTTGCAGGATGGCGGGTGTGTTTTGGGGTTGTGGAGTGACAGGAGGAGGCGAATATTGCTCCTCGACGGTTGCCTTGATGGTGCAACGGCCCTTGTGCACCGCTGGTGTGTGTTAATCAAAATGTTTGTTTTAAGGTTTTAATTTTGAATCCAAGCAACCCTTGAAGGATTATAAGGAGCTTAGCCGTAGCAGCTGTTGGTGGTGCTCCTTCGTTACCGGGGATGCCCGCAAGCCATGCGGTGAAGCCGGTATCGTCTGAAGCGGTGGTTTGTGGGATCGTAATCCCCAAGAGACCTAACGAGGGCGCTCCGATGGAATGGTAACCCTTCGTTAAATTTTGTTGCCCGACGCCTAATCTCGTCCTCCAGGTATGGTAGACCAGAGGCTTCGTGCAGGAGTCTCGTTGGAAAGCCTCGAGGCACAGAATAGATAGCCCGAAGACACCTATTCTGTACCCGCTGAAGCAACAGCAGACTGGAGTCTGCCGCCATGCCCCAGATCTAACAGGCGTAGATTAACAAGGGCATTATGAGAGCCCTCAAAAGGCGCAACTTAAGGGGAACCGTCATCGAGGACCTCAGCATCTGGTACAGTGCGGCCGCAGCCCCATTGCCCCGGCACCAAAGCCCCCTGATGTGCTCCCTAAAAGTGACGCCCCTGTCAAGCTTCACCCCCAAGTAAATGATGATGTTGGTCCATTTTATCCTTCGTCTGAGGTACGTGAATGTGGGGAAGTTTGCGGGAAAGCGGCGCTTGGTGAAGAGAACAGCGTGGCTTTTCTCCGGATTTATGGACAATCGCCAACGCTCGCACCACTCTTGGATGAGGCAGAGGTGTCTCTGAATAGGGTTGAAAGCTCTGCGTGGGTGTTTGTACAGTATAACAGCACGTCATCAGCATACTGAGCTATGTTGACTTGCTGCACTGTTGGTAGGTCGGCCATGTAGACGCTAAAGAGCGTGGGGGAAAGTACAGAGCCTTCGGGGACTCCGCCTCTTATTGGCCTAGGTGTTGATTTGTGTCCCGCAACGGAAACTACAAAATATCTGTGTTTAAGGCATGAGTGTAGTAGGTGTATGATGTGTGTCGGGAGCTCCAGTCGGATGAGTTTGAGAAGCGGATCCGCGTGCCAGGTCGTAGAGAAGGCTTTCTCCACGTCCAGCGACACCGCCGCAGTGCTGGCTCTGTCCTTGAAACCCAGGGCAGCGGCCTCCACCACTCTCAGTAGTTTCTGGGGTGTAGAATGCCCAGGACGAAAACGTAACTGGTGATCTGGGATGGCTTGAATGTCGCCCAAGAGAGGGGACAAGCGGACTAGTATTAACCTCCCGAAAACCTTCGAGAGAACTGATAGACTGATGGATCGGTAGTTGGATGGGTGTAACGGGTCTTTCCCCGGCTTCAAGATGCATATCACACGGGCCTCCCTCCACTCGCGTGAAAAGTGACACAAGGTGAGGCACATGTTGAAAACCTTGGTTAGAAAGAGTACCGCCTTGATGGGAAGGCATCGGAGCATGGCGGGGGTTAGTCTGTCAGGACCCGCTGCCTTTTTGGGGTTGAGACGCCGGAGTGCGCCCTGGAGTTCATTGGGTCGGATGACGGGAAGTCGGTCCGCCTCGTTGGGGGGACGTCGAAGGTATTGACGCACCTCCCGCCGAGCACGGTCCGAGAAGTTTTCGTCCTGGGGGTCTTCTCGTGGCCTCATAGTCCTTTCGAGGTAGTCAGCGAACACATCGGCTTTGGCTCGGGGTTCATAAGCCAGGCCTTGGGTGCCTTGAATTGGGGAGGTGATTTGACCTCCGCGGTGTCGGAGAGCTTTGGCAATCCTCCAGACGTCGCTATCCTCGAGCCTCAAGCGGGTCATCGTCTCCTCCCACCCTGGCACCCTGTGCTCGCGTAGTCGGGTCCGGACCTCTCGGCGTAAACGCCTCAGGAGTGCTCGGTTATGTGACGTGCGGTGACGCTGGTAAAGTCTGCGGGCAGCCCAGATGGAGTTCAAGAGGAAGGACATCCGGGTGTAGAGGTGCTGGGGTGTGAACGGTTAGGTTATGGGCAGTTCGCACCACGATGGAGGTAAAGGATTGGACCGCAGCCTCTAGGGATGGGATGTCTGTGATCTTAGGGTTCGGCGTGATGGATTCATTGAGGCAAACCCTGACGCATTCCCAGTCAACGTCGCGGTTTTGAACCGAGACTTCATGACTGGCAACCGTTTGTTAACCTCAGCTAACACGGGATTATGGTCGGAATGAAGTGCGTTGATCGAAGTGAGAGATGTATAAAAAGGGAATTGTTTGATGATTGCGAAGTCAATAACGGATGCCCGTCCTTGACCTCGTGGATGGTGTGTGGGTTGCCAGGGGCCCTCTACTCTGAGTTAAGGGTCCGCATCTATCATGCGTATGATATCATTGCCTCGGGCGTCCGCCCAGGGGCCGCAATGCCAACGCGGATGTTTGTCATTGAAGTCCCCGGCCAGGATGACATTAGGATGAAGGACTAGGATGGAAAGGTAATCGTTTAGTACGAACTGCCTATGGAGTGGGTGGTAAACAGACACCAGTAAAACTTCCATACCACCTAGATGAGTCTCGCTGACTAGCACGAGGTCTAGGGCAAATGAGCCGGCAAAATGTTGGAGCTCACTCCCCTGAACGTTCAGGCCACACGCGTTCCAGAACGCGAATCGGAAAGAGGTAAGAGACCTATTTCGACTCGCCATTCTGGGCGGTCTGGACGATCACGGTCAGGAGGGCAAGTCCTCCATGGCAACAGCCATCTTTGCGGCTGGGTCTGTGGCATATAGGAATCTGACCAGCAGATCACAGATGTGCCGGCCGTGGTTCAGCAAGAGCTGCTGTATCCATGCCATGACATCCGACATCTGCAGGACAGGAGGAGTGGTGGAGGTGATGTTTCTGGGTGAGGGTGTGGGAGGAGTGCATCGGGGCGCTGGCACGCCGCCAGCCACCTCCTGCCCCTGCTGTCGCTCGGGTAGGGGAGTACCGTTCCCTTGCGCAGCCTTGGGGGAGAAGTTAGGCTGCCTGGCTGGCCAACGCACCTTAGCTTGGGTGGGGGGCTTTTTTTGGGGTTGGCTGGAGCTTCTTTGTTGGGGGTTGGTTTGTGTTACCATCCCGTGGCTTCGCAGGGCCACGCTCAGCCCTTTGCGCCGTAGTGGTGTTGGTGGCTATCCTTTGTTGCGCCGGCTGTCTTGCAGGAGGGGCAGGTGCAGTTGTTGGCGCCTCTGGGCGCTGATTGGCGACAGGTGCTGATCATGTGACCTGCTGTAGTTCTGGCGGCGGTCTCCTGGCCGCTATGACAGCGATCCTCTTAGGACAGCCACCATAACAAGCGATATGATCGCCACCACAGTTTGCGCAAATCGGCTTCGCGGTGGGAGCTATCTCGCAGACCTCTTTAGGGTGGGCGCCTCCGCACCTTAAGCAGCGCAGGTTACGGAAGCAGAAGTGACTGGAGTGGTTAAACCCCAGGCACCGGTGACATTGAGGGGGCCCGCCAGAGCCCTTGGAAGGTGCAATTTTGATCCTTAGGTAACAGATGGCGGTGACGCCATCTATCTTGGCCTCAGGGTCATTGGCCCGCTCCACTACTACGAGGAAGAGGGGAAGGGGAGATTTGGAGCCTTGCCCATCTGGAGCGGACCTGGTGAGTTGCTTCACCAGTCTTGGGGTAATGCCCTGGCGGATGAGGTCTGTCGAGATATCCTCCACCGAGGTGTCGACTGGTAGGCCACGAATGACCCTGCGAAGGTCACGGGACTTGTCCAGTTCAAAGGTAAAATGAGGAACAGCTTTCCTCTTGAGGGCTTGCAATATGAGGTTATAATCCTCCAGAATCTTCGCCTGGAAGACATAGCGGTGCTTGTTCTTCCGAACCGTACACTGACTCGATAGGGATGGCATTACCTCCTTGAGGAAGCCTACCACCCCCTTAAAGTCGTCCACGATAATCGGTGGAACGTGCCTCCTCGACCCAGGATTCTGGGTGGGCCCAGAATCACTGGGACGGGATGTTGTCTGGGATTGGCCAGAGGGCACGCCCTCTGCAGCCAATCGGGTTTGCCTCTTCTCCTTCCTCGAGGCCACTACACGAAAATCATCCTCTCCGTCTGTGGAGAAGCCGGAAGAGGACTCCTCATGATCTACCATCATGGAGGATGAGTGGTACGACAGGACCGAGGTCCTGCCGCTGTGGTGTGAAATGTTACTGCACACGCTGGCACAGTCATCGTCGGAGTCAGGCTTCGGAATTTGGTCTACACGTGAAACTGGTTCGCGCGGGAGCTTGCTTGGATGAGTCCAGACATATGATCTTGCCTTTACCGCCTTGGCGTTACTGGCTAGACCTCTTTTTACCCTCAACAGTAGCAGGGCCACTTGAGGGCAGGATGTGTGCACCAGTGCTGGTGCTGGCAACGGCCGCTGGTGCATGATTGGCAGAGCCGCTTGGGGCTTTGCCTTTAGTTTGTTTGGATTTACTTCGGGTCATGGTGGTAGAGGACAGGGATACTTGCCCTGCACCCTAGGGTGCAGTGCACAAAATCACACCTTGGTTTACCCTCACCTGCAGGCAGCAGGGGCTAAGAAGCAGGCCGAAACAGAGGACCGGACGCTTTATTAGCGCGCCTTACCCTACCTAGAAGTTCGGATGGCTGTGGCCTTGTTTCGGCTACCCGCTGCCTTTGCACTTCCGATGGTCTGGAAGTGCACTCCGCTCTTATTGGAGTGATTGGCCGGATCACCTGAAGCAGCCCAATAGGGTTACTTCCAGTGTTTACACCATGCTAGTCTCTAAAAGCTAAGATAGCAGCTTCAAACCCCATGGAGGGTGACGTTTTATTTTTTTTTAAATTTTTTTCTCGGAAAAAAGGCTTTCTTCAGAAGGGAAGTAATGCCGGTGGTCCCGTTTAATATTTATTTGCACTTACAAAACCCCTACACCTTGAAAGAAAAAAGTTCCTGGACTACATCTCGCCGTTTAAGTTCGCAAGTAGTGATTTTGTCCTACAGAGCCATCTGTGGGAGACAAGCTGATCCATCTTCACCATGGCGCAAAGCGGCAAACTCACGAACTATAAAATAAATCCGAGCAAGGAAGCATCCTAATATTTCTCTATGCTCCACTTAAGGGTTACAGGAAATAAATAAATAAGATAAACATTAGCAGAATTTATATTACTATTTAGTTTCTTTCAAGTAGAAGGCTAAAACGATGGTCAAATCCTATAAAAGCCGCTCGCTATGCTTCTCTTTTCATGCTAGGATGAAAACATTGAATATCAACTTCCAGTTTGAGTAAGATCTAGCTTTTAAGTTTTAAAACCATTAGCAAGAATTTTCTCGAAAATGGTAAATCACAAACAAAAATATGTATAAGACATAAATTGTGAGTTTTAACGATATCTGTATAGATTTTTGTCTATCTCATAAGTTATATAAACCTCTTTCAGAATGAAGGGGCTTCAGAGGCTATTCCAAATAAATTCAGTACATACCTTTTATTTGTCATGTCTATACATTATATATACGGTATTTTAATAAAAATCGTTAGAGCCATTTTTGAGAAAATAGTAAATTTAGAAAAATCTTCCACGTAAAGGATAATTTGGGGTGAGGGGATTTCCTTGAAAATATTTGTGTGGAATAGCTGGAAGAAAATAGACTTAAATACGTAGTTTTGTATTTAACAGAATTTTCATTTTTGAGTTATGCTGTCAACAGACTCACTCACTCACTCTCTCTCTCTCTCTCTCTCTCTCTCTCTCACACACACACACACATAGACAAACACAGAAATGGTTCTTTCTTAAAAAGTTTTTTTTTTAATTCAGGAGTTTTCAAAATATCTATTTCCGATGAAATGTCAGTGTATAATTTTGGATGAAAAATCCAAGCAATAGAACCATCAAGGATAATAGATATTATAACTACTTAAAAAACTGCAAAGAGGTGGAAAGGAAATTAAATTGCAATGGATCTCATCTCAAGTTGGATTAAAAGGAAATAAATAAGCTGATAGTTTGGCAAAAAAAGGGGAACAAAAATATTAAATACAACAAAAAACAAACCAAAAAACCAAATGTTATCTTTTCTTTCGGCAAAACTAAAAATTAAATCCTGCTTCAGATACTACACATTGTAAATCGTATAATCAGTCTACAAAATGTAAAATCTAGATCATCAAACAGCATGCTGTGTCAAGAAGGTGCCAATCAAAACTGGGAACGCTTGCTGTTCAGCAAATTTGGGACAAGTCAAATGGACTAAATAAATGTTGGATGGAATACAATACCTTCTCTATCTATTGTATATGTGCATGTAATCGGTAGGAAACGTAAAACTCATGTGAATGCAACATTGCAATTTCTCTCTGCTTAGAAGTGAAAACGCTTATTTTGTAAGGATAAAGACACTGCGAGTTGCGCAAAGTTTCTCCATTTTCTTTTCCGGGCCGCACTCTCGCTGACAGTGTAATATAACACGCAACAGTTGTTGCACTTGGTAAATGAAATTCTCGTAGCGGAGTGTTCTTTATTGCAACATATGTTTGGCGAGCGACTTGCTCAAAGGAAAACAAAAGTGTGTCGCGTATTGGCTTTTGATTGCAAAGGTTCCTTTCTCTCCCGGAATCACCCCAACATTGTTATAAACCGTATGGCAGGTGTTTTTTTTTTTTTGTAACGATCGTTTAATTCACTAAACAATGGATAAACATTTGAAAGGGCAATAATGAAATAAACAAGCTTAGAAAAAAAACAATGAACATAAAGTTAAAATGTCCCTCTCGAACTAATTCAAGAGAAAATTGGTATTACTTTCTTTTGGTTTCTCTACATATACTCTTGAATTTTCTGGGAATAGCCTCTGAAGACTACTTTATTCTGGATGAATTCTGCATAAATGCTAAACCGTAAGAGATGGACAAAAACTTACCACACAAAAAATGATAAGCACATTAAAACACACAATTTATGTTATGTTTTTTCGAGTAGTTGACCGTTTTTTAGATATTCCTGGTTTTTTGTTTCCTCTTTGAAAAACTTGTACTTTACTCATGCAGGAATGTGTTAATTCGTGTCCATACAAACAAAGGAAATTCAGTCCATAGCAACCAGCTTTTGGCTTCTGTTTAACGTATGCTACTCCCTTATTCCGCTTCTACTTACAAGGAAGCAAGTAATAAGACTATTTCTGCTAATTTTTTCCAGATTAGCATGAAGTATATAGAAGAATAAGCTTATTAACAATAATTTGTTACACAGAAGTAGAGAAAGTCATGTGAATGGAACACATCAGATTTTTTTTTTATTTCGTGTTAATTTATTGTGTTTACTTCGCCATTGTGGTCAGCCCTATGTGAAAGTCTTGGGGAATTTTGTTCTTCTTGTCGCTAGTGTTGTAGAATGAATCCTCTTCACAGCAGCGGGAAGCAGAAGCCAACGTTATTGTTAATGCTTCGAAGTGTTGAGGTGATAGTCAACAGAGGGACCAACAATAACCTCGAACTGTGCAATAAATGGCTGCATATCGCCGATAACGCCGGACTTCAACTTGCAGCGTTCTTGTGTGTGGAAGCCGAACAGTCCTCCGTCTTTGCCACAGGGCCGATATGCTTTCTCAAGATCCAGTGGAGCGTTCCCGCTACCAACCAAATTCTAGGCGCCAGAGTTTCTCCAGGCAAGGCTGTTACCATTTGGCGAGATACTTTCTAAGCACCAACCAAATACCAGCAACCTGCCTACAAGATATAAGTGATCAATGTAGGAGCACAGCGCTTAAAAGCTGATAACGAGCATGTATCTGTATAGGACCCCCGAAATTTTTACTTTGTTTATTACGTAGTACAGAGGTATTCCGTACCGCAACCAATACTAAGGTTTTGTACGTCAGACTCCAAGAGGAGAGGATGAAACGAGTGCAACTATTGAGGGCAGCCGGAACCAGACCGTAAGTGGGAGCCATTGTGGAGAGTCCCTAACAGTTCTCAAGCAGTTCTCTCGACGCGGGAAGCGCTAGGAGAGGGCGCCACCACAGCATCTTCGCCGATACTTTCACTTTGAGAGAAAGACCAGACGGATAAAATGGAGGAACAGGAAAATCGGGGGAATGAACAATCCTAACAGCATTCGCTTTGACCCAGGAAAACCCTAGAAAACTCAAGGGTCAGAGAGGTCGGCCGCGGGGAACCGCCTCGATATCTACCTCCTAAATGTCAGTCCCAGACATAACGCCTGAGCATCTGCCTCGCTTAATACAGGGATTGAGAAGGCATTGCATTCCATTCCTAAAATGTTGATACAAAAACTTCACTGAAAAGTTACGTTTTGTAGTCCCCTGTACCCAAAAATTATTTTTATAAAAAAGTATGTTTGCCTGTAAGTCCGTGTGCCTGTGAACATGATAACTCAAAAACAAAAACTCGGTGAAATACGCAACTTTAAGTTCAGCTGCCAAGGATACGACGAAGATTCTTAAGAAAATCCTTCGCCTCAAATTACCCGTTTACACGGAAAAATATTGGAACACTTTTATTTTCCCAAAAATGGCTGTAGTAACTTTTACCTTCTCTATAGGTACTATGTACATAGTGTACAGAGGAAGTATTGTATTTCACCCAAAATTCGATACAGATATTTCACCGGAAATAGACATTCTAGGACCCCCTGTATTTAAAAAATGCATTTTCAGAAACGGTATGTGTGTGGACAGCAAAGCTCAAAAGCGAAAAGGCTGCTCCGAAAATGCGACACGAAGATTTTCAAGAAAATCACACCATTCCAAACTACCCTTTACATAGACAAATTTTCGAAAATTTTGATTTTCTCAAAAATGGCTTTATTGAAATTGATCAAAATACCACCTAGTAAAGCCATTTCCTCAGAAATACAATGCATATCTTGAATAGCTTCTAAAGACTTATTTATTATGGATGAATTTTGCTGAACTTTGCATAACTAGTTAATCATAAAGATAGACAAAACGATATTTTACAAAGATATATATTTTGTTAAAACACTCAACTTATGTCATATACATTTTTTTTCATGGAGCTAACCGCTTTTGAAATATTTCTTGTTATTGGTTTCAGATTTAAAGTACTTATACTTTTTTCATACGGGAACTTGTCAACTCCTGGCTACGCAATGAAACGGATTTCAATTCCATAGCAACCACATTTTAAAACATTTGACTGTCGGTTTAGCCTAGTGTATTCCCTCGTTTCTCTTCTCCTTAGAAGGAACAAAGTAATAAAACTATTTCTACTAATGTTTTAGCATGAAATAGAAAAATAAGCTTATTAATTATAATTTTGCAGAGATGTAAAGTAAGTCATGTGAATGGAACACACAAGATTTTTTATGAAAATTCCGTATATTAAAAATATTATAACACAAATAAAAGGTATATTTTGAATTTTCTGGAATAACCTCTGAAAAGCTCTTCATTCTCGATGACTTTTGCATAACTGATAAACTGTAAGAGATAGGTAAAAACTTACTACGCAAAAAAATGCACAGCTCGTTAAAGCACATAAATTTATGCCTTATACATTTTTTGTATAGCTGTAGGCGAGAAATTTCTTGTTACTGGTTTCAATTTTAAATTACATAAACGTTTCTCAATTTCTCTCTTTCGTTTTATATCTCTTTTGTTAACTCATGGACTTTTAAAAAGAACCGAATTTTAATTGTTGTATATAGGAACCAGCTTTCAAAAGTCTTGCCTATCGCTTTGATCCGGTGAATTCCCTTATTCCTCTTGTTCCTAGTCTCCATCTATCCTTATTTTACTGGTAATGTAAACTAAATTAACAGATTGTAACGGATTTGATTGATTGCTGAACATTTTACTGTTTATTTCCATCACACTATAGTTCTTCCTAAACTGCCGAGAGTGTCCCGAAATACCATAGTTAACTATGCAACATTGGATAAATAGAAGGTATGTTGAACAAAGAATGATCGGTCTGCAAAGAGAAGGTGGAAACCATTTTTACTTTCTCTACACATATTACGTACATAGTATATAGAGAAGATATTGTATTATACCCAAAAATTCCATACCGAGATTTCACCGGAAATACACGTTTTAGGGTCCGCTGTTCCAAAAAAGAATGTTTAGAAAAACGTCCGTATGTGAGAGTGTGTGTGTCACGATAACTCAAAAACGAGAAGTCGGTAAAGTACCAAACTTGGAATTTAAGTTAAGTATCTTCCAGGGATTCGACGCGAAGGCTTTGAGAAAAATCTTCCCATCCAAAAACTACCCTTTACATGGAAAAACTTCGAAAATGTTGATTTTTTAAAAAATGGCTCTAATGATTTTGAATCAAAATAATGTACATTAAAGTATTTATAGGCAAATAAAATGTATATTTTGAACTCTCTGGGAATAGCCTCTAAAGACACCATTATTCTGAATGAATTTTTCATAACTGGTAAACCGTAAGATATAGACAAACACTTATTTTATAGAAAAAGTAAAGGTCATTAAAATACACAAATTATTGCATAATGTTTTTCCGTGTAATTGATCGTTTTCTAGATATTCCATGTTATTTGTTTCAGCTATATAAATAATACTTATACTTCTCTTACTTTGACTACTCCTATCCACACAAACAAAGGAACTTCACTCACAGAACAACCAGCTTTAAACTATCACTATAGTTTGTGGTACTCCCTTATTTCCTTTCTACTTACATGGAAGCAAGCAATAAGAACCATTTCTGCTAATTTTTTCTCGATTATCATGAAGAAAATAGAAGAAAATAATTTGTTCTAGACATATAGAGATAGTCATGTGAATGGAACACATTAGGTTTTTAGAAAAAGGTTTGTGTGTCTGTTAACACGATAATCCAAAAACGAAAAGTCGTTAAAATACCAACCTCGGAATTTAAGTTTATTATCTTCCAAGGATGGGACACGTAGATTTGGATAAAAATCCTCCCTCTCAAAACAACACTTTACATAGAAAAAATTTCGAGATTTTTTATTTTTTCAAAAATATCTCTAATGATTTTGATTAAAATACTATATATGAAAGACATTTATATGGAAAATAAAATGTATAGCTTGAATTTTCTGCAAATAGCCTCTAAAGACCTCTTCTTTCTGAGTGAATTTTGTTGCATTTTGCGTAACTGGTAAACCGTAAGAAATAGGCAAAAACTTACTACACAAAAATGTAGATCACGCCAAAACACATAATTTATGCCATCTACGGTTTTTTCGTGGAATTCACGACTTCTGAGATATTCCTTGTTATTTGTTTCAGGTTTAAAAATACTTAAAAGTTTTCTCACACTGGAAGTTATGCACTCCCGGCCTGCATAGAAACGGATTTCATCCACATGAGAACAGATTTTAAAAGATATTACTATCACTTTAGCCTAATGTATTCCTTATTTTCCTTCTACTTACAAGAAAGCAAGTAATTAAGAAAACTTTCGCTAATGTTAAGCTCGTTTATCATAAAGTACATAGAAGAGAATGCTTTTTAACAATAATTCATTGCAGCGATGTTTAGAAAGGCATGTGAATGGAACACATCAGACAAGTGTTTCAGTGTGTGGTGTGTGTGTTTGTGTGTGTGTTAGTGATTCCGTGGGCAGCACAGCTCAAAAACGAAAAGACAGTTAAATATCAAACTTTGTATTTAGGTTTAGTATCTTTCAGGGATGTGACACGAAGATTTTGAAAAAAAAAATCCTCCCAAAACTACACTTTACATTTAAATTTTTTCGAAAATATTGATTTTCTCAAAATAGCTCTAGCGATTATGATTAAAATACCTATATTCACGTATATTTTGAATTTTTTGGGAATTGCCAAGAAGACCTCTTTATTATGGATGGATTGTCGAAATTTGCTTAAGTGCTAAATCGAAAATGATTGACAAAACTTACTGCACAAAAATGTAGATCTCGTCAAAACACATAATTTATATCCTTTACACTTGTGTTGTAGGGGTAGTCGATTCCGAGATATTCCTCGCTATTGGTTTCAATTGTATAGAGCTTTTACATTTCTCAGACAGGAAGTGTCATTTTTCTTTTGTTATACTCCTTGCCAAACAAACAAGCGATTTCCAATGACAATCGCATAGCGACAGCCTTTTAAAACAGTTCACTGTGCTTGTTTCCATTCTACTTATAAGAAACTGAGTAATAAGAGCATTCTGCTAATGTTTATCTTGATTAACATTGTGTGGAAAGAAGAAGAATCTTTTGTAAGTTTATAAAACAACTAGAGAAAATCATGCGTGTATAACACATCTGGTTTTTTGAAAGGTCCTTCTAAACCGCCTCCGCAGCCTTTATTACTGATTTTGATGATGGAAAATGCCTTTCAGAAGATTTTTCTTCACGTTAGGGAAAATTGGCTAAATAGGGACTATAGGGACCTCACTTTGACCTTTGCAACATATTCAGCAGTAATATGTGGCTGTCCATATCGGAATGTTAAAATTTGAGAAAAAAATTCCCTTGAATTTCTTCAGCCAACATCCAAAACAGCATGCTTGCATATAGTGATTTTAGAGAGAATTTTACATTTTATACTGGACACAAGTTGCCAACCTGTTTTATTGTGGTTTATTCTTTATACATTTTGAAGAGTTTGTTATTGTCTGTAAACAGTGAAAGTAAATAGCTATTTCTTTTACTGTCAAATTAGTGAAATTAATATTTTACAACCGTACAGCAGACAAACAGCGTAGCACCTCTTGGTGTGTACATGTGAGTTCACGGAAGAATACATTATGGTTTGGTTATATCGCGGGTGAAGTAATGATGGATAGATAATACAAAGTAGCAACTAATAAGATCATTCTTCAAATGTTTTATTGATTAGCATGATGTACATTCTATCAAGAAAGTACCAGGAATTGATCATTTAAAAATCCTGTTTAAAAGGGGACTCGAAATTATTGTTGTCGCTAAGTTGGTACAGCTTTCCTCTATACCCACGCGGAGTTTGATCGTCATCTGTCATCTAGTTTGTGTAGAGTACGCCATTTTGTTAGTTCATCTCAAAGGTGATTTGTGATTTTACGATGGATACAAATATTGAACAAAAAATCGGTCTCAAATTTTGAATTGCAAATGATATTTCGTGTGCCGAATCGCTGAAAATGTTACAGATAGCTTACGGTGAACCGACTTTATCAAAAACACGTGCATATGAGAGGTACAGTGTATTCAAAAGTGGTCAAGATGTGGTGGAAGATTTGCCTCGCTCTGGTCGGCCATCAACGGTTTCAACTGAACTGAACAAGTGAAAAAATAGTGTCTGAAAATCGTCATTTAGGTCTGAGAGAGATTGCCACTGAACTTTCTATGTCACACAAATCGATTCGTACCATTTTAAACCATTGTTTGGGCATGACACGCGTTGCAGCTCGGTTAGTTCCGAAAGACTTGCATTTTCTACAAAAACTCAATCGCGTAAGGATTGCTGAAGACGAGCCAGTTCCCACCACACATTCATTAAACTCATTGTAACCGGTGATGAGACGTGGGTTTACGAGTTTGACAATCAAGCCAATCAACAAGCTTCCGAGTGACGCCTTCCAACTGAACTGAAACCTAAAAAGGCACATCAAACTCGATAAAAACTGGTCATGTTGACAGTTTTTTTTTCGATTATCGCGGTGTCGTGCCCTCAGAGTTCTTACCAGAAGGTCAGATGGTAAATAAAGACTACTAATGCGGCGTTTGAGAGAACAAATACGGCGAAAAAGGCCAAATTTGTGGAACGAAAACTCATGGATTCTGCACCACGAAAACGCACCAGCTCACAAGGCTATTATGGTGAACGAATTTCTGGCCAAAAGCTCAACAAATTTCATCAAACAACCACTGTATTCACCTCATCTGGCTCCTGCTGATTTCTTTCTCTTTCCAAAACTCAAGTTACCACTTCGAGGCATCCGTTTTCAGTCGATAGAAGACATAAAGGAAAATTCGCGGCGACAATTGACATCGATTCCTAAAAGTGCCTACAAAAAATGTTTTGATGATTGGATTATTCATTGGCTTAAATGTATAATTTCAGAAGGAGTTTACTTTGAAGGAGATAAAATAAAGTTGGATGAATAATTCATTTTTTGTGTTTTTCTTGACCAATTCCCGAAGCTTTCTTGACACAGTAGTAGATAACAAAATACTCTTATGTAAGAAAATGTTGTTTGCCGAGAGCAAAAAATGTGAATGGAACACATATACTTTCAGTGTATACTTTCACTACATACTGCATAATATATAGTTAAAGAAAGGTTGCACTCCACCCAGAAAATTCGATACCGATATTTCACCAAAAATGCTTGTTTTGAGATGTCCTGAATCCAAAACCTAAAGAAATGTTTTTATAAAATGACCGAATGCATTTCTGTATGTGTCTGGGTAACTGTAGGCAATATAGCCCAAAAAGGAAAAGTAAGTTAAATACAAAAATTGGTATTTAAGTTCAGTATCTTCCAAGAATCAGACTCGGAAGATTTTCCCCCCACACCAATTATCATTTAAATGGAACATATTTTCGAAAAGGTTTATTTTCTCAAAAATGGCTCCACTGATTTTATTAGAATGTCATTTGATATTTTTATGACAGCGAAATGTGTATCTTGAATTTTCTGGTAATAGCCTCTGAAGACCTCTTCATTCTTAATGACCTTTGTATAACTGGTTTAAATGTAGATCTCGTAAAAGCACATGATTTATGTCATACATATGTTTGTTTTCTAGAGATAACAGTTTTCAAGGTATTACGAGCTATTGGATTCAGTTTTAAGCTACTTAAACTTTTCTGAAACGGGAAGCCGATCATTCCTTTCGCCTCTCTTTTATTTACTTATAGTAATCAAAGAGGACCAAACTTCCATAGATTAACACAGCGATCTCTTTTAAAAGATTTGACAGGGCTCTAACCTGCTCGGTCTCTTATTTCCCTTCAACTTAGAAAGAAACAGGTAATAAGATCATTTCTGCTAATGTTTACCTCGAAAAGCATTAAGTAGATAAAATAATACCTAATCTTTTATAAGAGAAGTTTTTTGTGGAACAGTTAGAGAAACTAAATAGAAAAATCTGATGTGTTCCATTCACATGACTTTCTCTACAGCTCTGCAACAAATTGTAGTTAAAAAATTAATGCTTCAATTTATTTCATGCTAATCGAGAAACATTAGCAGAAATAGTCTTATTGTTTGTTACCTTGTAAGTAAAAGCGAAATGAGGGCGTACCATAGGTTAAAATGATAGCCAAAAGCTGGTTGCCATGTAACTGAAGTTCCTTTGTATGAATAGGAGTTAACAAATTCCTGAATGAGAAAAGTACAAGTTTTTCAAAGCAGATACGAAAAACGAAGAATATCTTAAAAATGATCAACTCCACGAAGAAAATGTATATGACATAAATTGTGTGTTTTGTCACGAGCTATATTTTCTGTGCAGTAAGTTTTAGTCCATCTCTTACGGTTAAGCAGTTATGCACAATTCCGTAAAATTCATCCGGAATTAAGTAGTGTTCAGAGGCTATTCCCAGAAAATTCAAAATATACATTTTAGTTGTCATGTAAATGTATTTAATATGCAATATTTTAATCTAAATCGTTACAGCCATTTTTAAGAAAATCAAAATTTTCGAAATTTTTTCCATGTAAAGGGTAGTTTGGTGTGCGGGTATTTTCTTGAAAATATTCGTCGCATCCTTGGAAGATACCAAACTTAAATACCAAGTTTGGGCTTTAACAGTCCTTTCGTTTTTGCCCTGTGCTGCCCACAGACACACAGACACACACACACACAAATATACACAGACAGACACACACACGGACAGTTTTCTAAAAATGCTTTTTTTTCGATTCAGGGAGTCTCAAATCATGTATTTCCGGTGAGATCTCGGTATTGAATTTTTGGGTACAATACAATACCTTCTCTATACACCATGTACATAATTCGTATGGAGAAAGTAAAATTATGGAACACATCAGATTATTAGAAAAATGTCCGTATGTGTTGGTGTGTGTATGTGTGTGTTTGAACACGATAACTCAAACACGAAAAGTCCGTAAAATACCAAACCTGGTATTTAAGTTTAGTATCTTCCAGGGATGCGACACGAAGATTTTTTGGAAAATCTTCCCACACCAAATTACGCTTTACATGGAAAAAAATATATAAATTTTGATGTCTTAAAAATGCTATAAAATGTTACGTATATTAAACATATTTGCATGAAAAATAAAATGCTTATCTTGAATTTTCTGCAAATAACCTTTAAAAGCTTCTTTATTCTAGATGAAGTTTGCTGATTTTTCCATAAATGGTAAACCGCAAGAATAGACAAAAATTCACTACAAAATGTACATCTCGTCAACGCAAAATTTATGTTTCTGGAGTTGACAATTTCTGAGATATACTTTGATATTGCTTTTAGTTTTAAAATACATTCTTTTCACACGGGAGTTGGTCAACTCTTGTACATGAAAAGAAACGAACTTAAATCACATAGCAACAAATTTTAAAAGATTTGACTTTCGCTTTTGCCTTCTGCTTATAACAAAGAATTAATGCGACCTTTCTGCTAAAGTTTATCTCAATTATTATGTGGTGGTTACAAGAATAAAGT
The DNA here is from genome assembly GCA_030762935.1 of Hymenopus coronatus. Lineage (NCBI taxonomy): Eukaryota > Metazoa > Arthropoda > Insecta > Mantodea > Hymenopodidae > Hymenopus > Hymenopus coronatus. Next base: position 125,679,174 of record CM060898.1, read on the forward strand.
TTTTAACAATAATGTGTTACAGAGATGTAGAGAAAGTCATGTGAATGGTTGTCTACCATTTGCTACTTGGATGGATGCCTGCAACGGCTATGAAAATGACCGAGGTTTTTCTTTCGCTTGACGAGAAACATGGTACTTACGTTTATAATCTCACGGATATAATTAATTCACCGCAGACCCCGTCCTCAGCAGTTTGTAGCACTCTTTAAAAATTACTGCTGTTTGTAACATATAAATGGAATTTAAATGGAAATATTTAGCAACAAGGCGGAGAAAAACGGTTTAATAATAGAAACGCTATGATGGACCTGCGGACGTGGGTAGTTTTTGTTTCATCTCCTGTGTAACAGTCACATGCTCCCATAATCATTTCATGGGGATTCCTACATATTACGAAACTTGCCTTCCACCTAATATTAACAGTAACAAACATATGACCGGCTAAATTCTGATGGTGATGTGTTCCATTCATATGGCATTCAACTGCACCAATACAAACTATTCTATTTCAGACTATTTTTACTTTCTCTACACATACTATGTACATCGTTTATAGAGAAGGTATTTTAATGCACCCAAAAATTCGATACCGAGATTTCACTGGAAATACATGTTTTAGGGTCCCCTGTATAAAAAAACCCAACATTTTTGGAAAACGAGCCGTATGTATGTGTTGTCGCCCGCCGTGGTGTAATGGTCTCCATGCTATCTTCATATACCCAAGGTCACGGGTTCAAACCCGGCGGAGGACGATGGATTTTTTCGGGCGTAAAAAGCCTTAGCATGGCTTCCTTCGGAAGGGAATTAAAGCTGTGGGTCCCGTGTCGTAGATTTACGGTACGTAAAATAATAACCTCAAGTCTGATAAGAGAGGCCTCTGAGCAAAATTAAGCGATCTTTCACGTCCAATATAGAATGGGACGCTGAGAACCAAAGCAGTTAAAGAGCGTCCATAAATAACAGGTAATTTCATGTATGTGTGTGTATGTGTGTCCGTCCGTGTGTCCCTGAACACGATAACTGAAAAACGAAGAGTCTGTAAAATACCAAACTTGGTATATAAGTTTATATCTTCCAAGGATGCAACACAAAGATTTTGGGAAAAAATACCCCCACATTAAGCTACTCTTTACATGGGAAAAAATGATAAATAATTTTGCTTAAAAAACGGTATATCAAATAAATTTATATGGGAAATAAAATGTATATATTGAATTTTCTAGGAATATCATCTAATGACCTCATTATTCTGAATGAATTTTCTGAATTTTGCATAATTGGTAAACCGTAAGAGTTAGGCACAATCTTACATAACAAAACGTGCATATCAAGTTAAAACACACAATTTATATGGAATAGGTTCTTTCCTGGAACTTACCATTTCTGGTTCATTGCTTGTTATTTATTTCAGATTGAAAATACTTAAATTTTTGTCACACGGAAAGTTGTAAACTCCAGGCGCTGCATAGAAACGGACTTCAACCACGTGACAACTATTATTTAAGACATTTCACATTCGTTTTAACCTACTTACAAGGAAGCACGTAATTAAGACAATTTCTGCCAATGTTTACCTCGAATATATAAAGTAGATAGAAACATATGTTTTTTAAAAATAAGTTGTTACAGCGAAGTAGAGAAATTCATGTGAACACATCAGATATTTACTTTCTCTATTCGTACTATATACATAGCGTATAGAGAAGGTATTGCATTCCACTCAAAAATTGGATACCAAAGATCTTGTAGAAAATCTTGCTTCTCAACTACCCTTTACGTGGAAAGTATTACATAGTTCTTTTATTTTCTACAAATTATTCTACGATTTGGATTGTAATATTCATACTTTTGGATGACATAAGCCATTTTCGGGGCATTCGTTGTTAATGTTTCGAATTTTTCAGTATTTTGTCATTCCTTTGAAAACCTGTCTATCTTTAGGTTTCTCGTGATTCAAGGAATTTAAAGACCAGATATTGGTCCAGTGGTTAAATATTTCCCTATCGCTAATTCCTTTGTGTGTATAACGAACGGTGCAATGTAGCTACTACTTTCTCTACACATTCTATGTATTGCACCCGAAAATTCGATACCGAGATTTCACCGGAAACATATACTTTAGATCACTCTGAATCCAAAAACACGTTTCAGAAAGAGATCTATATGTGAATGTGTATATGTATGTGAGTATAATCCATATGAGATATACTAAACCTTACCATACAAAAATAAAGTTGCAATAGATTATTTATTCCATATACATTTTTTGTGGAATTAACAATTTCAGAAATACGTCTTGTTATAGGTTTCAATTTTAAACTACTTAAACTTTTCACACATGTGAAGTTGTCTTTCGTTTCAAATCCCTTTTGTTTTATTCCTAGTCTTAGAAAGAGAACCCAATTTCAGTGGCAAATGGAAAGCAACAGGTTTTAAAATATTTTACTATCGCTTTATCCTAGTTTATTCTATTATTTCCCTTCTACTTATAAGGAACTATCTTGATTAGCATTATATAGATCAAATAATAATTTTTTGTAAGAATAGTTTTTTTAAGAAATACAAAACATGATGTGAATTGAACAATTGCTTCTCTAGCACATAATGTAGGTGTAGAAGGTATTGATACAGAGGTTTCGCCGGAAATGCATGTTTTTAGGGAAATGGTTTTTAGAAAAAGTAAGTGTTTCTGTGATTGTGGCCAAAAAGTCTGTTCCACACTAAACTTGGCATTTAAGTTCAATATTTTCCAATACTGCAGCATGATTTTTTTTTAGAAGAATCTGCTCATCTCGAACTATTTTTTCATGGACGATGTTTTAAAATTTTCGATTTTGTCAAAAATGGCTCTTAACGATTTTGATTGGAATACCACATTTTAAAGATATTTACACGACAAATAAAATAGAAAGCTTTGAATTTGTGAAAATAAACACCAATGATTTTGGTTAAAATACCAATGTTTAAAACATGTTCATAAAAATAAAATACATTTTCTAGGAATGGCCTCAGAAGTCCTGCTCATTCTGGAATCCTTTGCAATCAACCAATATATACAAAACAAATTTTCTGGAGTTATTCATTTCCTATATATTTCTTGTTATTAGTTTAAATTTTAAAATTGTTTTAGGTTTTTCAGAATGCGGTGGCGTTATTCTATTTTCTCACTTTTAGAAATTTCAAAGTCATAACATATCGACCAGCTCTTAAAATTTATTTATAATTTAAGCGTAATCTTTTATCTTATTCCATTATATCTACAATTAAAGATTTGATATAATCATTTACACATATGTATATATAGAATATATTTTATTAGCATTTTTGTTGAATAGAGGTAGATAAAGTCATGTGCAATTTAACACGCAGTAAATTTGTTTTCTATATGTTGTGATATACATTGTAATCAGTGTTGAGCAATCTAATACTTCTGTAATTATGACATAGACCTTTTTTTAAAATATTCATTTATTTTTATGATTATTATTATTATTATTCAGGATTCTCAAAACATGTATTTGTGGTAAAATATGGGTATTAAATTTTGGATGGAATGCAATATTATTTCTAGCTACTATGTATGTAGTAGAGAAAGTAGAAATCGATATGTTCCATTCACATGACTTTCTCAACGTCAGTGTAACAAATTATTGTTGAAAAGCATGTTGTTCTATGTACTTTATGATAATCGAGATAAACGTAAGCAGAAATGCTTTCTTGTAAGCAAAAAGGAAATAAATGGTTACAATAGGCTAAAACGATAGTCAATTCTTTTAAAAGATGATTGTCATGTGGTAGAAATCCGTTTCTGTGGATTGCCAGAAGTTGGCAAATTCCTGTGTGTGAAAAGTTTTAAGTATTTTAAAACTGAAACCAATAAGAAGGAATATCTCAAAACTTGAAAAAATGAATGTAATATAAACTGTGTGTTTTATCTAAATCTACATTTTTTGTGTAGTAAGTTTAGTCTATCTCTTATGGTTTACTGGTTATGCAAAATCCAGTAAAATTCATCCAGAATAAAGGTCTTAAGGGGATATTCCAAGAAAATATAAGATACACGTTTTATTTGCCGTATATATGTTTTTAATATATCGTATTTTAAACAAAATCTTTAGAATCATTTTTCAGAAAATCAAATGTTTGAGCTTTTTCTCATGTAAAGGGTAGTTAGGGCTGGGGGGATTTTTCTCAAAATCTTCGGGTCCCATCCATGAAAGATACTATAGCTATATAGAAAGTTTGTTATTTTACCTCCTTGTCTCTTCTGACTTATCGTATTCAAACAACACACACACACACTTTTACTTTTTCTACATGTACAATCTACATAGCGTATAGAGAAGGTATTGCATTCAACCCAAAAATTCGAAACTGAGACTTCACCGAAAAAGATGTTTAAGGGTCCCCTATATCCAAAAAAATTAGAAAAAGTAACTGTGTGTATGTGTGTGTATATCCGTGTGTCCATGTGTTCATGTCTGTGAACACGATAACTCTAAAACGAAAAATAGCAAACATGGTACTGAACATTGGTATCTTACAGGGATGTGACACGTAGATTTTTAGGAAAATCCCCCCATCGCAACTATCCTTTATGGGGAAAAAATTCCGAAATTTTTTATTTTCTTAAAAATAGCACTAACGATTTTGAGTAAAATCCCGCAAATTAAAAATATTTATATGGCAAATAAAGTGTATATCTTGAATTTTCTGAGAATCGCCTCTAAAAACCTCTTTATTCTGAATGAGTTTTGTTGATTTTTGAGCAATTGGTTAAGAGATAGACAAAAACATAGTACACAAAAACTATAGATCACATTAAAATACACAATTTATATCATAATATACGTTTTTTGTTGAAATGACCATTTCTGAGATATTCCTTCCTATATGTTTCAGGTTTATAATACTTCCTTTTTTTACACGGCAAGGAGCAAATTCCTGGCCCTGCATTGAAACGGATTTCATCCTCTTGGAACCCGGCTTTTAAAAGATTTGACTATCATTTTAGCCTATTGTAATCCCTTACTTACAAGGAAGGAAGTAATGAAGGCAAGGTTTATCTCGTTTATCATAAGGTAGAGAGACGAATACGCATTTTAACAATAATTTGTTACAGCGACATAGAGAAATTCATGTGACTGGAAGATATTAGATTTATCTAAAGTTTTTTTTTTTTATTCAGAGGACCCTAAGACGTCTATTTCCGGTAAAATCTCGGTATCGAATTTTTGGGTGGAATGTAATAATTTCTCTATACACTATGTACATAGTAGTGTAGAGAAAGTAAAAATGTTCCATTTCTGAGCGAGAGAGACAGGCAGACAGTGAGAGAGAGAGAAAGAGGAAAGGAGAGAGAGAGGGAGAGAGAGAGAGCTTAGCACATTTGGGCCACATATGCTTGTAGGAATAAACTTCTGAAAATAATTTATTTTCCTCGTAGAGATATGATCAGGTCATTAAAATATACGATGAACGGAGAAACAGAACTGTGTGTGCTAGCATAATATGCATATTATTAATTAAATACAATTTTATGCTTGTTAATCCTTCTGTAGCAGAATAAGCCGATATATAATTGGCTCAGTTTGGATAATAATCCCGCTCTCAGACTAATCCTATACGCACTTTTAAATCTAAACTAAAACTGCACAAATTAATAAATCAATTTTAACCTAATACCAGTTTAATCAATTACTGGAATAGCTTTAGGCATCTAATTCTAGAACAGAAGTAAATAAAAAGACAACAAACATATTTTTTTGTTTTCATACGGTTTCAGCAAACATTTTTTTTTACCTTCGTATGGTTTTCTCTTCATAAACTGGAACTAACTATTCTTACAAAGCTTATTCTTCTATCTATTTGACGTTAATCGAGATAAACATTAGTAGAAATGACCTGAATTAAATATTTCCTTGTACATAAAAGAAGAATAAGGGATTACTCTAGGCTAAATCTATGGGCAAATCTTTTAAGAGCTGGTCAATATATAAATGCGTTTAAATTACGTTCTCTTTGCTAGACAAACATGAAAAATAAAGGAGCGAACAAACCACCTTGGGAATAGTGTAAGATTAGAAAATTTGTAACATAACAAGGAATATATACGAAATGGTTAGCTTAAGGTATATACATTTAATGAACTACACCGAAATAACTTGCGAGATTGTGCACAAAATGAATTGCAATCCAATTTATAGCTCAAAACCTTATAATCTTTACATCTACTATCCTTATTATATCATCTTTAATCACTCTTTTCTATTATATACGAATAATATACACAACATTAATAATTACCAATACAGAAATTATCTGAACCACCTTAATTCACCCAAAACAAATTAATACAATGTACATAGTTCATAGAGAAAGTACTGCATTCCATTCAAAAATTTGATACCGAGATTTCACTGGAAATGCATATTTTGGGATACTCTGAATCCAAAGAAACATTTTTAGAAAAATTGTCGTGTGTGTCTGTGGACAGTGCTACTCAAAAACGAAAAATCCGTTAAACAGCAAACTGGTACTTAAGTTCAATATCTTGCACCCCCAACTATTCTTTACATAGAAATATTTCGACAAGTTTTAATATCTCTAACGATCTTGATTAAAATATGTTTAAGACATTTTTACGACAAACTAAAATGGATGCACTGAATTTTCTGAGAATAGCTTCTGAATGCCTCTTTATTCTAAAAATATGACTTTCAGTTTGAAAAAAGTATGAAATCAACAACACAGAATATTTCGGAAAAAGAGAATTCTAAAAAAAAAAAGTGCATATGACACAAAATGTGTGTTTTAACGAGATCTCCATCTCATACGGTTTACCAGTTCCTATATAAAATTCTGGTGTGCTCCATTTGCATGACTTTCTCTACATCTCTGCAACAAATTAATGTTAAAAAGTATATGCTTCTTTTTACTTCATGCATCGATAAAAAATTAGCAGAAATAGTGTTATTACTTGCTTCCTTGTAAGTAGAAGGGAAAGGTTAAAGGGATAGACAAAAGCTGGATGCTGTGTGAATGAAGTCCCTTGGTTTCTATGGATAGGAGTTGAGAGTGTTCCGTATAAGAAAAGTATAAGTTTTTAGAGCTGAAACCAATAACAGGGAATATCTCAAAAAAGATTCACTCGCCTAAAAAAAATATATAACATAAATTGTGTGTTTTAACAATCTCTACATATTCTGTTAACTAAGTTTTGTCTACCTCTTATGGTTTGTCAGTTATACAAAATTCCCTAAAATTCACCCCGAATAAAGTAGTCTTCATAGATTATTCCCAGAAAATTTAAGATATACATTTTATTTGTCAGGTAAATATTTTAATCAAACAGGTTAGAGCTATTTTTGAGAAAATCAAAATTTTGAAAAACTTGTTCATGTAAAGGGTAGTTGGGAGTGCGGGAATGTTTTTTAAATCTTCATGTCGCATCCTTCGAAGATACTGAACTTAAATACCAAGTTTGGTATTTAATGGACTTTTCGTTTTTTCGCTGTGCTGTCCACAGACACACACACACACGCACGGATATTTTTCCAAAAATGTTTTTTTTTATGCAGGGAGACCCAATACATTTATTTTGGTGAAATCTCGGTATCGAATATTTGGGTGCATTACAATAGCTTCTCTATACCATATGTACTTGTACGTATAGAGAAAGTAAAAAGTTCTACGAAAGTCATCTTTCTTTTCGTCTCTCTGTTGTTTTCTCCTGGCAAGCAAACGTGTTTTCAACTGTTTCATAAATCAGCCGGCTTCTAAAAAGTTTAAGTATCGCTTTAGTCTAGTGCATTACCTACCTCATTTTTCTTCAAATAACAAAGAAGTAAAACCACAAATTTGCTAATATATATCTCGATTAGTATGCTGTAGATAAAGGAACAGTCTTCTGTAAGAAAAGTTTGTTTACGGAACAGGTAAAGAAAGTCATGTGAATGGAACACATCGTATTTTTTAAGAGATCTATAGCAGCCTTCTTTAATTTCCCGCATACGACACAAGTTGGTTGGACGTGACAGCCATGTGACCAAGAATGACTAAACCTGATAGCCGCGGCAGAGTTCCAATTGGGAAACCGTCGTGGCAGACTCTTAAGTCTAAATATTTTGTTACGATCTTTCACGTTAGTGATTTTAGTGGTCTTGTTGAAATGGAGTAAATGAGCTTTACTAACAAGCAGAAAAACAAAATATATGAATGATTTAGTATGAACCATACATCTCTTGAGCTATTTTTGCAATTGGGACACTGCAGAAGGCATTGGATAACTCTCCACATTTTTTACACATACTTACAAATTTGCAGAGATTTTCGTATGCTCTCTTTCTCTTTGTGATTACTGTCTACTGCATACTTTTTATTCCCTTTTTCGCTTCTGCTATCTTGCCGGAATGTTTTTCTGTGTATATTTTATATTCTCTCTCCTCTTTTCACCTCCTTCTATATGGAGGGTTCCCACTCTTTTACATTCTCTATACGTATTATATACATAGAGTACAGAGAAGGTATTGTAATGCACCCAAAAACTCGATACCGAGTTTTCACCGGAAATACATGTTTTGAGACCACCTGAATCCAAAAAAAGTTTTTTTAGACAAATCTCCGTGTTGGCTGTCAGTGTGTGTGTGTGTGTGTGTGTGTGTGTGTGCGTGTTTGGGTCAAATCGGTCAAAAAATCGAAAATTGTTTTTTATTGTAAAATATTCTTGGAAGCCTTGCGCATGTAGACCAGTTATAGTTTTTCAAACCCCCCTCTCCATATGGTCATTACATGTGGTATAATTCTATGTTTAGATATCTTAAATATATTTGCTTATTAGGTTATAATTTTTTTTAATCTGCAAGAACTTTTATTATTAAAAATTAGTAATTTTTTCTAACAAATAATTTATTTTTGGAATTTCTACTAAACATAAGACACATTTTGGTTCACAGAATTATTTATCTGTTATTTATGAATACTTCTGTAGCGCGCTTCACATTTGGAATATGAAAAAATGTAGAAAAAATGAGAAATTTCACTCCCAGTATTCCTTATGCGGTAAGTTTTTGTCCGTCTCTTACGGTTCAGCAGTTATGCAGAATTCTGTAAAATTCATCCAATATAAAGTAGACTTCAGAGGCTATTCCCAGAAAATTCAAGATATACATATTATTTGTCAGGTAAATATCTTTAATATAGGAAATTTTAATCAAAATCGTTACAACCATTTTTGAGAAAATAAAAATTTTCGAAAAAAGTTCCATGTAAAGGGTAGTTGGAGGTGGGGGATTTTCTTGAAAATCTTCGTGTCGCATCCTTGGAAGATACCAAAGTTAAATACCAAGTTTGGTATTAAACGGTCTCTTCGTGTTTTATCTATGCTGTCCACAATTACACACACAGGCGAACACATACACACGCAATTTGGGTTCGGGGGACCCAAAGGATGTATTGCGGGTGAAATCTCGGTATCGAATTTTTGGGTGGAATACAATACATTCTCTATACACTATGTACATAGTACATGTAGAGAAAGTAAAAAGTTTATATGTTATGGGTTATTATGTATTTACTTTAAATGGTCATGTTAGGAAGGATGCAAGACAATTTGGAAGGAGTCATGGTTGCAATGGCACCTCCCGGTGTTGCTGGATCAGCTTCCATCTCTTCAGCTGTCTGAAGTTGGGCAGGATACAATCAAAGGGATGGTCCAACGTCTGTAACCATTCAGATGTGTCCATTAACAGCCATACAAAGAATTGTGAACTGTAGTTTCAGATGTAAAATGTCGGTTGATGAAGGCTTCCGACCTCCCGATATACAAATACAATATATTTTCCCAAAACCCAATTTCATATCGCTGCTTTACATAGGAGACGGCCACCCTGACGTCATAATTTGTCTGCCATTGGAGGAATTTCATTAACCACCTCATAAGCTATCGCTATCCATTCCACATTGATATGCGGAAGGCCAAAACAGCGTCAAATACGTTTCCAAAGCAGTTGTGGATATTTCAATTGAACACACTGTGTGATAGTAAGAAATTGTCGAAGAAGCGTATAAACATTCTTGACAGAGTAAAAATCACCGGTGGTATTGCACTGAGAGCATAATACGTTTCAGCTGGGGAACCTTGTCACATTCGCCCTGATTCCAAAACGATGCGTACTGTAACATGATATCCACATATCACCTGATCATCCAAGGCAAACAGGAGTAGTTTAAGCATGAATGCCCGAGCCTGGAGGGCCACATCTAGTAATTTCCAGCCAGGGAGACGCAGTTGGGTACGGGGAATGCGATAGAGCTTCCCGGCCCAATAACTCGCTATCTGTTCAATTCTTTGGCAATGGCGTTTCGTTGGTGAGAAAACATGAGCAACAAATCAAATACTGCTCAAGGCAAAACAGTTCGGATATCCAGGCTATCTGATTATACATAACACCACGTAAGACATAAATATGAGTTCTCCAAATGCATTCCCTCATGTCCGGCTCATTATCACTGAGGTATAGTGCCATAATCGTCGTACGCTGCACAACAGGAATGGCTAAAGTTGTGGTATCTGGAGGCTGTAAACCAATTGGTAATATCTTTGACTTCCGCAAATTAAATGTCATCCCCTACTATCCTCATATTGCTGTAAACAACTCCTCAGGCGAAGAACACCTTGGCATGTGATAACATAATCTGTATATGCTTGTACCGCAAGTCGCTGCCCATACGCATCGACTCCAGTAAGTGCAAATTGTAGCTGTCGAAGCAATGGATCAAAATACAGGGCGAACAATATCATCATACATTGTTCACTTAAGCTCGTACAGCTTTGGATTATCCTCTCACTCCTGTCATTGGTCAAAACGCTTATTTTTATTATGGCACACCTGTGTCTGCACTCTGGTGGGTCAGTCAGAGGCAAGGTTTACTCCATTTCGTTTTCTAATCGACTTACCCTCCCCGTATTTGTAGGACTTACAAGCCTAGGGATCAGAAGCCCGTTGGGGAGCCAACGGCACGAAACCTGGAGAACCTGTTATGAGGTGTCAGCCCGTAGCTAGGCATGAATATGAGGAAGTGGATGATTGGAAAGGGGATGATGAAGCAAATGTTGCAATGAGTGGCGGGGAAGCTGGAGGACCCAGAGAAAATCCGCCCAGACTCCGTTTCGTCCACTACAAATTCTACATGCGGGTTTTTGGGATCGAACCCGGGCGAGCGCATTAACCACTCAACCACGGCGCCGCCTGTTTACTCCCTAATGCCTTCAAAAGTCGCTGATTTGTGGCCGATGCCGTTACAGCCTTCAGTGATAGTGGTAAGGTGTAAACAAAACTCTGATGTGTTCCATTCACATGGCTTTCTCTACATCTCTGCAACAAATTCTAGTTAAAAAGCTCGTTCTTCCATTTTTTTTTTCATGCTAATGGGAAAAAATTAACAAAAATTGCCTTTTTCCTTGGTTTCCTGTAATTGGAAAGGAAATAAGGAAATGCACTAGGCTAAAGTGATAGCCAAAGCTTTTAAAATCTGGTAGTCATGTGATTGAAGTGCTTATGTTACTACTTGCCTGCACTTAGAAACATTTCCTTGCCTTCGGCTATTTTGTAGAAATACAAAGGAAATGCTCTGTGATACTTTTGAGTTCTAGATATTACTCTAATTTCCTTGGTAACAACTTCATTTTCATATCTATTATTATTTTTATTATTATATTGAAGTTATTAGTTATTGTATTATTAATTCATAATTAAATTGATTATATGAAAATAGTCAGTTTCAAGCAGCACCTGGCTTTTCAGGGGCCCACCACAATTGAAGAACTTTGGAAAGCCTGCTAGGAGCCCCGTCTTTAGGCTCAGTCTTCTAGAATACAAATTGCGTTGCTGAGCTAAACTTAAAGCCCGTGGATGTCACACTAAAGTCAAGTAGTATTGGTGAAAGTGTATCTCGCCATAAAAACGTCCAAGCTTAAGGGGAGAAACCTCCGTAGCCTTATTTGAATCTTACATAAAATTTCACTTTCCTCTTCTCACTGTTCTTTCCTCGTATCACTTCTCACTTATGTTTCCATGTTTTTACTTAATGTTACTGCACTTGGTTTAGGCCTCTCCCCCACCCCCGATACCTCCACTTCTCTCTACGTCTTCCTTTTGCTCTGTCTCGTCACCCACCGCGATCTGTCCATATCTTCTTTGCTCTTCCGCACCTCCCACAGTTTTCTTTATCCTTCTACTAACCAATTCCCACTTAATTTCCCCTTCCAGTCTGGAATTTTGATGATGCTTTCAATGTTTACTTTGTCTGACACGTATGTATAATGTACACGTTAGGTAAAGAAAGTATTGTATTCTACTAAAAATTCGATACCGAGATTTCACCGGAAATGTACGTTTTGAGGGCCCCTGAGACTTAAATATTTTTAAACAAAGTTCCTTGTGTGTCTAACTCCAAGACTAAAAGTCTCTTATACGCCAAACTTGATACTTAAGTACAGTATTTTCCAAAGATGCGACAGGAAGATACACAGGAACGTTTACTCCACCCCTAATACCCTTTACTGCAATATTTTTCAATTTTTTTGCTCAAAAACGCCGTTACTGATTTTGATTAAAATACCAAATATTTATTGTCATGACAAACTAAATATTGACTTACATTTTCTGGGAATAGCCTCTAAACAGCTCTTCATTCTGAGTGACAACTGTAAACCTTAACAGAGAGACAAAAACTTGCTACAGAAAAATATAGATCTCATTAAAACATACAGTTTAGTCCATTTCTTTTTGTTGTTTAATTTTGTTTTTTGTGCAGTTAATCGTTTCCGAGATATTACTTGTTGTTAGTTTCAGTTTTAAAGTACTTAAAGTTTGCGCAAACGGGATGTCATTTTCGTTTCATCTCTTTTTTTAACCATGGCAAGGAAAGAGAAATAAATTTCAATGGTTTCATACAAGCACCAAATTTTAAAATATTTATCCTGATATAAGTAAAACCTCGGTAATTGGAGCTAATTGGGGCAGATGCTACCTCAAATTATTTACAAAAATAGCATAAATAAACAAACAAAAGAAATGTAGTTTGCGCCTATATTATATGTTGGGCTCACCACAGTATAGTAAGGCAGGTGGATGCCATCAACCACAACGGTCAGTTTGTTATTGCTGTAAAATGTGTATTTTTACTTGAGCGTATTTAATGACCACTGTCGCTGAGTAGGAATTACTGTACCAATAAGTACCATATTTTTACTTCCTCTACACGTAATATATACATCGTGTAAAGAGAAGGTAGTGTATTGCACCCAAAAATTCGATACCGGAAATATATGTTTGAATCCAAAAAAAGCATTTTTGGAATAAGATCCGTGTGTATGTGTGTGCGGGTGTGTGTATGTATGTCTGTGAACACGATAACTCAAAACCTAAAAGTCGGTAAAATACCAAACTTCATATTTAAGTTTAGTATCTTCCAGGAATGCGACACGAAGATTTTGAGAGAAAAAACCCACTCCAAACTACCCTTTACGTGGAACTTTTTTCGAAAATTTTGATTTTCTAAAACATATCTCTAACTATTTTGATTAAAAAATCGTAAATTAAAGTAATTTAACTGACAAATAAAATGTAAATTTTGAATTTTCTGGGAATAGCCCCTCAAAACTACTTTATCCTGGGTGAATTTTACGCAATTTTGCATAACCATAAGAGATGAACAAAAACTTACCACATAACAAATGTAGAGCACTTTAAAACACACAAGTTATGTTGTATACATTTTTTCGTGGAGTCGATTGTTTTTGAGATACTACCTGTTTTTGGTCTCAGCTATGAAAAACTTATACTTTTCTCATACAGGAATTTGTCAACTCCTGTCCATACAAATAAAGGTTTGACTATCCCTTATTTTGCTCCTACTTTCAAGGAAGTGAGTAAAAAGACTATTTCTGCTAGTTTTTTTTTTCTCTCGATTAGCATGAAGTAAATAGAAGCATAAGCTTTTTAACAATAATTTTTTCAGAGATGTAGAGAAAGTCATGTGAATGGAATACAACAGCTGTTTAGAAAAATGTCCATGTGTGTGTCTGTCTATCTGTGTGTCTGCATGTATACGTGGATAGCATGCCTTAAAAACCAAAAGTCCGTTAAATACCAAACTTAGTATTTAAGTTTCGTATCTTCTAAGGATGCTACACAAAGATTTTCAATAAAATCCCCTCACCACAACTTTTTTTACACGGGGAAAAGCTCAAAACTTTTGATTTTCTCAAAAATGAATCTAACAATTTTGATTAAAATATCGTACATTAAACATGTTTACATAAGACATAAAATGTAGGTATATATTTAACTCTTTGCGAATAGTCTTTGAAGATCCCTTTATTCTGAATAAATTTTGCGGAATTTTACATAACTGTTAAACTGTAAGAGATAAACAAATATTTGCTTCACAAAAAATGTAGACGTCGGTAAAGTACACAATTTATATTATACATATTTTTATTTTCTCTATACTTACTAGGTACATAGTGTATAGAGGTAGTATTGTATTCCACCCAAAAATTCGTTAGAGAGATTTTACCGGAAATACATGTTTTAGGACCCCCTGAATCCAAAAAAAAGCATTTTCAGAAAAAGGTACGTGTGTATGTATGTGTCTCTGTGTGTGTGTGTGTGTGTGTGTGTGACTGTGGACAGCATAGCTCAAAAACGAAAAGACCGTTGAATACCAAACTTGGTATTTAGGTTTGGTATCTTCCAAGGATGCCACACGAAGATTTTCAAGAAAATCCCCCCACCCTCAACTACCCTTTACATGGAAAAATGTTCGATAATTTTGATTTTCTAAAAAATGGCTCTAACAATTTTGATTAAAGTCCCGTATATTAAAGATATTTATATACCAAATAAAACGAATATCTTGAATTTTCTGGGATTAACCTCTGAAGAGTTCTTTATTCTGGATAAATTTTGCTAACTTTTGCTTATCTGCTAAACGGTAAGAGATAGACAGAAACTTACTACACAGAAAATGTTGATCTGATCAAATGAACAATTTATATTTCTTACATTTTTGCTGTGGAGGTAACCGTTTCCGAGATATTCCTTGTTTTTGGTTTCAGATGCGAGTACTTATATTTTTCTCAGACAGGAAGTGTCCGCTTTTCTTTGGTTCTATTCCTGGCCAAGCAAAGAGGCGATATGCAATGAGAATGTTTAACGACAGCTTTTAAAACATTTGAGGATCGGTTTAGCCTAGTGTATTCCCATATTTACTTTCTATTTATAAGGAACTAAGTAGTAAGAGCATTCTGGTAATGTTTATCTCGATTAGTAAGGTGCAGAAAGAAGAATAATCTTATGTAAGAAGTTTGTAATAAGGCTAGAGAAAGTCATGTGAGTGTAACACATCAGACTTTTTTTTCGTGGAGTTGACCGTTTTCGAAATATTTCTTATTATTAGTTTCAGTTTAAATACTTTTACTTTTCTCATACAGGAATTTGTCCACTCCGATCCATACAAAGGAACTTCAATCACATAACCAGATTTTAAAAGATTTGCCTATCGCTTTAGCCTATGGTACTCTCTTATTTCCCGACCCTTTCTGCTAATTTTTTCTTGATTAGCATTAAGTAAATAGAAGAATAAGCTTTTTTAACAATAACTTATTGCAGAGACGAAAAGAAAGTTATGAGAATGGAAAACATTAGACTTTTTTAAAGATTTGACCCGCCGGTTTCCAAGGCTACGTTCCCTAAAGTGTACAGCTTTATTCTTCATGGCGCAAGGAGTCGCGGGTTCGAGTCTCACCTCGGGCATGGATGCTTGTAAGTTTATGTGTATCTGTAAGTAAAAACGTGAAACAACTACAGCTTCAGTTTTACGTGTGCTACATGAGTACGTTAGACTTTCAACTAACGAAGGAATTTAATTTTCATTAAATAGAAGGTTGCAACCCGTTTACAGTGAATGAGTATTTTCCAGAATTCCACTTGGTATTATTTTGGAAGCCGTAGTGACTTTACAAACATTTGAACGTGACGAATGTGACCGAGGTTGGGGAAAGGTGCCCATTTCTGAGGTTGGGGCACCATTATGTTACGCTCCATTAGCCATAATGATACAGTACAATATGCAGTTTACGTGGTATTTGACCCACCTCGTATCTCGATGGCTGACTGAATCCAGTCTTAAATCAACAAGCAACGCACTGTAATACAATACATGCCTCTGCATATAAATAACTTCATTTGCAGAGGCAGCTGTCCACTTCCTCGCCAGCATATACATGTTTCAAGCAAATAAATTACAACAATGAACAATGGCTACGAATCCGGTTCCTCGACGCCTCTCCCGCCCCCCCCCGTTTCCCAGTAAACGACCATAATTTATAGGAATATGATTTACGTATTTTAAAACAGTGCTTCCAAATATATTAAACTGTGTACAACAAGAAATACTGACACTTTTTGAGAAGGCTTCCTGTGCTTGATTTTTGGGAAACCCTCATTTACTGCATATTTTTACTTTCTCTATACATATTAGGTACATAGTGCATAGAAAAGATACTATATTTCGCCCAAAAATGCCATACCGACATTTCACAGGAAATGTATGATTGGTTCCCCCTGAATCGCAAAAAACAATTTTTAGAAAAAGGTCCGTGTGTTTGTACGTGTATGTGCGTGTGTGTGTTGTCCACAGACACACATAAACATACACACAGACCATTTTCGTGATATTCCTTTTTAAAAAATTTTAACTCTTTTTTTTTAACTCCTAGACACGCAAAGAAACGAATTTCAACACATAGCAACCCGCTTTTAAAATATTTGACTATCGCTTTAGCCTAGTGTAATCCCATATTTCCTTTCAGATTACAAGGAAGCAAGTAAAAATACCTGTTTTGCTCAAGTTTATTTCGATTAACGTGAAGAATAATAATTTGTTACAGAGATGTAGAGAAGGTCATGTGAATGGAACACATCAGATTTTTCAACAGTCTCCTTTTAGTTATATACACTTCTCCCATCCTGTCAGGTTGTGTAAAATACGCCTGACACGACGGTGATTTCATTAATTTTGTTACCACGGCCATTTCTTTATGCTTGGGAGCAAGAAGAATACACAGGGGGCCCTGGACCAATATAGAAGGTGCGGTAGCCATTTATAACGGAATTACTAGATTTTGGCAGCGAAAACTTCCCTTGAATGTGCTGATGTTTATAGTGTAACAGCACTTTATTCTTCTTTATAACTCGATGGCACGACAGCTCATGGGACCTTGGCCTACCGCCCGGCCGCTGCGGCTCCCATCTCGGTCCACTACATGGATGGGGTGCAGTATTGAAAAGTGAGACGTGCTCAGCGCCTAGGGCCTCCCTAGCCGGTTAATGCGGTCCTCATGACCTGGAGCCGCTACTTCTCCATCAAGTAGCTCCTCAATTGGCCCCCCAGGGACCTTACGAGGCTGAGTGCACCCCGGGCCAGGTCTCCCAGCGGGGGAAAAATCCCCACGCCGGTATTGGGGAGCAAACCCAGCTCTCCCGCTTGGTAAGCAGCTGCGCTTTTATTCTTCGTTAAATGGTGCAATGTTTCCTTGAGCTTCTTATCAACTCGGGGCACTAACTCGCTGCAGTATTGTCCAGTGATCAATTCTGTTTTATCTAAGGAGTAAATTCGTTCCAATCCCCAAAAATCTGATGTGTTACATTCACATGACTTTTTCTATATCTCTGAAATAAATTATTCTTAAAAAGCTTATACTTCTATTTACTTCATACTAACCAGTAAAAAAATAGCAGAAATAGCTTTATTACTTGCTTCCTTGTAAGTAGAAGCGAAATAAGAGAATACCGTAGCTTAAAGTGATAATCAATAGCTGGTTGCTATGTAACTGAAGTTCCTTTGTCTGTATAGACAGCATTTTCAAATTCCTGTATGAGAAAAGTATAAGTTTTCCATAGCAGAAACCAGAAATAAGGAATGTCTCCAAAACGACGAACTCCACGATAAAATTGTATATAACATAAATCGTGTGTTTTAACGTGCTCTACGTGTTTTGTGTAGTAAGATTTGTCCATCTCCATCCAGAATAAACTACTCTTCAGAGGCTATTCCCATAAAATTCAAGATATTCATTTTATTTGTCAGGTAAATATCTTGAATATACGACATTTTAATCAAAATCGTTAGAGCCATTTTTGAGAAAATCAAAGTTTTCGAAAAAAGTTCCATGTAAAGGGTAGTTGGGGGTGGGGGGATTCTTCTCAAAATATTCGTGTCGCATCCCCGGAAGATACTAAACGTAAATACCAAGTTTAGTATTATACCTACTTTTCGTTTTTGAGTTATCGTGTTCACAGACACACGGACACACACATTTTTCCGAAAATGCTTTTTATTAGATAAAGGGGACCCTAAAACTTGTATTTCCGGTGAAATCTTGGTATTGAATTTTTAGGTGAAGTGCAATACCTTCTCTATACACTATGTGCATAGTGCGTATAGAGAAAGTAAAAATTGTCGCCAACACTTTTCCGGCCGATTGGATCATCTTTGAAGTCATTGCTTTGTTTATTGCTTAGTTTCCGAAATATGATGAATCCAGGTCTCATCGACGGTGACATTTGAAGCAAAAGTTCCTACAGATTTCACTTAAATAACTAAAAACTTAGCTTCCAAAGTTGAAAGATTCACCCACCTTTACTAAGAGGAATCACCGCCTCATTCATATTGACAAAATTTTACTTTCTCTTCACGTACTATGTATATAGTGTATAGAGAAGGTATTGTATTGCACCCAAAATTCGATACTGAGATTTCACCGGATACATACGCTTTAGGATCCACTATATCCAAAAAAACAAAAAAAAAAACATTATTAGAAGGAGCTCTGTACGTGTGCGTCCACGTGTCTGTGAAATAGTGTCATTATTTAGTTCCTTGAAAGTAGAGGGGAATTAAAGGAACACATTAGGTTAAAGCGATAGTCGAATCTTCTAAAACATATCGCTATAGAATGCAATTTAAATAACAGAGATGTAAAAAGAATGACTACTGCCCGTCTAAGAAAAGTTTATGTATCTAAAATTAATATCTTGGAAATGGTTTAATTCAACCAAAATGGCGTGCTTTAACGTGACCTACATATTTCGTTTAAAAATATTGTCTACCTGCTACGATTTACCGGTTATGCAAAATTTACCCAGAATAAACATGTTTTCAGAGGCTATTCCCTGATAATTCAAGATATACGTTTTATTTGTAATATAAATATCTTTAATATACGACATTTAAATCAAAATCGTTACAGGCATTTTTGAGAAAATCAAAAGTTTTTCATGTAAAGGGTAGTTGGGTGTGGGGAGGATTTTCTTGAAAAATCTTCGGAACATACTGAACCTAAATGCAAAGTTTTGTATTTAACGGATACAGACAGACAGACACGCAACCATTTTTCTAAAAATGCTATTTTTTTTGGACTCAGGGGGAAATCTCGGTATCGAACTTTTGGGTGCGATACAATACCTTCTCTTTACACTATGTACATAGTACGAGTAAAGAAACTAAAACATGTACGTGTAGAGAAAGTAAAAACGGATATTCGACCACGGTTAAACTCGTTGCTCTAGTATCTAACTCTTGTCATAGATGTTTAAAGGTACGTCATAAACAGCATCCTATTTCGCTTTTACCTCTCACAAGTTTTCGCATTCCAAAGTAAAAAGTAAATTACTGAACGATACTGTATGTTTTCCATTTTAGCAGAAAACACGTTGAACCAGTAACTGGGAAGTCTGCTATATCCAAATAAAAACATGTATCAGCAGCCAATTCGGATAGATAGAGTCAGACTGAAAAATGCAACGGTATCGCTGGGATTTGAACCACGGATCTCCCTGTCTCTAGCTGCTCCTCTAGCCTCTGAGCTACCATGTCAACATGGCAACACAGCATTTAATTTCTGAACTGACCTGCATGGTTATCGTTAAACAGAAAGGCATTCTCAAATTATTTTGAGGTGCCAATGACGACTTTCAGTGTAGTAGTTCATAGTTTCTGCCAACTGTTTGGTTTAATTAATGTCAATTTAACTGTTTTACTTTCTCTACACGTACTATGTACATAATCTATAGAGAAGGTATTGCATTCCACCCAAAAATCCGATACCGCAAATAGTCAGGGTCAGTGTGTCCGTGGGTCTGTGAACACGATAAGTCAAAAACGAAATATCGCTAAAGTACCAAACCTGGTATATAGGTTTAGTATCTTACAAGGATGCGACACGAATATTTTGGGGAATCTCGCTCCACCCCAAATTACCCTTTATATGGAAAAAATTGCGAACATTTTGTTTTTCTCAAAAATGGCCTTAACGATTTTGATTAAAATACTGTCTGTATATTAAATATATTTACACGACAAATAAAATGTGAATCTAGAATTTTCTAGGAATAGCTTCTGAAGACCTCTTTATTCTGGATGAAGTTTTTCTTGATATATATCTTAAGAGATCTAACCTGCCCACTGAAAATTTTAAAAGGGCAGAGGTACTTTTAAAACGTTCTTCCTTTTAGGAATGTTTATATTCATTGGTATGAATTATAGTTTTTATGGAAAAAAAATTACTAGGTAGTCTTAGGTAAAAATCATGCTTGGAGTTGATCATTTTTTAGCTATTCCTTTTTTTGGTTTCAGTTTTAAAACACTTAAAACTTTTCACATACGGGGATTTGTCAGCTCCTGGCTATGCACAAAAACGGAGTTCATCTATATGGCAACCAGCTTACAAAGGATTTGAATATCGTGTTAGCCTACTGTATTCCATTATTTCCCTTCTATTTAGAAGAAAGCATTTCTGCTAATGTGTATCTTGATTACCATGAAGTAGATAGAAGAATAAACTTTTCAACAATAATTTGTTTTAGCGATGTAGAGAAAGTCATGTGAATGGGACATATTGATTTGTTCACATAAACCGTGTGTAAGACACGAACTGTAACAAATTGCAGTACACGATGGTAACACCAACTTGCAACACCATCTGTTTCTAACACCGGTACTTATTGAACAGCCATAATATTAATATTTCTTCTGTGGTTTAGAATGTCCAAATAGTAGTTCACCTGGCGAGTGAAGGATTTAAACCCGCGAGCCATAGGGGGAGGGGGCACCCCCTCAGTTAACGAGTTTCTCTTTGAACCGACTCGCAGTGCTGCTGTAGTGTATAGCGCAGCAGACTTTGACCCCAAACGTTGCACAAAGTTTGAGGGAAGCTAGTAGGTATATTATCCGCGCCCAACTAGGTGCACTGAACTACGAAATTACTCAGCATAACGGGGCTTAGCCCTTTCACCGGCGATAAGCGGATTATTGTATGACACACCTCATCAGGAGGAGGCAATGATCCCCGATCTTAAACCACAAGCATTAAAGATTACGAGTCAGGGCATTGAATTTAAATTCCAAAAATCTGATGTGTTCCTTTCACATGACTTGCTCTATATCGCTGCAACAAATTATTATTAAAAAGCGTATACGTCTATTTATTTCATACTAATCGCGAAAAAAAAGTTATCAGAAATAGTCTTATACTTACTTCCATGCAAGTAGAAGCGAAATAAGGGAGTACCACAGGTTAAAGCGATGGTCAAGATTGGTTGCTATGTGTCTCAAGTTCCTTTTTTCGTATGGATAGGAGTTGACAAATTCCTATATGAGAAATGTAAGTTTTCCAAACCTGAAACCAAGCACAAGGAATACCTCAAAAACGATCAACTCCACGAGAAAAATATATATAACATAAATTGTGTATTTTAACGTTCTCTAAATTTTTTGTGCTTTAAGATTTTTTCCATCTCTTACGGTTTAGCAGTTATGTAAAATTCCGTAAAATTTATCCAGAATATAGTAGTCCTCAGAGGCTATCCTCAGAAAATTCAAGATATACGTTTTATTTCTCAGGTAAATATTTTTAATATATGATAGTTTAATCAAAATCGTTAGAGCCATGTTTTATAAAATAAAAATGTTCGAAAAAAGTTCCATGTAAAGGGTAGTTGGGTGTGGGGGGACTTTTCTCAAAATCTTCGTGTCGCATCCCTGGAAGATACTAAACTTAAATACCAAGTTTGGTATTTTACAGACTTTTCGTTTTTGAGTTATCGTGTTCAAAGACACACGCACACACACACGGACCTTTTCCGAAAATGTATAAAGGGTACTCTAAAACATATATTTCCAGTGAAATTCGGTATCGAATTTTTGGGCTAAGTGCAATACTTTCTCTATACATTATATACATAGTACGTATAGAGAAAGTAAAAACTACTGGGTTACGGTGATCACTATTCTTGGGCAGTCCAATCTAGAATTGTTACTTTCTCTACACGTACTATGTACTCCACCCAAAAAATAAAAGCCTATATTTCACCGGAAATACACGTTTTAGGGTCCCCTGTATCCAAAAAAAGGTACGTGTGTTTGTGTGTGTGTCTGTGAACACAATAACTCAAAAACTAAATGTTTAGTATCTTCCAGGGATGCGACACGAAGATTTTGCGAAAAATCTCCCCACCACAATCTACCCTTTACATATAACAAGTTTTGCAAATGCTGATTTTCTCAAAAATGCTTGTAACTATTTTGATTAAAATATCGTATATTAAAGATATTTTATCGCAAATAAATGTATATCTTGAATATTCTGGGAATAGACTCTGAAGACTACTTTATTTTGGATGGATATTACGGAATTTTGCATAACTGCTAAACGGTAAGAGATGGATAAAACCTTACCACACAAAAATGCAGAGCATGTTAAAACATACAATTTATGTTACATACACTTTTTCGTTGAGCTGATACTTTCGTATGGGAATTTGTCAACTCCTGTCCATACAAGCAAAGGCACTTCAACCTGGTAGATGCAACCAGTTTTTAAAAGATTTGACCATCACTTTAGCCTATGGTACTTCCTAATTTCTTTTCTACTTACAAGGAAGCAAGCAATAACACCATTTCTGCTATTTTTTTCTCGATTAGCAGTAAGTAAATAGGAGAATAGGCTTTTTAACTATAATTTATTGTAAGATGTAGAGAAAGTCATGTGAATGGAACACACATCAGACTATTTTTTATTTAGGGTGTGCGCCAAAGCATTTATTTGTGATAAAATTTCGGTAGCGGTTCTGTGCTTGGATCTAAATTAATATTTAATGTGTATTTGGAAATTTGCAAGGGGTAGAGAAAGTAATGGTCCTGATTAAGGGTGGTCGGACATCATTCAAGTTAGCGTTGACGCTGACCCAAATCGTTTAATTTCCAACTGGTGCGTTCGCTTTGCATGAATAACCCAGCCAAGTACAACAGTGCCATCTGCTGGCGGAGTCAGGAGTTGATCACGGCCACTAAGAGCTACAGATAATGCTTCATTTGTATAAGAGCTTAAGCGTCCAACGTTTGGGGGAAAATTTCACGCCTCGCAGCCGGCAGCAAAAGCGCAATGAGCGGTAATCGAAACCGGGCTCTCCTGCACAATGACCCGACTCACAATCTTCACACGAGAACGAATTAACTGTGTATTGCGGGACAGTTTGCTTATTTACTGGTTCAATTTGATGCGTCATTAACTTCCAGAGTTGTTTCAGCCTCTATTTTTAAACCAACATTAATGAGTTTAAAAGCGAATCGCACAACTGTCGTCGCTACTCTGCTGATATTTACATGAACCAGTCAATACATTTACACACCTAAGTCCCTTTTATTTAGGTTATTGACGAGGTAATTTACAAGAGCTAAATTTACTTGAAAAAACCTGTGTTTTACAGAGACCTATATATATGTTATTACACTTACTGTGTCCATAGTGTATAGAGAGTAGAGTACACTTTGTAGAGTCCCCTGTATCCAAAAACAGCATTTTTAGAAAAAGGTCCGTTGTGTCCGTGTACCTGTGAACACGATAACTGAAAATACCAAAGTTGATATTTAAGTTTTGTATCTTCCAGGGATATGACACGATAGGGATATCCTTTTGAGGACGACTGTATTCTAAGAGGAAGGTTTTCTCATCAGTGAAGCTCTTATACATCTCCTCCATCCGTCTTCTACGACACAGTGTATTTCTATGCTAATACCGAATGTTTGCAGTTCTTATAAGTTGACATTTTCCAAGCCTGATTGCTATTCATGTTTTACAATTCAGCAAACATTTATGATGAATTATACGTTGGGATTTTCGAGGTAGAAACTATTCGCTTCTCTATTATCTTCTGATTTTAGAATGCATTAATATTTGGTACTTCCACTCTGATACATCGAGCTTTCTCTGAAGAAAAATTCTCTCTAAGCTTTACAGTCAACAGAATTCTTTTGTTCGAATGACAGTAAGAGTAAATTTTACTTTCTCTAACAATTACATAGATGGTAGACCAGACTTTGTTTTCCACCTAAAATTTAGAAACAGAGATTTCACTGGAAACGCGTGTTTTGAGACCGCTAAATCAAAAAAATCTGACGTGTTCTATTCATATGACTTTCTCCACATCTCTCCAACAAATTATGCCATTTACTTTATCTAATCGACAGAAAATTTGCATAAATAGTCTTGCTTCTTGCTTCCCTGTTAGTAGACGAAAAATAAGGGAGTACCATAGGTTAAAGTGATATCAAAAGCTGGTTACTGTGTGACTGAAGTTCCTATGTTTGTATGGACAGGAGTTGACAAATTCCTGTATGAGAAAGGTATGTTTTTCAAAGCTGAAACCAAAAATAAGGAATATCCCAAAAATTATGAAATCTACGAAAAAAATGAATATAACATAGATTGTGTGTTTTAGCGTGCTATACATTTTTGTGCTTCAAGATTTCGTCTATTTTTTACGGTGAAGCAGTCAGATAAAAATCCGTAAAATTCATCCAGAATAAAGTATACTTCAGAGGCTATTCCCATAAAATTCAACATCTACATTCTATTTGTCAGGAAAATATCTTTAATACGATATTTTAAACAAAATCGTTAGAGCCATTTTTAAGAAAAACAAAACTTTCGAAATTTTACCATGTAAAGGCTAGTTTGGGGTACGGGGATTTTTTTTTTTTTTTTTTTGAAAATCCTCGTGTTGCATCCTTGGACGATACCAAACTTAAATATCAAGTTTGGTATTTAACTGTCTTTTCATTTTTGAGCTATGCTGCGCAAAGGCATATATATATATATATATATATATATATACAGACACACACGGAAATTTTTATAAAAATGCTTTTTTGAATTCAGGGAGTTTCAAACCATACATTTTCGGTGAAATCTCGATATCGAATTTTTGGGTGCAATGCAATACCTTCTCTATACACTATGTACATATTACGTATAGAGAAAGTAAAAATCTGATGTGTTCCATTCACATGACTTTTTCTGCTACAAAGTACTGTTTAAAAAAATTCTATTTACTTCATGTTAATCGAGAAAAAATAGCAGAAATAGTTATTACTAGTTTCCATTTAATTAGGACAGAAATAAGAGTGTACCATAAGTTAAAGCAATAGTTAGAAGTTGGTTGCTTTGTGACTGAAGTTTCTTTGTTTGTCTGGACAGGATTTGAGAAATTCCCGTATGAGAAAAGTATAAGAGTTTTAAAGCAGCAACCATAATAAGGAATATCTCAAAAGTGATCAACTCTGCAAAAAAAATGTGTATAGCATAAATTGTGGTTTTAACGAGATCTATATTTTCTATTGTTTAAGTGTCTCTGTATCTTACGGTTTACCAGTTATGCAAAATTCCACACAATTTATCTAGAATAAGTATGTCTTCAGAGGCTGCTCCGAGAAAATTCATGTAGATAAATATCTTTAATATACGATATGTTAATCAAAATCGTTTGATCCATCTTTCAGAAAATATTTTTTTTGGAAAAATGTTCCATGTAAATAGTTGTTGGGGTGGGAGAATCTCTTGAAAATCTTCGTCTTGCATCTTTGGAATCTACGGAACTTAAATACCAAGTTTGGTATTTAACGGACCTTACGTTTTAGAGCTTGCTGACAACAGACACACTCACATCCAAACACACATGCACACAGACACATATACAGACAGACAACTGGCAGACACACATTTTGCTAAAATATTTCGGGGGGGGATTTTTGAGGTCCCATAACATATTTTCTAGTCAAATCTCGGTGTCGAATTCTTGGGTGCAATACAATACTTTTTCTATACACTAAGTAGAGAAAGTAAACATATTACTTTCTCTATAAGAACTAT
Source organism: Hymenopus coronatus (assembly GCA_030762935.1). Lineage (NCBI taxonomy): Eukaryota > Metazoa > Arthropoda > Insecta > Mantodea > Hymenopodidae > Hymenopus > Hymenopus coronatus. Next base: position 125,705,449 of record CM060898.1, read on the forward strand.
GTATCTATATAGTGTATAGAGAAGGTATTGCACTGTGCCCAAAAATTCGTACCGAGATTTCACCGAAAATACAGGTTTTGGGACTCCCTGAATCAATAAAAGCATTTTTAGAAAAATGTCGGTGTGTGTGTCTGTCTGTCTGTATGTCTGTGTGTATGTATGTGTGTCTGTGTGTCTGTGTGTCTGTGACCAGAATAGCTCAAAAACGATAAGACCATTAAAGTCCAAACTTGGTATTTAAGTTTGGTATATTCAAAGGATGCGACACGAAGATTTTCAAGAAAATCCCCCCACCCCAAACTCCCTTTACATGGAAACATTTTTGAAAATATTGATTTTCTTAAAAGTGGCTCTAACGATTTTGATTAAAATATCGATATTAAAGATATTTACCTAAAAATAAAATATATATCTTGAATTTTCTGGGAATAGCACCTGAAGACTACTTTATTCTGGATGAAATTTACAGAATTGTGCATAACTGCTAAACCGTAAGAGATGGGGAAAAACTTACTGCACAGAAAATATAGCTCACGATAAAATACGAAATTTATGTTATATACATTTATTCGTGGACTTAATCATTTTTAAGGTATTCCTGGTTTTTCGTTTTAACTTTGAAAGACATAATTTTCTCATACCGGAATTTCTTAACTCCTGTCCATCCAAACAAAGAAACTTCAGTTACATAGCAACTAGCTTTTGGCTATCATTTTAACCTATGGAACTGCCTCATTTCGCTTATACTTACAAGGAACAAGTAATAAGACTATTTCTGCTAATTAGCATGAAGTAAATAGAAGGATAAGCTTTTTAACTACAATTTGTTGCAGAGATGTAGATGTGAATGGAACACATCAGATTTTTTTATAAAAACTCCGTGTGTGTGCCTGTCTGTGGGTAGTATAGTTCAAAACTAAAAGTCGATTAAATACCAAACTTTGCTGAAGAATGTGACACAAAGTGTACTTCACAAAAAAATGTAGATTTCATTAAAACACACAGTTTGTGTCATATACATGTTTCAAAGGGTTAGCTGTTTCCAACATTTTCCTTGTTTCAATTTTAATCTAGAAAAAGTTTCTCAAACGGGAAGTCATCTTTCATAGCATGTCTTGGTTTGCTCCTGGGCATCCAAAAAGAAAAAAATTAAACTGTTTCATATATCGAGCTGCTTTTAAATTGTGTATATCATTATTTCCCTTCTGCTTAAAAGAATTAACCAATAATAGCATTTCTGCTAATGCTTATCTTAATTATGAAGTAGGGAGAAGAATAAACTTTTGTGAGAATAATTTGTTGCAGAGTAGATAGAGAAATTAAAGTGATTGGAAAACATTAGATTTTAATTTCTGTCCCATGCACAATGTTTATATTAACTTGAAAATAAATTGCATACCATTCAAAGATTCTATGTGAATAGCTCCTGAGAAAAACATATTTTTGGGCCTCCTGAATCCAAAAAAAAGCATTTTTATAAAGAAATATCTGTGTATGTCTGTGTTTGTGAGCAACACCACCCAAAGTGAAAACACATCTAGGAATCAAACTTGATACTAATTAGTGTAAATTCCAAGAATGTAATATGAAAAATCTCAGGAAAAGCCTCCAATTCAAAACAAAAATATTCTGCGTGGATCATTTTTTAAACTGTCTTTTTGTTTACTTTCTCTGCACGTACTATGTAAATAGTGTATAGAGAAGTTATTGTATTTAACCCAAAAATTCGATACCGAGATTTTGTTGGAAATATATGCTTTGAGACCCGCTAAATTCAAAAAACGCATTTTCAAATAAATGTCTTTATGTGTCTGTCAGTCTGTCTATCTGTCTATCTGTGTGTGTCTGTGTGCGTGTGTGTGTGTCTGTGAGCAGCATAGCGCAAGAACGAAAAGTCCGCTAAATATCAAACTTGGCAGTTAAGTTCAGTATTATCCAAGGAAGCGACACGAGGATTTTCAAGAATATCCCCCACCCCATGTACCCTTTACAAGAAAACATTTTTGATTTTCTCAAAATTGACGCATACGATTTTGATTGCAATATCTTAAATTAAAAATGTTTACACAGCAAATAAAATGTATATTTTGAATGTTCTAGGAATAACCTCTGAAGACATCTTTATTTTGGATGAATTATCATAACTAGTAGCTCACAAGAGATAGACAAAAAAATTACATTTAAATGTAGAGCTTGTTAAAACATAGAATTTATGTTACACACATTTTTTTCGTGGAGATATTCCTTGTACTTGGTTTCAGTTTTAAAATACTAATACTTAATTCATACGGGAACTTGCCAACACCTAGCCACGTAAAGAAACGAATTTGAATTCTATAGCAACCAGTTTTTAAAACATTTGACGTCAGCTTAGCCTAGTATAATCCCTTATTTCTTTTCTACTTACAAGAAAGCAAGTAATAGACTCATTTCTGCTATTTTTACTTGGTTAGCATGACGTAAATCGAAGAATAAGATTTTTATCAATAATTTGTTACAGAAATGTAGAGAAATTCATGTGAATGGATCACATCAGATTTTTCAAAATCTGGTTGCAACTATTTTGAATTAAATACTACATATTAGTTACGTTTACATGACAAATACAATACAAATCTGTGAAGGCGTATTCATTCTGGAGGACTTTTGCATAACCAGTAAGCTATTTAACTATTACTTAGTTTTACTCTATCTACAAGGATATTGCAACAAAAAAAAGACTATTTAAGTCCATGTTTATGTATATCCTGAATTTTCTAGGAATTACCTCTGAAGTGCTTTTCACTACTGGCGCAATGTAAGAGAGTATTTAATTAACGTTTTCCTGCATATGTTTATCTCAATTAACGTGGTGGATAGAATAACAAGCCTGTATAAGTATATTGTATTGAAAACGAGCAGATAAGGTCGAGTAATTTCACTACATCAGGTGTTTACTGTGTCTAAATTTACTATGTACATAGTGTATAGAAAAAGTATTGCATTGCACCCAAAAATTCAATAGAGGTATATATCGAAAAAAGTACTTTTGTGTTTATGTGTATGTGTGTGGAAAAGATACCTCAAAAATGAAAATACTGTTAAAGGATTCGACTTGGTATTTTCATAATTTTTTTCCATTTTCATGTTTTAATTGTAATATGAATATTTCGAATCTCTAACTGATTTTCTTATAACTTTTATAGAGGTACGCTAATTATAAATAGTTCTAAAATATTGTGAAGAGATCTTTTTACTTTCTCTACACATATGATGTACTTAGTGTATAGATAAGGTATTGCACTCCACCTAAAATGCATACCAAAATTTCATCGGAAATATATGTTTTAGGGTCCCCTGTATCCAAAAAAATCTGATGTGTTCCATTCACATGACTTTCTCTATATCTCTGTAAATTATTAATCTTAATAAGCTTATCTCTTATTTATTTCATTCTAATCGAGAAAAATTAGCAGAAATAGTCTTATTTCTTGCTTTATTGTAAGTAGAAGCGAAATAAGGGAGTAATATAGGTTAAAGTGAAAGCCAAAAGCTGGTTGCTATGTGACTGATGTTCCTTTGTTTGTATGGACAGCAGTTGACAAATTCATGAATGAGAAAAGTATAAGTTTTTCAAAGCTGAAACCATGAAAAAGGAATATCTCAAAAACGATCAACTCCACGAAAAAAATGTATATATCATAAATTATGTGCTTTAACGTGCTCTACATTCTTGTGGGTTAAGTTTTTGTCCATCTCTTACGGTTTAGTAGTAATGAAAAATTCATGCAGAATAAAGTAGTCTTCAGAGGTTATTCCCAGAAAATTCAAAATATACATTTTGTTTGTCAGGTAAATAAATTTAATATACGATATTTTAATCAAAATCGTTAGAGCCATTTTATAGAAAATCAAAGTTTTCGAAAAAAGTTTCATGTAAATGGTAGTTTGGGGTGGGGGGATTTTTCTCAAAATCTTCGTGTCGCATCCCTGGAAGATACTAAACATAAATGCCGACTTTATTGTGTTCACAGGCACACGGACTCACGGACACACTGACACACGGACACACGGTCACACACACATACACACACGGACCTTTTCCTTAAAATACTCTTTTTGGATACTGGTGACCCTAAAACATATATTTCCAGTGAAATCTCGGTATCAAATTTTTTGGTGGAGTGCAATACATTCTCTATACACTATGTACATACTGCGTATAGAGAAAGTGAAAAGCATTTTCAGAAAAAGGTATGTGTGTGTCCGTATGTCTGTGAACACGATAACCCAAAAAAAAAGTCGGTAAAATACCAAACTTGGTATTTAAGTTTAATATCTTCCAGGGACGTGACACGAAGATTTTGAGAAAAATCCCCCCACCCCAAACTACCCTTTACATGGAATTCTTTTCTAAAATTTTGATATCCTTAATAATGGCTCTAATGATTTAGAATAAAATATCGTATATTAAAGATATTTACCTGACAAAGAAAATGTATGTCTTCAATATTCTGGGAATAGCCTCTGAAGACTACTTTATTCTGGATGAATTTTACGGAATGTTGCATAACTGCTAAATCGTAAGAGATGGACAAAAACTTACCACACAAAAAATGTACAGCGGGTTTGAACACACAATTTAAGTTATAGGCATTTATTTTCGTGAATTTGATCGTTTTTGAGACATTTCTTGTTTTTGGTTTCAGCTTTGAAAAACATACTTTTTTCATACAGGAATTTGTCAACTCCTGGCCATACTAACAAAAGAACTTCTGTCACATAGCAACCAGCTTTTTACTATTAACTTTAACCTGAGGTACTCCCTTATTTCGCTCCTACTACAAGGAAGCAAGTAATAAGACTATTTCTGCTAATTTTGTTACGATTAAGTAAAGTAAATACAATAATTTGTTGCTGAGATGTAGAGAAAGACATGTGAATGTAACACATTAGACCTTTTTTATTTTGATCCGAAAGTTTAATTTTAGCTATTCGCAGCATTGACATTCCAGTCATACTTCCTTCATGTAAGAATTTTGAAACACTCCGAAGTGGTATTTGGAAAGTTAAGGTATATTTTGATTAATGATATGTTTGAAAGCAATTTCTGAAGAAGTAAATTTTGGTCTATACAAATACCCCATTGTCTCAGAAAATAATTGGCACTAAGAATCGAAATTTTTACCAAAGATTAACATCTAAATAAATTTTATATTAACAAAACACTTTTTATATTTTTATTTAAAAATAATCGTTTTTCATTAAAATTTTAAGAGCTTTATTACAAAAAATCATACCTCTCCTTCTAATCAAGAGAAATATTCTATTTTTCATCAGTCAATAACAAAGGTATTTCTGATTATACCTAGAAAATGTTAGCACATTATTTTAAATAGTTGCGGAGACAATGGGTGTAACTTAACATTGGCAAGATAGGGAATTTCGATTCCCCTTAATAAGTACTTTCCATGGATGCGACACGAAGGCTTTTAAATAGAAGAATCTTCCACCTCAAAGTGCACTATACATGGAAAATGTTTTAAATTTAGTTTTCTCAAAAGTAACTCTATCGATTTTAATTAAATCACCATATATTAATGATGTTTACATACAAATAAAATGTATATCTTGAATTTTCTGAAGCCCTCTTGAACTTTCAGATATTCATTATCATTGGTTTAAATTTGAAGCTACTTACTTTTCTCAAATTGAGGTAATCTTTCGTTTCATTTCTCTTTTAATTTACTCCTGCTGTGTAAAGCGAAAAACGAATTTCAATTACTGCACATAGTGACCGGCTTTTTAAACGATTTGACTATCTCTTTAGTCTAGTGTATTTGCTTATTTCCCTTCAACTTAGAAGTAAGTAAGAGAATTATTTCTGCTAATTATTGTTTTTGTTTGCAGATAAAGAAACATGCTTTTGTAATAATACGTTGTAGAGAAAGCCGTGTAAATGGAACAAGCAGATCTTTTAATGCACTTTTCCGATTCAGGAACCACAAAATGTGCATTTCTGATAAAAATTCGCCTGGAAGTTTTTACTCTACATAATAAGGTTGGTTAGCAGTAGATAAAGAAATATTAGGACATCTTGAAGAATACTTGAATCGAATGTAGCGAAGTTTAAAGGGTGAACGTATCTCCTTTAAACATGACAACAGCATAAAACATCTGATGTGTTCCATTCATATGACTTTCTCTAGATTGCTGTAACAAATTATTGTTAAAAGGCATATTCTTCCTTTATTTTATGACAATCAAGGTAAACATTAGCAGAAATTGTGTTATTACTTGATTCCTTATAAGTAAAAGTAAGATAAGGGAATACAGTAGGCTAAAACGAAAGTCAAATCTTGTAAAAGCTGGTTGCCATATGAATGAAATCCGTTTCTATGCAGTCCAGGAGTTTACAACTTTCCGTGTGAGAAAAGGTTTAAGCATTTTAAATTTGAAACAAATAACAAGTTATATCTCAGAAATTGTCAATTCAACGAGAAAAACCTAACTGACATTAATTATGGGGTTAACGTGATCTATATTTTTGTATAGTAAGATTTTGAATATTTCTTAAGGATTACTAGTTTTGCAAAATTCATTCAGAATAAATAGATCTTTAGAGGCTATTCCCAGAAAATTCAAGATATACATTTTATTTACTATATAAATATCTTTAATATAGGGTCTTTTAATCAAAACCGTTACAGCCATTTTTGAGAAAATCAAAATATTTAGAAATTTTTCCATGTAAACAGTAGCTTGAGGTGGGGGGGGGGGATTTTCCTCAAAATCGTCGTGTCGCAACCCAAGAAGACAAACTTAAATATCAAGTTTGGTATTTTACCGACTTTTCGTTTTTGAGTTATCGTGTTCACACCTGGACACAAGGACACACACACGGACCTTTTTCTGAAAATACCTTTTTTGGATTCAGGGGACTGTAAAAGATCTATTTCCGGTCCCATCTCGTTATCAGATTTTTGGGTGAAATGTTATATACATAGTACGCGTAGAGAAAGTAAAAGGCTAACTATATATTTTGAGCAGGTTGTAAAGGCGAGCGAGAAATGCATCCGGATGTAAATCAATGTGTACATCACTTGCTCAAAGCATTCGTACCTCGTGAAGGACTGTTGATCAGGTCTATGCAGCATGGGTAGGTATGTATCTCTCTTTGCGGTGAAGCCTGCAGTACGACTGGCGCGTTATCGATTTCTTCTTACCTGTGGAAATGCACTGAACACTCTTTCCCTCTTGCTTCATCAACAGGAAACTATCTAGCCGGAATACTATGCATACTAGTAGCGGTGGTGGTATAGTAGTAGTAGTATTTTATTAAGTTTACAATAATACAATATTTGTGTCACACAGTCGAATGGGTCGGGTGACCGTACGCGCTGTCTAAAAATACTCGAATTTAAAATACAACCTATGTATCGATTTTATGTATATTTGCAACATTGGAGATGCACACAAATACACTCACACAGACACATACACAGGCACAGGACAATAAAGAAAAGAACACTCTGATATCACACTCACACACACACACACACATGCACTCACAACTACACCACGTTTTCACACTTATAGATTACTCATACACCAAATAAGTCTATACAATATTTAAAAAAATCTGATGTGTTCCATTCACATGACTTTCTCTATATCGCTGCAATAAATTATTTTTAAAAAGTTTATGCTTCTATTTACTTCCTGCTAATCGAGAAAACATTAGCAGAAATAGTCTTATTTCTTGCTTCCTTGTAAGTAGAAGCGAAATAAGGGAGTACCATAGGTTAAAGTCATAGTCAAAAGCTGGTTGCTATGTGACTGAAATTCCTTTGTTTGTATGGACACGACTTCACAAATTCCTGTATACATTTTTATAGCTTAAACCAAAAACAGGGAATATCTCAAAAACAATAAACTCCACGAAAAAAATGTATACAACATGAATTGTGTGTTTTAATATGCTCCACATTTTTTGTGTGGTAAGTTTTTGTCTCTCTCTTACGGTTTAGTACTTATGCAAAATTCCGTAAAATTCACTCAGAATAAAGTAGTCTTCAGAGGCTATTCCCAGAAAATTCAAAATATACATTTTATTTGTCAGGTAAATATCTTTAGTATACGATATTTAATCAAAATCGTTAGAGCCATTTTTGAGAAAATCAAAATGTTCGAAAAGGTAAGGTTTTTCCATGTAAAGGGTAGTTTGGAGTGGGGGGATTTTCTCAAAATCCTCGTGTCGTATCCCTGGAAGATACGAAACTTAAATACCAAGTTTGGTATTTTACCGACACACGGACACACGGACGCACGGACACACACACAAACGGACCTGTTTCTGAAAATACTTTTTTGGATACAGGAGACCCTAAAACATATATTTCCGGTGAAATCTCAGTATCGAATGTTTTGGTGGAATGCAATACATTCTCTATACACTATGTACATAGTGCGTATAGAGAAAGTAAAAATATGTTATCTCTTAATTCACGAACTTCCATTAAGTATGTGCCCAGGCTTGGCTAGTTTTGGCTGTTTAGAATCAAATCCCAGAATGCTGTCGTGTGTTTGAAGCTAAAAATACTTCCGGCAATAATTTGTTCCTAACATCCTCCATCTGCACGCAATCTGCCAAAATATGCGTCCAGTCTTCCTGATACCCACATAATCCGCCTACCAGCTTCATCAACTACCTTACGTGTTTTCTATCCTCCTAACCTCAGTTTCATGCCCAATTTTAACATATGTTTCTTTACCCCACCCAATTTTTATTTAGTTTTGTAACTGCAAAGACGGTTTTTTTCTACATTCATATTCTATTTCCTGCCTGTTTATATAACATAGTCGTCGTTTTACTTTATTCATGACGTTATAACTATTTTCGTTACCCCTTTGCCAAATATCATTTTAGCCAATGTTTGATAATCCCCGTTGTAGCCCCGCCGCCCACCACTTTGGATGCTCTATGTTATTCATCTGATGCCGATAACATATTGCTCTAAGAGTTGTTTGATCACCTTTAGTTATTCGCAGCCAGTATCTAACTACACTTAACTTAGCATATACAGCATCTTCCCAGCATCCTACCTCACGAAGAACACCGTGATTAGAAGTACCCCTCCTCAATCCCAGAATATGTTTCCAGAAACGACATTGTATTTTATTTAGATCATCTACCCCATCCCATCCCCACACTTCACTGCCATATAGTAATGAAGACCTAACCATTGCCTCATACATGGTTTGTAATGTCTCTACTGGCATATCTGGTATCTGGGTCAATAGCTTCAATATTTCAGAAAGTTATCCAATCCCTTTGTGATATACAAACTCTGTGTTCTTGTACCATTTTCTTGCCATGTCAAACCTTACATCTAGATAGTCTAATTGCTTAGTTTCTTTTTCCCCGCAAGTCCACTTTTCATTACTGTTCTGCACTATTACACTGTCCTCAAAGCCATGTGTGAAATAATAATATTTTATTTTTACTTTACCTACTTCGTAAACCAAATAGGAAATTATTTTATTCTACCCCAAAATTGGATACTGATTTATCACAGGAAATACATGTTTTGAGGACCCTTGCATAACAAGTTTTAGAATTAGGTCCATGTGGGTCTGAACAATCAAACTAAAAATCTGATGTGTTGCATTCAAATAACTTTCTCAACTTTTCTGTAACAATTTATTCTTAAAAAGCTCCTACTTCTATCTAATTCATGCTAATCGAGATAAACATTAGCTTAAATGAGTTTATTACTTGTTTCCTTGTAAGTGAAAGGAAATAACGGAGTACACTAGGCTAAAGCGATGGTCAAAGTTTTTAAAAGCGGTTGAAATTCGTTTCTTTCATTGGTTAGGGGTTGAAAGTCTAAAACCAATTACAAGAGATATTTCAAAATGCACAACTCCATAAAAAAAATTGAATTTGACATAAATTGTGTATTTTAACGCGATCAATTTTTGAGCAGTAAGTTTTTGTCTATATCTTAGGGTTAACCTGTTACACAAAAGTTACCTCGAATGAAGATGTATTCAGAAGCTATTCCCAGAAATCTCAAGATATATTTAATTTGGTATGTAAATATCTTTAGTATGCCATATTTTAAACATAACCGTTAGAGACATTTTTAGAAATCAAAATTGTCTAATTTGTTTACATGTAAAGAGTGAGGGATAATATCAAAAATATTGTGTCGCATCCTTGGAAGGTAGTAAATTTAAGCACCAAATTTGGTATTTTACCGATTTTTCATTTTTAAGTTATCGTTCTCACAGACATATAGACACACAGATACCAACTCTCTCTCTCTCTCTCTCTCTTTCTCTCTCTCTCACACACACACACACACAGACGTGATGCACACATGGGCATGTTTCTAAAAATGTATTTTTTGGATTCAGTGGATCTCAAATCATATATTTCCAGTGAAATCTTAGTATTGAATTTTCCAAATTCAATACCTTGCTTATCCACTACGTATATTGTACATATGCTCTAGTGAAAGTAAAAATAGGTTGTTCTAAAGCGTACTCAACCATTATTAATGGGCAAATTATCACCAATAGACAACGCTATTTTACTCTAAAAGACGCGTACAGACTGTTACCCTCAGGACAGATCCAACTCGACTGATGTGTCAGTGGTAGCTACAGCACAGGTCTGGCGGCAGGCGCGCCAAACCTCGTCCAGTCCAATAACGCCGCGGTGCATCTACGGACGCACGGTAGCTCACAAAATCAAATGTCTTATTATCCTGTATAAAGAGTGTGCATCGAATTTATTTTCTAATTTAGAATGTCTAGTGGAGTACCTAAAACAATCAATTTCAATCAGCTTCAATCTCAGATACGTTGAATTCCTATTTTTATCCCATACATGATATGTTATCGTATTTTTACTTCTCTACACGTACTATGTACATAATGTATAGAGAAGGTATTGCATACAACCCAAAAATTCGATACCGAGATTTCAACGGAAATAAATGTTTTGAGTCCCAGTTAATAAAAAAACATTTTTGAATAAGATGTGTGTGTGTGTCTGTGAACAGTATAGCTCAAAAACGAAAAGTCTGTTAAATACAAATTTGGTATTTAAGTTCAGTATCTTCCATGGATGCGACATGAAGATTTTCAAGAAAATTTCCCCACTCCCAACTACCCTTTGGAAAACATTCCGAAAATTTTAACTTTCCCTAAAATGAATATCTTCAATTTTCTGGGAATAGCCTCAAAAGACCTCCTTATTTTGGATGATTTTTTTATTGAATTTTGTATAACTGATAAACGTAAGAGATAGACACACACTTATTACACAAAAAGTTAGATCACAATAAAGCACACTTTATTACATATATCTTTTTTCGTGGTGTTGACCTTTTTCGAGATATTCCTTGTTATTGATTTCAGCTTTAAAAGAGCTTATACATTTCTGATATTAGAATTTGTCAACTCCTGTCTATACAAACAAAGGAACTTCAGTCACATAGCAACCAGCTTTTGACTATCACTTTAATCCATGGTACTCCTTTATTTCCCTTCTACTTACAAGGAAGTAAGTAAGAAGACCATTTCTGCTATTTTTTCTCAATTAGTTTGAAGTAAATAAGCTTTTTAACAATAATTTGTTGCAGAGATTTAGAGAAAGTCATGTGAATAGAACACATCAGAATTTTCCAATTTAGAATGCCTAGTGGAGCGTATAAACAATCAATTTCAAATAGCTTCAATCTCAGATATGCGTTAAAATTACTATTTTCATCCTATATTTTGTCGTATTTCTTATTATAGATTATATTTTGTAAATTAATTTCCACTGTTATTGATTTATCCCTCAAAACACCAGAGTAGATATTACCCTTATATATTTCTGGTTTCAGTTTTGAACTGTGGGTTCAGCTGGAATCAGTTCTCTATATCTTTGGCCTGAAAAACAAACAAGGACATATGAATTAACAATAGACATTACTATAATCGTTGTGAATTGTAGGTATGAGTTGCTAACCGTCTCTATGACAGAGTTTTGCTATGATTAGAGTACAAGGAAAACCTAAACCAATCACAAGAACTTAGGTATTCTAGAAGAAGGGATTAGAATTGTTTATATGAGCTGTTAAACTGGTCAACCCTTACATTTGTATACTTTGAGAACGTTTAGGGACAAAGAGACTTGCCGTTATCAAGCAGCAATATCCAAACAGTTACCTATTAAGAGAGTGTAGGATGGAGAAACAAGGTATAATAAAATATAATATTACCTTTGGCCATATTTTGAAGGAGGTAAAGTACCCTCTAATCCAATGACTTGAACTATATTCAGAAAAAAGAGGTGGTCGGGTAAGTAGGGTTGGGGAAAGATTTTATGAGTGCCAACAGATCCATTATGAACTACATTTTAATCACGTGAGTATACAAGTTTTCTTCCCCATGAATTTCTTCGATCTCTTTGAATGGCTATAGCGTCATTGTCCAGGTTTTAGCTGTCATTTCACTTAAGTTCCATCACTTCTCACCTGTAGTGAACTTGCGGTCACTTCATTTTCTTCCGCGTTCATGGGCGGATAACAAAATACGCACGACATAGCCTCTTCATACGGACACTTCACTAGCTGAAGTCGAACACAATAACTCTCTTAATTTCTCATTGAAGCAACATTCACCACAAGTTGCAACAGTCGTCATAAACTCACTTGGTGAAGGCACTCACTGGGAGACGATCACAATACCTCTCTTAACTCCTCACTGAAGCAACACTAGCTCAGAAATCTCTACTCGTCTGGAAGTTCAACACAATACCTCTCTTAACTCCTCACAGAAGCAACACTAGCTCAGAAATCTCTGCTCGCCTGGAAGTTCAACACAATACCTCTCTTAACTCTTCACAGAAGCAACACTAGCTCAGAAATCTCTACTCGCCTGGAAGTTCAACACAATACCTCTCTTAACTCCTCACTGAAGCAACACTAGCTCAGAAATCTTTACTCGCCTGGAAGTTCAACACAATACCTCTCTTAACTCCTCACTGAAGCAACACTAGCTCAGAAATCTCTACTCGCCTGGAAGTTCAACATAATACCTCTCTTAACTCCTCACAGAAGCAACACTAGCTCAGAAATCTCTACTCGCCTGGAAGTTCAACACAATACCTCTCTTAACTCCTCACAGAAGCAACGCTAGCTCAGAAATCTCTACTCGCCTGGAAGTTCAACACAATGCCTCTCTTAACTCCTCACTGAAGCAACACTAGCTCAGAAATCTCTACTCGCCTGGAAGTTCAACACAATACCTCTCTTAACTCTTCACAGAAGCAACACTAGCTCAGAAATCTCTACTCGCCTGGAAGTTCAACATAATACCTCTCTTAACTCCTCACAGAAGCAACACTAGCTCAGAAATCTCTACTCGCCTGGAAGTTCAACATAATACCTCTCTTAACTCCTCACAGAAGCAACACTAGCTCAGAAATCTCTACTCGCCTGGAAGTTCAACATAATACCTCTCTTAACTCCTCACAGAAGCAACACTAGCTCAGAAATCTCTACTCGCCTGGAAGTTCAACACAATACCTCTCTTAACTCCTCACAGAAGCAACACTAGCTCAGAAATCTCTACTCGCCTGGAAGTTCAACACAATGCCTCTCTTAACTCCTCACTGAAGCAACACTAGCTCAGAAATCTCTACTCGCCTGGAAGTTCAACACAATACCTCTCTTAACTCTTCACAGAAGCAACACTAGCTCAGAAATCTCTACTCGCCTGGAAGTTCAACATAATACCTCTCTTAACTCCTCACAGAAGCAACACTAGCTCAGAAATCTCTACTCGCCTGGAAGTTCAACATAATACCTCTCTTAACTCCTCACAGAAGCAACACTAGCTCAGAAATCTCTACTCGCCTGGAAGTTCAACATAATACCTCTCTTAACTCCTCACAGAAGCAACACTAGCTCAGAAATCTCTACTCGCCTGGAAGTTCAACACAATACCTCTCTTAATTCCTCACTGAAGCAACGCTAGCTCAGAAATCTCTACTCGCCTGGAAGTTCAACACAATACCTCTCTTAACTCCTCACAGAAGCAACGCTAGCTCAGAAATCTCTACTCGCCTGGAAGTTCAACATAATACGTCTCTTAACTCCTCACAGAAGCAACGCTAGCTCAGAAATCTCTACTCGCCTGGAAGTTCAACACAATACCTCTCTTAATTCCTCACAGAAGCAACACTAGCTCAGAAATCTCTATTCGCCTGGAAGTTCAACATAATACTTCTTAATTCCTCACAGAAGCAACGCTAGCTCAGAAATCTCTACTCGCCAGGAAGTTCAACACAATACCTCTCTTAATTCCTCACAGAAGCAACGCTAGCTCAGAAATCTCTACTCGCCTGGAAGTTCAACATAATACCTCTCTTAACTCCTCACAGAAGCAACACTAGCTCAGAAATCTCTACTCACCTGGAAGTTCAACATAATACTTCTTAATTCCTCACAGAAGCAACGCTAGCTCAGAAATCTCTACTCGCCTGGAAGTTCAACATAATACCTCTCTTAACTCCTCACTGAAGCAACACTAGCTCAGAAATCTCTACTCGCCTGGAAGTTCTACATAATACCTCTCTTAATTCCTCACAGAAGCAACCCTAGCTCAGAAATCTCTACTCGCCAGGAAGTTCAACACAATACCTCTCTTAATTCCTCACTGAAGCAACACTAGCTCAAAAATCTTCACTCGCCTGGAAGTTCAACACAATATTTCTTAATTCCTCACTGAAGCAACACTAGCTCAAAAATCTTCACTCGCCTGGAAGTTCAACACAATACTTCTCTTAATTCCTCACTGAAGCAACACTAGCTCAAAAATCTTCACTCCCCTGGAAGTTCAACACAATACTTCTCTTAATTCCTCACTGAAGCAACACTAGCTCAAAAATCTTCACTCGCCTGGAAGTTCAACACAATACTTCTCTTAATTCCTCACTGAAGCAACACTAGCTCAAAAATCTTCACTCCCCTGGAAGTTCAACACAATACTTCTCTTAATTCCTCACTGAAGCAACACTAGCTCAGAAAACTTCACTCGCCTGGAAGTTCAACGCAATACTTCTCTTAATTCCTCACTGAAGCAACACTAGCTCAGAAAACTTCACTCGCCTGAATGTTCAACACAATGCTTCCCTTAACTCCTCACTAAAGTAACACTAGCTCAGAAAACTTCACTCCCCTGGAAGTTCAACGCAATACTTCTCTTAACTCCTCACTGAAGCAACACTAGCTCAGAAAACTTCACTCGCCTGGAAGTTCAACGCAATACTTCTCTTAACTCCTCACTGAAGCAACACTAGCTCAGAAAACTTCACTTGCCTGGAAGTTCAACGCAATACTTCTCTTAACTCCTCACTAAAGCAACACTAGCTCAGAAAACTTCACTCGCCTGAATGTTCAACACAATACTTCTCTTAACTCCTCACTGAAGCAACACTAGCTCAGGAAACTTCACTCGTCTGGAAGTTCAGCACAATGCTTCCCTTAATTCCTCACTGAAGCAGCACTAGCTCAGAAATCTTCACTCGCCTGATGTTTAACACAATACTTCCCTTAATTCCTCACTGAAGCAACACTAGCTCAGGAAACTTCACTCGCATGAAGTTTAACACAATACTTCCCTTAATTCCTCACTGAAGCAACACTAGCTCAGAAATCTTCACTCGCCTGAAGTTTAACACAATACTTCCCATAATTCCTCACTGAAGCAACACTAGCTCAGGAAACTGCACTCGCCTGGAAGTTCGACGCATACTTCTCTTAATTCCTCACTGAAGCAGAACTCGCCGCACGTCGCAACAGTCCTCATTACCTCGCTCGGAGAACGCACTCGCTAGTCGCTCACTATTCTCTTACTCACTGGCACGAGCACGTAAAAACACTCTTTTACATAGCATACATAGAACCTTCCAGAATGTTTTGGAAACCGTGGGGATAAGACCGCCCAGAAGGTGCTAGTGGCTTCTCGATAGCGCATTGCCTTTGCTGCGCGAGCTGCTTATCTTTGTTTATCTCGTATCAATCTGTCTACCACCACCAGCTGATTGATAGTTTGGCATGTAACTACGTCCCTGAGTGTCAGAGTTTATACCGGCATATTTGAAATAATCTCTATATCTGCTCATAAAACCTAATTCCAAACAAAGGCAATTGCTATTAATAGAGTTAATGTAATTATTTACTGGAACGAGTTTGTGAAGAGCAAAACAAATAAATTAGGCTTAATCACAGTGAACAACGATTGTATCTGCATTTCAATTGCAGTCCACATAAACCTCCGTGTTTGTTTGTAGGCGCTTATGCTTTACTGTAAACTAAGCTTTTAAAACGCAGCGAGTCCAGCTTTTATCATCAGAGAAAATTTAGCAAATAAATTTGTCTTCTCATATATGCACATTCGTTTCTGCAATCAACAGTTTTAACACTTTTTTTCCTATTTTAATGTTCTATTATGCAGATTGTTCAATTCCAAATATCGCCAGCAGCGCCGCCAGAGGTGCCGTTCCTTTATTGTCAAACCTGAGGCATTACCTGGAGGTGCCACATTTAAACGTCGCTATGATTCCGATTTTCATATTGCATGATACATGCGTACCAGACGGACCATGCGTCACATTCAAGAGTGTACTCAATACTGGGTATGCGAACTAATCTTAAGAAAGTTTAATCAATTCTCTACCCAGTACAATATACATAATAGGTAGAGTGTATTATATTCCATGTAAAAATTCAATATCAAGATTTAATAGGAACTACGTGTTTTGTTGTTCCTTGAATACTAAAAAAAAATCATGCGTATGCATTTGTGTGTGTGTCTGTTTGTCTGTTTAGTGAGGTAGGATGCTGGAAAGATACTGTACATGCTAAAATAAATGTACAAGGGCCGTTTTTTTTCAATTTCCGATACACTATAAATAAATTACGATTTCATAGAAAACAATTACTTTATCACTAAAGGTTTTGTGCACTTATGATTACTTTTCAACATAATCACCGAAAAGATTGAGACATTTATCGTACCTTTGTACAAGCTTTGCAATACCCGCTTTAAAAAAATGTTGCCGCCAATGATTTCAAATAAGCACTGATTTTTTCTAATTTATTTTTGTAATTTAGGAGGTCTCAAAACATTTATTTCTGGTGAATTCTCGACAACAAATTTCTCTGTGGAATACAACACCTTCTCTATATACTGTGCACATAGTACGTGTAGAGAAAGCTAAACTCTGTGTTCTATTCACGTGAATTTCTCTACATATTCTCCAACAAGGTGTGCTTACAACAGTTTATTCTTCCA
This sequence comes from Hymenopus coronatus, assembly GCA_030762935.1. NCBI lineage: Eukaryota > Metazoa > Arthropoda > Insecta > Mantodea > Hymenopodidae > Hymenopus > Hymenopus coronatus. The sequence goes on from CM060898.1 coordinate 125,722,786, forward strand.
CCTATTTCCTGCTAATCGAGATATACCTACTTAGCAAACTAAGGCTCGTTATTTAGTTGGTTATAATTACAAGCTAAATGTGGACCACTAAGTTAAGTGATAATCAAATATTTTAAAAGTTGGTCGCTCTGTGCTGCAATTGAAATTCCGTTTTTTTCGTTTTTTTTTTTTTTAGCTGGTCAGTATGAAAACGTGAATAACAAAATCCCATTTGTGAAAGAGTCAAAGCATTGAAAGTTTTAAAACCAATGACAAAGAATATCTCGGAAATGGACAAGTCCATAAAGTGCTTATGACATAAATTATATTATAACGAGATCTACAATTTTCTGTAGCCTGTTTCTTACTGTTTGTCAGTTACTCATACAGAATGAAAAGGGCTTTATAGCTATTTCCGGAAATTTCAAGATATAAATTGTATTTTTCATGTAAATATCTTTCATATGTGACATTTAAATCACAATAATTTAGCACTTTTTGAGAAAATTTAAAATTTCAACAATAAAAAATTCTAGGCATAATTTAGTTTCAGTTCTTTTTTTATGAAAATCTTCAAGTCACACCATTAAATACCAGCGATAATAGTTACCGACGTTTCGTATTTCATTTATAATGCTCTCTCTCTCACACACACACACATACACACACATCAGATACACTCAGAATTATAGACGAACATTTTTCTAATGTTTTTTTCACTGAAGGCTTCTCAAAACCTGTATTTCCGGTGATATTGAGTGTTTGGGTTGACATGCAATACCTTCACACATACGTGGTTGAAAAATTAAATTCGAAAGGTAACTTAAAAAGTGCCAAACTTGTATTTACATACAGAAATTTCCAAGAATACGAACCAAAGATTTTCAGGAAAATTATATCAGTAAAACTACACTTTACATGGAAGATTTATTGAAATTTTCTATTTTCTCAAAAAGGGTTAAAATGTGCAAAATATATTTATATCACTAAATCAATATCCTGAAATTTATGGGAATATCCTATGAAATACTCTTCATTCTGGATGAATTTTGCACAGTTGGTAAACCATAGCAGATAAACAAAATCTTTCTACACCAAAAATAATCTCGTTCAAATACACTTTTTCTCTTAAAGTTATCCTTTTTGTTGAGTCAACCATTTCCGAAGTATTCCTTACTTTAATTTAAAATTCCCAATACCTTTATTTTTCTTAAATGAGAAACTGCCACTCGTTATTTTCTTTCTTTTTCCATTCTGGTCATGCAATGAGAATGGAATTTCAGTACCATCCCATGTTAAAAATTTGCATATCGTTTTAGCCTAGTGAATTCCCTTATTCTCGTTGTACCTAAAAGAAATTCTTAGCAAAATCATATTCGCTAATGTTTATCTCGATTTGAAAGTGTTACATAGAAAAATAATCTTTTTAGAAAAAGTTCTTGCAGAATAGGTGGAGATAGTCATTTGAATGTAATATATTCGATTTCCCTACTCTATTTGAATTGATATAAACCTTTTCAGAATAACTACAAAATAATTTTTTTATAAATAAACATAAATAGCGCTAGTCAAATATTTCAGAGCTGGACACAATATGCTGCAATTAAAATCCATGCAAACTCTGAAAAACAAGTGAAAGTCAACAGGACTTAATTGCTTCGGAATGAACAGCGCATCACAGACTATTCCTATAAAGCTCAAGATATACATTTTATTTGCCATATAATTGTTTTAAATGTATCATTATAACCATTCCAGCCATTTTAAAAGAAACAAATGAGAGTTGTTTCTTTTTTTATCATGTCAAGCATAGTTGAACACTGTATGGAATGGATTTTTGGTCAGAAAATTCAATTTTTGGATTATTATCCTATATAAATATGTGCCATTTGAAGTACCACTATATATATATATATATATATATATATATATATATATATATATATATAGTGGTATATATCTGAGAATTAGATTCATTATTAAAATATGGGAATAGCTGCACATAATTTCGTCTGCTTTGCTTGAACAGTTGTTATTTGCTAGCTATCAACTTGTCATTAAATTCTTCCATTTCATGTTTTTCAAATTTGCAGTTAATTCCGGGTCCACGGAAGAACATAGGTGAGTCTAGGGATTTACTCTGGTTCTCAAGGTCGTTGGTTCAAACCCGGCGAGGGCGATGGATATTTTCGGGTGCAAAATCCTTAATGAAGCCGTTGATCAGTGTCGAAGATTTACAGTACGCAAATTAATCTCAAAACTGTCTTTCACACCTAATATACATAGAATGGGACGCTGAGAACCGCAGCAGTTAAAGAATGTCCATAAATAAGACTGAATTAAATTTAGATGATGAGAGACTCAGGAGAGCCAAAAATAAACTGTTTAGTCCAGGAAAGTAGTTCAAAAGAAATGCAAAAGGGCGATGCAACAGGAAAATGAAGAGGATTCATCTTTTGATCTTAATGTTTACCAGATACTTATTTTGTTGTTTAACATATACTGAAATAAGAATATTGAAAATACTTAATATTTGGCTAATTTTTACTTTCTCTACACGTAATATTTACATAGTGTATAGAGAAGGTATTGCATTCTACCCCAAAATTCGATACCGAGATTTCACCCGAAATACATGTTTTAGGGTCCCCTGTATCCAAAAAAAAAGTATTTTCAGAAAAATGTCCATGTATGTGTGTCAATGGCTTGTGTGTTTGTGAACACGATAGCTCAAATACGAAAAGTCGGTAAAATACAATTGATATTTAAGTTTAGTATCTTCCACGAAGCTTTTAAGAGATACCACCCACCCCAAACTACGCTTTACATGGAACAAATTTTGAAGATTTTGATTTTCTCAAAAATGGCTCTAACGATTTTGATTAAATTCGCTTATACTTAAGATGTGTATACGCCAAATAAAAAGTATGCCTTCTATTATATGAGAATAGCCTCTCAAGAACATCTTTATTCTGTCGAAGTTTGCATAACTAGTGAACTGTATGAGTAACTTTCCACACATAAAATGTAGAAACTCGCAATTTATGTTATGTACATATTTTTCGTGGAGTGGACTGTTTTTAAGATATTCCTTGTTTTTTGTATCAGCTTTAAAATATTTATAATTTATAATATACGGACTTTTGTCAAGTCCTATCTATACCAAAAGGATACTTCAGTCACATAACAACCACCTTTTAATAGATTTGACTATCAATTTAGCCTAGTGTATTTTCTGATTTCCCTTCTACTTACGAGTAAGCAGGTAATATGAATCTCACAGCCTACTTTTCTCGATTAGCATTAAGTAAATAGAAGAATAAGCTTTTTAACAATATTTTGTTGCAGAGATGTAGAGAAAGTCATGTAAGTGAAACGTATCAGATTTTTAACAAATATGTACTTTAAATGTGGGAAAAATACTGTCACAAGAAAAAACTATTTTTTAAAGCTATTCAAGTTTTTGAAAAACTGTGCCTTACATATTAACTATTTAACATTATTAATATTTCTATACCCCTTTGAGCGGGAAAACTTTATTTACAATTTTTATATCACATCTTAGGAAGATTGGTAACCTAAAATCCAACTTTGTTATTTATCCGGCTTTGGTTCTCTCTATCGCACACACACACATACACACACGAACATGTACACGCAGATGCGCTCGCGCGCAGACCTTTTTCTAAAAATGTTTTTTTCTGGATTTAGAGATGCTCAAACCCTGCATTTCTAGGGACATCTCGTATATAATTTTTGGTGCAATGCAATATCTTTTCTACGTGCTACCGTGCATAAAATGTGGCCAATAATGAAATGACTCTGTTTATGTAAGTACGGATAACTTCTGTCGCTATAACATGAACATATCATTTTCTGAAACATAATTTCAGCCACTGAATTGGCAAAGCACTTTACCGAATTCTAAACTATGGCCGGAGGGTAACATTGCATCTTAAACATTGTATCTTATCGCTGCACTATTGCTTATAATATCGGTTTGTTTAATCCCGTTGATAGTGGAAATAACCTTAACCTCCGTCTCCATCTCATTGCTGAAAACTCTCTTATGCAAGTGTCGTAACTATCCAGTTTAACGATATATGCAAATTATTCTTCATATTTTTCTTATGCTGTAATTGGTTTAGCCTATTCTTGTGAGCTAACCATATAGGGATGGTATGTGACCAATCCTTCCATTTCAACATGGTCCATTGGTTAGTTTTTATGTCCCTGTTTGTTTTTCAGGACAAACATATAGGGATCTGATACATACTAGCAGGAATCAATATTTGGTTTTCTGAAGGTTGAAAGCTTACAGAGAGAAAAACACTAGCCACCTATTTTTACCGCGAGTGTATTTGATTGAAAAGCAATCTGATGTGCTCCATTCACATGTCATCTCTACATCTCTGTAACAAATTATTGTTAATAAGCATATTGTTGCATTTCATGCTAAAACAGTAGCAGAAACGATCTTATTATAGTTCCATTTGAGTAGAAGGGAAATAAGAGAATACATTATGCTAAGATTTTAAAAAAAATTCCCACACTCCAAACCACCGTTTATATGGGAAAGAATTAAAAATGTTATTTTCTCAAAAATGGCTCTAACTATTTTTATTAAAATAACCGAAACATTTACATAACAAACAAAATGTATATCTGGAAATATCTGGGAATAACGCCTTTATTCTAGATGCACTTCATTAAAGTTTGCACAACCATAAACCATAAGAGATACAGAAAAGCTTATTACATAAAAATTCATATGTGCTCCATTCACATGACTTTCTCTATATTTCTGCAAAAAATTATTATTAAAAAGCTTATGATACCTTTTATTTCTGGTTAAATCATAAAAATTGTCAGAAATAGCCTTACTACTTGCTTCCATGTAAGTAGAAGCGAAATAAGGGAGTACCATAGGTTAAAGTGATAGTCAAAAACTGATTGTTACGTGACTGAAGTTCCTTTGTTTGTATGAACAGTGATTGATAAATTCCTGTATGAGAAAAGTATAAGTTTTTTTAAAAGTCAAATCAAAAACAAGAAATAACTCACTAGAAAAATGTATATAGCATAAATTGTGTGTTTTAAGGTGCTCTACATTTTTATGTGGTACGTTTCTTTCCATCTCTTACGGTTAAGCAGTTACACAAAATTCCGAAAAATTCAATCAGAATTAAAGCCTTCAGAGGCCAGAAAATTCAAGATGTACATTTTATTTGTCAGGTAAATATCTTTAATACATATTTTAATCAAAAACGATACAGTCATATTTGAGAATATCAACATTTTCGTAAAAAGGTCCATGTAAAGGGTAGTTTGGATGGGTGAATTTTCTTGAAAATCTTTGTGTCGCATCCCTTAAAGACACTAAACTTAAATACCTAGTTTGGTATTTTACCGACTTTTCGTTTTTAAGTTATCGTGTTCAAAGCCACACGGAGACACGGACACACACGGACCTTTTTCTGAAAATATCTCTTATTTTTGGATACAGGGGACCCTAAAACATGGATTTTCGGTGAAATCTCTGTATCCAATTTTTGGGTGCAATAATACCTTCTCTAAATACTATGCACATAATACCTGTAGAGAAAGTAAAAATGTAGATCTCGTTAAAAAAAAAAAACACAGTGACTCCACGCAACACTGAGCGAGTGGAGGAGATCATTCATACTGACCGCCGGGTAACAACGGATGAATTATGTTGCATTATGTCCCTCAGTAAAAATAGTTTGCTGACGATTATTCAACAACTGGCGCACTCAAAAGTTTGTTCACGTTGAGTACCAAGAACTTTAACCAACGATAATTAGGAGACAAGAAAAACAATAGCCGCCAATCTCTTGCTGCGCTTCAGTTTAGAGGGAGAGAAATTTCTGGAAAACATTTTGACTGGAGACGGAACATTGGGTCATTTTTTGAACCTGAATGAAAAAGACAGTCAAAGGAATGGCATCGGACAACTTCACCAAAGAAGAAACAATTCAAAACTGTGCCATCGGCAGGAAAAGTGATGACGACAATGTTCTGGAATGCACACGGTTTGATTCTGGTTGAATTTTTGGAGCAAGGATGCACAATAAATTCTGTTTGATACGTCAGAACCTTCAAAAAAGTTAAAGGAAGCCTTCGGCGAGTTTGCCCAACAAAAACCATGGCGGGTGTTCTTCTTTTGCATTACAATGCAAAACCACACACTATCATCACACCACTGAAGCGATTGTGAAAATTGGAGGGGAAGTCTTACCTCATCCCCCATACAGCCTTGACCTGACATCTGTTTGGGCCGCTAAAGGAAGCTCATCGTGGGATTCACCTTGAAGATACAGAGACCGTGAAAACATCTGCGTGTCAATGGTTTCGGAAGCAAGACCGTGCATTTTGTCACACTGGAATACATACCCTTGTTAAAAGGTGGACGAAAACTGTAGCAAAACACGGGGATTACATTGAAAAGTGACAATTTAATCCTCAATGTCGTGGCTTTCATGCTGTGTAGTCAATGTTTAATTTTCTTACAAATTAAGAGAGCAAAAATAGGAGGCATTAGTTATTGACTGACCCTCGTATTATGCATAGTCGGTAGAGAAGGTATTGTATTCCATTGAAATTCGTTATCGTGATTTCCAAAGAAATACAACTTTAGAGTTTTCCTGAATCTAAAACTAGCATTTACAGAAAAATATCCATGTATGTGTGTCTGTCTGCCTGTCTTTCTGTCTGTCAACAGCGAAACATAAACGAAACTTGATATTTAAGTTTAGGATCTTCAAAGAATTTCATACGAAGATACCAAGAAAATCCCACCACCACTGAAGTGTCCTGTGCATCGAAGATTTTTAAAAATATCTGACTTTATCAAAAATAGTTCCACGAATTTGATTAAAATACCATATATTTAACATATTTTCATGACAAATAAACTGATTATTTTGAATTTTCTTAGAATATCTTTTGAAGCATTTTTCATTCAAAAATATTTTTGCATAATCTTTAAAGCGTAAGTGATACACAAAATCTTACTGCGCAAAAATGTAGGTCTCAATAAAGCACATAATATTTATTAGAAATATTTGTAATAAAGTTAGCCATTTCCGAGCTATTGTTTATTATTAGTGTACTTTTTAAAATACTTAAAATTTCCTCAAGAAAGTCGTCATGAGCTTTTCTTTTGTTTTACTCCTTGCTATGCAAAGAAAACTGAAATTCTGTAATCACATAGCGATCGGCTCTCGTTAGTCAAATGTATTCCGCTATTCTCTTGAAATAATGCGAAAAGTAATATAGTTAAAGAAATATATATATGAATACATTACATTAATTAACTTATTATAGTTAATATACAACTTAATACTGGATACTATTGTAAAGCTGCTGGCTTTCAAGTAATATTTTTGTTTTAGAATAGTTTGCTTCTATTTTATATTAATTCATTTACACCTTAGATAACTTTTTGTATTCTATCTAGACATTTATCTACTTATCTTTATTTTTTTAATTTTGGTTTATGGATTACTTAAAAGTCTTAAGAATTTAAACAATAGATAAAATTTGTAAATTAGTTCTGGAAATAAATTTAACGTTTGAATATATGCTCCCGTATAATTACGTATTTGACGGATAGTATATTGGATTTTTACCTACTGATTTATTATTTATTTATTTCCGTTATACTTAAAAGGAAATAATTATAATAATAACAATAATAATAACAACACCATTTCCATTTGAACGAAGCATATAGAAGAGTAAACTTTCGTAATAATATGTTTTGTAGAATAGATAGAGAATATAATTTTAATCAAACGCATCATATATGTTAATTTAAAGTTATTCATTTTGTATCATTAAGTGGGAATTTGACTTTTGTTTTTATATACGCATAAACAATTAAGTGCGTAGATCATATTTAAGGTGTACAAACAATCGTATCAGTAACAGTTAAATAAATTAAAATAATAATTCGATTTATACATAAATTAAATTCTTCCTGCAATTCTTTCAAACGCGGTACTTTACATACTCTTGGTAGATGGCGGTAATCTACATAGATATGGCGTCCATTAAGGGTTTCTTGGAGCTTGAACTGTGATACACACTGGTAGCTTTGTCGTTCTTTCCGACTTGCGTAACGGATATAGTTGGTTTTTCAGATTTCTTCAGCGAAGTACTTAATATACCAAATATGCCATTTGCCTTGCATCAGATTGCAGATATGATGATGGTGATGGTTGGTGTTTAAAGGTGCTCAACTGTTAGCCCACGCCTTTCAACCTACCTTGGAACAAAAGTCAATAATATAAACGCATTATAAACATTTCCATATTTCCCTGTCAATAAAAAGTACTATATTTAAATCACCAGACTTGGAGCCAATTGTTTTGGCAGTTGCGGATAGTAGTATCAGTGCTGCGCATGACCTTCGCCACCCTCCCTCTCTTACAGTGGGAGCTAGTCATAAGGAGGACATGTGTCAAGGTAACTGACTTACATAAGAAGCAGAAATTAAATATTGTTATAGAGAAAAGATCCGACGTGTTCCATTCACATGACTTTGTTCATAGCTCTGTAACAAATTATTGTTAAAAATCTTATTATTCTATTTACTTCATGCTAAGGAGACAAACATTAACAGATATTACCTTTATTACTTGCTTCCGTTTAAATAGAAGGAAAATAAGGGAATACACTAGGCTAAAACAAGAGTCAATTCTTTTAAAAGATAGTAACCATGAGGTTATTTCTTTGCATGACCAGAAGATAACAAGTACCCGTATGAGAAAGTTTTAAGTAGGTATTTTAAAAATGAGACTAATAACAAGCAATATTTGGGGTATGTCACCACAACGAGAAAAAAACAAACCGCACATGACAAGTGGTGTGTTTTATCACACGTACATATTTGTGTAGTAAGTTCGTGTCCATCTCTTACGGTTTACCACGGTTATGCAAAATTCAGCAAAATTCATTCAGAATAAAGAGGTTTCCACAGGCTATTCCCAGAAAATTAAATATATATGTTTTAAATGCCGTGTAAATATCTTTAATATGCGGTATATTAATAAAAATCGCTATGGCCATTTATAAGAAAATCAACATTCTCTAAATTATTTTCCATGTAAAGGGTAGTTTGAAGTGGGGGATTCTTTTTCAAAGTCTGTGTCACATCGTTGAAAGCTTCTAAGCTTAAATACCAAGTACGATATTTTACCGACTTTATTATCTTGTTCAACGACATATGAGCATAAACACAACCCACACACAAATTAGATATTTTTCCAAAAATGGTTTTTTTATACACGCGGACCTAAAATGTGTATTTCCGATAAATCTGGGAATATCGGAAATGTATGGATGGGGTGCAATTCCTTATCTACTATGTCCCACTGACTATATAAAGAAAATAAAAACTGACAAAAATGGTGGACAGTTTGTACGCTCTCCAAAGAGTGTTTCCAAAACCTTTGCTCATACATCTGCTAAACTTTTAAAACTGAAATCTTACAGACTACTATCTGATGACGATGAATGGCAGGACTGTCTCAATCCAGATAGACGCCACTGCGACCTTGCAGTGTTCTTTGTAAACAACATTTTTATGATGAACAATTGGAGGCTTAGCACTATAGAATATCGAAAAAACTAACTATATGTTGCTATTGGCAGTGTGCAATTAAGTAATTCCATCATAAAATTGCGGTATTAATGCATCGAAATACCTACATTGCCTTTTCTTTTACATCCTTAGTTTACAATATAAAGTAATATATTTTCGAAATATTTATAATACAAATCTGATGTGTTCCATTCATATGACTTTCTTTACAGCTCTACAATAAATTATTGTTGAAAAGCATATTCTTCTATTTAGTTTATGCCAGTCGCAAAAGTATCAGAAATAGTCTTTTTAATTGCTTACCTGTAAGTAGAAGGAAAAATAAGGGACTCCCATAGTCGATAGTCCAATATTTTAAAACCTGGTTCCTATGTGATTGTGATACCACTGTTTGTATGGCAAATGAGAAAAAGTATCAGTATTTTAAATCTGAAACTAATAACAAGGAATAACTCAAAAACGGTCAAGTTCACGAAAAAATGTATATAACATAAATTGTGTGTTTTAACGAGCTTTACGTTTTTTATAGGGCAAGCTTTTGTCTATCTTTTACGGTTTACCAGTGAAACAATAATCCGCAAAATTAATTCAGAATAAACATACCTAGATGCTATTTCCAGAAAATTCAAGATGTACATTTTATTTGTCAGGTAAACGTCTTAAACATAAGAGATTTTAATCAAAATCCTTGGAGCCATTTTTCAGAAAATTAAAATGTGCGAAAATCTTCCTATGTAAAGGGTAGTCGGAGTGGAGAGATATTCTTGAAAATCATCGTGTAGCATCCTTGGAATATACTAAACTTAAATATCAAGTTTTGTATTTAACGCGCAGTCGCACAAAGACTAGCGGGCGTGCGCACGCGGAAATTTTCCTAAAAATACCCTTTTGAATTAAGAGGATCCCAAAGCATGTACTTCCGGCGAAATCTCTATATCGAATTTTTGGGTGCAATACAATACCTTCTCTATATAACTTGTACATAGGAGGTATAGAGGAAGTAAAAACGAAAAGTTGGTAAAATACGAAACTTAGTAATTTCGCTATCTTTCAAGGATGCGACACAAAAGTTTATCAGGAAATTACCCCCAACCGAAACTACTGTGTTTTTGTAACTAAGAAATGTTTCCGGGCTGTTTTGCCGTGGTCTGCTGGTGTTAGGAGTACCAGACGTTTCGTCCACAACTACTCCTAACACCAGCAGACCACGGCAAAACAGCCCGGAAACATTTCTTAGTTACAATGACTCCGGCCGTGAAAGCCTACGTTCTCTCATACTGTGTTTTTGTCAATAATAGCTAGTGACTTTGATTAAAATGATACCTATGTATAAAATATACTTCATTGTAAATAAAATATATCGTGAACTTTTCGGCAATAGTCCCTGGAGACTTCTTTATTCTGAATAACTTTTACACAATTGCTAAACATAAGAGATAGACAGAAACTTACTACACAAAATGTAAATATGATTAAAACGCACAGTTTCTCAAATGCAGTTTTTTGTACAGCTAACTGTATTCCCTGTTACGTTCTTGATTTTAAAAAAGTCAAGCTTTTCTCAAACGGTAAGTCCTCATACGTTTCATATCTCTTTTGTGTTAGCAATGGAAAGAGAACTGAATTTTATAACAATCACATAACGAGAGCTTTTGAAATATTTGGCTATTCTTTACCGTAGTATATTCTCTTGTTTCTCTTCTGCAAAGAAGGTGAGTAATAAAACATTTTCTATTAAGGTTTATCTCAAATAGCATGAAGTATATAGAAGAATAATCTTTTGTAAGAATAGTTTGTTTGCAGAATAGATAGAGAAAGTGATATGAATGGAACACACTGGATTTTTAGTTTTCAAACTGTATTTCACGTCACTCGGCGTATTGGAAAAAATAAAACTTTGATGTATTCCATACAAATAACTTTATCAAGCTACTCCATTAAAAATGTTTTTTACAAAAGATAAGATTTTGTTTAAAATGTAAACCAATAACAATCAATATCTCTAAAACGGTCAGATTTATAAGAAAAACGTCTATAAAATAAATTATATGTTTTATCCCGCTCTATATTTCTTGCGTAGTAAGCTTTTGCCTATCTCTTGCTGTTTAACCGTTAAGCAAAATTCTACAAAGTTCAACTAGAATAAACAGGTCGTCAAAGCTCCCAAAACTGTCAAAATATAAATTTTATTTATGATGTAAATAGTTTAATATGCGGTATTTTAATCAAAATTGTTAAAGCCTTTTTGATAAAATCAAAATTTTAGAAAAATGTTCCAATTAAAGGGATTTTCTTGAACATCTTCCCATCTTCCTTGGAAGATGTTTGATTTTAAATACCAAGTTTGGTATTTAACTGATTTTACGTTTTTTAGCTATGCTGTCCACAGACACACACACATACACACACATGGACATTTTTCTAAAAATATTTTTTCCGGAGCCAGGGAACCTGAAAAATCTCGTTAGAATACAATACTTTATCTATCACTGTGTACATTGCACATATGGGCTAGAGAAAGTAGAAAGCGAAGTACAAGACTTGCTTGTGACTCCCTTCCTCAGTTCCTCAGTAATGTTTCCCTCATTTTACTCGTACACAATTTCTGCGCATCCTGAATTCTTCTCTAGAAGTTTTTTTTTTTTTTTTTTTTTTTTTTTTTTTTTAACAGTTCCAACTTATACCTTGCTCACTGTTTCTGGGACCTTCTATTGCCTCCGGTAATTTTTAGTGCAAATATATTTTATTATTGTTGCAGTACCTGAAGAGTACAGCTGGTCAGACTGGTTGTACCTAGGTTAAGTTAGCCAATAAGGGGCAACATGATAAAAATGTAAGAAAGATGTAAAAATAAAACAATTTAGTTCATAACAACACTCCTCTGTAAGATCGTGAGTAAAAAACACTGTTGTTTTAGAAGTCTCTTTGTAATAGACGGCGCGCGGAGCCCACATATGCGACCACAGTCTGGCAATGCTATCTACTATTCTTATGTGGTAGAGAAAGTAAAACGTATGTTTTTTGGACCAATGCTAATGAACCCTTTCAAAGCTTTAATGAAATTATCTAAAGCTTTGTTCCGATCTCGAAGAAGAAAATGCTATTTTTGGTCTGAAGTGAAGTTTTAGCCAAGTTTATTTCCGCGCAGCATGTGGCAATTGTTTTCTCTGCTTGTACCGAAACAATGGACGGTGTGATTGCAAACCCCGCCTCTCTCCTTTTTTTAAATTATCGTGCAGGACGGCGGGCTGGCCGCTTCATCCCGTTACGGAAATATTTGACATGCATTCCTCGCTCTCCCATACATTGATTAATTCCCACGGGATTCTCTGTTGATTACCGGACAGTTCTGCCTTCAGCCGTCTCCCTCTGCCCATTGCCAGCGCCACAGGAAAAGGAAATACGCCGTTATTGGTTGTGGTTCATCGATGATTCTCCAATTCTGTAACACAAAGGGCTTTTACAGCCGGCAGATACAGGCAGCCGCTTTTAAGTGGCTTTACAGAGCCGCACAAGTGTTGATAATCCAAACAATGTTATTCTAACAAGTGCATTATTTTCACGTGTCACACCAGCCTCAGTATTTTACATTGAAAAACCACCCTCACTGAGAGATAAACAACCCCTATCTTTGGAATATATTCCCCAGCACTTTAGCAAACTTATAGAATCAATAAGGGTCCAATCTCATAGAAAAGTCAATTTATATGCAAATGAACACAAAAGCTTGTGGTCAGGTTAAAAATGGGGCCATTCACAATGATTGTCGTTACATTGAACATGAAAACTATCGGAAGACGCTATCACCAAAGCATACGCGTCATTCATGTAGAAACATTACCATGCGAACGCAAACGTATGACGTGAACACAAAATTTACGTTTGCCATTCAAATTGCCAATAAACCTTTGCGTGAAAACAAAATAGTGGAAGTGGTAAAGTGGTTAAAAAAATCTGACTTTCTCTACATCTCAGCAACAAAATATTGTTAGAAAGATTATTATTCCATTTCTCTTATGCTAATCGAGAAAATGTTATCAACAATTGTATTTTTACTTACTTGTAATTAAAAGGGAAATACGGGAATATACTAGGCAATTAAGTAATTGCTTCATATAATTACGGTATTAATGCATCGAAATACCTACATTGCCTTTTCTTTTACATCATGAGTTTACAATATAAAGTAATATATTTTCGAAATACTTGTAATAAATATCTGATGTGTTCCATTTATATGACTTTCTCCACATCTCTACAATAAATTATTGTTAAAGAGCTTATTCTTCTATTAAGTTCATGCTAGTCGAAGAAGAGTATTATAAATAGTATTTTTAATTGCTTCCCTGTAAGTAGGAGGAAAATAAGGGACTCCCATAGTCGATTGTCAAATCTTTTAAAAGCTGGTTACCATTAACAAGAAATGTCTTAAAAATGGCTAACTCCACGAAAAAAATACTTATAACATGAATTGTGTATTTTAGCGAACTCTGCATGGTTTGTATAGTAAGTTCTTGTCTTATATCTTATGGTTTACCAGTTATGCAATATTCATCTAAAATAAAGATGTCTTTAGAAATTATTCCCAGAAAACTCAAGATATACAATTTGTTTGTCCTGTAAATATCTTTAATATACGATATCTTAATCAACATTTTTAGAGGTACTTTTTTAAAAAAAACAAAATTTTCGAAAATATGTCCACGTAAAGGATGATTGAGGGTGGAGGGATTTTCTTGAAAATCTTGGTGTCACATTCCTGGAAGATACCAAACTTAAATACCAAATTTGATATTTAAAGGCCTTTTCGTTTTTGAGCTATGCTGTCCACATGCACACACAGACCTTTTTCTAAAAATTCTTTTTCTGGATTTACGGATACACAAAGCATGTATTTCTGATGAAATCTCGATATCGAATTTGTGGTACACTATGCAAACAGTACGTGTAGAGAAAGTATCTGATGTGTTCCATTGACGTAACTTTCACAAACTATTCCACAAACAAAATTGTCTCACAAAGGATTATTCGTTTATCTATATCGTGTTTATCTAGATAAACATTAGCAAGACCGTGACGTGGCCGAGTGATTGGGCCCTCTCACCTCGACGGCTCGAGTGCGATTCCAAGTGACCGCGTGTAAGATTTGTGGTGGACAAAGAGCCGTAGGAGCGGGTTTTTTCGGGTTTTGCATGCCATAACATTCCACGGTGCCTCATCTTGTTTCCAAGTATCATAAGTGTCATCGCCTGCGGTGCCATAGTAGTAAAATGGGGTGTTAAACACGATCAAAATAAAATTAACATTAGCAGAATTGGCTTTATTCATTGTCAGTAGAAAGGAAATATGGGAATATACTATGCTAAAGCGATAGTCAAATATTTTAAAAGCTGGTAGGTATGTGAAACAATTGAGGTTCGGTTCCCTTTATCATGATTCCGTTAAGAAAGGTTAACTAGTTTAAAATTGAAGCAACCACAACGTACAAGAAAAATGCATATGACTTAAACTATGTGTTTTAATGAGATATACATTTTTGTGTAATAAAATTTTGTTATCTCTTACGGTTTAACCGTCATGGAAAATTCTGCAAAACCCAACCAAAATAAAGAGGTCTTCAGAGGGTATTCCCAGAAAATTCAAAATATAAGTTTTATTTGTAATGCAAATATCTGTAATATAAGGTATTTTAATCAAAATCGTTAAAGCTATTTTGGAGAAAATTAAAATTTTCGAAAACATTTCCATGCAAAGGGTAGTTCAGGGTGGGAGGATTTTCTTCAAAATTTTCGTTTCACATTCCATGGAAGATACTGAACTTAAACAGTAAATCTGATATTTAACCGACTTTTTGTTTTTGAGCCTTGCTGCCCATAGACACACACATGCACATGGATCTTTTAAAAAAATGTTTTCTTTCGGCTTAGGGCACCTCAAAACATATTTCCGGTGAAATCTCGGTATCGAATTTTTGGGTGGAATACAATACTTTTTTATCCACTATGTGCGTTGTTGAGAAAGTATAAATTCGGATGTTTTCTATTCGCATGCCTTTCTCTACATCTCTGTAAAAGAATATTTTTAAACCGCTTATTCTTCTATCTATTTCAGAATAAGCAGTAGCAGAAATTGTCTTATCACTTGCTCCCTTGTAAGAAGAAGAGAAATAAGGAAGCACACTAGGACAAAGCGAGGGTCAAATGCTTTAAAAGCTGGTTACCATGTGACTGAAATCCGTTTCTTCGCATTACCAAGCGTTGAGAAAAGCTAAAGATTTTAAAATCGGAACAAATAACAAGGAATATTTCTGAAATGGTTAATTCTACGAAAAAACGTACATTCTATCAAGAAAGTACCGGGGATTGATCATTTAAAAATCCGGTTTAAAAGGGGATTCGAAATTATTGCTGTCGCTAAGTTGGTACAGCTTTCCTGTATACCCACGAGGAGTTTGATCGTCATCTGTCATCTACTTTGTTTACAGTATGCCATTTTGTGAGTTCATCTCAAAGGTGAATGGCGATTTTACGACGGATACAAATATTGAACAAAGAATCTGTCTCACATTTTGCATTGCAAATGGTATTTCCTGTGCCGAATCGCTGAAAATGTTACTGAGGGCTTACGTTGAATCGACTTTATCAAAAACACGTGCATATGAGTGGTACAGTGCATTCAAAAGTGGTTGAGATGTGGTGGAAGATTTGCCTCGCTCATGGTCGGCCATCAACGGTTTCTACTGAACTGAACTTCGCTAAAGTGAAGAAAATAGTGTCTGAAACGCAATGTAACTGGTGATGAGACGTGGGTTTACGAGTTTGACACTCAAACCAGTCAATAAGCTTCCGAATGGCGCCTTCCAACTGAACTGAAACCTAAAAGGGCACGTCAAACTCGATCAAAACTGAAGGACATGTTGACAGTTTTTTCGATTATCGTGGTGTCGTGCACTCAGAGTTCTTGCCAGAAGGTCAGATGGTAAATAAAGACTATTATCTGAGCGTTATGCGGCGTTTCAGAGAACAAATACGGCAAAAAAGGCCAGATTTGTGGAACGACAACTAAAGGATTCTGCACCACGATAACGAACCACCTCCAAGGCTTATTGTGAACGAATTTCTGGCCAAAAGCTCAACAAATTTCATCGAGCAACCACCGTATTCACCTGATCTGGCCACTGCTGATTTTTTTCTCTTTCCAAAACTCAAGTTACCTTTTCGAGGCACCCGTTTTCAGTCACTAGAAGGCATAAAGGAAAATTCGCAGTGACTATTGGCATCGATTCCTAAAAGTGCTTACAAAAAAAGTTTTGATAATTAGATTATTCGTAGGCATAAATGTACAATTTCAGAAGAGGCCTACTTTGAAGGCGATAAAATACAATTGGATGAATAATTATTTTTTCTGTTTTATTGGAAAATTCCCGGAACTTTCTTGACACAGTAGTATATAAAATAAATGGTGTGTTTTAATGATATCTACCTTTTTTGTGCAATACTGTTTGTCTATTTCTTACTGTTTACTAGATATCTAAAAGTCATTCAAAATGAAGAGGTGTTTAAAGCGTATTCCCAGAAAATGTAGGATATAGGTACACTTTATTAGAAATTTTAGTATTTTTAATGTATGTATTTTAATCAATATCGTCATCGCCATTTTTGAGAAAATTAAAATTTTGGAAAATGTTTCCAGCTAAAGTTTAATTGGGGGGATATATTTCTTAAAATCTTGGTGTCACATGCTTGGAAGATATTTAACTTAAATGACAAATTTGTTATTTTACCGAATTTTCGTTTTGGAGTTATCTTGTTCACAGACACACACAGACACACACAAACATACACAGTTTTTATAAAACTGCATTTTATATAGGGGGTCCAAAACGGGTATTTCAGGTGAAATCACGGTATCGAATTTTTTGAAGGATTGCAATAATTTCTTTACCTATGTACTATGTAGGGAAAGTAAATAATTCACTCCCAGTATCCGTTAACTCCTTATTTATGGGAAGCTGATTCGCGATCTCCTATTGGTTATTAAAAGACAAGCCTGGCTATTTGCTTTTGCATGACGTCCTTAGGAAAATATTCTGATATGTTTGATTAGCATAATTTTTTCTGCAGAAAACACTTCTTTGAAAACCTCTATGTATTTACGTATTTGCATTATTCGAGATAAATATTTGTATAAATGCCTTTATTGCACATTTCCCTGTAAATTCAATAGCGTTAGCGAGAGTTTAATTTTTAGCAGCTTTTCGCTATGCAGCGATTTTGAAATTCCGTCCTCTTTGCTTAAGCAGGAGTACAAACAAAACAATTGACTTCCTATTTATAAAAGAATAAGTTATTGAACCAATAGCAAGGAGTACCTCGGAAATGGCTGGCTCTACCAAAAAATGTACGAGTGTTTGGTAAAAATTGTGTACTTTAATGAGATCTGCAGTTTTCTACTGTAACATTTTATCTAAACCTTATAGTTTGCTGATTATGCAAAAGTCATCTAGAGACTGTTCCCAGAAAATTCAAAATATATATCTCGTTTGTCATAAAATATCTTAACATGTAGTATTTTAATGAAAAATATTATAGCCATTTCTAAAAAATAAAATGTTCGAAATATGCTCCATTTGAACGGTGATTTGGAATGTCTTATCCCAGGAAGATACTGACTGAACTTAAATTACAAGTTTGGTATTAACGGCCTTCTTTTAAGTTAAGTTGCTCAGCTTCGCGCGCGCGTACACAGACGGACGGAGCTTTGTCTTATACATATATTTCTGTTTACTTTCTCTACTCGTACTATGTAGAAGGTGTATAGAGTAGGTATCGTATCTCACCCAAAAATTCGAAACGGAATTACATGTTTTGAAATACCCTGAATCCAAGAAAATTATTTTAAAGCAAGGCAGTGTTTGTGTCTGTGGATAGCATAGCTCAAAAGGAATGGTATTTAAATTGAGTATCTTCCAAGAATGCGAACGAAGATTTTCAAGAAAATACCGCATCTTAAACTACTTTATACATGGGAATATTTCGAAAAATTTAATTCTCTAAACTGGCTATAGCGATTTTGATTAAAAAGCAGTATATTAAACATATTGACAAATAAAATTTATATCTTGAGCTCTCTGGAAATAGCCTCTGAAGTCTTCTGTTGTGGATGAATTTTACAGAATTTTTCATAACTGGTAAACCGTAAGATATAGACAAAAACTTGCAACACAAAACAATATAGATGACTTTAAAACATATAATCTATTTTATATACGTTTTTCTTGTAGAGTTGGCGTTTGTTTTTAGATATTACTTGTTATTGGATTTAATTTTAAACTACCTAGCTTTTCTCAAACGGGACTATTGAAAGCGAGCCGAACCTCAATTGTATCACTTCACGACCAGCTTTTAAAATATTTGACTATCTACTTACAAATAAGCAGGTAATAAGACCAATTCTGCTAATGTTTATCTCAATTAGCATAATGTAGATAAATCTATGGTCTTTTGTAACAATAATTTGTATGTGCAACAGTTAGAGGAAAATATATGTATGGAACAGAACAGATTTCATATTTTTATTTTCTCTATACGTGCTATATACATACTGTATAGAGAAGGTATTGCATTGCACCCAAAAATTCGATACCGAAAATTCAATACCGATATTTTACCTGAAATACATGTTTTGGGAGTACCTGAATCCAAAAAAGGAATTTTAGATAAAGGTCCGTGTGTGTCTGTCTTGTCTGTGTGTATGTCTGTGTGTGTCTGTGGGCAGCATAGCTCAAAAACAAAAATACAGTTAAATACCAAATATACCGTTAAATAAGTTCAGTATCTTCCAAGGATCCGACACAAAGATTTTCATGAAAATTCCCCCACCCCCAGCTGCCCTTCACTTGGAAAAATTTTTGAAAATGTTGATTTTCTAAAAAAGGGCTCTAACAATTTTGATTAAAATATCGTATATTAAAGATATTTACCTCATAAATAATATGTATATCTTGAATTTTCTAGGAATAGCCTCTGAAGACTACTTTATTCTGGATGAATTTTATGAAATTTTGTGTAACTGGTAAACCGTAAGAGATAGACAAAAACTTACCCAACAAAAACTGTAGAGCACATTAAAACACACAATGTTACATACATTTTTTCGTGGAGTTGATCGTTTTTTAGATATTCCTTCCTTTGGTTTCAGCCTTATAGTTTTCTCATACAGAAATTTGTCAACTTCTGTCCATGCAAACAAAGGAACTTCAGTTACATAGTAACCAGCTTTTGACTATCACTTTAACCTATGGTGCTCCCTATTTTCGCTTTTACTTACATGGAAGAAAGTAATAAGTCTATTTCTGCTAATTTTTTCTCACTTAGAATGAAGTAAATAGAAGCATAAGCTTTTTAGCAATAATTTGTTTCAGAGATGTAGAGAAAGTCATGTGATTGAAGCATATCAGATGTGTTATTAAGGAGTCCTCAAAACATGTATTTTCAGTGAAAATTTTGCTTCTAATTTTTTAATAGAATATAATATTTCCATGACTTACTCTACGTAGTAGAGAAAATAAAAATGAGTTTCGATGGAAACCACAATTTGAAACTATTGATAAATAATAATGATTAATGTAAAACAAAGGAAAATTGT
This sequence comes from Hymenopus coronatus, assembly GCA_030762935.1. NCBI lineage: Eukaryota > Metazoa > Arthropoda > Insecta > Mantodea > Hymenopodidae > Hymenopus > Hymenopus coronatus. The sequence goes on from CM060898.1 coordinate 125,743,040, forward strand.
AATGTTTGTATTTGAGTGTTCTGATCCCTGTTGTGCAAACGAACATCAATATTCCGAACATCGCCATGTTTATGTTGCAGAGGGGAGAGGAATGCCCAGCATGCACTGCTAAGGTTCCTGCGGTGCCCTTAGCATGCTAACTACCGGCTCGCTCTGTTGACATCAAGTAAGTCCATTTATTGTCTTTATTATCATATACCTTATTAGAATAGAGGTCATAAGTAGTGAAAGGATTTTAAGGTAAATACTAGGGACGTTCAATTAGTGCTTAGAAAATCCAAGAAATTGCACTCGTAGCATTGAAAAAAAATTTTATTTTATACCCGTCTTCTCTTACTAGATGGCAGTTAACGTTTCAGATATATCTATCTCGTGGTTTCTTTGCAATACGAGATTGAATCAAAAATCGTGTCCTTCTTTAGAAAGATGGAAAAAAAAAAAAAAAAAACATTTCGTGCGGTAATTAAACACTCCTATTTAAAAAGCTTAACACCAAAAAAGCTAAAAGCCGATTTCATTTAAGTACATGACACATCTGCTCCTGCGTTTTTAGCAATTTACATTTGGGTAAATGAATTTAAACGTGACCTTACATCCACAATTGACGAAATTATTGACAAAAGCCAGGATATGATTTTGAGTGATTGACGAAACAAAGTTCGCGAAATAGTACAGGTCACGGGCATAACACAAGGTACAGTGTTCTCAATTTTGTGTTCAAACCCGGCGGAGGACGATGGATTTTTTCGGGTGTAATAATCCTTAGCATGGCTTCCTATGGAAGGGAAGTAAAGCCGTTGGCCTCGTGTCATAGATTTAAGGCATGTAAAAGAACCTCAAGCGTGATAGAGACGCCTCTGAGCTAAATTAATCGGTCTTTCACGCCCAGTATAGAATGGGACGCTGAGAACATCAGTAGCTAAAGAGCGTCCATAAATAACACGCCATTTTCTCAATTTTGCACCAAAAATTAGTCTGACAAACGTGTCGTCAAGATGGGTGCCGCGTTTGCTCTCAATGGAGAATAAACGTAATCGTGTATACGTTTCAGAAGCTAGTTTGTCACTTTTCCGTCAATACATAATTGTGGATGAAACATGGATCCACTTCTACACTCCAGAGACAAAGGTACAGTCGAAACAGTGGGCTTTTAAAGGCGAATCGGCTCCGAAGAAGTCTAAGATGGTGACATCTGCAGACAAGGTGATGGCCTCGGTTTTTTTGGGATGCACTTGAAATCATGTACCTACATTGATTATTTGCAGAAAGGAAGAACGATAAATGGAATTTTTATGTATAGTTATTGCATCGGTTGAAAGGAAAAATCCAGAAAAATCACCCTCATCTGGGAAAGAAAAAGATGCTCTTCCATCAAGACACTGCAAGTGTGCCCACCTGCACAGTTTCGGTGGTAAAAATTGTAGCAGTAAGGTTCAAATTATTACATCAATCGTATTCAGCAGATTAGACCCCCACGACTTTTATTTCCAAATTTTAAAAATGGCTCGGCGGAAAACGATCCATCGCTAACAAAGAGGTCTCTCTCAAACAGATGCCTTGATTTGGAAGGCTTAAAACAGTTGGAGAAATGCTGGAAAAAGTGTATCAAGCTAAAAGGAGATTATGTTATAAAAGTCTGATGGGTTACCATTCATATGACTTTCTCTATATCTCTGCAACAAATTATTCTTAAAAAGCTTATACTTCTATTTACTTCATGCTGATCATACTATTACTTGCTTCCTTGTAAGTGTAAGCGAAATAAGAGAGTGTCATAAGTTAAAGTGATAGTCAAAAGCTGGTTGCTATGTCACTGAGTTCCTTTGTTTGTATGGACAGCAGTTGACAAATTTCTGTATGAGAAAAGTATAAGTTTCTCAAGGCAGAAACCAAAAACAAAGAATGTTTCAAAAGCGATGAACTCGACGAAAAAAAATGTATGTAACACAAATTGTATGTTTTAACGTGCTCTACATTTTTCCTGTAGTAAGTTTTTGTCCATCTCTTACGGATTAGCAGTTGTTGAAAATTCCGTAAAATTCATCCAGAATAAAGTACTCTTCGGAGGCTATTCCCAGAAAATTCAAGATATACATTTTATTTTTCAGGTAAATATCTTTAATATACTAAATTTTAATCAAAATCGTTAGAGCCATTTTTGGTTATATCAAATTTTTTTATAAAGTTCCATGTAAAGGGTAGTTGGGGGTGGGGGGATTTTTCTCAAAATCTTCGTGTCGCATTCCTGGAAGATACTAAACTTAAATACCAAGTTTGGTATTTTACCGACTTTTTGTTTTTGAGTTATCATGTTCACAGACACACGGACACACACACACACACAGGGACCTTTATCCGAAAATGCCTTTTTTTAGTTAAAGGAGACCCTAAAACATATATTTCCGGTGAAATCTCGGTATCGAATTTTTGGGTGGAGTGCAATACCTTCTTTATACCTACGTACATAGTGCGTATAGAGAAAGTAAAAATCTACCAAACGTAAATTGTTTTTCTATCATTTTCTAAGGATTTGCAAAAGAGAGGAAAATGGAGTAGTGGTAGCGATCTGGCAACGTATCGCATTCGCTGCAGAGTAGAACTCTTCCCATTTGAAAAACATAATAGTATGTCATGTACTAAAATACTCCTGCTATGTATATAGTTATCTAATGTACAAAATAATGTAAATGTACTAATATGTAATAATTAATATCGAATAAACGGTGTAATAATAACAATATTAATAATAATAATAACAATTATAATAATAATAAATAACTAGTACATTTTGCTTTATGTACTACATATAATAAGTATGGGAAATAATGTATTTCACCCAAAATTCGCTGTCGAGATTTCACCGGATATATGTTTTGAAGCCACCTGAATGAAAAATAAAAAGCTTTTAAAAAAGGTCTCTGTGTATATCCGTAAACACAAAGCTCAAGTCGGTTAAACGCCAAACCTGGTATTTTAGTTCAGAATGTTCCAAGAATCGGACATAAGGTTTTCAACCCAACCCAATCTACCCTTTATATAGAAAATTGTCGCAAATATTTGATTTTCTCAAAAAAGCTCTAACGTTATTGATTAAAATGCCGTATGTTGTTTTAAGACTTATTCATGGCAGCTAAAATTGAATTTTTTTGGAAATAAGCTCCTTTGGATCACTTTGACATATCTGTTAAACCGTAAAGTTAAACAAAAGTTTACCTCACAAAAAGTAGATCTTGTTAAAGGCACATAATTTATTCAAACACATTTTTTTGTAAAATTAACCATTTTCGAGATATTTATTGTACATGGTTATCCTTTCCTTACGCTTATCGTTTTCTCAAATGGCAAGTATTTTTACGTTATTTTTTAATTCTTTGTTATTTTACTGATGGCTATGGAAGGAGAATGTAACTGCAGTATCAACACTTAGCGACCAGCTCTTGAAATATTTGAATATCGTTTTAGCCTAGTATATTCCTTTATTGCCCTTTTCCTACAAACAAGTAAGATCTTTCTGTTAATGTCTGTCTGGATTAGCAGAAGAATAAGGTTTTGTAAAAGAACTTTGTTGCAGGATAAGAAGTACAGAACGTTATGTGAATTTAACACATCTGATTTGTATATCTTACATTGATTGTAACATAGGAACAATAGTATCTCAATTACATTTTCCCCCATATATTTTTACAAAATAATTATTTAGTAATACAATAATTCCGCTACTTATGAAGATAATAACGAATGCCGAATTTGGTATTCCAATTATGCTGTTCACAGAAATTCACATATAGATTTTATGAACATGTGGTTTTGGATTCAAGGATCTTACTTGGAATTTAATCTCAATATCCAAATTATTTTTTTGGCATACAGTACTTTCGTATACTATAGCTAAGTAGTGTGATGTAATCTGATGTGTTCCATTCACATGACTTTTTCTACATTCTATAACAAATTATTGTTAAAAAACTTGTTTTTCTATTTACTTCATGCCAGTCAGTCAACATAAAATGGGCAGAAATGGTTTCAATATTTGCTTCCTTATAAATAGAATGGAAATAAGGAAATGCACTGACTAAAACGATAGTACAATGTTTTAAATGCTGGTTGCTATGTAATTGAAATTCGTTTCTTTGTGCGGCCAGGAGTTGACAAACTCCCGCAAGAGAAAAGTGTAAGTATCACTAGAGCTGATGCCAATATAAAGGAATATTTCAAAAAAGGGTAAAAAAAAAAAAAAATAATAATACATAAATTATACGTTTAATGAGATCTATACTTTTTATGTAGTAAGATTTTGTCTAACTCTTACGCTTTAGCAGTAAAATTCAGGAAAATTCATCCGGGTTTAAGAGGCTTTTAAAGGCTATTTCCAGAAAACAGAACATATACATTTTATTTCTCATGTATATTTAATATACGACATTTTCATTAAAATCATTAAAGTAATTTCGAAAAAAATACATTTTCAGAATTTTTACCATGTAAGAGGTAGTTTGGGATGGGGGTTTTCTTGAAAATTTTGGAGTCGCATTGTTGGAAGATAATAAACTTAAACACCAATTTGGTATTTAACGGAATTTCTGTTTTTGAGCTATGCTGTCCACAGACACATGGACATACTGACCTTTTTTCCATTTTTTTTTAAATTTATTTAGGGAGTATTAAATCGTGTATTTCATATAAAATTTCGGTATCGAGCATTTGGATGGAATACAATACCTTCTCTATATGTATGTACGTAGTACGTGTAGCGGAAGTAAAAATTCCACAGCTTTCAGTTACCATATGCTCGTAATTTTTTTAGGTAACTTCATAGCTCGTTATTTTCTCGTGGTTTTCTTGCAGTAAGGGTTTCATTCGAATTATTTGTTCGAATGTAACACTCGTGCCGTATATTTATAATAATTTTACACAAAACCATCTGTGACACTTTTCCTGTGAAGTATGATTTATATACAACCCGCTGCATTAGTCCAAGAAATGGAGGCTGATATAGCACCTTAACGCTGACTAGGAACGGGTGAGCTTGCTACTTAACTTGGTGACTATATATCTGCCAATTATCCCTACAATGCGCGCTTGCTGGAGAAGATATTCTTGGAGGAAGAGTTACTGGAAACCGACCGAAGTCTCTGCGGAATTTAATCACATGGCGAGGGATGTAAGTTTTGATTAATTTAAGTGCACTGAAGCTCACATGTGAAGATAACTCGACTTGGAGGAGTATGGACAGATTGAATTTCCTAACATGCCAGAGGCGGGTACTCCCCGTTATGTTCAACTGCTCTTTTTGTCTGTCTGTGAGAAAGGAAAAGAAAGAAAACATTTGCCAAGTTAAAGGCCGTGTCACACGGAATGCACAGGATTAAAGGCGTCATTACACGGAGCGTTGTTTCTTATGGATATTAAGCTTGATGCATTTTCGTTATTAAACAGTTCTCTGTGATACAAATACAGAGCAGTTGTTTTATAGACCGGCTCGAATCGCGTGTATGTGTGCTAAGTGCGCTATCTACAGTACCGGTGAAAGGATTCTGTTCTAAAACTTCCGCACTAATCATGAGTAGTAGTAACCTGCATAATAATGAGTACTTACTTTTTTGGTGTTGTAAATGGAGTACAGGTGGCGCTGTAAGTGAATGGTTAGACCGCTCGTCTCCCATCTAGGCGGCCCGGGTTCGATCCCAAGCACCCGCAAGGGGGATTCGTGGTAGACGAAGCGGCGTTTGGATAAGTTTTCCCCGAGGCCTCCGGTTTCCCCCGCCACTTATTCCACCGATTGCTTCATCATCAGCTTTCCAGTATTCAATTTCATATCATTTACATTTCATATCATCCTCATACTCATGTTCATACCTGGCTACAGGCCGACCCCTCGTAACAATTTCTCTATTCTGTGGTTTCGTGCCGTAGGCTCCCCGACAGGCTTCTAGCCCCTAGGCATTGCCTTGGTGCACATTATTTTGCAATATTAAAACATATAGCTGCTTGTAGTTATTGTCTAGTAATTAAAGCATGGCGTTTCTCAGAGCGTCTAGCACATAGACCTCTATAATTGGAACTCTGGAACTCTTCTACTTTTTACTTTCTCTACACGTGCTATGTATCTACATATTGTGTAGAGGAAGTATTGTAATACACCCAAAAATTCGATACCCTCGAATCCAAAAAAAAAATTTGGAAAAAGGTCCGTTTGTGTGTGTGTGTGTTTCTATGGACAGCATAGCTCAAAAACGAAGAATCAGTTAAATACCAAATTTGGTATTTAAGTTCTGTATCTTGCAAGGATGCGACACGAATATTTTCAAAAAAATGACTCCCCCCAATTACTGTTTACATAGACAAATTTTCTAAAATGTTGATTTTCTCATAAATGGCTCTAACGATATTTATTAAAATGTCTTATACTTAAGATGTAAACATTCCAAATAAAATGCATATCTTAAATTTTCTGGGAATAGCCTCTAAACACCTGTTTATTCTGAATGATTTTTATTGAATTTTGCATAACTGGTAAACCGTAAGAGATAGAAAAAATCTTAGTATACAAAAATGCAGATTACGATAAAACACACAATTTACGTTATATAATTTTTTTTCTAATAGTTAATCGTTTTTGAGATATTTATTGTTATTGGTTTCAGCTTTAAAATGTTTATCTTATACAGGGGTTTGTCTATTCCTGTCCATACAAACAAAGGAACTTCAGTCACATAGCAAGCAACTTTTGACTATCACTTTAACCTATGGTACTCCCTTATTTCGCTTCTACTTACAAGGAATAAAGTAATAAAGGCTATTTCTACTAATTTTTTCTTGATTAGCATCAATCAAATAGAAGAATAAGCTTTTTAACAACTATTTGTAGAGATGTAGAGAAAGGCATGTGTATGGAACATATCAGATTTTTAAATATACATAAGGAAATATATTTTCCTTTTTAGGGTTATCTGTTTCGGAATTCATTGCGGTTATGGTTCAGTAATTTTAAATTATGTGATATAGGTTATATTGTGTTTATTATTTCCCATTTATTTGATTTGGTGTTAAATGAATATGTCAACGATCAGTTCCTACCAATATGGGGAGACCTTGAGGTAATATTTATTCCTTTTTTCTGTATTTACGGTACTTGGTCTTAAATTTGGCTGAATTATATTTTGAGTTGAATTGAATGAAAAGCATAGATAACGCTCTAAGTGTCACGTGAGGATGTGCTTCTCCATTTAAGGATACTTAGTGGAGACAGAGTATCAGTTTCCATGCTGAACCTCGATGATATATATATATATATATATATATATATAAGATGTTTTGAACCCTATTCAAGCTATCGCAATGAAAATGTTATCACTTATATAATAACTTCTAATTTAGAAATCATAGTCAATTCACAACTTGAGTTAATAATTCCCAACTTGTTGATATTGCAACAAAGAAAAGAATTAGCTATTTGTTTTACATATTTTCTTCTTTGCGTGCATTTCTCTTATAAAATCAAAATGAAACACTTCAGAATTTGTAGTCACTTTAAAAACATGTTATTTGGCATAGTTGGTGAAGGATTAAGCGTTTTTAAACAAAATATATGTTTTTAAAGCTACATAATTACATATGTATACGTTATTTTAAACTTAATTTTAGTTAGCTAATTTCTCTAGGAATAACATTTAATGTGATGACTAAATCCTACTAAGCATTCCCTTCTTGGACCATTTTATCGGATTTACGTACTAGCTGTTTAACAAACAAGACAGAAATTCCGAGTATACGAGAGGTACAATATCCACGTTTTAACATAAATTTTTTCGTAGCTGAAATCATTACTTATGCATTGTTTTCTAAATATTGCATTCATACTTCACTAATAAATATATAAAATAATAATCTTAATACCCTATATTGGCTGCTCTTTCCACGATTCCAACAGATGCTGCACATGGTCTTTTACTATACTAAGGTAGAAACTTTTGATTTCCCTTGCAAACTTTGTTGAGGATATCGCTCTACCTACTGCCATATTCGTATCAATTACTTGCTGACAGGCTCTGAAGAAGCAATACATTATCACTCCACTTAATTGTGCCTGGTTTCTCAAGTAAGTTTAAAACCTGGGTTTATGCAGGGCTTTGGTTCGGATAGACGGGAGGTAATGACTCATTCGCTACGTTATACGGAGAAAGGCAACGTTGCTATTTGAAAATTTTAGATTCAAATGCTGCGGTTCTCAGCATGTCATTCTGTGCTGAGCGTGAAAGACCGCTTAATTTTGCTCTGAGCCTCTTTAACAGGCTTGCGGTTCTGTTACGTGCCGTAAATCTACTACAGGAACTAAAGATTTTACTTCCATTCCAAAGGATGCCATGCTAAGGATATTTACGTCCGAAAATATCCATCGCCCTCCGCTGGGTTTGAACCCCTTAGGAACCAATAGCTAAGCATGTTACCCCTAGACCACGGAGAAAAACTTGATCTGAATGATAGTCAACATTTTTGCATCCGTAGCAAAATTCTGATACCAAAGATTTATATATTTATAAATATATATATATATATATTGTTATAGAATATTCATAATAAAACATGTTTATAGCTCACATATGTAAGTTTCCACTTCCCTATTTAAAGAAAAACAAAATATTTTTGTAAACTGTCTAAAGTGAATTAATTTTAACACGTAGTTTATCCATAATTATGTGTTTGCCAAATATACCTTTTTACACTGTTTGGATTTCAGTGATCCTGGATGTAAAAATCTCACTCTGACTTTTAAACTGCATATACTTTCGTTGCAAAACATGTTTCCTTCTCTTATAGTGAAATACCCACGTCCAAACTCCACCACATGTCCAAACAACTTTGTGTGTTTACTTTTAACATGGCTGTTCCTCATATAACTGTTCACTCTGTTGAAAGCGAATGACAGATGACTGTACGTGTTGACAATGAGAGCTGTCCATCCGCCGTATAGCTGAACTGAAGCATTGACGTCGTGCGGGGCAAACATCTACACCAAAACCCCTAAGAGGCAGAGTCCCCGAAGGCTCTGTATTATCACCCACCTTGTTTAGCCTTTTCATGGCAGACTTCCCAACAGTGCAGGGCGTCAACGTGGCCCAGTTTGCTGATGAGGTCCTGCTCTACCGCACTGACAGGAACATACGCAGAGCCATCAACCCCATACAGAGACACCTCCGTCTCGTTCAGGACTGATGAGGACAGTGGCGGATGTCCGTTAACCTGGGCAAAAGTCATACTGTTCTGTTCTCCAGAAAACGCCTAGCAATAACCAGATACCCAACTTTTCCTATCAGGGCCAAAGTATAGAGTGGGGAAATTCAATCAAATACCTGGGCGTCACTCTTGATAAGGGCCTAACTTTTCGTGAACACGTGCAGGGATGGTCGGACAGAGCGAAGGGGGCGGTGGCCTCCCTTTACCCTGTACTGGCCTCCCAGATGCCGGTTCACCTAAAGTTACGCCTTTTCAAGGCCCTTGTAGTCCCCCTGGTGTTCTACGCCTGCGAAATGTGGGGTATGGCAGCAGACTCCTGGCTTCTCTGATTACAGCGGGTACAGGATAGAGGACTCCGATCCATATATTCTGTATGTCGACGTTTCCCTTTGAGGCTACTATATGAAGCTTCGGCCCTCCCATATGTGGAAGATGTAATTAGGTGCCGGGCTCAAAAATTCTACGCCAGATTGGGCGACCATGAGAACGCACTTGTCAGATCTCTGGAGGAGTACTTACTTACCCACTGAACGCCGAAAGTGGCGGTGCCGGGTTTCCCGCATGGCTTGTGGGCACCCCCGGTAACAACGGCTTTAAACCAGCCAATGGCGTAATAGCTGAACAAGCACTCCCCCCTCCCATTGGGAGAGGTCTATCAAAATTCACCAACATAATTAAATAAAAATAAACACCAGCGGAGCAGAGGAAGGTATGCTGCTCCTGAAAAATGCAACCGCTTGAGGAGCCTACTAGCGCTACCTCCTTACAACCAACACTCGAAACTCCAAAAATTTAAAACATCAACTTTCACCTCATTCCTGTGGTTAAACCCTTACCAGGGTAGGTACACAGCAACAACACCTAGGCTCACCACGAGCCTACCAGACACGCACGCACGCACGTTGCGTCATGCGAGGTCTGTTGTTCATGCACAACCTTGTCGGGTCTCGAGGTAATGAGGTCTGAGTCTAATTTTCACTAATACTAAATCGTAGCCTGGTAGTAACAATAATTGTACTACTCTGTCAAGAAAGTTCCAGGAATTGGTCAATAAGACACAAAAAATGAATGGTTCATCCAATTTTATTTTATCGCCTTCAAAGTAGGCGATACATTATGCATTATACATTTATGCCAACGAATAATCTAATCATCAAAACATTTTTGTAGGCCCTTTTAGGAATCGATGTCAATTGTCGATCCGAATTTTCCTTTATGTCTTCTATTGACTGAAAACGGGTGCCTCCAAGTGGTAACTTGAATTTTGGAAAGAGAGAGAAATCAGCAGGAGCCAGATCAGGTGAATACGGTGGTTGTTCGATGAAATTTGTTGAGTTTTTGGCCAGAAATTCGTCCACAGTAATATCTTTGTGTGCTGGTGCGTTATCGTGGTGCAGAATCTATGAGTTGTCGTTCCACGAATCTGGCCTTTTTCGCCGTATTTGTTCTCTCAAACGCCGCACACTCAGATAATAGTCTTTATTTACCATCTGACCTTCTGGCAAGAACTCTGAGTGCACGACACCGCGATAATGGAAAAAAACTGTCAGCATGACCTTCAGTTTTGATCGAGTTTGACGTGCCCTTTTAGGTTTCGGTTCAGTTGGAAAAGGCCATTTGGAAGCTTGTTCACTGGTTTGAGTGTCAAACTCGTAAACCCACGTCTCATCACCAGTTACAATGCGTTTCATGAATGTGGGTTCGGAACTAGCTCGTTTTAGCATGTCTTCAGAACTCTTACGCGATTGAGCTTTTGTGGAAAATTCAAGTCTTTCGGAACTAGCCGAGCTGCAACGCGTGTCATGCCCAAACTATTGTTTAAAATGGTACGAATCTATTTGTGAGACACAGAAAGTTCAGCGCCAATCTCTTAGACCTAAATGACGATTTTCAGACATCATTTTCTTCACTTTAGCGATGTTTAGCTCAGTTGAAACCGATGATGGCCGACCAGAGCGAGGCAAATCTTTCACCATTGTGGTAGACGAGTGACCCCGGGGAAACCAAGAAAAGTCCATGGTTCAAATGGGGATCACTCGTTGCCATGTGACAAATAAAATGTATATCTTGAATTTTCTGAGAATGTCTCTTAAGACCTTGTTATTCTGGATGAGTTTTGCAGAATCTTGCATAACGGTTAAACCACAAGAGAAAGACAAACTCTTAGTACACAAAAATGTAGATCTCGTTAAAGCACATACTTTATGTAACCTACGCTTTTCTTGTAAAATTGACCGTTTTTACTTTCTCTATACGTACTATATACATAGCGTATAGAGAAGGTATTGTATAGCACCCAAAAATTCGATACCGAGATTTCACCGGAAATATAAGTTTTGAGAACCTCTGAATTCCAAAAAAAACATTTTAAGAAAAATTTCCCTGAGTGTGTGTGTGTGTGTGTGTGTGTGTGTGTGTGTGTGTGTGTGTGTGTGTGTCTGTGGACAGCATAGCTCAAAAACGAAAAGAGCGTTAAAAGCCAAACTTGGTATTTAAGTTTTATATCTTCCAAGGATGCGACACGAAGATTTTCAAAAAAATCCCCCACCCCAAACTACCCTTTGTATGGAAAAAATTTCGAAAATGTTGATTTTCTTAAAAATGGCTCTAACGTTTTTTATTAAATTCTCATATATTTAAGTTATTTACTTGCCAAATAAAATGTATATCTTGAATTTTCTGGGAACAGCCTCTGAAGACTACTTTATTCTGGATGAAATTTACGGATTTTTTAGATATTTCTTGTTATAAGTTCCAGATTTTAACTAATTTTTCTCAAACAGGATTATGCAAAGTGACCTGAACCTCTATTGTTTCACATAGCAACCAACTGTGTACTCTCTTATTTCCATCCTACTTAAAATGAAGCAAGTAATAAGACCAGCTCTGCTAATGGTTACATAGATTAGTATGGTGTAGATAAAAGAATAATCTTTTTTAAGCCTAGTTTGCTTTTGAAACAGCTAGAGAAGGTTATGTGAATAGAAGACATCACATTTTTTTAATTCGGTTTTCTATTTCCGCTTAGTAGTGGCGATAACTTTAACCTTCGTCTCCATGTCGCCCTCATTTAACCCTTTTAGTGCCAACCACGATATAATCGTGATCCGAAAATTCTGCCAGAATTGCCAATCACGATCTAATCGTGATGCTTGTTATATGTTTTAACTCTTTCCAGCGGAAAAGCCTGTGTACTTATTACGTCTTAGCCTTAGAGAAAGGTTTTCTAGGGCGTTTCAGGACCTTATCTTTACACTCCATGCTCTAAATTAGCTCCAAATTTAATTTCACTAGCCGGTGTTTGTTTATGTTGGTTTAAACATGGCGTCATCTAGCCATAGGTTATGAGCCGAAAGGGAAGTAAGAGCTGTAGTTCAGGATGTATTAGAAGAAAGTGGGTGATTTTGAATCATCAGACATTGATGAAAGCCTTTCTGACATCGACTTAACAGAGGAAGATATATATTTTAGCTTCACCAATGAAAATGCGTCTGAAACAACGGTCCTCATATAATGGGTGTAGTTAACAAAATGGACTTAACATAGGTCAGACGATGCTACAATGTGAATCAACAATTCAATTACACAAGTGCTAAAGTGTATAGTAGTCTATGATACATTTCTATCCTATTGCTTTATACCATTTTCATTAATAGTGGCGTCATGCTTATGTGTGTGTGCATGGTGCATGTGCTAGTGTATGGTGATTTTTATTTGTTTATTTATTTGTGTATTTATTTTTCCCGTTTTTAACTTTCAGGTTACGTAAATTTATTTCTGTATTTTAAAAAATAAAACACCAGACCAAAAGAGACTGCTGTATTAGTGAAGAAATGCCTGTACTTTCATTTAATTAGCCTGTAATTTTTTGTAGTAAAGTTTTGTATTTCTAATTATGATTATTTTGGAATTATTAATTTTATGTTCGAATTTTTTCATTTGTATTAATTTTTTAAAAATATAGAAGAGACTTCTCAACCATATCATGCATACTATAATGTTCACAAAAGGTTTTACTAAAACTGAAAAAGGATTCATCTTTCTATATCATTTGGTACTCATTTTATTTTTAATAATTTAACACTCTGAATTCTCCTCTAAAATTGTTTGGCACTTTTGAAACAGAATTTGGTATTCGAGTTGGCACTAAAAGGTTTAAGGTCGTAGGTTGTCATTCGGTTTAACGACAGGTATGAATATGTATTTCCTGTATGTATTTATGACCGTGTTTGTTTTCAGGCAGTCACTTAGAGGTCTGACGTGACTGGTGGTGTCAAAATGGAAATTTCACGAAGGTAAACACAGTCCAGCGGATTTGGCACATTGGTGTAAAGTTTTAAAACGCATTAATATTTAAAGTTTCATACTTTTTTGTTTTTTTAATTGCTTCATTTGAATAGCTCCCTTTAACATCTAAGGTCACATAGGGGACTTCGCATTAGAAACAACGTAGTCTGTAGAATCTTTACGTTGGGTTTAAAGCATTTTATTTTCCTCACACACACACACACACAAACATTTACTCTCGCATACATACTTCCGCACTCTGTGGAAGATAGGCAGTAATTCTGGTTAAAGAAAAATTTCCCGCACCAACTGGGAATCGAACCCGGGACCTCTGGGTGAGAAGTCAATTCGTTGACTACTCGACCATCGAGGCAGTCTTCATAATTTTTGTTCACCCTATGTAAATGAACACTTCCATTAAGGCAGGATTTGATAAACTCACTTTTAACAATGGTGTTCATGTTATGGGTATCTACTAACAGGTCTATCTGATGCTCTGACATTCGTTTTAAAAACAGCTAACGAATTAGATCCGATTTGTTCGTAAGATTAAACTAGGATATATTTAAACCTCATGTTACGTGCATAGCATATATCATTATATAGGAAATACTGAAAGCCTATGTACATTCGTATGCATAAAAACAGGCCCATTTCCCTAGATTGTATTAGTGCTTTTCTCTCCGTAAGGTTTTTACCTTCCGGTAACCAGACTTTGACTCCTTCCAGCCGGTATCAGTTCTTTTTTGAAACTAGTCTGAAGGACAAACAGGAACATAAGAACTATCAAATGAACAATGTTATAATCGTTGTGAAATGTCCGCGTGGGTCGCACACTGTTTGTGTGCAACATTTTACCTTGATTGATACAAAGGAAATTCGGAGTTCTAGAGGAAGGGGCGCAGAATTATTTAAATGAGCCGTTAAACTGGACAACTGGAATTGTTCGCATAGAACTAGTTCTAAAAATTCTCAATGTCGTTTTAGCTTAATGTATTCCCTTATTTTCCTTCAGCTTAGAGAAGGAAACCAATAATAAGATAATGTCTACTAACTTTTGTCTCGATTATTGTCAATTATCGAGAAGATACTTTTGTGAGAATAGCGTGTTAGCAGAACAGGTACAGAAAGCCATGTGAATGGAGAACGCCATATTTTTTTCATCAGCGACTTTATTGAATCTACCGAACGGGAATAACCAAACCGATATTGCAAATCTGATGTGTTCCATTCACATGCCTTTCTCTAAATTGCGGTAACAAGTTATTGTTAAAAAGCATATTCTTCTATACACTTTATGATAATCGAGATAAACATTAGCATAAATTGTCTTAATTACTTGCTTCCTTGTAATTAGAAATAAAACAAGCTAGTAAAACCATGTTAAAACAATGGTGAAAAATTTAAAATGCCAGTTGCCATCTGGATGAAATCTGTTTCTTTGCAGGGCCAGAAGTTTACAACATTCCGTATGAAAAAAAGTTTAAGTATTTTAAATCTAAAACCAATAGCAAGAAATATCTCAGAAATGGTTAATTCAACGAAAAAGACACATATGGCATAAATTCTGTGTTTTAACGTGATCTATATGTTTTAAAAAGTTTAGTAAAATTCTTTCAGAATAAAGAGGTCTTTGAGACTATTCTCAGAAAATTCAAGATTTATAGTTTATATACCATATAAATATTTTTAATATTCGGCATTTTAATCCAAATCATTACGTGTAAAGTAGTTTGGGGTGGGAGGACTTTTCTCAAAATCTTCTGGTCATATCCCTGGAAGATACCAAACTTAAATTCTAAGTTTGGTATTTGACCGACTTATGTTTTTTTTTTTTTTTTTTTTTTGTGTTATCGTGTTCATCGACACACGGACACACCGACACAAGGAAACACACACACTGACCTTTTTCTGAAAATACTTTTTTTTTTGATACAGGGGATTCTAAAACGTGTATTCCGGTGAAATGTCGGTATCAATTTTTTTATTGAAATGCAATACCTTCTCTATACACTATGTACATAGTATGTGTAGAGAAATTAAAAATACTAGTGAAGCATGAACACAAGCTGTAAGTTGTAATATTAGTCTTCGGTAGTTTTAAGGAGGTAGTGTACCCTGCAAGTTCAATGGCCAGACTATGCTCGTGAAAGACGGGCTGGTCATTTTTATGGGAGAAGTCTGTGCAGTACCAACGCAAACAGCTCCATATTTTATACACTTAGATATTGTACAACCTTTTGAGGACATAGGGTGTTACGGAATAGAAATTTATAAAGTAAATTTATTTCTAAGATGGTAAATTGAAGAGTAGTAATGTGGACCACGTTACAGAGCCAAGTATGAGGCGTTTGTAGCCCTGTACTCAGATGTGTGCTGACGTCGGCGGTCCTTAAAGATTCACTCCACTACCAGAAGAGTAGATCTACGTACCTTTGTTGTGCCTCAGCCTGTATGCTGGTTTGACTCACTCGGGGTGGAAACAATGAGCATAGCTTAGGGAGTGATCTTATGAAATTGCTTAGACACACGTTACTTTTCTTCAATTTATTGTCACTAGAAGTCACGATCTGCAAAGTAAATTATTTACTCGGAGCTTTCTTTATTGACAATTCACACGTATTTTACTTATAATCCTTTTCTCTTTTAGTTAGCTTTATATAATGAAATCTAGATGCGCGTCACTGACTTTATCTATCCACTACTGAGTGCACCGATAACCAAGTATCTATGAGAGTTGCGTTGTTTAACTTGAAAGCCGATGTAACTATGTGACAGCCCTGACGTAACTTCAATGCTTCGATGCAACTAACAGACAGCACCAGTGTAACTATGAGACAACCCCGCCCGATGTGCGGTAATCTTCTCCTAATATAGCAAAATTGCTGTCATGTGAGACCATTAATTAGCTTCCCTATCAAAATTATTATTAGTCATTAATTATTTATCAATTTAAAGCTAATATGTATGTACTTAACTGAGAAAATTCAGCTGGAGAAGAAAGCTGACGCCAATAGACTCAAAGGGGATGCGAAACGCTTTTGTTAGAAAGGTCTCTTTTGTCCAGTCACGTACCATCGAGTTACAACGGGGGTGAACAGTAAAATTCGGAAGACGGTAATTCTTCATTGTAAAAGACATGTCACGTGAGGTTTGCAGTGAACCCTGGGATAAGGAAATTGACCCTTGGGAAATATTTACGTCAATCGAGCGGCTTTTCTGTCCAATCAGAAAGAGCCGCCATGACGGTACTTTTTGTATATAAAGAGCGCAAGAAGGCACATCGTGATCTGTCTATGAAAATGATCTGTCCGTGAAAATCAGCTGTCCGTTGCGAGCTGGCTGTTACTAGCTGATTTATCTGTCGCTGTTATGCTGTCGTCGGGTTGAACTTAACTTCTTCACACAAAGTTAGACACTGTAACGTGTAACGAATTTAAAGTCAGTTACGCGTGCTAATGTATATAGTATTACGCAGAATTAAGGAAGAAGAAGGGGCTGTAATTGCGTGTGATCAGCCAAGTGTTAGAGTTCGTAACAAGTGTACAAGTTAGCATTGTTGTAAGGCAAATGTGCATATCTCGCTTCTCCTAGTAAGGAATAAACTCCAGGAAAGTATATAAGTTTTAATCATTATAAGATCACTCCCTGAACTACCCTCATTAGCTGCACCACCCCGAGTGCAGGCTGAGCAACACCGCAGCAAATTCAACGGTAGTAGATTCACCTTACCTAGTAAGTAGGTCTGCTCATAGGTAGTGGAGTGAGTCTTGCCAAAGCCTTCAATCAGCGCTCACCACATAGGGCGTCTCAAATGTGGTGCAAAAGATAACACCCAACGTCACCACGATCTTAACACCGCACATGGCGGCTTCTTTCTGATTGGGCAGAAAGATCGCGAAACTGGAGTCGATATTACCCAAAATACATCATTTTCTTCCCATGATGCAACATAACATCCATGTGACAAATATTACACACTGGAAAAGTACTCTTTTCCAAACTAAAAGGGACTTTACCGTCACGTGACTCGTACGTGCCTGGACAAAAGAGCATCTAATAACAATGAAAACCTCTCACTCCACTTTCAAAGTTTGGCGTGAACAACTCTTAACTGCTCTTACTAAAAGCTAATTTTTACACTCTTAATACATGAAATGATCTAGTATTTGCACTCTTTAAATATAAACTGATAGACAGTAAAATTACATGGTTATTATAGAGAAGTCAAATAACGGTCTCAAAACATTAGGAGCATCGGATATTTAGATTAAATTCTCTTCTTACTAGTGTCACGCAAAACACTATCTGTTTTTGTCAAAATTGACCACTTCGGGGTTTGCTTCTCAGAGACAATACAAGCTACGTTAATTGACCCTGTACCCTTCTTACTGTTTCTCGCTCCTTTACATGGTATCTCATACACAGGAGTTCTATATGCTGTCAGAGAAATGACAAATCAAGCTCACGGGCTTCCGCGCACACTTTTGTGCCTAAAGCAATTTACTGTTGCTATGTAACGGAAATAAATACATACTATTAGGTTTTTGCTTTATGTTTCATTACTGATCATTCCAAATATGTATTTTATATAAAAACACCCATAGATGAATTAAATTAGATTTATGAGAAATGACTGCATTATATATATATATATATATATATATATATATATATATACACACACACAAACAAATCTCCCTTATTGCTCAGTATCATATCTAACAAAAATAATAGATTAAAACTGTTATGAATTGATAAAAAGGTCGCTGACTTCATTTTGGGTTTAACCAATTCATCATCTTTTCATACAAAAAAGTTCCATATCTTGACTATACTTTGAACAAAATCTGATGTGTTTTATTCACATGACAATCTCTACACTTTTGCAACACATTATTATTCAAAATCTTATTCTTCTATTTACTTAATGCTAATCGAGAAAAAATTGGCAGTAAAAGTCTTATTTATTACCTGCTTCCTTGTACGTAGAAGGCAAATAAGGGAATAGACTAGGCTAATCGACAGTCAAATCGGTTAAAAGTTGGTTGCTATGTGATTGAAGTACTTTTGTTTGTATGGACAGGAGTTGTTACATTCCAATATAAAAAGCATAAGTATTTTAAAGCCGAAACTAACAACGAGGAATATCTCAAAAAACGGTCAACTCCGGGAACAAATGTGTATAACATAAATTGTGTGTTTTAGCGAGATGCGGTAAATGTTTTTCTATCTCTTACGGTTTAACAGATATGCAAAATTCCGTAAAAATAATCCAGAATAAAGTAGCATTCAAAGGCTTTTCCCAAAAAATTCAAGATATACTTTTATTCTTCAGTTAAATATTTATAATAAATATCCATTTCTCAGAAATATCCATTTCTAAGAAATTCAACATTTTTGAAATTTTTTTCATATAAAGGGTAGTTTGGGGTGGGGGTTTTTCTCAAATTCTTCGTGTCGCATTCCTGCAAGTTACTAAACTTAGATACCCAGTTTGGCATTTACCGACTTTTCGTTTTTGGGGTAACGGGTTCACAGGTACACAGCAGCCTTTTACTAAATATCTGATGTGTTCCATTCACATGACTTTCTCTACATCTCTGCAACAAACCATTATTAAAATATTTAGACCTCTATTTACTTCTACTTATCGAGAAAAAATTAGCACAACTACTCTTATTACTTGCTTCCTTGTAAACAGAATCGAAATAAAGGAGTACCAGGTTAAAGGGATAGTCAAAAGCTGGTTGCTATGTGACCGAAGTTCCTTTGTTTGTATGGACAGGAGTTGACAAATTCCTGTATGAGAAAATTTAAGTTTTTCAAAGCTGAAACCAGAAACAAGGAATATCTTAAACGATCAACTCCAAGAAACAAATGTATACAACATAAATTGTGTGTTTTAACGTGCTCTACATTTTTTCTCTCACAAGGTTTTGTCCATCTCTTACGGTTTAGCACTTATACAAAATTCCGTAAAATTCACCCAGAATAAAGTAGTTTTCAGAGGCTATTCTCAGAAGATTCAAGATTATCGTTTTATTTATCAGGTTAATATCTTTAATATACAAAATTTAATGAAAAGCGTTAGAGCCATTTTAAGAAAATCAAAATTTTCGAAAAAAAGTGCCATATAAAGGGTAGTTTGGGGTAGGAAGATTTTTCACAATATCTTCGTTTCACATCCCTAAAATATACTAAACTTAAATACCAAGTTTTGTATTTTACCTACTTTTCGTTTTTGAGCTATCGTGTTAACACTCACGGACACACCGACAAACGGACACATGGGCTTTTTTCAGGAAATGCTTATTTTGAATACAGGGGACCCTAAAACATATATTTCCGGTGAAATCTCAGTATCGAATTTTTGGGTTAAGTGTAATCCTTCTCTATACACTATGAACATAGTACGTATAGAGAAAGTAAAAATGTGATGTGTTTTCCATTCACGTGACTTTTTCTATATCTCTGCAACAAATTATTGTTTAAACGCTTATGCTTCTATTTACTTCATGCTAATCGAGAATGAATCAGCAGAAATAGACCTATTGCTTGCTTCCTTCTAAGTAGAAGCGAAATATGGGAGTACTATTGATTAAAGTGATTTTAAATTCCTTTATGAGAAAAGTATGTTTTTAAAGCAGAATCCAAAAAACGAGAGTATTTCAAAAACGATCAGTTCCACAAAAAAATGTTGATAGCATAAACTGTGTGTTTTAAGGTGCTCTACATTTTTTATGCTGTAAGTGTTTGTCCCTTACAGTTTAGCAGTTATAAAAACTTCGGTAAAATTCATCCAGAATAAAGTAGTCATCAGAGGCTATTCCCAGAATATTCAAGACATACATTTTGTATGTGAGGTAATATCTATAATATACGATATTTTAATCAAAATTGTTAGAGGCTTTTTTTTGAAAAAATCAACATTTTCGAAAATGTTTCCATGTAAAAGGTAGTTAGGGCTGGGGGGATTTTCTTGAAATCTTTTGTGTCGCATCCATGGAAGATAATTCTGAAGAAGTTTGGTATTCAACGGTCTTTTCAGCTATGCTATTCACACACAAACACACGGATCTTTTTGTAAAAAAAAATTTTTTTGGGATTAAGGGGGATCCAAAACATGTATTTCCAGTGAAATCACGGTATCGAATTTTTGGGTGGAATTCAATACCTGAATACTAAAATTGTTGTCGTGATGAAATAGTGTCTTAATTCAAATCATACTTTGAACGTTTTAAAATAATTAATTGAGATGAATCATTATGTTCCTCTCTAAATTCTTGTCAAAATTTTAAACATTTATTGTTTGATTGTCCAAAATATGGTATAAAGGGATTTAATTTAGGACATTTTAACTTCTGCCAAATGTCTTTCACACCACCAATAACCAAGATATTCAAAAGAAAATTTTGCTTTCATAAGTTTAATCAATTTATTGAATATATTTTTAAAACATTGTGATGAAATTATTGTTTACATAGATTTCTTATCTAGTATTTAAATGTGAATTCTGAATATTTGTTATAATATTACAAACTAAAGCCCTAGCATGTTATTTTAAATTAGGTCTAAACCTTTTGGAGTATAAATAAACAAATAAATATTACTTAGTAATTCATTACAGCAATAGACGCATCCGTGTAGTGACTAAACAGTGAATAAGTAGTGTTATGGAAACAGTGATTGATTAGTGCACCAGACTCATCCGTTATATCTTGAGTAAAGTGCATTTGTTTTCTCTGTGAATATCAGTGTGCAGTGATATTCCCGTACATAATGGTGGAAGTTCCAATAGACATCAACGCAATCATGCTTTACTAAGCTAAAATAATATAATGTAGCAATACAAAGAGATATCAAATTTATGATATGGACATCAAGTTGCAGTGATTTGGGTGCAAATATACATCAAGACAATTGGGTAAATATAGACTAATCATTGGTATTTTATGAACAAATGTTCTTATTAAATAGAACTCGATCTATTACTTTTCGCTACATAAATTCAGGAGCAACTCGTTAAAAGTTGGAGCTCTCCTTTTATTATTTATCTTAAATCATAGCCAGAAGGTATTAGCATAATACATAGAGCTAGTTAGGCCATTAATGGGCCAATATGGCCCAACTTTTTGAAATTACTATATTATTTTATAAATATATACATATATTTATTTTATATTGTATCTAATGTGTAAATGGGAATTGTTATTCTCATATTACTTAAAGAAACTAAAATTTTGGGAAAATCTAGTAATTTAAGAATGACAATTTAATACCGTGAACACCACTACGAAGAGCAGACTCTCAAATATATTTCCCCAATTTTACGGCAACTTTTATATGAGCTTAATAAACTTTTATATTTCATATTGGATGGAGAATGCAATAAAAAGTATATTTGGAAATTATACCTTTTAGTTTATACTGCATCCAATATGAAATATAATGAATTATTTCTGTCTGATAATAGCGGGCTCGAAATTGCGGAAATCTACCTATATATTTAAAAAAAATGGCGTGTTATTTATGGACGCTCTTTAACTGCTGAGGTTCTCAGCATCACATTCTAAATTGGGCGTGAAAGACCGCTTAATTTTGCTCAGAGGCCTCTCTGTTAGGCTTGAGGTTCTTTTACGTGCCGTAAATCTACGACACGGGTCCTACGGCTTTACTTACCTTCGAAAGGAAGCCATGGTAAGGGTTTTTAAACCCTAAAAAATCCATCGTCCTCCGCCGTGTTTGAACCCGCGAACTTTTATACATGAAATCAGCATGGTAACCATTACACTACGGAGGGCGACTATATATTTAAAATTATGTGTTAATGGTGTTGAAGTGTTATAATTCTAGAAGTTAATAGGTTTCTTCAAATATGCAAAAATAATTACAATTTTATAATTTCCGCGTTTGAGTGCTTTCAGCAACAGTAATTATGATTTTGAGGGTTTTAAAAGGGTTTAATAATAAATTGTACGATTCCAAAATCAGAGTGTGCTATCCTTCGGTTTCCAGAAACAATGTATACATTTTTATGTAAAGAATGTTTTCAGTACTAAATGATACTATTGTAATTAGTTTAGGATTGAAGACATTGCAATTATATGCCACTGATGAATTGGCTACCAGGCAAATACTATCTGCTAAATAGAGTGAGTAGAAGTGTTTCCAACTTCACATGTCTGTACTGCTGACTTGCACCATACCCCTTCGAGTGTGTGCAATTTCCTTTGTGGCAACTGTCATCTACCGCCTCATTTACGCTAGCGATCTCATTTCGCTCGACAAGGATCCAATTTTTACCTTCCCTAGCCCTGTATGTACAATGTACATAGTGGATATAGAAGGTATTATATTCAATCCAAAATTCGTTACCGAGATTTCACCACAAATAGATGTTTTGAGGTCCCGAGTCCAAAAAAGGTATTTTTCTAAAAAGGTCTGAGTGGGCGTCTGTGGACAGCTTAGCACAAAAATGAAAAGTTGGTTAAATACTAAACCAGGTATTTAAGTTTAGCATTTCCCAAGGATGAAAAGAGGATTTTCAAGAAATTTCCTCACCTCCGACTACACTTTATATGGAACATTTTTCGAAAATGTTAATTTTCTCAAAAACGGCTATAACCATTTTTATTAAATATCGTATACTAAATATATGCATATAGCAAATAAAATGTATATTTTGAATTTTCTGGAAATGCCCTTTGAGGACCTCTTTATTCTTGTTGGTTTTTATAGAATTTGTGTTAACGCTTAAATAGTAAGATAAAGACAAAATGTACTATAGAAAAAGCTACATCCTGTTAAAACACATAATTTAACTAATTAACAGGACCATGCAAAGCGAACCGAATCTCAATTGTTTCATACAGCGACCAGCTTTTAAAAGACTTGACTGTCGATTTAGTCTAATATATTCCTCTTTTTCTCTTCTACTTACAAGGAAACAAGTAATAAGATCAATCCTGCTAATATTTATCTAGATTAGCACAAGGTAGATAAAAGAATAATCATTTGAAAGAAAATTTTGTTTGTGGAACAGCTGGAGAAAATTGTGTGAATGGAACACATGAGATTTCTGTGTGTGTTTTATCCAGGCAACGTTTCTACCAGTGCATTTCTATCCTTGAGTTGACAGCTAGTATGGAGTCCTTTGTGTTGTAACAATGTAACTTGTTACAAGAAGACTCTCTACCCTCTATTGTTTAGCATTAAACTCCCATTACTTTCTCTATACGTGCTATATACATAGTGTACATGCTGTCAAGAAAGTACCGGGAATTGATCATTTAAAAATCATGTTTAAAAGAGGATTCGAAATTATTGTTGTCGCTAAGTTGGTACAGCTATCCTCTATATCCAAGCGGAGCTTGATCGTCATCTGTCATTTAGTTTGTTTACAGTACGCCATTTTTTTAGTTCATCTCAAAGGTAATTTGCCATTTTACAATGGATAAAAATATTGAACAAAGAATCTGTCTCAAATTTTGAATTGCAATTGGTATTTCGTGTGCCGAATCGCTGAAAATGTTACTGAGGGCTTACGGTGAATCGACTTTATCAAAAACACCAGCATATGAGTGGTATATTGCATTCAAAAGTGGTCGAGATGTGGTGCAAAATTTGTCTCACTCTGGTCGGCCAACAATGGTTTAAACTGAACTGAACATCGACATTTAGATCTGAGAGAGGTTGCCGCTGAACTTTCAGTGTCTCACAAATCGATTCGTACCATTTTAAACGATTGTTTGGGCATGACACGCGTTGCAGCTCGGTCAGTTCCGAAAGACTCGAATATTCTACAAAAACTCAATTGCATAAGGATTGCTGAAAACATGCTCGAACGAGCCAGTTCCGACCCCATATTCATGAAACATATTGTAACTGGTGATGAGAAGTGGGTTTACGAGTTTGAAACTCAAACCAATCAACAAGCTTCCGAATTGCGCCTTCCAATGGCACGTCAAACTCGATCAAAGCTGAAGGTAATGTTCAGAGTTTTTTTTTTTTTTATTTTTTCGATTATCGCGGTGTCGTGCATTCAGAGTTCTTGCCAGAAGGTCAGATGTCAAATAAAGACTATTACCAGAGCGTTATGCGGCATTTGAGAGAACAAATACGGCGAAAAAGGCCAGATTTGTGGAACGACAACTCATGGATTCTGCACCACGATAACGCACCAGCTCACAAGGCTGAACGAATGTGAACGAATTTCTAGCCAAAACTCAGCAAATTTCATCGAACAACCACCGTATTCACCTGATCTGGCTCCTGCTGATTTCTTTCTCTTTACAAAACTCAAGTTACCACTTCGAGGCACCCGTTTTCAGTCGATAGAACACAAAGGCAAATTCGCGGCGATAATTGACATCGATTCCTAAAAGTCCCTACAAAAAATGGTTTGATGATTGGATTAGTCGTTAGCATAAATGTATAATTTGGGCCTACCTTGAAGGCGATAAAATAAAATTGGATGAATAATTCAGTTTTTGTGTTTTATTGGAAAATTCCCGGAACTTTCTGGACACAATAGTATAGAAAAGGTATTGTGTTGGACCAAAAATTCGATTCCAAGATTTCACTGAAAATACATGTTTTGGGTCCCTCTAAATCCAAAAAAAGCATTTTTGGAAAAGGTTCGTGTGTGTGTGTGCGTGTGTGTGTCTGTGTATGTGTGTGTCTTTGTACTGTATAGCTGAAAAACAAAAAGACTTGGTATTTAAGTTTGGTATCTTCCAAGGATGCACCCTCAACTAGCTTTTACATGGAACTTTTTTTCAAAATTTTGATTTTATCAAAATGGCTCTAACGATTTTGATTAAAATATCGTATATTAAAGATATTTACCTAACAAATAATATGTATATCTTGAATTTTCTGGGTATAGCCTCTGAAGAGTACTTTAATCAGGATGAATTTTACGAAATTTTGCATAACTGCTAAACCGTAAGAAATGGACAAAAACTTACCACACAAAAAATGTAGAGCACATTAAAACACCCGATTTATGTTATATAAATTCTTTTGGAGGAGTTGATCGTTTTTGAGATATTCCTTATTTTGGGTTTCAGCTTTGAAAAACTTCTACTTTTCTCATATAGGAATTTGTCAACTCGTGTCCATACAAACAAAGGAACTTCAGTCACCTAGTAACCAGCTTTTGGCTTCACTTTAATCTATGATACTCCCATATTTCGCTTCTACTTACAAGGAAGCAAGTAATGATACTATTTCTTCTAATTTGTTCTCGATTAGCAAGAAGTAAATAGAAGAATAAGTTTACTAGCAATAGTTTGTTACACATAAGTAGAGAAAGTCATGTGAATGGAACACAACATATTTTTTTTTTATCTACTTCAGTTTAATCGATTAGCTACATAAATGTTGTTATTGTAGACGCAAAGACGTCAGAATTTTAAGAACTGGAAGTACGTTGTCCTTAAAATTCCAAAATTTTCCATGCAATAGCAAAAAACAACTGAAAATTGACAGACCTCTAAAGGAATGAATTAAATATTTATGAATTCGAACCACTAATAACGTCATGAAAATACCGTTGGGGTGTATATCCAATAGACAGTACTAGTTCAGTGGATACTGCTTTTTAGAAACCTTGTTATACTGGGCCTGAGCGTAGGTAAAATTGTGGAAGGTACAAATCGATAATTGCCAGAGGTGGGATTAGAACAAGATTGAAAGGCTCCTAGATCATTAAACATGTTCATTAAAGTCGTAGCACATATTCAACATATTTTTAGTTTAGATAAGCAACATCATTTTAATAGTTTTATAAAGCAAAAACACTTTCCATAATTTAAAGAATCCAAGGCAGGTTAAAACACAAATAATGCTTACACAGTAGAAATCCATTTACTCTCACGTCCTGCTATTAAACTAGCTCTGGCCGAAAGAACGTTAGAAACAACGTTATCTGGAATCGAGCTGGGTTTTAACATTTTGTCAAAAGGTAACAAAGGCCAAAAATGGTTCGCAACAGTATTACTCAGCACGGCCAAAGCTATGCAATCACTTGACGTTTCTCGTCGATCGCCGCTAGAAGTCTGGTGACATGCTCTCGTGGCTAGTCTCTTCACCTGCCCAGGAGTGTCCGGGACTGCGCGCCTGCGATTTAGCTCCGCCCACTTCCAATGCGGTCAGCTAGATGGAACCGGCTCCAAGGAAGTCGTAGCTTGGTTTGTCGCTGTCCATGTGAGTGTTTCGTATACTCGCCGATGCAATGTACTTGTACTTGCAAAGACATGTTACAACTGTATCGAAAATTGTCACAATTCTTGTAATATTCTGCGGCAACAGCTCAAATTGAAAATTCTTAATACAAATTTCCTAAATAGAAGTTTCCATATTCATGCTTCATAAAAGTGCCAACCTCAAAATTCAAATAGCTCTCTCTACACGTGAAGTGCAAACAACTTTGAAAAATCAAAACTAGAGCTCTGGTTTCCCGGAGTGGCCTCACTCACATGATTATCTCGCTCACAATGCGATGTGCACAAACAGGCCCATATAGCCAAAGCATATTGAGATCATGCGACTGTAGCATGTGTCGTGCAATCTGAAAGATCCTTCCATGTGTTTTCAAGCCGTGTGAATCTATAAACGCTCCCATTTGACGCAATGAACTTTCAGATTTCGCCACATGTGTCGCGCACCGTTCATAAATGAGTTCTTGGTTCTTGTCTATGTTCCTTCCTCGCCTGCGCTACCATTTGTAGTAAAACCAGGTGTTAAACACTACATATAAAAGTGGTTGTTAGAGATTAAAACTTGTTTCTTCTCCCCCCCCCTTTTTTTACTTTCTCTACACGAACTATGTACATAGTGTATAGAGAACGTATTGTATTCCACCCAAAAATTCGATACTGAGATTTCACCGGAAATATATGTTTTGGGTCCCCCTGAATCCTAAAAAAGCATTTTTACAAAAAGGTCCGTGTGTGTGTCTGTGGACAGCATAGCTCAAAAACGAAAAGACCTTGAATACCAAACTTGGTATTTAAGTTTGGCATCTTCCAAGGATGCAACACGAAGATTTTCAAGAAAATTCCCCCACCCTCAACTACCCTTTACATGGAACTTTTTTCGAACATTTTGATTTGGCTCTAACGATTTTGATTAAAATATCATATATTACAGATATTTACCTGACAAATAAAATGTATATCTTGAATTTTCTGGGATAGCCTCTGAAGACTAGTTTATTCTGGATGAATTTTACGGAATTTTGCATATCTGCTAAACCGTAAGAGATGGCTAAAAGCTTACCACATAGAACATGTAGAGCACATTAAAACACACAGGTCATATTATATATATATTTGTTTTTGGTGGAGGTGATGGTTTTTAAGGTATTCAGCTTTGAAAAACTTATACTGTTCTCATACAGGAATTTTTCAACTCCTATCATACAAACAAAGGAACTTCAGTCACACATGTGGTGATATGGTTTCCCTTATTTTGCTTATACTTACAAACTCTAATAAAACTATTTCTAGTAATTTTTTCTTGATTAACATGAAGTAAAGTGAAGCATAAGCTTTTTAACAAAAATTTGTTACATAGTCATGTGAATGGAACACATCAGTTTTTTTCTTCTCCTTTTTTTGTTGTTGACATTTTTTAGATATTGCTTGATATTGGTTTCAACTTTAAAACACTTAAACTATTCTCTTTCTGGCCAAGGAAAGAGTACCGGTGTTCAATAACAATTGCATAGCGACGATTTTTAAATATATCAACATCACGTTTGTCTAGTGTATTCCATTACTTCCCTTCCACTTGTAAGGAACTAAGTAATAAGTCATTTTATCTTGATTAGCGTGGTAAAGATGAAAGAATAATCTGTTATAGGAATAGTTTAATTGCACGCTAGATAAACTTATATGTATTGAGCACCCTAATTTAAGATGAGAAAACTTGCAAGGTTATAAAAGAGAAATTGATTGCTCTTTAGGCTGCATTTTTGCCATCTATGGCGTGAGTCATTGGTCCGGTTCTGCAAGACTTTCAAGGTTTAGCGAATAAGAACGTATTGTTTCCCACAATTACGCACTAGCACATTCACATGGAATTGTCCCCGCCAACCCCATAAATTGCGTTATGAACAATTGATGCCGCAACCCCCATGTTTGGCCGATCTGGCTCCCTGCACTTGTTCCCAAACATGAAGAAAGGCCAGCGGAAACGAAAAGTAGATCAAATGAGAAGGTCGCTGGGAAGCAGAGGCGCGTTTTGCAGAGGTTGAAAATTCTTATTATTAAGAGGGGTTAAAACAGTCACAGGAACTTTGGGAGAAAGGTCCCTAAAAACGGACTGTGAAAATTTGGGTCTTCATTCCTAAAATGAGTACTCATGAATCGACCTCGTGCTTTCTAAACTGAGAGTTGTTCACAGCCGAGGAAGTTTGGCACTAGACGGCATGACTGATAACTAGAGTCCGGTTTTGGGTTCCGAAGCGCACACAGAGCAGTCAGCAGTATAAAGACAGGGTAGTGGTGAGGGGTTTTTAGGGCAAACTTGCACGCGTTAAAGTATAATCTGTTTCCGAAGTAGTTCATTACATGTAATGCCATTATATGGACCTTTCTAATTCATAAAGTAACCACTAAGACATTTATTTCATAATATGATTAGTAAATAAAACTGTAATAATAAAATATAAAGCTTGATACAACAAATTCAGGATAGTAATAGACAGACCTTTGAAAAGACAATGAACATAAATCAACCAAATTCACTCAGAATTCATTGCAGTGAATTACAAGATACATCTTTACTGTATCGAAAGTAAAGTTTCCTCTCCTATCACTAAAAATATGTTGGAATCATCCACAAGTTTGTTGGGTTTCAAAGAGGCATATATATATTATTTAGTGTGATTGATTGTTGTGGAATTAAATATATAAACTAATGTTCATACCTTTTCATATTTCAACATATTTTTTCATCTGCCTTCTCTTTCAGTGTTAATTGGTTTTTATCTACTAGCAGGAACTGAACGAGACCAAGTAGTGCGCAATTTTAGATAGTGCAACATGTTTCGAAATAGGCTGTAGTAACCATGTCTACTCCATCATGTTTAGTTATACTCTGTGTGCATCGAACCCACAATCCGGACCTCTACTGACAACTAGCGTGCATCTTCCTGAATATAATGTGTTTCGAAGCATATTGCACTATCTAAAATTGCTCATTGCTTGGCCTCGCTCAGTTTACCCGCCTTGGGCATGGCTGTTTGTGTGCTTGTATGTGTGTGTGTGTGTATTAGAAGTAAAAGGCAGAAACGGTAATCAAATGGAAAACAAAAGAAATGTTGGGAAAACAGCGGAAAAAAAGGAATACAGCCCCGAAGTCACGAAAAACCTCCAAAACATGTGTATATATAAGGATGCTGAAGGCGTAGGAGTAGATTTTGGAGTTGTTGTGTGGTCAACTTGTTGCTTTCATTGCTAGTAAACTTCATTTGTTGTGATTTACGTTGTCAAGGAAGGGGAGGTATAAAGAATTCCCACATAAATAAGGAGTAGAAGGGAAAATAGCGTAACGGGATAAACAAGATGGGCGGTACTTGTAAGCCCTGCTGAAAGCGGTCTCCGGGTATTAATCATTGGACAAGAAGTTGTGTTTTGCGCTTCCTGCACCAAGTTGAATGTTTTGCAGCAGTTTTGTTTACGCGCACTGCTTCCATTCGTTACGTCATCTCGTCGCTGTCGCAACTACCGAGCGCTTTTTGGACCATCAAGGAGCAGCAAACATTGAGGGGACGCAAAAACCAAGATGCAAGACACTGGTTGTAAACGTGCCGCCATTAATCGTCAGACGAGGTAAACAAAATTGCGATCACTCTCCTGCTCATAAACACAGGTAAAGTGAAGAAGGCTATTTCTCCGTTACTCTGTGTTCAGTAATATATCTTTATTATGGGATAACTGTGCATCTGGTTCAGGATTTCAGAATAGCACTTAAGAGTTATATATATATGAATATTTTCTAAATTGCAATAATTATCCCTCAACACCAAGATATACTGTTTATTTTATTCGTATTCTTCTTCTTATTGCATCCATCCATTGTTCCTTTGCTTCTCCTTTCTTCGACCTTCCAGTACATAATTTTTGGTATCCAGATTCTTTCTTTTACATGTCTAAATCACGCAATCTTGTCTAGCATGCATGTACAACAATGTACAAAGTATCTAAAGAAGATACTGTATTTGAATGAAAAATTCGATGTCGGAATTTCACCGGAAATATATGAATGTGTCATTGCAGAAAAGTACCTAAGTCACTTGAAGGAAAGTTGTGGGAAATTAAAAAAAACTGTCTATCTGAATAATTACAAAATATAGAATAACAAAATACATACTGGATAATCTTCTGGTTACCAGAAATAGATCCTGTATAGGCAAATGCTCATAACCAAAATAATTTAGAGTACAAACATATATTAATTTTGGCTGACTTAGGTGCCTTTCTGAAATTAAAATATTATATACCAATATGAAATGAAATAATCTTCATAAATTAATTTCAGTGAATAAAAGATATTCTTATTATCCACAGATATGGATGGTATAACATCACATCTTAAACATAACTTCTTGATAACTGTTACAACAGTTTGTTATACATGGAACATCAAAACTTTAGACATAAAAGTGCAAAATTTATGATATCCCTATGTTTTGAGTCTTAACATATAGTAAAAGTTCTATTCCAAAATGTTTAAGAATCAGCATGTGGCCAGTGTAAGATTTGCTCATAAAAATAAGAATGTTCCTCAGGGATATATTGTACGACTTTTTTAATATCTAGTATCTTACTTAGCTTTATCGGAACTTTACCATCTGGATACACTTTTGGAATAGGAAATAACTGGGGCACACTTCCTGGTTGAGACAAATGAAATGTATGCTCAACAAGTCCACTAATCCAGTTTCTTGTTTTGAAAGAGTACTCGAAATAACTAAAGTGGGATACATTGAATCGTTGTTTCTTGTCTCTAGGTCCAAGTGATGTTTCTAGGGATCCTGTTGTCCACCAGCTTGTAAAGTCCTTAATATCACATGCCTCAACCATTTTCAATGAAAATGCACCAGTCTTTGAAGATGAAACAAAGAGCTTGTAGTACTCTTAGGGTGTGTAAATTCTCTCTCTTTCCTTCAGAGCACGTTTCATCATCCCAAACTTCCTATCGCACGGCAAAAATAAATGTCGTCTCAGTGGATAGAAGTGGAGAATTTTATCAAACCGATTCATATCAGCTAAAGCCAAACAGTTCCTTATAAGGGTGCTGTTCTTATTTTGTGCACTGCAGTTATGAGAAAATAAGTGTAATTCTGATCATTCTTGGGACAAATTCGTCATTATAACCAATTAGAAATGATGACACCTTTTCTTCCCTGTCCCTGTCCCTCGTGGTACACAAACAAATGAGATTTTTCTGCCTTCAAATTATGAATGAAAAAAGCACTAACGGTTAGTTACCACAAATAGAATATATCTTGAACCGGTATAGCTGGCAAATGTAGGTTTTGCATAAATCAAACACTAAAGTCATAATGTTTTCATTATTAATACATCTTTCCTTGCTCAGTTTCACAGCACTGTAAAATCTGTTACTTATCCTTTGATGAACAATACATTCGGCAGCTGCTGCCCGATTAGATGTTTCATTCAGATTGCGAATTTTTATTACTTTCTCCATACGCACTATGTACATAGTGTATAGAGAAAGTATTGCACTCCACCAAAAATTCGATACCGAGATTTCACCGGAAATATATGTTTTAGGGTCCCCAATATCCAAAAAAAGCATTTTCACAAAAAGGTCCGTGTGTGTGTGTGTGTGTGTGTGTGTGTGTGTCCGTGTGTCTGTGAACACGATAACTCAAAAACGAAAAGTCGGTAAAATACCAAACTTGGTATTTAAGTTTAGTATCTTCCAGGGATGCGACACGAAGATTTTGAGAAAAATCCCCCCACCCCCAACTACCCTTTACATGGAACTTTTTCGAAAATTTTGATTTTCTCAAAAATGGCTCTAACGATTTTGATTAAAATTTCGGATATTAAACATATTTACCTGACAAATGAAATGTATATCTTGAATTTTATGGGAATAGCCTCTGAAGAGTAGTTTATTCTGGATGAATTTTACTAAATTTTGAATGACTGCTAAACCGTAAGAGATGGACAAAAACTTACTACACAAAAAATGTAGAGCAGTTTAAAACACACAATTTATGTTATGCACATTTTTTTCGTGGAGTTCGTCGTTTTTGTGACATTCCTTATTCTTGGTTTCTGCTATGAAAAACGTATATTTTTCTCATACAGGAACTTGTCAACTCCTATCCATACAAACAAGGGAACTTCATTGACATATCAACCAGCTTTTGACTATCACTTTAGCCTACGGTTGTCCCTTATTTCGCTTCTACTTACAAGGAAGCGAGAAATAAGACTATTTCTGCTAATTTTTTTCTGATTAGCTTAAAGTAAATAGAAGTATAAGCTTTATAAGAATTATTTGTTGCAGGGATATGGAGAAAGTCATGTGAATGGCACACATCAGATTTTTTTATTCTTCAATTTGTGGGCAACCAAATCATAATGCAAAGTGTTCATTGAAATATTTGTTATAAAACTTATAGTTTATCTTGGTATTTGGGTGTTTCTTTTTACAGGGTGAGTACATCTTGCTTACCGACAAAGAAGCATCTAAATAATGGACTGCTTTGCCAGAATAATGACTTTGCTTCAGTGGAAACATTTCAATATGTTCACTGATGAGCCGAAGTCCTTCTCCCTTTATAGCATTTCCGCTGGATGCCTTGCCCCTAGCATCACGTGGGGTTATTGGGGTTTAAGGACACTCAAGTACTAGGTTATCAGCATCCTTAGCATCACGTGGGGACTGTCCCATGAGTAGTAACTTGCGAAGTCGTCTTATACGTTTATCACACACACTATATAAAGAAAAGAATACCTCCCTGTATACTTGTACTTTCTTATCATGCAACAGTATGTGGCATATAAAAGATTAGTCCCTCAGAGTTGAGGTTTCTCTACGAGGTCTTTGTGTTGCAGGATCCACTGCTTCGATCATTCTTTGCAACTGAAGTTCTTGTTCGTTCTTTGAATTCATCCTATAGAGAGTTAAGAATATCGGTGAACATCTCAAAACATTTCTTACGACACCTGTAAACTAAAAATAATGTTATGATACCGGACTGTTGGTAACGAGAGAGTAATATAAATGATATTATTCAGGCCTGATATTTTACTTGATTTCATATTTTCTTAAAATATTTTTAGTCACCATGCATACTAACGAGCTATGTACTTATGAAATATTTCAAAATTAAACATTATATTACATAAACATATAGGTGCACCAATAGGAGAAGGAACACATACCATGGTTTGAAAACCTCGCCATATAACAACTTTATGTCAGCATAACACCAGAAATCAGTATACAACACTAAACTATTTACCTGCATTTTGAGCCAATTTTCCGACGAAGTACTGTCTATCCATCATAGGAAATGTATTCTTCACCATGTACACGTGCTTTCTTAATACTATTTCTTTTATATTCTCCATTATTCACAACGCCTTTCTACCTTTTCTTCGGAGAAATATTAACCTCAGACTCAGTTTCTGCCATTTTACAGCTTTATGTTTTTTTAGTGATGTGGGAATACAAAAGAATAATACAGTCAGTGACTTAGGAACCTTTCTAAAATATACGTTATTGTCACATTCGATTTTCATCCTTACAAAGGTTGATGACGTCGGTACTCTTCTGCCGAGAATATGTGTCTATGTGTGGGGACTCGAAAAACCACATAATGTCTATTTCAGAAAAACAACTGACTTAGGACCCTTTCTGCAATTCATACGTTTTGGAGCCTCCTGAGTCAGAGAAAAGCACTTTTAGAAAAAGGTCTGTGTCTGTGTGACTTTCGACAGCATAGCTACAAGAACAAAACAAAAAAATTACCAAACTCGGTATTTATGTTTAGTATCTTTCAAAGATGCAATACAAAGATTTTCAAAACAACTCAAACCACCCTTTATATGAAAACAATTGTGACGTATTTAGTTTCTGTTTTGATTAAAGTATTGTTTATTACACATCTTTACATCACAAATGAAATGTATATTTTCAATCTTCTGAGAATAGCCTTTGAAAACCTCTTTATTCTGGATGAGTTTTCTAGAATTTTGCATAAGAGTTAAACCATAAGAGCTAAACATAAACTTACCGGCCGGTTAATACGGTCCTCATGACCTGGAGGCGCTACTCCTCCATCAAGTAGCTCCTCAATTGGCGCCTCAGGGACTTCGCGAGGCTGAGTACACCCCGGACCAGTTCTCCCAGGGGGGGAGAAATCCCCACGCTGGTACTGGGAATCAGAACACAGGTTTACCGCTAAGCAAAAGTTTACTATACAAAAAGCGTAAATCTTATTAAAACACATAATTAATATTATTGGTTTCAACTTTAAGTCACTTAAACTTTCTTCAAACGGGCAGACACCCTTCTTCTCGTTTGTTTTCTTTTGGAAAGCAAAGACAATGGAATTTCACTTGTTTCACATAACGATCGGCTTGGCTATCACTTTAGCCTGTTTATTTTCTTACTTACCTGCTTCTTACAAGGAAGCAAATAATAAGACTAACTCTGTAATTGTTTATCTTGATTAGTATGAAGTAGATAAAAGATAAATCTTTTGAAATAAAAGGCTTGTTTGCGGAACAGCGACAGAAAGTCATATGAATGGAACATATCAGAATTTTTATGCACGTTCTGAAAATGAGTATTTCCGGTGAAATCTGAGGCGGAATGCAATACTAGGTACGTGGTAGAGAAAGTAATCAAATTACTTTTCCCAGCGTTTAGCTTGTTGTTTCGCTCACCACGAAGTAATCTAAATTGTTACACAAAGCCCTTCCCATTTGGCGTTGCTGCGTATGTCAGCTGTCGAAATGAGCAAGGGAATCGTGTGAGAAAAACACGCCGTAACCGTGTTAACGTAACAACGGGGCCATTAACGACCCTGGAGAGGTGATCAATTGTTATTAACACCTGAGTACCTAACTTAGCGATGGCTATCATCATCCTTCGGGACAATACATATCAGCCATTAGCAGTGCAGACATATGCCACATCTCAGGGGTGCCATTGTTCTGCGCCGCCACTATCTTCCTCGGCGTCCATGTCTTTTAATTAACTCTGCTATCTAAACCGGCGTTTGCTCACTTTTTAACCATCACGACAAAAACCCTCCTACACTTTATGACCCTTTTACGACATTCACTGGAGTTTTCAACAAAACTGAAACATGCAATGTGCGACCCAGCACACAACGAGTGTACAAAAAATTAAAAAATCTGAAGTGTTCCATTCACATGATTTTCTCTATACCACTGCAACAAGTTATTCTATTTACTTCATCTAATGGAGCAAAAATTAGCAGAAATAGTCTTATTATTTAAAGTGATAGTCAAAAGCTGGTTGCTCTGCGAATGAAGTTCCTTTATATGGACACGAGTTCACAAAGTCCTGTATGAGAAAAGTATAAGTCTTTATAGCTGAAGAAAACAAGGAATATCTCAAAAACAATCAACTCCACGAAAAAAATGTATATAACATAAATTTTGTGTTTTAAGGTGCTCTATATTTTTTGTGGAGTAAGTTTTTGTCCATCTCTTACGGTTTATCAGTTACTCAAAATTCAGTAAAATTCACCCAGAATAAGCTACTCTTCAGAGGCTATTCCCAGAAAATTCAAAATATACGTTTTATATATCAGGTAAATATCTTTAATATACCACATTTTAATCAAAATCGCTAGAGCCATTTTTTGAAAATCAAAAACTTCGAAAAAAGTTCCATGTAAAGGGTAGTTTGGGGTGGGGGGATTTTTCTCAAAAGCTTTGTGTCGCATCCCTGGAAGATAATAAACTTAAATACCAAGTTTGGTATTTTACCGACTTTTCGTTTTTGAGTTATCGTGTTCACAGTCACACGGACACACACACGGACCTTTTTCTGAAAATACTTTTTTTGGATACAGGGGACCCTAAAACATATATTTCCGGTGAAATCTCGGCATCGAATTTTTTGGTGGGGTGCAATACATTCTCTATATACTATGTACATAGTGCGTATAGAGAACGTAAAAATCTGATGTGTTCCATTCACATGACTTTCTCTATATCTCTGCAACAAATTATTGTTAAAAACATCATGCTTCTATTTACTTCATGCTAATCGAGCAAAAATTAGCAGAAATATTCTTATTACTTGGTACCTTGTAAGCAGCAGCGAAATAAGGGAGTACCATAGACTAAAAAAAATGTTTTTTGGTAGTGTTTAACGCCCGCTTTTACTGCTCTGGCACCACAGGCGATGATACTGGTGATACATGAAGATGGAGCCCCGGTGGAATGCGATGGCGGGGGAAACCGGAGAACCCGGAGAAAACCCACCCTTGCTCCGCTTTGTCCACCACAAATCTCACATGTGGTGTCTTGGGATCGAACCCGGGCCGTCTAAGTGAGAGGCAAGTGGTCTAACCACTCGGCCGCGACGCGGCCCCATAGACTAAAGTGATAGTCAAAAGAAGGTTGCCAAGCGACTGAAGTTCCTTTATTTGTATGAGAAAAGTATAAGTTTTTTAAAGCTGAAACCAAAAACCAGGAATATCTCAAAAACTCCACCAAAAAATCATATATTACATAAGTTGTGTGTTTTATTGAGATATACATTTTTTGTATAGTAAGTCTTTGTCTATCTTTTACGGTTCTTAAAATCATCCCGAATAAAGAGGTCTTTAGGGGCTATACCCAGGCAAATTAAAGATATACATATTATTTGGCATGTAAATATCTTAAATATAAGTGGTTTTAATCAAAATCGTTACAACCATTTTTGAGAAAATCTAAATTTTCGAAACTTTTTCCAACTAAAGGATAGTTGGAGGTGGGTGGAGTTTTTTTATATCTTCGTGTCACATCCTTGTAAAGTACCAAACGTAATTACCAAATTTGGAATTTAGCGGTCATTTGGTTTTTGAGCTATGATGTCCACAGACACTCACAAGAACCTTTTTTCAAAAATTCATTTTCTGGATTCAAGGGGGGCCCAAAACAAATATTTGCGGTGAAATCTCGGTATCGAAATTTTTGGGTGGAATGCAATGTCTTCCGTATACACTATGTATATAGTACGTGTAGAGAAAGTAAAAACATAATTTATCATTTCGACATATTCTACTACTCATTTAAATTTAAGTAGATAGTAGAAGCATTCTTTAAATTCTGATTTTCTATCGCATCACTATCCACAATGTCGTAATCGGCTTACCCTCCCCGTATTTGTAAAACTTACAAGTCAATGCCTAGAGGTCAGAAACCTGTTGGGGAGCCTAATGACATGAAACCTCAGAATGGAGAACCTGGTACGAAGTTTCGGCCCGTAAGAAAAATTGATGATTTTTTTTTTATAAAAATATAGTTTCGAAGTCTTGTCGGGACTCCGCTGTTGTACTGCTTTTTCCTCTTTTTTCATATACCTAACATTTACTTTGTTTTTCTGTTTTATTGCCGCGTTACTTTCTGCTTCTGATACAAGTTTAACTAACATACAAGCACTCATGCTCAAGGCGGGACTCGAACCTATGATCCCTGCACCTCGAAGCAGCAAAGCGAGGCATTTTAGCGAGGGCGGCTCGCCTGGTGAGGTGTAAATGGAGCAGTTCGTGGAATGAGTGGCGGGGGAAACCCGGAGCACCCGGAGAAAACCCACCCAGACGCCACTTCGTCCAACCCGAATCCCACATGCGGGGGCTTGGGATCGAACCCGGACCGCCTAGATGGGAGGCGAACAGTCTAACCATTCAACCACGGCGCCTCCTTATCTACCATTTTGCAACAAAATATTCTTACAAAAGTTTATTCTTTAATTTATTCTTTAATATCCTTCAAGCAAATTAAGATAGACATTGAAAAAAATGGTATTATCACAGATTTTATTTGGGTGCATGGGGGAGTAAGCGAATGAATATAGTAGGCTATAGCAAGTCAAATCTTTCAAGGGCTGGTCGCCTAGTCATGGTTGAAATCCCCTCTCGTTCCATGACCAGTATGGAAAACAATTTGATGTGTTCAGTTACATAACCTTCTCTAGCTGTTTCATATACAAAATATTCTTACAAAAGATTATCTCTGTTTCTACATTCTGCTAATCGAGACAAACATCAGCAGAAGTTATCTTATTACTTGCTTCCTTATAATTAGAAGAGAAATAAGGAAATACATTAGGCAAAAGCGACAGTGAACTCTTTTAAAACTGGTCGCTATGTAAAACAGCTGAGGTTTGTTTGGCTTTGCATGGTCCCATTCCAGTGTAATTTACCTCGAAAAGGGTTACCTGCAGAAGAATATATATATATATATATATATATATATATATATATATATATATATATATATGATGAGTTTTATGGAGACCTACATTTCTTGTGCAGTAAGGTGTTTTTTTTTCCATCTCTTGCGGTTTAACCGTTCTGTATAATTCTTCAAAACTCACACGGAATAAAGAGGCCTTCAGAAGTTGTTCCCAGACAACTCAAATATGCATTTTATTTGTTATATAAATATCTTTAATAAGCTTTGTTTTAATCAAAATCGTTAGAGCCGTTTTTGAGAAACTTGCAAAAATGTTTCCATGTAAAGAATACTTTGTGCTAGGGAGATTTTCATAAAAATCGTCCTCTCGCATCCGTGGAAGGTATTAAACATAAATACGAATTCTGGCAATTAATGGTGTGTTCGTTTTTGAGCGTTGCTGTCCACAGACACACAAGTACCTTTTTCGGATTCAGGGGACCTCAAAACATATTTCTGGTGACATAATTTCTTGACATCAAATATTTGTGTAGACTATAACCCCTTCTGTAGCTACAATGTACATCGTTTGTACATACTGCTAGAGAAAGTAAAAAGTGAATAATTGCATTACACAGGATGATTCTGTGACTATGTTACAACTTAGAGATGGCAAAGGAGACAACTATGAACTACTTTATGATGGAAACTCATGTCCGCGAATGTGTCATTTGATAGGCACAATCATTACCTAGTATGTGTTGTCTGAAAGTTGTCTATAATAGATTGGTAGCGTTAATCTATGCATTCTAAAGTGATTAGGAGAATAGGAAAGAATAGTTTGTTCTTTAATGTATACCTAGATTTTTGCTTTCTCTACATGTACTATGTACATAGTGTATAGCGAAAGTATTGTATTGCACCCAAAAATTCGATACCGAGATATCCCCAGCAATACACGTCTCTGGTCTCCCTGAATCAAAAAAAAAAATTAAGAAAAATTTCATGTGTTACATTCAATGACACTCTCTATATATCTGCAATAAATCTGTTAAAAAGCTTGTGCTTCTTTTTACTTCATGTTAATCGAGAAAAAAAATTAGCAAAAATGGTCTTATTATTTGCTTACAATCAAGTATAAGGGAGTAGCAATGGCTAAAGTATTAGTCAAAAGCTGGTTACTATGAGACTGAAGTCCCTTTGTTTCTATCGAGAGGAGTTGACAAATTACCGTATAAGAAAAGTATAAGTTTTTTAAAGCTGAAACCAAAAACAAGGAATATTTCAAAAACGATCCACTTCAGGTAAAAATGTGTATAACATGAAATTGTGTGTTTGAAAGAACTCTACGTTGTTTTGTCTATTTCCTACGGTTTGGCAGTTATACAAAATTTCCTAAAAATCATCCAGAATAAAGTAAGCCTTCAGAGGATATTCCCAAAAATTTAAGATATTTACTTTATTTGTAAGGCAAATATCTATAATTTACAATATTTTAATCAAAAATGTTACAGCCATTTTTGATAAAATCAAATTTTTAGAAATTTTTTCCATGTAAAGGATAGTTGGTGGTTTTAGAGATTTTTTTGAAAATGTTTGTGTCACGTACTTGGAAGATACCAAACTTAAATACCAAGTTAGATATTCAACGGTCTTTTCGTTTTTGAGCTATGCTGTCCAATGACACACACATACACGTACACACACGGACCTTTTTGCCCCTAAAACATCTATTTCCGGTTTAATTTCGGTATCCAATTTTTGGGTGGAATGAAAAATCTTCTTTATACACACTATGTACATAGTTCATGTAGAGAAAGCAATATACTTTTGTGCAGTTAACCATTTTCGACACACCCTCAAATGGGGTGTGATTATTCGTTTTTCTTATTCCTAGTCCAGCGACATGAAAGACATTTAAAATCCTCACATACTGACCAGCTCTTAAACGATTTGACCGTTGCTTAAGATCAGTGTACTGCTTATTTTTTATATTTACAAGTAAATTTGTATAAGAAGTATTTATACAAATGTTTACCTAGATTAATGTGAGGTGGTTAGAAAGATATGCTGATTTAAGAATATTTTGTTTAAATGGGTAGAGAAAATTATGTGAATGTAACACATCGTACATATGAATTAGTACCAATTGTGTCATGCCCTGATGTGAAAATTTGTCGCGATAAACAACAAAATACAAGAATGTGCTTTTGTAAGAATGCTTTAGAGAAAGTCATATAATTTCAAACGGTTCGTCAAAAGTTTTGTTTCTTCAATTTGATTATTGAATGAACAGGTAATATGTGGTTTAATAATGTCTGCTGAGGAATTTCTCAGAATTCTGGAAATTTCCGATGTCCTTTATCATAACCTTGTGAACCAGAAGTCCTCAAATTCTTTCCCAGAAGATATTGCAAAAGCGACTCAGCGAACAGAAGTAATTTCGGCGGACTAAAACAATTGACAAAAGGCACTCGCTGGTCAGAAGAATGTTGATTATCTCTCGTTGGAATTTCCGCAAAAAGAGGGAAGGAAGATGTGTCTTTTCAGCGAACTTTCCCGTTCTCGCGCCCAAAGCAGGCTATCCAACTCAGAATACTTTGATCGCCGTTTCCCACCCCTGCCTACTAATGGCAGAAGCGCTCTCTGATAGTCATTTGTTT
The DNA here is from genome assembly GCA_030762935.1 of Hymenopus coronatus. Lineage (NCBI taxonomy): Eukaryota > Metazoa > Arthropoda > Insecta > Mantodea > Hymenopodidae > Hymenopus > Hymenopus coronatus. Next base: position 125,784,648 of record CM060898.1, read on the forward strand.
ACAAGACTCTTCAGTCTTGTTTACCAGCACTTCTCATCGATCAGAACGTTGTAAAGTTAGAAGGCGCTGGAAATGGCTGCTTGGTGCTCCTACTGCATATGGAACAGCACGTGATCTGAAACACGATATAAAATGCTACGTTTTAGGCACTTCAAAATAAATCACGAATAAATACGTTCTTTGGGTATTTAATTTAAGGGGAGATAAATTGTCAAAAATCACATGTGCTTCTCTGTCTTCTGGCGTTTATAGGTGGGTACACAGGTTATTGTGAGAAACGTTTATTACTTTACTTACAAGTATTACGTACATAGGGCATAAAGAAGGTATTGTATTCCACCCAAAATTTGACACCGAGATTAAGTCAGAAGTATATGTCTTTAGAAAAATTTCCGTGTGTGTATCTGTAGACAGATAGCTAAACAAATCGGATGTGTTCCATTCACATGACTTTCTCTACATTTCTGCAAAAAAAAAAAATATTAAAAAACTTATGCTTCTATTTGCTTCATACTAATCGTGAAAAAATTAGCAGAAATAGTCTTATTAATTGCTTCCTTGTAAGCAGAAACGTCAGAACGAAGTACCATAGGTTAAAGTGATAGTCAAATGCTAGTTGCTAAGTGACTGAAGTTCCTTTGTTGTATGGACAGGAGTTGACAAATTCCTGTATAAAAAGTATTTTTTTAAAGCTGAAGCCAAAAACAAGGAATAACTCAAAAACGACCATCTCCAAGAAAAAATGTATATAACATAAATTGTGTGTTTTAATGTGCTTACATTTTTTTGTGTGGTAATTTTTTGTCCATCTCTTATGGTTTAGCAGTTATGCAAAATGCCGTAAAATTCAACCAAAATAAGTAGTCGTCAGAGAGTATTCCCAGAAAATTCAAGATATACATTTTATTTGCCATGTAAATATCCTTAAAAATCGATATTTTAACCAAAATCATTACAGCCATTTTAGAGAAAATCAAAATTTTAGAAAAAAGTTTCATGTACAGGGTAGTTTGGTGTGTGAGGATTTTCCTCAAAATCTTCGTGTCGTTACCTTGGAAGATACCAAACTTAAATACAAAGTTTAGTTTTCAACGGACTTTTCGTTTTTGAGCTATGCTTCCCACAGACACACACACATACACACAGAGAGACAGACACACACACGGGCATTTTTCTAAAAATGCTTTTTTGGATTCAGGGGGTCTCAAAACATATATTTCCGGTGAAATCTCGGTATCGAAATTTTGGGAGCAATACAATACCTTCTCTTTACACTATGTACATAGTACATATAGAGAAAGTAAAAATAAAATAACGTTAAATAACAACTTGGTGTTTAAGTTTGTCTTCAAGAAAATCCCTCCAAAGTTTTGAAAATTTTGTTTTTCTCAAAAATGGGTCCAAAAATTTAGATTAAAATAGCCTTTATTAAAGATATTTGCATCCCAAATAGAACTTATATTTTGAATGTTCATGGAATAGTATTGAAGACGTGTTGATTCTTGATGAATTTTCCTAAATTTTGCATACCTGGAAAACCGCAGGAAATAGACAAAAATTTACTGACCGAAAATATGCATAAACAAATAATTAATTTCCTTAAATTTTTGTTGTAGAGTTGTAGTTGTGGAATTTACGAGGTATTTCGTGTTATTGGTTTCAATGTTATAATACTTACACCATTCTCCTACAAGAACTTGCCCATGTTTTTTTTTTTTTTTTTTTTTTTTTTTTTTTTTTTTTTTTTTTTTTTTTTCTTTTTTACTCTGGCCATGCAAAGAAGCAAATTTTAATGGTAGCCGCATAGCAAAACCTTTTAAAACATTTGACTATCGTTTTAGGATATTGCATTCCTTTAGTTCTCGTCTGCTTATAGACAAATGTGTAATAAGAACATTCTGCTGAAGCTTATCCCCATTAATAAGGAGAAGAAAGAAGAATAATCTTTTGTAAGAAGTTTGATCGTAGAAGAGATAGGGAAGGTCATGTGACTGGAACAGATTACGCTTTTTCCTCCGTTACATCTCGTTTTCATTCCTCAGGTTTAGCGTTTAGCAATCCTGTTGTTCTAAACTTACTAGAAGTGTTAGTTTTGCAATATCAGCCTACTCAGCTTTGTACACGATACGGTTTTTACCTTCCCTAGCACGTATGTACATACAATGTACATAGCAGTTAGAGAAGGTATTATATTCTATCCAAAAATTCATGTCAAGATTTTAACGGAAATATATTTTTGGGGCACCTGAGTCCGAAAAAAGTATTTTTAGAAAAAGGTACGTTTGTATGTCTGTGTCTGGATAGCATAGCTCAAGAAAGAAAAGACCGTTGTACACCAAACTTGGTAGTTATGTTTAATATCTTCGAAGGATGCGGCACGAAGATTTTCAAGAAAATCCCCCCATCACAAACTACCCTTTAAGTGGAAAAATTTTAGAAAATTTTATTTTTCTTAGAAAATATCTTAGAGTTTGATTAAAATACCGTATATTAAAGATATCGTATCGCGAATAAAATGTATATTTTGAATTTTCTCGGAATATCCTTGAAAATCTCTTTATTCTGTATGATTTTGCAGGATTTTGATAACGGTTAAACGGTAAGAGATAGACAAAACTTATTGCAGAAAAATAATAGACCTCAGTAAAACAAATAATTAGTGTCAAATGCGTTTTTCTGTAGAGTTGACCGTTTTCGAGATATTCATTGTTATTGGTTTCAATTAGAAGCTAATATTTCTCAAAAGGAACCATACGAAGCGAACCGAACCTCAATTGTTTCATTTAGCGACCAGCTTTTAAAAGATTTGAATATAGGCTTAGCCTAATCTATATCCTTATTTCCGTTCTACGTACAAGGAAGTAAGCAATAAGACTATTTCTGCTAACGCTTATCTAGACAAAAGAGTGATCCTTTGTAATAAAAATGTTTAAGAAACAGAGTAAGTTCTGTGAATAATAATTTTTTCCAGAAGGAATTCGTACACTGCCTGAAAGATGGGAGAGAGTAGTGGTCAGTGATGAACTATTTTGACTCGTCCATGAGCTATATTCTGAGCCGTAAATATATAAATATTCTGTTTACATTGTCTACACCTACTATGTACATAGTGTCTAGAGAGGGTCTTGCGGATTTCAACCACATGGCAACCAGTTTTTAAAATACTGGACTAGAATTTGGTGTAGTGTATTCGCTTATTTACCGTCTACTTACAGGAAAGCATTTTCGCTGTTGTATATCTCGATTAGCATGAAGTAAATAGAAGCATATGCTTTGCTAAGGAGATGTAGAGAGCGTCATGTTAGTGGCACAAACCAAATTTTTATAATAAAGCCTTTTATGTCGGAAAAATGACGTAAGCATGTTGCAAGTTTTGACGCGTCCAGCCATATTTTGAGAGGACTGCGGATACTAACTCTAAAAGCAGGTGTGTTAGAGTTAAGTGCCTAAGTTTAAAGGAAACTACCAAGTTGGCAACCCTGCCACGAGAGATAGGTAAGCACTTTGAGAGATGGTGGAACGATATCCTAAAGCAGGAACTCAGTTTTACGATATGCACGTGGAGAAGCGTTCCCTCTCGTTTAAATCGCACTGCCTGTTTCCAGATGGGGACGAGAGGCTGGGGAGTTTATCTTAGCTTTGTTTGCTCGTCTGCATACACGTTATTAAAACGTTCTCAAGATAAAACTACATTCTCCCGTAAAATGGAGAAGGTTAAGGAAATTTTAATGGCAAGTTAATAGTTTCAACATACCAACTTGACATAGGATTAAAATTCATGTACGTGCGTAAGTGCATTTTGTCATGGTTTTTGGGTTATAAAATTTTAATCAAAACTATATGTGTTCTTGTTTGTCTCTCTTTTAATGAAAATGTGAAATATTCACATAAAAAGTTTGCAGCAACATTTATAAACAAACGCCTTCATTTACAAGGTATAACATATGCCCGAGTGATACTACAATTATGAAGATATCCCGAGTATATACAGTTTAGCTCACAGAAATTGTTACTTGCTAATTAATACCTATTAAACGAATAGAAGGAACCAAAAGCAAGAAAGGTAAAGCTCTTAACTGTGGATCTCAGCGTCCTATTCTATTCTGGGCGTGAAAGACCACTTAACTCTGCTCAGAGACCTCTCTATCAGGCTTGAAGTTCTTTTACGTGCCGTAAATATACGACACAGGACCCACGACTTTACTCCCCTTCTGAAGGAAGCCATGCTAAGGATATTTACGCCCGAAAAAATCCATCGTTTTCCGCCGGGTTTGAACCTGTGACCTTGGGTATATTAAGTTAGCATAGTAGCCACTACACCACGGAAGGCCACTATGTATGTATGTGTGTGTGTGTGTTATGTTACGTTACAGTATTGTATGTATGTAAGTATGTAATATATGTAAGTATGTAAAATATGTAAGTATGTAAAATATGTAAGTATGTAAAATATGTAAGTATGTAATGTAAGTAATGTATGCATGTAGTGTATGTAATGTATGCATGTAATGTATGCATGTAGTGTATGTATTGTATATATGTATGTATGAATGTATGTATGTATATGTGTATATATTTATGTATGTATGTGTGTATATGTTTATATATATATATATATATGTATGAATGTATGTATGTATATGTGTATATATTTATGTATGTATGTGTGTATGTGTTTATATATATGTATGTATGTATGTATGTATGTATGTATGCAGTATGTATGTAATGCATGTATGCATGTATGTATGTAATGCATGTATGCATGTATGTATGTAATGCATGTATGCATGTATGTATGTAATGCATGTATGTATGTATGTATGTATGTATGTATGTATGTATGTATGTATGTATGTATGTATGTATGTATGTATGTATGTATGTATGTATGTATGTATGTATGTATGTATGTATGTATGTATGTATGTATGTATGTATGTATGTATGTATGTATGTATGTATGTATGTATGTATGTATGTATGTATGTATGTATGTATGTATGTATGTATGTATGTATGTATGTATGTATGTATGTATGTATGTATGTATGTATGTATGTATGTATGTATGTATGTATGTATGTATGTATGTATGTATGTATGTATGTATGTATGTATGCATGTGAATGTATGTATGTATGTGTGTGTATGTGTGTATGTGTGTGAATGTGTGAATGTGCGAGTGTGCGAGTGTGCGAGTGTGCGAGTGTGTGAGCGTGTGAGCGTGTGAGCGTGTGTGCATGTATTTCATGTATGTATGTATGCATGTATTTCATGTATGTGTTCTCTGCAATTAGGTACTGCCCGGTGACAGAGTTAAATGTGCAAAATTCACTTACAATAATAATCTTACGGTTAAATAAAGAATAGTGATACAACTAACATGTTATACATACATATTTTTTTTTAAATATCTAACTACTTGTTATTCAGTATAGCAATGCTATGTCAATTACCACCATGTTTATAAACAGTTATTATGAAGCCTCAAAATTAATACTATACAACAGTTTTTGGGATCCTTAATTGCTTCATAATATTTGCTTAATTAATATCTAACATTTATTCTCTTTATATTATCTCTAAACTTCTGAAAGGCTGCTACAGGCAATTCATTCCATTCTTCTATGTGCTATTAGCAAAAGAAGATTTTCTCACGTAGTTTCTCTATTTTCTACCCTTAGTTTTATACAAATCGCTTTCGTCCGTAGTATGTCAGGTTTTCTCACCTCTTCCTAACGTCCATCCATGCATTAAAACCAGTGACAATTTTTTACATTATCTAGATGGTATGCAGGTAGTGGATGTATTGCACCGTGAATACATGCTTTAAGGTCCCTGTATCCAAAAGGAGCATTTTTAGAAAAAGGTCTGTATTTGTGTGTATATCTGTGAACTCGAAAACTCCAAAATGACAAGCGGTAAAATACCAAAGGTGGTATTTAAGTTTAGTATTTTCAAGGATGCGACACGAAGATTTTTGTGTAAAATCTCCCAACTCTAACTACCCTTTAAATGGAAAAATTTTTGAACAGTTTGACTTTCTCAAAATTGGCTCAAACGATTTTCATTATAATACTGTATATGAAAGATATTTTACTTGAAAAATAAGTTTTTGGGAATTTCCTCTAAAGACTTCTTCATTCTGGGTGATTTTTGCATAGCTGGTAAACCGTAAGAAATAAGAAAAAGGTTGCTACACAAATACTGTAGGTCTCGTTAAAATACACATTTTTGTTATGTACTTTTTCTGAAATATTCCTTCGCTATTACTTCAGAAATAAATACTTAAACTTTTCTCATGAGGGAATTTCTCAACTCCTGGCACTGCAAACTAAACAAAAAAAAACAAAAAAAAAACACCCAACAGAATTTCAATCATATAGAAACCAGCTTTTACTTGCAAGGAAGCAAATAATAAGGCCATTTCTCATAATTTTATCTCGATTAGCATGAAGTAGATAGACAATAACATTTATAACAATAATTTGTTAGAGAGATGTTGAGAAAGTCATGTGAATGGAAAGCATTAGATTTTTTTACATTCTGTTTCCTCGCAATAAACTAGGAACATTTAATAATTTTTCATGTTCGTTTTAAAATGACTTTTTGAGCTGGCAAAGACTTTTCTTTGAGGTTATTCATGTCAAATAAAACTAGTGGTATTACTGTTTCAAAGCCACCCGAACTCCCTAAATGTAACACTATATGGGTAGCAAGTTTTTGTCTATCTCCTACACTTAACCAGTTGTACAAAAGTCATCTAGTATGAAGAGTTCTTCAGAGATTATTTCAAGTACAAATTCAAGTTGTACATTCTGTCAAAAAGAACTGGGAATTGATCATTTAAATATCCTGTTTAAAAGGGGATTCGAAATTTGGTTGTCGATAAGTCGGTACAACTTTCCTCTATATCCACGTGGAGTTTGATTGTCACCTGTCATCTAGTTTGTTTACAGTACGCCATTTTGTTAGTTCATCAAAGGTGATTTTGCAATAGATACTGGTACAACTTTCCTCTATACCCACGTGGAGTTTTATTGTCATCTGTCATCTAGTTTGTTTACAGTATGCCATTTTGTTAGTTCATCAAAGGTGATTTTGCGATGAATACAAATATTGAACAAAGAATCTCTCTCAAATTTTTCATTGCAAATGGTATTTCGTATAGCGAATCGCTGTTACACAGGACTTACGGTGAACCGACTTTATCAAAAACACGCGCATATGAGTGGTACAGTGCATTCAAAAGTGGTCGAGATTTGTTGGAAGATTTGCCTCGCTCTGGTCGGCCATCAACGGTCTCAACTGAACTGCAAATCGCCATTTAGATCTGAGAGAGATTGAGCTGAACTTTCTGTGTCTCACGAATCGATTCGTACCATTTTAAACGATTGTGTGGGCATGACACGCGTTGCAGCTCGGTTAGTTCTGAAAGACTTGACTGAAAGACTTGAATTTTCTTCAAAAACTCAATCGCGTAAAGATTGCTGAAGACAACTAGAACGAGCCAATTCCGACCCCACATTCATGTAACGCATTGTAACTGGTGATGAAATGTGGACTTACGAGTTTGACACTCAAACCAGTCAACAAGCTTCCGAATGGCGCCTTCCAACTGAACCGAAACCTAAAAGGGCACGTCAAACTCGATCAAAACTGAAGGTTATGTTGACAGTTTTTTTCGATTATCGCGGTGTCGTGCACTCAGAGTTCTTACCAGAAGGTCATATGGTATTATCTGAGCTTAATGCAGCGTTAGAGAGAACAAATGCGGCGAAAAAGGCCAATTTGTGGAACGATAACACATGGATTCTGCACAATAACACATCAGCTCACAAGGCTATTATTGTGAACGAATTTCTGTCCAAAACCTCAACAAATTTCATCGAACAACCACCGTATTCACCTGATCTGACTCCTGCTGATTTCTTATTCTTTTCAAAACTCAAGTTACCACTTCGAGGCACCCGTTTTCAGTCGATAGAAGACATAAATGAAAATTCGCGGCGACAATTGAGATTGAATCCCAAAAGCGATACAAAAAATGTTTTGATAATGAGATTATTCGTTGGCATAAATTTCTGATTTAAGACCGGACCTACTTTGAAGGCGATAAAATAAAATTGGTTGAGTAATTCATTTTTTGTGTTTTTTAGGCAAATTCCCGAAACTTTCTTGACACAGTAATACATTTCACTTGTTATGAAAATATCTTAACCTACAGCGGCAGAGGGGAGGGTAGATTTAGCTCTACCAATTTGTTTGGTAGTGGCAGACACAAACCTCTCTATCTATGATGTCGCTTTCTATCAGTGGCGTGGGCTTCTGCAACGTTAATGTTATATGGAATGGTTCAAACACTAAAAAGTCTTCTTGAACATCATCCTTGTTAGTTACTTGGTTGGTACTGTTTACTTGTAACCAGGTCATCAGTGTTCGCCGACAGGGGTGAACAACAGAGTCCTAAAAGACAGGCCAAATGATCCTGCCCACCCTTCCCTACTCCAATATTTTTTTTACTGAATCATTTTCGAAATCATCTGTTCACAGATATATGTAGATCCAAATATTGATGTATGCTTTTCAGAAAAATTTCGTAATTTGCGAAATGTTTCATTGGAAACTGATTTTGATATATTCCATTTTTTCTGAGAATATTTTATGACTGTTGAACTTTTTTGTTTTTTAATTTTGTTTAATGTTTCGTGAGGAACGTCTTTCCAGGAAAAAGTAATTTAAATTCAAGTGCTGTTACTGATTTCATACCTGATAAAAATTTTTTACCATAATTAATATGATAGTATTTTTAAAAGTGTCCTTTAATATGACGTTGGAACCCCAAGAACAGTGATACAAATAAGACATTTAACATTTAACAAAAAATATAATACTGCATATTTCTGACAATCTACAATTTAAATGTTGCTTGTTTTCTGGTGAGAGAACCCAACACCTCAGTGCTGCTTTACGTCCACCACACGGTCGCCAATGCCAAAGAAATACACTACACTAAAATGATAGTCACATCTCTTAAACGCTGGTTGTCCTGTGGTTGAAAACCGTTTCTATGCAGGACAACGAGTTTACAACTTTACGTGTGAGAAAAGTTTAAGTATTTTAAAGCTGAAACCAATAACTAGGAATATCTCAGAAATGCTTAATTCCACGTAAAAATCGTATATTACATACATTGTGCCTTTTAACATGATGCATTTTTTGAGTAGTAAGTCCTTGTCTATTTCTTACGGGTTACAGTTACCCAAAATTCAGCATTATTCGTTCAGAATAAACAGGTCTTTGGCGGCTATTCCCAGAAAATTCAAAATACACATTTTACTTGCAATATAAATATATTTAATATACGGTATTTTAATCAAAAATGTTACATGTATTTATGAGAAAGTTAAAACTTTCGAAATTTTTTCCATGTAATGGGTAGTTCAAGATATACATTTTATTTGGGATGTAAATATCTTTAATACATGGGATTTTAATCTGAATCGTTAGAGCCATTTTTGAGAACATAAAAAATTTCAAAAAGTTTTCAATGTAAAGTGGAGTTTATGATAAGGGAATTTTCTTGAAAATTTTCGTGTCGCATCCTTGGAAGATACCAAACCTTTATACCAAGTTTGGTATTTAACGACCTTTTAGTTTTTGAGCTGTGCTGTGCAAGGACACACACACACACACACACACACCACACATGGACCATCTTCTAAAAATGCTGTTTTCGAACTCAGGGGACCCCAAAACAAAAATTTCCGGTGATATCTCCCCATCGAATTTTAGGTGGAATATAATACCCTCTCTATCCACTATGTACATTGTACATGTGCGCTAGGAAAAATAAAAAGAACATTTTTAGAAAAAGGACCGTTAGTGTGTGTGTGTATGTGTGCGTGTGCGTGTGTGTGTTTGTGCGCGCCCGTGTGTCTGTGAACACGTTAACTGAAAAACGAAATTTCGGTTAAGTACCAAACTTGGTATTTAAGTTTAGTATCTTCCAAGGATGAGACACACAGTTTTTGAGAAAAATCCCCCCGCCCCAAACTCGCCTTAACGAAAAAAAAATTTCGAAAATTTTGATTTTCTCAGAAATTGCTCTAACGATTTTGATTAAAATACCGTTTATTAAAGATATTACCATGACAAATAAAGTTTGTATCTTGAATTTTCTGAGAATAGCCTCCTAAGACATCTTTATCTTGAATGAATCTTGCATTAACTGGTTAACAGTAAGATAAATTAACCTTACAAAAAATCTCGATATCGTTAAAACACATAATGTGTCACATACATTTTTACTTTCTCTACACGTACTATATGCATACTGTATAGAGAAGGCATTGTAATGCACCAAAATTCGTTACCGGGATTTCACCGGAAATACATGTTTTGGCACCCCCAGAATGCCAGAAAAAAACATTTTAGAAAAATGTCCGTGGTGTGAGTCTGTCTGTCTGTCTGGTTGCCTGTCTGTCTGTCTGCTTGTGTATATGTGCGTGTGTGTCTGTGGGCAGCATAGCTCAAAAACGAAAAGTCCGTTAAATCCCAAACTAGATATTTAAGTTCAATATCTCTTCAATATCCTCAGAAAATCCCCCCCCTAACTACTCTTTACGTGAAAAAATTTTTGAATTTTTTCATTTTCTCATAATTGGCTCTAAGAATTTAAATTAAAATACGGTATTTTTATATCTTGAATGTTTTGGGATTAGTTGCTGAAGACTCTTTCTTTGCATAGCTGGTAAACCGAACGAGATAGACAGAAACTTACTGCACCAAAAATATAGAGCACGTTAAAACACACAATTTATGTAATATTCACATTTTGTCTGGAATTGATTGCTTTTAAGATATTTCTTGATATTGATTTCAGTTTTAAAATACTTAATAGTTTTCTCATACGGAGAAATTGTCAACAACTGACCACGGAAAGAATCGGATTTCTATACATTGGCAATCATATTTTAAAGTATTTGACGTAGCGTAGTATTTAGCGTAGCGTATTCCCTTATTTCCCTCCTACTTATAAGGAACTAATAAGGCCGTTTCTGCTAATGTTTATTTCAATTATCATGAAGTAGACAAAAGAATAAGCTTATTATTTGTTACAAAGATGTAGAGAAAGTCACGTGAATAGAACACTTCACCATTTTTATTTTTCCTATACGCATTATGTACATTGTGTATAGAGAATGTATTGCACTCCACCAAAAAATTCGATACCGAGATTTCACCGGAAATATATGTTTTAGGGTCTCCTGTATCCAAAAAAAAAGTATTTTCAGAAAATGCACCGTGTGTGTGTGACCGTGTGTCCATGTGTCCATGTGTCTGTGAACAAGATAACTCAAAAACGAAAAGTCGGTAAAATACTAAACTTGGTATTAAAGTTCAGTATCTTCCAGGGATACGACATGAAGATTTTGAGAAAAATCCCCCACCCAAAACTACCCTTTACATGGAACTTTTTTCGAAAATTTTCATTTTCTAAAAAATGGCTCTAAAGATTTTGATTAAAATATCATATATTAAAAATATTTACCTGACAAATAAAATGTATATTTTGAATGTTCTGGGAATAGCCTCTAAAGACTACTTTATTCTGGATGAATTTTGCATAACTACTAAACCGTAAGAGATGGACAAAAATTAAACACACAAAAAATGTTGATCACTTTAAAACGCACAATTTATGTTATATACATTTTTTTCGTGGAGTTGATCGTTTTTGAGATATTTCTTTTTCTTGGTTTCAGCTTTGAAAAACATACTTTTCTCATACAGGAATTTGTCAACTCCTGTCCATACAAAGGAACATCAGTCACATAGCAACCAGCTTTTGGCTTTCACTTCAACCTATGGTACTCCTAGATAGAGAAATTAGCGCGGTCGCTTACCGAGCGCGAGGCCGAGATTCGATTCCCGGTACCGGCATGGGGATTTTCTTCCGCTAAGAGACCTGTTCCGGGTTGTACTCAGTCTCTTGAGATGTGACTCCAGGTTGCGTGGACCGCATTAACCGGCCAGGAAGATCTTGGGACGCCAACCACATCCTGCCTGTACTGGGCAGAGATTGCTGACGCAGCGGCCGGGTGGTAAGCCTTGTTACCACTTCGGAATGTTGTGCCCGGGTTTTTTTTTTTTTTTTTTTTGTTTCTTTATTGACAAAAGAATACTCTTTTGTATGAATAGTCTATATATGGAACAGAATATGGAACACGTCAGCTTTTTATTCAGACAACCTAATAAAGTGCATTTCTAGTGAAATCTCAGTATCGAATTTTTGGTTACAACGTACTACCTACTTAAAAGATAATATAGATAAAATATAATCTATGTACCTAAAAATCTGATACGTTCCATTAACATCTCTGCAGAAAATATTGTTAAGAAGCTTGTGCTTCTATTTACTTCAAGCTAATCGAGAAATAATTAGCAGAAATGGTCTTAGTACTTGCTTCCTTGTAAGCAGAAGGGAAACAAGGGAGTAGCATGGGCTAAAGCAGTGGTCAAAAGCTGGTTGCTATGTGACTGTAGTTTCTTTGTTCGTATAGACAGGAGTTGACAAATTCCCGTATGAGAAAAATGTAGGTTTTTTAAAATTAAAATGTCTATAGAACGATCCACTCCACGAAAAAAATGTGTATAACATAAATTGTGTGTTTTAACGAGCTCTACCTTTTGTGCTCAGTAAGTTTTTGTCTATCTCTTACGGTTTGCCAGTTATGCAAAATTCCGTAAAATTAATACAGAATAAAATTTTCTTCAGAGACTATTGCCCGAAAATTCAATATATGCATTTCATTTGTCATTTATTTTAATTAAAATCCTTTCAGCCATTTTTGAGAAAATCAAAATTTTCGAAAATTTTTCCATGTTAAGAGAGTTGAGGGTGGGGGAATTTTCTTGAAAATCTTCGTATCACATCCTTGGAACATACTGAACTTAAATACCAAGGTTGGTACTTAACAGGCTTTTGGTTTTTGAGCTATGCTTTTCACAGACACATACACACACACACACACACACACACACACACACACACACACACTTATCTTTCTCCAAAGTTGTTTTTTTTTTTTTTTTTTTTTTTTTTGGATTCAGGGGGCCCCAGAACATGTATTTCCGGTGAAATCTCGGTATCGTATTTTTGGGTGCATTACAATTCTTTCACCATACACTATGTACATAGTACGTGTTGAGTAAGTAAAAAGCGCAAATATAACCTTACAAATATCTATTTTAATTCTGTGTTAAGTCCAGACCACTTGCAGTATGTACGTAAACGGGGCGTGGCTTGTATCAGCGGCACCGTTGCAAACATTTTGTTATTCAGAAACACCAAGGTAAACAACTTCAAAAAGGTTCGGTAACATCCCACACTGAAACGCTGCAGCGGCGAACTGTGAACTACAACAAAAAAACTGATGTGTTACATTTATATGACATATATGTTAAAAATTATTAAACATTAGTTGAAAATGTCTTGTTAGTAGAAGGGAAATAAGTTAATTCCATGGGCTAAAGTGATACGCAAATCATTTAAAAGCTGGTTACAATGTGATTGAAATTACTTTGTGTGGTCAGGAGTTAAGAAGTTCCCATATGAGTAAAGTATAGAAGTATTTTAAAACTGAAACACGAAATATCTCAGAAACTGTCAACTTTATTAGAGAATTTATTTGACATAAACTCTGTTTAGTAAGTTTTTGTCTATCTCTTACGGTTTACAAGTTTTGCAAAATTCATCCAGAATAAACAGGTCTTCAGGGGCTATTCTTTTAATAGTCAAGATATACATTCTATATGTCATGTAAATATGATTAATATAGGATATTTTAATCAACATCGTTTGAGCTATGTTAGAGAAAATCCAAAATTTCGTAAATTTTTACATGTAAAGGGTAGTTGTAGCTGGGGGAATTTTCTTGAAAATCTTTGTATAGAATCCCTGGGAGATACTAAACCTAAATACCCAGTTTGAGCTATGCTGTCGACATTCACACAGACACAGAGATCTTTTTCTAAAAATGTTTTTTTTCGAACTCAGGACCTCAAAATATATGTACGGTGAAATCTCGACACCGAAATGTTGGATGTAATATGATACCTTCTCTATCAATATATACATTCACATGACTTTCTTTCCCATTCTACAAAAAGTTCTTACAAAGGATTATTCACCTTTCTTTTCCATGCTAATCGAGATAAGATTTAGCAGAATGATCTTATTACCTAGTTCCTTACAAGTAGAAGGGAACTAAGAGAGTCAAATTTTTAAAAGCTGTAGCTAAGTGATTTTAATTGAAATTCACCTCTTTGCAAGGCCCCGAATAAAATAATACAAAACACGGCTGATATCTAGCTTGGGAAAAGTTTGCGTATTTTAAAATTGAGACCAATAACATAGTATCTCAGAAACGGTTACGGCTATAGCAAAAATGAAAAGGGCATAAATTGTGTGTTTTGACGAAATCTACATGTTTGTGTAGTAAGATTTTGCATATCGCTTATGGTATACTAGTTATATCATCAAATGTTATTCCCTGGAATTTGAATATATGCATTGAGTTGGTCGTGTAAATATATTTTATGTACACTATTTTAAAAAAAAATCGTTAGTGCCTGTTTTGTGAAATTAAAAAGTAGTCAAAATTTGTCCACATAAAGAGTGGTTTGTGGTGGGTCATTTTCTTTAAAATCTGTCTGTCCTTTTCAGGGAAATCCCCAATTCAAACTACCCTTTACATTGAACATTTTTCGAAATTTTCTATTTTCTAAAAACGGCTCAGTAGAATTTTATTGACTTGGATAATAATATGTATATCCTCAGTTTATCGGGAATAGTCCTCTTCATTCTGAATAGCTTTTGTATAAATGTTAAACCGTAAGAGACAGAAGAAAGTTACCTCACAGGAAAACTACCCCTCTTTAAAAGACAGCATTTATTTGATATACGATGTTCTTTTTTTACTTTCTCTACACGTACTATGTACATAATGTATAGAGAAGGTATTGCATTCCACCCCAAAATTCAATACCGAGATTTCAACAGAAATACATGTTTTGGGTCCCTCTGAATCCAAAAAAAGTATTTTTACAAAAAGGTCCGTGTGTTTGTGTGTCTGTGGACAGCATAGCTTGAAAACGAAAATTCCGTTAAAAACCAATTTTAGTATTTATGTTTGGTATCTTCCAAGGATGCGTTTCCTAAAAAAAGGCTCTAACGATTTTGATTAAAATATCGTATATTACAGATATTTACCTGAAAAACAAATGTATATCTTGAATTTTCTGGGAATAGCCGCTGAAGACTACTTTATTCTGGATGAATTTTACGAAATTTTGCATAACTGCTAAACCATAAGAAATAATTAAAAACTTGCTGCACAGAAAATGTAGAGCACATTAAAACACACAAGTTATGTCATATAATTTTGTTTCGTGGAGATGATGGTTTTTAAGGTATACGTTGTTTTCGATTTCAGCTTTGAGAAATGTGTACTTTTCTAATACAGGAATTTGCCAACTCCTATCCATACAAACAAAGGAACTTCAGTCACATAGAAACCAGCTTTTGATTATCAGTTTAAACTATGGTACTCCCTTATTTCGCTTCTACTTACAAGAAAGCAAGTAATAAAACTATTTCTGCTAATTTTTTCTCGATTATCATGAAGTAAATACAGGCATAAGCTTTTTAACAATAATTGTTACAGTGATGTACAGAAAGTCGTGTGAATGGAAAACACATCAGATTTTTTTCCCTTTCTTGTTGTAGTACTAGCCATTTCCGAGATATTCATTGTTGTTTTATGTTTTTAAATATTGAAATGTTCTCAAACGGGAAGGCCTCGTCCGTTTTATTTCGCTTTTGTTTTACTCCTGGTCAAGGAAAAAAATCGATTTCAATGATAATCGCAAAGCAACAGCTTTTTAAAGATTTGATTTTCGCTTTAGCCTAGTGTATTCCTTATTTCTCTTCTTCTTACATGGGAGTAAGTAATAAGACTATTTCTGGCAATGTTTATCTTGATTACTATAATGTAGATAAAATAATATTTTGTAACACTAATTTGTTTGCAAAACAGATAGAGAAAGCCAGGTGAATGGATCACATTAGATATTTTGAAACTGTAGATATAGATGTCGTTAACAAACACACACACAATTTATTCCAAGTACATTTTATTTTATTTGTTTGAGTTAGTCATTTCCGAGATGTTCCTTGATTTTGATTTAAATTTCCCAATGCATATATTTTTCTTGACTGAGAAGAGTGATTGTTTTTTTTTTTTTCATCCTGGTCATGCAAATAGAACGGATTTCAGTACCATACTTCAGCAAGTAGCTCTTAAAAGATTTCACTTACCATTACTTTAGCCAAGTTTGTTCCCTTATTCCTAATGTATCTGCAAGGAAATATTCATAAAAAGGGAAACAAACGTCGTTTTTACTGTTTATCTCGGTTTGTATGAAGTAGATAGAAAGGTAAACATATTTAAAAATAAGTTGTTTCATAAAATGTACAGAAAGTGATGTGAATATAATAAATTAGATTTTCGTGGCCATACAAAAACATTACATTTTAAAACCCTCAAATTGGAGTCACAATTTTCAAACATCTGAGTATCGCTTTGGCCTGCTGTATTCTTTTTACACCAAGAACAAAATGTGTGAATATACTATGTAAGTTTATCACTCGTCATTTTTACTTTATATGCGCAATAAGAAAAAGTACTGCCCTCCATCTAAAATTCGATTGCGAGATTTTACGGGAAATACACGCTTTAGGGTACCCTCATGCCAAAACAAATTTTAGAAAAGAGTCTGCGCGCGCGTTTGTCTGTGTGTCAATGGGTCCGTGTGTTTTTGTGTACGTGAACACTATAACTGAAAATCGAAAAGTTGATAAATTACCAAACTTTGTGTTTAAGTGTAGTAACTTCCAAGGATGCGTCAAGAAGATTTTGAGGGAAATCCTTCCTAACTACCCTTTACATGGAAAGATTTTCTAAAAGTTTAATTTTCTCAAAAATGGCTCAAAAGATTTTGATTAAAATGGTGTATATTAAAGGCATTTACATGATAAATAAAATCTATATTTTGAAATTTTTGGGATTATCCTTTAAAGACCCCTTTTTTCAGGATACAATTTGCATAACTGAGAAATTGTAACAGATAGCCAAAAATGGACTAAACAAAAAATCTAGATCTCGTTAAAACACACAATTTACGTCATATACATTTCTGACCATTTCCGAGATATTCCTTGTTATTGATTTCAGTATCAAAATACTTAAACTTTTTCTCATTTGGAAATTTTTAAACCGCTGGTCATGTTTAGAAATGAATTTGAAAAACTGAAAATCGGCTTTTAAAAGATTTGTCTATCGGTTTAGCCTGGTTAGTGATTTCCTTATTTTCCTTCTACTTAAAAGGAAGAAAATAACAAGAGCGTTTCTGCTAATAGTTATCTCAACTAGCATGAAGTAGGGAGTAGAATAAACCTTTTAACAACTATTTGTTACAGAGATGCAGAGAAAATCATGTGAATGGACAAATGGATTATCTAGTGTTTTGTGTCAAAATATTTGTTTGGTGCATTGGGATTTAAATAACAGCCAGTTGGACACTGCGCTCTGCAGTAATAGAGTTAGCGAAGGTTATGCAGGCGGGGTTGGCTGAACAATGTTTAACCAGCACAAACAAGACTTTCTTTCCACACCCCTTACTGCAGGGGTGTACCTGAAAGTATGAATTTGGAGAATGCTGCATTACACACTTAACGTATACAGATTGTTATGCCAGGAGAATCAGCTGCTCATATTAATTCTAGAATATGTGAAAAGGAAGCTTTAGATCCAGTAACAGCTGAAAATCTGACTTCCAGTACTCACACATTCATGCCTCTAAGCTAAATATAATGTGTTCCATTCAAATGACTTTCTCTATACCTCTGCAACAAAATATTGTTAAAAAGCTTATGCTTCTTTTCATTTGATGCTAATCGAGTAAAAATTACTTGACTCCATTCAAGCAGAAGGTAAATAAGGGAGTGGAATAATATTAATCAAAATTTACTTATGTGACTGAAGTTCCTTTGTATGGATAGGAGTCGACAAATTCCTGTATGACAAAAGTATAAATATTTTATAGCTGAAATCAATAACAAGGAATATCTAACAAATTATGCACTCCACGAAAAAATGTATACGGCATAAACTGAGTGTTTTAACGAGCTTTACGTTTTCTCCTATAGTTCTTATTTTACGTTTTCTGTTATGTAAGTTTTTGGCTATCTCTAACGGTTTGCCAGTTATGCAAAATACTATAAAATCTATCCAGCATAAAGTAGACTTCAAATACTATTCCTAGGAAATTCAAGATATACATTTTATTTGTCAGGAAAATATATTTAATATACCATCTTTTAATCGAAATCGTTAGAGCCATTTGTGAGAAAATCAAAGTTTCTGAAATATTTTCCATGTAAAGGG
Organism: Hymenopus coronatus; assembly: GCA_030762935.1. Classification (NCBI taxonomy): domain Eukaryota; kingdom Metazoa; phylum Arthropoda; class Insecta; order Mantodea; family Hymenopodidae; genus Hymenopus; species Hymenopus coronatus. Next base: position 125,803,163 of record CM060898.1, read on the forward strand.
CAGTTTGGGGTTGGAGGATTTTCTTGAAAATCTTCTTGTCACATCCTTGGAAGATACTGAACTTAGATACCAAGTTTGGTAAATAACGGACTTTTCATTTATATCCACACACACACACACACACACACACATACACACACATTTTTCTGAAAATGTTTTCTGTGGATCCGCAGGGACCCAAAACATACATTTTCCGGTGAAATCTCGGTATCGAATTTTTGGGTGCATTATAATACAGGGTGTATATAAATGAATATTGGGGTTTTAACTCTTTGTAATATGTAGATAGTTCGTATAGAGAAAGTAAAAATTAAGCGGTCTTTTACGCCCAGTATAGAATGGGACGCTGAGAACCACAGCAGTAAAAGAGGGTCCATAAATAAAACTCAATTTCATTTTAGCTCTCTTCATACTTAAAAAATCTGATGTGTTCCATTCACATGACTTTCTCTACATCTCTGCAACAAAGAATTTACTATTTACTTCAAGCTTATCGAGAAAAAATTAGCAGGTCTAGTCTTATTACTTATTTCCTTGGAAGTGTAAGCGAAATAAGGAAGTACCATAGCTGGTTGCTATGTGACTGAAGTTCCCTTATTTTTATGGACAGGAGTTGACAAATCGCTGTATGAGAAAAGTATGTTTTTAAATCTGAAACAAAAAGCAAGGAACATCTAAAAAACGATCAACTGCCGAAAAAAATGTATATAACATAAATTGTGTGTTTTAATATGCTCTACAATGTTTTGTGGTAAGTTTTTGTGTATGTCTTACGGTTTACCAGTTATACACAATTCCGTAAAATTCATCCAGAATAAAGTAGTCTTCAGAGACTATTCCCAGAAAATTCAAGATATACATATTTTTTGTCAGGTATATATATATCTTTAATATACGATATTTTAATCAAAATCGTTCGAGTCATTTTTTAGAGAATCAAAATTAAAAATGTTTACATGTGAAGGTTAGTTTGGGGTGGGGCATTTTCTTGAAAATCTTCGTGTCGCATCCTTGGAAGATACTGAACTTAAATACCAAGGTTGGTTTTTCACGGTCTTTTCATTTTTGAGCCGTGCTGGCCACAGTATCACACACACACACACATACACACAGACACACACGGAAATTTTTCTAAAAATGCATATTTGGATTCAGGGGCCTCAAAACATATATTTCCGGTGAAATCCCGGTGTCGAATTTTTGGGTGCAATACAATACCTTCTCTATACACTATATACATAGTAAGTATAGAGAAAGTAAAAACACCGGAATAGTCTTTAAAATTAAGTCGTCTGAAAAAAAAAATCTGATGCATTCCATTCACTCAACTTTCTCTAGCTGTTCCAAAGACAAACTATTCTTACACAAGATTATTCGTTTAACTGCATCATGCTAATTGAGATAAAATAGCACAATTGGTCTTAATACCTTGAAAGGAAACAAGAAAATACTTTATGCTAAAGCGAAAGTCAAATGCTTTAAAAGCTGATCGGAATGTGAAACAATTTGGGTTCGGTTCGCTTTGCATGGTCCCGTTTCAGAAAATTAAGGAAGTTTAAAACTTTAACCAATAACTAGCAATATCCCAAAAACATCAACTCTACAAGAAAAACATATGTGATTTAAGTTATGTATTTTTTGTATCGATTGTGTTGTAATTTTTGTCTATTTCTTACTGTTTAACCGTTATGCAAAATTCTGAAAAATTCATCCAAAATAAAGAGGTTTTCAGATACTATGCCCAAAAAATTCAAAATATACATTTTATTTGTGATGTAAATGTGTTTAATAAATGGTGTCTTAAAATCATGAGAACAATTTTGAAGAACAACAAGGTTTTCAAACTTTTTTCCCTGTAAAGGGTAGTTTATGAGATAGGGATTCTGTTGAAAATCTTCGTGTCGTAACCATGGAAGATACTGAACATAAATACCAATGTTGGTAATTAACTGTCTTGCCCTCCACAAGCGCACACATACACCCAAATGCATACGGACCTTTTTCTAACTCGGACTTTCCTTTTTAGACTCGGTGGACCTCAAAACATATATTTCCCATGAAATTTCCACATCGGATTGAGTGTGGAATACAATGCTTTCGCTAAGTACTGCGTATATTGCTAGAGAAAGTAAAAACTGATATGCTACTTTCACATATCTTTTTTTACTTATTCAGCATCAAACTTTTCTTACGAAGCTTCTTCTTCTATACCCTTCATATCTATCGAGACACAAATGGTCTTAATTTAATTGTTTTTCACACAAGCCGTATATAGGAGAGGAGTTAGATAGGTAGAGTCAGACTGAAAAATACAATTCGAGAGCTGGGTTTTTGACTACGGATCTCTAGGTCTCTAGCCGGTTGCACCAACCTCTGAGCTACCATTGCAACCTGGTATATATACATAAACACATGCAGACGTAGGATGATTCAAAAATATTTATACAAAGTTTGGTAGCAGGTTCCTTACATCAAAACATAGAAAAAATTTCATATAAACACATGTCTCAAAACCGTTCGCTCTCGATTTATTGGGGATCAAAGTGCTCGTAAGCAAAACATTTTAAAGTGACACAGTATTCTATTTTTGAGGTTGTCATCTTGTTAGGAGGTGTTCTACACAAACACCACTTATAGAAAATTTTCCAAATATCCACCTGCTACGTCTAGAATCGATTTCGCAAGCTTACATGACACATACATTAAAAGTTTCTTAATCTATGATATCTTTTGTATAAATCAAAGGTTTAAGGTTCCGCCAAAAGATAAGGATTGAGGACAGCGGAACGTGCAGCCCACGGAACTGGTGCCCCTTTACCTATCCATTTGATACCAGACAGTGAATCCCGAAACTAAAATGTGCTAGAGCAATTTATATAAACCACGTGGCTCTCTGCCTGGGAGAGTGTTCTGAATGAAGTCCCTGTAGACAGCACTTGTAAGATGTGTTGGGGGAAAGTATTACACATCTGATAAATGACAAATATTAACAAGTAGCCTGGGCAACACAAGACCAAATCCGCAGGGTAAAATGCATCCGGAAAGCCGTTGAAGTTGACTTTCATTAATAAATTGATAACTCCTAAACGAAGCGTTTTAGAGCATATGTTTACATGAACATATTATCTTGTTTCAATGACAGAAATGCATCCCCAAAACGCTGTAAAAGTATTTTTGAATCATCTGTATACATCATGTCTGCCTTAGATAAAATCACTCGCGAAATGCAAGAACAAAGGTTATGACGTCACTGTTGTGTTTCGCTTGAGTTTATGAGGCGCAGAAGAAACAGCGCAGGCAAGATCTCTGAATACATTAGACATACAAGTCGGACGCTCGTCGACTGTTTACACTCGGTTGTAAAGACCCGTGCGTGGAACATTAAAACGAACGACTCTGGTAATATCTCGCTGGATATATCGTCCGTGAACACACTCGTGGATTAGCGACCTTTACGACAGGGAAATGTCACAGCATTTACAGAAGCGAGTATCGCGTTACTAAGGGACGTTTCGTTACGTGCCCCAATTTCCGGGACAATCGTAAAACGTATCTCCGGGTTCCGAACAAACTTCTCTCTTTCGGAGCCTACCGCAGCACGTCGCGCGAAGACATCGTCTGCAAGTAGTTACTGAGAAGGAATTGGGGAGGGGGAGACTTCTTCTTTCTCCTTAAACCCTACGAAAAACGCAAAATGGTAATTTATGATGTAGGAGCGTAAAGTTTTTTTGTTGCTTCGTTTGTATGGTCCCGTTTATTTTCAACGGTCATATCCAGGGCTTTGCGTTAGTACAAATTATATTATTGCAGGTTTAGAACGTTACGTTAATTAATTTTATATCGTTAAACACACACACACACACACACACACACACACACACATTGACTCTCACATTCATACTTACAGACTCTGAGGGGTATAGGGAATAATTCGGGTTACAGAAAAATTTCCCGCACCAGCCCGCATGTATAATGTACATAGTGGATAGTAAAGGTATTGTATTCCACCCAAAAATAAGATACAGAGATTTCACCAAAAATACATGTTTTAGGACACGCTGAATTAAAAGTTGTTTGTGGACAGCATAGCTGATTTTCAAAAAACTACCCCCACCTTAAATTACTCCTCACTGGAAACATCTTCCAAATTTTGAATTTTCTCAAAAGCGGCTGTAACAATTTTGATAAAAATATCATTTATTTAAGATATTTACAAGATAAATAAAGTATAATTTTTTAGTTTTCTCCAATAGGTTCACTAAAATTCAACACACACAAACTCGCACATACAGGGACATTTTCCTAAAAATCTGATATGTTCCATTCATATGACTTTCTCTGCATCTCTGCAACAAATAGTTTTTAAAAAGCTTATGCTTCTATTTACTTCATGCCAATCGTGAAAATACTGAGCAGAAATAGTCTTATTACTTGCTTCCTTCTAAGTAGAAGCGAAATAAGAGAGTACCATAGGTTAAAGTGTTAGCCAAAAGCTGGTTGCTATGTGACTGAAGGAATATCTCAAAAACTATCATCTCCATGAAGAAAATTTATAAACATAAATTGTGTGTTTTAATGTGCCCTACATTTTTGTGTGTTAAGTTTTTGTCCATCTCTTACGGTTTAGCAGTTATGCAAAATGTCTTAAAATTCATCCAGAATAAAGTAGTCTATAGGCTATTCCCAGAAAATTCAATATATACATTTTATTTGTCAGGTAAATATCTTTACTATACGAAATTTTAATCCAAATCATTTTCAGAAAATCAAAATTTTCGAAAAATGTTCCATGTAAAGGGTAGCTGGTGTGGGGGAATTTTCTTGAAAATCTTCATGTCGCATCCTTGGAAGACACCAAACGTTATTACCAAGTGTGGTGTTTAACGGTATTTTCGTTTTTGAGCTATGCTGTCCACAGACGCACTCACGGATCTTTTTCCAGGAATGCTTTTTTTTTTGGATTCAGGGGGACCCAAAACATGCATTTCCGGTTAAATCTTGGTATTGAAGTTTTGGGTGGAATACAATACTTTCTCTATACACTATGTTCATAGTACGTATAAAGGAAATAAAAGTGCTTTTTTTGGGGGGATTTAGGGGACTCAAAAGGTCTATTTCCGGTGAAATCTCGGTATCAATTTTTGGGTGGAATGCAATACCTTCTCTATACATTATGTACATAATACCTGTAGAGAAAGTAAAAAGAAAATGACTAAAACCCCAACGTTCAAGATCATACAGCGTTGGCAGCAACGCCACAAATGCTTCTCGAGTAAAGCTGTTTTTGTGCATGGAAATTTTATGAAATTACCAAAAGCCAGACAGTACTTATGAAAGACGCTACTAGATTCGACACTGTAACGAACATTCTGTAACTGTAAGTAAAGGAAGAAGTTAGTTCACTGTAAATTTGATCTTATTTGCAAAATAATATCTGCACTACTATAACCTAAACCAAGAATCAACATTTGCATGGCATCCTCTAATACCGACAGAGGTAGGCAACATGTTACGAACCTAACGAAAGATAATACCGCCAACACCGACATTCAAAACCAAAATGCAGCCAATAATGACCGTAATAATGTTACTAATACTGATCACTCTAACAACGAATAAATGACAACCCAGAATACACTTCCGTTAGCACGGCAAACACACAGAAACCCAAACGAACCAAGGAAATATCCCAACAATGAACTTGTAGGACGTACAAAACCAAGCTACTCTAATATAACGATTTCAAATCCGTAGGTAATTGTTAATGAGTCCCATGAGGGAATTAGCATTAAAGACTACATGCTTGCGCTAGAAAAACTCACTAACCCCAGTAACATTCCTTACGTTTCCCGAATTTCAAACTGAAAACCCTGCATTTTTGTATCCAGTGAGAAATTTGCAGAGGAAATCGCCAGAAAGCACTAAAAGATTTTCATCAACAATGTTTCCTTAGAAATCAGACCCCTAACAACAAGAAATAAGAGAATAATTCTGTCCAATATATGTCCAGTCATACCTAATCATGTAATATAAGACAAGCTGAAGAAACTAGGTGTCAGGATAATATCAAAGACATCATCAATGAGAGCAGGTTTATCAATTCCACTATTTTTTCACATCTTAAGCTTTCGAATATAGGTGTACATCCACAATGAAGACTTTGAAAAGCTCTCAGAAACTCTTCAAATTCAACATGATGGAATTTTTTATATACCTCTCATCTGACCTTCCTTCCTGTTTTATTTGTAAAAGCGAAGGACATTTAGCATAATATTGTCCTAACAACTGAAACACCTGAAAGCACACCTCCGAAACTCTCCCAGAGCATCTCAGGTGGAAGTATAGATTCCTCTGAATTTCCGCTCCTTAAAGAGGTAATATCAACGCCAAAACTCCACCTTCAGTAAGAGAAAACACCTCCCGGCGAACTACAGACACAGATCCTGTGAACAAAGTGGATAAATCCCAAGTTTCCTATATCCCAAAATCAGCCACAGACACTACGAATCCTGCACACAGAGAGAACTCTAAAAGTCCAATCCATACGGACACCCAACCTAACGGATCTAAAAGACCAATTTCAGTAACCAGCAGTGAAACTAACAAAACTGACGATGAACATAATCTCCCTACTGAACCCAGTACAAGTAAACAAGCTTCTGGTTCTAAATCTAACCAACCTAACAAAAAAGCCAATAAAGGCACAGAAAGTTCCACATTAGAAAAAATACTCCAACCAGTAAAACAGGTAATGGAAGCGGAACCAACCTTCCCCTCAACTATTTGCAAATTTTAAGTTTATTCGAGAACACATTAGGAGTTGCTGATGTAACCACAGTTGCATCAGGCTAACCAAGCGACCTAGAAGGCTTAGTTCATGCGCTGCAAAAATTGCACCCTCACTTTCCCAACAATTCCATAAAAAACAGAAGCACACGCATTGCTAAAAAGTTGCTCAAAGCTGTAAGCATGACAAAGGATAATCATACACCACACTATTCAGACGACGATTCTTCCAATCTCACGCAATAATGAACATAACGTCACTTGCAATATTTCTCTTTTTAATGGCCTCAACAATAATTCAGTGGAATATCAACGATGCCACAGTTTGAATTTTTGCAGTTGCTGGTAAACCGACACCAACCTGGTATTATTTGCCGCCAAGAAACAAATTTTGTCATCAACCTAAAACAATTCAAAGTAGACTATAAAAACCGCATTGATGCCCTCCATGCAAATGGAGGAGGGGCAATATATGTAAAACACTACTTGAATCACAGAGATATTTCTAGACACAGACCTAGAAGCAGTGGCCATTGAGGTAAATCAGCCACAGCCAATCTGTATTTGTAATATTTACATTCCAAACAGCTATACAGATCAAATCGCAGTTCTGATTAACTTGATTTATCAACTACCAAATCCCTTCATACTGTTGGGAGATTTCAACAGTCACAGCGGTGGGGAATTCGTTACACGGACAGAAGAGGAAAATTAATAGAACATCTACTAGAGGACTTTGACTTGATCACGCTCAATTCAAACGACCCAACCCGTTTTGATTTTGCTCACGGAACATCTATTAGTGTAGAGTTAACCATATGCACACCTGAAGTTTACGAGCTACTCAATAGCTCAGTCTACATGCTTGTGTAGTAGTGACCATTTACTTATAATAATATCTTTAAATAATCCCATATCCTATTATACCTTCAATTCGATGTGGAAATTTATTAAAGCCAATTGGCCGCTATATCAAAACCTTATTAGGGAGTGCATCTGGAGATTTCCTCCTCTAGCTGCCCGTTCTGCCAATGAAACGGATACAATTGTTGCTGAAATTACAACAGTAATTGTTACATCCGCAGAAGCCAGTATACCACAAACCAATGCATCTAACGCAAATAGATGGGTACCGTGGTGGAACGAAGGTTGTAAAGTTGCTCATACGGACAAGCACAGAGCATTTTACAAATACAAAAGACATTCCTCCTTGGAAAATAAAATTAAGTTTCTAAAAGTTAGATCAAAAGCATGCAGAGTTATAAAGGACGGCAAAAGACAAAGCTGCTTAGACTTTTTATATTCCATGAACCATAACACTCCCTCCTCTTAGCGTGGATAGAATTAAAAAAACAAAGGACGTATTCAGATCTCCTGATATAACTAGTCTTTTGAACGCTGAGGAAAATAAAACCGCCAGTTCTTCTATCGACATAGCAAACGTTATGGCAAATACCTTCGCAAGTGTATCCAGCGATTCTAACTACGATGATAAGTTTTTCCAAACAAAACTTCTGAACTAGTACCAGAGCCAGCTGCACTATCCAAAGACTCTGAAGATAGCTACAATGAAGAATTAACGTTTCACGACTAACTGACGAACTGCAGAGGTGCACGTTAAAAAGTTCCGGACCTGACAATATTCCATATGAATTACTAAAACAACTCCCTCTTGAAGGCCTTACATATTTAAATGAAATATACGACTTCCTCTGGACAAATAAAACATGCCTTAACCGTTGGCGGCTAGCAATCGATATCCCCATACCAAAACCCAACAAAAACCACTACTTTCCAGAAAACTAAAAACCTATTACACTCACAAACCTATGTGCAAATTGATGGAAAAAGACATTGCCCGAAGACTAAACTGTGTCTTAGAACAACAGAACTTCTTCGCCGAAACTCAGAGTGGATTTCACTGTCATCACCGAAACCCCAATTACACTCAAAACAGAAATTCTAAATGCCTTCTCAAAGTCACAGAACCCCTCTATGATAAATTTAGATCTGGAAAAAGCATATGATATGGTATGGAAACTTCACATTACTAGCACACTTTTCGACTTCAACATTAGAGGAAGAATGTTGGCATTTGTTTATAACTTCCTTCATAGTTGTAGAAGCAGGGTCAAAGCTAACGGAATACTCTCCAAAGAAATCAAAATTGAAAATGGTGTACCTCAGGGTTTAGTGATTAGTGTGTTTTTTTCCTGGTAGCTATAATAAATGTTGTCTCATCCCTTCATCCACCAGTTAAATCATGTGTCTATACTGGTGACCTTACAATTTACTGCCAAGGCAAAAATATAACTACCACTCAAAAAGTACTTTAGTCGGCTTTACATGACTTCCAATGAATTCAAATTCTCTAGCAGTAAAACGAAATGTATCACCTTCTCAAGAAAACTACATCCTGAACAGGACCTTATGCTGTATCTTAACGACGTAGTCAAGACAACAATGATCCTGAGAGTTATTTTGGACCAAAATCTTTCATGAAGTCTCATATAAAGTATTTAAAAGAAGCTTGTACTAAACGACTGTATATTCTCAAGGCTCTTGCCGCAAAAAAATTGGGGAGCTGACTTATTCACGTTTCTGAACACCAACAAAGCTTTTATTAGATCCAAATTAGACTATGGAGCATTAGTATACAACTCAGCAAGAAATTCATCTCTCAAAACTTTTCAGTCCACTGCGCTAAGACTGTCCTTAGTGGCATTTGTGACCAGTCCAATCTCAAACCTCCAAATATAAGCACATGAACCGCCTTTAAGTAATCGCAGGAAAATATTAAATCTAACATATGCCACGAAGATTGCATCACATCCCACTCATAAAATGTATAGCTATGTCTTTCCATTAAGCAAACCTTATCGGACACCAACAGAGCGACACAGCAGTCCATCAGAATTCTACAGTATCTGAAAGAAATAGATTTTAAAATCCCTTTGGTGCATCCTCGCTATTCTGGAAGTGCCACGCCCTACTGGAAAATCCAATATCCACCAATTGATATCCACTTTCATCTCACCTGCGAGGACAGCGTAACTCAAAAACTACAATATTAATAAATGCCAAACTTGGATATTTATAAATTTCGGAGACAGCCTCCTTAGATAATTGTTAGAGAACGTGCTGTTTAAGGGATCTTAGGTTCGATTCCAGAATACAGATATCATACATGTTACGTCAGGTTTCGGATTTTTTGTTGCTCGTTGTACAAATCAAACTAATGACAACCACTGGTATTATGTTGGATACATTATGCATTGCATGCTAATTTTTTAAATTCTATCCTTTTCTACTGCGAATCGGTGGTAGAATTAAAAATAATCCTATATATACTCGAATACATGTATATGCATTTATGATTCAAGTCTATAAAGCTCTTGTTTTTTTATCGAGAGTCGACTTTATAAATCGAGGCGAAGCCAAGTTTCATAACCATATTAGGATTGAAAAAGGTCTCTGCTTATGCGTATTACGGAATATTTTTGCACGTAACTATAGAATTAAAATAAAATAAATATTAGTAAGGCATTACCATTTTCATGAACAAATACAACCCAATTATCTATGCGGTCATTTTTACTTAAATAAACATTTGAAATAATGGAATAAACATGGCCAGGACAATGCAGTGTCCTGAGGACTATTGTGTTGATTAGTTGTATATGTTTTAGTAAAGATTGAATTATACAAAGGCGTGGCTCATTTACAACATTTTGCAATACGCATTTACAGTTCAGCGAAAATAGATGAAGTAGTGGAAGCTGCTATAAGAAGTGTGTTACCTAAAATGTTTAATGAACACTATGTTACACATATTCTTACTTTCTCTACACGTACTATGTACATAGCATATAGAGTAGGTATTGTAAAGCACCCAAAAACTCAATACTCAGATTTCACCGGAAACATATGTTTAGGGCCCCCCTGAATCCAAAAAAAGCGTTTTTAGAAAAAGATCTTTGTGTGTGCGTGTGTGTGCGTGTGTGTGTGTCTTTGGACAGCATAGCTCAAAAACAAAGAGACCGTTAAATTCCAAACTCGGTATTTAAGTTTGGCATCTTCCAAGCATGCGACACGAAGACTTTCAACAAAATCTCCCCGCCAACTACCCTTTAGATGGAACTTTTTTCGAAAATGTTGATTTTCTCAGTAATAGCTTTAACAATTTTGATTAAAATGTGGTATATTAAAGATATTTACCTGAAAATAAAATTAATATCTTGAATTTTCTGGGAATAGCCTCTTAAGATTACTTTATTCTGGATAAATTTTATGGAATAACTGCTAAACCGTAAGAAACGAACAAAAATTTATCTCTCAAAAAATGTTGTGCAAGTTTATACACACAATCTATGTTATATATAATTTTTTTTTCTGAAGTGGATCGTTTTTGAGGTATTGCTTGTATTTCGATCAGCTTTGAAAACTTATACTTTTCTCATACGGGAATTTTTCAACTCCTATCCATACAAACAAAGGAACTATAATCACATAGCAACCAGCTTTTGGCTATCACTTTACCCAATGGTACTCCCTTAGTTCGCTTCTACTTGCATGGTAATAAGACAATATTTGCTATTTTTTCTCGATTAGTATAAAGTAAATAGAAGCATGAGGTTATTAACAATAATTTGTTGCAGAGATATAGGACTTTCATGTGAATGGAACACATCAGATTTTTACGCTTAAATGTTGCAAAACTTAACTTCATCCACTGACAATCGTGTATAAACTTAATATATCTCCCTGGAACCTCTCCTCAAAATAGAATCTAAGTTTGATCTCTTGAACATTCATGTTAGTCATTCATAACACACAGTAATCCACAGAATAAAATCGTCTGTGTTTCATTTTACTGCCTCCAGAAGCCAACCTTGCACACAAGTCGTTTATTTCAGCCCATAGAAACTCATTCAAAGCCAAATATAAATAGAACTATTCTAATTTGATCTCAGCATTCTAGAGGTTAACCAAGCTTATTCTGTATTCTCCCACGAGTCCAAATATGTTTGTGATCTAGTGTTATAAATCCCAAAAATAATCTGATGTGTTGCATTCACATTATTTTCTCTCATCTCTGCAACAAACTATTGTTAAAAAGCCTATTCTTTTACTTACTTAATGCTAATTGTGAAAATTTAGCAGAAATAGTCTTATTACTTGCTTCCTTGTAAATAGAAACAAAATAAGGTTAAAATGATAGTCAGCTTTTGCTATGTGACTGAAGTTCCTTTGTTTGTACGACCAGGAGTTGACAAATTCCTGTATGTGAAAAATATATTTTTTAAAGCTAAAACCAATAATAAGGAATATCTCAAAAATGATTAACTCCATGAAAAAAATATACATGACATAAATTGAGTGTTTTATCGTTATCTATATTTTTGTACGTTAATATTTTTGTCTATCTCTTATGGTTTACCAGTTATGCAAAATTCAATAAAAATCATCCAGAATAGTTAGCTTTAGAGGACGTGTCCATAAAATTCAAGATATGCATTTCATTTTAATCAAAATCGTTAGAATCATTTTTGAGAAAACCTAAATTTTCGAAATATATTTCCGGTGAAATCTCGGTATCGATATTTTTGATGGAGTGCAATGCCTTCTCTATACACTATGTACATATTACGTATAGAGAAAGTAAAAGTGTTACTGAAAGCTACCAGTTGCTTCTTATTACTTTCACTACACGAGTTAAAGAGAAAATACTGTATTGCATCTAAAATATTCCATTGGAGATCTAACCTGCCCGCTGAAAGTTATTTAAAGGGCTGCAGTATTTTGACTTTCAAATACTTGTTTATAGAGCTATTTTCAAGCTTCTGTTGTTGCTTTAAATGTTTATTTGTCATTTTATAGACATGTTGCTTTTCAGTTATTTCTCTTATGGAATTTTAGGTTAGTATATAGGTCGAAAGGAGACTTATTACATTCCTTCTAATATGTACTTCACGGAGGTATTACCAACAAAAAAGTATAACAGCATTTTCTTCCACACGCTGGTATTTTCAAAAAAATAAATATTATTTTTGCAAACTTTTGGATTATTCTATTACTTGTAAGATAGAGCAACCTATAATAGTAGTAACTATGTGACACATAAGTTTTGATATAATTAGTCATTTTTCGAATAATGATGCTAGGTCAGTGTGAGAACCGGCGTACCTGAACTGGGAGGTTGGGGACTAGCAGGTTTGTTTCCACATGACACATTATATAAAAAAACACGACGAAGGAAATGCGTGTGCGCGTTGACCTACTTCTGGCTTTGAAATAGAGAGTGTCATTTCCGCTTCTATTTATCGGTCGTTTTCCGCTGTGACATTGACAACATGTGCTTTTCATGTTCTCCAAATATCTAAAATATTTCCGCAGAAAATAGTAAAATAAAAAAATTAAAGATACAAAATATGTCCAAAATAAAAATGTGTAATCGCTTAAAATTAATGTAAAATAATGTATCAATTTGGTTTCATCTATTCCACATTATACTTTCAAACAAACGTGTGATCAAACTATTTCTGCAAACGTTTATCTTGCTTAACATGAAGTAGTTAGAAATTCAGCTTTCATATGATCAGTTTGTGGAGGTTATATATAAATAAACGATAGTTGGTAGAGAAAATCATATGAATTCAACACATCAAATGATCTGAAAAATGTACTACGCAGCACAAGTGTTTATAAAAGTTTCAGGGTTTGATATTTAACAACTGTCGATAATTAGGATTGTAACCAGATATAAATGCAGGTGACGATTAGAATATTATGACGGTGAGGAATATCTCGCACACTCGCGTAACTGGATCTATTGTGGTCACAACCCAGTAAGCACATATGAAGTGAAGAATTTTAAGAGACTACAGACCACAGGGACGCGCAAAGATCCTTAACATTTCTAAACTTGAACACCCACGCACCATTAGGGAGCAATTCCAAGAGAGCGATGCAGGACCCTGGCAGACGAAATGGCTCTCTCTCGTTTAGCTGGCAAAATTATTTCCAGAACAAAGCAACTGCGCACTCTACCTGTATTACGGACATTGCAGGACCTGAAAGCACACCTGAAACGAAATGAGAGGGAACGAGGAAAAGGATAATCGTAGTAGAGGATGGACGAGTTATCAGGTACTGCAGTAGAACCTCGCAGATATTCCCTTGATACCTTGCAACGGAAGAATGAATAAATGTGTTAATTCCAAATATTGCCGTTAAAAATAATTATAAATAAATGTTCTTAAAAGTTTAAAATACCCTGCATCAGTCAGAAAAATTAGTGTATAAGTATTTGTTATATTTTCATTCGTATACATGGAAAATGTCCGAATATGAAGGTATACTTATTTACGTAATCTTCCTATACTGGAGAAAGTCATTACAAAACCTAATATAAATGAGAAACCGTATGACGAGGGTGTAAAAGTATCACAAGAAGCGTAATTGTATTGTAAATTAAATTTAAAATAATCCACATCTCTGTAACAAATAATTGTTAAAAAAGCTTAATCTTCTATTTACTTTATGCTAATCGAGAAAAACAATATTATAAAAATCTGATGTGTTCCATTCACATGACTTTCTCTATATCTCTGTAAAAAGTATTGTTAATAAGCATATCTTTTATTTATTTCATGCTATTCGAGAAAAATTAGCAGAAATAGTCTTATTTCTTGCTTTATTGTAAGTAGAAGCGAAATAAGGGAGTACCATAGGTTAAACTGAAAGCCAAAAGCTGGTTGCTATGTGATTTATGTTCCTTTGTATGGACAGGAGTTGACAAATTCCTGTATGAGAAAAGTATAAGTTTTTCAAAGCTGAAACCAAGAAAAAGGAATATCTCAAAAACGATCAACTCCAGGAAAAAAAATGTGTATAACATAAATTGTGTGTTTTAACGTGCTCTACATTTTTTGTATGTTAAGTTTTTGCCCATCTCTTACGGTTTAGTAGTTATGCAAAATTCATCCATAATAAAGTAGTCTTCAGAGGCTATTCCCATAAAATTCAAAATATTCATTTTATTTGTCAGGTAAATATCTTTAATATATGTTATTTTAATCAAAATCGTTAAAGCCATTTTTTATAAAATCAAAATTTTCGAAAAAAGTTCCATGTAAAGGGTAGTTTGGTGTGGGGGGATTTTTCTCAAAATCTTCGTGTCGCATCCCTGGAAGATACAAAACTTAAATACCAAGTTTGGTATCTTACCGACTTTTCGTTTTTGAGTTATCGTGTTCAAAGACACACGGACACACTGACACACGGACACATGGACACACACTCACACACACGGACCTTTTTCTGAAAATACTGTTTTTGGATACAGGGGACCCTAAAACATATATTTCTGGTGAAATCTCGGTAGCGAATTTTTTGGTGGAGTGCAATACCTTCTCTATACACTATGTACGTAGTACGTATAGAAAAAGTAAAAAATGGTCATATTACTTCCTTGTAAGTACAAAGTAAATAAGTATGTGATTGAAGTTCCATTGTTTGTATGCCCAGGAGTTGACAAATTCCCGTATTGGAAAAGTATAAGTACAAGTCTTTTAAAATTGAAACCAAGAATAACGAATATCTTATAAGCACTCAACTTCACACGAAAATGTATATAACATAAATTATGTCTAATGAGGTCTACACGTTTTGTGTGATAAGCTTTTGTACTTCTTACCGGTTACCAATCCCACAAAAAGTCAAAGTTCCACAAAATTCATCCAGAATAAAGATATCTCCAGAGGTTGTTTCCAGAAAATCTAAGATGTACGTTTTGTTTGTTATGTAAGTATCTTTAATATACAATATTTTAATCAAAATCGTTATAGTCATTTTTGGAAAAATCAAGATTTTAGAAAATGTTTCCAAATTTTCCATGTAGTTGGGGTGGGGAAATATTCTGGATTCATGGGATATCATAGCATATATTTCCGGTGAAATCTTGTTATTGAGTTTTGGGTGCATTACTATGCTGCCTCTATAGGTTATGTACACAGTACGTGTAGAGAAAGTAAAAAGCAACCAGCTTTCATTGTAGATATGATGAGATATTGTCTCTTACCAAACAAATTTATTCTTTCGAAAGGGAAGCCACGCTAAAAGTTTTGCTATCGTAAGCGAGTGTAAATTGTAAGATACGCTGTCTCAAATTACATCGCAAACGTGTATTCAAATGTCAAATTGTGTTTAAATAAGAAGCAAACATCACAATTCTGTAATATATAAGGATAAGTTTTAAAGCGAGAAACATGCTGAAAGAAAATTGGAGTTTGTATTTATGGACGATCTTTAACTGCTATGCATCTTAGCGTCCCATTTTATACTAGTCGTGAATGACCGTTTAATTTTGTTCAGAGACCTCTTTATCAGGCTTTACGTTGTTTATGTGCCGTAAATTTACGACACAGGACCAACGGCTTTACTTCCTTTCTGAAGAAAGCCATGCTAAGTAATTTTACAAACGAAAAACATCATCGTTCTCCGCTGGATTTAACCCGCGAGCTCTGGAATATGAGGTTAACATGGTAACCATCGCACCATGGAGAGCGACAAATAAATGCACTGAAGGTAAAAAAAAATCTGATGTGCTCCATTCACATGACTTTCTCTACATCTCTGTAACAAATTTCAGTTAAAAAGCTTATGCTTCTATTTACTTCATGCTAATCGAGAAATATTAACAAAAATAGTCTTATTATTTGCTGCCTTGTAATTAGAAGCGAAATAAGGGAGTACCATAGATTAAAATGATAGCCAACAGCTGGTTGCTATGTAACTGAAGTTCGTTTGTTTGTATGGACAGCAGTAAACAAATTCCTGTATGAGAAAAGTATGTTTTTCAAAGCAGAAACAAGAAACCAAGAATATCTTAAAAATGACCAACTCCACGAAAAAAAGTATGTAA
Organism: Hymenopus coronatus; assembly: GCA_030762935.1. Taxonomy (NCBI): domain Eukaryota; kingdom Metazoa; phylum Arthropoda; class Insecta; order Mantodea; family Hymenopodidae; genus Hymenopus; species Hymenopus coronatus. Next base: position 125,819,874 of record CM060898.1, read on the forward strand.
TATAAAGTGTGTGTTTTATCGCGAGCTACATTTTCTGTAACGTAAGTCTTTGTCCATCTCTTACGGTTTAGCAGTTATGCACAATTCCGTAAAATCCATCCAGAATAAAGTAGCCTTCAGAGGCTATTCCCAGAAAATTAAAGATATAAATTTTATTTGCCAAGTAAATATCTTTCATATACGATATATTAATCAAAACCGTTAGAGCCATTTTTAATAAAATCAAAATTTTCGAAAAAAGTTCCATGTAAAGGGTAGGCTGGGGTGGGAAATATTTTGTGAAAATCTTCGTGTCGCAATCTTGGAAGATGCTGAACTTAAATACCAAGTTTGGTATTTAACGGTCTTTTCGTTTTTGAGCTATGCTGCCCACAGACACACACACACACATAGACACACACATACGCATGCACACACACACGCGGACCTTTTTCCAAAAATGCCTTTTTGAAATCTCGGTATCGAATTTTTGGGTGCAATACAATACCTTCTCTATACACTATGTACATAGTACGTGTAGAGAAAGTCAAAATGTGTTAAACCTATTTTTACTTTCTCTATACGCACTATGTACATAGTGAATAGAGAAAGTATTGCACTCCACCAAAAAATTCGATACCAAGATTTCACCGGAAATATATGTTTTAGGGTCCCCTTTATCTAAAAAAAGCATTTTCACAAAAAGGTCCGTGTGTGTGTGTCCGTGTGTCCGTGTGTCAGTGTGTCCGTGTGTCCGTGTGTCTGTGAACACGATAACTCAAAAACGAAAAGGCGGTAAAACACCAAACTTGGTATTTAAGTTAAGTATCTTCCAGGGATGCGACACAAAGATTTTGAGAAAAATCCCCCCACCCCAAACTACCCTTTACATGGAACTTTTTTCGAAAATTTTGATTTTCTAAAAAATAGCTCTAACGATTTTGATTAAAATATCATATATTAAAGATATTTACCTGAAAAATAAAATGCATATTTTGAATTTTCTGGGAATAGCCTCTGAAGACTACTTTATTCTGGATGGATTTTGCATAACTACTAAACCGTAAGAGATGGACAAAAATTTAACACACAAAAACTGTAGAGCACGTTAAAACACACAATTTAGGTTATAAACATTTTTTTCGTGGAGTTGATCGTTTTTGAGATATTCCTTTTTCTTGGTTTCAGCTTTGAAAAACATACTTTTTCATACAGGAATTTGTCAACTCCTGTCCACACAAACAAAGGAACATCTGTCACATAGCAACCAGCTTTTTGCTTTCACTTTAACCTATGGTACTCCCTTATTTCGCTTGTATTTACAATAAAGCAAGGAATAAGACTATTCCTGCTAATTTCCCTCGATTAACATGAAATAAATAAAAGATAAGCTTATTAATAATAATTTGTTACAGAGAGATAGAGAAAGTCGTGTGAATGGAACACATCAGATTTTTTCTCACTAATGCTCAAAACGCTACTAAGGAAATGGTGACTATGTCTAGATGTGTCTTAAGGATGCATTTGCAGAGGGCGACACAAACCAGTGGACCACTGCTGCGACGGTCATCGAGATAACTACATGACCGGCATTACTCACTGGCCCGTGCAATCAGCATGCAGACGCAACGCGTGTATACCGTCGTCTGGTTGACAAAATGATGGACAGAAAAATCGGTGCATGTAGTGAATCTCCCCAACATGTTCTTGGTGACTGGGGAATCCCCGAAAACACCCACGGATCAAGAAGGCTAGATGCGGGAGTTGAACCCATGGTCCACCAAAAGCGAGTCGTACACATTACCGCGGACCAATTACCTCGGTTATTCGTGGTAGAAGAAACCACCCCAGGTTTTGGCTTCACCAGCAGAATACGAGAAAACCTCATGGTCAGAGTAGACAGTAGCCGGGAATCGAACCCGGTACCTCCCGATTGCGGAGCCGCCTCCCTGGGTTATAAATGCTTACTACGGCGAGCTCAAGATTTGAGCTATCGTTACTCACCAGAGGGAAGCAGTACGTTGTAAGCCCTCATAAAATATAAGCGGCAGCGCTCGTAACTCGGGCCACAGCAGCACCTCCCCGGCCTGCCAGCTCCAGATTTAATTTCAGATACACTTCTCTCCGTTATTTTATTTTCTTCTCTCCCCTACGGGGATAATTGCGTTACCTTAGTGGATAAAATTTCTTATTCGGTAATAAATATGACGGCTGAGGCATGCACCAGATACACAGACTCTCGCCAGACCAGCAAAATGAAGTGTGGGGTGTAAAGATTAACTCCAAATCTGCCTACGTTCACGGCTTGATTAAAAAAAAAAATACTAACACCAGCGTTTGTTAAATAAAATATTGCCCTCAACTATGACTCGTAGTATTGATTTCTACTTTCTCTACACGTACCATGTACATACCGTATAGAGAAAGTGTTTTATTGCACCCAAAAATTGATACCGAGATTTCACTGGAAACATATGTTTTCGGTCTCCCTAAATCCAAACAAAGTATTACAATTTTCTCTATCTCGTATGTACAATGTTCATCGTGGATAGAGAAGGTATTGTATTCCACCCAAATGTGATGTCGAGATTTCATCGGAAGTATGTTTTGAGGTCCTCTGAGTCCAAAAATGCATCTTTAGGAAAAGGTTTACGTGTGTGTGTGCCTGTGGATATGTTTGTGGGCACCATAGCTCAAAAACGAAAAGACCGTTAAATATCAAACTTGCCATTAATGTTTGATAACTTCCAAAGATGTAACACGAATATTTTCAAGAAAATCAACCAGCACTTCCAACTGACCTTTACATGGAAAAAAGTTTCGAACTTTTTGATTTTCACAAAAATGGCTGTAATGATTTTGATTAGAGTATCGTATATTAAAGGTATTTACATGACGAACAAAATGTACAGCTGGGAACAGCTTCTACAGACATCTTTATTCTAGATGAGTTTTGCGGAATCTCGCATAACTGGAAAACCGTAAGAGATAGAAAAAAAACTTACTGTACAAAACTTTTAGAGCTCGTTAAAATATACAGATTATGTTGCAAACATTTGTTCATGACGTTTGCCGTTTTTGCGATATTCCATGTTAATGGTTTCAGCTATAATATACACTGTCTTTATACAGGACTTTGTCAACTCCTAGCGATACAAAAAAAAAGCTCTTCAGGCACAAGGCAATCACATTTTAAAAGATTTGAGTCACTTTAGCCTAGTGTATTCCATTATTTTCCTAATAATTACAAGTGAAAGGACCATTTCTGCTAAGTTTTCTTTCTCTATACGCACTATGTACATAGTGTATACAGAAGGTATTGCACTCCACCAAAAAATTCGATACCGAGATTTCACCGGAAATATATGCTTTAGGGTCCCCTGTATTCAAAAAAGGCATTTTCAGAAAAAGGTCTGTGTGTGTCCGTGTGTCCGTGTGCCTGTGAACACGATAACTCAAAAACGAAAAGTCGGTAAAATACCAAACTTGGTATTTCAGTTTAGTATCTTCCAGGGATGCGACACGAAGATTTTGAGAAAAATCCCCTCATCTCAAGCTACCTTTTACATGGAACGTTTTTCAAAAATTTTGATTTTCTAAAACATGGCTCTAACGATTTTGATTAAAATGTTGTACGTTAAAGATATTTACCTGACAAATAAAATGCGTATTTTGAATTTTCTGGGAATAGCCTCTGAAGAATACTTTATTCTGGGTCAATTTTACGGAATTTTGCATAACTGCTAAACCGCAAGAGATGGACAAAAACTTACCACACAACAAATGTAGAGCAGTTTAAAACACACAATTTATGTTACATACATTTTTTTCGTGGAGTTGATTGTTTTTCAGATATTTCTTGTTTTTGGCTTAAGCTATAAAAACATACATTTCTCATACAGGACTTTGTGAACTGGTGTCCATAGAAACAAAGGAACTTCAGTCACATAGAAGCCAGCTTTTGATTATCAGTTTAAACTATGGTACTCCCTTATTTCGCTTCTACTTACAAGGAAGCAAATAATAAAACTATTTCTGCCAATTTGTTCTCGATTAGGAGGAAGTAAATAGAAGCATAAGCTTTTTAACAATAATTTATTGCAGAGTTGTAGAGAAAGTCTTGTGAATGGAACACATCAGATTTTTAACAATTATTGTTACTGAGGTGTACAGAAAGCGATGTGAATAGAGCACGTCAGATTCCTATATTTTATCGTCTCATTTTGTACCAATCGTAGAGAAACTTTTTCATAGAGGCGGTATCCGACCCACCTCCCATCGCTTATAAAATCGTTAATTGGTTAGTTTTGTGTCTCCGAGATGCTTTACAAGCAAGTCACCTAGAGAACTGATACCGGCTGTGGGGTCAAAATTTGGTTACCTGAAGGCAGAAACCTTACGAAGGGATATGGGCCAATTTAAGCACGTTAGTGTAAGAAGGATAGAGAATTAGGGAGAGAGATGAAGAGAACAATCTCCGTAGTCAAAACAACGCCTGCAGTTTACGTTCAGGGGTACTGCGACTTTATCCGCGAAGTGATACTGCCTTTTTACTTTCTCTAGCCCCATATGTACAATGTACATAGGGATAGAGAAGTATTGTATTCCACCCAAAAATTCGATACCGAGGTTTTAACGGAAATACATGGTTTAGAACCCCCTGTATCCAAAAAAAAAGCATTTTGAGAAAAAAATTCCGCGTGTGTGTGTGTGTCCGTGTGCCCGTGTGTTTGTGAACACGATAACTCAAAAACGAAAAGTAGCTAAAATACCAAACTTAGTATTTAAGTTTAGTATCTTCCAGGGATGCGACACGAAGATTTTGAGAAAAATCCTCCCACCCCAAACTACCCTTTACATGGAACTTTTTCGGAAATTTTGATTTTCTTAAAAATGGCTGTAACGATTTTGATTAAAATATCATACATTAAAGATATTTACCTAATAAATAAAATGTATATCTTGAATTTTCTGGGAATAGCTTCTGAAGACATGTTTATTCTTGATGAATTATGCTTAATTTGACATAACTAGTAAACCGTAAGAGATAGACAAAAGCTTTCTATACAAAAAAATGTAGGTCTTGTTAGAATACACAAGTTATGTCATACACATTTTTCTCGTGAAGCTTACCGTTTTCGAGGTAGTCATTGTTATTAGTTTCAGTTGTGAAGTACTTATACTTTTCTCAGAGGGGAGTGTCCGTTTTTCTTTTGTTCTACTTCTGGCCAAGAAAAGAAGCGATTTGTAATGACAATCGCATAACGACAGCTTTTGAAACATTTGACTATTGGTTTAGCCTAGTGTTTTCCCTTATTTTCTTCCTACTTATACGGAACTAAATAATAAGAACATTGTGCTAATGAGTACCACGATTAGCAAGGTGCAGAAAGAAGAAGAATCTTATGTATGAAGTTTGTAGAACAGCTAGGGAAAGTAATGTGTGTGTAACACATCAGATTTTTTAATATGTAGAGGATTGAACAAGTTTCTTGAAGGTAGCGCATGTAAACAGAGCTAATTACAGCGAAGGAAAATTGATAGCAAGTTTACTACATGCACGCGAGTTTAGATTCGCTGTAATTATAGAGCATAGAGACGTGTAGCGTTACTTTCTTACATTACAGGAGCAAAACATAATTAAAAGTTTAATATAGTGTAATGTTACATGATGTATTTACTTCAAAATTCGTTTCTCAACATCGGGTGCGCGACCCACCGTACACAGGATAGATATAGGCTCTTCAGTATAAATCCTGACCGTTCTCAAGATTAGAGCACGGTCTCCGCTATCTTTTGGTGTTCACTGGATTATCTACTAGCAGGAAGGTCAAGCAGTGAGCAATGATACAAAGCTCTATAGAGACCTCGCCTACTGCATCATATATTAGTTGTCACCCTCCGTGGTGTAATGGTTACCATGCTGACTTCATACACCCAATATCGCGGGTTCGAAACAGGTGGAGGACGTTGGATTTTTTCTGGCGTAAAAATCCTTAGCATGGCTTCCTTGGAAGGGAAGTAAAGCCGTTGGTCCCGTGTCGTAGATTTAGGACACATAAAAGAACCTCAAGCCTGAAAGAGAGCCCTCTGAGCAAAATTAAGCGGTCTTTCACGCCCACTTTAGAATGGGACGCTAGAACCACAGAAATTAAAGAGCGTCCATAAATAAATCGCCATTTTTACTTTCTCTATACGCACTATGTACATAGTGTATAGAGAAGGCATTGTATTGTACCCAAAAATTCGATACTGAGATTTCACCGGAAATGATTTGAGACTCCCTGAATCCAAAAAAAAAAAAAGCATTCTTAGAAAAATGTCCGTGTGTGTGTCTGCCTGTCTGTTTGGGCAGCATATCTCAAGATAGAAAAGCCCGTTAAACACCAAACGTGGTATTTAAGTTTGATATCTTCCGATAATGCGACACGAAGATTTAAAAAAAAAAAAAAAAAAGAAAGAAAGAAAGAAAAACACCATCAACTATCCTTTACATGGAACTTTTTTCGAAATTTTTCATTTTCTCAAAAATGGCCCTAACGATTTTGATTAAAATATCACATATTTAAGATATTTACCTGGTAAATAAAATATATATCTTGAATTTTCTGGGAATAGCCTCTGAAGACTACTTTGTTCTGGAGGAACTTTGCGGAATTTTGCATAACTGCTAAACCGTAAGAGATGGAGAAAAACTTACTGCACAGAAATTGTAGAGCACATTAAATCACACAATTTATGTTACATACATTTTTTCGTGAACATGATCGTTTTTAAAATATTCCTTGTTTTTGGTTTCAGCTTTGAAAAACTTATACTTTTCTCATACAGGAATTTGTTAACTGCTGTCCATACAAACAAAGGAACTTTAGGCACATAGCAACAGCTTTTGGCTATCATTTTAACCCATGGTAGTCCCTTATTTCGCTACTACTTAGACAAGTAATAACACTATATCTGCAAATTTTTTGTCGATTTGCTTGAAATAAATAGAAGCATAAGCTCCTAACAATAATTTATTGCAGAAAATGTAGAGAAAGTCATGTGAGTGGAACACATCAATTTTTTTTACTTTCTCTACACGTACCATTTACATAGTGTATAGAGAAAGTGTTGTATTGCACCCAAAAATTCGATACCGAGATTTCACCGGAAATACATGTTTTGGGGCCCCCTGAATTCAAAAAAAGCATTTTTGGAAAAAGGTCCGTGTATGTGCGTGTGTGTCTATGTGCCTGTGGACAGCATAGCTCAAAAACGAAAGGACCGTTAAATACCAATCTTGGTATTTAAGTTTCGTATCTTCCAAGGATGCGGCACGACGATTTTCAAGAAATTCCCCCCACCCCCAACTACCCTTTACATGGAACTTTTTTCGAAAAGTTTGATTTTCTCAAAAATGGCTCTAATGATTTTGGCTAAAATATCGTATATTAAAGATATTTACCTGACACATAAAATGTATATCTTGAATGTTCTGGGAATAGCTCTTAAGAGTACTTTATTCTGGATGAATTTTACGGAATTTTGAATAACTGCTAAACCGTACGAAATGGAAATAAATTTTTGCATGAAAAATATAGAGCACGCTAAAACACACAATTTATTTTATATACACTTTTTCGTGCAGATCATTGTTTTTGACACATTCCCTGTGTTTGGTTTCTGCTTTGAAAAACATATATTTTTCTCATACAGGAAATTGTCAACTGCTGTCCATACAAACAAAAGAACTTCAGTGACATAGCAACCACCTTTGGATTATTACTTTAACCTTATTTCGCTTCTACTTAAAAGCAAGCAAGTAATAAGACTTTTTCTGCTAATTTTTTCTGATTAGCATGAAATAAACAGAGATATAAACTTTTTAAGAATAATTTGTTGCAGAGATGTAGAAACGGTCATATGAATGGTACACATCAGATTTTTTAAATTCATAGCTCAGATTAGCTGGTGGTAGTTGTTAAATAATAGTAATAATTCTATTAATAACAAAATAAAAAAAAATGTGTTCCATTCATACGACTTTCTTTGTATCTCTGTAACTGATTATTGTTAAACAGTTCTTATACGAGGTTCGGCTGATAAGTCCCGGGCCTCACACGGTTTTGCCTCCACTAGGCTAAGGCCAGTTAGGCGATAGCATGGTATAGTTTATCTCTAGACTAGCTTTTATCCATTGTTAAAGGTCAATACCCGATTTAGTTTTCGAATGACAGCATTTTAAATAAGACAACTTTAGAGTTTTCACAAAAATGGAGGATTTGGAAAAACGAGCAGTGATTAAATACTTCCATTTGAAAGGCTTAACGCCTAAAGAAATCAAGGAGGAAATGGATAGTACATTGAAAGACTCTACCGCTTCATATTCAGTGATTAAAATGTTGGTTACAGAGTTTAAAATGGGACGCACAAGCACTAGTGATGAGTCTCGCTCTGGACGCCCTGTAGAAGTGACAACTCCAGAGACCATTGAAAAAAGTTCATCGTTTAGTACTGGAAGACCGCAGGTTAAAGTTTTTTGAGAAATGTAAACATATCAAAAGAACGTACAGGTAATACTTGAAGTAATGTTTTGGGCTTTCATAAGGTCTGTGCAAGATGGGTGCCGCGTTTGTTGACACCTGATCAAAAGTTGCAAAGGAAAACTGTTTCTCCTAAGAATGAGGACCTCTACCGTAAAAATCCCAGTAAAGTTTTGAGACGGCTTACTATCATGGACGAAACTGGATACATTACTACACTCCAGAATGTAAATCACAGTTAAAATAGTGGATTGTGCCAGGTGAACCAACTTTAAAGAATTACTTGGAAGAGGGTAAAAGTATCACTGGTGACTACAACGCAAGCTTACTGCAACGTTTGAGAGATGAGGTGAAAAAAAAGACCTCATTTGGCATAAAAAAAAATATTGTTTCAACACGACAATGTTCCTACCCATCGTTGAATCATTGCAATGGGGAAAATGTGAGAAAGTTGGAATTGCTTGAACGTCCACCCTATTCGCCAGATCTAGCACCCAGTGGCTACCACCTTTTCCGAAACTTCAAAAAATTTCTTGGAGGACGAATACGTCACAGTAACGAGGAGGTCATTGATGCGGTAAACAGCTGTTTTGAGGGCCTTGATAAATAGCACTACAGAGATAGTTTTTTAAATTAGAACACCAATATAACAAATATATTAGCCTTTCTGGAGATGCTGAAAAACTGATGTGTTCCATTCACATGTCACTGAAGTTCCTTTGTTTGTATGGACAGGAGTTGATAAATTCCTGTATTGATAAAAGTTAGGTTTTTCATAGCTGAAATTAAAAACAAGGAATATCTCAAAAACAATCAACTCCAGGAAAGAAATGTATATGACATAAGTTGTATGTTTTAAAGTGCTCTACATTTGTTGTGGGGTAATTTTTTCTCCATCTCTTACGGTTTAGCAGTTATGAAAAATTCCGTAAAATTAACCCAGAATAAGGTAGTCTTCAGATTCTATTCCCAGAAAATTCAAAATATAAATTTTATTTGTAGGTAAATATCTTTAATATACGATGTTTAATCAAAATCGTTAGAGCCATTTTTTAGAAAATCAAAATTTTCGAAAAAACTTCCATGTAAAGGATAGTTGGGGTGGGGGAATTTTTCTCAAAATCTTCGTGTCGCATGCCTGGTAGATACTAAACTTAAATACCTATTTTGGTATTTTACTGACTTTTCATTTTTGAGTTATCGTGTTCACGGATATACGGACACACGGACACACACGGACCTTTTTCTGAAAATATTTTTTTTGGATACAGGGGACCCTAAAACACATATTTCCGGTGAAATCTCGGTATCGAATTTTTTGGTGGAGTGCAATACCTTCCTTATACACTATGTACATAGTACGTGTAGAGAAAGTAAAAATGCAATGTTTTTAAAATGTTGTTTACATTGAGAGACCCGGGACTTATCAGCCAACCCTAGTATATGTACTTAAAGCTCCGCTGCGTCAGTGGAGTGCCATCTGGAAGAAAGTTACGAACCCGAAGATCCACACAGACTGAGAGGCTACAGTATACATTACTCTCAATGATATTGTACCCACAGAGGACAACTTGTAGGGGTATGGTAGATCAACTTCTAACCTCTGCTCCCGCTGTAATGAGGTGGAAGCGCTGCACCATAAACTAGTGGACAGCGCCATCATTTGGGTGTACTGCAGAATCTGTTGTGGGGTACAAGAAAAACAAGAAAACTTTGGAACTCCAACAGACGAACACACAGCTGTCAGATATCCTTACCTGAATCATATTTGTTACATATAATTGGATTCTGTTGGTTGGAGACGCGCACAACTACCGAACTTCCAGAAATTTAACCGGAAAGAACGCTGGGAATTGGAAAAACGGGCTCCTCTGTCGTTAGATCTTCGGCATTTACAGAGACTCTAGGTGCCGAACTGTGACAGAGTCAGCAAAGAATAAAAATAATAAACCAAAAAAATCTGATGCGTTACACACTCACATAACTTTCTCTAGCTGTTCTACAAACTTCTTACATAAGACAATTCTTCTTTCTGCACCTTGCTAATCGAGGTACTCATTAGCACAATGTTCTTATTACTTAGTTCCGTATAAGTAGGAAGAAAATAAGGGAAAACACTAGGCTAAACCAATAGCCAAATGTTTTAAAAGCTGTCGTTACGCGATTGTCATTACAAATCGCTTCTTTTCTTGGCCAGGAGTAGAACAAAAGAAAAACGGACACTCCCGTCTGAGAAAAGTATAAGTACTTGACAACTGAAGCTAATAACAATAAGTACCTCGAAAACGGTAAGCTCCACGAGAAAAATGTATATGACATAACTTGTGTATTTTTAAAAAAAACTACATTTTTTGTATAGTAAGTTTTTGTATGTCTCTTATGGTTTACTAGTTATGCCAAATTAAGCAAAATTCATCCAGAATAAACAGGTCTTCAGAAGCTATTCCCAGAAAATTCAAGATATACATTTTATTTGTCAGATAAATATCTTTAATATACGATATTTTAATCAAAATCGTTAGAGCCATTTTTAAGAAAACCAAAATTTTCGAAAAATGTTCCATGTAAAGGGTAGTTTGGGGTGGGGGATTTTTCTCAAAATCTTCGTGTCACATCCCTGGAAGAAACTAAACTGAAATACCAAGTTTGGTATTTTAGCTACTATTCGTTTTTGAGTTACCGTGTTCAAAGACACACGGACACACGGACACAAACACACGGACCTTTATCTGAAAATGCTTTTTATGGATACAGGGGGTCCTAAAGCATGTATTTCCGGTGAAATCTCGGTATCGAATTTTAAGTTAAAAAAAGCTGACGTGCTACACTCACATGGTTTTCTCTATCTACTCTACAAACTTCTCACAAAGGATTATTCTTTTTCCACGCCATGCTAATCGAGATAAACAAGCAGAATGCTCTTATTACTTAGTTCCTTATAAGAAAAAAGGAACTAAAGGAAGCTATGCTAAAGTGATAGTCAAATGTTTCAAAAGCTGTCGTTAAGCGATTGCATTGCAAATCGTTTCTTTGCTTGGCCAGGAGTAGAACAAAACAAAAATTGATTCTTTCTGTCTAAGAAATGGAAATGGAAATGGCCTGTTATTTATGGACGCTCTTTAACTGCTTTGGTTTTCAGCGTCTTATTCTATGTTATGCGTGAAAGATCGCTTAATTTTGTTCAGAGGCCTCTGTTATCAGGCTTGAGGGTCTTTTACGTGCCGTAAATCTACGACACGGGACCCACAGCTATACTGCCCTTCCGAAGGAAGCCATGCTAAGGATTTTTACGCCCGAAAAAATCCATCGTCCTCCACCGGGTTTGAACCCGCGACCATGGGTATATGAAATTAGCATGGTAACCATTAAACCACGAAGGGCGACTTCCTGTCTAAGAAAAGTACTTCACCATTGAAACCGATAAAAGGCAATATCTCTGGAACGTTTAAATCCACAAGAAAAACGTAAAGAACATAAATTGTATGTTTTAACGACACAACCAGACACAGACACACACGGACTTTATCTAATTTTTTTTTTTTTTCAACTCAGGTGCCCCGAAATATATTTCCGGTAAAATATCGACTTTGAATTTCTGGGTGGAATACAACATTTCCAGATGTTTAAGTACATTGTACATACGGGGTTAGAGACAGTGAAAACGTATATGGCATAAATGTGTGTTATAACATGATCTACATATTTTGTAGTAAATTTCTAGTATTACGGTTTACCAGTTACACAAAATTCAGCAAAATTCATTCAGAATAAAGAGGTCTTTAGAGAACTAAAGATGATTACTTTATTTGTCATTTTTTAGAAATTCAACATTTTCAAAATTTTTTGCAGGTGAAGTGTAATATGGGGTAGGGGAATTTTTCTCAAAATCTTAGTGTCACATCCCTGGAAGATACTAAATTTAAATACCAAGTTTGGTATTTTACCGACTTTTCGTTTTTGAGTTATCGTGTTCACAGACACACTTGACACACACACACACCCACACACACACACACACACCCACGGACCTTTTTCCAAAAATGCTTTTTTTGTATACAGAGATCCCTAAAACGTGTGTTTCCTGTGAAATCTCGCTTTCGAATTTTGGGTGGAATGCAATAAATAAATAAATAAATAAATATATACAATGTACATAGTACGTGTTGAGAAAGTGAAAAGGGTAACAGAAATTTCAGCGTGAAGAAATGAAGATTATTACAAATATGAAGATAGATTTATCACATCACATTCTGTGAAATTTCCGGCGTGTGTTCACCCGCATGGCGTGGTTTGGCATTTGTCTGCGACTGTCCCTGTCAAGGTTTGCAGGTAGCGGACAATGTTTATTCAGAACTTCTTGTGATCCGGCCCTAGTAATTGCTGCCCCAGTTACAGTGTTTACAATAAGGGTGGGGCACGTATCGCCCTTTCTCATGCTATCAACTTACAGCGACTGCTGCCTATTAACATAAAAGCTTCAAAATTACTCAAACATCTAAAGCCTGTATTATTTTCTCTACACGTAATATGTACATAGAGTAGGTATTGCATTGCACCCGAAAATTTGATACCCCGATCTCACTGAAAATATATGTTTTGGGTCCTCCTGAATCTAAAAAAAATCATTTTAGATAAAGGTCCCTGTGTCAGTCTGTGGATAGCAAACTCAAAGACGAAAAGACCGTTGAATACCAAACTTGGTAGTTACGTTTGATATCCTCTTAGAATGTGATATGAAGGTTTTCTAGAAAATCCTTCTACACCCAACTATCCTTTACATGGAACTTTTTTAACAAATTTTGATTTTCTCGAAAATGGCTTTAACAATTTTGAATAAAATGTGGTGTATAAAAGATATTTACCTGACAAATTAAATGTATATCTTGAATTTTCTTGGAATACCCTCTGGAGACTACTTTATTCTGGAGGAATTTTACGGAAATTTGCATAACTGATAAACAGTAAGAGATGAACAAAAAGTAACCACTCAAAAAATGTAGAGCTCGTTAAAAGCACAATTTACGTTATATACTTTTTATTCGTGGAGTTGCTCGTTTTTGAGATGTTCCTTGATATTGATTTCAGGTTTGAAAACATACTTTTCTCATAGTTATTTGTCAACTCCTGTCCACACAAATAAAGGAACTTCATCACATAGCAACCTGCTTTTGAGTATCACTTTAACCTATAGAGAATGTATTTCGCTTCTGCTTACAAGGAAGCAAGTAATAAGACTATTTCTGCTAATTTCTTCTCGAGTATCATGAAGTAAATAGAAGCATAAGCTTTTTAACAACATTTTGTTGCAGAGATGTAGAGAAAGCTATGTGAATGGAGAACATCAGATTTCTTTTTACTTTCTCTGCACGTCTCATGTAAATGCTGTATATTTCATATGATAATCGATGGCAAGATTTCAACGGGAATATACGTTTTGAGATCCTCTAAGTCTAAAAAATTTATAAAAAGGTCAGTGTTTGTGTCTGTGAATAGAATAGCAAAAAGCTAAACGACCGTGAAATACCAAGATAGTATTTAAGTTTGGTATCTTCAAGGAATGCGACACGAAAACTTTCAAGAAAATCCCTCCACCCCAACTATATTCAACATTGAATCATTTTTGATAGTTTTATCTTTCTCTAACAACTTTGATTAAAATACTATATATGTATGTATATATATATTTAAGCTATGTATGTACATTACAAATAAAATATATCTTGAATTTTCTGGGAATAGCTTCTGAAGACCTCATCATTCTCAATACATTTTGTATAATTTTGGATAACTGATAAACTATAAGAGATAGACAATAAAGTATACTATAAACAATGTAGATTTCGTTACAATACACAATTTATGGCATATACATTTGTTATACAGTTTTCCGTTTCTGAGATATTTCTTCTTATTGGTTTCAGTTTTAAGCTAGGTATCTCATTAGGCGGGGTCAACTTCGGTCCATCTCTCTTTTTTTCTGAAAACGTAAATGGAACGTAAGTTCAATTTTTCGCATTTTCTCGGTTAGATTGATGCAGATAAAGGAATACTCATTTGTAAGAATATCTTGTTTGCAAAACACCTTGTTAATGGATCACATTGGAATTTTTCTTTCACCACACCACAGGCGGCTTGTGAGTACATGTTATGCTTATGCTAGTTTTTACTTTATGCTCATCGAGAAAAAGTAGCTGAAATAGTCTTATTACTTCCTTCTGTGCAAGCAGAAGGGAAATAAAGGAGCAGCATACAGTAAATATGTAGTCAAAAACTGGTTGCTATGCGACTGAAGTTCCTTTGTTTGTATGGTCAGGAGCTGACAAATTCTTGTATCTATCTCATAAACGATGAAGTCCACGATAAAAAATGTATATAAAATCAATTGTGTGTTTTAACGTGCTCTACTTTTTCTGTGTGATAAGTTACTGTCCATCATTTTAAGGTTTAGCACTTCTGCAAAATTCCGTAAAATTCATCAAGAATAAATTAGCCTTCAGAGGCTACTCCCAGAAAATTCAAGATATACATTTTATTTGTCAGGTAAATATATTTAAAACACAGTACTTTAATCAAAATCATTAAATTCAACATAGATAAATGTGATGATTCCATTCCCATGACTTTCTCTATATCTCTGCAATAAATTATTTTTAAAAAGCTTATGCGTCTATTTACTTTCTGCTAATCGAGAAAAATTAGCAGAAATGCTCTTATTACTTGCTTCCTTATAAGTAGAAGTGAAATAAGGGAGTACCATAGGTTAAAGTGAAGTCAAAAGCTGGTTGCTATGTGACTGAAGTTCCTTTGTTTGTATGGACACGAGTTCACAAAGTCCTGTATAAGAAAAGTATGTTTTTATAGCTGAAACCAAAAACAATCAACTTCACGAAAAATATGTATATAACATAAATTGTGTTTTAAAGTGTCGTACATTTGTCGCATGGTAAGTGTTTGTCCAACTTTTGCGGTTTAGCAGTTATGCAAAATTCCGTAAAATTCCTCCAGAATAAAGTAGTCTCTAGAGGGTATTCCAAGAAAATTCAAGATATACATTTTATTTGTCAGGTAAATATCTTTAATATTTGATATTTTAATCAAAATCGTTAGAGCCATTTTTAGAAAATCAAAATTTTCGAAAAAAATTCCATGTAAATGGTAGTTTGGGGTGGGGAGATTTTTCTCAAAAGCTTCGTCCCGCATCCCTGGAAGATACTAAACTTAAATATTATGTTTGGCATTTTACCGACTTTTCTTTTTTGAGTTATCGTGTTCATAGTCACACGGAGACACACACGGACCTTTTTCTGAAAATACTTTTTTTGTATACAGGCGACCCTAAAACATATATTTCCGGTGAAATCTCGGTATCGAATTTTTGGTGGAGTGCAATAGCTTCCCTATACACCATATACATAGCACGTATAGAGAAAGTAAAAAGTATTTTCAGAAAAAGCTCCGTGTGTGTGTCCGTGTATCAGTGTGTCTGTGTGTCCGTGTGCCTGTGAACACGATAACTCAAAAACGAAAAGTCGGTAAAATACCAAACTTAGTATTTAAGTTTAGTATCTTCCAGGGATGCGACAGGAAGCTTTAGAGAAAAATCCCCCCACCCCAAACTACCCTTTACATGGAACTTTTTTCGGAGCTTTTGATTTTCTAAAAAATGGCTCTAACGATTTTGATTAAAATATCGTATATTAAAATATTTACCTGATACATAAAATGTATATTTTGAATTTTATGGGAATAGCCTCTGAAGACTACTTTATTCTGGGTCAATTTTACGGAATTTACATAACTGCTAAACCGTAAGAGATGGACAAAAACTTACCACACAACAAATGTGGAGCACTTTAAAACACACAATTTATGTTATATACATTTTTTTCGTGGAGTTGATTGTTTTTTAGATATTCCTTGTTTTTGATTTCAGCTATAAAAAACTTATACTTTCTCATGCAGTACTTTGTGAACTCGTGTCCATAGAAACAAAGAAACTTCAGTCACATAGCAGCCAGCTTTTGACTATCTCTTTAAGCCATGGTACTCCCTTATTTCACTTCTACTAACAAGGAAGCAAGTAATAAGACTATTTCTGCTAATTTTTCTCGATTAGATGAAGTAAATAGAATAATTTGTTGCAGAGATGTAGAAAAAGTCTAGTGAATTGAACAGAGTTTTTTTTAAAATGTAATACTTGTTAGCCTGAAAGTTAGATTCTTCAAGGTGTGTACAGAAACAAAGCAGTTTTGAATCTCAGAGTTTTAGTATCTAGGCTCACTGAGACGAATGGTGTAGTGATATGCGGATTCTAAATATTTCAGCAGTGAAACGGAAGTAAATGCGATTAGCTTTATTGAAAGGCTGCCACGACTCGTGCTCTTCTCTACATTCTGATATTCATTAACTTCAATTATTCATGAATAAACAAATGACAGTATAACCCATTAAATAACATTTGCCTTACAAATGACTTTAATTAAAATGCATATTGGTGTTGACCGAGGAAGTTGAAACATTAATGAATATGATACACAGTTCAGACTGCGAAAGTCAGCAGTAATCCAGACCTGTATTCCTCGACAGGCTTCGCTACAGCGCTGCATCCATACAGGACGCCCTTTTACACCACTTTCTCTACATCTCTGTAACAAAAACTCTGATGTGTACCATTCACAAGACTTTCTCTATATCCCTGCAACAAATTATTCTTAAAAAGCTTATACTTCTATTTACTTCATGCTCATCTAGAAAAATTAGCAGAAATAGTCTTATTACTTTCTTCCTTTTACGTAGAAAGGAAATAAGGCAGTAGCATAGGTTAAAGTGATAGTCAAAAGCTGGTTACTATGTGACTGAAGTTCCTTTGTTTGTATGGACATAAGCTGACAAATTCCTGTAGGAGAAAAGTTAAGATTTTCGACCCTGAAAACAAAAGCAAGGAATATCTCAAAAACGATCAACTGCAAGAAAAAAATGTAGGCATACAACATAATGTGTGTGTTTAATGTGCTCTACACTTTTTGTGTGGTAAGTTTTTGTCTATCTCTTACGGCTTAGCAGTGATACAAATTTCCGGACAATTCAGTCATAATAAAATGGTCTTCAGATGTTATTCTCAGAAAATTAAAATCGTTAGAGTAATTTTTTAGAACATCAAAATTATCAAAAAAAGTTCCATGTACAGGGTAGTTTGGGGTGGGGGGATTTTTCTCAAAATCTTCGTGTGGCATCCCTGGAAGATTCTAAACTTAAATACCAAGTTTGGTATTTTACCGACTTTTCCTTTTTGAGTTATGTGTTCACAGACACACGGACACACACACACACGGATCTTTTTATGAAAATACTTTTTTTAGATAAAGGTGACCCTAAAACATATATTTCCGGTGAAATCTCGGTATCGAATTTTTTGGTGGAGTGCAATACCTTCCCTATACATTATGTATATAGTTCGTATAGAGAAAGTAATTATGTTAAAAAGCTTATTCTTCTACCTGCTTCATCTAATCGAGATAAGCATTAGCAGCGTTGGTCTTATTACTTGATTCCTTCTGAGTAGAAGGGAAATAAGGGAATACACTAGGCTAAAGTGATACTCAATCTTCTAAATGCTGGTTGAAATCCGTTTCTTTGTATGGCCAGAAGTTGATAGGTCCCCGTATGAGAGTTTTAAGTATTTTAATACTGTAACCAAAAACAAGGAACATCTCTAATATGGTCAACTACGAAAAATAACTCATGTATTCCATTCACATGTTACAATTGTTAAAAAGATAATTATTCTGCTATCTAATTCATGCTAATTAAGATATACATTAGCAGAAATTGTTCTTATTACTCTCGTGTAAGTAGAAGGGAAAAATCTGATGTGTTTCATTCACATGATGCCCTCTAGCTGTTTGGTAAACAAACCTTTTACTCAAAGCATTAATATGTTATCTACATCATGCTAATCAATATAAACATAAGCAGCATTAATCTTATTACTAGATCCTTGTAAGTAGCAAGGAAAGAAAAGCACTAGCTAAACCGATAGTCAATTCCTTTAAAAGCCGGTCGTTATGTAAAACAATTGAAATTCCAATCTCTTTGCTTTCCAGAAGTAAACAAAGGAGAAATATGACCTCCCGTATGAGAGAAATGTTTAAGTAGCTATAATTGAAATCAAAGATCCAGGATATCTCGAAATGGTTAACTGTGGTAAAATAATCTGGTGTGTTACATTCACATGACTTTCAATTATTATTTTTTTTTTCTTTTGTACCTTAACGTCCTTTAACCTGGTTGGTCATATCGGACGATGAATGAAATTGGTGAAATGCTGCTCAAATGATCTCGGGGTCCATGAAGCTTGAAGATACTGGACATTTGTCTTCTCAGGACAAGGGAAAATCCCGAGAAAAAGAAAACCTTATCCGAGCAACTCACCCTAAGCGAGATTCGAACTCACTACCTGTTGAATGTGAGGCAGACACGCTACCACCACACTACCCTGGCGTGCAACAAATTATTGTAAAAAGGGTATGCTTCTATTTACCTCATGCTAATCGAGAAAAAATTAGCAGAAATAATTTTATTACTTGCTTCCTTGTAAGTAGAAGCGAAATAAGGGAGTACCATAAGTTAAAATGATAGTTAAAACGTGGTTGCTATGTGACTTAAGTTCCTTTGTTTGTATGGACAGTAGTTGGCATATTCCTGTATGAAAAAATTATGTTTTTTAAAGCTGAAACCGAATACAGGAAATATCTAAAAAATGATCAATATCATGAAAAAAATGTATATAACATAAATTGTGTGTTTTAAGGTGCTCTACATTTTATGTTTGGTAAGTTTTTTTCTATCTCTTACGGTTTCGCAGTAATGCAAAATTCCGTAAAAATCATCCAGAATAAAGTAGTCTACAGAGGATATACCCAGAAAATTCAAAATATAAATTTTATTTGTGAAGTAAATATCTTTCATATACGATATTTTAATCAAAATCGTTAGAGCCATTTTTTAGAAAATCAAAATTTTCGAGAAAAGTTTCATGTAAAGGGTAGTTAGTGTGGGGGGGATTCTCTTCAAAATCTTCGTGTCCCATCCTCGGAAGCTACGAAACTTAAATACCAAGTTTGGTATTTAATAGTATTTTCGTTTTTGAACTATGCTGTGCACAGACACACACAGACAGACAGACATAAACACATACACACGGACCTTTTTTCTGAAAATGCTTTTTTTGATTCCGGGGGTTTTAAATCATGTATTTCCGGTGAAATGTTGCAATCGAATTTTTGGGTGAAATACAATACTTCATGTACATAACATAAATTGTGTGTTTTAAAGAGATCTACATTTTTTGTGCCGTAAGATTTTTTATATCTCTTACGGTTTGCCAGTTAGGCAAAAGTCATCCAAAATGAAGAGAGCTTCAGAGGCTGCTCCCAAAAATTCCAAGATATGCATTTCGTTTGTCATGAACATATCTTAAACGTGAGGTTTTTAAATCAAAATCGTTAGATACATTTTTGAGGAAATCAAAATTTTCGATAAATGCTCCATGTAAAGGGGGTCTGAGAATTTTCTTGAAGATTTTCGTGTTCCATCTTTGGAAGCTACTGAACTTAAACTTGGTATTTTCGTTTAGGAGCTCTGCTGCCCACAGACAGACAGACGCACACACACGGACATTGATCTTTTTTTTTTTTTTTTTTTTTTTTGGAGCCCTGTGTCTCAAAACAAGTATTTCCAGTGATATGATATTGAATTTGTGAGTGCATTACAATAATCTTTGAAGATCTCTTTATTCTGATAGAGTTTTGCAGAATTTTGCATTACGTTTAAACCGTAAGATATAGACAAGAACTGAACTCCATGGCACGACAGCTCACGGGGAGCCTTGGCCTACCGCCCGGCCGCTGCGTCCCCCATCTCGGTCCACTACAGACGTCATGGATGGGGTGCAGTATTGGAGGGTGTGACGTGGTCAGCGCCTCGAACCCCTCCCGGCCGGTTAGTGCGGTCCTCACGACCTGGAGCCGCTACTTCTCCATCAAGTAGCTCCTCAATTGGCCCCCCAGGGACCTCACGAGGCTGAGTGCACCCCGGTCCAGGTCTCCCAGCGGGGGAAAAATCCCCGCGCCGGTGCTGGGGATCGAACCCACGTCTCCCGCTTGGTATAGACAAGAACTTACTACACAAAAATGTAGATCTCGTTGCTACATATCATTTATCTCCTGTAGTTGTTTTTCCTGTAGAGTTGACCGTTTTCGAGCTATTCTTTGATATTCGGTTCAATTTTAAACTACCTAACGTTTCTTTAATATAATTATTGAAACCAGCAAACCGAACATTAATTATTTCATATAGCGATCAGCTTTTAAAAGATTTGACTATCGCTTTAACCAACGATTTTTGTGTACCTCTTACGATTTATCAGATATACAAACTGAAGAGGAGTGCAGACTTTATTCCAAGAAAACTGAATATGACTTGTCTTGAAAATATCTTAAAGCATGTGGTATTTGAATCAAAATCGTTTAGAGCCATTATTGCGCAAATATGCATTTTCGAAAAATGTTCAATTTAAGGAAAGTTTATAGTGGAAGGATTTTGTTGAAAATGTTCGTGTTATATTCCTGGAAGAGCTGAATTTACATAATAAGTTTGTTAATAAACAGACCTTTTTATAAAAAAAACTCTGATGTCTTCCATTCACATGACTTTCTGTGCCTCTCTTTAAGACATTATTGTTAAAAAGCTTATTCTTTTATTTTCATGCTACTAGAGATAAGCATTAGAAGAAATTCTTTTTATGACTTAGTTCCTTATAAGTAAAACGGAATTAGGGGAATACATTAGGATAAACCGACAGTCAAATGTTTTAAAGAGTGGTTGCTATTGGATTGAAATCCATTTCTTTGCTTGGCTAAGTGTTGGCAGGTTCCCCTACAGGAAAAGCATAAGTTGTTTTTAAAACTAAAGCCAATAACAAGGAACACCTCAAAAACGGTCAACTGCACGAAAAAAATGTACATAACATAAATTGTGTTTTTCGATATCTATATTTTTTGTTAAGTAAATTCTTGCCTATCTCTTACGGTTCCCTGGTTATACAAAATTCTGTAAAATGCATCCATAATAAACATGTCTTCAGAGGCTATTCCCAGAAAATTTAAGATACACATTTTATTGGTCATATAAGTACCTTAAATATAAAAGATTTTAATAAAAATTGTTAGAGCCATTTTTGAGAACATCAAAATTTACGAAAAATGTTCCATGTAAAGGGTAGCTGGGAGTGGGGAGGGGTTTTTCTTGAAAATCTTTGTATTGCATCCTTAGCAGATACTGAACTTAAATATCAAGTTTGGTATTTAACGGACTTATAGTTTTTGGGTTATGCTGCCCACAAAAACACACACATACGCTCAGACAGATACACACCTAGTTTTTCTAAAAAACTTTTTTAGGATTGAGGGGGTCTCAAAAGATGTATTTCTGGTGAAACCTCGATATGGAGATTTTAGGTGCAATACAATACCTTCTCTATACACTATGTACATAGTACGCGTAGAGAAAGTAAAAATTGTTTAGATTCAGAGGAACCAAGCCTGGAACTGGTATTTGACTCGGTACTCAGCTGTCAACCTCTCTAACCCATGGCTTTTTCGGGGGTCAATAGGCGAATGCTGGAGAGGTTTCTTTATTCCTCCAAACTTCCTGTGCATTCACTTCATTCCTATTTCATCCAACAAGTCTCTTTCAGGGCTGTAAGCATCGGTGTGGACTCCGTTGATGGCGCTTTCTTATGGAGGTAAATTCAGCTCTCGAGGCGGGGTGACGTTTGAAGTCGTCTACAGACTAATGGGCGTTTGGTCAGACTTGAGGAGTGGGTTCCTTGTCACTTGA
This sequence comes from Hymenopus coronatus, assembly GCA_030762935.1. Classification (NCBI taxonomy): domain Eukaryota; kingdom Metazoa; phylum Arthropoda; class Insecta; order Mantodea; family Hymenopodidae; genus Hymenopus; species Hymenopus coronatus. The sequence goes on from CM060898.1 coordinate 125,842,277, forward strand.
CACTTGTGGGGTGTGTCACCTGGTGGTAAGGGCTAGTCAAGTTGCTGACTAATCATTGTGCAAGAATGTATAACCGTTAGAGATGTGATGTAATCGGTGTTGCAATACCTATGTGTTCAGTGGAAATTTTTGCGCGCGCTTTCTCATGCATGAGAGTAGCATAAGGTAAATTCTCACCGCTAATAGCACTACCCTCATCGAGATGAAGATCCGCTTGGAGACTATTAGGGACCCTCCACGGTTTCTCGCGTCCGGTTTCGACCACCTGTTGTAATTGCTCTCATCTAAACCTACCCTCTTGTGGTCTGACTTACAAAAAGCCTATAACAGGCTCAAGTGTGGAATATATATGTATATGTAATTCACACATCACTCTGTATGTATATATACAAAGATCATCCCTTGAAATCTTGATCGAATGATTGGTTGGAATGCAATTCTTTCTCTATCTACTATCTTACAAAAAGAAAACATCTTATGTGTTCCATTCACATGACTTTCTCTACATATCTGCATAAATTATTGTTAAAAAGCGTATGTTTCTGTTTACTTTAAGCTAATGAAGAAAAAAATTAGCACAAATAATCTTATTACTTGCTTCCTTGTAAGTAGAAGCGAAATATGGGAGTATCATAGGTTAAAGTGATAGTCAAAAGCTGGTTGCTATTTAAATGAGGTTCCTTTGTCTGTATGGACAGGAGTTGGCAAATTCCTGTATGAGAAAAGTGCAAGATTTTTAAACATGAAACAAAAAACAAGGAATATGTCAAAAATGATCAACTCCACAAAAAATATGTATATAACAAAAATTGTGTGTTTTAACGTGCTCTATATTTTTTTGTCTGGTAAGTTTTGGCCCATCTCTTACGGTTTAGCAGTTATGCAAAATTCCGTAAAATGCATCGAGAATAAAGTAGTCTTCAGAGGCTATTCCCAGGAAATTGAAGCTACACCTTTTATTTGTCAGGTCTTTAATATACGATATTTTTATCAAAACCGTTAGTTATTTTTTGGAAAAACAAAATTTTCGAAAATTTTTCCCTCTAAAGAATAGTTGGGGGTGGAAGTATTTTCTTAAAAATCAACGTGTTGCAACCTTGGAAGATACTGAACTTAAGTACCAAGTTTGGTATTTAACGGTCCTTTCCTTTTTACGCTATGCTGTCCACAGGCACACACACGGACCTTTTTCCAAGAATGATTTTTACTTTATCTACACGTACTCGTGTGTACATAATGTATAGAGAAGGTATTGCACTCCACCCAAAAATTCGATACCCATATTTTACCAGAAATACCTGTTTTGGGTTCCCCTGAATCCAAAAAAACGTTTTCAGAAAAAAGTCCGTGTGTGTATGTCTGTGGACAACATAGCTCAAAACGAAAAGACGTTGAAAACCAAACTTGATATTTAAGTTTGGTATATTCCGAGGATGCGACACGAAGATTTTCAAGAAAATCCCCCACCCGCAACTACCCTGACAAATAAAATGCATATCTTAATTTTTCTGGGAACAGCCTCTGAAGACTACTTTATTCTGGATCAATTTTACGGAATTTTGCATAATTACTAAACCGTAAGAGATGGACAAAAGCATACCACACAAAAAATTTAGAGCACGTTAAAACACACAATTTATATTTTATACATCTTTTTCATGGAGTTGATCGTTTTTTAGATATTCCTTTTTTTTTTTTGGTCTCAGCATTGAAAAACATAATTTTCTCATAAAGGAATTTGTCAACTCCTGTCCATACAAACAAAGGAACTTCAGTCACATAACAACCAGATTTTGACTATTTTCGCTTCTACTTACAAGAAAGCAAGTAATAAGACTATTTCTGTTACTTTTTTCTCGATTAGCATGAAGTAAGTAGAAGCATGAACTTTTTAACAATAATTTGTTACATAGAGGTAGAGAAAGTCATGTGAATGGAACAATTTCAGATTTTTTTTTATATTCAGGGGGACCCTGTGAGATCTCAGCATCGAACATTTGGGTGGAATACAATAATTTCTCTATACACTATGTATATAGTACGTGTAGAGAAAGTAAAATTTGATAAAATTTCAGATGACACAAAGCGGTATGGATTCCTCAATACCCTTCCTGTTAAAAATATTGAATTAACCCTTGTAAAAATTAAAACTACGTGGCAAACTTTCCAATAATGTCACCAACCGCTGAATGGTGAACACAAATTCAGACAACCTTGTACTTAGTATAAAGTCTTGGGTTTTTCATATACGTCTGGTTACCTAGGCAACAGAGAGGCATCAGTTACAAAAACTTAACGCAGTGAAAAAGTTTTCTGTTAAAACTCAAGAGCCAAGTATGTAAGTTTCCAATACGAATACACAAGTTTATAGATGGGAACTCTGAAAGCAAAAGCGATACCTTTTTCTTATGATACACGCTGGCTTTGACTTCAGTTTTATGTGATACTATCCCGCTTCGAAACATTATTTTCTCTGAAGAAAATGGAAGTGCGAATTGTCATTCCGCGCAGTTCTCCAAGAAATGTGCGGACAGAAAGAATATCCAAAGAATAGAAAATTCAGCGTAGCTTACTTCACAAGCGTCAGCAAATCAGTAAGTCGAAAATGCTGGATAAGGGACGTAAATGTGAACACTAAGTGCAAGGAATAATGATGCAAACTTTACTGAGAACATATGTACAGGAACTGATATATAACACGTAAGCAAATCATGGAAGAAGTTTAATTTCATCTCGGAAATCTAGGACAAGAGGGGTCGCTTTATTTCATAATCTTTATATTGCCTCTAGAATAAAATTTTAAATCTAAATTAATTTTATTTTACTTTCTCTACATAGTATGTAGGTAGAGAAGGCTTTGCACTCCCAGACTTCATATACCCAAGGTCGTGAGTTCAAATACGGCGGAGGACGATGGATATTTTCGGGTGTAAAAATCCTTAGCATAGCTTCCTTCGGAAGGGAAGTAAAGCCGTTGGTCCCGTGTCGTAGATTTACGGCACGTAAAAGAACCTCAAGCCTCAGAGAGGCCTCTGAGCAAAATTAAGAGGTCTTTCACATCCAGTATAGAATGGGACGGTGAGAACCACAGCAGTTAAAGAGCGTCCATAAATAACACGCCATTTACATTTTTTTTTTGCACTCCCACCAAAAATTCTATATACCCACCAGGATTGTGTGGTGGTAGCGTGTCTACCGCACACCTAACAGGTTGCGAGTTCGAATCTCCCTTAGGGTGTGTTACACGAGTAAGGGTTTTTTCGGAGGTTTTCCCTCCTGCGGAGAAGACAAATGTCGAGCTCCAGGGACCCCTAGATCATTTGAGTATCATTTCACTAATAGAATTCATTGTCCGATATGGTTAAAGACGTTGGGCTACAAAAAAAGTGTTAGTCTTAGCAAGCAAAGAAAACTGAATTCTAATTGCTTCACACAGAGACAGGCTTATAAAATATTTGACCTTCGATTCAGTCTGTGCATTCCCTTATGTTCTTTCAATTTACTCATATGCAAGTAATAATTCTGGTAATGTGTATCTTGATGCAAATAAAAGGAAAATCTTTTGTAAGAAAAGTTATTTGTGGAACAACTGGGAAGTTCATGTAAATGGAAGACATCAGATTTTAGCAGAAGGTTCGTGTGTGTGTGTGTGGGGGGGGGGGTGTATGTGTCCGTGTGTTCTGGTGTCTGTGAACACAAGAACTCAAAGACGAAAAGACGTATTTAAGTTTAATATATTACAAGCATGCAACAAGAATATTTTCAGAAGAATACCCCCAACCCAAACTACTCTTTACATGGAAAAAAATTCAAAAACTTTGATTTTCTCAAAAATGACTCTTAACGATTTTGCATATTAAAGATATTTCCAAGACAAACAAAAGGCATATCTTGAATTCCTGAAGAGCTTTTCACAATGGATGACTTTTACATAAGTGGTAAACCATAACAGATAACAAAAACGTTCTATACAAAAAAATATACACCTGATAAAACACACAATTTATGTTAAATACACTTTTTTTATTGGAGTTGACCATTTTCGATATACTGCTTGTTATTGGTTTTAGCTTTAAAATACTCATACTTTTTAATATGGGAATTTGTTAACTCCTGGCCATATAAGGAAAGGAATTTCAGTGACATAGCTACCAGCTTTTAAAAGATTTGACTATCGTTTTAGCCTAGTGTATCCCCTTATTTTTCTTCTACTTATAAGGAAGCCAGTAAATAAGACAATTTCTGCTAATGTATTCCGATTACAATAAACTAGATAGAAGAATGAGCTTATTATCGATAACTTTATGCAGATGTAGAGTAAGTATTAAGAATGGAACATATAATATTTTTAAAATATCTGATTCAAACTATTTCCCCTACCTCTATTGTTTGTTAGTTGATATATAAGATATCCTTCGAAAGCTTATTACCTTCTCTACTACGTGCAATGTACATAATAGGTAGAGAATGTATTGCATTCCGTCCAAAATTGCGATACCGAGATTTCCCTGAATACCAAGAAGGAAGCATTTTTAGAACATGGTCTGTATATGCATCTGTTTAAATAGCAGCACTAAAAAACGAAAAGTCGGTCAAATACTAATCTGTATATTTAATTATGGCTCTTGTGTTTTGATTAGAATGCAGTATATTGAAGATACTCTCATGCCAAACAATATACACATTCGTCCGATATGACCAACCAGGTTAAAGGACGTTAAACTACAATATACACACACACATATATATACGCATAGCATTTATTCGAATAGTGTCGGAAGTCGCATCCATTTTGCATGTGTTTTGCACAACTAGTAAACCGTGAGATATGAACCTTACTATTTAAAAATGTAGAATTGCTAAAACATGCAATTTTTCTATTATGGAGTCAGATATTTCCTGTTATTTGTTTTTAATTTTAAAGTACTTTTACTTTTCTCAAATTGTATGTCATGAACTCCATTTTCACTTCCTCTTTCATATACAATGTACATCATAGGCAGAGCAGGTATTGGATTCTATTAAAAAATTACCTACTGAGATTTCACTGGAAGTACGTGTTTCCCTAAATTCACAAACATCATTTCTAGAAAAACAAGTGCGTGTGTGTGTGTGTCTGTGAACACAAGATTCGCATGACTTTCAATACATCTCTACAAAAATTATTGCTAAAAAGCAAATGTTCCTAATAACTTCATGCTAATCGAGAAATAGTAGCCAAAATAGTAGAAGACTTGGTTCCATCCAAGAAGAAGGAAAATAAGGGAGTACCAAAGGTTAAAGCGTTATCCAAAAGCTGGTTGCTATGTGACTGATGTTCCTTTGTTTGTATGGACAGGAGTTGACAAATTCCTGTATGAGAAAAGTATAAGTATTTTAAAGCTGAAGCAAATAATAAGGAATATCTCAAAAACGATCAACTCCCCCCAAAAATTGTATATAACCTGAATTCTGTGTTTTAACGTGCTCTACATGTTCTGTTAAGTTAGCTTATGTCCATCTCTTACGTTTTACTAGTTATGCAGAATTCCGTAAAATTCATCCAGGTTTAAGAAGTCTTCGGAGGCTATTCTCAGATAATTTATACATTTTATTTGTTAGGTAAATATTTTAATGTACGATATTTTAATCAAAATGATAAAGCAATTTTTTATAAATTTAAAGATTTCGAAAAAAAGTCCCATGTAAAGGGATCTTATGGTAGGGGGATTTCCTTTTATTTTTGTGTTCATATTTTTCATTCTTTGTTTTTTATGTTGCTTACTATGTTGTGTATTACAGAAGCGCTTACGACTTGTGGGACTGTGCCATTCATGATTCTCAGTGTTTTTATACTGGTATTTCAATAAATGCACTTATTCATTCATTCACAAAGCGACCAGCTTTTAAAAGAGCTTTGATACTGTTTACCGCCCACATTTACCACTTTGGGACCGCAAGCGATGACACTGATGATACATGGAATGAAGATGGAGCGCCGGTGGGATGTGATGGCGGGGGAAACCGGAAATCCCTGAGAAAACCCGTCCCTGCGTCGCTTTGTGCTTCACAAATCCTAATTGCGGTCGTTAGGGATCGAACCTGGGCCATCTAGGTGAGGGGCGTGTGGTCTAATCACTCGGCCATGGCCCGGCCACTCCTTTAAAACATATGACTATCACTTTAGCTTTGTATATTCCTTTATTTTCCTTCTAATTACAAGGAAGCAAGTAATAAGACAATTTCTGCTAATGTTTATCTCGATTAGCATGATGTAGATAAAATATTCTTTAGTAACAATATGGAACAGCTAGAGAAAGCTATATGAATGGAACATATCAGAGTTTTGCTTTCTCTACATGTATTATATACATAGAGTAAGAGAAGGTATTGTAATGCACCCAAAAGTTCCATACCAAAATTTCACCCAAAATGCATGTTTTAGGTTCCCCTAATCAAAAAAAAAAAACAACACATTTTTGGAAAAAGGTTCGCGCGCATGTGTGTGTCTGTGGACAGCATAGCTCAAAACGAAAAGTTCGTTAAATACCAAAATTGATATTTACGTCCAGTATCTTCCAAGGAGGTGACACGAAGATTTTCAAGAAAATCTCCTCAGCCCCAACTACCCTTTACATGATAAAACTTTAAAAAGCTTTTGAATTTCTCTTAAATGGCTCTGACAATTCTGATTAAAATATCTATATTAAAGATATTTACGTGACAAATAAAATGTATATGTTGAATTTTCTTGGAATAGGCTCTGAAGACTATTCTGGATTAATTTTGCGAAATTTTGTATAACTGGCTAACCGCAAGGGATAGAGAAAAACTAACTAAAGAAAAGCTTAGAGGTCGTTAAAACACACAATTTATGTTATATACAGTTTTTTTCGTGTAGTGGATCGTTTTGGAGATATTCCTTGTTATTTATTTTAGCTTTAAAATACATACTTTTCTCATACGGGAATTTCTCAACTCCTGTCCAAACAAAGGAACTTCAGTCACATAGCAACCAACTATCACTTCAACCTATGATACTCTCTTATTTCCCCTTTACTTGCAAGGAAGCAATAATAAGACTACTTCTCTAATTTGTTCTCGATTAGCATGAAGTAAAACGAACCTAAGCTTTTTAACCACAATTTTTGTAGTGATGTAGAGAAAGTCATGTAAATGGAACACATTCAGATTTTTATTTTTTTGAAACACCACTACCGGTGGGGATGTGCGTGGTATGAAAATATACTACACTCCAAACGCACTTATCATTCAGAAGTGGGTAAGTGAAATATTTAATTGCCTTCAGCGCTACCTGGTGTAAATGACCCGCAGCAATTAAGAGCGCTTTGTATTTGTCTAATGGATATGGCAAGGAAACAAAACACGGCAGAAGTTTCGCCAGGGTATAGTACGGTGCGATCTCTTGAACTTCTCCGGCGCACAAGGAAATTGACCTGTCATATAGTTCACTTCCTTTCTTCTCTCCACTCGGCTTTGTTGTACAAAAGGAGAGTTCTAATCGATAGTGGCCTTATGAACAAGAAGTAGAAGCAGAGGATGATATACTGCTCCAGATTTCTTACTACGAAAAAGAAAAAATTCTAAAATCGCGGTTGGAATTCCAGGTTCAATTTCTCCTCCTATTTCCAAGCAAAAAGACAGCTATTCTTGCAAGGCTATGCATTCCTTTCATCCCAAAACCTGCAATTTTTCTCAATGGTATATACTACCTTCTTTACCACGAAGGAAGAAGACAGAAGACTTATTGCATTCCACCTAAAACCTCTATGCCCAAATTTCACCGAAAAGGGTTTTTTGAAACTCACTGAATAAACAACAAGTTTATGTGTTCCAGTTACATGAACTCCTTTACACATCTAACAAATTATTCTTAAAAAGCTTATTCTTTTATTTACTTCATACTAATTAAGAAAACATTAGCAGAAATGCTCTTATTAATTGATTCCCTGTAAGCCCCGGGAAGAAAGGGAATATACTAGGCTAAAGCGATAGTAAAATCTTTTAAAATTGGTTGCTATATGATTAAAATTCAATTCTTTGCGTGGCAGCAGTTCAAAATGTATTTAACATAAAGTGTGTGTTTTAACGAGCACCACCTTTTTTGTACAGAAAGTTTTTGTTAGCTCTTACTGTTTACTAGTTATGCAAAAGTCCAGCAAAATTCATTCAAAATAAAGAAGTCCTCGGAGGCTATTCCCAGCAAATACAGAATAGAGATTTTATTAGTCGATTAATTATCTTTAATATTCGATATTTCAATGAAAATCGTTTCAGCCAATTTTAGGAAAATAAAAATGTTCGACAATTTTTCCATGTAAAGGGTAGTTTGGGGAGGGGTTTTGCCTCAAAATCTTCGTGTCGCATCCTTGGAAGATATTAAACTTATATATCAAGTTTTATATTTTAACGACTTTTCGTTCTTGAAATATCGTATGTTCACACATATACGGACACACTTTTTTACTTTCTCTATACGTGCTATGTACATAGTGTATAGAGAAGGTATTGCACTCCAGCAAAAAATTCGATACCGAGATTTGACCGGAAATACATGTTTTAGGGTCCCCTGTAAGAATTTCCAGAAAAAGGTCCGTGTGTCTGTGAACACGATAACTCAAAAACGAAAAGTCGGTAAAACACCAAACTTGGTATTTAAGTTTAGTATTTTGCAGGGATGCAACACGAAGATTATGAGAAAAATTCCCCCAACCCCAACTACCCTTTACATGGAACTTTTTTCGAAAATTTTTATTTTCTAAAAAATGGCTCTAACGATTTTGATTAAAATATCGTATATTAAAGATATTTACCTGAAAAATAAAATATACGATATATATATTTTTAATTTTCTGGGAATAGCCTCTGAAGACTACTTTATTATGAGAAAATTTTACAGAATGTTGCATAACTGCTAAACCGTAAGAGATGGACGAAAACTTACCCCACAACAAATGTAGAGCACCTTAAAACACCCAATTTATGTTATATACTTTTTTTCGTGAAGTTGATTGTTTTTGAGATATTCCTTGTTTTTGGTTTCAGCTATAAAAACTTATACTTTACCCATACAGGACTTTGTGAACTCGTGTCCATACAAACAAAGGAATATCAGTCACATACCAACCAGGTTTGGCTTTCACTTTAACCTATGGTACACCCTTATTTCGCTTCTACTAACAAGGAAGCAAGTAATAAGACTATTTCTGCTAATTTTTGCTCCATTAGATGAAATAAATAGAATAATTTGTTGCAGTGATATAGAGAAAGTCATGTGAATGGAACACATCAAACTTTTTTTGGTAGTGTTTAACGCCCACTTTAACTACTTATGGCACCGCAGGCGGTGACACTGATGATACATGAATGAAGATGGAGCATCGGTGGAATGCGATGGTGGGAGAAACCGGAGAATCCGGAGAAAACCCGCCCCAGCGTCGCATTGTCCACCACAAATCTCATGCGGTCACTTGGGATCGAACCAGGGCCGTCTAGTTGACGGACACACTGACACACGGACATACACACACGGACCTTGCTCTAAATATGTTTTTGTACAAGGGACTCTAAAACGTGTATTTTCGGTTACATCTCGATTTTTTGGTAGGATGCAATACTTTCTCTATTCACTATGTACATAATGTGTGTAGAGAAAGTAAAATACGATGCGCTACATTCACATAATTATCTCTAGCTGTTCCATATGCAAACTATTTTTATAGAAATTATTGTTTTATCTACTTGATGCTAATTGAGATGAACATTAGCAGAAATGGTCTTATTACTTGCTTCCTTGTAAGTAGAGAATTAAATAAGGAAGTACACAATGTTTAAGCGATAGCCAAAACTTGCAAAAGCTGGTTGCTATGTGATTGGAACTAATTTCTTTGCATGACCAGGAATTGACAAATTTCTGTATAAGAAAAATTTATGTATTTTAAAACTAAAAACAATGAGTATCTCGGAAATGGTAAACTCCACGATAAAAATGTATATGGCATAAATTATGTGTTTTAAGTAGATCTATATATTTTGTTAATTAAAGTACGGTAAATTAAAATATTTATATCACAAATAAAATGTATATTTTGAATTGGTATACCCTCTGAATACGTCTTCATTCTGGATGAACTTTCTGAATTTTTCATAACTGGTAAACCATAAGAGATAGACAAAAACTTGCTGTAAAATGTAGACCTAGTCAAAATACACAATTTTGATCCTTTAAATTTTTGTTGTGCACTTAGCCGTTTCCCAGATATTTGTTGTCATTGGTTTCAACTTTAGAAACTACCCTTTTTTTTAGACAGGAAGTGTTCGTGTTTCTTTTGCTCTACTCCTGGCCACAAAAGGAAGCGAATTGCAATGACAATTGCATAACAACAGCTTTTAAAAACATTTGACTATCGCTTTAGCATAGCACATTGCTTTAATTCCCTTCTACTTATAAGGAACTAAGTAATAAGAACACTATGTTAACACTTGTCTCGATTAATAGTGTATAGAAAGAAGAATAATCTTTAGAAAAAAGTTTGTTTGTAGAATAGCCAGAAAAAGTCGTGTGAGTGTAACACATTAATTTTTTTTGCAGATTCTATTTAATGAGTACAAAAGCCATTCCTATTTGATTATTTAAAAAAAACAAGATAATGAATAGCTTCTAACTAAAAATATTTGATGTGTATAATTCAATGATTCTTAAATGCTGTTGGCATACTACGTGAATGTAATACAGTCATCTATCTTGGGTTCGGTCGGAATTAGTGCCAGAGAATATTATTAAAAATCTGATTGTGTTACACTCACATGACTTTCTCTAGCTACTCTAGAAACGAACTTCTTACAAAAGATAACTCTTCTTCCAACATTATGCTAATCGAGATAAACATTAGCAGAATTTTATTACTTAGTTCCTTATAAGTAGACTGGAATTAAGAGAATGCACAAGGCCAAAGTGATAGTCAAATGTTTTAAAAGCTGTCTATATGCGGTTGTCATTGCAAATCGCTTCTTTGCTTGACCAGGAGTAGAACAAAAGAAACACACACACACACACACTTCCGTCTGAGAAAAGTATAAGTACCTCCCAATTGAAACTAATAATAAGGAATACCTCCAAAACGGTATGCTCCACGAAAAAAGTGTATATGACATAACTTCTGTATTTAAACATAATCTACATTTTTTGTATAGTAAGTTTTTGTCTATCTTTTACGGTTTACTAGTTATGCCAAATTCAGCAAAATTCATTCGGAATAAACAGGTCTTTAGAAGCTATTCCCAGAAAATGCAATATATACATTTTGTTTGTAATAGAAATGGCTTTAATATATGATATTTTAATCAAAATCGTTACAGCCGTGTTTAAGAGAAACAAAATTAATTAGGGGTGGGGGATTTTCTTGAAAATCTTCGTGTCGCATCCTTGGAAGACACCGAACTTATATACCAAGTTTGGTATTTAACAGCCTTTTCGTTTTTGGGATATGCTGTCCAAAGACACACACACACACACACACACACACCTGTTTCTAAAATTGCTTTTTTTGGATTCAGGTGGTCCTAAAACATGTATTTCCGGTGAAATCTCGACATCGAAATTTTAGGTGGAATACAATACTTCTCCATTCTTATGTACATTGTACATACGGGGCTAGAGAAAGTAAAAACCTGTGTACGTGTGTGTCGTTGATGTTGGTGATGCTCCGGCTAGAATTTATCGGTCCTTGAACACATAAACAACCTACACTAGGGGGAGGAAGAGTGACATGGCTATGTTACACAGGGTAGACTGGAAAATAAGCACTCCACTGTATGTTGTCTAAACTGATGCGTTTTATCCCTGACTAATATTGTTGTCGAGGCACTAATTCTTTTGGGCGACTCCGGACATAATTATTGTAGTGCTGGTTGACGCGCTTCTAACCACTGCTACTGCCCTGTACTCTAAGTCACTTGTTCCATACGTAGCTAAAATTATTACTATCTTTAGAGAAACACAATTAAATTACTTATTACGTCACTACTTACGTGATACAAAACTTTACATGTGGAAATTAATTTTCTTGTGGTAAATCTGACGCGCAACCCTAACTTTAAGTTGCGTGGACCTAGTATAACGACACGCAGAAGAATGACCAGTTTCTCGTAAGCACGCTGCTTTTATACACAAAATATTCGAACCACGTGCTTATACCGATTGGTTACTTAACGCGAAAATATAATTGTTACGTGGTTGATTTTGAGAATCTCATTGTATCCTGAACACGTGACCTACTTTCAAGATTCCCGAGCTCTGAACTATTGGAGAAAATATCTAGATATTAGAAACACCTATCACTTAGATCTTTAATGCACAAAATGTTGCCCATACAAAGTCGATTGTATCCTAAATCGTACTAAAGGAATGACCTTGCCGAATACAATACAATCCTTACACTGAAAATTCTAGTTTTCCGCAGTTTCTCAGCTTCTAAGCAACGTCTTTCCTGTACTAAACTTGTACACGATATACAGTATACCAAACAATTTATGAATATCTAATAGCCCCTTAAAAGAATTAACAATAAAAAAGTCGATAATAATGGCATGTAATTACTGAAATTATATTTCTTTACGAGTACAAATGAACGTACCAAAATATTATTATAGAGTAGACAGGAAATAAGCAAATATACTAGGCGAAAGCGAAAATCAAGTCTCCTAAAATCTGTCTCTATGTAAGTGTTATTGCAATTCGGTTCTCTTTGCATGGCTGGGAGTATAACGTAGATAGGAGGGATTCCCGGTTGAGAAAAGTTTAAATATTTTAAAATTGAAACCAATAGCATGGAATATTTCTGAAATGATTTGCTCTACAAAAAATGTATATGACATAAAATTCCGTTTTAACGAGGTCTACATTTTTTGTACCTAAAGATTTTCTCTATCTCTAACGGTTTACCAGCAATACTAAAGTCATTTAGAAAGAATAGGCATTCAGTGACTGCCAACAAATACTGAATATACATTTTATTTGTCCTGAATATCTCTTTAATATACATAATTTTAATAAAAATCGTTAGAGACATTTTTTTAGAAAATCATTAGTGTCGAAAAATGCTTCGTGTAAAGGGTAGTCTGAGATTGGGAGATTTTTCTGAAAGCCTTGAAAAAGATATAAACTTAAATAACAATTTTGGTATTTAACCGAATTTTTTGTATTATCTATCCTCAAACAAACACATACACACACACGTTGACTTTTTTCTAAACAAGCTTTTTTATTTTGGGATCATAAAAACCTTCATTTCCGGTAAAATCTCGGCATCGAATTTGTGGGTGAAATATAATACATTTTCTACACACTATGTATACTGTACGTACTTGCTAGAGAAAGTAAAAAAAAAAAACAGCTGCTTTATCGTCACCGGGTGTCATTCAGAAGGTTGCACGGAAGTGGTACGGCTTGAGCTTAGGCAGTCAATGTTAATCTGCAAACGGAGCGAGCTATAGTGCGCTTTCTGTAAAGCTTAGCACATGAAGTGGATAGAACAATACGGAAGGTTCTGTAAGAATGATTTGCAGAGGAATGGCAGAGAAAGCCGTATAAATGTAACCATTTGATGTGTACATCTCTTTAGGTTGTTGAAGAATGTGGAAGTAATCGAAATTGCTGCATATAGAAGTTGTATTCAGCATTGTAACCACAACCACAAAATGGAAGCACTTGAGAGAGTTACTTTACTGGTCAAGAGGTGAAATGTAAGCACACTTCATTAATTAGAACCCGGATCTGTATTCTTGGAGAGAAATTCTACAGCTCCGAAATACTGGTTCATTAGACCAGTGGATAATAAGTAATCCTTTCTCCCTTTCCTGCGGCTCTGTCTCTTTCTCTCTCTTTTACAAATAACCACCATATTATTATGCAACGCAAAGCTTACCCCTTCCGCTCGGCACCGCAGCTGTTGCGGATTCCTTACCTCCCTTTTACCACTTCACTCTTAAGATATTATTTTCTGTCTTCACAGCTGTTATTCTTCTCTTGGCTTCCTGCCTCGTGACGCTGCTGGCACCTACAGTTGTAAAGTTGTACCGTCAGCTGAAACTTATGTTCTTGTTCAGAAATAGCTCAGATATGTGAATATTTTTATTGGTCTATAAATATTTCCTCCCTCTTCTAAACCTCCATCAACGTGTTTTACGAATACAAGGTCGTCGAACTGCCCCGTATTAGACTTGTACTTCGTGCATTACAAGAGTTGCAGAACTCTACGGGGCTATTTCAAGTTAAAACCTGCCACTGGAGAACCGCCGAGAGCAATAAACCACATCCGCTCACCGTCTTCGCTGATAAGCCAGAAGGTTAAAACGAAGGAATATCTGCACACGACAAATACGAGACAGTAATCTAGCGCTGTCTGCGGCTTCAGCCTAATGCAGTTCCTTTATAAATTGTTAAGATCTTTTTGCTGGTCGGTCAATAGCTTTAGCTTTTTTCATACATAGTTACAATTTCAAGAATTGCCTTCGGAAGTTCATCTTGGCCCATGTGTTGTACGTGTTGACAACATTTCTGTTTATATTGATTTACTATATCTAACGGGCTGCTAACACTTAGGTTATTTCTTATTTCATCATTTCTAATGTGATCCGCTAGGATTCGGAGAAATTGTATTTCGGTTTCTACATTTCCTTTAAGATCCAATTTTCACTCCCATATAAGCTTGATGGTATTGCCATAACTTTATATAATTTAATCTATGCATATTTTTTATTTATTGTTTCATTTATATAGCCCCCTTAAGCGTCTAAGGTCATGTCGGGGGCACTTGAAGCAACTCGTAGTCTGTAGGTTCTTTTTAAGTTTAGTTTAAATCATTTTATTTTCCTCAAACTCACATTCATTCTCAGATACATCCTTCCAGACTCTGTGGGGATGGGTAATAATTCTGGCTAAAGAAAAAATCCCCGTCCCAGCCGGGAACTAATCCCGGGACCTCCGGGTGAGAAGTCAGCTCGCTGACCACTCGACCACGGAGGCAGTCTCTATGTATTTTTTCCTTGTCATTTTGAGCAGTGTTCTTCTAATGGCCCCGTGCATATTATTAAATTTAAAAATGTTGTTATCAATATATTTTGCAGGTATAAAGAAATTTGATGTGTTCCATTCACATGACTTTCTCCACATCACTGTAACAAATTATTGTTCAATAGCTTATGCTTCTTTTTACTTCATGCTAATCGAGAATAAATTACTTGCTGTCTTGTAAGTAGAAGCGAAATAACGGAGTATCATAGGTTAAAGTAATATTCAAAGGCTTGTTGCTATGTGACTGAAATTAATCTGTTTCTATGGACAGGAGTTGACGAATTCCTGTATGAGAAAAGTGTGTATTTTAAGGTGAAATCAAGAACAGGGAACATCTCAAATACGACGAACTCCACGAAATAAAATGTATGTTCTAAAGTACTCCACATTTTATGTGTGGTAAGGTTTTGTCCATCTCTTGCGGTTTAGCAGTTATGCAAAATTCCGTAAAATTTATCCAGAATAAAGTAGTCTTCAGAGGCTATTCCCAGAAAATTCAAGATATACATTTTATTTGTCAGGTAAATATCTTTAAAATACGATAGATGTTTTAATTAAAATCGTTAGAGCCATTTTGAAAAAATCAAAATTTTCGGAAAAAGTTCCATATAAAGGGTAGTCTAGGGTGGGGGAATCGTTCACAAAATCTTCGTGTCGGATCCCTGGAAGATAACTTAAATACTAAATTTGATATTTTACCGACTTTTCGGATTTGAGTTATTTGTGTTCACAGACACACGGACACACACACTAGGACTTTTTTCTGTGAAAATACATTTTTTTATCTAGAGAGCCCTAAAACATGTATTTCCGGTGAAATCACGGTATTGATTTTTTGGGTGTACATAGTATATATAAAGTAAAAAACCAGCGCTTTAGCAAAAAGGTAGTGTGTGTGTGTGTGTGTGTCGTGTGTATCTAAGTTTGTATGAGTGAACAGCATAATCAAAAGTAAAAGGAGCGTTAAATACCTAACTCATATTTTGTATTTCACCCAAAAAATCGATTTCGAGATTACACCGGAAATACGTGTTTTGAGAACCCAGAATAAAAAAATAATTTTAGAAACATATGCGTGTGTGTGTTTCTTTAGGCAGAACAGCTCAAGAACGAAAAGTCATTGACACTCCAAACTTGGTATTTAAGCTCAGTATCTTCAAAGAATACAACACGAAGATTTTCAAGAAAATCCCCACATCCCCAGCTATGCTTTACACATGATATTTTGCGAAAATGTTGATTTTTTCAAAAATAGCTGTAACGATTTTGATTAAAATATCGTATATTGAAGACATTTACATAACAAATAAAATGCATATCTTGCATTTTCTTGGAATAGCCTCTGAAGACATCTTTATTCTGAATGAATTTTACGCAATTTTGTATAACCGGTAGGCCGCCAGAGATGGACAAAAACTTACTAAACACGAAATAAAGATCTCGTTACAGCACACCATTTATGTCATATACATTTTTTTCATGGAGTTGAGCGGTTTTGATACATTCCTTGTTGCTGGTTTAAATTTTAAAATACTTATACATTTCTCATATGGGAATTTGTCAACTCCTGACCATTGCAATAAAGGAATTTCAATCACAGAGCAACCAGCTTTTAAATGTTATTACTATCATCTTATACTACTGTATTCCCTTCTTCCCCTTATACTTTAAGGAAGGAGGTAATGAGTCACTTTGTTAATGCTTATCTCGATTAACATGAAGTAGTTAGGAGAATAAGCTTTATAAGAAGAATTTATTACAGGGTTGTGGTAAAAGTATTCTGAATGGAATACATCAGATTTTTTACGATAGTGTGTAAAGTTATAAATAGCAATTACGCTTACATGTTACAAAACTTCACTTTACGTATTTCTGATGTGTTACATTCACATTACATCTCTACCTATTCTGTAACATATTTTTCTTACAAAAGCTATTTGTATACACTTGTTGCTAATCAAGATAAACATTTATTAGATAGTTGCTTATAATTAAGGACAACAAGGAAATATCTAGGCTAAAGTGATAGTTAAATCTTTCAGATGTTGTCGCTATATGAAATAATTGAAAATTAGTTCTGTTTGCAAAGGTCAGAAATAAAAACAAAAGAGAGCTGAAATGAAAGATAACTTTCCATTTGAGAAAATTTAGATGGTTTAAAATTGAAACAAATAACAAAGAATATCTCTGAAACTTTAATTTACAACAATTTATATAACATAAATTGTATGTTTTAACGAGATCTACATTTTTGTAAGTAAATTTTCGTCTGCCTCTTGCGGTTTACCAGTTATAAAAAAATCGTCCAAAATGAAAAGGTCTTCAGATGCTATTCTCAAAAAATTCAAGATATACATTTTATTTTCCATGTAAATGTTTTTAATATTTTAATCACTACAGCCCTTTTTGAGAAAAACAAATTTTCAAAATTGTTCCATGTAATTTTTTTTTTGGTAATGTTTAACGCCTACTTTAACTACTTATGGCACCGCAGGTGGTGACACTGCTGATAAATGAATGATGATGGAGCACCGGTGGAATGAGATGGCGGGGGAAACCAGAGTACCCGGAGAAAACCCGCCCCCAGCGCCGCTTTGTCCGCCACAAATCTCACATGCGGTTGCTTGGGATCGAACTCCGGCCGTCTAGGTGAGAGGCGATTGGTCTAACCACATTGTTCCATTTAAAGGGTAGTTTGGGTTTGGGGGGCAATTTCTGCAGTTTTTAATGTCGCATCCTTGTAAGATACTAAACATAAATACCAAGTTTGGTATTTAATGGGTTTTTCGTTTTTGAGCTACACACATGACTTATTTGTAAAAACTCTGTTTTTCTATTGTTTTTTTTCATTCTTTGTATTTCCGCTGAAATCTCGGTATCCAATTGGTAGATGAAATACAATACCTTCCCTGTACATTATGTACATAGAAGTGTAGAGAAAGTATACATAATTTTAAACCTTCAGCTAACTTAGCAGAAAATTTGTCTTAACAAATTGTACTTGCCTTCAATGAAAAGGTTGTTGTAGGAAAACTTATTGCACGCCCCGGTTGCGAAAATATATTTCTAAGGCCTCCTTTCTCATGCAAACTAGTGTTTATTTCATATAAAAAAACAAGGTCTAATTTTAAATATTTTAAGATAACTCGATTTTCCAACACAGGAGCGCCGTTTGCATTGTGAATGCTCAGAAAGGTATGTAAGTTGATTCTTGCAGCTCTGAAGGGAATTAAGTTCTAAACCGCATTTCCTTTGCATGCATTAACATAATCGTGGCGTATTACAGAGGACCGTGCACTGCACAAAGAAAACCATTCGCTGTGAGAATCGTAAGCAAAAGTTTAGCACAATACAATCGAGGATTTGTACCAGCTGCGTCAATCAATTAGAGAAAATGGAGTCGAGGCGAAAATAATGACGATGTAGCCGGTGGAATATGTCTGTCGCCTGCACGAATTACACCTCTAACACACAGTTGTACACAGTTTGGGAGTGCTCAGAAAACTAGTTTGCAAATTCAGTTTATAAAAAACACGAATAACGTACTCCATTTACCGAGGCATGGAATCGGCTCCACAAGGCCGACCTCCTTGACCCTTTAGGGGTCTTCCTGGGTCACTAGGCGAATGCTACGGAGGATTCTTCATTCCCTCGAACTTACTGTCCCTTCATTTCATCTTCACCAGTCTATTTCAGGGATGCAAGTGTCACGACTATTGCGGTATAGGTACCGTTTCGTGGAGGTGACTTTGGCTATAAGTACAGCTCTCGGCAGATGGATGGCACTGGAGGTCATATGAAGACTCAGGTAAATCTATCTGGGACTGAGCCACGGGCTCCCCACGTCTAAATGAAGAACTGCCTGTGAACTATTAGGGACCGTCTATGGCGGCTCTCCTCCTGTCCGGATGTCAGCCGCCCCTTGAAATAACACCATTCTCCTTCAGGTGTATGTCGTACAATAAGTCCAAAACCGCGGTTGCATTCACACACACACACACACACACACACACACACACACACACACACACCGTATTCCATTTTGAATTTCTCTCCCACCTATCACACAGACGAGATAGTGACTCTAGGTAAAATTTTAGTATGTGTATGGTATTTTGTGTGCCTCATGAATCCAAAATATAAAGTAGTTTTTGCAAAACGATCTCTGTCATGTACACTTCCATAAATAAAAATTCAGATCTGTTCCATTCACATGACTTTTTCTAAATCTCTGCAACAAATTATTGTTAAAAAGCTTATGCTTCTATTTACTTCATGGTAATCGAGAAAAAATTAGCAGAAATAGTCTTATTACTTGCTTCCTTGTAAGTAAAAGCGAAGTAAGGGAGTAACATAGGTTAAAGTGATAGTTAAAATCTGGTTCCCACGTGACTGAAGTTCCTTCCTTTGTATGGAGAGGATTTGAGGAATTCCTGTATGAGAAAAAATAAGTATTTTATGTTACAAAAAAAAATTAGTACATAAATTGTGTGTTATAACGAGCTCTACATTTTCTGTTAAGTTAGCTTTTGTCAATCCCTTACGGTTTACCAGTTATGCAAAATTCCGTAAAATTGATCCAGAATAAGGTAGTCTTCAGAGGCTATTTGCAGAAAATTCAAGATATACATTTTATTTCTCAGGTAAATATCTTTAATATAAGACATTTTAATCAAAATCATTAGAAACATTTTTGAGCAAATCAAAATTTTAGAACTTGTTTCCATGTAAAGCGTAGTTTGGGGTGGGGGGATATTCTTGAAAATCTTCATGTCGCATCCTTGGAAGATACCAGACTTAAACCAAGTTTGGTATTTAACGGTCTTTTCGTTTCTGAGCTATGCTGTCCAGACACACACACACACACGCACATACCGACCTTTTATTAATTTTTTGTTCTTTTTTAATTTCTCTATACGCACAATGTACATAGTGTATAGAGAAGGTATTGCACTCCACCAAAAAATTCGATGTCGAGATTTCACCGGAAATATATGTTTTAGGGTCCCCCTTAATCCAAGAAAAGTATTTTCAGAAAAAGGTCCGTGTGTGTGCGTGTGTCTGTGAACACGATAACTCAAAAACGAAAAGTCGGTAAAATACGAAACTTAGTATTTAAGTTTAGTATCTTCCAAGGCTGTGACACGGAGATTTTGAGAAAAATCCCCACACTCCCAACTACCCTTTACATGGAACTTTTTTAGAAAATTTTGATTTTCTCAAAAATGGCTCTAACGATTTTGATTAAAATTTCGTATATCAAAGGTATTTACCTGACAAATAAAATGTATATCTTGAATTTTCTGGGAAAAGCCTCTGAAGAGTAGTTTAGCCTGGATGAATTTTACTGAATTTGGATAACTGCTAAACCGTAAGATATGGACAAAAACTTACTGCCTGAAAAATGTAGAGCACATTAAAACACACAATTTCTGTTATATAATTTTTTTCGTGGAGCTCGTCGTTTTTGAGACATTCCTTATTTTTGGTTTCTGCTATGAAAAACGTATACTTTTCTCATTCAGGAACTTGCCAACTCTTATCCATATAAACAAAGGAAGTTAATTGACATAGCAACCAGCTTTTGACCATCACTTTAACCTATGGTAGTCCCTTATTTCGCTTCTACTTACAAGGAAGCAGGTAATAAGGCTATTTCTGCTAATTTTTTCCTGATTAGCATAAAGTAAATAGAAGTATAAGCTTTTTAAGAATAATTTGTTGCAGGGATATAGAGAAAGTCATGTGAATGGTACACATCAGATTTTTTAATTCAGGGTTTTTCAAAATATGTATGTTCGGTGAAATTCTGGCATCGAATTATTTTGGGTGGAAATACAATACCTTTGCTATATATGATATACTCAGTACGTGAAGAGAAAGTAAAAATCAACGAAAAAGCTAGAGTATTCTGATATCACGTTTGACACATGAGAAGCGAATGTAATGGACATTCAGTGGTGAAGTTGATACAAAAAGCGCATAACGTTGCAGAAGAGGTTGCATTAGATGAAGAGGGTTTCAGATGGATCAGAATTTGAAGTCTGGCATCTCAAGTGAAGTTACTCGACCACTTGAGCCAACAGCAACGGCTTAGACAATGCTGGTTCACCTCAACACAAACATTCCTTCTCGATAAGACGCTCAGTGTTAAGTAATGTCAGTGTTACCAACTTTGAAACAAAATTTCCCCCTATATGAAATTCCCTAAATAGGGTAAAAATGTCCTATATTATTTTACAAAAGAATTCTTCAAAAGTAATGTTAAAAATGTATGTTGATTTTTACTTTATCTAGCCCACATGTACAAAGAATATTTTTAGAAAAAGGTCCGCGCGTGTGTTTGTGGACAGCAAACGAAAAGACCGTTAAATACCAAACTTAGTATGTAACTTAAGCATCTTCTAAGGGTGCGACACGAAGATTTTCAAGACATTTTCCCCACCTCCAACTACCCTTTACAGGGAAAAAATGTAGAATATTTTGGTATTTTGGTAATTTTCTGGGAGTAGTCTCTGTAGACCTCTATATTCTGAATTATATTTTCTGAATTTTGCATAAGTGACAAACCATTAGAAACAGATAAAAACGTATCTAAGAGAAAACGTAGATATCGTTAAAATACACAATTAATGTTATATACTTTTTTTCGTGGACTATACTGTTTTTGAGATATTCCTTGTTATTGGTTTCAGCTTTAAAAAACTTATACTTTTCTCATACAGGAATTTGTCAACTCCAGCCCATACAAACATAGGTACTTCAGTCACATAGCAACCAGCTTTTGACTATCACTTTAGCCTATGCTACTTCCATTTTTCCATTTACTTGCATGGAAGCAAGTAATAAGACAATTTCTGCTACTTTTTTCTTGATTAGCATGAAGTAAAAAGAAGAATATGATTTGTTGCAGTGATGTACAGAAAGTCATGTGAACGGACACATCAGATGTTTTTTTTTCCAGTTCGAATATCTCCAACAAGCAGCACTTCTTCGTAAGTAAAAGAGTTATAGCTATTGCAGGAAACCAAACTATGACCTTTGGGTTATCAGTTTTTGACGTGAACATTAAGCCACAGGATCAATTAAATAGAATAGCCTTTGGAGTAAGCTACGTACATAAGAAATTTAATCCTGGACGTGTTGCACTGTGAAGTGATCTGTTTGAGATTTCAGAGAATTTATGGCACTAAATCTTGAGAATGCGAATAAGTACCTAAAAATCTATATTTCTAACTATGTGTGAACTTTAAAGGCTTTCCAAGCCAGGTTCTCTTCTAGCTCTGAATTAATATTGACTTATCTGCTTTTGAAACTAATTTGTTTAACACAATACAGCTGCGTCTTGTTATGCCGTGGACCATCAAATCCTATCTGAAGTATCTTATATTAGACACGCTGCCGTGGTTGAGTGGTTAGAGCGCTCGCCTCCCATTTAGGCGGTCCGAGTTCGATCCCAAGCGCCCACATAACAGCGTCTGGCGGGTTTTCTCTCCCCCGGTTTTCCCAGCCATCATTTTCCCCAATTGCTCCATCATACTTGTCCAATCATTAATTTCGCTTACATTTCATATCATCCAACTTTCTTAACAGGTTCTCCATTCTGTGGTTTCGTGCCGTTGGCTCCCCGACAGGCTTCTGGCCCCAAGGCATTGACGTATAAGTCCTACAAATGCCGGAAGGGTAAGCCGATTATGAAACGACACATACAGTTGACTCCGAATTATTCGTGAGAGGATTATCCGTGCATCCGCCTCACCCAAAATAATATTTTGTTTTAATGCCAACACACGTCTTTTCGTTTCTCCTTCATCTGTTTTACACATTTCTTTTAGCACTTCCACGTTGATTAAGAATCAGAAAAGAGCAATTTGTTTTTAATTTACACGGAACAGGCAGGCCGATAACAATGGAAGTGGTACTCTGTTTGTCACACGGTGATCGTTTAAACAATAGAAATGGCACGTATTGTCGCGCGGCGGATCTTTTATTGCTGTTTCCTAAAGAAAAACAATACCTATGCACTGTTGTAGAATAAACTTTTGAACAAAGAATACATGTTGAAAGAAGCTTTTAAGCGTAATTTCCTATTCACATAATTATGTATGTTGTACCTTAAAAGCATTAAATCATTACATGTTTCCCGTTTATTCGTGTCTCTTCTCCTCGACATTGTCCCAAATTATCGAGAATATGCTGTATACAGACAATAGACAAACACACAGTAAGTCTGCAACATGCATCTGGGTATGGGGAACTAGATTTCGCGACAGAATGATTCAAATTTTATTTTATTTTGTACATAATTGATCCTTTACGGGTCCTTTCATCTTATTATTAGACCTGTGTTTTTTACTTTCTCTACACGTACTATGAACATAGTGTATAGAGAAGGCATTGTATTGCACCCAAAAGTTCGATACCGATATTTCACCGGAAATATGTTTTTAGACTCCCTGAATCCCAAAGAAGCATTTTCAGAAAAAGTTCCTTGTGTGTATCTGTCTGTATGTGTATGTATGAGCGTGTGTCTGTGGGCAGCATAGCTCAAAAATGAAAAGACTGTTAAACACCAAACTTGGTATTAAGTTTGGTATCTTCCAAGGATACGACGATTTCCAAGAAAATTCCCCCACACCGAACTAATCTTTACATGGAAAACATTTTTAATTTTCTCAAAAATGGTTCAAATGATTTTGATTAAAATCTCTTATATTTAAGATATTTATATGACAAATAAAATGTGTATCTTCAATTTTCTGGGAATATCCAATGAAGACTTGCATATTCTGAATGAACTTTGCGGAATTTTGCATGACTGGTAAACCGCAGGATATAGACAAAACCTTACCACACAAAAAATGTAGAGCTTGTTAAAACACACAATTTATGTTACATGCAATTTTTTTCGTGGAGGTGACCGTTTTTGAGATATGCCTTTCAGCTTTAAAATACTTATACTTTTCTCAATTCCTGTCCATATGAACCAAAGTACTTCAATCACATAGCAACCAGCTTTAAGGATTTGACAACCGATTTAGCCTATGTTACCCCTAACAAAGAAGCAGGTAATAAGGTCCCTTTTCTGCCAATTTTTTTCTCGATTAGCATTAAGTAAATAGAAGAATAAAGTCTTTAAAGAATAATTGATTGCAGAGATGTACAGAAAGCTATGTGAAGTAACGCATCAGATTTTTAAGGAAAGAAGTTCATTCCTTAGCGTGTGCTCTTCCATGATACTAGGGAGCATTAAGGGGGTTGCCGGAAATGTTTAGTCTGGAAACGTTAGTGGTCCCCATAAAGTGTTCCTGCTACCACTAAACTGGGCATTCTATTTTCCTTCTCGCATACATCCCTTCCTTGCGGAGGTTTTAAAAACATCTTGGTCGCAGTGCTTGTATCCGCCTCCGCTTCTAATACATGCTCCTAATTGCACAAGGCAGTAACTGATAAAGACACACAAAGAATCCCCATTTACAAAGAACAAAGGAAATGTAACTTGCGTACCCTATGGGGACGATACTAAACATTTTATCTGATGAAAGACAAACCTGCTAATGACCAAAATAAAAACAAAAGAGATGATTTACAAAGCATTACGACGGTACCGGATGGGTTGTGTTTTCTTTGTGTAACAGTGGACAGATTTCTGAGGATATTTGAACCAACTAAACAGTCTCTGTATTCTGGTACACAAAAACCTCGAATACCGTATTATCTGACAAACTTTTGCGCAATGTTAAAATAGTGATTATCACTTAGTAACAATAACCGCAGCGTGCGTTCTCGTTCTCAGCGTTGGAAATTTAAAACCATTCTATTACTTTCTCTACTATGTTAGTAAGTAGGTGAAGTAATATATTCCACCCCCAGATATACAAATATTTTATAGACCCCTGGATCCAAAAATAGTATGTTTAGGATAAATTCCGAGTATCTTGATATATATAAACGGCATAACTGAAAAAAAAAATCTAACGTGTTACACTCACATGTCTTTCTCTAGCTGCTTTACAAATAAACTTCTTACAAAAGATTATTCTTCTTTCTACCCAACGCTAATCGAGATAAACATTAGCAGCATGTTCTTATTACTTAGTTCCTTATAAGTAGAAGGCAACTAAAGGCTAAAGCAAGGGTCAAATGTTTTAAAAGTTGTCGTTATGCGATTGTCATTGCAAATCGCTTCTTTGCTTGTCCAGGAGTAGAACAAAAGAAAAACGGACACTCCCTGTCTGAGAAAAGTATAATACTTCACAACTGAAACCAATAACAAGGAATACCCCGAAACGGTTACCTCCACAACAAAAACCTAAAGGACATAAATTGTGTGTTTAGACGAGATCTACATTTATTGTGCAGTAAATTTTTGTCTATCTCTTACTGTTTAGCAGTTATGCAAAAATCGGCAAAAGTATCCAGAATAAAGAGGTCTTCAGAGGCTATTGCCAGACAGTTCAAGATATAGTACATTTTATTTGGGATGTAAATATCGTTATAGCCACTTTTGAGAAAATCAAAAATTTTTAAATGTTTCTATGTAAAGGTTGGTTGAGGGTTATAACATTTTCTTGAAAATCTTCTTGTCACATATCCTTGGAGGATACTAAAGCTAAATAAGTGCCCTGTTTGGTATTTAACGGTCTTATCATTTTTAGCTATACTGTGCACAAACACATACATACACACACGAATCTTTTTCTATTTTTTTCGGACACTGGGAACCCCAAAACATACTTTGTGTAAACTTTCGATATCGAGTTTTTTGGTGGAATACAATACCTCTTCTATCCACCATGTACAATGTACATGCTCCAACCGGAACTACACTTTACATGGAACATTTTTCGAAACTCTTGATTTTCTCAAAAATGGTTCTAATGATGTTGGTTAAAATACAATCCACACAATATTTATATGACAAGTAAATTGTACATCTTCAGTTATCTGCGAGCAGCTTAAGTATAGATAACTTTTGCGTAAATTTAAGAAAGAAACAGATAAAATATTAAATATTAATACAATACCTTCTCTATGTATATAGTACGTGTAGAGAATCTAGTATGTAATAAAGCCATTTCTTCTATAGTTTATGTGTCAATAGCATGACGTGGGTAGGAGAATAAACTTTCGTAGCAATATTTGGTTGCAGAATAGGAAAAAAATCTGATGTGTTACACCCACATGCCTTTCTCTAGCTGCTCTACAAACCTCCTACAAAAGATTATTCTTCTTTGTACACAATGCTAACCGAGATAACTATTAGCAGAATGTTCTTATTACTTAGTTCCTTATAAGTACAAGGGAACAAGGGAATGCGCTATGCTAAAGTGATTGTCAAATGTTTTAAAAGCTATCGTTATGCGATTGTCATTGCAAATCACTTCTTTGCTTGGCAGGGAGTAGAACAAAAGTAAAACGGAAACCTCCTGCCTGAGAAAGGTATAAGTACTTCTCAATTAAAACCAATAACAAGGAATATCTCGGAAACGGTTACCTCCACAATAAAAACATAAAGGACATCAATTGAGTGTTATGTCGTGATGTACATTTTTTGTGGGGCGAGTTTCTTTTTATCTCTTACGGTTTAGCAGTTAAGTAAAATTCGGAAAAATTCATCCAGAATAAAGAGGTCTTCAGAGGCTATTCCCAAAAAATCCAAGATATACATTTTATTTGTCAGATAAATATTTTTAATATACGATATTTTAATCAAATTTGTTAGAGCATTTTTTAAGAAAAAAAAAATCGAAAAAAGTTCCATGTAAAGGGTAGATGGGGTGGAGGGATTTTCTTGAAATTCTTCGTGTCGCATTCTTGGAAGATACCAAACTTAAATACCAAGTTTGGTATTCAACGGTCTTTTCGTTTTTGAGCTATGCTGTCCATAGACCTCTTTTTTTTTTTAGGGCCAGGCCGTGGCCCAGTGGTTAGACCACTTGCCTCTCACCTAGACGGCCGGGGTTCGATCCCAAGCGACCGCATGTGAGATTTGTGGTGGACAAAGCGGCGCTGGGGCGGGTTTCCTCCGGCTACTCCGGTTTCTCCCGCCATCGCATTCCACCGGTGCTCCATCATCATTCATGTATCACCAGTGTCACAAATGTAGTTAAAGCGGGCGTTAAACACTACAAAAAGACTTTTTTTCTAAAAATGTTTTTTTTTTTTCAGGGTGACCCAAAACATGTATTTCCGGTGAAATCTCGGTATTGAATTTTTGAATGCAATACAATACCTTCTCTATACACTATGTACATAGTACGTGTAGATAAAGTAAAAAAGTGTATATATGTGGCTGTATATATATATTCATTACACTTTTAGTTGTTGTAACAAGAAAAGTACAGGTGACTGAATCAATAGTTAAAGCTTTAAAACATTATATTCGCATTACCTTCTATTCTCATTGCTCGACAAACATTGTTACAAAAGCTCATGTTTCTAACCGATTCATATTATTCGACATAAACATTAGGGAAAATGGCTTCATATATACGTATATTCCCAAAACGAATAAGGAAATAAGCGAATATTTTAACCCCGGCTGTGACGGGGAATTTTTCTTTAACTAGAATTATCCCTATCCCTACAGGATCTGGAAATATTTACGTAAGACTGAATCTGCGTTTGCTAACTATATAAACGAATAACGTAATTTAATAACCAACAATTAAATTGAATTGTTTCTCTAGTCAAACTCCCTGATATGTTCATAGAATTTAAAATGAAACAATAAATAAAATAAAAAATCTGATGTGTTTTATGCACATGACTTCTTCTACAGCTCTGCAATAAATTAATGTTAAAAAGCTTATGCTTCTATGCTAATCTATAAAAAGATTCCAGAAACAGTTTTTTTTTGTTTACTTGTAAGTAGAAGTGAAATAAGGGAGTACCGTGGGTTAACGTGATAGTCAAAAGCTGGTTCCTATGCAACTGAAGTTTCTTTGTTTGTATAGACAAGAGCTGAAAAATTCCTGTATGAGAAAATTATAAGTTTTTAAAGTTGAAACCAAAAACAAGGAATATATATATACATATAAAAGAATAACTCCTGGAAAAAAGTATATAATCTAAATTGTGTAATTTAACGAGCTCTACATTTTCTGTTCAATTAGCTGTTCTATCAGTTATAGTAAATTCCGTAAAATTCATCCAGAATAAAGTGGTATTCAGAGGCTGTTCCCAGAAAATTGAAGATATATTTAATTTATTAAGTAAATATCTTTAATGTGTGTATATATTTATATATATATATATATATATATATATATATATATTAATCAAAATTGTAAGAGCCATTTTTGAGAAAATCAAAATTTTCGAAAAAAATTTCATGCATTCTTTGATGATTCAAATCTTAAATCTTAAATACACGGACGTTTTTCTAAGAGTATTTACGGAGGTCCCAAAGCATATATTTCTGGTGAAATCTCGGTATCGAATTTTTGGGTGAAATTCAATAACTTCTTTATACACTACGTACATAGTACGTGTAGAGAAAGTAAAAAAATTCTTTCAGATGGCTTCAGAGGCTATCCCAGAAAAATAAAAGTATTCGTTTTATTTATTATAAAGGAACTTAAACATAGTATGCTAATCAAAATCATTAGAGCGATTCTTTTCTCCTTTGTCACAGAGTAGATAGTGAAGGTATTGTACTCTACCCAAAAATTTAATGCTCAGATTTCACCAGAAATATATATTTTGAGTCCCCGGAATCCAAAGAAAAACATTTTTTGAAAAAATGTGTGTGTGTGTGTGTGTTTGTGCGCCTGCCGCGCGCTCTTTATAACTAAAAAATTAAAATAACTTAAAAATTACCTAAGTTAGTATTTAAGTTAAGCACCTTCCAAGGATAAGACACGAAGGTTTTCAGGTAAATTCCTAATCCCTATCTACCCTTTATATGGAACATTTTTCGTAAATGTTGATTTTCTGAAAAATTGGAGTAAGGATTTTGAATAAAATACCGTATGTTTAAAATACTTGTATGAAAAATTAAATGTATATTTTGGATTTTCTGTGTATAGCCTCTGAAAAGTTTTGCATTCTGGATGATGCTTGTATAACTGGTAAAGCGTAAGAAATAGACCATAACTTACTTTACAAAAAATGACATATAATTTATTTCATTTTTGTTGAGTTAACTTGTTCCGAGGTATCCATTATTACTAGTTTCAATTTTAAAACACTTTAATTTTTTTCAAACGGAAAGACGCCATTCATTTTGTATCTATTTTGTTTTACTCCTGGCCGACTTTATTTTTTGCTTTTGTTTTTCTCCTGTCTATGCAAAGATATGCGTTTTTAGTAGCAATCAAAGAACAAATGCTATCACCTTAGTGTATTTCCTTTTTTCCCTTCCTTATAATGGGGCAAATAGTTCCATTTCTTCTAATATTTATTTCGATTAGCTTGATGTTAAAAAAATAATCCTTTGTAAGAACATACATTGTCTGAAGAACTGGAATAGAAAGCCATGTAAATGTACCACATCAGGTTTTACATAAATTAAGTGTTTCGAAAAATATTTCCCCTAAAATTTAGGGGTATTTTTGAAAGCCTGTCCCAATTCTGGAAGATTCTGAATTTATACATCACTTTTCATATTTCAAGAGATTTTTTTTAGCTATGCTGTTTGCACACACACACACACACACACACACACACACACACACACAAACCAGTACCTTTTTCTTTACATTATTTTTTCCCCTTTCTTTATGACTCAGGGGGACTTGAAAAGATACTTTACGATGAAATCTTGGTATGGAGTTCGAAGGTGAAACACATTATCTTCTGTACCAACTGTATACCTAGTAAAGAAAGCAATAAACTATGATAGGTTGAGAAAGTCATGTGGATACAACACAGATGTTTTTCACTGATATTGGAATGCCCTTGGAGAAAGTGTATTTTGTTGCCTTGATTCCATTAGGAAAAGTGCTTTCCTTGGGCTCAAGCAAAACAAGAGTTCAGGGCAGTTTTAACTTCTTCAACTGAAAATCTCCATCCTCTCAAGAAAGTTCTGAGCTTAGGAAACCAATGGAAGTCAGAGGAAGTTAATCTAAAGAGTAAGGTGGCTTGGGAGTAAATCATTTAAGCTATGATCTTAGCCATTCCCTTGTCATCGTGATGAAAAACGTAACCTAGATTCTTTGATCGGATATTCCAAAGGAACTTGAGGCAATATTTATATATTATTCACAAAATCTGCCGACATTTTATGAGTTTTGTGTCATGTTTCAGATATTTGATGTTCAGTTGTTTTAGTTTCTTTGCTTCCGAAGTTGAAATCGCTGGATGCAAATGTTTATTACTCCTTGTGCTTTGGTTGCATTTATCGATGCGATTTTGTTTTTCAACAGTATCTGTAGTTACGTGTTGATTTTCTGGCTGGTGACGCCAAGTTATCATGAAGAAGGAGGCTTCTTCACACGTAATGGAAAAGGCCGCTTAGAGATAACGCGTAAAAATGCATTCGTGTTGAATTATACGCGCCAATGGGTTCACAGCGTTCAACAAAGTAAAGAATTGCATCGAGCGATTACAGTTTATCTTTGGAATTGTAGAATAATAACTATAAAAATCTGATGTGTACCATTCACATAACTTTCTCCATATCCCTGCAACAAATAATTCTTAAATAGCTTATACTTCTATTTACTTTATGCTAATCAGAAAAAATTAGCAGAAATAGTCTTATTACTCGCTTCCTTGTAAGTAGAAGCGAAATAAGGGACAACCGTAGGTTAAAGTGATAGTCAAAAGCTGGTTGCTATGTCAATGAAGTTCCTTTGTTTATATGGATAGGAGTTGACAAGTTCCAGTATGAGAAAAATATACGTTTTTCATAGCAGAAACCAAAAAGAAGGAATGTCACAAAAACGACAAACTCCACGAAAAAAAATGTATATAACATAAATTGTGTGTAAATTAATTCAAAATCTTCTCGGGCTTCTAGCCAGGTAAAAACTTGGCTTGACACCAACGTTTCGAAGAAGTGCATCTTCCTCGTCGATCACGCGAACCAATCAGATGTTAGCTTCATCCCAGCTCTTATAAATACCAGTCTCCGCAAGCTCAAACCATCAGTTCAACCTGAAGACGAGGAAGATGCACTTCTTCGAAACGTTGGTGTCAAGCCAAGTTTTTACCTGGCTAGAAGCCCGAGAAGATTTTGAATTAATACGTCGCCAGGAAAGCTTCAGTTCTTATTTTATAAATTGTGTGTTTTAAAGTGCTCTACATTTTTTGTGTAGTAAATTTTTGTCCATCTCTTACGGTTTAGCAGTTATTCAAAATTTAGTAAAATTCATCCAGAATAAACTACTCTTCAGAGGATATTTCCAGAAAATTCAAGATATACATTTCATTTGTCAGGTAAATATGTTTAATATCCGAAATTTTAATCAAAATCGTTAGAGCCATTTTTGAGAAAATCAAAATTTTCGAAAAAAGTTCCATGTAAAGGGTAGTTGCGGGTGGGGGGATTTTTCTCAAAATCTTCGTGTCGCATCCCTGGAAGATACAAAACTTAAATACCAAGTTTGGTATTTTACCGACTTTTCGTTTTTGAGTTATCGTGTTCACAGACACACGGACACACACACACACATAACCTTTTTGTGAAAATGCTTTTTTTGGATATTGGGGACCCTAAAACATATATTTCCGGTGAAATCTCGGTATCGAATTTTTGGTGGAGTGCAATACTTTCTCTATACACTATGTACATAGTGCGTATGGAGAAAGTAAAAATAAACTGGGATTCTACAAAAAACTTAATATTTAAGAAGCCGCCAGGTAGTCAGCATCTGTGAAGCCCAACAAGCCCGAAAAAAAAAAAAAAAAAAAACGCCCTGAGAAGAGTCAAATGCTACACAAAGTCAAACATAAGCGCGAGTAGACTTGTAATCCAGCATTTGACGATCGCTTATAGAAGCTTTATATTTAATGCTTCAAACTGTTTCAGGTAGCAAGAAAAATATTCATTATGAATTATCATGCTTTGTAATTTTTAAAGGTAACAGATCAATAGAATACCATTCTGAGTAGGATTTTTCTGCAATATGAGTTATCATTCAACTCTCACATAGCCACAGGCTTTTAAGACAAACTATCGCTTTATTTCCTTCTACTTACAAGGAAGCAAGTAATAAGACTAATTCTGCTAATATCTATCGTAATTAGCCAATAAAAGATTAATATTCTGAATAAATTGTTTCTATGCGGAACAATTAGAGAAAGTAACAAGAGAAAGTAATATGAACGGAGCACATAAGAACTTGTATAATGAAAACAATTCTAAAAGATATTTCACGTATAAAAATGTCTGCAAAGAGGGGTTTTCCTGAAGCTATTGGTAGCATCGTTTGAAATTACTGAACTTAATTGCCAAGTTTGGTGTGTATCCGACGTTTTGCTTTTGAGTTATGGAATTAAGCCACGTGTACACACAGGCGTATATTTTCAAAAAAATGCTTTTTAGAATTCAAGAAACCTCAAAGCGCGTGTTTCCAGAGAAATGTTGTTATTCATTTTTTTGTGGATTGTAAAATCTTCTCTATCTATTATGTACGTGTTATCATAAATATTGCGATCGGAGGCAATTATGAGGTATAAGTTATAGCATTAAATATTTAACTGTACAAAAAATGCAAATACGTTGCAATTTTTAACGAGATGTATAATTTTTGGAGAATAAAAGTGAAGCCTACGGAAATATGAATGGTTGCAGTAGGAAAAAGTCTGATTTGTTCCATTCACATGACTTTCTCTACATCTCTGTAACAAATTGTTATTAAAATGTTATTCTTCTTCTACTTCATGCTAATCGAGCTAAACTTTATTACAAATGCTTTCTTGTAACTAGAAGGGAAATAAGGGAGTTTAAAACAATAGTTAAATATTTTAAAACATGGCTGCCATGTGGATGAAATCCGTTTCTTTGCATTGCCAGTTCGCAAATTCCGTGAGAAGTATTTTAAAACTGAAACTAATAATAAGAAATAAAAAAAGAAAGTCTACTCTTAACACTTATGATTTGCCAGTTATATAAATGTCATCCAGAATGAAGAGGTCCTCAGAGGTTATTCCCAAAAAATTCTAGATGTATTTCGTCTTAAATGTAGCTAAGGTATTTTAATCAAAATTGTAAGAGCTATTTATGAAAAAATCAAAATTGCCGCAAAATGTTCCTCGTAAAGAGTAGTTAGGGGTCCCCACTACTCCACAGACAAATAAAATGGCGTGTTATTTATGGACGCTCTTTAACTACTGTGGTTCTCAGCGTCCCATTCTAAATTGGACGAGAAAGACCACTTAATTTTGCTCAGAGACCTCTCTATCAGGCTTGAGGTTCTTTTACGCGCCGTAAATCTTCGACACGGGACCAACGGCTTTACTTCCCTTCCGAAGGAAGCCATGCTAAGGAGTTTTACGCCCGAAAAAATCCATCGCCTTCCGCCGGGTTTGAACCCGCGACCTTGGGTATACGAAGTTAGCATGGTAACGATTACACCACGGAGGGCGACGTCCACAGACACACAGGTATACACACAGACACACACACACGGACCTTTTTCCAAAAATGCTTTTTTTGGGATTCAGGGAGACCCAAAACGTGTATTTCCGGTGAAATCTCAGTATCGAATTTTTGGGTGGAATGCAATACCTTCTCTATACACTATGTACACAGTACGTCTAGAGAAAGTAAAAATGGTTTTATTGAATATTTCCGTCTAAGTGCAACGGGGTTAAGCCAAAGTCAAGTCCTTTAAGCGCGCCTCGCTATGTGATGATTTTGAAGTTCCGTTCTCTTTAAATGATCAAAAGAGAGAATTGCTCTGCAATTGGTCTTCTTCATGCCATGACTTTATATACTCTCTAACGTTTGCTTCACTTTATACACATTATTTTCATGAAAGTTTGTTTTTATGTTGTTTTATTTTAGTTTAAAAGGGAATAAATTGTGCATTTTAAGGGGGTAAGATTTTCTAAATTTTTTTTCCATTTTCATGTTTTAACTGCTAATAAATAGTTGAAATCTCCCGCACATTTTGGTATAACTTTCATTGCGGTCCACTAATTGTATACAGCTGTAAAATATAATTGAAAATAATCCTGCGTAGTAGTTTTTTTAGAACATTTTATTGCACTGAATTGGAAAAACATGAATACCTTTGTAAATATTAGTGTTAGAGAAGAGATTTTGTTGTTGTTGTGATTGGAAAGTTTTGCTTTGGCTATTCTTTGCAGTGGCATCTCATATTTCCTTCATGTGAGAGTTTCGAAATCCTGCGAAGTTGTGTTTCGAAAGTTAGGCTATATTTTTACTTTCTCTATACGTACTATGTACTATTTTTAAAAACGTGTCCGTGTGTGTGTGTCTGTCTGTGTGTATGTGTGTGTATGTCTATGTGTCTGTGGGCAGCATAGCTTAAAAACGAAAAGATCGTTAAAAACCAAACTTGGTATTTAAGTGTGGTATCTTTCAAGGATGCAAAACGAAGATTTTCAAAAATTACCCCCCACCCCAAACTACCCTTTACATGAAACTTTTTTCGAAAATGTTGATTTTATAAAAAATGCCTGTAAGGATTTTGATTAAAACCCCGTATATTACTGACATTTACATACCAAATAAAACGAATATCTGAAGACCTCTTTATTCTGGATGAATTTTGCCGAATTTTGCTTAACTGCTAAACGGTAAGAGATAGACAAAAGCTTACTGCACAGAAAATGTAAAGCACTTTAAAACAACCCTTTATGTTATAAAATGTTTTTCGTGGAGTTGATATTTTTTTAGTTATTTATTGTTTTTGATTTCACCTTTCTCGTACAGGAATTGGTCAACTCCTGTCCATGCAAACAAAAGAACTTCCATCACATAGCAACCAGCCTTTGACTATCACTTTAACCTATGGTACTTCCTTATTTCGCTTCTACTTAAAAGGAAGCAAGTAATAAGACTACTTCTGACTTACTTTTTTTTTTTCTCGACTAGCATGAAGCTTTTTAACAATAATTTGTTGCAGAGATATAGAGAAAGTCATGTGAATGGAACACATCAGATATTTTTTATATGTTATGTTTAAAAGCAGTTTCTAAAGAAGTAAAATTGTCTCTACAAATGTCCCAGCATCTCAAAAACTAATTGACACTAGGGACTGAAATTTTTACCGCACATTTGTACCTAAATATGTTTTAACGAAGACGTTTTTATGTGTATGGATTAGTCATTTTTTAAAAATTTAAAGACCGTTATTTTTCAATAAAATTTGAAGATCTTCATTAAAAAAGTGATACCTTTCCTTCTAATCGACAGAAGTATTCTATTTTTTATCAATCAACAGTAAAGGTGTTTCTGCAATATATCTTGGAAAACTTAGCTCATTTTCTTAAATGGTTGCTGAGAAAATGGATCAAACTTTAACATCGATATGATAGGGCGTTTCGACTTTCCTTAAAGAGTTCCAACTACTCCCAACTACCCTTTACATGGAACTTTTTTCGAAAATTTTGATTTTCTCAGAAATGGCTCTAACGATTTTGATTAAAATATCGTATATTAAAGATATTTACCTGACAAATAATATGTATATGTTGAATTTTCTGGGAATAGCCTCTGAAGACTACTTTATTCTAAAGGAGTTTTGCATAACTGCTAAACCGTACGAAATGGACAAAAACTTACCACACAAAAAATGTAGGGCATATTAAAACACACAATTTATGTTATTTGATTTTTTTTTTGGAGTTGATCGTTTTTTTAGATATTACTTGTTTTTGGTTCCAGCTTTAAAAAACTGTCAACTCGTGTCCATACTTCAGTCACCTAGTAACCAGCTTTTGACTTCACTTTAACCTATAATACTCCCATATTTCGCTTCTACTTACAAGGAAACGAGTAATGAGGTTATTTCTGCTAATTTTTCCTCGATTAGCTTGAAATAAATAGAAGAATAAGCTTATTAACAATAATGTGTTACACAGAAGTAGAGAAAGTCATTTGAATAGAACAATTAGATTTTTGAAAATTATTCTGACTAATATGAGGTAGCATTAATAAGATTAACATGAAGAATAAACGTTTGTGAGAACAGCTTGTACAAGAGTGAATCCGGCCTATTGGTTAGTGGACATTAAACTAAATATCATCATGCGATGCATTCACATGACTTTTTCTACATTTCTGTAACAAATTATTGTTAAAAAGCTTATCTTCTATCAATTTCATGATAATCGAGATCAACATTACCAGAAATGGTCTTATTACTGATTTTCATATAAGTAGAAGAGGCTAAAGCGAAGGTCAAATGTTTTAAAAGCTGGTTGCTGGTTCGATTCTTTATATGACCAGGAGTTTAAAAATTCCCATATGAGGAGAATTTAATTTAAAACTAGAACAATAACAACGAATGTCTCGGAAACGGTTTAAAAGTTATATATGACATCAATTGTGTTTTTAACGAGCTCTACATTTCTGTGTAGTAACACAATTTTTGTCTAACTTTCAGGGTTTACTATTTGAGTAAAAGTCGTTCAGAAAGAAGAGAATATTCCCAATAAATTAGAGATACACAGTCTATTTGTGACACATATATCACACGTATTTAAGTTCACGAGGATTCTGAGAATAATCCCCCACCTCCAAATCACCCCATAAGTGGTGCATTTTTCTAAAAGTTTTATGTTCACATAAATATCTCTAAGAATTCTCATTAATATACCACATTTTTAATGAAAAAAGCAAATGTATATCTTGAATTTTCTGGGAATAGCCCCTGAATACCTCTTTATTCTCAATGACTTGTGTATAATGCTACATTCACACTGAAATGCAAGAGCAGACGCAACATAAGCGCAAGAGTTTGCACTCATTATTTAATGTAAGCATTCACATAGAAACACGCAAGATGAAACGCAATGCAATACAACGCAAGCGCTTGCAAACTCCACAGTTTATCCTTACGTTGTATGCAAAGAGGAGTAAATCTGCTTGTTTTCTCTATGCATTGCCTAAGAATTCAGTAACAAACGATCGCACTGCAAGATTTTACAGGGCCTGCTGTACATGCATGCTCTTCTATTTGGCCGTGTGCAGTGCCGCGCCATCTCTAATTTTCCTCAAGGGGTTATGACAGTATCCTTGCGAATCTTTCTTTGATTTAATGGATATAACTATCATCTACGTCTAGATTTCTTTGTTCTCATAAATCGAAGACGTAGAGATGTAATTTTAGTTCATTAAATTTGTAGTTTTATCACATTGAAGACTCTATACCTGTACAATTCTCAATCTAGAATCAATTTTCACATCAAAAATGTAATTGGAGCTAAAGAGAAATACGACACATCCTAGACTATTGGGTAATACACTCCATCAGCAAATATTTCCATAACAACACCTCGTAGAACATTTTGTACTTCACGCATTTTTAAAAATCCGACATTGTTCCAAACATTCTTTACTTTCTTTTTCACACAGTCTAAAACAGGTGTCATGTGTCTTTGTTAATTGCTTGCACAAGTTGATCAACAGCTTTGAGGTATCGAGGCGTTTGAACGTTTAATGTTTCCAAATATTTGTTATTATCATATATATATATATATATATATATATATATATATATATATATATATATATATCTCCAAAGTCCTTCTGTATGAATTGCAAATCTTCATGCAATCCATTTGAAGCCAGAGATTTTATAATCTTGATTGAAGGGTGTGTACTATCATAAAAGATATTAATTACCTATAAACAGTAATACGCAGCATAATCTACAGCTGTGTCGAGCTACGTTCCCCAGCGCGTTACTACGGGTTGTTTACATGCGACGCGTGCAGTCTCCAACATAGATCGTTCTCTACTCGGTAGGTATACAACGGTATCCGCATGTGTACCTCTATCTGTCCCCAAGATGCTATCTCTAGTCATGAGTAAGGGTTTCCGCATTATCCGAAAGCTATGAGATTCTATTATACTAATATTAGTCTAAAAATATTAAAATTTTAAGTTTAAAATGTAACTTACAATAATTATTCAAATAATCATTTGACCATTATCGCTGGGGATACTTGAGGCTATACATCTGGGGAGGAGTTAAGGAGCCGATGTTCACTTATTTTTATTTGATGTTTGAAACGAATAGGCAAGGGGCCAGTATGACAAAGAGGCGAACAAAAATGATAAAAACATATGGAAAGGTGTCAAAAGAAGATTATCAGATATCAGTGGCAGGTTAATTGAAACGAGTTATAAAATTAAATTCTCTCTAGCTCTAGCAAACGAAATAACTGTGATTTGGGTTAATGCCGGGAGGTTGCAGAAAACGGAAATAACACATAATTATGGTATGAGAATCTACCATAGGTGGTTTAAATGAAGACTGGGTAGATATTTTGTCGTAATGTACACACTGTGATAACCATCTAATAAATAAACTAAAAGAAAAAGATAATGTGTTCATTTCACATATTTTTCTAGTGTTCAAACACAAACTATTCTTACAAATGATTGTTTTTTATCTACATAATGCTAATTGAGATAAACACTAGCAGCATTTGTCTTATTACTTGATTCATTGAATATAGAATAGGAATAAGGGAATAATTAGGTTAAAGCGACAGCCAGAAATTTTAAAAGCTGGTCATTATGTGAAACAATTGAGGTTCGGTTCGCTTTGCATGGTCCCGTTTGAGAAAAGAGAAGTAGTTTAAAACTGAAACCAATAACAAGGAATATTTCAAAAACGTCAACTCTACCAGAAACATGTAGATCACATAAAATATGTATTTAAACGAGATCTACCCTTTTGTGTATTAAATTTTTGTCTATCTCTTATGGTTTTTTGAAGAAAAATGACATTTTCAAAATTTCTTCCATAAAAAGAGTAGTTTAGGGTGGGAAGATTTACTTGAAAATCTTCGTGTCTCATCCATGGAGTACACCAAACCTAAATACCAAGTTTGGTATTTAACGGTATTTTAATTTTCTAGCTATACTGTCCGCAGACACACAACACACACACACACACACACACACACACACACACACATTTTTATAATTTTTGGACGCAATGGACCTCAAAACATATCTTCGGTGAAATCAAGGTATCGAATTTTGGGGTGGGATACAATACTTCGTCTGTCACTATGTAAAAATCTGAGGTGTTCCATTCACATGACTTTCTCTACATCTCTGCAACAAATTGTTGATAGAAAGCGTCTGCTTCTATTTAGTTCATTGTAATCGAGAAAAAAGTAGCAGAAATAATCTTATTACTTGCTTCTTTGTAAGTAGAAGCGGAATAAGGTAGCACCATAGGTTAAAGTGATGGTCAAAGTCTGATTGCTATGGGACTGAAGTTCCTTTGTTTGTATGGACAGCAGTTGACAAATTCCTGCACGAGAAAAGTATGTTTTACAAAACTGAAACAAAAAACAAGAAATATCTTAAAAACGATCAATTCCACTAAAAGAGTGTATATAACATTAATTGTGTGTTTTAATGTGTTCTATATATTTTGTGTAGTAAGTTTTTGTCCATCTCTTATGGTTTAGCAGTTATGCAAAATTCCGTAAAATTCATTCAGAATAAAGTAGTCTTCAGAGGCTACTCTCAGAAAATTCAAAATATACATTTTATTTGTCAGTTAAATACCTTTTATGTACGAAATTTTAATCAAAATTGTTAGTCATTTTTGAGAAAATCAAAATTTTTGAATTTTTTTTTCATGTAAAGGGTAGTTTGGGGTGTGGAGATTTTTCTCAAAATCTTCGTGTTGCGTCCCTATAAGATAGTAAACTTAAATACCAAGTGTCGTATTGTACGGACTTTTCGTTTTTGAGTTATCGTGTTCACAGACACACAGACACACTTACACACGAACACACACACACACGGACCTTTTTTTTCTGCAAATACCTTTTTTGAATACAGGGAGCCCTAAAACATACATTTCCGGTGAAATCTCGGTAACGAATTTTTGGGTGGAGTGCAATACCTTCTCTGTACACTATGTACATAGCGCGTGTAGAGAAAGTATTTTTTTTCGGACACAGGGGACTTCAAATGTCGACATATAATTGTTGGGTGGAATACAGCACCTTCTCCAGCTACTATGTGCATTGTATGTAAGCACGTGTCAGAGAAAGTAAAAATGTTCAAGTCCCACTAAAAGGAGATTTGTATGTTGTGATCTACTGGCTGACAAGAGGAGCTGCCAAAACATGTGCAAGTTCCTGGCTAAAGGGCGCAAAGCCACTTCAATTTAGTTGGGTTAGTCTTTACTCGTTCCTTTCGTCCTTTTTGTCACCTGTAACTTGTATCAGAAATGTGCATGTATGAGGGTAGATATTTGTGTAATAACTTTAATAATTTGACACCATTAACCTATCTGTTTACATGTTAGTGAAAATCAAAGAATTTTTCATTCCTTTTAAATATATTCGGAAATGTACAAATTACAGTTGCCTATAGGAGGTAAAGACGAGGATTCTCTATAAAAATCTGATGTGTTCCATTCACATGACTTGCTCTACATCTCTGCAATAAATTATTCTATTTACTTCATCTAATCAAGAAAAAATTAGCATAAATAGTCTTATTACTTGCTTCCTTGTTATTAGAAGCGAAATTAGAGGATACCATAGGTTAAAGTGATAGTCAAAAGCTGATTGCTATGTGACTGAAGTTCCTTTGTTTGTATGGACACGAGTTCACAAAGTCCTGTATGAGAAAAGTATGTTTTTTATAGCTGAACCAAAAACAAAGAATATCTCAAAAACAATCAACTCCACGAAAAAAAAATATATATAACATAAATTGTGTGTTTTAAAGAGCTCTACATCTGTTGTGTGGTAAATTTTTGTCCATCCCTTACGGTTTAGCATTTATTCAAAATTCTGTTTAAAATTGACCCAGAATAAAGTAATCTTCAGAGGCTATTCCCCGAAAATTCAAAATATACATTTTATTTGTCAGGTATATATCTTTGACATACTATGTTTTAAACAAAATCGTTAGAGCCATTTTTGAGAAAATCATAATATCAAGTTTGGTATCAGACACACACACACACACACACACACACACACGCACACACATGGACCTTTTTCCAAAAAAATTTTTATGGGATACAGGAAGAACACAAACATGTATTTCCGCTGAAATCTTGGTATCGGATTTTTGGGTGGAATACAATACGTTCTCTATGCACTATGTACATAGCACGTGTGGAGAAAGTAAAAAACCATTTAGATGAACTAATTGATTGTTGAAATTTGAAAAGCGAACCGTGCAACACCTGTTAAGACAGCTGCAGTGTTATATGCAGGTTACTATTGTTATATGTAATTATGCACGAAGCATGATCGATCCTAGCATATGCATAGTTTTTGTGAGGGGGGAGGGTTACTGGCGGCGTGTCTGTGTGTTATCGGTGTCTCTATAGAGGCTGTTGTCAGCGAGACAGCGCCCATCTGCATACAGACAAGACAAACACTAATCCCTAAATGGGTTCTGATTCAAGACGCCCTGCACGCTGATTGATACCCAAAGCCATTGGGAAAGCCTATAGTTAGCCATGTTTAACCCCCTCCAACTTAAACACAGCGCCACTGTACATCACATGTTAACTACCATCATGAAATAGTTGTATGCTGTCAATTAACTTTGTAGACAATTTTTACTTTCTCTATGCGTACCATGTACATAATGTATAGAGAAGGTATTACATTCCACCAAAAATTTCAATACCGAGATTTCACCGGAAATATATGTTTTAATGTCCCCTGTATGCAAAAAAAAAGTATTTTCAGAAAAAGGTCCGTGTGTATGTGTCCGTGTGTCTTTGCACACGATAACTCAAAAACGAAAAGTCGGTAAAATACCAAACTTAGTATTTAAGTTTAGTATCTTCCAAGGATGCGACACGAAGATTTTGAGAAAAATATCACCACCCCAATCTACCCTTTACATGGAACTTTTTTTCGAAAATTTGGATTTTCTAAAAAAAATGACTCTAACGATTTTGAGTAAAATATCGTCTATTAAAGCTATTTACCGGACAAATAAAATGTATATTTTGAATTTTCTGGGAATAGCCAGTGAAGACTACTTTATTCTGAGTGAATTTAATGGAATTTTCCATAACTGCTAAGCCGTAAGAGATAGATGAAAGCTTACTACACAAAAAATGTAGAGCACGTTAAAACACACAATTTATGATATACAAGTATTTTTTTCGTGGAGTTCATACAAATAAAGGAACAGTCACATAGCAACCAGCTTTTGACTATCACTTTAACCTGTGGAACTTACTTATTTCGCTTCTACTTACAAGCAAGCAAGTAATAAGACTATTTTTGCTAATTTTTTTCTCGATGAGCATGAAGTAAGTAGAAGCATTAGCTTTTTAAAAATAAGTTGTTGCAGAGATGTAGAGAAAGTCATGTGAATGGAATCAGATTTTTAATTTCTCTTGCACGCACGTTCTGCAATATACAGATTAGCTAGAGAAAGTATTGTACTCCACCCAAAAATTCGATTAAGAGATTTCACCAGAAATATACGTTTTGCGGTCTCTTGAGTAGGAAAAAGCAAACAACTGTCTGCTAAATACCAAACTTGCTATTTATTTTAATACCTTCCAAGAACACGACACGAAGATTTCGAAGAAAATATCCCCAACCGCAACTACTCTTTACATGGAAATTATTTCGAAAATTTTGATTTTCTCAAAAATGGCTGTAAGTCTTTTGATTAAAATATTGTATACCTACTAAAGATATTTACGTGAAAAAAATAAAATGTATACTTTGAATTCTCTGGGAATGGTCTATAAAGACCTCTTTATTCTTGATGCATTTTGCGGAATGTGTCATAACTTCTAAACAGTACACAAACATGTAGAGATCGTAAAACACATCATTTATATTATAAATATTTTCTTCGAGGAGTTTAGCTAAACATTTTTGTCGGTTTCAGTTTTAAAATAATGCTTTTCTCATACGAAAATTGGTCAACTCCTGGCTACTCAAGAAAAGGAATTTCAAAACCATTGCAGCCAGTTTTTAAACACTTTTAATATCACTGTATCTTAGTGCACCCCCTTATTTCCCTTCTACCTACAAGGAAGCAAGTAATAGGACCATTTCTGCAAATTTCATCTCGATTAGCATGAAGTAAGCAGAAGAATAATTTGTTTAACAATAAATTGTTACACATATGTTATTGTGAGTGAAACACATCAGACTTGTTTACTATCTCTAGCC
The DNA here is from genome assembly GCA_030762935.1 of Hymenopus coronatus. Lineage (NCBI taxonomy): Eukaryota > Metazoa > Arthropoda > Insecta > Mantodea > Hymenopodidae > Hymenopus > Hymenopus coronatus. The sequence goes on from CM060898.1 coordinate 125,885,640, forward strand.
CGTATCTACAGTGTACATAGTAGGTAGAGAAGGTATTGTATTCCAATCAAAATTCGATGCCAAGATTTCACCATAAATACATGTTGAAACTCCTGAATGCAAATATCCATTCATAGAAACATGTCTATGTGGGCAGCATAAGTCAAAAACTAAAACTTGCCATTTAAGTACCTAGAAGATTTTCAAGATAATCCCTCCATCCCTAATTACTCTTTATATGGACAAATTTTCGAAAATTTTGTTTTGCTTAAAAATAGCTGTAACGATTTTGATTCAAATCTCTTATATTCAAGATGTTTACATGATAAATAAAATGTATATCTTCAATTTTCTGATAATAGTCTCTGGAGACGTATTTATTCCGGATGAATTGTGTGGAATTTTGTATAAGTGGAGAACTGTAAGAGATAGACAAGAACGTAAATAACAAAAAATGTTGAGCTCGTTAAAACACACAATTTATATTGTATTAATTTTTTTCTAGGAGTTCATGGTTTTTGAGAATTTCGTTGTTGTTGGTTTCTGTTTTAAAATACTTATACTTTTCCCATACGGGAATGTGTCAACTCCTGTCCAGACAAAGGAACTTCAGTCACAAAGCAACCAGCTTTTGATTATCACTTTTACTTTTAACCTTTATTTCGCTTCTACTTACAAGGAAGCAAGTAATAATACTTTTTTTGCTAATTTTACTATCTCTATAAGAACTATGTACATTGTGTATAGAGAAGGTATTATATTGTTCCCAAAAATTCGATACCGAGATTTCACCGGAAATACATGTTTTGAGATTCCCTGAATCCAAAAAAAGCATTTTTTGAAAATGTGTGCGACTTTGGGCAGCATAGCGCAAAAACGAAGGAATCGTTAAAGCCCAAACTTGGTATTTAAGTTTCGTATCTTCCAAAGATGCGACACGATAATTTTCAAGAAAATCTTCTCACCCCAAACTACCCTTTACATGGAAAAAATTTCGAAAATTCTGATTTTCTTAAAAATGGCTCTAACAATTTTGATCAAAATATCGTATATTAAAGATATTTACCTGACAAATAAAATGTATATCTTGAATTTTCTGGGAATGGCATCTGAAGACTTCTCTATTCTGGATGAATTTTACGGAATTGTGCATTACTGCTAAACCGTAAGAGCTGGGGAAAAACTTACTACACAGAAAATGTAGCTCACAATAAAATACACAATTTATGTAAAATACATTTTTTTTCGTGGAGTTGATCATTTTTAAGATATTCTTGGTTTTTTTGTTTCTGCTTTGAAAAACATACTTTTCTCATACAGGAATTTGTTAACTCCTGTCCATACAAACAAAGGAACTTCAGTTACATAGCAACCAGCTTTTGGATATCATTTTAACCTGTGGTACTCCCTCATTTCGCTTCTACTTACAAGGAAGCAAATAAGCAGACTATTTCTACTGTTTCTCGATTAGCATGAAGTAAATAGAAGCATAAGTTTTTTAACTACAATTTGTTGCAGAGATGTAGAGAAAGTGATGTGAATGGTACACAAGGTTTTTTAGGGTGCGGTTAGCAGGGGAGTGTTCCCAACATGAATTACCGAATGTGTCACAGACAGTAATCTAGGTGTACAGCTGATGCGATTAAACCGCCATTGCTAATGAATGAAATAGTTTCCGTTGGCGAATATCACTGGGAGTTTAGCGTCACTTGTCGTGCTGCCTGGAGGGGGAATTCGCACAGGTAATTATAGCGAGGATGTATGTTCCCATTGAGAGATGACGTTGTGAATGTGCGAACTGCCATAAAAACTGCTGGGGACAGAAACACTTCCCAATCCAATTGCAGTGTTGTCCAATAAAGTCGAAAACACATTCATTTCGTGGGGTGTAAGCTGTGAATCTTAGTGATGAAAAATACAATACAATACCTTCTCTATTCACCATGTATGTCGTACATACGGGCTAAAGAAAACAAGCATCTGTGTTGTACCATTCACATAACTTTCGCTACAAATCTGATACAAATTATTCTTAAAAAGCTTATACTTTTACTTACTTTATGCTAATCAGAAAAAAAACCAGCAAAAATAGTGTTATTACTTCCGTCCTTGTAAGTAAAAGCGAAATAAGAGAGTAGGTTAAAGTGATAATCAACAGCAGTTAATGAATTCCTGCATGACAAAGGTTTAAAAGTTTCTAAATGTCTCAAAAACGATGAAATCCACGAAAAAAGCTTATATAACATAAATTGTGTGTTTTAACATGCTCTACATTTTTCGTGCAGTAAGTTTTTGTCTACCTCTAACGGTTTAGCAGTCATTCAAAATTCCGTAAAATTCATCCGGTATAAAGTACTCATCAGAGGCTATTCCTAGAAAATTCAAGATATAGATTTTATTTGTCAGGTAAATAGCTTTAATATACGATATTTTAATCAAAATCGTTAGAGCCATTTTTGAGAAAATCGAAATTTTCAAAAAAGGTTCCATGTAAAGGGTAGTTGGGGGTGGGGGAATTTTTCTCAAAAACGTCGTGTCGCATCCCTGGAAGATACTAAACTTAAATACCAAGTTTGGTACTTTACCGACTTTTAATTTTTGAGTTCTCGTGTTCACAGACACACGGACACACGGACTCACACACACACACACACACACACACACACACACGCGGAATTTTTCCGAAAATGCTTTTTTTTCCTAAAGGGCACCCTAAAACATATATTTTCGGTGAAATCTCGGTATCGAACTTTTGGTTGGAGTGCAATACCTTCTTTATACTCTATGTACATAGTGTGTATAGAGAAAGTAAAAATCTGGTGTGTACCATTCACATGACTTTCTCTACATCTCTGCAACAAATTGTTGTTAAAAAGCTTATGCTTATATTTACTTCATGCAAATCGAGAACAAAATTAGCAGAAATAGTCTCATTACTTGCTTCCTTGCATGTTGAAGCGAAATAAGGGAGTAGCATTGGTTAAAGTGATTATCAGAATTTGGTTACCTTGAGTCTGAATATCCTTTGTTTGTCGGGACGGCAATTATTAAATTCCTGTATGAAAAAAAGTATGTTTTTAAAGCTGAAAACCAAAATAAGGAGTATCTCAAAAACGATCAACTCCTTGAAAAAAAATGAATATAAGATAAATTGTGAGTTTAAAGGTGCTCTACATTTTTTGTGTATTAAGTTTTGTCTATCTCTTACGGTTTAGCAGTTATGCCAAATTCCGTAAAATTCTTCCAGATTAAAGTAATCTTCAGGAGGCTATTCCCAGAAAATTCAAGATATACATTTTATACGTCAGGTAAATATTTTTAATATACGAAATTTTAATAAAAATCGTTAGAGCCATTTTTGAGAAAATCAAAATTTTCGAAAAAATTTCCATGTAAAGGGTAATTTGGTGTGGACGATTTTTCTCAAAATCTTCGTGTCGCATCCCTGGAAGGTACTAAACTTAAATACCAACTTTGGTATTTTACCGACTTTTCTTTTTTGAGCTATCATGTTCACAGACACACGGACACACGGGCAAACACACGGAACTTTTTCTGAAGATGCTTTTTTTTTGGGTTCGGGGGGACCAACAACATATATTTCCGGTGAAATCGCGGTATTGAATTTTTTAGTGGAGTACAATACCTTCTCTATACACTATGTACATAGTAAGTATAGAGAAAGTAAAAATTAGCAGAAATGGTCTTATTACTTGCCTCCTTTTAAGTTAATGCATATGTGAAGTTCCTAAATCCAAGAGTTTTCAGCTAATCATCCTGAAATTTGTACCTGCATTTATGTTGTACAGTAGTTACATGCTTTAAAATTTGGTTAATGTATCAAAAGAAGTTTTTGAGTTATTAATTCTTAAATTAAAAATCTGGCGCCAAATACAAATCACTCCACACGATGAAAATTATGAAAAATTTAATTTCTTTACTTTTTCAAAATATGCATTAAGTATCAGGAACAGAACTATCATATGAGTTTATTGTACTACAATTAGTTCAAGAGGTAAAGATATTAAAACAAGAAGCAGACAAAAATTCAAGAAATTGTATAATACAATTGACTTTAAAATCAATATCTACAACAATATTAGGAATTCCAAAAAAATTATATGATAGAAGCCACTTTTTGCTTGCTTAGAGCTTGTCCTAAAACTTTAAGAGAGCTTGAATAAAACCTGCATCGTGTGGAACATTTTAAATGGCAAAAAAATGTTGAAAAAAACTGTAATCGAGTATATCAAGTTTTAAAGTTCAAAACATTTTCCCTCCTTCAAACAGTCTTAAATCCTTCAGAAACATAAGCTGGACCCTCCTTTCTCTTCCTTCTCTCCTCTGCAGCAGGGGAATAAGGGGGTAGCATAGGCTAAAGTGACAGTCAAAAGCTGGTTTCTATGTGACTGAAGTTCCTTTGTTTGTATGGACAGGAGTTGACAAATTACCATATGAGAAAAGTATGAGTATTTTAAAACTGAAAACAATAATAAGGAATATCTCAAAAATGACTAATTCCTCGAAAAAAATGCACATAACATAAATTGTGCGTTTTAACAATCTCTATATTTTATATTAATTGCGCTTTTGTCTATTTTTCACGGTTTACCAGTTACGCAAAATTCAGCAAAATTCAGAGGCTATTCCCAGAAAATGCTTGATATACATTTTATTTTCCATATAAATATCTTTAAATTTGGATTTTTAACCCCAATGGTTAGAGCCTTTTTTGAGAAAATAAAAGTTTTCGAAACCTTTTTCCATGTTAAGGATAGTTTGTGGTGGAGGATATTTTTCTCAAAATCTTTGTGTCGCATCCCCCACAAATACTAAACTTAAATACCATTTTTGGTGTTTTACGGACTTTTATTTTTTGTGTTGTCGTCTTCACAGACACACATACATACACATTTTTCGGATCTTTTTTCAAAAATGCTTTTTTTTTTTTCAAGGGGTCCTAAAACATGTATTTCTGGTGAATTCTCGGTATCGAATTGTTTGATGGAATGCAATACCTTCTCTATACACTGTGTACATAGTACATGAGGAAAAGTAAGAATTAGCAGAAATGATCTTATTACTCGCCTCCTTTTAAGTATAAGAGAAATAATGGAGTACCATAGGTTAAATCGATAGTCAAAATCTTTTAAAAGCTGGTTACTATGAAATTGAAGTTCCTTTGTGTGGACAGGAGTTAACAAATTCCCGTGTGGGAAAAGTATAAGTGTTTTAAAACTGAAACCTATAACAAGGAATATCTAAAAAAGAATGAGTTCCACGAAAAAAATGAATATAACATAAATTGTGTGTTTTAACGTGCTTTACTTTTTATTAATGAATTTCTTGTCTACCTCTTACGGTTTACCAGTTCTGCAAGCACAATTCATCAGAATAAATGCCTCTTCAGAGACTATTCCCAGAATATCCAAGACATACGTTTTATATGTCGTGTAAATATATTTAATATATCATATTTTAATCATAATCGTTAGAGGCTTGTTAGACATTCAAAATATTCGAAAATGTTTACATGTAAAGGGTAGTTATTGGCGGGGGGAGGGAATTTTCTTGAAAATCTTCGTGTCGCATCCCTGGAAGATACCAAAGTTAAATACCAAGTTTGGCATTTAACGGGCTTTTTGTTTTTCAGCTATGCTGCCCACAGACACACACATACACATACGCATATACACACACATGGACCTTTATCTAAAAACTCTGTCTTTTGGATTCAGGGAATAGCAAAACGTATTTCCAGTGAAATCTCCGTATCGAATTTTTGGGTGGAATGCATTACCTTCTCTATACACTATGTACATAGTAGTGTAAAAATGTAAATTGCGTGATATTTATGGACGCTCTTTAACTACTGTGGTTCTCAGCGTCCCATTCTAGATTGGGCGTGAAATACTGCTTAATTTTGCTCAGAGGCCTCCCTATCAGGCTTGAGGTTCTTTTACGACACAGGACCAACGTCTTTTCTTCCCTTCCGAAGGAAGCCATGCTAAGGATTATTACGCCCGAAAAAATCTATTGAACCTGCGACCTTGGGTATATGAAGTCAGTCGCTCGCTGGACGGCGTACCGTGAGGTTGTTTGTGTATAGCGAGCGGAACCAGTCTTCACTGCGGTGAGTTGTTTGTTTGTTGCGGCGTCTCTGCCGGTTGTGAAAGCGGGCAGGCGTTCTACTTAATTGGGCACTTTCATTCTTCTTGCGAGAAGGTGGTAAAGCATTAAAATGGCCGTGTATAAGCGGGTAAATACTATTAAAATTCAGTTTGAAAACGCAGCAACTAGACCGTCTGCACTAGAAATACATCAATGGTTGGTAAATTTTCTGGCTTTAAAACCGGATCAAGTGGACACGCTTCAGCTCAATAGTCGTGAACGTGCTATTTATGTCAAGTTAGTTTCCACGTTATTATATGATAAACTTATATCATGTTACACCGAAGAACAAAACTTTACATATGAATCTGGGGAAATCTCCAAAGTGAAAATCACGCCAGGTGACCAGCAAATTGTTAATGTGCGGGTTTTCAACCTGCCACCGGAGGTGCCCAGCGCAGTTTTGTCACAAGAATTGTCTAAATACGGTAAGGTATTTTATATACGACGTGAGAAATGGCATTCTCATTATCTGCTTCCGGCTAACAATGGCGTGTGTACCGTGAAAATGGGTATAAAGTGCAATATACCGGCTACCTTGGTTATTGATACTTATGTGATATCTATTGCCTATACCGGACAGCAGCAAGCCTGTCATTTGTGCCGTGAGACGACGCATTTAAAAGCGGATTGTCCCTTTAGAGCTACTCGGTTGTCTCTGCAACCTAGAAATCGTCCGGCAACCTTCAGCGAGGCAGTGGGTGCTCACTTACTGGCGGATGAACAGCAGGGTGTTATGCACACGCCCGGGTCATCAATGGAGACCCAAGTGGAGGTAATGCCTGTACAACGACAGTTGGATGAGGAAGAGGAGTTACCTATAGAGGGGGACAGCATGGTGATGCCGGAGTTTGTTGATGTCCAGCATGCACAGGACACAGTACAACAGGATACTGATCGCAGGGCGAATGATAGCGACGTACCTGAAGCGTCTGAAGACGCGACCCGCAACTTGGGTGCGCCGTCCAGAGTTTCTGTATCTGCTCGCGACCCTCGCCTCCAGTTCCAACCGCTAGACCGCCGTATTGATGCCTGTTTGTTATCGTCTTCGCCAGCTGGTGGTGCGGGTGTGCAACGATTTCTTCACGATCTTCCTGACGGTCGTGTAGTCAAGACCAGTGATTCCGGCAAGAGGCCGGCTGAAGATGCCAACGACGCCGATGAGGACCTACGGCGTTGCTACAAGCATACTAAGGACGATCCTCATGAAGGTGCGGACAATTAATGGTTGTACTCCCCGGATTGAACTGACACGTGTCCTAATTCCTGTTTGGTATCACGCCATTGGTCCTGAGATTGTAAGTACTTTTCTTTGCCCTGCATGCCAGTTGGACTTCAAATTTGGGCGTCACTTAATGTGAATGGGTTGCGTCAACCAGTTAAGCAACAGCTGCTTCGGGATTTTTTGAGTAGTAATGATGTTGATGTTTGTTTTCTTCAAGAGGTGAATGTTTATAATATGGACTTTTTATATGGATATGACTATGAGACTAATTTAGGCCCGGGTGGTACTGGGACGGCTATTGTATACCGCCAGGGATTGCCCTTACACGGCTTTGCCTATCATCCTTCAGGCAGAATCCTCTCCGCGGAGTATGATGGTGTTACCTTCGTGAATATATATGCCCCGGCGGGAAGCAACAAGAGGAAACAACGCGAGGATTTTTTTCGCCAGGAGCTTTTAACTCATATTCCTCGGAGTTCCCCATTCTTATTGGTTGGGGATTTTAACTGTACGCTAGCAGCCAAGGACCAAAGAGGGGCCTTTAATGGTTGTATAGCATTGCAGCAGTTAGTGGACCAGTTTCAATTGGTGGATAGCTGGGAATTCAAGCATGGTAATGATGTGATGTACACCTTCGTACGGGGCCAGTCGGCCTCTCGACTGGACCGGATGTATGTTCTACCGGAGATGAAATCCCGGATACATCGCACAGAGATAGTGCCAGCAGCTTTTAGTGATCACAATGCACTGCTACATGCCGTTGTAGGTCGTGCGGAGATACGTCGTAGTGGTCCAGGGTTCTGGAAGCTTAATTGCTCCTTACTTACAGATGCCGAGGTCCTGATAGAATTCCAAGAATGTTGGTCCAAATTGCAGAAGTCTTTTCAGCGCTCTCCCCATAAGGCAGCATGGTGGGTCTATAAGGCGAAGCCAGCGATACGCTCCTTTTTTAAAGCCGCAGCGTGCCGTAGAGCGTTAGCTCGGAGAGAAACTTTGGATTTTTATCTTGCAGTGCTACAAGATTTACACCTGCGCCAACAACATGGGGAGGACGTACACTGTCAGCTCCGGGAAGTCAAGGCTCATATCCAGCACCGTAAAACGCAAGAGCTCCAGGGAACCTTAGCCAGAATACATACAGCAGAAATGGTTTATGGTGAAAAAATGAGTTTCTTCTTCCTGGCGAAGGAGCGTAGGCAAGGACGCAGAGCGTTTGTTACCAAATTGATAGATGATGGTCAAGAGGTTACGACCACGACAGGGATTCTTCGTGTGTTGCATTCTTATTACACCCAGCGCTTTGCCAGGCCGGTGGATATGGTGGATTCAATCCAGTCGTATATGTCCAAATATGTGCCAGTTGTGCAGGGAGGCTTAAAACGGTCGCCTACTCCCATGCTGAAGGAGACGGAGTTGCTCACTGCGATTCAGACAGCCAAACCTCATACAGCGCCCGGACCAGATGGGCTGCCATACGAGTTCTATAAACATTGTTGGCGGTTTATTAAGAAAGAACTTCTTCTAGTGTTTCAAGAAATCTGGAGGGATGAAAACCCGCCGTCTACATTTGGAGATGGGGTGGTTCTACAACTCCCAAAGACCGCCACGCCCAGCCGGCCCGCAGATTATCGGCCCATCACCTTACTCAATTGTGACTATAAGCTGTTTGCAAAAATAATCGCCCGTAGGCTGCAAGTATGGCTAGTGCCCTTGCTTAGTGAGCAGCAGGCTGTGGTGCGCGGAGGTGCGGCTATGCACCATACCGTGGCAGCTTTGCGAGACTGTATTCTTCATTGTCGCCAAGAAACCCGCTCTGCTGCTCTGGTAAACCTGGACCTTGAGAAAGCATTTGATAATGTGGTTCACGAGGGTCTTTGGGCACGTTTGGAGTCATTGCAAGTGCCGAACAAGTTGTATCACCTCCTTCGGGCACTATATGGCACTGCGTTATCAAGGATTCAATGCAATGGGTTTCTGACTGCCGCCATACCGGTCAACAGATCCGTCCGCCAAGGTTGTCCTCTATCAATGTTGTTATTTGCTGTGTACATCGATCCTTTGCTCCGACAGCTGCAATCTACGATAACGGGTCTGGAGGTCTATGGGAAGAAACTAGCCGTTAGGGCATATGCCGATGATCTTACGGTGATGGTTACCGACGAGCAGGATGTCACGTATCTACGAAGATGTTTACAGAAATATGCCCAATGTGCGGGGATGACGTTTAATTTGAGGAAATCTGAAAGTCTTCCCATTGGACCGCATCCTCCGGATACCACGGTGTTAGGAATACCCACTGTGCAACGCACAAAAATTCTTGGGATATACTTCAGTGGAGACGACGAAGACCTGCGAGACTATAATTGGACGTCATGCATTAATACTTTGCGTGGTGTACTATACGGTCAAAAGTCGAGGATGCTGAACTTGATACAACGTGTGTGGTTTTGTAATGCCTTTGCGTTGAGTCGTATATGGTACTTAGCACACGTGCTGCCTCCAACAAAACGGCACAGCCAAAGAATTGAGCAAATAATAGGATACTTCATATGGACAGGAAAATTATATCGCATTTCCCGTACTCAGTTACGTCTTCCAAAAGGCCAGGGTGGCTGGGGGTTGTTGGATGTGGCGATGCAATGTAAAGCACTTTCCTTAAAAATGATTCTGCAAGCACTGGATGGACAGGGTGATAGTGTAGAGGTGCTAGTACAACGGCATTATCAGTTGTTTTGGGAACGGAGAGAACTCCATAAGATTCCTAAAATGTTACGTGATCTCCTACGTGACTTGAGCAAACTACCTTCAGCAGAAGTGGCTAATGGCCGTTTTCGGGCGGCTAAGGAAGTCTATACCTTTTTTCAACGGAGGGAACCTACTACTCCACATATACAAGTTAAGTATCCACAATTGCCCTGGAGGCAAATTTGGCGTGGCTTTGCTATACCGGAAATCAACACGGAATGGGTCTCGGTGGCATATGAGATTGTCAATGAAATCCTACCAACTGCAGATAAATTACACAGACATCATCTGGCAATTCTTCCCGCTTGTCCAACGTGCCAAGCCCCGGATTCGCTCGCACATCGACTCTTGGAATGCTCAGGTAAAGGACTGATATGGACATGGCTCTTGAGCCGATGTCGGGGTTGGACTGGTGACACCTGGCAGCCTTCAGCAACGGATATTTTGCACCTGAATTTTCCCTGGACGCGTCCTGCATTGTGGAGAGCTCTTATTTGGACAGTAATGGGTACCTATGCTTGGCTTAGTACCTTGGACACGCCAGCTGACTGTGTGGTTCCAGCTTTACGAAGTTTTTTGTATGCAGAGAGGTGGCGGATGATTCGAGACAACAGAATCAACCCCTTTAAACCCTGGATATACAGGATATGAGCACCTGATTGATTCCATATCGATCCGGGATGATCTTGGATGCAATAACATGCATTATTCCTCTTTATGCTGTCCTGTTGTGATGTAGAGCTCCTGCTTCTCCTGAAATAAATAAAGTTCCTAATTCCCAAAGGGGGTACCATGCCATTACAAACTAAATAAAAAATAATAATAAAAAATAAAAAAAAAAAAAAAAAAAAAGAGGAAAGCCTTGCTCAAACATTAGCACAGGGCGTAACGCCACACTCTACGAGCGTTGTAAAAAAAAAAAAAAAAAAAGTCAGCAAGGTAACCATTTCTGTGGAGGGTGACATATAGTACGTGTAGAGCAAGTAATTATGCATCATAAGCTCGAGCCTGGATATGGGTATTCCTGCCTGGAGTATGCCTTAGTTAGACATTCCAAAAAAAAAGAAAAAAGTATACCCACAGCCTTAAAAAGGAAAAGATTGTTTTTGTTACACTTACACGACTTTCTCTACCTATAACGCATCACTCTATCCTCACAAAAGTTTGTTCTTCTTTCTACGTCATGTTAATCGATCTAGCAATGATCTTATTTAGTTTCTTGTAGACACAAAAGAAATAGCCACTTTTGAGAAAAACAAAACTTAAAACAATTTTTCCATGTAAAGGGTAGTTTGGTGTGGGGGATATTCTTGAAAAACTTCATGTCACATCCATAGAGCATACTTAACTTAAATACCATGTTTGGTAATTAATGATCTATTCGTTTTTGAGCTTTGCTATTCACAGATACACACATATATACATGTACGTCGGAAATGTTTATTTATTAATTTATTTGCCCAGGGCATCTCCAAGCATATATCTCCGGTATCGAAATGTTGGGTGGAATAGAATACTTACTTTATCTACTAGTACTAGTAGTAGTATTTTATTAAGTTTACAATAATTGTGTCACACAGTCACATGGGTCGTGTGAGCATACATGCTGACGAAAAATACTTGAGTATAAAATATTACCTACATATATGTTTTATATTTCTTAACAACATTGAAAATACACACATATACACAAGCACGCGTGCTGCGACAACAGAACCACCGAACAATAAAAGAAAGAACACTGATACCACACACACACACACACACACACACACACACACACACACACACGCATTCACATTTGCACTCACAACTACACCACGTATTAGTCAAACACCAGATAAGTTTCTACAATATTTACACACATATTTTATTTCTTAGTGCACGTACTTCCATTAAGTATGTAGCCAGACTTGGCCAGTTTTGGCTGTTTGGAATCAAATCCCAGAATGCTGTCCTTCGTCTGTTTGAAGCTAAAAATACTTCCGGCAATATTTTTTTCCTAGCATCCTCCATCTGCACGCAATCTGCCAAAATATGCGTCCAGTCTTCATGATCTCCGCATAATGGCAAATCCGCCTACCAGCTTACCTTACGGTTTTCAACCCTCCCAACCTGAGCCACGCTATTCCCAATATTTGTTTCATACCTAATTTTAAAATATATGTTTCTTTACCCCACTCAATTTTTATTTCGATTTGTAAGTGCAATGACAATTTCTTTCTACATTCAGGTTCTATTTCCTGCCTGTTTATATACTTTATTTACTATGCACATTTTACATACGTGCTAAGAGAAAGCAATAAGTGTACAGATACAGGAGATATCACTGCAAGACAAGTTAAACTAAATTCTCCATCTTGGATGCTGTAATCCTGATGATACTGGGAAGGTCTTGCTAGTTATCCCAGACAAGAATGTTAAGAGGCAGCGTTTATAGCTCTCTCCAAGATTTTTAAAATAAATTAGCTTTCCAGACGCGGAGTTAAGCTTCACTAACTTTTCCCTTTTCAACTTCTTTCTCTCCATTTCATCCTTCAGTGAACACAGGGGAGAAAAGTTTAAGCGTTTCTGTGGTAAATAACTTTCAAACCCAGAGTAAAGGCGCAATATAGGTAGAACTACTTTGCAATATTTTAAATAAATATTCTTTGTAAAATAATATTGTCTACCTTGAAGACTCACATCATATTGTTTTTATCTTCATCTTAGTATGCAAAGGGTTTACGCATGAAATTCTGTTATGCGCCGTCTTAAGTAAGGGATAGGCAACCCAAAAAATCTCCTTTCCAATAGCTGCTTAGAAAGATACTCTGGATTAGAAGACATTTTATTTTGGAAATAGTTTATTACTTGCTATACTTTTTACCTTTCAATAAGTACGAGGGCCGGTTTTATTTCAACCTCCGATAGGCTATAAATAAAAGACAAGTTCATTGAAAACAATTATTTTATTACTAAAAGTTTTGTACGCTTGTGGTTACTTTTCAACATAATCACCGAAAAGATTGAGACATTTATCGTACCTGTGCACAAGCTTTGCCATACCCGCTTCAAAAAATGTTGCCGCCAATGATTTCAAATGAGCTTTGACGTTGGTTTGAAAGTGCTGCCCTCCTAGCAACGTCTTCAGTTCAGGGAAAAGGTGTAAGTCGCTGGGTGCCAGGTCAGGACTGTACAGTGGATGATTGAAAAGTATTCAAGGAACCTATGGGTTGTGCCAGCAGTGAGTGGACGAGCGTTGTCATGGATCAGCACGATTCCTGAAGTCAGAATTCCTCTTCGTTTGTTTTGAATGGCTCTCCGCAAACTTCATAATGTACGAAGATCTTCAAAACAACGTCAATGTTCATTTTAAATCATTCGGCAGCATTTTTTGAAGCGGGTAGATGAAGAATTCTATTCCACTCACAACTGTCCGTATTTCTATGAGAAGGTATTGCACTACACCCAAAAATTCTTTACACAGATTTCACCGGAAAGATATATCTTCTATGACCCTGTAGCTTTTCTACAGCATTTTCATCAGAAATATACGTTTTGAGGGTTCATGTATCTAAAAGAAAATATTTTTTTAGAAAAATACCTATCTATGTTACTCAAAAAGGAAAAGTCGATAAAATACCAAACTTGGTATTTAAGTTTAGTATCTTCCAGGGATACGACACGAAGATTTGATAAAAATCCTCCCACCCCTAATTACCCTTCATAAGGCAACATTTCGAAAATTTTAATTTTATCAAAAATGGCTCTAATTATTTTGATTAAAATACCATATATTAAAAATATTTATACTACAAATAAAATGTATATCTTGAATTTTCTGGGAATAGCCTCTAAAGACCTCTTTATTCTGCATGAATTTTGCGAAACTCGTAAATTGTAATAGTTAGAAAAAGCTTACTACACAAAAACTGTAGATTACGTTAAAGCCACATTTTATGTCATATATATTTTTTCCGGTAGAATTGACCATTTCTGAGATATTTCTTGTTATTTGTTTCAGATGTAATATAATTAAACTTTTCTCACACAGAGAGGTATAAACTCCTGGCCATGCATAGAAATGGATTCCAACCACATGGCAACCGATTTTTAAAAGATTTGACTCTCGTTTTAGCCTTGTGTATTCCCTTATTTTCCTTCTACTTAAAAGGAACCTTGGGATGGGCAAACTTTCCTCAAAATGTTTATGAGGCATCCTTGGAGGATGCTAGATTTTTATACGAAATTTGGTATTTTACCGACGTTTCGTTTTTGAGTTATCGTGTTTACACACACACACACACACACACACACACACACACACACACGCACACACAGAAACACGGACCGTTTTCCAAAAATGCTTTATTTTTTTTCCAAAACGAGCATTTCCGGTGAAATATCTGTATCCAAATTTTGGGTGCAATACAATACCTTCAATACAATAACAAAAATTGTGATTAAATATCGTATTAAAAATATTCACCTGGCAATAAAATGCATATCTTGAATTTTCTGAGAATACCCCTTAAGACTAATTTATTCTAGATGAATTCTACGGAACTTTGCATAACTTATAAACCGTAAGAGTTAAACGAAAACTTACCACACAAAAATGTAGACCTTATTAAATAATACAATCTATGTAATATACATTTTTTCGTGGAGTTGATCGTTTTTGAGATATTCCTTGTTTTTTGTTTCAGCTTTAAAAACCATACTTTTCTCATGCAGAAATTTGTCAACTTCTGTCCATACAAACAAATGAACTTCAGTCTCATAGCAACCAGTTTTTGACTATCACTTTAACCTATGGTAGTAGCTTATTTTGCTTCTGCTTACAAGGAAGCAAGTAAGAAGACTATTTATGTTAATTTTTTTCGATTAGCATGAAGCAAATAGAAGTATAAGCTTTTTAAGAATATTTGTTGCAGGGATATAGAGAATGGTACATATCAGATTTTTTTCGTAGAGTTGATCGTTTTTTAGATATTCCTTGTGTTTGGTTTCAGCTTTAAAAACCATACCTTTTCATACAGGAATTTGTCAACACCTGTCCATACAAATAAAGGAAATTCAGTCACATAGGAAAAAGTTTTTCACTGTCGCTCTAACTTATGGTAGTCCCTTATTTCGCTTCTGCTTACAAGGAAGCAAGTAATAAGACTATTTCTGATAATTTTTTCTCGATTAGAATGAAGTAAATATAAGTATAAGCTGTTTAAGAATAATTTCTTGCAGAGATGTAGAGAAATCCATGTGAATGGAATACGTAGGATTTTTATGCAAATTATGTATGGGAGCAAGTGAATTTGTGACGGTTAGCAAACTTCGGGTGGTTGTACAAGTATTCCTGTATGACAGCCCTGCACATCCATGGCCGGCTTTAAACGCAAACAGATTCAGTTTACCTAATTATTGCAAATGTGATTCACATGGCATAACATTACATGTTAGCCGGATTCATCAGCGATCCTTCCTCATTCATGGATTCTATTCAAATGTGAAGTGCCCGGAGTTTCCGGGTCTTCAACACTGCTACAGGTGTGCTTCATATTTAAACAGACCATGGGCACTCCTCTGTAGTGTGGGGTAGAGTACCAACCAAGCATTCCAGCCGTCCTGAGCTAGAACCTCGCTTGGGGTGAGCTTTCACTTTCTCTACGCGTACTATGTACATAGTGTATAGACTAGATATTGTATGGTACCCAAATATTCGATACCTATTTTGGGTCACCTTGAATTCAAAAAAAAAAAAATCTGGTGTGTTCTATTCACATGACTTTCTCTACTTCTGTGTAACAAATTATTGTTAGTAAGTTTATTCTTCTATTTACTTCATGCTAATCGAGAGAAAAAAAATAGCAGAAATAGTCTTATTACTTGCTTTCTTATAATTAGAAGCGAAATATGGGAGTATCATAGGTTAAAGGGAAGTCAAAAGCTGGTTACTAGGTGACTGAAGTTCCTATGTTTGTATGGACACGAGATGACCAATTCCTGTATGAGAAAAGTACAAGTTTTTCAAAACTGAAACCAAAAACAAGGAATATCTCAAAAACGATCAACTCCTCGCAAAAATTTATATAACATAAATTGTGTGTTTTAAAGTGCTCTACATTTTTGTGTGGTAAGTTTTTGTTCATTTCATACGGTTTAGCAATTATGCAAAATTTCGTAAAATTCATCCAGAATAAAGTAATCTTCAGAGGCTATTCCCAGAAAATTCAAAATATACATATTATTTTTGAGATAAATATCTTTAATATACGATATTTTAATCAAAATCGTTAGCCATTTTTGAAAAAAATCAAAATTTTCGAAAAAAGTTCCATATAAAGGGGGGGTGGCTTTTCTTGAAAATCTTCGTGTCGCATCCTTGGAAGATACCACACTTAAATACCAGGTTTGGTATTAAACGGTCTTTTCGTTTTTGAGCTATGCTGTCCACAGTCACACACACACACACGGAGCTTTTTCCAAAAATGCTTTTTTTTGGATTCAGGGGTATCCAAAACAAGTATTTCCGGTGACATCTCGATAGCAAATTTCTCTATACACTATGCACATACTACGTGTAGAGAAAGTAATATGCATTTCTAGAAAAAGGTCCGTTATATTTACGCGATTGTAGATAGCATAGCTAAAAAGCGAAGAGACCGTTAAATACCAAACTTTGTATTTAGGTTCAGTATCTTCCAAGGATGCGACACGAAGGTTTTCAAGAAAATCCTCTCACTCCCAACTGCATGGAAACATTTTCAAAAATGTTGATTTTCTCAAAAATGGCTCTAACGATGTTGGTTAAAATCTCTTACAATTCAGATATTTTAATGCCAAATAAAATGTTTGTCTTGAATTTTCTGATAATAGCCTCTGAAAACATCTTTATTTGGGATAAATTTTGAGAAACCGTAGCAGATAGGCCAAAGCTTACTACTCAAAAAATATAGAGCTCGTTAAAATACAAAATTTATGTTAAATGCATTTTTTGCTGGAGTTGACCGTTTTTTTTTTTTTCTCGATATTTCTTGTTACTTATTTCAGTTTTAAAATACTTATACTTTTCTCATACGATACTTGTCAACACCTGGCCACGTAAAGAATTAGATTTCTGTACCATACAAAGCCTATTTTAAAGTCGGTTTATCTTATGTATTCTCTTATTTCCCTTCTAGCTTTAAGGAACTAAGTAATAAAACCGTTTCTGCTAATGTTTATCTCTATTAGCACGTAGTAGATAGGAGAATATATTTTATTAACAATAATTTATTATTGAGATGTAGAGAAAGTCATGTGAATGGAGCACATCAGATTTTTTTTATATAAATTACACTTCCAGAGTATTGTTGGGACTCCGGTGCTGTGTTCCTTTTTCTTTCTTTTACTCTTTTTTACATTTTTCCAACATTTCCTTCGTTTTTCTCTCTGATTACGCACAAATACCCAAGCCAAAGGCGAGACTCGAGCCCACGATCCCGCGCGCCAAGAAGCACCAAAGCTATAACTGTAGCGAGTTAGTTCGTAAAAAGATTTTCTTGGGGTTACACCTTATCCAAGACGACAAATGCCGAGTTTCTTTAAACTGCATAAATCTCGGGCTCTTTTGAGCTTTATTCACCGATTTCCTATATCGTCCAATATGACCTACCGGAAATGACTCCCCAGCCAGGAACTGAACCCGGGTGCTCTGAGTTGAGAAACCTGAGCGCTGATTGCCAAATTGCATTCGCTACTTCATTTTTACTTTCTCTATACGCACTATGTACATAGTGTATAGAGAAGGTATTGTATTGTACCCAAAAATCGATAACGAGATTTCACCGGAAATAAATGTTTTGAGACTTCCCGAATCCAAAAAAAGCATTTTTAGAAAAATGTCCATGTGTGTGTGTGTTTGTGTCTGTGGGCAGCATAGCTCAAAAACGAAAAGCCCGTTGAATACCAAACTTGGTATTTAGGTTTGGTATCTTCCGAGGATGCGAACCGAAAATTTTCAAGAAAATCCCCCACCCCCAACTACCCTTTACATGGAACTTTTTTCGAAATTTTTGATTTTCTCAAAAATGGCTCTAACGATTTTGATTAAAATATCACATATTAAAGATCCTAAAACATGTATTTCCAGAGAAATCTCAGTATCAAATTTTAGGTGGAATACAATACCTTCTGTATCCACTTTGTGCATTGTGCATAAGGAGCTAGAGAAAGTAAATATCAAAGGTCTAGCTTTAACACTTTAGAAAATGTCTTCTGCTACTTCGATGTCCCTCTAAAACAGCGGAACATCAACATGTGTAATCTCATGATGTATTTTGCAGCAGCTGCTAATAGCAAGGAATGGTAAATGCGGAGGAAATGCAGGGATCCATATTCGTGCTGCTTTATGGACTCTGGACCCACATTACCTACTTAATTCCGATGTGGAGACCGCAATCCAACCTTAGGAATAAGTAAAAATGCGCTTTAAATTAGAGAGGAAGCCGCAAAATCCAAACATTAAAGTTTTAACGGCTCTCGAGTGCGCTGTTTGGACAAGAAAATGTTTTGCGTGTTTGCGGATTAACGAATTTTTAGCATTTTTCACTTCGTTTTTTGCGGGTTTACACTTTATAAGCCCTGTCAGAATATTTCAGGCCCACGCCGTCGATAAATAAAAGCGTTTTTATTGTCTTTAATACTTTGCATGGTTGGAATTTTTTAAATATTAGAAGGCAAAAAAATTGATCGTGTATAGAAGGTCCAGTACTTCTCAGTAGAGCGCCGTGGGTGAGTAGTTAGACCGCTCGCCTCCCATCTAGGCGTCCCGGGTTCGATCACAAGCGCTTCGTGTGGTTGTCTCCGGGTCCTCCGGTTTCCTCCGCCACTCATTCCATCAATTGCTCCATCATCACCTTTCCTCTCATCAATTTCACTTATATTTCATATCATCTACTCCCGTATGTCCATACCTGGTCGACCACTCGTAACAGGTTCTCCATTCTGTGGTTTCGTGCTAACCCCTAGACATTGGCTAGTAAGTTCTCGGAGGGTGTCATTGCTTCAAATACAGTGAGGGTAAAGGATACACTAGGAAATGGAAGTTTAGGTAATAAAAAGTATTTCTTTTGGCGTATAGGTACTCTACTGTTGCATTTAGGCCCTACACATTTAAACAAAATTCTTATGTGCTCCATTCAAATTACTTTTTCTGTCCATTGTTTCAAAATCTTGTTCTTCTCTCTACTAAAACGCTGACAGAAATTGTCTTATTACTTTGTACCTTGTAAGTAAAAGAGAAATAAGTGAGTACACTATGGTAAAACGATAGTTAAAGTTTTTTATAAAAGCCGGTTAACATGTGAGTAAAATTCGGTTCCTTTTGCGTGATGAGAAGAAAAACAAAAGAAAAAAGAATGACAAATTCCCGTTTGAGAAAATTTTAAGTGATTTAAAATTGAAATCACTGACAAGGACAGTTTCGAAAATAGTTAACTCCAAAAAAAGTATATGTAACTGTCTGCTTTAAGCAGTTTATCTAGTAGTAATGCAAAATTTATCCACAGCTAAGAGAGCTTTAGAACTTATTCTCTAAAATTTCAACATATATTTTATTTGTGTAACCTTCGTGTCGCATCCTTGGGATATATTAAACCTGAACAAAATGTTTGTTTTTAAAGCACTTTTCGTTTTTGAGCTATGTTGGCCACAGCAGCACACGGAGATGTGTCTAAAAATGTTTTTTTTTTTTTTGGATACATAGTGTCAAAAACCATGTCTTTACAGTGAAACCTCGGTATCGAAATTTTCGATGAAATATTATACCTTCTGTATCCACTATGCACATTGCACATGCGGGCTAGAGAAAGTAAAAAATATGATGTGTTCCATTCACATGACTTTCTCTACATCTCTGTAACAAATTATTGTTAATTAGCTTATTCTTCTATCCACTTTAGCTAATCAAAATAAACCTGGCAGAAACGGTCTTATTACTTCGTTCCGTATAAGTAGAAGGGAAATAAGGGAATACACTGGGTTAAGCCGACAGTCAAATGTTTTAAAATGTGGTTGCTGTGGGATTGAAATCAGTTGCCTTCTGTGGCGAGGAGTTGGAAAGTTCCCGTATGAAAATAGTTTAAGTATTTCAAAACAGAAACCAATAACAAGGAACATCTCCAAACATGGTCAACTCCACGCAAAAATGTATATGACATAAATTGTGTGTTTTAAGGTGTTTACACTTTTTATGTAAGATGATTTTGTCTCTTTCTCTCCCTTTCTCTCTCTCTCTCTCTCTCTCTCTCTCTCTCTCTCTCTTTCTTACGGTTTACTATTATGCAAACTTCAGAAACATTCATCTAGAATAAAGATGTCTTGAGAGGCAATTCCTATAAAATTCAAGATAAACCTTTTATATCTCATGTAAATATCCTAAATATAAGAGATTTTAATAAGAATCGTTTGTTGTTTAATGAGAAAATTCAAATTTTGGATTTTTTTCCATGTAAAGCGTAGTAGGGGGTGGCGAGATTTTCTTGAAAATCTTCGTTTCGCATTCTTGGAAGATACTGAACTTAAATACCAACTGTGATATTTAGGGATATTTTTAACTATGCTGCCACATACACGCGCACGCTCGGACATTTTTCTAAAAATATATACTTTTGGAGGTTAAGAACATTTAAAGGACATTTAAACAGCATTTAAATGCCAGCCTGCATTTCTTTAAAGCTGTTGTGTGATGATCATTTGTGGAATATTTGTATCTTTAAATTCAGTTTTCTCAGAACAATATTTTTGAATACTTATGTTCATTTTTATCTGAAAGTGTAAGCGATGGAGAGCTTACATTTTCAATACATGTAGACAGCACATATTTTAACTTTCTGAACCTCAATGACAATTTTATAATATATATTAGTGATTTTAAAAACGCAATGACATTGCAAATGTTCCACATTTTTACCTTTTTTGGCCTTGCAAATGATTATTTTTTCAATTTCTAGTGAAATGATATATAACTAAATCATTGAGGTTCAGAAGACAGCTGATTATACTAAAAACAAGCATGCAAATGTGTGATTCTATATTGCACGTATAATCAGAGAAAAGCGTTCATAAATTCACATGTTTTAAGAGGAATTTTTTTCTGCTGACTGATTTTTTTTAAAGAATCAACCACGTAAGTTATCAATGCAAACAATCGTTTGAAATAATTTTTGTGACTTTTAGAATAATTCATAAAAATGTCGTGACAAAAATTGAGAGCATTAGTAATTTAACTCACATAGGGTGTGATTTTAACATGTTCAGACTAACTTTCCCCTTAAAATTAGTGACACAAAACAATCCGGAAAAATGATGTGAAAAGTGAAACGCAGTGTTTACTTTACAGAGCAAATCACAATAATCTTTACCTTCCATTGTTTATTGTCTGTTTCCATACACTGTACAGATAGACTCGTCATAAATGTACATTAATTAAACAATTCACTTAAACTATAAAATATTTTGTCCTGTAAAATAGAACGTAGTGATCTTTTAAATTTACACATATCATCTATTTTAATAATGCCAAATGGGAGAGCATTGACAATTTTACTTATGAGGCACTTTGGTGATTTTGATTATTTAGTTGTTTTATATTTTCATACATGGATGTCATTCATACTTCTAGTAAAATGATTATGACCGTCATAGTTGAGAGTGAATAAGTATAACTTGTTTTATAAAATAGTGCAGCATTTTATATTAATAAATCAGTCAAAATAAAAAATAATAAAATTGTTTATAACATGTCTTAATGAGTCTCTGGCTCCATATCAAAAATTATTCTTAGCACTCTTTTTCAATTTAAAAATACCCTATTTACTTCAGTTGAAAATCCTCATATTAAAATATTGTATGATAAAATTAATTGTAGAGTGGTATAATATGCAGTAAGCAAGCAGTTAATGTCCAAACTCATTTTTCAGGCATCTAATAACCAAGCGTTCCCATTGATATAAACACATCTGTAGTCGACCTAAAGAGACAACCCGCAAGAAAATCCAGATGCATCCGATGATGACAACGGGAGGTTAGAAGTTCTCTTCCATGCTAAGCAACTCAACGAGACTTCAACCTCTCGTAGTTGAAATGAGAAAGAGAAAACCACTTCAATTATAGTGAAAGTAATTCAACTATTTTGCACAGAATATTTGAGTCAAGACTCTGTCATTAGGTTTTCAAAGAGACCGCGTCAGACATTTTGCTATCAAGTGTGCTATTAATTTAAGTTGAAGAAAGGCTTGCATGGTGATTGTGGTGCTTTGCCCAACTCATCTGGAGAGTCTCGGCAAGAAGATTAATTTGAGCGTTGGCGTGTAAAACCTCGACGTACTGTCGCTTCTTTAATCATGGTAGACTTACCTCCAACCATCAAACTTCCTCACAGGGAAAATATCCATAACTAGCTCAAGCACTAATTGATAAACTTTCAATTTCAAGCCCTTCTGGGGACAAAGTAACATAGCAGCAGCTGCGTTCATAAATGAGGATTTCTGAACACATATCGAAGTAAATAATGCGGCCAAATATTTCGTTAAATCACTCTTTCTCCGGTAACCAAGCTCTGAACTCACATTGTGTAGAATTACTTTGTATGTACATTGTTATCACTACAGACATGCAATACAAATATTTTACATGTTCCATTCATATGACTTTCTCTACATCTCTGTAACAAACTATTGTAAAGCTTATTCTTCTATTTCATGCATAAACACTAGCACAAATAGTTTTATTACTTAGTTCCTTATAAGTACGAGTGAAATAAGGGAATACACTAGGCTAAACCGACAACCAAATGTTTTAAAATGTGGTTGCTAAGGGATTGAAATCCGTTTCTTTACGTGGCCAAGCGTAGACAACTATGTATGAGAAAAGTGTAAGTATTTTAAAACTGAAATAAATAACAAGGAAGTTCTCGAAAACGGTGATTTCATCGAAAAAAATGTGTATGACATAAATAGTGTATTTAAACGAGTAAAACAATATTTGTCAAGTAAGATTATATCTATCTCTTAAGGTTTAATAGTTGTGTAAAATTTAAAAAAAAAATCATCTAGATTAAAGATGTCTTCAGAGGCTATTCCCAGAAAATTCAAGATATACATTTTATTTGTCATATAAATATCTTAAATATAATAGATTTTAATCAAAATTGTTACAGCCATTTTTGAGAAAACCAAATTTTCAAAAATTTTTCCATGTAAAGGTTAGTTGGGAGTGGAGGGATTTTCTTTAAAATCTTCCTCTCGCATCCTTGGAAGATACCAAACTTAAATACAAAGTTTGGTATTTAACGGAATTTTAATTTTTGAGATACACACAGACACACACACATATACACGCACACAAGGACCTATTTATAAAAATCTTATCTATTCCATTAATATGACTTTCTCTACATCTCTGCAACAAATTATTGTTAAAAAGCTTATACTTCTATTTATGTTACGCTAATCGAGCAAAAAAAAAAAAAAAAATAACAGAATTAGTCATATTATTGCCTTCTTGTAAGTAGATGAGAAATCAGGGAGTACTATTTGTTAAACCGAAATACAAATCTTTTAAAACCTGGTTGCTATGTGGCAGAACTTCCTTTGTTTGAATGGACAGGAGTTGACTAATTCTCGTATGAGAAAAGTAAAGTATTTTAAGGCTGAAACCATAAAAAGGCATATCTCAAAAATTATCAACTCCACGACAAAAAGGTATACAAGATAAGTTGTGTGTTTTAACGAACGTCAGTTAAAATCACACTTCGTATTTAAGTTCAATAGCTTCCAAGAATACGACACCAAGATTTTCAAGAAAATACCCCCACCCCAAACTACCCTTAACATGGAAAAAAAAATCGTAAATTTTGACTTTCTCAAAAATAGCTGTAACAATGTTGTTTAAAATCTAATATATTAAATATATTTACCCTAAAATAAAATGAGTAGATTGCACTTTCTCGAAATAGCCTCTGAAGTCTATTTATTCTGGATGATTTTTATTGAATTTTGCACAAGTGGTAAACCGTAAGAGATAGACAAAATCGTATTACAAAGAATATAACCATTGTGTGTTGTAAAACACACCATTTATGTCCAATACATTTTTTTTCTTGGAGTTGGCCATTTTCTAGATATTTCTTATTGTTAATTTCAGTTTTAAAACACTTGGCCATGCACAAACGGATTTCATTCCCATAGCATCCACATTTTAAAACATTTGACTCTCGGTTTATCCTAGTGTGTTTTATTATATCCCTTCTACTTATAAGGAACTAAGTAATATGTTTCTGCTAATGTTTTAGCATGAAATAGAAGAATAAGCTTATTAACAACAATTAGTTACAGAGATGTAGCGAAAGTAATGTGAATGGAGCACATATTTTTACTTTCTCTATTGGCACTATGTACATAGTGTATAGAGAATGTATTGCACTCCACAAAAAATTTGATTCCGAGATTTCACCGGAAATATACGTTTTAGGGTCCCCTTTATCTAAAAAAAGCATTTTCGGAAAAAGGTCCGTGTGTGTGTCCGCGTGTCTGTGAACACGATAACTCATAAACGAAAAGTAGGTAAAATACCAAACTTGGTATTTAAGTTTAGTATCTTCCAGGGATGCGACACGAAGATTTTGAGAAAAATTCCCCCACTCCAAACTACCCTTTAGATGGAACGTTTTTCGAAAATTTTAATTTTCTCAAAAATGACTAACGAGTTTGATTAAAATTTCGTATATTAAAGATAGGTACCTGACAAATAAAATTTATATCTTGAATTTTCTAGGAATAGCCTCTGAGGACTACTTTATTCTGGATGAATTTTACGGAAT
The DNA here is from genome assembly GCA_030762935.1 of Hymenopus coronatus. Taxonomy (NCBI): domain Eukaryota; kingdom Metazoa; phylum Arthropoda; class Insecta; order Mantodea; family Hymenopodidae; genus Hymenopus; species Hymenopus coronatus. Next base: position 125,910,602 of record CM060898.1, read on the forward strand.
TTTGAATAACTGCTAAACCGTAAGATATGGACAAAAACTTACTGCACAAAAAATTGGAGCACGTTAAAACACACAATTTATGTTACATACATTTTTTTCGTGGAATTCGTCGTTTTTTAGACATTCCTTATTTTTGGTTTCTGCTATGAAAAGCATATTTTTCTCATACAGGAACTTGTCAACTCCGATCCATATAAACAAAGGAACTTCATTGACGTAGCAACCAGCTTTTGACTATGAGTTTAACCTGTGGTAGTCCCTTATTTCGCTTCTACTTACAAGGAAGCAAGTAATAAGACTTGTTTCTGCTAATTTTTTTTCTGATTAGCATAAAGTAAATAGAAGTATAAGCTTTTTAAGAATAATTTGTTGCAGGAGTATAGAGAAAGTCATGTGAATGGTACACATCAGATTTTTTCATATGAATAGTTCTTTATAACAGATGTGAAACGAGAATGTGTGACATTCCTCAGAATAACAAAAGCCAGGAAGTGTATCGACATTGGAAGAGTCATATTTGTCAGCATCGTCGCGTGCAGCAGAAGATGACCTCCCGAGTGCTGTTCAGTGACCCGCGGCAGAATCACAAGCACACCAGTAATGCCTCCGCAGAGAGTTTGCTACGACCCTTTTGTTGCTGGCGTTAGGCTTCTCGGGGTCTCGCACGTGACTAGCCTACTCCATTTCCAATTCATCTCCTGCTGAAACCGTCACCTTAATTGGTCTTTTGTGTTTAAGGGCCTCACTGTAACACAATCAGTCAATTTTATCTATTCAAAAATCACTACACTGTGTGAGTGCAGCGTTACGTGAACAGATGACGTCTAGTCCGAGATTCGAGGGGAATCTAGGCACTCCAACAGGACTTGATGCACGTATTGTCAACAATGAACTAAATAAAAATGAAATTACAGTTAAGTCAGCTTATATATATAATTTTTTTTGATTATGATTAATTGGAAGGTGAAAAGGAGAGAGGAAGATCCAGTAAAAAAGGCGGGAACAACAGAGAGAGAGAGATTGTTCTTCTTTAGGTTTACTGCATTTCATTTTCTATGTTTATTTCGTCATTCTTGTCGCTCCTGTTTCACATTTTGGGGAATTTTGTACTTTTCCTTGGTTGCGTTTTTAATTTTTTTTTTTAGAATCAGTGTTCCTCACAACAGCGCCAAATTAAAATTATTGTAATTATGTGTGTACATATCAGCTGGTACATATGTATCCAAACTAGTACTCATATGTATATTATACATACATATTTATTTACTAGTTGAGATAAACGGCGTTGCCCGATGGGACTTTATAGCTTAGAAACAAGATTAGTATTTCACATGTTCTTTATCTATATGTATAAAATCTGATGTATTCCATTCACATGACTTTCTCTACATCTCTGTATTTTTTTATACATGAATGATGATGGAGCACTGGTGGAATGTGATGGCGGGAGAAACCGGAGTACCGGGAGAAAACCCACCCCAGCGCCGCTTTGTCCACCACAAATCTCACATGTGGTCGCTTGGGATCGAACCCCGGCCGTCTAGGTGAGAGGCGAGTGGTCTAAACAATCGGCCACGGCGCGGCCATCTCTGTGTAAAATTATTGTTAAAAATATTATTATTCTATCTACTTTATGATAATTAAGATAAACATTAGCAGAAATTGTCTTATTTAATTGCTTCCTTGTAAGTAGAAGAAAAATATGCGAATACACTAGGTTAAAATGATAGTCAAATCTTTTAAAGGTCGGTTGCTATGTGGTTTATAACTTTCTGTGTGAGAAGAGTTTCAAGTTTTTCAAATCTGAAACAAATAACAAGGAATATCTTAGAATTTGTCAATTCCACGAAAAAATGTATTTTATATAAACTGTATATTTTTACGTGATTTATATTTTTTGGGTAGTAAGATTTGTGAATCTATTATGGTTTGCTATTTATGCAAAAATCAGCACAATTCATTCTGAATAAAGAGGTATTTAAGGCTAATCCCAGAAAATTCAAGACATACATTTTTTTGCCATGTTAATATATTTAATATACGGTATTTTTAATAAAAATCGTTAGTCATTTTAGAGAAAATCTAAATTTTCGAAATTTTTTCCATGTAAAGAGTAATTTAGTGTGCGGAACATTTCTCAAAATCTTCATGTCACATCCCTGGAAGATACTAAACTTAAATGTGAGCTTTGGTATTTTACCGACCGTTTCCTTTTGAGTTATCGTGTTCACAGACACACGGACACACACAGACGTTTTTCTGAAAATAATTTTTTTTGGATACAGGTTACATTAACTGTCTAATTTTTGGGTAGAATGCAATACCTTCTTTATACACTATGTACATAGTATGTAGAGAAAGTAAAAAGTCGGGGTGAGTGTATATAAACTTCTACACCGTTCGAGCCGTTTCAACAAAATTCGGAAGACATAATTTTTAGCATAAGAGTAAAAATAATGTAGATATGACATAGAAAACCCACACTGAGGGGTAGAAAAGATTTTGGATAGGAATTTTGGAAACTTCTAAGTGCGAATGACTTCAACAATACTTCGCCTATATAACAATCAACGCTTGTTTTCTTTATTCCATTTAGGAATAGTGACAGTAGTTCTGCCCTTAAGGTAGAGAAGGTTCAAAAGCGCTTTGGGAGAGGTAGTTTGAATACTTTGATGAACAAAGAGCACATTGTAATTTCTTAATTTTTCAACTTGCGACACACCCAAACACACACACACACACACACACACACACACACACACACACTGACATTTTTCCTAAAATGCTGATTAGATGCCAAGATTTCATCGGAAATACATGTTTGGGGTCACCCTGAATCCAAAAATAGCATTTTGGAAACAGTTCCGTGTGTGTGTGTGCGCATTTGTGCGTGCGTGTGTGTGTGTCTGTGGGCAGCATACCTCAAAAACGAAAAGCCCTTTAAATACCAAACTTGGTATTTAAATTCAGTATCTTCCAAGGATGCGACATGAAGTTTTTCAAGAAAATCCCCTCTCGCATTTTCGAAAAGTTCTATTTTCTCAAAAATGGTTCTAACGATTTTGATTAAAATGTCGTATATTAAAATGTATATCTTGAATTTTCTGGGAATAGTCTGTGAAGACGTCTTTATTCTGGATGAGTTTTATTGAATTTTGCATAAATGCTAAACAACGAGAACTAAACATAAACGTATTAAATCAAAATTTAAGGTTCACGATAAAACACACAATTTATGTCTCATTCTTTTTTTTCGTGGAGTTGACCGTTTTTTCCTTGTTATCGGTTTCAACTTTAATAAACTTACTTTTCTCATATATGAATGTCAACAACTGTCCATACAAACATAGGAAATTCAGTCACATAGCAACCAGCTTTTGACTTTCACTTTAATCGATGGTACTCCCTTATTTCGCTTCTACTTACAAGGAAGCAAGCAATAAGACTATTTCTGTTATTTTTTTTTCGAGTAGTATGAAGTAAATAGAAGCGTAAGCATTTTAACAATAATTTGTTTCAGAGATGTAGAGAAAGTCATTTAAATGGAACATATCAAATTTTCTTTTCGATAGCATGAAGTAAATAGAAGCATAAGCATTTTAAAAATAATTTGTTGCAGAAATGTAGAGAAAGCATGTGAGTGTAACACATAAGATTTTTTTTTATTTACGGTACCCAAAACCACAAATTTAAGGACAATTAATAACATATAATTTTACTTTTTCCGTAACTACTATACGAAGTAGGGAAAGAAAGAATTCAAAATTAATATGGTTCTTACCTCAGCGTTACGATTTAGTTCTTTCAGCATTAGGTTGTACTTGCCTAATAAGCTTCAGTTTTTTGGAGGAACTTAATAATTCTGACAGAACATACGTGTACTATGAAAACACAAGAAGAACAAAACAAAAGAAAGGCAAAATATTTCAACTCGATGTATTTGGGTCCTAAAAATGTTTATAAATACACGTCCTTCTGGAAATAATTAATGTATTTAACATAATGAACATCAGAATTGTTAATTTTTACTTTCTCTACACGTACAATATATATAGCATATAAGGAAGGTATGTAATGCATCCAAATATTTAATACCGAAATTTCACTGGCAATATATGTTATGGGTCCTCCTTAGGCCAAAAAAGGCACTTTTAGAAAAAGGTCTGTGTGTGCACGTGAGAATGTGGACAGCATCGTTTAAAAACGAAAAGACTGTTAAATACCAAACTGGTATTTAAGTTCAGTATCTTTCAAGGGTACGACACGAAGATTCTATAAAAATTCCCCGCACCACAAGCTACCCTTTACATGGACATTTTTTCGAAAATTTTGATTTTCTCAAAAATGGCTCTAACGATTTTGATTAATGTTTATTATGCTTAAGATATTTTTACGACAAACGAAATGTATGCTCGCACGATAACTCAGAAACAAAAAGTCGGTTGAATACCAAACTTAGTATATAAGTGTAATATCTTCCAAGGATGAGACAAGAAGACTCTTAAGACCTCAACTACTTTTTACATGGCAAAATGTTCGCAAATTTTGATTTCCTCAAAAATACTCTAACGATTGGGATTAAAGTGCCCTACATTACAGATATTTGCAAGATACGTAAAATGTATATCTTCAAAGTAACCTCTGAAGTCTCCTGCATTCTGAATAACTTTTGCGAAATTTGCACACCTTAAGAATTAGACAAAAACTTACTACATAAAAAATGTAGTACTCGTCAAAACACATAATTTATACCCTCTTCATTTTTGTGCCGCTAACCATTTCCGAGATATTCCTTGTTTATTGCTTTCAATTTTGAAACAGTTATACTTTTCTCAAAACACGAATTTGCCTGTTTCTTTTGGTTTACTCCTGGCCATGCAAAGAAGCGACTTTTTATAATGATCGCATAACGACATCTTTGAAACAATTTGTGTATCATTTTCGCCTACTGTAGCCCCCCCTTAAGCTCCTTTCTGCTTATAAGGCAACTAGTAACAATATTTATTCAGCTAATGTTTATTTCAATTAGCATGAAGTAAAAAGGAGGATTGGTATTAAACGTTCTTTTCGTTTTTGAGCTATGCTGTCCAAAGGCAAACACACACAAGCGCGCGCGTAAGGACCTTTTTCCAAGAATGCTTTTTGCATTCAGGGGGACTCAAAACGTGTATTCCGATGATATACCGGTAACTTAAGTTTTGGGTGCATTACAATAGCTTCTCCATACACTATGTACTTAGTGCGTGTAGAGAAAGCAAAAAATGTTGACCTCGTTAAAATACCTAGTTTGTGTGCATACTTTTTACTTTCTCCATACGCACTATGTACATAGTGTATAGAGAAAGTATTGCACTCCACCAAAAAATTCAATACCGAGATTTCACCGGAAATATATGTTTTAGGCTTCCCAATATCCAAAAAAATCATTTTCACAAAAAGGTCCGTGTGTGTGTGTGTGTGTGTGTGTGTGTGTGTGTGTGTGTCCGTGTGTCCGTGTGTCTGTGAACACGATAACTCAAAAACGAAAAGTCGGTAAAATACCAAACTTGGTATTTAAGTTTATATCTTCCAGGGATGCGTCACGAAGATTTTGAGAAAAATCCCCCCACTCCCAACTACCCTTTACATGGAACTTTTTTCGAAAATTTTGATTTTCTCAAAAATGGCTCTAACGATTTTGATTAAAATTTCGTATATTAAACATATTTACCTGACAAATAAAATGTATATCTTGAATTTTCTGGGAATAGCCTCTAAAAAGAAGTTAATTCTGAATGAATTTTACTAAATTTTGAATAACTGCTAAACCGTAAGAGATGGACAAAAACTTACTACACAGAAAATGTAGAGCAGTTTAAAAAACACAATTTATGTTATATACATTTATTTCGTGGAGTTCGTCGTTTTTGTGACATTCCTTATATTTGGTTTCTGCTATGAAAAACGTATACTTTTCTCATACAGGAACTTGTCAACTCCTATCCGTATAAACAAAGGAACTTCATTGGCATATCAACCAGCTTTTGACTATCACTTTAACCTACAGTTGTCCCTTATTTCCCTTCTACTTACAAGGAAGCGAGTAATTAGACTATTTCTGCTATTTTTTTCTGATTAGCATAAAGTAAATAAAAGTATAAGCTTTTTAAGAATAATTTGTTGCAGGGATATGGAGAAAGTCATGTGAATGGTACACATCAGATCTTTTTTGTAGAGATAACCGTTGCTGGGATATTCCATGTTATTAGTTTCAATTTTAAGCTACTTTATATTTGCTCAAATGGGAAGTAATCTTTTTTTCCCCTCTCTCTTATTTTACTCCTGGTATTCAATTATTTCACATAGTGTCTGACAGTCGCTTTAGCCTAAATGTACTCGCTTATTTCTTTCTACTTACAAAGAAGCCAGTAATAAGGTATTTTCTGCTAGTGTTTATGTCAATTAACTTCATGTGAAAAACAATAATATTTTGTAAGAATAGTTTGTTTGCAGAATAGATAGAGAATGGAACATATAAGATTTTTACATTCTTTATCAGATGTTACTTTGCTATCTAGGTATGCAAATTCTTCAACGTCACCGGGTAATTTGTCGTTTTATCTAATTGGTGTTCTATTATTCCCTTTTTAGCTACAAAACAAGATTTTTGTTTGCGACTAATTGATATTTAAGTTATAATAATTGTTTCTCAGGGTGTATTCCAATTATTTAATAAGCACTTCTAAATATTTTATTGCTTTTACATAGTGGATAGAGAATTTATTTTTAATTGTAGGTTAACATCCTCTAACCTGGACGATGAATGAAATTGGTGAAATGATGCTCAAATGATGCTCCTTGGACCTTAAAGCTGTTCGATATTCGTCTCCTCAGCATAAGAGAACCCCCCCAAAAAAAAACTTATTCGGGTAACTCAAACTAAGCGAGATTCGAACTCACAAACTTTTGAATGTGAAGCAAACACGCTACCCCCACGAGAAGGTATTGTATTCCACCCAAAAATCCAATGTCAACATTTCACCGAAAATATATATTTTGGTGTCCCCCGATCCCTAAAAAAGCATTTTAAGTAAATGTGGCTGAGTGTGTTGGTGTGTGAGTGTGTGTGTCTATGGACAGCATAATTAAAAAACGAAAAAAACTTAAATACCAAACTTGGTATGTAGTTTTGATATCTGCCAAGGATGTGACACGAATATTTTCAATAAAATCCCCCACCACAAACTACTCTTTACATGGAAAAATTTTTAAAAATTTGTATTTTATCAAAAATGACTAACGATTTCGATTAAAATCCCGTATATTAAAAATATTTACATCCCAAATAAAATGTAGATACCGAATCTCCTGGAAATAGCCTCTGAAGACATCTTGATTCTGGATGAGTTTTTGTGAATTTTGCTTAACTGTTAAACAAAAACTTACTATACAAAAATGTAAATCTCGCCAAAACACACAATTTATGTTCATTACGTTTCTGATGTGAATGTACCCGTTTTAGAGATATTGCTTATTATTGGTTTCAACTGTAAAGTGCTTATATTTTTCTCAGGCAGTGTGTCCGTTTATCTTTTGTTCTACTCCTAGCCGAGCAAAGAAGCGATTTACAACTTTTAAAACATATGACTATCACTTTAGCTAAATAATAAGAATATTTTGCTAATGTTTATCTTGATTAGTATTGTGTAGAAAGAAGAATAATCTTTTGTAAGAAGTTTGTTTGTTGATCAATATTCTTTTCAGTGCGTTTCTCTATTCATTAATATCATGTTTCTGAAAGAGTGAAGGTATTTCTTCGTATTTTCTATAAACACCGCTTGTTTTCTAACTTCTCTCACCGATGCTGTTGTTTCCATCCTCCCACTCCCCAAATCCCGAAGTTCGTCTGTCTTCAATATCTTGCAGGTTTTTCCCATCCTATCTCTTTATCATTCAGCCTCGACTCGACGCGAATACACTATACGATATCTTTAAATATGCAGTTACAGGTTTAAGGAAAAATAAAGTAAAAATCTGATGTTACATTCACATCATCATTACAATCTCTAACATTCTTAGAAATATTATTACTTTCTCTACACGTACTATATACATGGTATAGTAGGTATTGCATTCCATCCAAAAATTCAATACCGAGATTTCACCGAAAATACATGTTTTGGGTCTCCCTGAATCCAAAAAAAAAAGAAGCATTTTTAGAAAAAGTTCGGTCTATGTGTGTCTGTGGACAGCATAGCTCAAAAACGAAAAGACCCTTGAATACCAAACTTGGCACTTTTTTCGAAAATTTTGAAAAATAAATATCATATATTAAAGACAAATAAAAATTATATCTTGAATTTTCTGGGAATAACCTCTGAAAACTACTTTATTCTGGATGAATTTTACTAAATTTTGCACAACTGCTAAACGTAAGAGATGGACGAAAACTTACCACACAAAAAATGTAGAGCACGTTAATACACGCAATGTATGTTATATACATTTTTTGTGGAGTTGATAGTTTTTGAGATATTCCTTGTTATTGGTTTCAGCTTTAAAATACCTATACCTTCCTCGTACTGGAGTTTGTCAACTCCTGTCCATACAAACAAAGGAATTTCAGTCACATAGCAACCAGCTTTTGATTATCAACTTAAACTATGGTACTCCCTTATTTCGCTCCTACTTCAAGGAAGCAAGTAATAAGGACTATTTCTGATAATTTTTCTCGATTAGCATGAAGTAAATAGAAGCATAAGCTTTCTAACAATAATTTGTTGCAGAGATGTAGAGAAAGTCATGTGAATGGAAAAAATCCTTTTTTTTTCTATGTTTCATTTTAATCGAGACAAATCTTAGGAGAAACCTTTGCAGTAAACATTGTTTTACTTTCTCAAGCACATATGTATAATGTATATGGTAAGAAGAAACAGTATTGTATTCCACCCTAAAAGTCGATACCGCGATTTCAGAGGTAATCCAATTTTTAGGGTCCCCTGTATCAAAAAAAAAAAAAAAAAAAAATTCAGAAGAACATCCGTGTGTGTCTGTGTATCCACGTGTTTGTGAGCACATAACTCAAAAATGAAAGATAGATAAAATACAATACTTGCTATTTATGTTTAGTATCTCCCAAGGATGCGACACGGTAATTTTGAGGAAAACTCTGCCACCCTAAACTAGCCTTTACAGAGAAAAAAATTAGAAAATTTTGATTTTCTCAAATATGATTAAAATATCGTCATTTAAAGATATTTCTAGCTTTATAGCGAGAAAGGCCATTTCGCTATAACTGTAGATATGTGCCGACAGTTACTTTTATGTGATCTGCATTTGTTTCACACTGCACGCTGTTGTGGTTATGTTTAGTCATTTGTGCCAGTCTGGCCCCTACATTTCCGTTCTCAACCGTTGCAGAGAGGGAGAGAAGGATAAAAATTTCCCCTATGCGCAGGATTTGTTCATCACTCATCTCACGACCTATGGAATATAGCATCTTGTTGACGAGAGGAAAACCATGAAAAAATAATGGTCAGAGTAGGTGGATCGAATCCGGAATTTGAGGTACTGACGTTACTAACTGAGCCACCCTAATCGGTTTTTAGGAAGTAGAATGTTAGTTAATATCCTGTATCACCTAAGTGGAGCATAGGGCATCGTTACGATGTTTCTTTGATCAGATTTGAATTTCTAGTTCAAGAGCTCGCCGCTATGCGCCATGGTGACGAGGGGCCTGCTTATTTTGCACACAGAAACTTTCTTCTTTTAAGATATGGTGTTCTTTTGCGTGTAAATAAACATTACACGATTTTACTTCCCTGCCAAAGGATGTCTTGCTAAGGAATCACCCGCCACTAGGTTTGAACCTGCAACCACTACACCACAGAGGGCAACAGGAATAGAAATGAGACCCAAGAGAAAATGATCCTGTTTCTTCCTGTTGCGCTATGCACATTTAGAGGAATAAACACCGATAACAGGATCGAGGCAAAGCGCAGGGTTGCGATAAATTTAATGTTTGCATTGCGAACACGGCAACACAGTTTCTGATATCCGTTTCCTGTTGACAGTCAAGGTGAAATTCAGGAAGTAATATTATCGCTTTCGGAAACCCTACAACGATTGTTATAGAATTTCTGGCATTAAACTAGCATTCTTGTTAACCAAGCGCCACAGTGCAAGTTGGCAACGCGGAGTGCAACTATAACCTAGATCCGGTAAGAACTTCCAAGGTATTCTACTGGACTATTCTATCTATTGTATTTTTACCTTCTCTACACCTACTATGCACATACTGTATAGAGAAAGTATTGCACTCCACCCAAAAATTCGATATCGTGATTTCACCGGAAATATATGTTTTAGCGTCCCCTGTATAAAAAAAAAAAAAAAAAAAAGCATTTTCACAAAAAGGTCCCTGTTTGTGAGTGTCTGTGTGTCTGTGAACACAATAACTCAAAAACGAAAAGTCGGTAGAATACCAAACTTGGTATTTAAGTTTAGTATCTTCAAGAGATGCGACAAGAAGATTTTGAGGGGAAAAAACACTCCAAACTACCCTTTACATAGAACTTATTTCGAAAATATTGATTTTCTTAAAAATGGCTCGGACGATTTTGATTAAAATATCGTATATTAAACATAGTAACCTGACAAATAAAATGTATATCTTGAATTTTCTGGGAATAGCGTCTGAAGACTACTTCATTCTGGATCAATTGTACGGATTTTGCATAACTGCTAAACCGTAAGAGATGGACAAAAACTTACCACACAGAAACGTAGAGCACGTTAAAACACACAATTTATGCAAAATATATTTTTTCGTGGAGTTCATCGTTTTTAAGATATTTCTTGTTTTTAGTTTCAGCTTTGAAAATCATTCAGGAATTTGTCAACTCCTGTCCATACAAACAAATTAACTTCAGTCACATAGCAAGCAGCTTTGGCCTATCCCTTTAACCTATGGTACTCCCTTATGTATGTATGTATGTATGATGGATGGATGGATGGATGGATGGATGTGGATATGGATGTGGGTGTGGATGTGGATGTGGATGTGGATGGGGATGGGTATATGTATGTGCGTGAATGTATGCGTGTGCGTGGGTGTATGCGTGTGCGTGGGTATATGTATGTATGTATGAATCTGTGGGTAGTATAGCTCAAAAACGAAAAGACCGTTAAATATATACCTTGGTATTTAATGTTGTTATCTTCCAAGGATGCGACACGAAGATTTTCAAGAAAATCACAGCACCCCAACTAACCTTTACTTGGAAAAAATTTCGAAAAGTTTAATTTTGTTTTGATTAAAATTTCTTGTATTTAACATATGTACATGATTAAATAAAATGTATATCTTAACTTTTCTAGGAATTGCCTCTGAAGACCTCTTTATTCTGGCTGATTTATTTTGAATTTGCATAACTGGTAAACCGAAAGAGATAGACAAAAACTTAATACACAAAAGACGTAGATCTCGACAAAACATGCAGTCTATGTCCTTTACGTTTTTGTTGTGGAGGTAACCGTTTCCGAGATATTCCTCGTTATTGGTTTCAATTGCGAAGTACTTATACTTCTCTCAGACAGTAAACGCCCATTTTTCTTTTGTTCTACTTCTGACCAAGCAAAGAAGCGATTTGCAATGACAATCGCATAAGGATTGCTTTTAAAACACTTGACTATCACTTTAACCTAGAGCATTCCTTTAATTCTTCTTCTACTTATAAGGTACTAAGTAACTAGAGCATAATATTCAAGTTTATCTCGATCAGTATAGTGTAGAAACAAGAGTAACCTTTTGTAAAACGTTTGTAGAGCTGCTAAAGATAGTCATATGAGTGTAACAATCAGATGTTTTTTCTTTGGAATGTGTATAAATCCTCTTATTATATTTTAAAATATTTTGTAAATATTTACAATGGGCTGTAATACCGCTTTTAAGGAGACAAAGTAGTCTGAATATACAAAGATTCTTAAAGTATTCAATTTTTTTCCAGAAATGTGTATGAATTATTCTATAAAGCATGAAAATAATTTCAAGTGGCTGTTTACAATATTGCCTAAAGTGGTTGAGTCTGTAAAAATATTTCATTCAGCAGAAAATTAATAAAACATGTGACTTCGTGATCCTTTACTCTGATGCTGTTTGTAATACATGACCACATTTTTGCATATTTGTTCTTAGTATAATTAGCTATCTTCAGAACCTCAATTATTTAGCTATGATACAATTCCAGTAGAAATTAAAGAGAAATATATTTGCAAATTCAAGAAAGTAGAAATGTTGTAACTTTGTTGCTTTCTTAATATGATCAATATTTACTATAACATTACGACTGGGATTCAGGAAGTTCAACTCTTAAAATTTCACCTTTCCAGCTCTCATACTTTCTCAGAAAAAGGTACATAAATATCCAAAAATGCTGTTTTGAGAAAACTGAATTTAAAAATACAAATGATCTAAAAAGGTGTATTGCATAACAGCTCCAAAGAAATATAGACTAGCTTTTAAATTATATTTAAATCGATTAATAACTTCTTAACCCCCACAAAGGTATATCTTTTCTGAAAAAGAAATAATACAGGTTATATTAGTGTCTATTTTTAATTTCTCTACACGTACTATATACATATTGTATAAAGAAGGTACTGTAATGCACCCAAAAATTCAATACCGTGATTTTACCGGAAATAGATATTTTGAGACCCCCTGAATCCAAAAAAAAAAAAAAAACATTTTTAGAAAAATGTCTCGCTCTCTCTCTCTCTCTGTGTTAAAAACCAAACTTGGTATTTAAGTCTGGTATCTTCCAAGGATGAACAGGAAGATTTTCAAGAAAACCCCCACCCCCAACTACCCTTCATATGACATTTTTTTCGAATTTTTTTATTTTCTAAGAAATGGCTCTAATGATTTTGATTAAAATATCGTATATTAAAGATATTTACCTGACAAATAAAATGTATATCTTGAATTTTCTGGTAATAGCCTCTGAAGACTACTTTATTCTAGATGAAAATTACGGAATTTTGTATAACTGCTAAACCGTAAGAGATGGACAAATCTTTCGACAGCAAAAATGTAGACCACGTTAAAACACGTAATTTATGTTCATACATTTTTTTCGTGGAGTTGTTCGTTTTTGAAATATTCCTTGTTAATGGTTTCAGCTTTAAAATCATATACTTTTCTCATACAGGAATTTGTCAACTCGTGTCTATACAAAGGAACATCAGCCACATAGCAACCAGCTTTTGACTATCACTTTAACCAATGCTACTCCCTTATTTCGCTTCTAGTTACAAGGAAACAAGTAATAATACTATTTCTGCTAATTTTTTCTCGATTAGCATGAGGTAAATAGAAGCATAAGCTTTTTAACAATAATTTGTTGCAATATTCAGATTTTTTAGCATTTCAGAGTAGCTTGTCCCCTTACATAGCAGCATTACAGGATATATGCAACACGTGGGTGCAGTAGAGAAGTTGTGCTGCACCCGATGATACTCGAGTCATCTTATCGACCTCCATAACCTCCTCATTTGTAGGGTTGTTCGCCACAAAGTCCTCACTAATAGTGTGGTCAACGCAACACAAAGCCCCTCTTAGCGTGCATTAGCCCGGCTTCATGGTTACCAGGATTACCCTGCAACAAATATCTCCCACTCATCTATCTCATTTAAAACTTCTACAGCACCCTCCAACTCCCTCCAAGTACACATTCGTAAAATGAACCAAAGTTCTCATGATAAACGTCGAGAAATTAAACATTTTGCTTTAGATGTAAGAAATATACAGTAGTCTAGAGTAATAAGTTTAAAAACCTGTATCTCTGTAAGAACCTATTTTAAGGGGGGGGGGGGGCGTAGGCAGAAATACCTCGACACAACAAAAATCCTACCATGGCCATGGTTTTTGTCCTAAAGCTCAGAAATTTTGTACAGGTAATTGTCTTGATATTTTCTATGATTGTGCTATTCTATAAGTAATTTTGTCAACAAATAAGGAAATTACACTACATTGAAATTTTCAAAAGAGCTATGTACCGTTTTTACTTTCTCTAGCCCCATATGTACAATGTACATAAGGATGGAGAAGGTATTGTAATGCACTCAAAAATTCGATACTGAGATTTCTCCTTAAATATATGTTTTGAGGTCCGCTGAGTCCGAAAAAAGCATTTTTAAAAAAAGGTCCGTCTGTGTGTGTGTGTGTGTGTGTGTGTGTGTGGACAGCATAGCCCCAAAACGAAAATACCGTTAAATACCAAACTTGGTATTTAGGTTTAGAATCTTCCAAGGATGCGACACAATGATTTTCGATAAAATCCCCCCACCACAAACTATTCTTTACATGGAAAAAATTTCGAAAGTTTTGATTTTCTTAAAAATGGCTGTAACGATTTTTATTAAAATTCCGTATATTAAAGCTATTTATGTCCGAAATTAAATGTATATCTCGAATTTTTGGGAGTAGCCTCTGAAGACCTCTTTATTCCGGATGAATTTTGCCGAATTTTGCTTAACTGCCAAACCGTAAGAGATAGAAAGAAAAATCACTGCACAAAAAATATACATCACGACAAAACACACAATTTATGTCCTTTACGTTTTTGTTGTGGAGTTAACCGTTTGCGAGATATTCCTTGTTATTGGTTTCAATTGTGAAGTACTTAAATTTTTCTCACATAGGAAGTGTCCGTTTTTCTTTTGTTCTACTCCTGGCCGAGCAAAGAAGTGATTTGGAATGACAATCACATAACGATAGCTTTTAAAACATTTGACAATCACTTTGGCATAGCGCATTCCTTTATTCCCTTCTATTTATAAGGAACTAAGTAATAAGAACATTCTACTAATATTTATCTCGATTAGCATTGTGTACAAAGAAGAATAATCTTTAGTGGGAGGTTTGTAGAGCAGCTAGAGAAAGTCATATGAGTGTAACACATCAGACTTTCTTAGTATCCCTTTGGTGAAGTTGCATGAAAACAAGTGTACATAAAGTATTAGAATTATGCTATATTTTGCCGCAGAAGTTTTTTCCCTTTTCCCTTAAATGATTTTTAAAGTATTTAGATATGCAAGCTTTTTTATTTCAAATTATTATGTATTTCATGTATTTGGTATGGACTGCTTTATATTTGTGCCTTGGCTTTATATTCGCCCATTCTAAACAAGTTAAAATAATTTACAGCGTCAGAAACGAGTTCATTTTGCAAAATGTGTAGTACACCTATTCCTTGGCCTGCATTCCTACATTGCAGCCATGGTCGAGTCCACCAACGCCTCTTTATTGATGTTTTCTATCTATTATAATATGCTCTTGCAATGAATACATAAACTAAGCTTACGACAGCGAAATGGCTGTGGATTAGCAACCTCTACCATTTTCTATCAGCTATTCATATGCATGTGAGAAACATTTGGACCAATTCACACTCCCGTGGGAATGTATGGAGAAATTGTACACAATGTTCACGTTGTATAAAACATTTTGGACCCAATTTTGACCGTGGGACATCGGCTTTATACTTATTAAATTTAGTGAAATACAACTGATTTTACTTTAATTTAATGAGCATGTGGCATACGCTATTTTAAAAGAAACTCGAGGATATTTTCCTTATCTCTATTGACAAAGACGCAATCTGAGCGGGCGGATTTTGGCCTAGGAAATAAAAGACATTGCTGGTAGAGCACGACAATGCAGCAACAAACTAAAAGTAAAGATAAAAATTTTATGGTTAATCAGCGGTTTGTCTTTCAGTTCTCAGTTGCTTTTTAATCAGTCATGGAGAACAGAAAAAGGAAATGTTAAACGTTATATTAGAAAGTGAAATTCATACGAGAAGTGGAGCTTAATCCACACAAAACCAAAATCGAAATTGTTTCAGACCTAGGAATAATTGCTTTCTCTACGTCATTAGTCATGAGTAACGAAAATGTTATTTTGGATTAACTTTTACTTTCTCTATACGTAGTACTATGTACATAGTGTATAGAGAAGGTATTGTAATGCACCCAAAAATTCGATACCGAGATTTCACCGGAAATATATGTTTTCAGACCCCCTGAACCCAAAATATACAATTTTTAGAAAAATGACCGTATGTGTTCTTTCTGTCTGTGTGTGTCTGTGGGTAGCATAGCTCAAAAATAAGAAGACCGTTAAAAACCAAACTTGGTATTTAAGTTTGGTATATTCAAAGGATGACACGAAGATTTTCAAGAAAATCCCCCCACCCCAAACTACCCTTTACATGGAAAAAATTTCGAAATTTTGTCTTTCTTAAAAATGGCTCTGACGATTTTGATTAAAATCTCGTATATTTAAGATACATACTTGACAAACAAAAATGTATATCTTGAATTTCCTAGGAATAGCCTCTGAAGACTACTTTATTTTGGATGAATTTGACGGATTTTTGCGTAACTGATCAACTGTAAGAGATGAACGAAAACTTACCACACAGAAAATGTAGAGCACATTAAAACACATAATCTATGTTATATGCATTTTTTCGTGGAGATGGTTGCTTTTAAGATATTCTTTGTTTTCAGCTTCAGCTTTAAAAACATATTTTTCTCATACAGAAATTTGTGAACTTCTGTGCATATGATCAAAGGAACTTCAGTCTCATAGTAACCAGCCTTTGACTGTCAGTTTCGTCTATGGTACTCCCTTATTTCACTTTTACTTACAAGGAAGCAAGTAATAAGACTATTTCTGATAATGTTTTCTCTATTATCATTAACTAAACAGGAATAAGCTTTTTATCAGTAATTTTTGTAGAGATGTAGAGAAGGTCATGTGAATAGAACACAGATTTTTAAAATTGGGTGCCAAATCAATAAAACGCAGCGTCAGCAGGAAGAGAGATATGCTGGTTTGGAAATGGCACTTTTCACATGGTTCCAGCAGAAATGGGCTGCAGCTCTACCAATCAGTGGTGACATTGTGGCTCACTGGTAAGATGTTTTTCTATATTTTTGAGTATCACTGAATACAATAATTATCAACACTGCAGGATGGGTCAGATAAATTAAGATTCCATTCTACAACACGCGTTCCCATAGGACGCTACCCTTGTGCCGAGCAATGATGATCACATGAAGACTGACCAATAACGAATGCACAAGGTGCGTGCCTGCGTGCGTGTCTGGTAGGCTCGTGGTGAGCCTAGGTGTTGTTGCTGTGTACCTACCCTGGTAAGGGTTTAATCACAGGAATGAAGTGAAGATTGAGGTTTTAATTTTGGAGTTTTCGATTGTTGGTGTTAAGGAGTTAGCGCTGGTAGGCTCCTCGAGCGGTTGCATTTTCAGGAGCAGCGTCCTTTCCTCTGTTCCGCCGGTGTTTATTTTTTATTTGCTTATGTTGGTGAAATTTTGATAGACCTCTCCCAATGGGAGGGGGGAGTGCTTTGTTTAGCTATTATGCTGTTGGCTGGTTTAAAGCCATTGCTACCGGGGGTGCCCACAAGTCATTCGGGGAACTCGGAACCGGCGTTCAGAGGGTAAGTACTCCCCCAGAGATCTGACAAGTGCGTTCTCATGGTCGCCCAATCTGGCGTAGAGTTTTTGAGCCCGGCGCCTAATAACATCTTCCACATATGGGAGGGCCGAAGCTTCATGCAGTAGCCTCAAAGGGAAATGTCGACATACATATGCACCGGAGTCCTCTATTCTGTCCCCGCTGTAACCAGAGAAGCCAGGAGTCTGCTGCCATACCCCATACTATTTTTTTCTGATTAGCATAAAGTAAATAGAAGTATAAGCTTTTTAAGAATTATTTGTTGCAGGGCTATAGAGAAAGTCATGTGAATGTTACACATCAGATTTTTTTCTCTTCATTGTTTAAGGAATGCGGTGCCCGTTTTGCACAAATTTTTCGCAGTCATAATTGTTCATGCAGTATAAAGTCAATGCTGACAAAACTGCGACCGAATTCTTAGCATTTCAAGCAATATGTTGACTTTTCCCCCCATCATATTCCTCATTCTTTGAGTTGTTCATTCTATGAGGCCGGTCAGAACGAAGCTTGTCTTTCATTTCTCTCCCTTCTTCAAATGTTCAACTCCATCTTGAAATAATAGCAAACTCTCGCACTTGATCTCTATAAACAGCTTACAAGTCCTAGTGGATTTTCTACACGTACTATGTATATACTGTATAGAGAAGATATTGTAATGTATCCTAAAATTTTATACAGGGATTTAACCGGAGATATATGTTTTGGATCCCCCTGCATTATAAAAAAACCCTCTTTTGAAAAAAGTCCGTGTGTATGTTTGTCTGTGGACAGCAAAGCTCAAAAACGAAAAGTCCGTTAAATACCAAACTTGGTATTTATGTTCACTATCTTCGTAGATTTTCAAGAAAACTCCTCCCCCAACTTCCCTTTACATGGAACTTTTTTCGAAAATTTTGATTTTCTCAAAAATGATTCTAACAATTTTGATTAAAATATAGCATATTAAACCTGAAAAATAAAATGTATATCTTGAATGTTGTGGGAATAGCCTCTGAAGACTACTTTATTCTGGATGAATTTTACGGAACATTGTATAACTGGCGAACCGTAAGGAATAGAGAAACACTTGCTTAGCAGAAAATGTAGAGCTCGTTAAAACATATATACACATTTTTACATGGAGTGAATCGTTTTTGAGATATTTCTTGTTATTGGTTTCAGCTTTAAAAAGGGCATACCTTTCTTATACGGGGATTTGCCAACCGCTGTTCATAGAGACAAAGGAACTTCAGTTACATAGCAACCAGCTTTTGATTAATACTTTAGTCTAATCTACTACATTATTCCCCTTCTACTTGTATAGAAGCAAACAATAAGACTATTTCTGCTAATTTGTACTTTCTCTATACGTACTATGTACATAGTGTATAGAGAAGGTACTGCACTCCACCAAAAAATTCTATACCGAGATTTCACCGGAAATATATGTTTTATGGTCCTCTGTATCCAAAAAAAGTATTTTCAGAAAAAGGTCCGTATGTGGATGTGTCCGTATGTCCGTGTGTCAGTGTTTCCGTGTATCCGTGTGTCTGTGAACACGATAACTCATAAATGAAAAGTCGGTAAAATACCAAACTTGGTATTTAAGTAAAGTATCTTCCAGGGATGCGACACGAAGATTTTGAGAAAAATCCCCCACCCCAAACTACCCTTTACATGCAGATTTTCGAAAATTTTGATTTTCTAAATAAATGGCTCTAACGATTTTCATTAAAATATTGTATATTTAAGATATTTACATGACAAATAAATTGTATATTTTGAATTTTCTGGGAATAGCCTCTGAAGACTACTTTATTCTCGGTCAATTTTACGGAATTTTGCATAACTGCTAAACCGTAAGAGATAGACAGGAACTTGCCACACAAAAAATGTAGAGCACGTTAAAACACACAATTTATGTTATATACATTTTTTTCTTGGAGTTGATTGTTTTTGAGATATTCCTTGTTTTTTTCAGCTATAAAGACTTATACTTTTCTGATACAGGACTTTGTCAACTCGTGTCCAAACAAACAAAGGAACTTCAGTCGCAGAGGAACCTGCTTTTGGCCATCACTTTAACTTATGGTACCCCCTTATTTCGCTTCTACTAACAAGGAAGCAAGTAATAAGACTATTTCTGCTAATTTTTGCTGCATTAGATGAAGTAAATAGAATAATTTGTTGCAGTGATATAGAGAAAGTCATGTGAATGGAACACATCCGATTTTTATTCGATTGGCATGCAGTAAAAAGAACCATAAACATCTTAACAAAAATGTGTTGCAGAGATGTAGAGAAAGTCATGGGAATGGAACAGATCAAGTTTTTTCTTTGCCTCTTTCGCCTAACTTGTATCATGTGAAAATATAGACGCTAATGTTTTATTTCGAAATATCCATGGTGTTTCTCTAGCAATTGTCACGGAACTGAACTCAATAAACTCTACGTCTATATACATGAACATTTAAAGAGGCACTTATGCATACTTTGATAATTTAGTGTTATTTGTTACAGGCGTATTAGTTATATTTTTACTTTCTCTAACCCTGCATGTTCAATGTACATAGGGATGGAGAAATATTGTATTCCACCCAAAAATTCGATGTCGAAATTTCACCGAAAATACATGTTTTGGTCCTCCTGAATCCCAAAGTGGCATTTCTAGAAAAAGGTCCGCGTATGTGTGTGTGTGTGTGTCTGTGGACAGCATAGTTCATAAACGAAAGGACCGTTAAATACCAAACTTGGTATTTAAGTTTGGTATCTTGCAATGATGCGACACGAAGATTTTCAAGAAAATCTCCCCTCTCCCAACTACCTTTTACATGGTAAAAACTTTCTGAAAAATGTCTGTAACGATTTTTATTAAAATATCGTATATTAAAGATATTTACCTGACAAATAATATGTATATCTTGAATTTTTTGGGAATAACCTCTAAATACCTGTTTATTCTGAATGAATCTAGCTTAATTTGTCATAACTACTAAAAGATAGTCAAAAACTTACTCTACAATAAATGTAGCTCTTGTTAAAATACACAAGTTATATCATATACATTTTTTTTCGTGGAGCTTGCCATTTTCCAGGTATTCCTTGTTATTAGTTTCAATTGTGAAGTACTTAAACTTTTCTCAGACTGAAGTATCCGTTTTTCTTTTGTCCTACTCCTGGCCAAGCAAAGAATCGATTGGAATGACAATTGCATGACGACAGCTTTTAAAACATTTGACTATCACTTTAGCCCAGTGCATTACCTAGTTCTAGTCTACTTATAAGGAACTAAGTAATAAAACTCTGCTAATGTTTTGCTCGATTAACATGAAGTTGAAATAAGAATTGTCTTTTGTAAGAAGCTTCTTTGTAGAGTAGCTACAGAAAGTCATGTGAGTGTAACACATCAGATTTTTTAATTTTATGGTCTAAATAGGATGTTATAAATATTTTTAATGCTTCTCGTAATAGTAATCATTTATTTTGGATTTAACAGGTATTTAGATAATTTTCGTAAATCTAAAGTGTACATTGAAATTTCTTAAAACAGTATGATAATCATCTCATTAAAAAATCCATAACGAAACACGAGACGCGTGGATAAAAAAACTGAAATACTGCGTAGTACATATTTTCATTTTAAATTAATTTTAGAAATAAGAATACGGCGAGGCAACGTAAGATAATTTATGCTTTTCCTTTCACGCGCAATCTCAAGGGGATTTCCTAATTTACTCCTCAAAATGTTTCAGTTCTTTAATACCTTAAGCGTAAAATGCAAACAGCAAAGGAAATGATTCTATCATGTACTTCTTGAATAAATTATGCTTTAACTAGTAAAGTACATAATTTCTAAAGGCTGGGAATATATCATCAAAGACATCAGTAGAGTTGACTTCAAGAAATTCTGGGTAAATATACCATATTTGTTCACAAATATTCTTTCTTATAGAGAAAGTTTTAATTTTTGTAATAAAAACAAAATTATAAGTAAAAAACTGAAAATATCTGTAGCAATATTCTCACACAGTTTTCTATGTACGATAAAATATCACAAACAGTCCATGGATATTAAACTTTGATTATTTTAGGCATATAAATGTTATTTTTCTTAACAAAGACTTATTTCAATTTTGTACTCTCTGTACACGTACTATTTACGTATTCTATAGGAAAGCTATTGTATTCCACTCAAAATTTCGATGCAGAGTTCACTGAAAATACATATTATCAGACCGCCTGAATCCACAAAAATCTTAAGCATTATATTCACATGAATTTCTCTACATTGCTATAACAAATTACTGTTAAACAGCTTATTCAGAAGAATATGCTGTTAGAAGAATTGGATAGAAATCCACTTTATAATAATCGAGATAAACATTAGCAGAAATTATCTTTACTACTTGCTTCCTTGTAAGTATAAGGAAATAAGGAAGTTCACTAGGTTAAAACGATAATCAATATTTGTAAAGCTGGTTGCCATGTGGTAGAAATTCGCTTCTTTGCATGGCCAGAATTTACAAATCTCCGTGTGAGAAAAGTTTTAAGTATTTTAAATCTGAAGCAAATAACAGGGAACGTCTAAAAAATTGTAAAATCCACGAAAAAAATGTATATGGCATAAGTTGTGTGTTTTAACGAGATCTACATTTTGTGTTTAATAAGTTTTTGTCTCTCTTACGGTTTACCAGTTAAGCAAAATTCAGAAAATTCATTCATAATAAAGAGTTTTTAGAGGATATTTACAGAAAATTTAAGTAAATTTCTTTTATACACTGTATTTTAAGCAAAATCGTTAGAGCCATTTAAAATGTAGGCTATATTTGTATATATAAATAGAGGGAGAGAGAGAGAGGGCGCCGCCTTTAATATCTAGGTCATATCGGGGACTTTAGATAAAGAAACAAGTCGTTCACTGTAGGTTCTTCAACATTGGATTTTTAATGATTTTCTTTTCTGAAAACATACGCCTATTCACACTTACATGAATGAATGAATGAATGAATGAATTGATGAATGAATGAAAAAGTGTAGTTATTGACGTAACAATATCATAGATTGAACTTCATCAATCGCACGGGTCCACAAACCGCACGTGCTTTTGCAATACACAAAATAGTAAGCAGTATTAAAAATCTGATGTGTTACACTCACATGACTTTCTCTAGCTGCTCTACAAAACTCCTACAATAGATTATTCTTCTTTGCACACAATGTTAATCAAGATAAATGTTAGCAGAATGTTATTACTTAGTTCCTTACAAGTAGAGGAAAATAATAACTATACTAAAGTGATTGTCAAATGTTTTAAAAGCTATCGTTATGCGATTGTCATTGCAAATCACTTCTTTGCTTGGTCAGGAGTAGAACAAAAGAAAAACAGACAGTTCCTGTGTGAGAAAAGTTTAAGTACTTCACAATTGAAACCAATATCAAGGAATATCTCGAAAACGGTTACCTCCACAACAAAAACGAAAAGGACAAAAATTGTGTGTTTTGCCATGAGGTACATTTTTTGTATAGTACGTTTTTTTCTATCCTTTGCGGTTTAGCAGCTAAGCAAAATTCAGCAAAATTCATCCAGAATAAAGAGGTCTTCAGAGGCTATTCCCAAGAAATTCGAAATATACATTTTATTTCGAACATAAATAGCTTTAATATACGGTATTTTAACCAAAATCGTTACAGCCATTTTTTAGAAAATCAAAATATTGCGAAATTTTTTTCCATGTAAAGGGTAGTTTGTGGTGGGGGGATTTTTTGAAAATCTTCGTGTCGCATCCTTGGAAGATATAAACCTAAATACCACGTTTGGTATTTAACGGTCTTTTTGTTTTGGGGCTATGCTGTCCACACAGACAGACTCACCCACACGGACTTGTTTTTAAAAATGATTCAGATACATTAATGTAGCCTATTATAACAGACAAATATATGCGCATAATATATAACACCACAACAATGACATAAGTAAGACATAAAATATATGTAAGTATGTAAAACATTGTAATCACTTTTGTTTAGCTATTCTTATCGCCCCCCTCTTCTCTTTTATCAGCCTTCTCAGATCTCAGCTGTCTTACCTTAAGCATAAATTTACCTTCCGTACCTGCCAGTAGCGTCCAACATGCTTCTAGCTCTCCATTCGCGGTGGTAAAAGATCGCTATAAATATTTTACCTTTCTTTAATTTTGATGCTTCCACTCTTAACTGTTCATGGTAGCAGAGACTGACCTAATTAGAGGTTGGTTTTCGTGAAGGATTTTCATCCAATATTTAACTGCTGTGATTTTGCACTCCATCGTCTCACTATAAGCCCAGAATTCCGAAGTTAGCCGTACCCCTCCCTAACCAAGAATTTCCTTCAAAATTGGGTCCTCACTTGGTTCAGATTCCCTGTTTGTTTCCACCCTCATATTTCTCTTCCATATGTCATCGTGGATCTAACTGTCGCTCCGTATACAGCTTACATTAAGGTTATGGATATATTCCGAATTCTGCAGTGTATCCAGGGGGCTTCCGCCGCTTTCACTGTTGCCTTGTGTTTTGTGATGTCAATTGTCATTGCAAATATGAGTCCTAAGTATATAAAAGATTTACCATTGTCCAGTAGCTGTCCAGGTCTCCTCCCTCCTATCAAAATAACCAATTTTGAAAGTCATTGTCTTAGTCTTATTCACATT
Organism: Hymenopus coronatus; assembly: GCA_030762935.1. Classification (NCBI taxonomy): domain Eukaryota; kingdom Metazoa; phylum Arthropoda; class Insecta; order Mantodea; family Hymenopodidae; genus Hymenopus; species Hymenopus coronatus. Next base: position 125,934,791 of record CM060898.1, read on the forward strand.
GACTGTAATTCATCGCAATAATTCTTAAGCTTGCCAAGTTCTCGTTGCAATCCTTTAACTGTCGTAGAGCTCAATACTAAATCGCATTCGTCTTAAATACGTAACTACCTGACTCTGTGGAGACAGGGAATGATTCCGGTTAAGGAAGCTTTTTCCGCCTCAGCAGAGAATCGAACCCGGGATCTCAGAGTGAGAAGTCAGCTCGCTGACCACTGAGGCAGTATACCTGACCTTTGTATTGAGATGTTTCGTGAATATTTAGGTCACATTAATGTAGTTTGATACCGCCTGTTTTTACTATATTGGCAATTATCCTCTTTGACTAGTTAAGCTCGTATTTTTTGGTTTAACGCTTTTTTTTCTTATATTATATTCGTATTCATCTTTATTTGTGTAAATTTATTCTCTACTTCATTTATATTTCTCTTTTATCTGTGTTATTTGCCACTATTCAGAGAATCGTATTTAAATCATACTGTATTATTAAGTCTGAAAATTTAGTTTTTGTGGTTTTGAATAAAATGCTGTACTTTAAATATATTTGCGTAAAAAATAAAATATATATGTTGAATTGTGGAAATAGCTTCTGACGACCTCCTCATGCTGGATGAATTTTGCATAACTGGTGAAGCTAAGATACAGACAAAACCTTACTCCACAAAAATTACAGATGTTAAAACACACACTTTATGTCATATATATTTTTGTATGTTACCCGTTTCCAAGCTATTCCTTGCTTTTTGGTTTCAATTTTAAACGACCTAAACTTTGCTCAGATGGGTTATCATTCGTTTCATCTCCCTTTTGTTTTACTCCTGGTCGTGAAAATCCAAAACCGAATTTCAATGGTTTCACATAGCTACCGGCCTTTAATAAGATTTCAGTATCGTTTTAGCCAAGTGTATTGCCTTACTTCCATTTTATTGCATGGAACAATGCAACCAGTCATTGCATTGTTTAGCTCGATTAGCACGATATAAATAAAGAAATAATCTTTTGTTACAATAGTTTATTAGATAAAGCCATGTGAATAGAACACATATATTTTTAACATTGGATCTATTTCCGCTGCTAGCTCGATCTGTAACTTTATGTGCCAAATATCTTTGCTAGTTTGGTATCCATCTGACATTTTGTATAGTTATGTCGTACACACATGTTTCCTTTCTCTATTATGTATAATAAATAGGAGAAATAATGAATTTCACCCCAAATTTCATTGAGATTTCACAAGAAATACAGGCTGTTAGTTTTATAACTACTGGTAACTGCAACGGTAATTGAGGGCAATGTAATGAATAACGTTACGTTAATATTTTCTTAATTTAGTACTAATAATTTTACTAATTAGGGGTCGTTTTCACCAAAGCCGGTAATCCAGTTAGCTCCGACGGTAAGGTTACTATTCATCAAAGAAATTATATCGATTGTTTGAGATTACCGCAGTTTAAAAGCTAACCGGAGAAAACAGATAAAACAGAAACCATGGTAATACATCATATATAACAAAATTGCACCTAGACGACTGGAATATCTAATTAATGAAGCAGAAAGCGATGGTGAGGAAGTATATCACTAAGAGATTGGTAAGGAAAATCTGATGTGTTCCATTCACGTGGCTTTCTCTACATCTCCGCAACAAATTAATGTTAAAAAGCTTCCTTTTACTTCATGCTGATCGAGAAAAAAATTAACAGAAATAGTCTTAGTACTTGCTTCAATGCAAGTAGAAGGGAAATAAGGGAGTAGCATAGGCTAAAGTATTAGTCAAAAACTGGTTGCCACATATGACTGAAGTTCCTTTGTTTCTATGGACAGGAGTGGACAAAAATCTCGTATAAGAAAAGTAAAAGTTTTATAAAGCTGAAACCAATAACAAGGAATATCTATAAAACGATCCGCTCCACGAAAATATGTATATAACATTGTGTATTTTAACGTGCTCTACATTTTCTGTCAAGTAAGTTTTTGTATACCTCTTACGGTTTGCCGGTTATACAAAATTCCGTAAAATTCATCCGGAATAAAGTAGTCTTCAGCGGCTATTCCCAAAAAATTCAATATATACATTTTATTTGTCAGGTAAATATCTTTCATATACGATATTGTGATCAAAACATTAGAGCCATTTTTGAGAAAATCAAACTTTTCGAAAATTTTTCCATGTAAAGGGTAGCTGGGGGTGGGGGGATTTTCTTGAAAATCTTCGTGTCACATCCTTGTTTGTTATTTAATGGTCTTTTCGTTTTTGAGCTATGCTGCCCACAGACTCACACAAACATACACAGTTTTCTAAAAATTGTTTATTTGGATTTAGGGGGCGGCAAAACATGAAATTCTGGTGAAATTTTGGTATTGAATTTTTGGGTGCTTTGTAATACCTTTTCTATACACTATTGCATAGTACGTGTAGAGAGGGTAAAAAGTGCTACATGTAAAGAATGTGTCAGATATTGTTTTAATTCTACGATGAATTAACTTTGTCTCCGGTGTTAGATTATATAAAGCTTTTGTTTAGATAGTTCCGTGCTATGTATGTGTGTATGCATGCATGTGTGTGTATTTTCTCTGCAATTGGGTACTGTCAGGTGGCTGAGTTAAATGTAGAAAATTCGCTTACAATAATAATCTTACAATTAAATTAAGAATAGTAATACCACTAACATTATATAGATACGTTTTTTTTAAATACATATGTACTTATTATTCAGAATAGAAATACTATGTCTATTACCAGCGTGCTATAAAAAGCTACTATGAAGCCTCAACATTAATATTATAGAACAATTTTTGAGATGCTTAATTACTTCACAATATTTACTTTAATTAATATTTAACATTTATACTCTTCAGAGGGCAGCCCAGGCTATTCGTTCTTGTCTTCAATGGTCCTATTACGAAAAGAAAGTTTGCCTACGTCGGTTCTGTAGCTTCTACCCTTAATTTTATGCAAACGATCGTTTCGTACGTAGTATGCCGGCTTTTCTATCCTCTTTCTAACGTCCACCTATGCGTTTAAACCAGTATAAACTTTAAATAGTGTGAGTAACCCATGTGTTTTACGCCTAACTTTTAGAAGCTCCCATTTATTCTGTGTTAGAACATAACCTGGAATTCTCAACTAAGCATCTAAGATTAGTTCTATTAGCTTCTTTTCAATTATATCTTTCGTACTTAACCAATTTATAAGGTTCACTCATTTTGCTAGCAAGTTCCATATATAGCGCCTGAAGACCCTGAAACTTTTGTACACTCAAGTTATCACAGTTGCCTATCAACTTCTTTGACAGTCAACAACCAGACTCGTTGTTGGACATGTGAGTGCGTGTTTGAGACTGACGTTTGTTGAACAGCTGAACTTGTGTTCACAAACTATGGAAAGTAAAAAGGAACATTCCTGACATCTTATGCTGTTTTACTATCGTAAGGATAAAACCGTCTCACAATGCCGGCAGAAAATGTGTCCTGTCAAGGGGGAGGATGTAGTAACGATCGAGCATGTCAAAACTAGCTCAGTGGATTTCAAGCTGGGAATTTCTACCTAAAAACAACCCTTAATCTGGATTCAAAATATCCTTATGCAATTAATACATTAAAATGGAACAGAATTATGAAAATCCCATTTTGACTCCGCTTAAGGCAGCTATTGAAGAGAGAGAGATCGGAATTGGGAAACAATATTGTCTTTCACCACGACAACGCCAGACCACTTATCTCTATGATGACCCGTCAAAAGTCACGTAGTCTTGAGTGGAATGTGTTACCGAAACCGCCGTGGTGATACGTTGCCCCATTCACTTTTTTTTTTTAACAGTACCGGAGTCTGGTCCCCTGTTTACAGTCCCCCCTAAATTTACTGTATGATACCTGCTTTTTTTATACAAACATATAACACCCATGCCCAAGGCGGGACTCGAACCCACGAGCCCCTGCCCACGAAGCACCAAAGCGAAACGCCTTAGCGAGCGTGGCCATGGGTACCGGCAAACTTCAATCCCTTCCCTAGAGAATTCTCTGGTGTAATGCCTACTGTGCAAGCAAATATCCAAGGCCGGGGTTCAGACCTGGCGAAGGACCATGATTTTATGGGCGTAAAAATCCTTAGCATTTGAAAGGAAAGTAATGCATTGGCGCCGTGACGTACATTAACGGCACATAAAGGACCTCAAGTCTGATAAACAGGTCTCTGGGCAAAATTAAGCGATCTTTCACGCGCGATATACGAACAGAATGGGACGCTGAGAACAACAGTATCAATGAATGATTAAGTGAATTTATTGACGTAACAATACCATACATTGAGCTTCATGAATCGCACGGGTCCACAGAGAGTATGTGCTTTAGCAATACACAAAATAGTAAGTAATATTAAAAAAAAAAAAAAAAAAAAAAACAAACAAAGAATTAAACCAGTAAACACGAAAATAAAAATGTGATGTGTTCCATTCACATGCCTTTCTCTACTTCTGTGCAACAAAATATTGTTAATAAGCTTATTATTCTATTTACTTCATGCTAATCGAGAAAAAATTAGCAGAAATAGTTTTATTACTTGCTTCCTTGTAAGTAGAAGTGATATATGGGAGTATCATAGATTAAAGTGAAGTCAAAAGCTGATTACTAGATGACTGAAGTTCCTTTGTTTGTATAGACACGACTTGACAAATTCCTGTATGAGAAAAGTATATATAAGTTTTTCAAAGCTGAAACCAAAAACAAGGAATATCTCAAAACGATCAACTCCAAGAAAAAAAATTATATAACATAAATTATGTGTTTTAATATGCTCTGCATTCTTTGTATAGTAAGCTTTTGTCTATTTCTTACGGTTTACCACTTACACAAAATTCCATAAAATTCATCCAGAACAAAGTAGTCTTCAAAGGCTATTCCCAGAAAATTCAACATATACATTTTATTTATCAGGTAAATATCTGTAATATACGATATTTTAATCAAAATCGTTAGAGCCATTTTATAGAAAATCAAAATTTTCGAAAAAAGTTCCATGTAAAGAGTAGTTGGGGTGGGGAATTTTCATCAAAATCTTCGTGTCGCATCCTTGGAAGATACCAAACCTAAATACCAAATTTGGTGTTTAACGAACTTTTCGTTTTTGACCTATGCTGTCCACAGACACACACACGCACACACACGGACCTTTTTGTAAAAATGCTTCTTTTGGATTCAGGGGGACTCAAAATGTGTATTTCCGATGAAATTTCGGTATTGAATTTTTGGGTGGAATGCAATACCTACTCTATACACTATGTACATAGTACGTGTAGAGAAAGTAAAAATACAAAGATATTCATATACCGCAATTTAAATTTACAACACTGAGCACAACTTCTTTAGATGCATTAGTATACCCCATTGTAAAAGACAAATACACTTAAGAGAAATATATATACACATAATATATGCACAATATATAACACCACAACCCAACAATGACATAAATATGACATAAAATAGATGTAGGTATGTAAAACATTGTAATAACTTTTGTTTAGCTTTTCTTATCCCACCCATCCCCCATTTCTCTATTGTCAGCCTTCTCAGATCTCAGCTATCTTGCCTTAAGAATAAATTTACTAGCCCGTCCACATTTTCCGTGCCTGCCAGTAGCGTCTAACATGCTCCTAGCTCTACATTCGCGGTGGTAAAGGATAGCGGTAAATATTATTTTCTCTACAAGTACTATGAATATAGTATAGAGCACATAGTATAGAGAAAGAATTGCATTCCACCCAAAAATTCAATCCCGAGGTTTCCCCAGAAATACATGTTTTTTGTCCCCCTGAATCCAAAAAAAGCATTTTCAAAAAAACGTCTGTGTTTATATGTGTGTGTGCGTCTGTGTGTGTGTGCGTCTGTGTGTGTGTCTTTGGACAGCATAGCTCAACAACGAAAAGACTGTTGAATACCAAACTTGGTATTTAAGTTTGGTATCTTCCGCGGATTCGACACGAAGATTTTCAAAAAAATCCCCCAACCCCAAACTACCCTTACATGGAAATAAATTCGTACATTTTGATTTTCTTAAAACTGGCTCTAACGATTTTGATTAAAATTTCATATATTTAAGATATTTACTTGACAAATAAAATGAATATCATGAATTTTCTGGGAAGGACCTCTGAAGACTACTTTATTCTGGATGAATTTGATGGATTTTTGCATAACTGCTGAACCGTAAGAGATGGACAAGAGCTAACCACACAAAAATGTAGAGCACATTAAAACACACAATTTATGTTATTTACATCTTTTTCGTGGAGTTGATCGTTTTTAAGATATTCCTTGTTGTTAGTTTCAGCTTTGAAAACATACTTTCCTCATACGGAATTTGTCAACTCCTGTCCATACAAAAAAGGAACTTCAGTCACAAAGCAACCAGATTTTGGCTGTGACCTTAACCTGTGGTATTCCCTTATTTGCCTTCTACTTGCAAGGAAGCAAGTAATAAGATCATTTCTGCTATTTTTTTCTCGATTAGCATGAAGTAAATACAACCATTAGCGTTTTAACAATAATTTGTTACAGAGTTGTAGAGAAAGTCATGTGAATGGAGCACATCAGATTGTTTTTATGGTACCGCAAAACATCTCCGAAGAAAGTTTTTAAACCGAATTCTTGATGAAATATAACACTTTCTATACTTATTATACTTATAGGTTTTTGAGTGAGTAAAACCACAGCTTAGTCCGAATATTCATTCAATTGTTTTTTTCTGCTGATAAAAGAAGAGCATGGATTTAAAGAGAAGAGAAACAGCGGGCACAAAACTTGAGGCAAAAGTTTTATTTTCTTGTGGTTCTAAACAGAACTGGCCTAGTGTTCCAGACAGTGAATAAAAGCGAATCGTCTGTTTTCACAAAACTCCATTTCGTAGGAGATGACCACAGAGCGCTTTCTTTACGCCCAGTTTAGACTTTCAAACTGTCTTCTGAAGCGATAGTCGTATACTTTCAGTGCCAATAAAACCTGGAGACCTTCCTAAGATTTCTTTCTGCTTCGAAATTCAAAGTGTTTTTCTGCTGCTTCTACGTTTTGGAGACCAGATCAATGCATGTATCGTAACATTACAAGGTGAACATCCAAATTCAGATAAGCAGAACGCTTCTGACTTTCTCTACCAATTACAGTTGCCCATTATCTTATAAACACAGCATTTTTGGTGTTCTTTTAAATCTTTCAAGCGGAACAGCTTGAAATTAACCTGTTTTTCAGAAAAATAAAACCATTTGTGGCCTATCTTTTATTTGATGGAGGAAAACAATTATTTTATTACTTATTTTCTCTAGGTCGTATGTAATAAGTACAATTCATAGAGAAGATATTGTATTCCATCCAAAGTTCGATACTGAGATTTCACTAAGAATGTATGTTTTGGGGACCCCCTGAGTCAGAAAAAGGCATTTTTAGAAGTCGGTTAAATACCAAACTTGCCATTTAAGTTCAGTATCTTCCAGGGATGCGACACGAATATTTTAAAGAAAATGCCCCTATTTCCGTATACCCTCTAAATGGAAAAATCTTCGAAAATTTGAATTTTTTCAAAACTGACTTAACGTTTTGATTAAAATATCGTGTGCTAAAGATATTCATATCACAAATGGAATGTGTGTCTATATATATACTTTTCTGGGAATAGACTCTGAAGTGCTTTCTGACTGTATACGTTTTTCTTGTAGAGTGGACGGTTTTCGAGACAGTCATTGATTGATATTGTTTTCAATTTTAAGCCAATTAACTTTTCTCGAACGAGAGCATGCAACCCGAACCGAACCTTAGTTGTTTCACATAGCGACCACCTTTTAAAATACTTGACTATCGTTTTAGCCTAATGTATTCCCTTCTACTTACGAGGAAGCAAGTAATAAGTCTAATTATGCTAATGTTTATCTAGATTAGCATGATTAAATAAAATAATAATCTTTTATAAGGAAACTTTGTTTGTGGAACAGCTACAAAAGGTTATGTGAATTTAACACATTAGATTGTTTTTATTAGTGCTAATTTTAACGAATTTGGGTCCTCGATGTAAATACCGGAACGTCTTCGAAAGGATAAATTTGGAGCCTCCCGCAAACATCCTAGAACTCTTCGACATGATACTGTCACAGCTTTTCTCGTCAGATGTGAGTACATCACATTAATCAAGTATCACAATGGGATCGTTCTCCATGGTCTAGGGATACCCTACTTCCAGATTGTGATTTCAAACGCGGGAGAGGATGGATATTTTTGTGTGCTAAAGTGTGCATCTCTTACGGTTTACCATTTATGTTAAAGTTATCAAGAATGTAGAGAAGTTCAAAGACTATTCCCAGAAAATTCAAGATATACATTTCATTTATCATGTTAAATATACGGTATTTTAATCTAAGTCGCGTAAGGAATAATTTTGTTTGGGGCAAGATGTTACTTTTATTTAGTTACATTTCATTTATCATGTTAAACATACGATATTTTAATCTAAGTCGCGTAAGGAATAATTTTGTTTCGGGCAAGTTGTTACTTTTGTTTAACTATTTTTTCCTATTTGCAGCATTAAACTTATTTACCTTTTCTTAATTGTACATAGCAATTAATATCTTGTATTCTCTTAGGGTTGGGGTATACGAGGTACTTGCTTAATATATTATTTATACTAGTTTAAATAAATAAATAAAAATTTAGCTAAATTGCTTTGCTTTCGTTGCCTTTACAAATACATGTAGATAACACTTGTACACAGATTAAATGTGTTAATATTTATATGAAGATAGTACCTATTCTATATCAAATACTTGCCTGACTGTTTATGTAATGTTTTACTTTCTCTAGCACTATGTAATATATAGAGAAAGCATTGTATTCTACCTAAAAATTCAATACCCAGATTTCACCGAAAATACAGGTTTTGGGTCTCTCTAGATCCAAAAAATCATATTTAGAAGAAGGTCCGCCCATATATGCGTGTGTGTCTGAGGACAGCATAACTCAAAAGCGATAAGTCGATTAAATACCAAACTTGGAACCTATTCAATATTTTTTTTCAAGCTAAACGTTTTTTAACCTTTCAAATCGGACGAAGAATGAAATCGGCAAAATGACACACAAATGACTCGGGACTTTGGAGCTTAAATATACTAGACATTCGTCTTCTCAGGCTAAGGGAAAACTTCGAAAAAAACTTTTTCGAGTAATTCAATAAAGCGACCTTGCGACCTCCTGAATGTGAGGCAGACACGCACTACCACACCACCGAGATGGACTCTTAGTAACTACATTGGAGGCGATACGAATATTTTCAGGAAAATTCCCCGAACGGCAACTACCCTTTAAATGGAGCATTTTTCGAAAATTTTCATTTTCTAAAACATAGCTTTAACGATTTTGATTAAATAGCATATGTTTAAGATATGTACATGACAAACGAAAGTATTATCTTAATTTTCTAAAGACACCCTGGATGATCTTTGTTTAGCTATTAAACCGTAAGAAATTAGCAAATACTTACTACACAAAAAGTATTAACTCCTTAGGACACACATTTACATCAGACACATTTCTTGTGTAGAATTAACCGTTTCCGAGATATTCCCGGTTATTGGTTTCCATATTAGAATAACTTTTCTCAAACAGGAAGTACTTGGCCTTTTCTTCTCTTATTTGATTTGTTCCTAGCCTTAAGACACACAGTTATATCACTCACATTTCTTGTGTAGAATTAACCGTTTCCGATATATTCCCGGTTATTGGTTTCTATATTGGAATAATTAAAATTTTCTCAAACAGAAGTGCTTGGCCTTTTCTTATTTGTTTTACTCCTATCCTTGGAGAATTTCTGTGAAATCGCATAGCGACAGCTTTTAAAAGATGTCGCTATATCCTTAGGTAGTTCATCACCTTATTTCCCTTCTATTTATAAGGAACTAAGTAATAAGACCATTTCTGCTTATTCCTATCTTTATTAATATGATACAGGTAAGAAAATAATATTTTGTAAGAGTAGTTTGTCTGCAGAATGGATGAAGAAAGTCATGTGAATGGAGCACATCAGATTTTTAAAACAAATTCTCTATTTACTCCCGAGATTACAAAGCATGTAATTTCTTTGTGCGTGTATGTGTGTGTCCGTGAACACCATAACTCAAAAACGAAAAGTCGGTAAAATACCTAAACTTTCCTCAAAACTAGCTACAACGGTTTTAATTAAAACACCGTATATTAAATATATTTACATGACAAATAAAATGTATCCTGAATTTTCTGAGAATAACTTCTGAAAACCTGTTTATTCTGGAAGAATGTTGCTGAATGTAGTATAACTGTAAACCGTAAGAGATAGACAAAACTTACTACACAAAATGATATCTCGTTAACCCACACACAGTTTTTGTTGCGTACATATTTTTCGTGGAGTTAATCATTTTTTAAGAGACTTACCATGTTATTAGTTTCAGCTTTAAAATACTTAAAACTTTTCACACAGGAAAGTAGTCAACTACTGGCAATGCAACGAAACGTATTTCAACTCATGGCAACCAGCTTTTATTAGATTTGACTATCGCTTTAGCATAGGGTATTCCCTTCTATTTACAAGGAAGCAAGTAATAAGACCATTTATACTAATGCTAATTTCGATTAACATGAAGTAGATGTAAAAATAAGATTTTTATCAATAATTTTTTGCAGAGATATAGAGAACACACATATGGAACACATCAGATTGTTATTTTCTCTACACATACTATGTACATAGTGTATAGAGAAGGTACCTATTGAATTCTACCCAAATATTTTATACCGCGATTTCACCGGAAATACATGTTTTGGGTCCCGCTGAATAAAAAAAATTTTTGGAAAAAGGTTTGTGTGTGTGCTCAAAACGAAAAGACAATTAAATACCAAACTTGGTATTTAAGTTTGGTATCTTCCAAGGATGCGACACGAAGATTTTCAAGAAAGTCCCCCACTCCGCCAACTACTTTTACATGGAAAAAAAGAATCAAACATTTTGATTTTCTTAAAAATGGCTCTAACAATTTAGATTAAAATACCGTATATTAAAGATATTTACACGATCAATAAAATGTATATGTTCAATTTTCGGGGAATAGCCTTTGAAGACCTCTTCATTATGGATGAATTTTCCTGGATTTTGTATAACTAGTAATCCGTAAGAGATAGACAAGAACTTACTACACAAAACATGTAGATTTCGTTGAAACACTAAATTTATGTCATATAAATTTTTGTCGCAGAGTTGACCATTTCTGAGATATTCTTTGTTATTGGTTTCAGTTTTGTACTTCTTAAACTTTTAACATACGGAAATTTGTAAACTCCAGGCCATGCAAAGAAACGGATTTCAATCACATGGAAACCAGCTTTTAAAAGATTTGACTATCGTTTTGGCCTAGTGTATTCCGTTATATCGCTTCTACTTACAAGAAAGAATAGAAGATACTGGAAATGCTATTCACATGCGCAGAGTTGGACTCTGTCGCCCTTGTCTTGTATTCCCGCGCATACGTAATTTGTGATTTCTTATTTTACTTTCGGGACAACTGCGTCCTTAAAGAGACGCAATTTAATATCCTAAATGAGGTGTTATGTGCTGACAGTTGTTTACTGTGCTAAGTTCAGGATTCATTTAGTGTTGTAAACATGCAACAAAGATGATTAATCGCATTACGCAAGATACACAGTTATAGCTGTTTTATTTTGTAAAATGATTAATATTTTTGCAGTAAAACTGTAACTTTTTTTAATAAAAAGAGCTAAATCTATGCAACTGCAAAGGTCAAATGTAACCACGTCAGCTTCCAAGCGTGCCCTCACACCGGTTATTTTACTTGGGCCCTCCCCGCCCTTTACGACAGGTACATTGGACTGCAATCGTTGGGAGCCGACGTTCGGCTTTGAATTACTGGCCGGTCTACTTCGTATCACTCTAACGATTACGGCTATTCAAATCGCTTCTATTGTGGTGCTGGTGAAAGGGATATAAATACGTATTTGCGAGTTAGAGGAAGAGTAGCATATGTAGCAAAATAATTTAACATTATATCTGTAGTTTCCCCCATTTTAGCCTCTGTTATCTCTTTTCGGAGCAACATTTACAATCTGGGCTCAATTAAATATCTTACAGTATTGCGATGAGAACATGCCGAATATGCAAAACTCTCAAGAAATTTACATTTTCGGAAATATTACACCATCAGAGAGTTCCTCCTCAACTAAAACAGCTCCCTCCTCGATGGAAAACATTTTGGCTTCACTATCACAAACTCATAGAATCGACAAAGATACACACACTCACACATGGACCTTTTTCTAAAAAAAAAAATTTTTGGAATAACGAGTACCCAAAACATCTAATTCCGGTGAAATCTTGGTATTGAATTTTTGGATGGAGTGCAATGCCTTCTCTATACACTATGTATATACGTGTAAAGAAAGTAGTAGTAGTAATAATAATAATAATAATAATAATAATAATGTGTTTCATTTACTTTCTCTGGCCCCTATCCTGTGTTACTGAATATACAAACTATTGTTACGAAAGATTAATTTTCCATTTACTTAATTATAATTGAGATAAATCTTTGCAGAATAGTAACATAAATACTTTGTTACAAATAACGGCTGCCGCTATAACCTTGCCTTAAACCTTCATACCGTCATACCCTTACCATGTAATTGCAAGAAAGCAATAGGACTTTAAAATAATGATAAGTATCGAACAATTCAAACCATTAATAACATATATTTCGGAAATAACAAATGGCACGAAAACGTTATTTGGAAATAGTGTTTTTTTTAAGGAATTTTATTTATTTACTTATTTGCATTACATTTTCGTCTGTCGCTTAATGTTTATCAATTATGGAAGAATGAAGTGTACTACACAGGTTTTTCCCAAAAAATTAAAAATATACTCTTTATTTTTTATATAAATAACTTTTATATGTTGTTTTGAGTCAAACTCTTTACATCCATTTTTGAGAAATTTGAATATTTAGAAATATGTACCATGTATAGGGTAGTTTGAAGAGGACTTTCTTAAAGCATTTGTCCTGCTCCTTCTCATTCTCATCCTTCACCTTTTATGCTTGCGTTTCCAACTTAACCGTTTTTAGTGCCAATCACGATATAATCGTGGTCCGAAAATTGTGTGGGAATTGCCAATAACGATCTAATCGGGATGCTATTTTCATATGTTTTAACCCTTTCCAGCGGAAAAGTCTATATACTTTCTACTCATATCCATAGAGAACGACTTTATGGAGCATTTAGGAACCTTATTTTCACTTCAAAGTGCTAAATTAGCTACAAATTGAAGTTCCTTATCCAGTGTTGTATATGTTGGTTGAAACATGATATGGTCTAAAAAGGTTACAGACCGAAGAGAAAATAAGAGCTGAAGTTCGCGATGTATTAGAAGAAAGTAAGTGATTTTATGTTTTTAGATGCTGATGAAGGTTTTTTAACATCAACATAAGAGAGGGCGATATATAGTCTAGCTTCGGCGATGAAAATACGTTAGGCATGCAAATAATTGGTGTACTTATCAAAATAGACTTACGGAGGTGTAACCAGAGGACGCGTACAATGTGAAGCAACCATTCAGCTACGCAATAACACAACTGCTAAATTTTACACTAATCTACGTTACATTTGTATGCTATTCCTTTGTGCAGTTTTCATTAATAGTGATATCATGCTTATATGTGTGTTTTTGGTGATTTTTAGTTTTCATCCATAGGTTACGTGAATTCATCTTTTGTATTTAAAAATATAAAACTCTAGACAAAACATTATGTTTTATTATAGGCATATATGTTGCATTTAATTAACCTTATCTTTCTGTGTAGTAATGTATGCCTAATCATTGATTATTCTGGGGTTTTTAATTTTATTTTCAATGTTTCCTATTTTTTAATTTTGTTTAAAATATTGAAGAGACTTCTCGTCCATATAATGCATATTATACAGTAGACAAAAGGATTTATTACAAATTAAAAAATCTTATGTAATCCATTCACATGACTTTCTCTATATCTCTGCAACAAGTTTTTTGTTAAAAAGTTTATGCTTCTATTTACTTCATGCTAAGTTAGAAAAAATTAGCAGAGATAGTCTTATTACTTGCTTCCCTGTAAGTAGAAGCGAAATAAGGGAGTAACATGTTAAAGCGATAGCAAAAGCTGGTTACTAGGTGACTGAAGTTCCTTTGTTTGTATGGACAGGAGTTGACAAATTCCTGTATGAGAAAAGTATAAGTTTTTAAGGCTGAAACAATAAACAAGGAATATCTAAAATCCGATCTACTCCAAGAAAAAAAATTATATAACATAAATTGTGTGTTTTAATGTGTTCTACATTTTTTGTGTGGTAAGTTTTTGTCTACCTCTTACGGTTCACCAGTTACACAAAATTCCGTAAAATTCATTCAGAATAAAGTAGTCTTCAGAGACTATTCCCAGAAAATGCAAGATATACATATTATTTGTCAAGTATATATCTTTAATATATTATATTTTTATCAAAACCGTTAGAGCCATTTTTTGGAAGATCAAAATTTTCGGAAATTTTTCCATGTGAAGGGTAATTGGGGGTGGGGGAATTTTCTTGAAAATCTTCGTGTCGCATCCTTGGAAGATACTGAACTTAAATACCAAGTTTGGTATGTAACGGAATTTTCGTTTTTGAGCTATGCTTCCCACAGACACACAGGCACACACACACATACACACAGACAGACACACTTACGGACATTTTTCTAAAAATGCCTTTTTTGGGTTCAGGTGGTCTCAAAATATGTATTTCTGGTGAAATCTCGGTATGGAATTTTTGGGTACAATGCATTATCTTCTCTATACACTATGTACATAGTACGTATAGAGAAAGAAAAAATATTCAGCACTCTATGTTATCTGCTACTCATTTTATTACTAATAATTTAAAGCTCTACATTCTTCTCTAAAATTGCTTGGCACTTTTCAGTCAGCATTTTGCTATTCGGGCTGGCACTAAAAGGGTTAGCCACAGCCACAAGCATTCGAGTTCACAGAGGAGACTCTTTTGAGACACCCGTTACTACAGGGTGATTTATATAGAGCTGACACATTTTTTTCATTAATTGTTTCAAAACGTGTTATGCTAGCGACAGCTTATTATACCTAAATTGTAGAGGAATTTGGGAGATTATTTACCTCTATAACAAATGTTGAAAGTGCCCTCCATCCTGCATTAGGCACAACTCAACACGTCGTATTGGCCACTCGTTGGAGGACTCTGTTGTCAATAGCTTGAATCTCCTTTGTGATGTGCTTCAGATCGTCCAATGTCTGGGGACCCTGTCTTTTAGGTAATCCCTTAGAAAGAGGTCCGGTGATATCAAATCCAGAGATCTCGGTGGCCACAGGTTCCTAGAAATTATCCGGTCGTCAAAGAAATTTTCAATTAGGTTCATGGATTCATTTGATGTATGGTATGTAGCACCATCTTGATGAAAATATCCTTGATCTACATCGTACTGCATTTTCAAGTTCTACAAGAACAAAATGTCGAAACAGCTGCCAATAATGCAATTAGGAATAAACAATAAACATCTGCGTATCTAGTGACAAGGAATCGAAACTCCAGAACATTTTGATTAATTTGGTGCTAAAATTGGGTCACTGAATGAATTTGCAACGGAATAATTAAAGAAACAAATGTGTCAGCTCTACATAAATCACTCTGTATATAACGTTCATTTAGAATAGACGGTTGAAGGCCACACATTCCCCTCTTAAATCGACGCACCGACAGTGCCCATGGGCCTACTCTGACAGCATATACGTTGAACTGCATGTCAGGGACAGCAATAATAATTTGTTCGCCACAGTAAATGACAATGTCAAACTGATAATTTAGTAGCAACGTTATAACCAGAACTAGGAAGTTCGTACCGTTCGCCGTTCCGTATATAGGTTTCGACCGACCATCTCGCTGCTCAAAACAAGTCATTGATAAAAACGCAAGAGAGGAAAGGTAAACACACCTATTGTGAAGTAAACAGTACTTTTTCAGAGAACAAAAATGACTAATGAAACATTCGTAAAAGCAGATCATTATGTACAACATACAAATTGTTACATATACAGGCTGACTCTGACTGATTTACTTCTTTACATATGTACATTATGAAAACATCCAAGCAATTATAACACGAATTGTAATGTTTACTGATCGAATCTAAAATAATATCCAATAATACAATTAATTTCTTAAATATTTTCAGACTCTTACCAGGAAAAAACTAAAGCAGCAATTACTAATCTGTAGCCATAATACTAAAAACTATATGTACTTCTGAAGTCTTTCAAATGAAAACCTCATTCTATGTTCCGACAAACAAGATTTGTAATGCGAAATAGTTCGTTCCACTTGCATGTTGTGCCAACATCAACAAGCAAATAGCATTTGTTGGGACCTAAAAGTATGCGATACATCACACCAAACCCCGCGATTCTTTTCATTTGTACTTTTCATTTTCAATTTTATTTCAGGTAGGATACTCGTGGATTAGTGTATCCGTCTTGACAGTTCTTCTACATGCCGCACAGATTCAGTTCAGCTAAATACCTCTGGATTATAACAGTGCGATAGTTGTGGATAACGTTCTGAATAAATTTGCAGTCTGTAATATGTTTCTGTGAGGCTGCTCTGTTTGACAGTTTGTATACTAGAACTGTCATCTATTTCTGAATAAGTACATGCATAATTGCACTGCCAGAAAACTTACTATGCTTGTAAAACAAATTAATTTTGCTCGCATTTGAGCACAGCAAAAATCTTATTCGAACGCCTTCCTTTCTACCGACTAGCTTCTGTGATATGTAGTGATAGCTGTTTTGCAGAAATGGGTTGCACTCTACGTTGACCTTTGCACGCGCAAGTAGCGCCGCATGCCAACCCTGGCCGCTGTTACTCTACATAAGGAAATTGGCACGAACTTCCTAGCTTTGGTTATAACGCATTCTATATATTTATTGTACTACTCTGTATTATATGATAATAATAGAAGGCTTTGTTATACTTTCAGCTTCCCTTATTTGGGGTTGTCATTATATACAAAGCATACTAGACAATTTTAGAATACATATAAAAAACGTACGAAGCCCGTCTGGCTAGTATCTGTTTCACATTCAACAGGTCGTGACTTCGAATCACCCGGAATAAGGTTTTTTTTCGGTGTTTTCCCTTATCCTAAGAAGACGAATGTCGAGTAACTTTAAGCTCCATGGACCCCAAGGTCATTTGAGCATCATTCCACCAATTTCATTCATCGTCCGATATGACCTACCAGGTTAAAGAACGATAAACTACAGAAAATAAAGAAGGAATATAGACATGTTTAAATTAAATACACATGCAAAACATTTAAGAAATACATTCAATAGAGAAATTTAACAAAAGAAAGTACGTCGATATAACTAATAATCAATTGACTGTTTATGAGCAGAAAAAGTAATTCTACCATCAAAGTGATTTTTACTTTCTCTACACGATTATGTACTATGTACAGTGTGTAGGGGCCGCGCCGTGGCCGAATGGTTAGACCACTCCCAAGTGACCGCATGTGAGATTTGCGGTGGACAAAGCGGCACTGGGGCGGGTTTTCTCCAGGTTCTCCGGTTTCCCACGCCATCGCATTCCACCGGTGCTCCATCTTCATTCATGTATCATCAGTGTCACCGCCTATGATGCCATAAGTAGTTAAAGTGGGTGTTAAACACTACCAAAAAAGTAGTGTTTAGAGAAGGCATTGCATTCCACCCAAAAATGCGATACCGAGATTTCAACTGAAATAGACGTTTTAAGGTCCCCTGTTTCCAAATAAAGTTCTGTGTGTGTGTGTCCGTGTGTCTGAAAATATGAAAGTCATGTAAATTGAACACATTAGGGTTTTGAGATTATGCACACATTTTCTCTGTAATAATATTAATATAGATATCGTATATTGGCTTCTACCGTTATCTCTTGAGTGTTCTCATGATGCTAATTAACCTGAATTTTCAGGTGTACACTTGAAAGAGGCTTGCAGATCAAGCCCTGCTAATTCGCTTATTATCGAGCGAACAGAGGTACCCTGCAGTGAGAATTGCTTTGAGCTGCAGTCAGATGTTACAGGCAGAACAAAGCCCACTACTTGATTGCCATTAGTCTGACGTGAAATACTCGCCACCTATGTAGACCACTCTAACTAAATGTTTGCTTGTTAACAAGGCAGAGGCAACAGGCTTCATCTTCCTCTGCCTCGTACAGCCTGCTGCACAAGTCCGGGCCGTTATAGTAGTTTCATTTAGAACAGGCAGTTCAAGGTCACGTATGGTAGCTTTCCATTCATCCACTCCACACCGACTTTTTTTATTACTTTCTCTGCACTTACTATGTACATAGTCTATAGAGAAGAAATTTTACTCCACCCAAAAGTTCGATAAGAAGATTTCACCGGAAATATATGTTTTAGGGTCCCCTATATCCAAAAAAAGAATTTTCACAAAAAGGTCCGTGTGTCTGTAAAAGCTAAAATTCGGTAATATACCAAACTTGGTATTTAAGTTTAGTATCCTCCAGTAATGCGACACGAAGATTTTGAGAAAAATCCCCCCACCCCCAACTATCCTTTACATTGACATTTTTTCGAAAATTTCGATTTTCTCAAAGATGTCTCTAAAGATTTTGATTAAAATTTCGTATATTAAAGATATTTACCTGACAAATAAAATGTATATCTTGAATTTTCTGGGAATAGTCTCTGAAGAGTAGTTTATTCTGGATGAATTTTACTAAATTTTGAATAACTCTAAACCGTAAGAGATGGACAAAAGCTTACTCCACAAAAAATGTAGAGTATGTTAAACCACACAATTTATGTTATATACAGTTTTTTCGTGGAGTTTGTCGTTTTTGTGACATTCCTTATTTTTGGTTTCTGCTATGAAAAACTTATACATTTCTCATACAGGAATTTGTCAACTGCTGTCCATACAAACAAAGGAAATTCAGTGACATAGCAACCAGCTTTTGATTATCACTTTAACCTATGGTACTCCCTTATTTTACCTCTACTTACAAGGAAGCAAGTAATATGGCTATTTCTGCTAATGTTTTACTGATTAGCATGAAGTTAATAGAAGTATAAGCTTTTTAAGAATAATTTGTTGCAGGGATATAGGGAAAGTCATGTGAATAGTACACATCACTTTTTTTACTTTCCCTATACTCACTATGTACATAGTGTATGGAGAATGTATTGCACTCCACCAAAAAATTCGATATCGAGATTTACCGGAAATATATGTTTTAGGGTCCCCTGTATCCAAAATAAGTATTTTCAGAAAAAGGTCCGTGTATGTGTGTCCGTGTGTCGATGTGTCCCCGTGTCAGTGTGTCCATGTGCCCGTGTGTCTGTGAACACGATAACTCAAAAACGAAATTCGGTAAAATACCAAACTTGGTATTTAAGTTTAGTATCCTCCAGTAATGCGACACGAAGATTTTGAGAAAAATCCCCCACCCAAAACTACCCTGTAAATGGTACTTTTCCCGAAAATGTCGATTTTCTTATTAATGGCTCTAACGATTTTGATTAAAATATCATATATTAAAGACATTTACTTGACAAATAAAATATATATCTTAAATTTTCTGGGAACATCCTCTGAAGACTACTTTATTCTGGATGAATTTTACAGAATGTTGCATAACTACTAAACCGTAAGAGATAGACAAAAACTTACCCTACAAAAAATGTACAGCGCGTTAAAACACACAATTTAATTTCTGTGCATTTTTTTCGTGGAGTTGATCGTTTTTGAGGCATTCCTTGTTTTTGGTTTCAGCTTTGAAAAACATACTTTTCTCATACAGGAATTTGCCAATTCCTATTCATACAAACAAAAGAACTTCAGTCACATAGCAAACAGCTTTTGATTATCACTTTAACCTATGGTACTCCCTTATTTCGTTTCTACTTACAAGGAAACAAGTAATAAGACTATTTCTGCTAATTTTTTCAGATTAGCATGAATAAATACCAGGATAAGTTTTTAAGAATAATTTGTTGCAGAGATGTAGAGAAGGTCATCAGATTTTTATTATTGTTTTATTTATACAGCCCCCTTTAATATCTAAGCTAATATCGAGGGCTTTGCATTAGACAACTCGTTGTCTGTAGGTTCTTTACGTTGGATATAAATTGTTTTATTTTCCTCAAACACATATATACTTCCAGACTGTGTAGGGGATAGGGAATACTTCTGGTTAAAGAAAAGTTCCCCGCCCTCGAACCCGGGACCTCCAGGTGAGAAATCAGTTCAATGACCACTCGACCACGGAGGTAGTCACTGACTTTTGTTTGCTTATCCGTCCTGCTCACCAAGGCATAAACAGTTACACGGTAGCTGCAATCAAAAGATTTCTTGCAATCTTAAAAAATCTTACTTTCTCTAAAAAGGCATGTTCTTCTACTTGTTTTATGATAATCGAGATAAACAATAGCAGAAATTGTCTTAAGTATTTGCTTCCTTGTAATTAGAAGGAAAATAAGGGAATACACTTGGATAAAACGATAGTCAAATCTTTTAAAGCCGGTTGTCATATGATTGTAATCCGTTTCTACAACTTTCCGTGTGAAAAAAGGTTTAAATATTTTAAATCTAAAACAAATAGTAGGGAATATCTCAGAAAATGTCAATTAAATGCAGAAAATGTATATGATATAAACTGTGTGTTTTCAACGGTTCTAAATTTTTTGTGTAGAAGTTTTTGTCTATCTCTTATGGTTTACCGGTTACCTACGCAAAATTCATTCAAAATGTTCCCAGAACCTTCAAGATGTACATTTTTTACCATATACATACTTTTAATACACGGTATTTTAATCAAAACAGTTAGAGCCATTTTTGAGAAAATCAAAATATTAGAAATATTTTCCATGTAAAGGTAGTTTGGGTGGTGGGATTTTTCTCAAAATGTTCTTGGCGTATCCCTGGAAGATATTAAACTAAAATACCAAGTTTGGTATTTTACCGACTTTTCGTTTTTGAGTTATCGTGTTCACAGTCACACGGACACACTGACATATGAACACACGGACACAAACACACACGATCCTTTTTCTGATAATACTTTTGGTCACAGGGAACCCTAAAACGTGTATTTCCGCTGATATCTTGGTATCAAATTTGTGGGTGGAATGCAATTACCTTCTCTATACACTATGTACATAGTACGTGTAGAGAAAGTTAAAACCCTCAATGATTATGATTATGTCGTTTCAATGGACATGGGATTATAAAACAGCTTCTAATTCATCTTGAGATATATAATTCAGTGTGTGTATTTTCCTTATAGGCTTCTATACTGTGGCAGCGATTTCAACAAAACCTGACAAAAGTATGAATAGTTAGAGTCAGATTGAAAAATTCAATGCCATAGCCGGGGTTTGAGCCACGGATCTCCCGGTCTCTAGCCGGTTGCTCTACCACTGAGCTAACGTGGCAACATGCCCGCATACCATTGAATTTCTCAACTGACTCGTATGTTTCCCGGTAAACCACAAGGTATTCTCAAATTATTTTGAGTGAACAACCCCAATGGCGACTTACAATGTTGCAAGTCCCAGGATTCATAGTATGCCCGTTATTATGGACAATTGTGTTAATTTTAATTGTTTTCTTACAGAAACCGTGTTTAGGACAGGAGTTGGATAGGTAGCGTCAAACTGAAAAATTGCATACCGTAGCCAGGATTTGAACCACGGATCTCCCGGTTGCTCTACCACTGAGCTACAATTGCAACAGTCTGACTCTTACCTATCTAACTCCTGTCCTACACACGGTTTCTGTGATAAAACAATTAAAATTATTGACACAATATATATGTTTCATGACTTTCTTTTACATCTCCGTAACAAATTATTGTTGAAAAACTTAGTCTTCTATGTACCTCATGCAAATCGATTAGCAGAAAGTGTTATTACCTGCTTTCTTGTAAGCAGAAGGGAAATCAGAGAGGACCCTGTGCAAAAGCAATATTCAGATCTGTTAAAATCCGCTTCCTATGTGATTGAAATTCGTTTCCTTGCAATACCAGACGTTGACAAATTCCCGTATGAGAAAAGTTTAAGGTATTTGAAAACTGAAACCAATAAAAGAAATATCTAAAAAAAAAAATGGATAACTCCACGAAAAAACTCTGACGTGTTACACTCGCATGACTGCTCTACAAACTTCTTACAAAAGCATGCTAATCGAGATAAACATTAGCAGAATGTTCTTATTACTTAGTTCCTTATAAGTAGAAGGGAACAAAAAAATGCGCTATGCTGAAGTGGTAGTCAAATGTTATAAAAATTATCGTTATGCGATTGTCATTGAAAATCGCTTCTTTGTTTGGACAGGAGTAGAACAAAAGAAAAACGGACACTACCAGTCAGAGAAAAGTTGAAGTCATTTACAATTGAAACCAATAACAAGGAACATCTAGAAAATGGTTATCTCCACAAGAAAAACGGAAAGAATATAAATTAAGTGTTTTGACATCTACAATTTTTGAGGAATAAGGTTTTGTCTATCTCTTACGGTTTAGAAGTTAAGATAGATTCCTCAAAATTCATCAAGAATAAAGAGTTCTTAAGAGGATATTCAAGGTATACGTTTCATTTATAACAGGTGGTATTTAAACCAAAATTCTTAGAGCCATTTTTGAAAAAAAAAAAAAACATTCGAAAATGTTTGCATGTAAACGGTAGCTTGGGATGAGGAGATTTTCCTGAAAATCTTCGTGTCACCTGAACCTGAAGAAAGCATTTTAGAAAAAGGTCCTTGTATGTGTGTGTCTGTGAACACAATAACTTAAAAACGAAAAGCCAGTAACTTATGTCTTCCAAGGATGCGACATGTAGATTTTGATGAAAATCCCTCCCTCCCAACTCCAAACTAGCCTTTACATGGAAACACTTTTTAAAATTTTGATTTTCTTAAAAATGTCCAACGACTTTGATTAAAATCCGTATATTAAAGATATTTATGTGATAAGTAAATGTATCGTCGGTTTTTTTTTCTTTTAAGTTATAGGTCCTCAAATTGTATTTCCTCCAAATTATGAATACCAGATGTTTCTTTTACTATATAAAGCGGTAGAGAAGTAAGAACATAAGTTTCTGCAGTAAGATAGTTGGTGTGTTGAATGCAGCCTTCAGCATGCTAGACACGATGGGGAACGTTGAATATCTGGCGGTTTCTTTTCCAATACGACTTGCAATTTAGCTGAGAAGTTCTCCCAGTACAGCACTTGGCGTTTTCCACTACACTCATTGATTCGTGGAGAAACTGCTGTGAAGTTTCTTGCCATTCGCTTTTGACGCAGGCAATTGAACAAAACCACTTGGAATCTCAAGACGCATGAATGGATTTGCTCACCGAAATGGCAGACTCGAGGCAGAAGGTTTCCACATGTCTGCCGTTGTGTTCCACTTACAACTGGTAGACACAATTTTCTCTTCTGGGAATCACGTCTTTAGATCTGTCGCTGATAACGCTTGTCAGGTTTTCCTTGCTCCATTACGAAGTCCAACCTCCTGCAAGCAGATATTTTTTCCAGTTAATTCTCCTGAGGCTAACAACTAAAGCTTACAGTTTTATTTGAATTCTACTTTATTTTAAGTCGCGATATAGCGACGGAATTGTTCGATGAGGTACCTCGTTTATGATATGTAGTGGACAGAAACTCTTCGAGGTCTCGTTTCGTACGACCTTCGCAAATAGATGGTATTAAGCGGGCCATTCAATCTAAAGTCTGTTTTTCCCAAACTACTACAGGCCTAGCTGCGCAGACTAGTGCAAGTGTCGTGAATTGAAAAACTGCATTGGAGGAAAAAAGACCCCCAAAGTCGCGCGCAATACATTTGTTGTAATGGGAAAACAGTGAAATTTAAAATAGCAATAACTATTTCAAAAGGATATCGTAGTAAGAAATAATTGCGACAACACGTTCTTTATGATCACCAGCATCTATGCACGGGGATTAGATCCTGAATGTCTGGTTGGAATTAAATAAAATCACTTCATTGACTAGACGGAATTTCACCCCACAACTGAACACAACAGATGTAAATATTATATTTGAACTTGAATATCACATTCCTCCATTTAGAGTGTTTTACAAACGGGCTATAAGCATCACAGAGAGCATAATTAAGTTTTAATTCCGTGTTCGCAATTTCATCTAAGTGACTCCATGTATACTTTCTGCTTTTTACTTTGATGCACAAAGCCGTCAACAAGAATCATAAAGATGGCTTGTTAAGAGTGTCTCTGCAGTAAAGTAATCAAAATGCTGAATTAAAAGTATGCTGGGTTCGATTCTAGGCTGATGAGGCTATTCTTATTCCCCACTCTCAAGAGCCTAGAAATATGGATGTGACAAGAATGTGTGTTAAGTTAATCGAGAAGTACAGTTTTAATGTACACCTCAACAATTTAAGCAGTTGTTATAGAAGGTCAAAGTGGTAATATTTTATTATTATTTATTTACAACATTACCTAAGGGAGTATATAAATAAAGAAAACAAACTAATAAAATGATTTAGCAGAAATAAATATATGCGATAAAATAAATGTAAAACGTAAAATTAGGTACCTGTATTCCTCTTCAGTAAACTATATTCAAGACATTAAGTAAACATTTCCTATCAGTATTTGTGCTACATTTGAGTTAGATAGATAAGATTAATAATCGTATGTGCACCACAGGAGAATACGGTCTGTGATTCCTGAAATAATTTATAAACAAAATATAAAATTATATAAAATTAGAATCGATTATTACTTAATATTCTTTATGTTCTAACATTTTTGCAAAATTCCTTTTTGCACCACGTGGGGTTGTGTTTCAGTCTGAAATTACAATTTTGAAAAATTAACTTAATCGAGATTTTGGGTAATTTTTTTTAAATTTAGGACAAATTATAGTATTAAATCTAATATTTTAGTACTGCCTTCTAATGCTAATGAAACATATACAAAATAGTTATAAAAATGAAATTAGCGTTCTCATTACCTTTGTCTGGCGTGATATTTATGGACGCTCTTTAACTGCTGTGGTTCTCAGCGTCTCATTCTATATTGGGCGTGAAAGACCGTTTAATTTTTCTCAGAGGTCTCTCTCTATCAGGCTTGAGGTTCTTTTACGTGCCGTAAATCTACGACACGGGACCAACGGCTTTACTTCCCTTCCGAAGGAAGCTTGCTCCGTCGGGACCTTGGGTATATGAAGTTAGCATGGTGACCACTACACCACGGAGGGCGACATTACCTTAGTCTGATGAGAAGGGAAACTAAATACTGAAGGAACTGTGTCAGGGTTTACCATTATCTTGCCTTTATTCTTATGGAAACAATCTTTCGCAAGATACATTGGCACAAATTTGTTACGTCTCAGAGCAACTAACGACTTACTCAATAATTCTAGTTTATGTATTGGAAACCTAAAATAAATTATCATTCAGTTAATGAGCGAGGAAACCCAAAGAATAAATCGGAATGAATTTGGAGTACAAATCACAAATGTGCAATATATTCTTACCAATGGGAAGTGGTGACGGAATCATTTTTTAGGTGGTTGATACAGTTATGCAGCATAAAAGTGCACCATGTTAATTTATTAAACTCTAATACCCTTAAACCACCTCACTATTAAAGCAATTTAAGCATACAAGAAGCTTCAATTAGGGATGGCAACACTAGCGCCAACGGTGAGTTTAGGTAATATAATTCCCAGGTCTTTGGTTTTTCCTTAGCTTACCCTGCATGTCAACAGTATGACGAACGTCCATAAAAAAATAATATATATCTTTTTTATTGTTCAAAATAATTTACTTTTAGCTCGATACAATTTTTCCAGCGTTTCTCCAACTATTTTAAGCCTTCCAAGAAGTAGGATTTCGGAAGGTCCACAAAATAGGCAACTGTTTGGGTGATGACCTCTTCGTTAGACTGAATCTTTTCCGCCGAGCGACTTTTTCAAACCTGGAAATAAACAAGAACTCACTGAGGGGGCCAACTCTGGTGCATACGGTGAGTGTTGTAGAAATTCGAACTTTAATTCTACAATTTTCGTCATCAAAACTACGCAGGCGTGCACCCTTGTATTGGTATTGTCTTGATGGAATATATATATATATATATATATATATATATATATATATTCTCTTTTTTTTTTTTTTTTGCCAGATGAGGGCGTTCTTATCTCGATATCTACGTTTAACCGGTGCAATAAAGATGCATAATACTCTTCATTTATCATTCTTCATTTCTGCAAATAATCAGTGTAGATGATTCCGCGTGCATCCAAAAAACCTAGACCGTCACCTTGTGTACAGATTTCACCACCTTTGCCGTCTTTGGAGCCTTTAAAAACCCACTGTTTTGACTGTACTTTTGGCTCTGGAGTGTAGTAGTGTATCCATGCTTCATCCACACTTATGTATCGACGTAAAAACTCGTTAGGTCTGCAACGGAAAAGTAAAAAACCAGTTTCCGAATCGATTATACGATTGAGTTTATTCTCCATTGAGACCACACCCATCTTGCCAAGACCTATGTCAGACCTAATTTTTGGTGCGAAGCTGAGATCACTGTACCTTGTGATATGTCTGTGGCCTCTACTATTTCCCAAACTTTGATTCGTCGATCATCAATGTCATATCCTGGATTTTTTCAATCATTTCATATTTGTGGATATACGGCCACGTTTAAATTTGTTTTAACAATTGCTAATGGTTGTAAAGCAGGAGCAGATGTGCCACGAACTTCATTCAACTTGGCTTTTATCTCTCTTTCGGTGTTAAGCCTTTTAAATAGAGGTGTATAATCACCTCACAAAACTCGGTTTTGCCATATTTCTCAATAAGCACAAGATTGGGTAGGTGGAGTCATATTGAAAAACTCAATGCTATAGTCGGGATTTGAACCACAGATCTCCCGGTCTCCAGCTGGTCGCTCTACTACTGAGCTACCATGCCAATATACCGGCATGGCATTAAATGTATGCACTGACTTGCATGTTTCCCGGTAAACTCCAAGGTGATCTCAAACTATTTTATTCCAATGGCGCTTTTACAGAGTTGTAAGTACTTTAAGTCCCAGGATTCATAGTATAGCCATATTATGGTCAAGTAGTGATCATTTAATTGTTTTTTCACACGATTGTAGAGCGACCGGTTAGAGACCGGGATATCAATGCTTCAAATTCCGGCTAGGGTGTTTTATTTTTCAATCTGACTCTACCTATCCAACTCCTGTCCTACACAGAG
This sequence comes from Hymenopus coronatus, assembly GCA_030762935.1. Lineage (NCBI taxonomy): Eukaryota > Metazoa > Arthropoda > Insecta > Mantodea > Hymenopodidae > Hymenopus > Hymenopus coronatus. Next base: position 125,962,161 of record CM060898.1, read on the forward strand.
CTTGTGTGAAATAAGGTCTTCAGAGGCTATTCCCAGAAAATTCAAGATATTCATTTTAATTGTCAAGTAAATATCTTAAACATACTAACTGCTAAACCGTAAGACATGGACAAAAACTTACCACACGGAAAACGTAGAGCACGTTAAAACACACAATTTATGTTATATACATTTTTTTCGAGCAGCTGATCATTTTTTGAGATATTCCTTGTTTTTGGTTTCAGCTTTGAAAAACTTATATTTTTCTCATACAGGACTTTGTCAACTCCTGTCCATACAAAAAAAGGAACTTCAGTCACATAGCAACCAGCTTTTGGCTTTCAATTTAACCTATGGGGCTCCCTTATTTCGCTTCTACTTACAATAAAGCAAGAAATAAGACTATTTCTGATAATTTTTCTCGATTAGCATAAATAAATAAAAGAATAAGCATATTATCAATAATTTGTTACAGAGATATAGAGAAAGTCGTGTGAATGGAACACATCAGATTTTTTAAAAATGCTTTTGTCGGACATAGGGACTAGAGAGAGTAAAAACAATTAAATGAAGTACAAAACTGTTGTTTCAATCAACCACGTGATGGATATAGTTGGAAGTTTAACTGTCATCTAGTAGGAGACGACTCTTACTAAATAGGCACAAACTTTTTTCGATGCTGTAAGTGTAATTTCTTGGATTTTCTAAGGATTAATTTAGTAGTTAATTAATAATTTATTCTCTATATTCAGAGTATATCAAATTATTTTTCTTTCAAGCAATGCCGCATGCGTAGATTATTGTTCTAAGATATGTGCCGGACAGTTTATAACAGCAGCACGTGCGACTTCGTTAACGCATGTTCACTGACCACGCTCAGTATGTTTCAGCTTATTAACTGTCGATGTTACTCACAGACTGTGAAAAGTGTGTGTTTCCTATTGCATGAAAAAAAAATCTGACGTGTTCCATTCACATTACTTTCTCTACATCTTTGTAAAAAATATACTATTAAAAAGCTTATGCTTCTATATACTTCATGCTAATCGAGAAAAGATTAGCAGAAATAGGGTTACTACTTGCTTCCTTGCAAATAGAAGCGTAATAAGGGAATACCATAGGTTAAAGTGATAGTCAAAAGCTGGTTGCTATGAGACTGAAGGTCCTTTGTTTGTATGGACAGCAGTTGAGAAATTCCTGTATGAGAAAAGTATAAAGTTTTCAAAGCTGAAATCAATAACAAGGAATATCTAAAAAAAAGTCAACTACACGAAAAAAATGTATATTACATAAATTGTGTGTTTAAATGTGCTCTACAGTTTTTGTGCGGTAATTTTTTGTCTATTTCTTACGTTTTAGCAGTTATAAAAAATTCCGTAAAATTCATGCACAATAAAGTATTCTTCAGAGGCTATTACCAGAAAATTCAAGATATGAAATTTATTTGCCAGGTAAATATCTTGAAAAAGTCAAAATTTTCGGAAAAAGTTCCATATAAATGGTAGTTAGGGATGGGGGATTTTCTTTAAAATCTTCGTGTCGAATCCCTGAAACATATCAATCTTAAATACCAAGTTTCATATTACTAAAAATGCTATTTTTGGATTTGGGGGTCTCAAAGCACATATTTCCAGTGAAATCTCGGTATTGAGTTTTGGGTGCATTACAATACCGTCTTTATACACTATGCATATAGTACGTATAGAGAAAGTAAAATGTGTATGACAAAAATAGTCTGGTGTGCTCTATTTCTATAATTCTGTAATAAATAATTATTGTTAAAATGCTACTTTATGCTAATCTAGACAATCACTAGCAGAAATTGTCTTATTACTTGTTTCCTTGTAGGTAAAAGGGATGAAAGGGAATACACTTGGCTAAAGCGGTAGTCAAATCTTTTAAAACCTGGTTGCATAGCCAGGAGTTGGCAAAATCCCGCTTGCGGAAATTTTAAACGTTTTAAAACTAAAACTAATAACAAGGTATGTCAGACAGTCAACTCGACGTAAAAGCAAATGCATATTCTTTAAATTGTGTGTTTTAACGATATCTACATTTGTTGTGTACTAAGTTTTTGTCTATCACTTACTCTATATCTGCTCTGCAAAATTCAGAAAAAATCATCCTAATTAAAGTATTCTTCAGAGACCGTTCTCAGAAAATTCAAGTTACACATTTAATTTAATATGTAAATATATTTAATTTTGAGCAAATTTTTGAGAAAACTTCATTTTTAAAAACTTGTTCCATGTAAGGGGTAGTTTAGGATGAGGGATTTTCTTTAAAATCTTCATATCAAATCCTTGGAAAACTAAACATACTCCCAAATTTGGTGTTTAACGGTTCGGTATTTTTGTTTTCGAGTTATGTTGTCGACAGACACACACATATACACACATAGACACGCGGACCTTTTTCTAAAAATGCTTTTTGTACTCGGGGGACTTCAAAACGTATATCTCTTGTGAAATCTTGAAATAGAATGTTTCAGTGGAAACAATACCTTAGCTAGCTACTATGTTCATTGTACTTATGTGATAGAGAAAGCAGAAATGTACATCTCGATAAAGCACATTTTATGTCATATACATTTTGTGAGGGGGTGCAAGTTAACCATTCCCGAGATACTCCTTTTTATTAGTTTCAATTTTAAAACATTTAAACGTTTCGGTTTGTTTTGTTTTACTCCTTGACATGAAAAGAAAACAGAATCACAATCTCATAATGACAGCTTTTAAAAGATTTGGCTATTGGTTTACCCTAGTGTATTCCCTCAGTAATAAGACCATTGCTGTATTTCGAGTAATAGTTTGTTGCAGAATGGGTAGAGAAAGTCAGATGTCTACACGTACTATGTACTTAGTGCACAGAGAAGGTATTGCATTCCACCCAAAAATTCGATATCGAGATTTCACCAGAAATAAAGGTTTTAGGATCCCCAGTATCAAAAAAACATTTTTAGAAAAAATTACGTGTGTGTATCTGTGTCAGTGTGTCCATGTGTCCCTGTCCGATAACTCCAAGACGAAAAGTCGGTAAAATGCGAAACTTGATATATAAGTTAAATGTATTCCAATAATGCGACACTAAGGTTTTGAAGAAAATTACCCACACCAAACTACCCTTTATATGGAATCTTTTTTTAAAATGTACAGTTTCTCAAAAATTGCTCTAATGTTTTTTTGGTTAAAATAACATACATTAAAGATATTTACACGACAAATAAAACGTATATCTTGAATTTTCTGGGAATAGCTTCTTAAGACCTCGCTATTCGGGATCAATTTTGCTAGAATTTGCATAACCAGCAAACCCTAAGAGATAGAGAAAAGCTCACTGCACAACATGTCTATCTCGTTGAAACACACATTTATAGCATATACATTTTTTCGTGTAGTTCACCATTTTCTAGACATTCCTTGTTACTGGTTTTAGTTTTAAAATACGAGAATTTGTCAACTGCTGACTCTGCAAACAAACGAGTTTCATCCCCATAGCAACCAGTTTTTAAATATTTGACTATCGTTTTAGCCAAGTGCATTCCATTATTTATCTTCTATTTACAAGAAAGCATCTCTACCTATGTTTATCTCGATTAGTATGAAGTAGATAGAAGAATAAGCTTTTTAACAAAGAAGTGTTACAGAGATGTAGAGAAATGAGAATGGAACACATCAGAGTTTTATAAAATTATTTTTGTTTAATTCAGAGGTGTTCAAAACATACATTTTAGTGATATTTTGGTCCAGAACGCAATAGCTTACTATGTAGTGCGTGTTATAGAATGTTAAAGGTACCTCTCGTACATGGTAGATACAATATTTAAAAAGTGTTTCCTGTATCGAAGTCGGAATGTGATATCGTGCCTTGGGTAGCGTTTTATTGCTTGGGCGAGGACTTCGCCAGTTCGTGCTCTATCGTGGCTGTTAAAATATTCCACACCATGATCCCTTTTTAGCGAATGTGCCCCCAGCTGGCTTAATGAACATGGGCGGCACAAGAAATGTCTTAGGCTTAAGACTGCGGTTTCTGAAGAAAGTCGAGGAAGGTTCCTTCTCCACTGTAATCCTTAACATGCATTAAACAACGTCTGGCAAGGGAAAACTTTTCCTGTACCAGGCACAACAACTGCAGTGCGGAGTAAATGTACTGAAAACAATGTTAAACATGGCGGACAGCGCATGTTTAAACACGAGACTGGTTTAAAACAAAATATTGTTAAAAAGCTTATTCTTCTATTTACTTCATGCAAATCGGGAAAAATTAACAAAAATAGTCTTATTACTTGCTTCCTTGTAAGTAGAAGCGAAACCATAGTTTAAAGTGATAGTCAAAGCTGGTTGCTATGTGACTAAGTTCTTTTGTTTGTATGGACACGAGTTGACAAAGTTCTGGATGAGAAAAGTATAAGGTTTTCAAAGCTGAAACCAATAACAAGGAAATCTAAAAAACGATCAATTCCACAAAAATGTATATGACATAAATTGTGTGTTTTAATGTGCTCTACATGTTTTGTGTGGTAATTTTTTGTCCATTTCTTACGGTTTAGCAGTTATGCAAAATCCCGTAAAATTCATCCAGAACAAAGTAATCTTCAGAGGCTATTCCCAGAAGATTCGAGGTATGCATTTTATTTATCATGTAAATATCTTTAACATCCGATATTTTACTTAAAATCACTAGAGCCATTTTAGACAAAATCAAAAATTTTGAAAAAGGTTCCATGTAAAGGGTAGTTGGGGTTGGGGGGATTTTTTTTTTTTGAAAATGTTCTTATCGTATCCTTGGAATATACCAAACTTAAATACCAAGTTTGGTATTTAACGGTGTTCTCGTATTTGAGCTATGTGTCCGCACACACACACACACACACACATTCACACACACATGCGCGCGCACACACACACACACATGAACCTTTGTCAAAAACGCTTTTTTTTTTGGATTCAGGGGGACCCAGAACATGTACTTCGGGTGAAATCTCTGTATCGAATTTTTGGGTGCAATACAATACCTTCTCTATACACTATGTACATGGTACGTGTAGAGGCAGTAAAAAGAAGTTTTAGAAAAAGGCCTGTGTCTATGTCATTGTGTCAGAGTGTCCGTATGTCTGTGAGCTAAATAACTCAAAAACAAAATATCAGTAAAATATAAAACCAGTTTTTTAAATTTAGTATCTTCGAAGGATATGATACTAAGATTTTAAGAAAAAAATCCCCTCACTGCAAACTATCCTTTTAGATGGAAAAGTTTTCGAAATGTTTTATTTTCTCAAAAATGGCTCTAGCGATTTTGATTAAAATACCGTATATCAAAGATATGTACATGACCAAAAATATATACTGTTTCATTTTCATTTTAAATGAATTTTGTTGAATTTTGCATAACTGGTAAACAGTAAATAGATAGAATAAAACTTACTACACCAAAAATGTACATCACGTTAAAACACACAGTATATGTCATACACATTTTTTCGTGGAATTGACGACTTTATAGGTATTTCTTGTTATTGATTTCAGTTTTAAAATTCATAGTTTTCTTTTACGGAATTTTTCAACTGCTGTCATGTAAAGAAATGGAATTTCAATCACTTGGCAACTGATTTTAAAAGGTTCGACTATTGCTTTAGACTAGTGTATTCCCTTATTTCCCGTCTACTTAGAAGGAACTAATTAATAATATTATTTCTGATAATGTTTATCACGGTTAGAATGAAATATATAGAAGAATACACAATTTAAGAATAATTTGTTACACAGAAATGGGAATGGCATGTTATTTATGGACGCTCTTTAACTGCTGTGGTTCTCAGCGTCCCATTCTATATTGGGCTTGAAAGACCACTTAATTTTGCTCAGAGGCCTCTCAATCAGGCTTGAGGTTCTTTTACGTGCCGTAAATCTACGACACGGGACCAACGGCTTTACTTCCCTTCCGAAGGAAGCCATGCTAAGGATTTTTACACCCGAAAAAACCCATCGTCCTCCGCCGGGTTTAAACCCGCGGCCTTGGGTATATGAAGTCAGCATGGTAACCATTACACCACGGAGGACGACGTTACACAGAAAGTTATGTGAATGGACACATTAGATGTTTTTTAAAAATACAATTTATTTATTTTTGCTTTCACGTAATATGTACATGAATGAATGAATGAATGAATAAGTGTATTTATTAATATAGCAATATCATACATAGAATTTCAACAGTCGCACGGGTCCACAGACCGTACGTGCTTTTGTAATACACATTACAAGCAATATTAAAACAACAACCACAACAAAGAATTAAAAGAGTAAACACGAAAATAAAAAGACAAAGGAAATACACAGTTAAAAGCAATATTAAACAACAATAAAAATTAAGAGTGAATCCGAAAATAAAGATACAAAGATATTCAAATATACCAATTTAAATTTACAGCACAGAGTACACCTCCATAAATGCACCCTCTTATCATAGATAATTACACTTAAAAGACATATATACACATAATATATACAACCCTAGCACAACAGTGACCTAAGTCTGATATAATATACATGTATGTAGAACATTGTAGTCACTTTTGTTTAGTTGATCTTATCCCCCCCCCCTTCTCTATTGGTAGCCTCCTCAGATCTCAGCTGTCTTGCCTTAAGTATAAATTTACCTAGCCCGTCCATGTTTTCCGTGCCTGCCAGTAGCGTCCAACATGCTTCTATCCCTACATTCGCAGTGGTAAAAAATCGCGGCAAATATTTTTCCCGCCATTCCTCCGTACCCCTACATCTTGCCAAGATGTGAGTCCACGACTCTTCCTCCTCGCAAATGGGACAGATTCTTATACCATTCACGTCAGAAATTTTCGTGCTCCTCCATGCTCCTAGTCTAATCCACGCGAGCCCCTCTCTAATGAGTTTGGTACCTGTTTTGATGTATTGCTCCATACCCCACTCCGATTTCAGCCCAGACTGTACTTCTAATGACACCTTCTCTGTGCATTGCGCAATTATTTGCTGTCTGTCAATATCACAGAGACGTTTCTTAATTTTTCTCCAAATACTTCGCCTGTTTTCCTGCCCCGCCATCCAAATGTCTCCCATCCCAATGGTTTCCAACCCTTTCTTTAATTTTGATGCCCACGTCAAATTACCTTCCATTCGCAACTGTTCACGGTAGCAGACTGCCCTAATTAGAGATTGGTTTCCGTGAACGATTATCATCCAATATTTAACTGCTCTGATTTTGCACTCTATCGTTTCACTATGTACCCCGAATTCCCTCATTATTCCGCAGTTTGCCGTAGCCCTCCCTACACCCAGAATTCCTTTCAAAAATTGGGTCCTCACTTGATCCAGATTCCCTGTTTGTTCCCACCCCCATATTTCTCCTCCGTATGTCATCGTGGATCTAACTGTCGCTCCGTATACAGTTTCCATTAAGGTTATGGAGATATTCGGAATTCTGCAGCGTATCCGGAGAGCTTCCGCCGCTTTCACCCTTGCCTTGTGTTTCGTAATGTCAATGTGTTTTGTCCATTTTCCGTTCATTGTAAATGTGAGTCCTAAGTACACAAAGGATTTAACATTGTCCAGTATCTGTCCTGCATATGTCCAAGTCTCCTCCCTGCTATAAACACAACCCTTTTTGAAAGTCATTGCCTTAGTCTTATTCACATTAACTGTAAGTAGCCATTCATCGCAATAGTTCTTAAGTTTGTCCAGTCCTCGTTGCAATCCGTTTACTGTCGTAGAGCACAATACTAAATCGTCTGCGTATAAAAGTGTTGGGATCTGCAAATCCACTACTACTGGTGCTTGAATATTCTCTGCTATCATTGTATCAGTAATATCATCCACAAAGAGATTAAATAGCAAGGGAGATAAAATACAGCCCTGCCTCACTCCCCTATAGCTTCGGCAGCTCTCGGACACTCTGTTTCTGTCGTACTTCACACAGAATTGGACATTTTGATATATTGCCTGCAATGCTCTAACCATTTTACTTGATAACCCCTTTCTGCCTAGTTTGTACCATAATGCATTTCGATTGATAGAGTCAAATGCCTTCTTAAAGTCCACAAAAGCACAATGAAGCTTTCCCCGCTTAACTAACAGTTGCTGCGTCCTATCCCATTTATAAAGGGAAGGGAACTATTGGAAATCCGGATAACTATAGGGGGGTTACTCTGTTGCCAATTATGGAAAAAATTTATTGTAGAGTGTTATATAACCGGATAAAGGACTGGGAATCTAAATTTGGCAAACTTTCAAAATTTCAAATGGGTTTCAGAGAAGGACACAGTACCATAGATGCCGCTTTTATATTAGACACTTTAAGGACGTAATATGTACATAGTGTATAGAGAAGTATTGCATTTCACCCAAAAATTCCATACCCAAATGTCACCGGTAATACTTGTTTTGGGTCCCCCTGAATCAAAAAAAATAAAGAGCATTTCTGGAAAAAGGTCCGTAGATGGGTGTGAGTGTGTGTGTGTATGTGTAGTGAGTGTGTGTGTGGGTGTTTGTGTGTGTCTGTGGACAGCATAGAAAGGAGACCATTAAATACCAAACTTGGTTCCAAGGATGCAACTCAAAAATGTTCAACAAGATTTCCCACCCCCAACTACCCTTTACAAGGAACTTTTTTCGAAAATTTTTATGTTGTCAAAAATTGCTCTAAGGATTTTGATTAAAATACCGTATACTAAAAATATTTACTTCACGAATAGCATGTGTATTTTGAATTTTTTGGGAATAGCCTCCGAAGAGTACCTTATTCTGGATGAATTTTACGGAATTTTACATAAATGTTAAACCGTAAGAGATGGACAATAACTTACCGCACAAAAAATGAAGAGCACGTTAAAACTCACAATTTATGTTATGTAATTATTTTCGTGGAGCTGATTGTTTCTGCGATATTTCTTGTTCTTGGTTTCAGCTTTAAAAACATGCCTTACAGGAATTTGTCAACTCATATCCATACAAAAAAGGAACTTCAGTCACATAGCAACCAGCTTTTGATTATCCCTTCAAACTACTCTCTTATTTCTCTTCTACTTACAAGAAAGCAAGTAATAAGACTATTTCTGCCATTTTTTTTCTCGATTAGCATGAAGTAAATAGAAGTATAAGCTTTTAAACAAAAATTTGTTACGGAGATGTAGAGAAAGTCATTTGAATGAAGCACATCAGATTTTTTCCCCTGTTTACTTTTATCATTAAATTGCAGACATTCATACTTCTAGATTCTGAGGAGGATAAGGAATAGTCGGGGCTAGAGAAAAAACCTAACCCTAGCCGGTAACCGAATACGGAGCTTCTAGTACAGCAGGCAGCAGCTGTACAAACTGAGCTAAAACGCCAGCTCCTTTTCTTACTTCTCATGAACATAAACTCACCTGAACAAATAAATGTATAAAATCTTGTGTGTTCCATTCACATGAATTTCTCTACTTCTCTGCAACAAATTGTTGTTAAAAAGCTTATACTTCTATTTACTTCATTTTAATCGAGAAAAAATAGCATAAATAGTCGAATTACTTGCTTCCTTGTAAGTAGAAGAGAAATAAGGGAATACTATAGCCTAAACTGATAATCAAAAGCTGGTTGCTAAGTGACTGAAGTTCTTTTGTTTGTATGGACAGGAGTTGACAAATTTCTGTATGAGAAAAGTATAAGATTTTCATAGCTGAAACTAGAAACAAGGAATATGTCAGTAAAAATCAACTTCTCGAAAAAAATGTAAATAACATAAATTGTGTGTTTTAATGTGCTCTACATTTTTGTGTGTGTTAAGTTTTTGCCCATCTCTTATAGTTTAGCAGTTATGCAAAATTCTATAAAACTCATCCAGAATAAAGTAGACTTCTGAGGCTATTTCCAGAAAATTCAGGATATACATTTTATTTGTCAGGTAAAGATCTTTAATATTTGACATTTTAGTCAAAACCGTTAGTCATTTTTGATAAAAGCAAAATTTTCGAAAAAAGTTCCATGTAAAGGGTAGTTGGGGGTGGGGGATTTTCTAGAAAATCTTCGTGTCGCATCCTTGGAAGATAGCAAACTTAAATACCAAATTTGGTATTTAACAGTGTTTTCGTTTTTGAGCTATGCTGTCCCCAGACACACACAGAGACACACACGCACACACACAGGGACCTTTTTGTGAAAACGCTATTTTTTTTTTGTTGGGATTCAGGTGCTCCAAAACATGTATTTCGGGTGAAATCTCGTTATCGAATATTACATATAGAGAAAGTAAAATTATCTATTTTAAGTGGGTGTGGCTGTAAAGGTGTGCTAAGAATTGTGTTATTTGACGTGTTTCAGACCCCGTTGCTTGAGGATGGCACTTTCCTTCCTGCCCCTCCACTGGGAGCCAACCCGCAGCTTCTTCCGGCCTCCACAAACGCCATCGCTTCTGTTCCTCCTGCTGCTATTGCTGCTCCTGGGTGGCAGCTTGTGCGCGCCGCCGTCGTCCTCCCACCATGGCCGTCATCACGGCACCAACATGGCCTTCAACGGTGCCGGTGGACGCAAGAATCTGGACACCACAGCACGGGACGGCGAGGTAGCGGAGGGCGACGGGAAAGGCAAGGGTGACGGTCTCATGGAAGACGTGATCGGTGCCGTCAGAGAGTCGTATGTGGGCAGGGGAGCAGACTCCTTGTTGATGAGCAGAGGGAGTGACAGCAAGGATGCCTTCGACAATAGTGACGTATATGTAGAGACTGTCGACGACGAGGAGGTGCACAGTAGTGACAAAAAAGAGCGCGACATGGGCAGTGGGGACGCCAGGGACATGCGCCTCAGGGAACATTTCAGTGGTAGTGGTGAGGGAGATCCTCTTTACTTGGGTCACGGCAATGAACAACCCATCGACTACGGTACCAGTAGACATTCGATAGATCTCGACCGCGTGGTGCCCGGGGCAGATTCGCTCAACATGCACATCCCCCACGAGTCTCGGCTTAACGAGGAAGGTAGCGGAGCTGGCGACCAGGAAGATCCCCTCATCATCGAAACCAACAAGGGCAAAGTGAGAGGCATCACCCTCACGGCTGCTACGGGGAAGAAGGTGGACGCATGGTTAGGGATACCCTACGCGCAGAAACCTCTCGGTAAGTTCTTCTCTATGGTAAAACCTATTTGACTATCCCTTTAGGCCAGTATGTACCCTTACTTTCCTCCTACTTACAAAGAAGACCAATTCTGCTACTGTTTATCTCGATTAGCATGATGTGGATAAAAGTACAATCTTTTGTACGAAAAGTTTGTTTGCGGAACAGCTAGAGAAAGTCATGTGGATGAAACATATCAGATATTTTAGCCGATGGACAGAAGAGTAAACTGAAAATTCGAAGACGTGGACCAAATTTATGATTTTTTGTTTTATTGTCCACATTGAATGTTTGAGTGACCATTTAAATATCAGAGGTACTTTTAGCTGAAGAAAACATACTCAAAACAAGTTTAACCAAAATTAAAACACTACAAATGTTTAATACGCCAATCAGTTCTATAATAAACGCATCTCTATAGTATTGTCAAACCAGCTAACATTTTGGGTTTCAAATGTTCATCTCCTCATCCAAAAAGAAATCAAAGACCATATCGATCTCTGAATGCATATTATCTACTCTAAGGAACCCAACAACAAAGTAAATCGGCTAGTTTCAAAATATTTTTAAATTCAGCTTTTTTCAAGTGGTATGCAACCCATTAGAGATAAAAGTTATTAACATCAAAATCAAATCATTTTTTAAAATAGTTCCAACACACGTTATAAATGTGTCTGTATTCTTCCAATTCTGTTTGTTTTGCACCTGGGTTTAAGGTCCTTCAATTTATCTAGTAAATGTGGCACTTTATAATCAGCAAACAGATAATGTATCATATGTTCTAACTCCGTTATTAGTTTCTCAATCACACCGTATACTTCAGAAATTGTCAGTTCGCTTTAAGTTAATTTAGGAAGGCTATTATTAATATTTTGAGCCTTGGCAATAGTGACTGCCATCTGGTGTTTCCACTGGGAAGTTTAACTCTGTTGATCTTAACCTACTTCACATATGTTCTCAACACATAGTTATTTGTGTTGTTTACAGTGACCTTAAAATTTTTTCTCGGTGAAAAGATGCAATTAACTCATGAAAATGTTCTTGCGATGGTTTATTATGATTTTCGACGCTTACTACTACTTTTGGCGAAGAAACTGTTGAAACCCTGGTATAATGAGTTTAATCGTGGCCGCCGTTCGCTCACTGACGAAATTTGTGAAGGTCGTCCAAAAGCAGACGTTGGGTCAGAAAACATTGATGCTGTGCAAAAGTTAATTATGGAAGATCGTCATCCCACATACTGTGAGATAGAGGCAGCCTTAGGCATTAGTGCCACCATCATATATGCATAATCGTTTAGATATGTAAAAGGTTTGCTCTCGTTGGATTTCACAAAATTTGACAATTTCAATAGGATGCTCGTGTTGATTAATGCACACAAATGCTGAAGAAATATAATGGTTCGGCATCAAAAGACGTACGTTCTGTCAAGAAAGTACCAGGAATCGATCATTTAAAAATCCTGTTTAAAAGGGGATTCGAAATTACTGCTGTCGCTAAGTTGGTACAACTTTCCTCTATACCCACGCGGAGTTTTATCGTCATCTGTCATCTAGTTTGTTAACAGCACGCCATTTTGTTAGTTCATCTCAAAGGTTATTTGCGATTTTACGATGGATACAAATATTGAACAAAGAATCTGTGTTAAATTTTGCATTGCAAAATGTATTTCGTTTGCCAAATCACTGAAAATGTTACAGAGGGCTTACGATGAATCAACTTTATCAAAAACACGTGCAGGTGAGTGGTACAGCGCATTCAAAAGTGGTCGAGATGTGGTGGAAGATTTGCCTCGCTCTGGTCGGCCATCAACGGATTCAACTGAACTGAAAATCGTCTGAGAGAGATTGCTGCTGAACTTTCTGTGTCTCACGAATCCATTTGTGCCATTTTAAACGATTGTTTGGGCATGACACGCGTTGCAGCTCGGTTGGTTCCGAAAGACTTGAATTTTCTCAAAAACTCAACCGCGTAAGGATTGCTGACGACATACTAGAACGAGCCAGTTCCGACCCCACATTCATGAAACGCATTGAAACTGGTGATGAGACGTGGGTTTACGAGTTTGACACTCAAACCAGTCAACAAGCTTCCGAATGGCACCTTCCAGCTGAACCGAAACCTAAAAGGGTACGTCAAAGTCGATCAAAACTGAAGGTCATGTTGACAGTTCTTTTCGATTATCGCGGTGTCGTGCACTCAAAGTTCTTGAGAGAAGGTGCGATGGTAAATAAAGAATATTATCCGAGCGTTATACGGCGTTTGAGAGAACAAATTCGGCGAAAAAGACTAGATTTGTGGAACGACAACTCATGGATTCTGCACCACGATAACGCACCAGCTCACAAGGCTATTACTGTGAACGAATTTGTGGCCAAAAACTCCCCAAATTTCATCAAACAACCACCGTATTCACCTGATCTGGCTCCTGCTAATTTCTTTCTCTTTCCAAAACTCAAGTTACCACCCGTTTTCAGTCTATAGAAGACATAAAGTTAAATTCGCGGCGTCAATTGACATTGATTCCTAAAAGTGCCTACAAAAAATGTTTTGATGATTGGATTATTCGTTGGCATAAATGTATAATTTTAAAAGGGGCCTACTTTGAAATCGATAAAATAAAATTGGATGAATAATTCATTTTTGTGTTTTATTTGCAAATTCCCGGAACTTTCTTGACGCAGTAGTACATCAGATTTAATAAGTGACGAATCATGGATTTATGCATATGTGCCGGAACGTAAACAGCAGTCGATAGTATGGGAGTTTCAAGATGAACTTAACCCAACAAAAGCTCTTTGCACTTAAAACACTTCCAAACAAATAATTGTCTGTTTGTTTTTTTTTTTCCCCCTTTCCAGAAAACTGGTCATGCTGCAAAAGTGTCTTTAGAGGAACGTAAAACGGTAAATTCTGAATGATACACAACCATGTTTTACTTTCTATGCACGTACTATGTACATAGTGTATAGAGAAGGTATTGTACTGCACCAAAAAATTCGTTACCGAGATTTCACCAGAAATATAGACTTTAGGGTCCTCTGTATCCAATAAAAGCATTTGTAGAAAAAGGTCCGTGCGTGTGAGTGTGCGTGTGTGTGTCCGTGTGTCTTTAAACACGATAAATCAAAAACGAAAATTCAGTAGAATACTAAAGTTGGAATTTAAGTTTTTTATCTTCCAGGGATGCGACACGAAGATTTTGAGGAAAAAAAACCACCCCAAACTACCCCTTTACATGGAAAAAATTTCGAAAATTTTGATTTTCTAAAAATGGCTCTTAACGAGTTAATTAAAAGACCGCATATTAAAGATATTTATATTGAAAATAAAATGTATATCTTGAGTTTTCTGGAAATAGCCTCTCAAGACCGTTTTATTCTGGATAAATTTTGCATAACTGGTAAACCTTAAGAGATAGGCAAGAAAAGCTACTACACAAAAATATAGATCACATTAAAACACACAATTTATTTCATATATGTCATTTCTGAAATATTCCTTCTTATTTGTTTCAGATTCAAAATACTTAAATTTTTCTCACACGGAAAATTATAAACAAACTCCTAGCCGTGCACAGAAACGGATTTCAACCTCATAGCAACCAGCTTTTAAAGTATTTGACAATCGCTTTAACCTAGTGAACTCCCTTATTTTACTTCTACTTACAAGGATGCAAGTAATTGAGAACAATTTCTCTTAATTTTATCTTGAATATAATAAAGTAGAGAGTAAAATATGTTTTAAGTAATAATGTGTTACAGCGATGTAACATGAGAATAGTTTGCGTTTGTATTGTCTGCAGTGCAACTTGAAACCTGGAGCAAATGCAACTCGTTTTTAAGATGTGCTCAGACATTGCAGATGCTGATTCACCGGTACTCATGGAAATCTAAAACACTGTGGGACACATCTGCTGGCACATCAAAGTACCTCACACAAATAGGATAATACTTTTATTGTAAGCGTCAAACACCACACTAAAATTCTGATGCGTTCCATTCACATTTTTTTCTAACTCCCGCTTTAACTACTAATGGCACCGCAGGCGGCGACACTGATGATACATGAATGATGATGGAGAACCGGTGGAATGTGATGGCGGGGGAAACCGGAGTACCCGGAGAAAACCCGCCCCAGCGCCGTTTTGTCCACCACAAACCTCACATGCAGTCGCTTGGGATCGAACCCCGGCCGTCTAGGTGAGAGTCGAGTGGTCTTACCACTGGGTCATGGCGCGGCCCGTTGAATTTCTCTACATACATCTCTACAACAAATTATTGTTAAAAAGCTTATTCTTCTATACACTTCTTGTTAAGCGAGAAAACATTAGCAGAAATCGTTTTATTACTTGTTCCCATGTAATTAGAAGGGAATTAAGGAAGTACCACTGGTTACCATGTGACTGAAGTTCCTTTGTTTGTATGATAAGGAGTTGACAAATTCCTCTATGAGAAAAGTATATTTTATAGCTGAAACAAATAACAAGGAATATCTCAAAAACGATCAAATCCACGACAAAAATGTATGTAACATACTCGTAAAATGTGTGTTTCAACGAGCACTACATTTTATATTTAGTAAGTTTTGTCTATTTCTTATGTTTACTAGTTATAAAAAATTCAAAAACATTCACCCAGAATGAAGAGGTCTTCAGAGGCGATTCCCAGAAAATTCCAGATGTAATTTTTATTTATCGTGTAAATGTCTTTAATATAAGGTAATTTAATCAAAATCGTTACAGCCATTTTTGAGAAAATCAAAAATTTTGATATTTTTTCCATGTAAAGTGTAGTTTGGGGTGAGTTACAAAACCTTCAATTCGCATCCTTGGAATATACTAAACTTAGTCGTAAATACAAGTTTGGTATTTTATCGACTTTTCGTTTTGGAGTTATCGTGTTTACATGGACACACATGGACCTATTTGTGAAAATGCTTTTTACCTTCTCTATACGCACTATGTATATAGTGTATAGAGAATGTATTGCACTCCACCAAAAAAAGCGATACCAAGATTTCACCGGAAATATATGTTTTAGGGTCCCTTTTATCTAAACAAAGCATTTTCGGAAAAAGGCTCGTGTATGTGTGTGTGTATGTGTGTGTGTATCCGTGTGTCCGTGTGCCTGTGAACACGATAACTCAAAAACGAAAAGAAGGTAAAATACCAAACTTGGTATTTAAGTTTAGTATCTTCCAGGGATGCGACACGAAGATTTTGAGAAAAATCCCCCCACCCCTAACTACCCTTTACATGGAACTTTTTTCGAAAATTTTGATTTTGTCAAAAATGGCTCTAACGATTTTGATTAAATTTTCATATATTAAAGATATTTACCTGACAAATAAAATGGATGTCTTGAACTTTCTGAGAATAGCCTCTGAAGAGTAGTTTATTCTGGATGAATTTTACTCAATTTTGAAAAACTGCTAAACCGTAAGAGATGGACAAAACTTACTACACAAGAAATATAGAGCACGTTAAAAGACACAATTTATGCTGTATACATTTTTTTCGTGGAGTTCGTCGTTTTTGTGACATTCCTTATTTTTAGTTTCTACTATGAAAAACATACATTTTTCATACAGGAATTTGTCAACTGCTGTTCATAGAAGCAAAGGAACTTCAGTGACATAGCAACCAGCTTTTGATTATCACTTTAACCTACGAGTATGATGCTCCCTTATTTCACCTCTATTTACAAGGAAGCAAGTAATATGGCTATTTCTGCCAATGTTTTTCTGATCAGCATGAATTAAATAGAAGTGTAAGCTTTTTAAAATTAATTTGTTGCAGGGATATAGAGAAAGTAATGTGAATGGTACACATCAGATTTTTTAGAATATAAAGGGCCCTAAAACATATATTTCAGGTGAAATCCCGGTATCGAATTTTTGGGTGGAGTGCAATACCTTTTATATACACTATGCACATAGTCCATGTATAGAAAAAGTAACAAAGAAATATACTTTTCTTTATAGTATTGAAAAAGATTGTGTATAACCTTTTGGTAATGTAATTTTGTAAATGTATGACTCTCATGGCTGTGAAACCTTGCCTTATAGCAATGAATTGTTTGCAGGTCCGCTTAGATTCCGTCATCCTCGACCCGTAGACAGGTGGGACCAAAATGGGGAAATCTTCAACGCCACCAAACTGCCCAACACGTGCGTGCAGATCATTGACACCGTGTTTGGCGACTTCCCAGGTGCCGCTATATGGAACCCCAACACCCCGATATCGGAGGATTGTCTCTACATCAACGTGGTGGCGCCCAAACCAAGGCCTCGCAGTGCTGCCGTCATGGTGTGGATATTCGGCGGCGGCTTCTACTCAGGCTCCGCCACGCTAGATGTGTACGACCACAAGACCCTGGTTTCTGAAGAGAACGTCATCATCGTGTCAATGCAGTATCGCGTCGCGTCCCTCGGTTTCCTCTTCTTCGACACGGTTGACGTTCCCGGCAACGCTGGCCTCTTCGATCAACTCATGGCCCTGCAGTGGGTGCACGATAACATCCATACGTTTGGCGGGAATCCCAACAACGTCACGCTGTTCGGAGAGTCGGCCGGCGCAGTGTCCGTCAGTTTGCATCTTCTGTCGCCTTTAAGCCGCAACCTCTTCAGTCAGGCCATCATGGAGTCTGGCTCTCCGACCGCACCATGGGCAATTATAAGTCGCGAGGAGAGCATCCTCCGTGGTCTGCGCCTAGCTGAAGCGGTCGGGTGTCCGCACTCCCGGTCTGACCTCCATGCCGTTACAGAGTGTCTCCGCAAGAGAAACGCGACCGAGCTCGTCAACAACGAGTGGGGTACCCTTGGTATCTGCGAGTTCCCATTCGTTCCCGTCATCGACGGTGCTATCCTGGATGAACCCCCTCAAAAATCGCTTGCTATAAAAAACTTCAAGAAGACCAACATCCTCATGGGCAGTAACACAGAAGAAGGGCACTACTTCATCATCTATTATCTAACAGAGCTATTCCGCAAAGAGGAGAATGTTTACGTCAACCGCGAGGAGTTTCTTCAAGCCGTTCGGGAACTCAACCCCTATGTCAACAACATCGCGCGACAGGCCATTGTGTTTGAGTATACCGACTGGTTGAACCCAGATGATCCTATTCGAAACCGCGACGCGCTTGACAAAATGGTTGGTGATTACCACTTCACGTGCAACGTAAACGAGTTTGCGCATCGCTACGCAGAAACTGGAAACAACGTCTACATGTATCTGTTCAAGTATCGCTCGGCCTCAAACCCATGGCCGTCGTGGACCGGTGTGATGCATGGCGACGAGATCAACTACGTGTTTGGGGAACCGCTCAACCCGGCCAAGAACTACCAGCCACACGAGATAGAACTCAGCAAAAGGATGATGAGATATTGGGCCAACTTTGCCAAAACTGGGTAAGTACTCAGTTTTTTTCTATAACAGTCAATAGCTGAATGGTTACACGTTTCTCTGAAAGTGGGACACACCACCATTTAACCATTGAAAAAAAAAAAAAAAGCATTCTTCTGGACGGAGAAAGATGTTTTCATATTTATCTCGAGCAGCTTCAATCAATATGAATATCAATGAGCAATTTTGATACTTTATAGAGAACATAAGGGATTTTGGATGACATCAGCTCAAAGGAGTAAATTAGGAAGCTTAAAATTTGAGGGGAGCAGATAACGACATTTCCAAATATTTGCACCAAACTGTATCACAGTGTGTATGTTGATATCATTTTGGCAAAACTTAGTGCACTTGGTTTTAGAAGAATTATAAAATACCCCACAACTTTATAAAAACTTCAACTATCCTTATTTTCAAACTCTAAAATATAAATAAACGCTCAGGACAACATTTTGTAGAAACACTAGAGCACCCAATGTGTAACTTCATTACTCACAAAAATTTCCCTGCCATATTTTCAACCCTTGAATAGAAATCAGCACTGTTTAACCCATTTACTGCACGATTACCGGTATACTATAGGACTTACTTAATAAGATTATAGGTTAACTGAAAACTTTCAAAAATTACCAATTCGTCATTGAGCAGTTTTCAAGTATCTCGAAAATTTAAAAACTATCCTTGTATTCTATATTAATTTTTACTTCCTCTACACATACTATTTATATACTGTATAGCCGAAGTATAGTATTAAACCCAAATTCTTTTTAATCTTTCACCAAATACATGTTTTGAGATCCCGTTGAATCCAAAAAGAACCTTTTTAGAAACATGAAAATCCGCTCGCCCCCAAATGGCAAAAAAAGGCAAAAATGTTTGACTTTCTCAAAAATGGCTCAAACGATTTTGATTAAACTATCGTAGGTATATTAAAGATACTTGCATGACAAATCAAATGTATATCTTGAATTGTCTGGGAATAGCCACTGAAGACCTCTTTATTCTGGATGACTTTTACATAACTGGTAAACAGTAAGAGATAGACAAGAACCTAATACATCAAAAAATGTAGATTTCGTTGAAGACACAATTTATGTAATATACATATTCTCATACCGGAACTAGTCAACTTCTTTTCACGCAAAGAAACGAATTATTATCCCATAGGAACCAGCTTTAAAGTGTACTCCCTTATTTCACTTATAAGGAAGCCAGTAATAACACAATTTCTGCTAACGGTTATCTCAATTGGCATGAAGGACACAGAAGAATAAGTTTTTTGATAATAATTTGTTACAGAGATGTAGAGAATGTCATATGAGTGGAACCCATCAGATTTTTATAGATACCAATGATTGAACTTAAGCTACAGGACTTGGTGAAAACTATAGACTACCTTACAGTCCCAAAAGCAACACATACTTATATTTTTATCTGTTTGCATAGAACCATGTAGTATATGAGCCTACTTTATGTGCTAGTGTAGGCCACTTACGGCTTTCAGAAACCGCCCTTATCTCCAACCCCTAATGTGCCACTTAAGACAGAAATTAATAATTAAAGGGAGTGAGTGTGAGTCCATGCATTACTTAGTGGGCAGTACAACAACAGTATTGCCTGTGTAGACAGGAGAAAACGGTTCCTTTCGGGGACACATTAAACCCTTCCTGCTATCTGCAATGTCACTATCACTACTAACTCCAGCTACTAAAATAAATGAACAAATAAATCTTCGATACTATCATCCTAATATATTACTTTCTCTACGTGTACTATGTACATAGTGTATAGAGGAGGTGTTGTATTGCACCCAAAAATTCGATACCGAGGTTTCACCGGAATTACATGTTTTTGGTCCCCCTGTATGCAAAAAAAAAACAATTTTAGAAAAAGGTCCGTTAGTGCGTGGATGGTGTGTCTGTGTGTTTGTGTGTCTGTGAACAGTATAGCTCAAAAACGAAAATACGTTAAATACCAAACTTGAATGCAACACAAGATTTTCAAAAATATCCCCAATAGATTTTTTTTTAATTTGTTCATCTCAATAAAAGACTCTGACGATTTTGAATAAAAATACTGTATATAAAGATATTCACATCACAAATAAAATGCATATCTTGAATTTTAAGAAATATCCTCTGAAGACATCAACATGATGGATGAATTTTGTAGAACAAAAAATGTAGATCTCGTTAAAACATAATTTATGTCAAATACATTTTTCTTGTAGAGTTGAGCGCTTTTTAGATATGACTTGTTATTGATTTCAATTTTAAACTACCAAACTTTTCTCAAACGGGACATACAAACGAACCGAACCACAATGGTCTCAATAGTGACCAGATTTTAAAACTTTTGACTATCCCTTTAGCATAATGTATTCCCTTACTTCCCTTTTACCTACACGGAAGCAAGTAGTAAGATCATTTCTGCTAATGTTTATTTCGATTAGCATGACCTTAATAAAGCAATAATCTTCTTTAAGAAAAGTTGTTTGTGGAACAGTTAGAGAAAGTTATGTGAATGGAACACATTATATATTTTTTTACTTTCTCTACACATACAATGTACAGAAAAGGCATTGTATTGCACCCAAAACTTTGATACCGAGATTTCACCGGAAATATATGTTTTGCGACTCCCTCAATCTAAAAGGAAATGTTTTTAGAAAAATGTCCCTGTGTATGTCTGTGGGCAGCATAGCTCAAAAACGATAAGTGAATTAAATACCAAACTTGGTATCTTCCAAGGATGCGACACGAAGATTTTCAAGAAATTCCCCACCCCAACTACCCTTGACGTTGAAAAATTTTCGAAAGTTTTGATTTTTTCAAAAATAGCTCTAAAGATTTTGATTAAAAAACGTGTATGAAAGAGATTTACATGGCAAATAAACTGTCTTAAATTTTTTGGGAATAGCCTCTGTAGGCAGACCTCTTTATTCTGAATGAATTTTGCTGAATTTAGCATAACTGATAAACCGTAAGAGATAAACAAAAACTTACAACATAATAAATATAGATCACGTTAAAACACACAATTTATGTCATATAGGTTTTTCCTCGTGGAATTGAGCAATTCTGAGACTTCCTTTTTATTTGTTTCACATTTAAAATACTTGAAGTTTTCTCATATGGAAAGTTGTAAACTCCTGGCCCTGCATAGAAACGGATCTCAACCACATGGCAACCAGCTTTTAAAAGGTTCGACTGTCAGTCTAGTGTATTCCCTTTTTCCCCTTCAGCTTACTAGGAAGAAAGTAATTAAGACCATTTCTGGTAATGTTAATCTTGACTATCATAAAGTAGATAGAAGAATATGCGTTTGAATAATAATTTGTTACTGCGAAGTAGAGAAAGTCATGTGAATGGAACACATCAGAATTTTTTCCTTTAGCACAAACTGGTGAACGTTTTGCTTCACCGATGGAATTTTGAACACAGCTGTAATCTGTTTTCTGAATAGTAAATCCACGAATTTTGTGTGAAAAATTCGTTTGTCCTGTTTTATCATACTATCCCATTTTCTATGAACACTTCATAGGTCGCTTTCATTCTGAACTAATTTTGTAAAATTGGTGCATGATACAAAAGTTTACTGCAAGAAAGGTTTAGAACTTGTCAAAATGCATTATTTTTGGTTTCCATTTGGAAATTCGTCATACATTTTAAGTACTAAGATAGTATTCTGTTGTTTTTTTGTGATTTTAATACACTATTATGTGAATTATACAGAAAAATAGCCTTTTGAAGATTTTTGTCTTTAGACAAAGTGTTTGGAGATGGAGCACGTACGTTTTAAGTGCTTTCAGATTTTCAATCACCTTGTATTTAAAATTCAACTTGATTCTCAACTAGTCGAAACCAGGTATCAAAAGCACTAGCAAGTCACTAACCGCATTTTACATTTTTCTATTCCTACAGAATTTAGTCGTATTTCAAAGCTACGTAAACTATCTCTCTCAAAGCTTTCCCTCATTTGTGGCCAATTTGGTTAATGCAGGAGAATGCGTGTAGCGGCTGTCAGGCAGTGATCGATAAGAGTTCCCTTGGGGAAAGTGTTTTTCCAAAAGCCTTACTTTAAATACAAATCCCTCCCCTGCGCTTCCCATCAAACACCAGTTTTCACTTTCCCTTAAATCGTTCGCTTCACAAAGTGATAAATAAACAGAGAGAGCTTCGCCCATGCAGAGTCTCTATCCCAACGTTCTTTCAATGGACATCATTGGAATTCTGCATTTATTTGTTACAGTAAGTTTTCTAGAAGTACGTCGGTAAATAACTTTATAAAGTTTATACTGGAAGAATTTGTCATCTAATGTCTATTTGTATAGGAAAGAACTTTGAGCTGCACAGTATTAAATGTAAAGTTTATTGGGGTTGGTTCATTCATCTTTACTACGCTCAAATCAACAAGCACTGCAAGTATGGAGACTAGGTTTTATCCGGGATGTAAATAAATACAGAATACACAAATGATGATACAGAATATACCGTGATTCTTGTCATCTACAGCGCAACTCAAAACATCAAAAGGTGTTCCTTCGTTCAGCATCCCCAGAAGTCGTCTACAATCTTCAGCCTTGTTGCAATTTCTTTTGGGAGGTGTGTCCTCAGTTCCAGTTGGAATGGTAAAGTTATTGTCCGGACAAAAAGTAGGCAGGCGTCAAGAGAAATTGGTCTTGAGTTTATCGCGGCTTCTATACTTATTAAAACTGTGGTTAGACTCTCTTCGGTCATTTACATCTTCCCCAAAACCTTCCGCAGGCAGCATTCAGTGGTACCAACCATCCTCTCCCAACGAGAGTTGATGAATCTGCCAACAACGTTACACCAAAATTCTTCACACATCCACAACACTTCTGCAGCAAAGAGGAGTATGTAAATTTCATTCTTCATATTTTTGTAGTTATTATCAAGTGGGAATGAACAATGATACAATACACCAAATTGCTTTTCATCTCTGGTGTTGCCTGAAGACAGGCTTGTCAACTTTATTAACAGGTTCAACCGTCCAAGCCATACTTACAGCCAGTAATACTGATGACGTATTCCAAGATTGAATGTTTTGGGGCTCGTCAAAAGAATATGAGCAATGGCAGAATACTCCAGCAATTCTCATCTAGGGGGAATCCCGAAATAGTGTCTTCATTAAATGTTACTCCTTTGGGCGTCATCTTGATTTTTGGTTTGCAGAGGCGTTTAAGTGAAGCAGACTCACTGGGGCTGTGCGCGACATACGCGGTATTGAAGTTTATTATCTTCCAGGGATGCGACACGAAGATTTTGAGAAAAATCCCACCACCCCAAACTACCCTTTACATGGAACTTTATTCGAAAATTTTGATTTTCGCAATAATATCTCTAACGATTTTTATTAAAATATCATATATTTATGATATTTACCTTACAAAGAAAATGTATATCTTGAATTTTGTGGGAATAGCATCTGAAGACTACTTTATTCTGGACGAATATAACGGAATTTTGCTTAAGTGCTAAACCGTTAGTCTTAGATAAACACTTAAAGAAAAGTATAGCACGTTAAAACACACAATTTAAGTCATATACATTATTTTCGTGCAGTTGGTCGTTTTTGAGAGATTCATTGTTTTTGGTTTCAGCTATGAAAAACTTACCTTTCTCATATAGGAATTTGTCAACTTCTGTCCATATAAACAAAGGAACTTCAGTCACATAGCAACCAGCTTTTGACTATCACTTTAACCTATGATACTGTCTTATTTCGCTTCTGCTTACAAGGAAACAAGTAATACCACTATTTCTGCTAATTTATTATGGAGTGGCATGAAGTAAATAAAGGCATACGCTTTTCAACAATAATTTGTTGCAGAGATGTAGAGAAACTCATGTGAATGGTACACATCATATTTTTAGACATGGGTTTATTACCAGTATATGATTGCATGGCATTTTTCTACCTATCCCCAAGCGTTGTAACACTATTTATTTGTATAATTTAATCAATCAGTAAGGTGAGTCAAAACCTCTATCCAGCCATTGTTAAATAACCAACAGTTTAAGTAACTACAACATATACAATTGTATGTTTTCGGAATATTCACTGATCTACATTAACTTACACGCTCTTACAGAAAGTAAAACTATGTTAAATTCATCAACAATTATTTCTATTTTCTTTACAGCATACAGTAGACGAAGTGTTGCATTCCACCCAAAATTGCGATACGGAGATTTCATCGAACTGTTTTCAGAACCCTTGAATCCAAGAAAAGAATTGTTTTTCTCTACACGTACTATGTACATAATGCATAGATAAGGTATTGTAATGCACCCAAAAATTTCATACTGAGATTTCACCGAAAACACATGTTTAGAAAAAGGTCCGAGTGTGTCTTTGTTTGTGTCTGTAGTCAGCATAGCTCAAAACGAAAAGTCGGTTAAATACCAAAGTTAGTATTTAAGCTGGGTATTTTCCAATGATGCAACACGAACATTTTCAACAAAATCCCCCATTCTCATCTACAATTTACATGGAACTTTTTTCTAAAATTTTTATTTTTTCAAAAAAAGATTTTCTGGGAATAGTGTCTAAAGTCCACTTCGTATACCTGGAGAATCGTAAGAGATAGGCAAAAACTTACTACAAAAAAGTGGATCTCATGAAACACACAATTTATGTCATAAACTTTATTTTTTGTAGAGTTAACCGTTTTCGAGATATTCCGGATTATTGGCTCCAATTTTAAGCCACTTAAACTTTTCTGAAACTGCAATACATCTTTCTTCTCATTTGTTTACTCCTGGCCAGTAAAGAGATTGGAATTTTAAAGTCTTCATATAGCGACCGGCTTTTAAAGGATGAGACCATCGCTTTAGAATGTGCAGTTTTTTATTTCTCTTCTATTTACAAAGGAGCTAGTAATAAGGCTAATTCTGATTATTTTTATCTTGATTAGCACGATGTAGATAACAGATTAATCTTTTGAATAAAAGGTTTGCTTACCAAACAGATAGAGGACATCATATTTTTTCCTTCTATTAACAAGGAACCAATTAATTACGACAATTTCTGCTAATATTTATCTCATTATCATGAATTAGATAAAAGAATAAGCTTTTCAATAGTAATTTGTTACAGAGCTGTAGAGAAAGTCATGTGAAAGCAACCATCAGAATGTTTTTGTAAACGGTTCGTGTGCGTCTGTGTGAACAATATAACCCAAAAATGAAAAGTCGGTTGAGTTTAGCATCTTCCAATGATGTGACACGAAAATGTTCAAGAAAATCCACACATCCAAAACCAGAGCTTACATAGAACAATTTTAGAGGATTATAAATTTCAAAAGTGGCTCTACTATATATGTATTAAAGATATTTACCTGATTAATAAAATGTATACCTTGATTTTTTTGGGAATAGTCTCTGAAGACTGCTCTATTCTGGATTAAATTTGCATTTCTGGTAAACCGTAATCTTAACTGAAGGAAAATGTATATCTCCTTATTAAAACGAATCATTTTGTCAAATACATTTTATAACATTTTCCAAATTATTCTAATTATTGGTATCAGTTTTAAAATTCTTATACTTCCCTCAAATATATTATTCATTTTTGCTTTTCCTCGTGAAGATAAGAGAATTCAAAGTCCTCAAATAGCGACAGCTCTTAAAAGATTTGACTTTATCTTAGCGTACTCCCTCACTCCTTTGTGTCCCCAAGGAAATATGTTTCGAAAGCATTGTGCAAATATGTATGTGGATTAACCTGAAGCAGATACAAGAATGAACCATTTGTTTCTCTACCAAAGACTATGTAAGTATATAATAACTGGAGAAGGTATTATATTCCACCCAAAAATTCGATACCAGATTTCATAGGAAGTACAGGTTTTCAGGACTCATGAATAAAAACATATTTTTTACTTTCTCTACACGTCCTATGTGCATAGTATATAGAGAAGATATTGCTCTCCACCCAAAAATTCGATACCGAGCTTTCACCGAAAATATATACAGAGCCTTCTGTATCCAAAAGGAGCATTTTTACTTTCTCTATACGCAATATGTAAATAGTGTATAGAGAAGGTATTGCACTCCACTCAAAAATTCGATACCGAGATATCTTCGGAGTCCCCTTTATCTAAAGAAAGCATTTTCGGAAAAAGGTCCAAGTGTGTGTGTGTGTGTGTCCGGGTGTCTGTGAACACGATAACTCAAAAACGAAAATTCGGTAAAATACCAAACTTGGTAATTAAGTTTAGTATCTTCCAGGGATACGACACGAAGATTTTGAGAAAAATCCACCCACCCCAAACTATCTTTTACATGGAAATTTTTTCGAAAATGTTGATTTTCCCAAAAATGGCTCAAATGATTTTGATTAAGATTTCGTATATTAAAGATATTTACCTGACAAATAAAATGTATATCTTGAATTTACTGGAAATAGCCTCTGAAGAATACCTTGTTCTGGATGAATTTTAACGAATTTTGAATAACTGCTAAACCATAACAGATGGACCAAAACTTACAGCACGAAAAATGCAGAGCATTTCAATACACATAATTTATGTTATATATATATATATATATATATATATATTGTTTTCTTGGAGTTGATCGTTTTTTAGATATTCCTTGTTTTTGGGTTCAGCTATTAAAAATTATACTTTTCTCACACAGGACTTTGTCAACTCGTGTCCATACAAACAAAGGAACTTAAGTCACATAGCAACCAGCTTTTGGCTTTCACTTTAACCTATGGTACTCCCTTATTTGGCTTCTACTTACAAGGAAGCCAGTAATTAGATTATTTCTGATAATTGTTTCTAATCAGCTTGAAGTAAATAGATGTATAAGCTTTTTAAGAATAATTTGTTGCAGAGAAATAGAAAGGTCATGTGAATGGAACACATCATATTTTTAGAAATAGGTTCGTGTGTATGTGTGTGTACGTTTGTCCGTGAACACGATAACTCACAAACGAAAAATCAGTAAAATACCAAACTTTGTATTTGAGTTTAGTATCTTCCAGGGAGTAGACACAAAGATTTTGAAAAAATATCCCCCACCCCAGACTACCCTTTACAGGGAAAAACTTTTGACATTTTTTATTTCTCAAAAATAGCTCTAACGCTGTTGATTAAAATAAGACTTTTAAAACGTAAATCTTGAATGTTATGGGATAAGCATCTAAACGCCTCTTTATTCTGGATGGATTTTTTTCTGGATTTGCAAGAGATAGGCAAAAACTTACTACACAAAAATTTAGAGCTCGTTAAAACATATAATTTATGTTATATGCATTTTTTTTCCTGAAGTTGCCGGTTTTTAAGATATTCCTTTTTATTGATTTTAGGTTTAAAATACTTATACTTTTCTCATACGTGCACTAATCAACACCTGAGCAATCAAAAAATCAATCAATCCCATAGCAACCACATTTTAAAGCATTTGACTGTCGGTTTGGTTTAGTGTATTCCCTTATTTCGCTTCTACCTATAAGGAACTAAGTAGTAAAATCGTTTCTGTTAATGTTTATCTCGATTAGCATGAAGTAGTTAGAAGAATTAGCTTATTTACAATAATTTGTTACAGAGAGGTAGAGAAAGTCATGTGAATGGAACATATCAGATTTTTATAGCAAATAGTTATTCCAAGTTTTGGGATCCATAATGTTATTTAGATTTTTCTCCTTACTTCATTGTTTACAGTCATTTAAATATCGTAGAATACACCTGCTTCCTAGCATTTTATTTCGGAAAACAGTAGTCTACGTGGGAGAATTTTCTTGAAAATTTTCATGTTGCATCCTTGGAAGATACTTAACTTACGTACCAAGTTTGGTATTGAACCAACTTTTCGTTTTGGACTCATCCACAGACATATTCAGCACGCACCTGCGAGGACCATTTTAAAAAATCTTGTGTTCCATTCACATGACTTTCTCTATATCTACTTAAATTATTGCTAAAAGCATATTCTTTTATCTATTTTACTGTCATAATTACTAGTTTCCTTGTAATTAGAAGGTAATTAAGAGAATACACACAGAACATTTTTCTAAAAATTCTGTTTTTTTTTATTCAGGGGACTACAAAACGCCTATTTCCGGTGAAATCTCAGTATCGAGTTTTTAGGTGGAATGCAATACGTTATCTATACAATGTACATAATACCCGTAGAGAAAGTTAAACAAAAAAGCAATGTCTGTAAAATTCTATTCCCAGTGCTCCTTAATATCAGCTACATCAATATGAACGTACGCAGGAAAGGCGTTCTTTAACAACAGTTGAAACGCGATTCATTCAACTGACAAAAGCATTCTTATTAAGTTACGGGCTTGAAGTTTTATTCTCAGGTTCGTTAGTGGCTGTGCTGCGTCTCACGCATCTTGTAAACGTTGCCAGAAGGAAATATCACTAATTTACCGTCCCAGGAGCCGCGCAAGAGTATTAGAGCTTGTCTAGAGGAACAATGTGCTGTCCATTAGTGACGTTTCAAAGCCAGTCTCATCACTTATGTCCTCCTGCAGCTAATTCTTCTACTTCGCGCAGCTTCTTTAATGCTGAGCCCCGCTCCTGGACCAGGGACTAAGCAGATTACTGTCTCACTCTCTCACTAATAGGCCCAGCCGCTCCCATGTTTAATTCAAAAAGAAAGAGACAAAAGCGGAGATTTACTCAAGTTTTGAATACGGTTTCCAGATCTTTATCATTCTGTTTGTACAGCAGAAAGTCCCGTAACTCTGAATTAAGCTCTTACCATGTCATTTTAACTTATATCAGCACATTTAGAGATTTGTGCACAGCAACTGAAACAGAATGGCACAGGTAGTCCTTATGAAATCCTTTAAAAGCCTGCTTTATTATGTACACGTGTAATTCCATTTTTTGCTTAGTAGCTAGAGAAGTTCGCTTTGTATTCCACACAAAATGTTAGTACATTTTGGAAATAAACCTTATGCTCCCCCTAAAGAAAAAAATCTTGCTTTCACTACATCTCTGTAACAAAGTATTTTAAAAACGCTTGAGTAGGGGATAAAGGGGGATTTCGGGACTCAAAGGATGCCGCCCATGTAAAACATCATGTACATATGTAACACTTAAGATAAACATCAGCCGACAGACCACCCACACAGCGCTGCCTCTTTGCCAAGACAACAGTCTAAAAGCTTCCCCATGTACCTGTCAATCAAAGTATGTGCTGCTGGCTACTACCCCCTCCCCCTTTGCCAAACCACCTGTCTAAAAGATTTTACTTGCAGGGTTCTTAATCACTTGAACAATCGTCTTTCACATTCACAGATCAAATTCAATTTAATCGATTGACCACGCCCACTCGAATTTCTAATTTTTGAGCTACAAGGCTCATCTGCATATCAAATCGATCTAGTTTTTCACGAGGAATCTGAATCTCTGATCATAAATACAAAATTCTTTTGATTTCAATTCGATAGTCTCTTTTAATTAAAAACACGTAGGATTTCTCTATCTCTGGCAATTCGAGAGTTACAAGGCTCATTTGCATGACAAATCAGTATAACTTTTCACAAAGAATCTGAATATACAAACATAGTTCAACTGTCATGGCGAAAAAACTCGATAAAATTACTGAGTGGAATATTTGATATAAATTATTAGATATCAATTGAACATGCGTTAGCGGTAATATTTTTGCAAGGAATTATAACACTCACACGATTGAACATGTTAAAAGCTTTATTATTCAATACCAACATATGAAATGAAAAATAGCAAGAGAGAGAATTGCTTTTATAAAACCTACTAACTTATCACATCAAAAACCAATATGGCGGCGAAGTGATTGTGTTTCCAACGAGCAGAGGGCACCCAACAGGGAATTGAACCTGGGACCTCTCGAACACTGAGAATGCCAACATCATTCCAACACTAGACGTTATAAATCTTAATAACGGTTCTTACACGGAGACCTACAATCAACTTTCAGTGTGGGGGGGGGCCTACTAATTCATCATATCAAAACCAAATTGGCGGCGAAGTGATTGTGTTTCCAACGAGCAGAGGGCACCCAACAGGGAATTGAACCTGGGACCTCTCGAACACTGAGAATGCCAACATCATTCCAACACTAGACGTTATAAATCTTAATAACGGTTCTTACACGGAGACCTACAATCAACTTTCAGTGTGGGGGGGGGGCCTACTAATTCATCATATCAAAACCAAATTGGCGGTGAAGTGATTGTGTTTCCAACGAGCAGAGGGCACCTCAACTGGGAATTCAACCTGAGACCTCTCGAACACTGAGAATGCCAACATCATTCCAACACTTAGACATTATAAATCTTAATACCGGTTCTTACACGGAGACCTACACTGAACTTTCAGCGGCGGTGCAACCACGCGACTTTACTGCTATGTATAATTAAACAACCTCAAAAAGGATTGAATGTAGAATGCAATTATAACACTCGCTATACATAAAAGCTGTTTTTATTCCCTTATAATCCCCTATCCAGTACAAGAATTAACTTCACGAATAATCAAGAAACTTTAATTACAATTACGCAAATTAAAATGTCAATAACACTTAGAGAATTGAAGCTACAATAAAACGCCATAACACTTTTCTTATTCCTTTATCAGCCCATACCCAGCACAAGTACAAGACACACGATTGGTTAATTTTAAGAAATTTGAATTACAATTACGCTAATTAAAATGTTAATAACGGTTAAATAATTGAGATTACAATAAAATACTATGAGAACTTTCTTGCTCATTTATCACCCTTCATCCAGTACAAGAATGAATTCCAGCTATCCAACACTCGAGAAACTTTAATTACAATTACGCAAATTAAAATGTCAATAACACTTAGAGAATTGAAGCTACAATAAAACGCCGTAACACTTTCCTTATTCCTTTATCAGCCCATACCCATTTGTGATTGGCTAATTTAAGAAATTTTAATTACAATTACGCCAGTTAAAATGCCAATAACGCTTTGAGAATTGAAGTTACAATAAAAGGCTATTAGACTTTTCTCAACCCTTACCACCTCCTATTCAGTACGAGCATTAGATTCTCGGTTAATTCAATAAATTTTAAATACAATTATGCCTTTACTTCAATTGAAAAATGTAAATAACAACTCCATTTGCAACGATGTAGCGAAATGGGTGATACAAATTCTTCACGAAATTACATCTACATGCTAATTACATACTTGGATTATACGCCCAGTGTATTCAAACATTATTCGTAACTATCACAAGACATAAAATGTTTTATTTACGCAAATGTCAGACCTATACCAAAATATGGTGTGTTCCATTCACGTGACCTTCTATACTTCTCTGAAACAAATTATTGTTAAAAAGCTTGTACGTCATTTTACTTCATGCTAATCGAGTAAAAACTAGTAGAAATAGTCTTCATACTTGCTTCCTTGTAAGTAGAAGCTAACTAAGGGAGTACCATAGGTTAAAGTGATAGTCATAGTCAAAAGTTGGCTGCTATGTCACTCTCCTGTAAGAGAAAAGTAAATGTTTTAAAGCTGAAACAAATAACCAGGATTATATCGAAAAAAAAGGGTTCACTCCACAAAAATCATGTATTTAACATAAATCGTGTGTTTTAACGTGCCCTACATTTTTGTGTGGTAAGCTTTTATCTATCTCTTATGGTTTACTAGTTATAACAATTTATTCAGAATAAAAAAGGTCTTCAGAGATTATACTCAGAAAATTCAAGTTATACATTTTATTTGTCCGGTAAATATCTTTAATATGCAATATTCTAATCAAAATCGTTAGAACCATTTTTAGAAATAAAACTTTTCGAAAAAACGTTCCATGTAAAGGGTAGTTTGGGAGGGCTTTTCTCAAAAATCTTCGGGTCGCATACCTGGAAGATACTAAACTTAAATACCAAGTTTGGTAATTTACCGAATTTGCGTTTTGAGCTATGCTGCCCAGTCACACACATATACACACCAACACACGCAAACACACAGACATGCAGACACACACGAATCTTTTTCTAAAATGGATTATTTTGGATACAGGGGACCCTAAAAACATATATATTCCCAGTGAAAAATCAGCATCCGATTTTGGGTGGAATACAATACCTTCTCTATACACTATGTACAAAGTACGTGTAGAGAAAGTAAAAACAACAGCTAACACAATTTGAAATCACTTAGACTGCCTTCAACTAACTGAGCTGTATTCTCTAATTTTCAACACTGTACATTTTCAACAAGGAGATACCATAGTAAAACCAACAGCTAACATGGCTTGAAATCACTTAGACAGCCTACAACTGACTCAGAAGTATTCTCTAATTTCAACACTGTAGTATAAACTATAGCTTGAAGCATAACGTACCTTGACGATTATGCATAAATAAATACCTTCAAATGAAATACCATACCAAAATAACAGCTAACATTGCTTGAAATCACTTAGACGGACTACAACTGACACATCAGTATTCTCTAATTTTAACACTGAAGTATAAGCTATAACTTGAAGTACTCTCCACATAACTTGACAATTATGCATAAATAGACATCTTCAAAAATAAATACCATACCAAAAATAACAGCTAACATTGCTTGAAATCACTTAGACAGCCTACAACTGACACAGCAGTATTCTCTAACTTCAACAGAGAAGTATAATTTATAACTCGAAGCACTCATCACATAACTTGAGGATTGAGCATAAATAAACATTTTCATAAAAGGGGGGGGGATATTTAGTAGCCACTTATCACAATCGCTATGAAAGAAAGCCGCGCAAGGCTGCTCACCTCTTGGCTAACATATAACACAAGGGAAAACGGAAACATACTACCTATTACAAAAAGCGATGCATGATCTGACCAGTTCCAGACGATAAAGAAGGCTGGCGACATTTTGAACAAAACATCCTAGCCTATCCCCTTCAGAGCTTTCTGTTAGAAAAACATCATCACTTGGCCCCTCTAGGCTAAGAACAGGCAGATACACGCATTCCCCTTCCTTAGGTATACACTGAAGAAAACATGTTTTTTTTATGTGAGCAACTATATAAGCCTGAGGTCTGCAACATAGAGCTACTTATTCGATATAACCGCCGTGAAAAAGCATTCTTGAAAACAAACGTCAAAACTTTTGATGATATGAACGAATACAGGAGAGAGTGTGCTGAAGATTCGCATCATTATACATACTTTCACAAAGAATCGTGCAATGGACGAATGCATACGATTACATGCATATACCCTGCTTACCATAATCAGATACCTTCAAGGAATCCGTGTTCCGAAGACTGCTCTGTCTACAAGAAAGATATATTGTAAGTACAATACATTCACTTCTTTCTACTATTATAAGTACTACAAATGTATTCGAGTAATGATGGCTAATTCCAATACATTTTTATATATCTAGGGGTCGGAACACACAAGAGCTTCACGATTCAGATACCATAGATGCAACGGATATGTTTAGATCAGCACATGAGATTGAAGATCACTTAGAATTATGCAACGGTCGCACTCATGTGGTGATTTGTTCAAAACCCGCAGTGCATTATAGAATAACATCATACTTCATCTGCAACTCGACCTGTAGCGTGTATTGGTCAAGGCATATGAGACAAAGGTAATTACAAACTAAAAATACGACGAGTGGCCAGCACATCACACATTTATTTCTTGAAAAAATTAATAACCCTCATTGTTCTTTCCAGAGTTCGAGAGTCAATCCCGGTACCGCCAGAGCTCATAGACCCTGCTAGGACTGACGTTGACGAGGTGGATGTCTGCATTTCAAACCCATGGAACAACTGCCCTGTACAAGATTATGATGACATTCCGAATATGAGTACGTCGAATCAAGCATCAATGTGAGTATAATATATTGCTATTACATCAAGAAAGAAACTAACCTTATTTCCATTGCAGTGATCGAGTCAAAGGAAAACTAATAACATTTACTAATTTTCAATAATTCTAATGTTCCAGATCCAAGGAGATACAAGAGGAGAAAGACCCTTTTGTTAGTCATCTCAGGAAGCTGAGATTGCTGGAAGACCGTATGCACAATATTTGTAAACGAGAGGCAAGCATAGAGAAATATGAAACCCAGAGCAGACCAACTAAACGCATCCATCCCATTCTACATATCCAAAACAAATAATTCTAGTGTAGTGCTTTATTATGAACTACCAGTGCTTCTCAAAAGCAGTGATCCTAATGGCTTTGTATATACATGACATATATAAAGCGCGCCTATGACTCCCTAAATTCTGCATGTGCACAAAAGACAAAGTGCGCACATTGTGAATATATTGAAAAATATAGTGCTATAATATATTATTGCATTCATGAAAAAAATGAAGGCGCTAGACTCTTTTAATAAAATAAAACAAAGGATGAGTAGGATTTAAAAAGAAATGAAGATGTAAAGAAGCTGGCACATTTATAAGCAAACATTTATTTAATCTAACTAATGAAAATAAAACATTTTGAAGAGGCACGGACATGGAGAAGGAATGTAATGAAAATACTTATAAATAAAACTATTATGTACATATAATCCCACTAATGTTTTTATTCCACAAAAACAAATACAAATTTTCAACATCCTAATCCTTTGCATAATTAGGCATTTAAATTATCGATTACATGACAGGTGATAAGGGCTTGTAGGTGAATACCTCATTGTGTATAATCAGACAATTTAATATTGTAATTTCTGGTGACAGACGTCCTTCACGCTTTAAGGTTGAGAGCGAAAATACCCCTTTACACCAGCAAAACAGGAACACCAGGCTGAGTCGCAAATATCTAGAGGGCACTTCTGTTTACTAGCATTCATACAGGAAATAATCCGTTTCTTCAGCTTTACTTTTATCACACACTTCTCTAACAAGAATGTAAGTAATACATAGCTCGACCAATGAAAAACAGTTTCAATGCTAAAAACCCAATCAAGTTTACGGTAGAAGCCCATCTATAAAAGTGGAACAGGCAGATATCAGATAACTCAATTTAGAGAAAAGGTCTCAGCGCAGTGATTGGTAGGAATCATCTGAAAAACTACGAGCTACTTCGCAAAAAAGAAGATACCTAATCAATCAAGAACCTTGAAACGGCTGGTAGGATTTTTAAAAAATTCGCTCTCATTGTTCTTAAATGTATAATATACAGCGACAGCTTAATTTACTTATAATGCTTTTTCAGAAACTTTACTAGCTTCATGAGAAAAAATTGCATTACATAAGAACTTCATATATTTCTACAAAAGAGAATTTGTACAAGTAAGTTCGATACAAAAGGTTTTTCACACTGAATACACGATTTGAGGGCAACCGAACACTTAAAAAGCAAGTTTTAGACAAAGTATAGTGTGCGAGTGAGTGCATGTGAAGCAGCGTACCTCTAAAAATACACAAATTCGAAGTGACAATTGAAGTGCTTTGGCACATTAAATTTCTTATTTCTAATGTACAACGGAGTAACATGTAATGAAAACATTCTGCTATTATTTAGAATTATAAGCGTGAATTATATATAAAAGAAAATCTCATCTTAATGATGGGCGATTCGTTCAAGTCATGGGTGCAGGAGCACAAGGACACTATTCGGTTGAAAATACCAATTGAGCATTTTCAGAAAAATATTAGTGTTGTATGTGCAGTATAACTTAAACACTCAATTTTTATTGACTTCAGAGTTATACTACTTCAACTCTCTTAAACCGGAAGCGATGTTTCGTTTCATCTTTATTGGTTTACTCATGTCAATGCAAATCGTGAGGCCGCGCCATGGTCGAGTGGTTAGACTACTCTCCTCTCACCAAGGAGGTCCGGAGTCGACCCCAGGCAACAGCATGTGGGATTTGTTATGGACAAAGCGGCGCAGGGGGGCGGGTTTTCTCAGGTTTCCCCCTGCCATCACATTCCACCGGTGCTCCACGTTCATTCCATATATCAGTAGTGTCATCGCCTGCGGTGCCACAAGTAGTAAAAGCAGTCGTTAAACACATAAAAAGTGAACGAATTTCAATGAGAATCGCAGGGCTAAACATTATAAAAGATCAGACTAACCTAGTAATTTCCGCTAATGTCCCTAATTATATGGGGAACAATTGAATAAGAACATTTTTTTTTCTGGAAAATGTTTATCTTGAATAGCATGAAGTAACAGAAGAATATAATTATTTTAATATTGTCTATCATGAAATCTCAACCCTTGTGCACGCTTTGCTAAAGAATGTTTCCTTACACCTACATCACGCCGAAAAGAATACTACAGGTGAACTCATGGTTTCACTACAGAATTTCATGTCTAGTTCTTTATTACATTAAAACTCTTATAAAGTGAAGGAAATGAAAATCCATTTATGTTGATAGAACTAAACCGAACACGCAGTTTAAATGGTCACTCCTACAATCACTGCTTCTAATCAGATCTGCAATCATACAAAAACAAGGTTAAACATTCAATGCACTTGGTTATAATATCAGAAAATAAGACTGTCTCCGTGGTCAAACGGGTAAGTGAGCTGACTTCTCACCTGCAGATACCGGGTTCGATCCACGGCTAGGACGGCGAATTTTTCTTTAACCGCAATTACTCCCTATCCCCACAGAGTCTGGAAGGTATAAATGGGCATGTGTTTAGTAATATAAAAAAATAATTACCATAAAGTTCTAAACCTACACTAATACGAGTTGCTTCATAAGTCAAAGCCCCTATGTGACCATTGTATTGCAACAGGTCCCTAAAGAGATATAATTACACATTCATATATCTCAAGGTTTTTCTCAAGCTCACTCAACATCCAGGATTCACAAATATTAGTTTCTTATATTCTCTCTTTATAACATGGAAAATATTTTAGCATCTTCAATTTCTTCTTCTTCTTTTATTATTATTATTATTATTATTATTATTATTATTATTATTATTATTATTATTATTATTAGTTTGTCACATTTCTGGGAAAAAAACACGACTGTAACTCAAGTACAAAATTAAAAATCGAATGCTAGCAGTTTTGGTTTGTATGAGAACTGGTAAAATGACTTAAGGATAAACCCATGCGGATTTTATTATATAACGTTACAAACTTATTTGTTGCTTGCCAAGCGGTAGATCTGCGATCGATTCATAGTACGGGCATAGGAAGTTTTTTCCCCACCTAGGATACATGGACCGGGGTGCACTCAGCATCGCGAGGTCCCTGGAGGGGGCCAATTGAGGAGCTACTTGATGGAGAAGTAGCGGCTCCAGGTCATGAGGACAGCATTAACTGGTCAGGGGGGGGAGGGAGATCGAAGCGCAGTCCACGTCTCACCTCCTCAATAGTGCACCCCATCCATGACGTCTGTAACGGAGCGAGATGGGGGGACACAGCAGCAGTCCAAGGCTCTTAGCTGTGCAAGGGAGTCACAAGCTTATACTAAAAAGCCTGCGATTTTCACAATGCACACAATAATTTTCTTAATAAGTAACATTTAATTAGTTGACCCACCCTAACCTAAATAACCTAAATTAACCTAACCTTCCTAAACTAATCTAACATCATAGCCAATAATAAACATCAGACACACCACATTCATTATAGAAATACATTACAACATCATATGACATCATTTGTCAATTTTTCGCTCTATTACAGCAGAATCATTCATCTCACGCATATTCAAGAAGATTTCTTTTGACTGCTTCCCTTTGTAAGCTGCTTGCGAGTACATTAGCAATCGCAGCCGATCTACCAGAGAATTTACATCATCATAAGAAGATGTTTTATCTACACCGCTGACTTGGTCCAACCACTTCATTGCTGAGACATGTAGCTTCTCTTTAATCTTGAATAGTAATAATCATGGCTAACACAAGACTCGTGACTTTGAATTATATACATCATTAAATGATGTTGTCATGCATGTTGCATCAGGTAGGCAAATCACAGCACAGGCAAACACAATTGCAAATGAGATACTTGC
The DNA here is from genome assembly GCA_030762935.1 of Hymenopus coronatus. NCBI lineage: Eukaryota > Metazoa > Arthropoda > Insecta > Mantodea > Hymenopodidae > Hymenopus > Hymenopus coronatus. The sequence goes on from CM060898.1 coordinate 126,000,638, forward strand.
ACAGCATTGTGCAAAACATAACATAGAATTCTATCAGAAAATTACAAAAATAGTTGCACAATGCTAATTTAACAAATCAATGTATGATATCCTAAGGACAACCTAACCTCAGTCATCATATTCAACATAACGCAAGCAATAACATTATACGTTAAATGAAGAAAATCCATTCTGTATATATTAATTATGACAGACAATAGACACATCTTTATCTACCAATACGTTTAATTCTTGGAGAACTCTTCAAATGGGGTATACACTTTCCTAAAGGAACCGAAGTACATACCACTATCTGACCATTTCTTTCTCGAAGAGAGTATCCTGTTTCTTGGAAAGCGTATACCCCATTTGAAGAGTTCTCCAAGAATTAAACGTATTGGTAGATAAAGATGTGTCTATTGTCTGTCATAATTAATATATACAGAATGGATTTTCTTCATTTAACGTATAATGTTATTGCTTGCGTTATGTTGAATATGATGACTGAGGTTAGGTTGTCCTTAGGATATCATACATTGATTTGTTAAATTAGCATTGTGCAACTATTTTTGTAATTTTCTGATAGAATTCTATGTTATGTTTTGCACAATGCTGTGCAAGTATCTCATTTGCAATTGTGTTTGCCTGTGCTGTGATTTGCCTACCTGATGCAACATGCATGACAACATCATTTAATGATGTATATAATTCAAAGTCACGAGTCTTGTGTTAGCCATGATTATTACTATTCAAGATTAAAGAGAAGCTACATGTCTCAGCAATGAAGTGGTTGGACCAAGTCAGCGGTGTAGATAAAACATCTTCTTATGATGATGTAAATTCTCTGGTAGATCGGCTGCGATTGCTAATGTACTCGCAAGCAGCTTACAAAGGGAAGCAGTCAAAAGAAATCTTCTTGAATATGCGTGAGATGAATGATTCTGCTGTAATAGAGCGAAAAATTGACAAATGATGTCATATGATGTTGTAATGTATTTCTATAATGAATGTGGTGTGTCTGATGTTTATTATTGGCTATGATGTTAGATTAGTTTAGGAAGGTTAGGTTAATTTAGGTTATTTAGGTTAGGGTGGGTCAACTAATTAAATGTTACTTATTAAGAAAATTATTGTGTGCATTGTGAAAATCGCAGGCTTGTTAGTATAAGCTTGTGACTCCCTTGCACAGCTAAGAGCCTTGGACTGCTGCTGTGTCCCCCCATCTCGCTCCGTTACAGACGTCATGGATGGGGTGCACTATTGAGGAGGTGAGACGTGGACTGCGCTTCGATCTCCCTCCCCCCCCTGACCAGTTAATGCTGTCCTCATGACCTGGAGCCGCTACTTCTCCATCAAGTAGCTCCTCAATTGGCCCCCTCCAGGGACCTCGCGATGCTGAGTGCACCCCGGTCCATGTATCCTAGGTGGGGAAAAAACTTCCTATGCCCGTACTATGAATCGATCGCAGATCTACCGCTTGGCAAGCAACAAATAAGTTTGTAACGTTATATAATAAAATCCGCATGGGTTTATCCTTAAGTCATTTTACCAGTTCTCATACAAACCAAAACTGCTAGCATTCGATTTTTAATTTTGTACTTGAGTTACAGTCGTGTTTTTTTCCCAGAAATGTGACAAACTAATAATAATAATAATAATAATAATAATAATAATAATAAAAGAAGAAGAAGAAATTGAAGATGCTAAAATATTTTCCATGTTATAAAGAGAGAATATAAGAAACTAATATTTGTGAATCCTGGATGTTGAGTGAGCTTGAGAAAAACCTTGAGATATATGAATGTGTAATTATATCTCTTTAGGGACCTGTTGCAATACAATGGTCACATAGGGGCTTTGACTTATGAAGCAACTCGTATTAGTGTAGGTTTAGAACTTTATGGTAATTATTTTTTTATATTACTAAACACATGCCCATTTATACCTTCCAGACTCTGTGGGGATAGGGAGTAATTGCGGTTAAAGAAAAATTCGCCGTCCTAGCCGTGGATCGAACCCGGTATCTGCAGGTGAGAAGTCAGCTCACTTACCCGTTTGACCACGGAGACAGTCTTATTTTCTGATATTATAACCAAGTGCATTGAATGTTTAACCTTGTTTTTGTATGATTGCAGATCTGATTAGAAGCAGTGATTGTAGGAGTGACCATTTAAACTGCGTGTTCGGTTTAGTTCTATCAACATAAATGGATTTTCATTTCCTTCACTTTATAAGAGTTTTAATGTAATAAAGAACTAGACATGAAATTCTGTAGTGAAACCATGAGTTCACCTGTAGTATTCTTTTCGGCGTGATGTAGGTGTAAGGAAACATTCTTTAGCAAAGCGTGCACAAGGGTTGAGATTTCATGATAGACAATATTAAAATAATTATATTCTTCTGTTACTTCATGCTATTCAAGATAAACATTTTCCAGAAAAAAAAAATGTTCTTATTCAATTGTTCCCCATATAATTAGGGACATTAGCGGAAATTACTAGGTTAGTCTGATCTTTTATAATGTTTAGCCCTGCGATTCTCATTGAAATTCGTTCACTTTTTATGTGTTTAACGACTGCTTTTACTACTTGTGGCACCGCAGGCGATGACACTACTGATATATGGAATGAACGTGGAGCACCGGTGGAATGTGATGGCAGGGGGAAACCTGAGAAAACCCGCCCCCCTGCGCCGCTTTGTCCATAACAAATCCCACATGCTGTTGCCTGGGGTCGACTCCGGACCTCCTTGGTGAGAGGAGAGTAGTCTAACCACTCGACCATGGCGCGGCCTCACGATTTGCATTGACATGAGTAAACCAATAAAGATGAAACGAAACATCGCTTCCGGTTTAAGAGAGTTGAAGTAGTATAACTCTGAAGTCAATAAAAATTGAGTGTTTAAGTTATACTGCACATACAACACTAATATTTTTCTGAAAATGCTCAATTGGTATTTTCAACCGAATAGTGTCCTTGTGCTCCTGCACCCATGACTTGAACGAATCGCCCATCATTAAGATGAGATTTTCTTTTATATATAATTCACGCTTATAATTCTAAATAATAGCAGAATGTTTTCATTACATGTTACTCCGTTGTACATTAGAAATAAGAAATTTAATGTGCCAAAGCACTTCAATTGTCACTTCGAATTTGTGTATTTTTAGAGGTACGCTGCTTCACATGCACTCACTCGCACACTATACTTTGTCTAAAACTTGCTTTTTAAGTGTTCGGTTGCCCTCAAATCGTGTATTCAGTGTGAAAAACCTTTTGTATCGAACTTACTTGTACAAATTCTCTTTTGTAGAAATATATGAAGTTCTTATGTAATGCAATTTTTTCTCATGAAGCTAGTAAAGTTTCTGAAAAAGCATTATAAGTAAATTAAGCTGTCGCTGTATATTATACATTTAAGAACAATGAGAGCGAATTTTTTAAAAATCCTACCAGCCGTTTCAAGGTTCTTGATTGATTAGGTATCTTCTTTTTTGCGAAGTAGCTCGTAGTTTTTCAGATGATTCCTACCAATCACTGCGCTGAGACCTTTTCTCTAAATTGAGTTATCTGATATCTGCCTGTTCCACTTTTATAGATGGGCTTCTACCGTAAACTTGATTGGGTTTTTAGCATTGAAACTGTTTTTCATTGGTCGAGCTATGTATTACTTACATTCTTGTTAGAGAAGTGTGTGATAAAAGTAAAGCTGAAGAAACGGATTATTTCCTGTATGAATGCTAGTAAACAGAAGTGCCCTCTAGATATTTGCGACTCAGCCTGGTGTTCCTGTTTTGCTGGTGTAAAGGGGTATTTTCGCTCTCAACCTTAAAGCGTGAAGGACGTCTGTCACCAGAAATTACAATATTAAATTGTCTGATTATACACAATGAGGTATTCACCTACAAGCCCTTATCACCTGTCATGTAATCGATAATTTAAATGCCTAATTATGCAAAGGATTAGGATGTTGAAAATTTGTATTTGTTTTTGTGGAATAAAAACATTAGTGGGATTATATGTACATAATAGTTTTATTTATAAGTATTTTCATTACATTCCTTCTCCATGTCCGTGCCTCTTCAAAATGTTTTATTTTCATTAGTTAGATTAAATAAATGTTTGCTTATAAATGTGCCAGCTTCTTTACATCTTCATTTCTTTTTAAATCCTACTCATCCTTTGTTTTATTTTATTAAAAGAGTCTAGCGCCTTCATTTTTTTCATGAATGCAATAATATATTATAGCACTATATTTTTCAATATATTCACAATGTGCGCACTTTGTCTTTTGTGCACATGCAGAATTTAGGGAGTCATAGGCGCGCTTTATATATGTCATGTATATACAAAGCCATTAGGATCACTGCTTTTGAGAAGCACTGGTAGTTCATAATAAAGCACTACACTAGAATTATTTGTTTTGGATATGTAGAATGGGATGGATGCGTTTAGTTGGTCTGCTCTGGGTTTCATATTTCTCTATGCTTGCCTCTCGTTTACAAATATTGTGCATACGGTCTTCCAGCAATCTCAGCTTCCTGAGATGACTAACAAAAGGGTCTTTCTCCTCTTGTATCTCCTTGGATCTGGAACATTAGAATTATTGAAAATTAGTAAATGTTATTAGTTTTCCTTTGACTCGATCACTGCAATGGAAATAAGGTTAGTTTCTTTCTTGATGTAATAGCAATATATTATACTCACATTGATGCTTGATTCGACGTACTCATATTCGGAATGTCATCATAATCTTGTACAGGGCAGTTGTTCCATGGGTTTGAAATGCAGACATCCACCTCGTCAACGTCAGTCCTAGCAGGGTCTATGAGCTCTGGCGGTACCGGGATTGACTCTCGAACTCTGGAAAGAACAATGAGGGTTATTAATTTTTTCAAGAAATAAATGTGTGATGTGCTGGCCACTCGTCGTATTTTTAGTTTGTAATTACCTTTGTCTCATATGCCTTGACCAATACACGCTACAGGTCGAGTTGCAGATGAAGTATGATGTTATTCTATAATGCACTGCGGGTTTTGAACAAATCACCACATGAGTGCGACCGTTGCATAATTCTAAGTGATCTTCAATCTCATGTGCTGATCTAAACATATCCGTTGCATCTATGGTATCTGAATCGTGAAGCTCTTGTGTGTTCCGACCCCTAGATATATAAAAATGTATTGGAATTAGCCATCATTACTCGAATACATTTGTAGTACTTATAATAGTAGAAAGAAGTGAATGTATTGTACTTACAATATATCTTTCTTGTAGACAGAGCAGTCTTCGGAACACGGATTCCTTGAAGGTATCTGATTATGGTAAGCAGGGTATATGCATGTAATCGTATGCATTCGTCCATTGCACGATTCTTTGTGAAAGTATGTATAATGATGCGAATCTTCAGCACACTCTCTCCTGTATTCGTTCATATCATCAAAAGTTTTGACGTTTGTTTTCAAGAATGCTTTTTCACGGCGGTTATATCGAATAAGTAGCTCTATGTTGCAGACCTCAGGCTTATATAGTTGCTCACATAAAAAAAACATGTTTTCTTCAGTGTATACCTAAGGAAGGGGAATGCGTGTATCTGCCTGTTCTTAGCCTAGAGGGGCCAAGTGATGATGTTTTTCTAACAGAAAGCTCTGAAGGGGATAGGCTAGGATGTTTTGTTCAAAATGTCGCCAGCCTTCTTTATCGTCTGGAACTGGTCAGATCATGCATCGCTTTTTGTAATAGGTAGTATGTTTCCGTTTTCCCTTGTGTTATATGTTAGCCAAGAGGTGAGCAGCCTTGCGCGGCTTTCTTTCATAGCGATTGTGATAAGTGGCTACTAAATATCCCCCCCCCTTTATGAAAATGTTTATTTATGCTCAATCCTCAAGTTATGTGATGAGTGCTTCGAGTTATAAATTATACTTCTCTGTTGAAGTTAGAGAATACTGCTGTGTCAGTTGTAGGCTGTCTAAGTGATTTCAAGCAATGTTAGCTGTTATTTTTGGTATGGTATTTATTTTTGAAGATGTCTATTTATGCATAATTGTCAAGTTATGTGGAGAGTACTTCAAGTTATAGCTTATACTTCAGTGTTAAAATTAGAGAATACTGATGTGTCAGTTGTAGTCCGTCTAAGTGATTTCAAGCAATGTTAGCTGTTATTTTGGTATGGTATTTCATTTGAAGGTATTTATTTATGCATAATCGTCAAGGTACGTTATGCTTCAAGCTATAGTTTATACTACAGTGTTGAAATTAGAGAATACTTCTGAGTCAGTTGTAGGCTGTCTAAGTGATTTCAAGCCATGTTAGCTGTTGGTTTTACTATGGTATCTCCTTGTTGAAAATGTACAGTGTTGAAAATTAGAGAATACAGCTCAGTTAGTTGAAGGCAGTCTAAGTGATTTCAAATTGTGTTAGCTGTTGTTTTTACTTTCTCTACACGTACTTTGTACATAGTGTATAGAGAAGGTATTGTATTCCACCCAAAATCGGATGCTGATTTTTCACTGGGAATATATATGTTTTTAGGGTCCCCTGTATCCAAAATAATCCATTTTAGAAAAAGATTCGTGTGTGTCTGCATGTCTGTGTGTTTGCGTGTGTTGGTGTGTATATGTGTGTGACTGGGCAGCATAGCTCAAAACGCAAATTCGGTAAATTACCAAACTTGGTATTTAAGTTTAGTATCTTCCAGGTATGCGACCCGAAGATTTTTGAGAAAAGCCCTCCCAAACTACCCTTTACATGGAACGTTTTTTCGAAAAGTTTTATTTCTAAAAATGGTTCTAACGATTTTGATTAGAATATTGCATATTAAAGATATTTACCGGACAAATAAAATGTATAACTTGAATTTTCTGAGTATAATCTCTGAAGACCTTTTTTATTCTGAATAAATTGTTATAACTAGTAAACCATAAGAGATAGATAAAAGCTTACCACACAAAAATGTAGGGCACGTTAAAACACACGATTTATGTTAAATACATGATTTTTGTGGAGTGAACCCTTTTTTTTCGATATAATCCTGGTTATTTGTTTCAGCTTTAAAACATTTACTTTTCTCTTACAGGAGAGTGACATAGCAGCCAACTTTTGACTATGACTATCACTTTAACCTATGGTACTCCCTTAGTTAGCTTCTACTTACAAGGAAGCAAGTATGAAGACTATTTCTACTAGTTTTTACTCGATTAGCATGAAGTAAAATGACGTACAAGCTTTTTAACAATAATTTGTTTCAGAGAAGTATAGAAGGTCACGTGAATGGAACACACCATATTTTGGTATAGGTCTGACATTTGCGTAAATAAAACATTTTATGTCTTGTGATAGTTACGAATAATGTTTGAATACACTGGGCGTATAATCCAAGTATGTAATTAGCATGTAGATGTAATTTCGTGAAGAATTTGTATCACCCATTTCGCTACATCGTTGCAAATGGAGTTGTTATTTACATTTTTCAATTGAAGTAAAGGCATAATTGTATTTAAAATTTATTGAATTAACCGAGAATCTAATGCTCGTACTGAATAGGAGGTGGTAAGGGTTGAGAAAAGTCTAATAGCCTTTTATTGTAACTTCAATTCTCAAAGCGTTATTGGCATTTTAACTGGCGTAATTGTAATTAAAATTTCTTAAATTAGCCAATCACAAATGGGTATGGGCTGATAAAGGAATAAGGAAAGTGTTACGGCGTTTTATTGTAGCTTCAATTCTCTAAGTGTTATTGACATTTTAATTTGCGTAATTGTAATTAAAGTTTCTCGAGTGTTGGATAGCTGGAATTCATTCTTGTACTGGATGAAGGGTGATAAATGAGCAAGAAAGTTCTCATAGTATTTTATTGTAATCTCAATTATTTAACCGTTATTAACATTTTAATTAGCGTAATTGTAATTCAAATTTCTTAAAATTAACCAATCGTGTGTCTTGTACTTGTGCTGGGTATGGGCTGATAAAGGAATAAGAAAAGTGTTATGGCGTTTTATTGTAGCTTCAATTCTCTAAGTGTTATTGACATTTTAATTTGCGTAATTGTAATTAAAGTTTCTTGATTATTCGTGAAGTTAATTCTTGTACTGGATAGGGGATTATAAGGGAATAAAAACAGCTTTTATGTATAGCGAGTGTTATAATTGCATTCTACATTCAATCCTTTTTGAGGTTGTTTAATTATACATAGCAGTAAAGTCGCGTGGTTGCACCGCCGCTGAAAGTTCAGTGTAGGTCTCCGTGTAAGAACCGGTATTAAGATTTATAATGTCTAAGTGTTGGAATGATGTTGGCATTCTCAGTGTTCGAGAGGTCTCAGGTTGAATTCCCAGTTGAGGTGCCCTCTGCTCGTTGGAAACACAATCACTTCACCGCCAATTTGGTTTTGATATGATGAATTAGTAGGCCCCCCCCCCCACACTGAAAGTTGATTGTAGGTCTCCGTGTAAGAACCGTTATTAAGATTTATAACGTCTAGTGTTGGAATGATGTTGGCATTCTCAGTGTTCGAGAGGTCCCAGGTTCAATTCCCTGTTGGGTGCCCTCTGCTCGTTGGAAACACAATCACTTCGCCGCCAATTTGGTTTTGATATGATGAATTAGTAGGCCCCCCCCCCACACTGAAAGTTGATTGTAGGTCTCCGTGTAAGAACCGTTATTAAGATTTATAACGTCTAGTGTTGGAATGATGTTGGCATTCTCAGTGTTCGAGAGGTCCCAGGTTCAATTCCCTGTTGGGTGCCCTCTGCTCGTTGGAAACACAATCACTTCGCCGCCATATTGGTTTTTGATGTGATAAGTTAGTAGGTTTTATAAAAGCAATTCTCTCTCTTGCTATTTTTCATTTCATATGTTGGTATTGAATAATAAAGCTTTTAACATGTTCAATCGTGTGAGTGTTATAATTCCTTGCAAAAATATTACCGCTAACGCATGTTCAATTGATATCTAATAATTTATATCAAATATTCCACTCAGTAATTTTATCGAGTTTTTTCGCCATGACAGTTGAACTATGTTTGTATATTCAGATTCTTTGTGAAAAGTTAGACTGATTTGTCATGCAAATGAGCCTTGTAACTCTCGAATTGCCAGAGATAGAGAAATCCTACGTGTTTTTAATTAAAAGAGACTATCGAATTGAAATCAAAAGAATTTTGTATTTATGATCAGAGATTCAGATTCCTCGTGAAAAACTAGATCGATTTGATATGCAGATGAGCCTTGTAGCTCAAAAATTAGAAATTCGAGTGGGCGTGGTCAATCGATTAAATTGAATTTGATCTGTGAATGTGAAAGACGATTGTTCAAGTGATTAAGAACCCTGCAAGTAAAATCTTTTAGACAGGTGGTTTGGCAAAGGGGGAGGGGGTAGTAGCCAGCAGCACATACTTTGATTGACAGGTACATGGGGAAGCTTTTAGACTGTTGTCTTGGCAAAGAGGCAGCGCTGTGTGGGTGGTCTGTCGGCTGATGTTTATCTTAAGTGTTACATATGTACATGATGTTTTACATGGGCGGCATCCTTTGAGTCCCGAAATCCCCCTTTATGCCCTACTCGCTTGTTCTATATACTTCATGTTAATCCAGATAAACATTAGTTCCTTTAAGTAAAAATCTAATGTGTTCGATTCACATGACTTTCTCTACATCACCACAACAAATTATTGTTAAAAATCTTATGCTTCTAATTATTTCATGCTAATCGAGAAAAAATTGGCAGAAATAGTGGTATTACTTGCTTCCTTGTAAGCAGAAGCGAAATAAGGGAGTACATAGGTTAACGTGATACTCAAAAGCTGGTTGCTATGTGACTGAAGTTCTTTTGTTTCTATGGACACAAGTTGACAAATTCCTGTATGAATGAATGAATGAATGAATGAATGAATAAGTGTATTTATTAACATAGCAATATCATACATAGAATTTCAACAGTCGCACGGGTCCACAGACCGTACGTGCTTTTGTAATACACATTACAAGCAATATTAAAACAACAACCACAACAAAGAATTAAAAGAGTAAACACGAAAATAAAAAGACAAAGGAAATACACAGTCAAAAGCAATATTAAACAACAATAAAAATTAAGAGTGAATCCGAAAATAAAGATACAAAATATTCAAATATAGCAATTTAAATTTACAGCACAGTGTACACCTTCATAAATGCACCCTCTTATAATAGATAATTACACTTAAAAGACACATATACACATAATATATACAACCCTAGCATCACAGTGACCTAAGAATGACATAATATATATGTATGTAGAACAATGTAGTCACTTTTGCTTAGTTGATCTTATCCCCCCCCCCCCTTCTCTATTGGCAGCCTCCTCAGATCTCAGCTGTCTTGCCTTAAGTATAAATTTACCTAGCCCGTCCACGTTTTCCGTGCCTGCCAGTAGCGTCCAACATGCTTATCGTGGCAAATATTTTTCCCGCCATTCCTCCGTACCCCTACATCTTGCCAAGATGTGAGTCCACGACTCTTCCTCCTCGCAAATGGGACAGATTCTCGTACCATTCTCGTCAGAAATTTTCGTGCTCCTCCATGCTCCTAGTCTAATCCACGCGAGCCCCTCTCTAATGAGTTTGGTACCTGTTTTGATGTGTTGCTCCATACCCCACTCCGATTTCAGCCCAGACTGTACTTCTAATGACACCTTCTCTGTGCATTGCGCAATCATTTGCTGTCTGTCAATATGACAGAGACGTTTCTTAATTTTTCTCCAAATACTTCGCCTGTTTTCCTGCCCCACCATCACAATGTCTCCCATCCCAATGGTTTCCAACCCTTTCTTTAATTTTGATGCCCACGTCAAATTACCTTCCATTCGCAACTGTTCACGGTAGCAGACTGCCCTAATTAGATATTGGTTTCCGTGAACGATTCTCATCCAATATTTAACTGCTCTGATTTTGCACTCTATCGTTTCACTATGTACCCCGAATTCCCTCATTATTCCGCAGTTTGCCGTAGCCCTCCCTACACCCAGAATTCCTTTCAAAAATTGGGTCCTCACTTGATCCAGATTCCCTGTTTGTTCCCACCCCCATATTTCTCCTCCGTATGTCATCGTGGATCTAACTGTCGCTCCGTATACAGTTTCCATTAAGGTTATGGAGATATTCGGAATTCTGCAGCGTATCCGGAGAGCTTCCGCCGCTTTCACCCTTGCCTTGTGTTTCGCAATGTCAATGTGTTTTGTCCATTTTCCGTTCATTGTAAATGTGAGTCCTAAGTACACAAAGGATTTAACATTGTCCAGTATCTGTCCTGCATATGTCCAAGCCTCCTCCCTGCTATAAACACAACCCTTTTTGAAAGTCATTGCCTTAGTCTTATTCACATTAACTGTAAGTAGCCATTCATCGCAATAATTCTTAATTTTGTCCAGTCCCCGTTGCAATCCGTTTACTGTCGTAGAGCACAATACTAAATCGTCTGCGTATAAAAGTGTTGGGATCTGCAAATCCGCTACTAAAAGTAAGTTTTTCAAAGCTGAAACCAAAAACAAGGAATATCTAAAAAACGAACAACTCCACGAAAAAAAATGTATAACATAGAGTGTAGGTTTTAACGTGCTATACATTTTTTGTGTAGTAAGTTTTTGTCCATCTCTTATGGTTTAGCAGTTATGCAAAATTTCGTAAAATTCATCCAGAATAAAGTAGTCTTAAGAGGCTATTCGTAGAATATTCAAGATATATATTTTATTTGTCAGGTAAATATCTTTAATATGCGATCTTTTAATCAAAATTGTTAGAGCCATTTTTAAGAAAATAAAAAATTTCGAAAAATGTTCCATGTAAAGGGTAGTTGGGAGTGGGGGGATTTGTTTTGAAAATCTTCGTGTCGCATCCTTGGAAAATATGAAACTTAAATACCCAGTTTGGAATTCAACGGTCTTTTAGTTTTTGAGCTATGCTGTCCACAGACAGACTGACAGACAGACACATACACGGACATTTTTCTAAATTTGTTTTTTATTCAGGGGTCTCAAAACATATATTTCCGGTGAAATCTCGGAATCGTATTTTGGGTGCAATACAATACCTTCTCTATACACTAAGTACATAGTATGTATAGAGAAAGCAAAAAGGAAATACACTGGGCTAAAACGTTTATCAAATTTCTGTTTGTTTGTTTGTTTTTTTTTTTTTTGTAGCTTAATGTCCTGTTAACCAGGTTGGTCATATCGACATTGGTGAGATGATGGTCAAATGATCTGGGGATTCATAGAGCTTAAAATTACTCGGCATTCGTCTTCTCAGGATAAATGAAAACTCGAAAATAAAAACTTATCCGGGTAACTCACCCTAAGCGTGATTCGAACTCATGACCTGTTGAATGTTAGGCAGACACGCTACCACCACACTACACAGGTGGCAATTTTAAAAAGTTTCTTGCCATGTAGATGAAATCCGTTTCTTTGTGTTGCTAGGAGTTGACAAATTCCCATTTAAGTATTTTAAAACTGAAACCAATAACAAGGAATATTTTAAAAAATCGTAAAGTTCACGAAAATAATTCAGAATTTATTATTTTTTTGAGATTAATATTTTTCACAATCTTTCCTTTCAATAAGAACTCTTAAAAAACATTATATATTTAATTTAAATTATGTGTTTTAACAAGATCTACATTGTGTGAGTAGGTTGGTTTGTTTTTCTATCTCCTACGGTTTACCAGCTACGCAAAATTATACAAGTCATCCTGAATGAAGTGGTCTTCATAGCCTTTTCCCCCAAAAATTAAGATATATATCACGTTCACAGTGTATGTTAAACATATGGAATTTTAAAAAAACTACTTAGTCGTTTTTGAGAAAAAATGTTCGAAAAATGTTTCATGAAACGGAAATGGAGTTTTATTTATGGATGCTCTTTAACTGATGTAGTTCTCAGCGTCTCATTCTATACTGGGCATAATATACCACTGAATTTTGCTTAAAGGCCTCTTTATCAGCCTTGAGATTCTTTTACGTTCCGTTAATCTACGACCAGACCAACGGCTTTACTTCCCTTCTGAAGGAAGCCTTGCTAAGGATTAATACGCCCGCAAAAATGCATCATCCTCCGCCGGAATTAAACCCGCGACCTTGGGTATTGAATGTTTCATGGGATGAAGGATTTCCTTTAAAATCTTCGTGTCGAATCTTTGGAAAATACGGATCTTAAATACAAGTTTGTCTGGTGAAATCTGGCTTTCAAATGTTTGGGTGGAATGCAATACTTTCTCTATTCACTATATATGTATATTGTGTGTATTTGCTAGAAAAGTAAAAAATCTTATGTATTCCAATCACATGACTTTCTCTACATCTCTGCAAGAAATTATTGTTAGAAAGTTTATGCTTCTATTTACTTCTTGCTAATCGAGAAAAAATTAGCAGAAATAGTCTCATTACTTGCTTCCTTGTAAGTGGAAGCGAAATATGGGAGTATCATAGGTTAAAGTGAAGTCAAAAGCTGGTTACTAGGTGGCTGAAGTTCCTTTGTTTGTATGGACACGAGTTGACAAATTCCTGTATGAGAAAAGTACAAGTTTTTTAAACCTGAAACCAAAAACAAGGAATATCTCAAAAACGATCAACTCCTCGAAAAAAAAGTATGTAACATATAGTGTGTGTTTTAATGTGCTCTATATTTTTTGTGTGGTAATTTTTTGTCCATTTCTTGCGGCTTAGCAATTATGCAAAATTTCGTAAAGTTCATCCAGAATAAAGTATTAATAAATTTCATCTTCAGAGGCTAATCCCAGAAAATTCAAGATATACATATTATTTGCCAGGTAAATAAATTTAATATACGATGTTTTAATTAAAATCGTTTGAGCCATTTTTGAGAAAATCAAAATTTTCGAAAAACGTTACATGTAAAGGGTAGTTGGGGGTGTGGGGGGGGGTTTCTTGAAAATCTTCGTGTCACATCCTTTTAAGATACCAAACTTAAATACCAAGAAGGAGTGGTCCAATATTATCCCACTTCAGTATACATGCATACCATTGATGTGTGGGTAAGTATTAGATTCATAATAATGTGTAGAACGCCCACCAGATTGCACTCGTGATGTCGCCGATCGTTGTGGATAAGTTGTTACCAGTCAACTGCTGTGAGTCAGACAGTTAAACAAGACGTTCAGAGAGGAATACGAAGCACCGGCGACGCATCATCAGACAGCCTTTCCAGAATTTGACACATTTGACAGAGGCCGCATTATGGGACTGCATGAGGCGGGTTGGTCATATCCTGCAAGGCATGCTTCAGATGGGCCGATGTAGTTATCAATGGGTACAGGAGGGCAGCCAGTCACGTAGTGCAGGCTCGGGTCGACCAAGAAACACCACTCCGAGGGAGCACTGTCGAATGGTGCCCCAAGCATTACGGGATCCCATAACTTCGGCACCCGTCATATACTGGAGACTCTGCAACATCCTGTGAGTTCCCGCAGTGTCTCGATGACTCGCATCTACTTTTTAGTACCCTACCGCTCCATGCGCCGGGTGTCATTGACACCAGAACACCGACGCCTGCGTTTGGAGTGGTGCCGTGCTCGGGAGGTATGGACAGAGGACGAATGCGTCGCAACATGTTCAGTGATGGGTCCAGCTTTTCCATAACCTCCAATGACCATCGTAATCGGGTACGGCGGCGTCAAGGACAGAAAATACATCCGTCCTATATTTTGGAGAGATACTAAGGCGTAACCCTTTGGCATCCTGGTATAGGATATGCGTACAGGTCACCTTTAATACTACTTCGGCAGACCTTGACGGCACAGCGATACATTCTGCGTCCGCGCATCCTAACCTTTATGGCACAGTACCCTGGGGCAGTGTTCCAAAAAGATAATGCACGCCCACACACAGCACGTGTGTCACTGCCTAGAGCATGTTGAGGACCTTCAGGGGCCAGCAAGGTCCCTGGACCTCTCCGTCATTAAGCACGTGTGGGATGACTTTGGAAGGGGACTTCGTCCCAGTACCAACCTGCGGAATCTGGAGGGACAACTGCAACACCTGTGTACAAACTTGCCTCAGGAGAGTATCCATAGGCTGTTTGACACGTTCCGAACCGCAGAAGAGCATGCACACCCTACTGACCTGGCGCCCACATTCCACCTGTAACTGCCAACGGCCTCAGCTCATATTGTAATCAGTTCAATAAAGGTATATGATATTTCATTATATGTAGTTTCATTCACTTCTAACCACTCCTTCTGGGTGCGTAACTTTTTTTGTCAGGCAGTGCCTATTCAATCTTAATATATAATCCGGCTTTAGACTCAGATTTCATGTTCATATATATGTAATGTTTTATCCAGTATTTTACGAGGGTTGGAATTTTAATATGGCCGTTATTTATTTACAGCTGATAAAAAGAAGTACATATTACAACGTTTTGCTGCCGTTTAAAATAGTTACCAGAATTATGCACAAGGAGCTGCAGCGATCTGGAAGTCGTGGGATTCCTTTAGCAGCATCTGTTGGGTTAATAGTTTGAACGAAGCGGCCTACTGCCGACAAATCTTTGGAACAGTTCTAAATCGAATACCACGAAGTGTTCCTTCATCTTCTGAATTAGTCAAAGTCATAAGGACTTAGTCTGGGAAGTAGAGCACTTTCCAGCCCCTATGGGTCATCACGAAGCTGGCAATCACGTTAGAACCCCAGCAATGCGAAAGTTATGATGTTCCTCATGTACCACTGTGGTGATGCCATCCTAACGCATTACAATGTGTTTCAACGTAAATAAGTACCGCTTAAAAATATGTGATGTGTTCCGCTCACATTACTTTCTCTGCATTTCTACCATAAATTATTGTTAAAAACATTATTCATCTATTTACTGAATGCCAATTGAAAAAAAAAAACTAGCAGAAATGCTCTTATCACTTGATTCATTGTAAGTAGAAGGTAAATAAGGCAGTACCATAAGCTAAAGTGAAAGTCAAAAGCTGGTTGCTATGTGATTGAAGTTCCTTGGTTTGTATGGACAAGAGCTGACAAATTCCCGTATGAAAAAACTATTTTAAAGTTGAAACTAATAACAAGGAATATCTCAAAAACGGGCAACCTAACGCAAAAAATTTATACAAACCAATTGTGTGTTTTAATGAGCTTTACATTTTTGTATGGTAAATTATTGTCTATCTCTTACGGTTTGTGAGTTATGCAAAATTCCGCAAAATTAATCCAGAATAAAGATGTCTTCAGAAGCCATTTCCAGGAAATTGAAGATATGCATTTTATTTGTCATATAAATATCTTAAATAGGTATAACAGAATTTAATTAAAACCGTTTGAGCCATTTTGAGAAAATAATATTTTTCGAATTTTTTCCATGTTAAGGGTAGTTGAGAGACGGGGAATTTCTTGAAAATCTTCGTGTTGCATCCTTAGAAGATAACAAACATAAATACAAAATGTTGTATTTAACAATCTTTTGATTTTTGAGCTATACTGCCCACACACGGTCATTTTGTCTAAAAAAAAAGTTTTTCTTTTTTTTTTGATTCAGAGAGTCTCAAAATATGTATTTGCGGTGAAATCTCGGTATCGAATTCTTAGGTGCATACAATACCTTCTCTATACACCATGGACATAGTACGTAAAGAAAAAGTAGTAATATTTGACAATAATCGAAGCCATTTTGTAACTAATAATCCACTGTTTCGAAAGCAAATTATTTTAAGCACATAAACAAATAGCTGAACTGTGTTTCTTTCTGTCTCACAGTCAAGTGTTTAGTCTTCATGGCTAACGATGTAACAAATTTCGTTAGCTTATAATAGTAAAAAAAGAAAAATAAGTAATAAATAATAATAATAACAGTGAAACTGTGAATTGCTTTGATTCAAAACGCTTTTAAGTGCAGGAAATATTGGCTTTCATTCTTTTCTAAGAAATTTGTTTAAAAATATTTAAGTTTCCTAAAATTTAATTTAAAATGGGGTTAATATTAAGCAATTTTCGGTTTCTTTTACTCAAAAACAGCTATAAAACAGAAATACTGGACTAAGATGTTTTATTCATTACAAAAGTGGTCATAGGTTAACTTCCTATCTGCATAGAAAATTCGCCGCAAAATATCAAATCAATAGAATACCCCATTTTGTAGCATATAGTATCCACAGCTATACTGCGTATTCATATTTTGTAAACTATTTTGAAAAAAGTGAAAACCCCGTTAAATACCAAACTTGGTATTTATCTTTAGTATCTTCCATGACACGAAGATTTTCTGAAAATTCCCTCAGCCACAAAATACCTTATACGTGGAAAAAATTTTGAAACTCTTGTTTTTCTCAAAAATGACTATAATGATTTTTATTAAAATATCTATAGTTGATTTGTTGACATCACAAATAAAATGTATATATTTTAAGTTTCTGGGAATAGCATCTGAAAACCTCTTTATTCTGAAGGAATTTTGTAGAATTTTACATAATGGTTGAAGCGTAAGATAGAGACAAAAACTTGCTGTACAAAAATGTATATTTAGTTAAAAACACATAAATGGGAAGTTGACAGTTTCTGAGAAAGTCTTTGTTATTGGTTTCAATTTTAAACAACTTAAACTGTTCTCAAACGGGGAAATGGCATTTTGTTTTATCTTTTTACTTTCGCTAGCCCCGTATGTACAATGTACATAGGGATAGAGAAGTATTGTATTCCACCCAAAAATTCGATACCGAGATTTCACCGGAAATATATGTTTTAGGACCCCCTGTATCCATAAAAAGCATTTTCAGAAAAAGGCCCGTGTGTGTGTGTGTCCGTGTGTCTGCGAACACGATAACTCAAAAACAATAGTAACTAAAATACCAAACTTGGTATTTAAGTTTAGTATCTTCCAGGGATGCGACACGAAGATTTTGAGAAAAATCCCCCCACCCCAAACTACCCCTTACATGGAACTTTTTTCGAAAATTTTAATTTTTTTAAAAATGGCTCTAACGATTTTGATTAAAATATAGTGCGTTAAAGATATTTACCTAACAAATAAAATGTATATCTTGAATTTTCTGGGAATAGCTTCTGAAGACCTGTTTATTTTGAATGAATTTTGCTTAATTTGGCATAACTGGTAAACCGTAAGAGATAGACAAAAACTTACTGTACAAAAAATGTAGTCTTTTTTAAAATACACAAGTTATGTCATATACATTTTTCTCGTGGAGCTTACCGTTTTCGAGGTACTCATTGTTATTAGTTTCAGTTGTGAATTACTTATACTTTTCTCAGACGGGAGTGTCCGTTTTTCTTTTGTTCTACTCCTGACCAACTTCTTCCTACTTATACAGAACTAAGTAATAAGAACATTGTGCTAATGAGTACCACGATTAGCAAGGTGCAGAAAGAAGAATTATCATACGTAAGAAGTTTGTAGAACAGTTAGAGAAAGTCATGTGAGTGTAACACCTCAAAATTTTTGTTTTACTGTAGGCCATGCAAAGAGACCCAAACTTTCAAGTAGGGCGAGTTTTAAAAGATTTGACTATCGTTTTAGCCTAGTGTATTCGCTTATTTTCCTTGTGGTTAAGGAAAGCAAGTAATAAGACATTGTGTAACAGTGAGAAAGTCATGTGATTGGAACACAGCACAGTTTTTATTTTATTTAGGAAGAAGGGAGAGGTTTATTTCCGGTGAAATCTCAGTAATATGACATTTTTAGGTGAAACGCAACACCTCCGTCGCTTAATATGCGCTAGAGTGGAGAGAATAAAAAAATCTGTGTTCCATTCACATGACTTTCTCTTTAACGCTGTAAAACTACACTAGACTAAAACGATAGTAAAATGTTGTAAAAAGCTGGTTGCCATGTGGTTGTATTCGTTTCTATGGAGGGTGTGAGAAAAGTTTGAAGTATTTGAATCTAGAACAAAAACATTGAATATATCGAAAATGGTCATGTCCACGAAAAAAGATATATGACATAAATTGTACGTTTTAAAGAGATCTACATTTTTTGTGTAGTAAGTCTTTGTCTATCTATTACGGCTTACCACTTATGGAATATTCAGCACAATTCATTCAGAATAAAGAAATATTTAGATGTTATTCTCAGAAAATTCAAGATGTACATTTTATTTGCCATGTAAATATCTTTAATGCACGTTATTTTAATCAAAATCGTTACAGTCATTTTTAAGAAAATCAAAATTTTCGAATGTTTCCCCATGTAAATGGTAGTTTGGAATGAGGAGTTATTTCTCAAAATCTTCCTGTCGCATCCCTGAAAGATACTAAACGTAAATACCAAGTTTGGTATTTTACCGTCTTTTCGTTTTTGAGTTATAGTGTTCACAGACACACGGAAACACACAGAGGACCTTTTTCTAAAAATGTTTTTTTTTGTTACAGGGGATCCTAAAACGTGAATTTCCGGTGAGATCTCGGTATCGAAAAAATGAAATGTTTTATTCATGGATAGCATCATCTTGCCTTTATTCTCATGGAAACAATTTTTTCATTTCGATGTCACAAATTTGTTATGTCTCGGAGCAGCTGACGACTAACTCAATAACTCTAGTCTATGTATTGGGAACCTAAAATGTATTATCATATGCTTAGTGACCGAGGAAACCCACGAAAATAAATCGGGATGAATTTGGAAAGCAAATGTTACAATTTATTTTTACCGATGGAAAGTGACCTCGGAATCATTTTTCTGGTGGTTGGTACAATTATGTAGCATAGAAGGACACCATGTTAATTATTAAACCCTAATACTCCACCTCTCTTTTAAAGCCTTCTAAACGTACTGAACATACGGCAGAAAGTATGTTTGCCACTCACCGATGCGCGAGGTTTCAATTAGAGACAGCAACACCAGCGCCAGCGGTGAGTCTAGGTAATATATTCCACTCACTAACCGACTGATTTCACAGCCCCTGCCGCGATACTACCAGCTCTCACAGAGCTATCTGTTGTTCTGTATACACACTATGCCTGCAGAACTTCCACCCGACACATAAACGTTTATGATCTGTTCCATATCTATAAGAAAAAATCTCGATGTTTCATTCACATGACTTTCTCTACATCTCTGTGATAAATTGTTGCTAAAGAGCTTATGCTTCTATTTACTTCATGCTAATCGCGAAAAATTAGCAGAAATATTCTTATTACCTGCTTCCTTGTAAGTAGTAGGAAAATAAGGGAGTACCATAGGTTAAAGACATAGTCAAAAGCTGGTTGCTATGTGATTGAAGTTCTTTGTTTGTATGGATTGGAGTTGACAAATTCCTGTATGAGAAAAGTAAGAGTTTTTCAAAGCTGAAACCAAAAACAAAGAATATCTAAAAAAATATTAACACCATGAAAAAATGTATATAATAAATTGTGTGTTTCAACGTGCGCTACATTTTTTTGTGTGGTAAGTTGTTGTCAATCTTTAACGGTTTTGCAGTTATGCAACATTCCGTAAAATTCACGCAGAATAAAGTAGTCTTCAGAGACTATTCCCAGAAAATTCAAGATATAGAAACATTTTATTTGTGAGGAAAATATCTTTAATATACGATAGTTTAATAAAAATCGTTAGACCTATGTTTAAGAAAATCAACATTTTCAAAAAAAGTTCCATGTAACGGTTGGGGTGGGGGGATTTTCCTGAAAATCTTCGTGTCACTTCCTTCAAAGATGCCAAACTTAAATACCAAGTTTGGTATTCAGCAGTCTTTTAGTTTTTGAGCTATGCTGTGCAGAGACACACAGACACACACATATGCACACACACACGGACCTTTTTTTGAAAATGCTTTTTTTTGGATTCAGGGGGACCCAAAACATGTATTTCCGCTGAAATCTTGGTATCCAATTTTTGGGTAGAATGCAATAACTTCTCTATACACTATGCACATAGTATGTGTAGAGAAAGTAAAAAATTAGTTGCCATGACTTTGCTCCAACCCTCGTGCGTGTGTGTGCGTCTGTGTGCGTGCGTGTGTGTGTAATGTGGGCAGTTCCCCTATATTGTAGTGGGGTTCTTTTCTCCACAAGGTCTTCTACCATGAGTTCTCCCTGAGGATTTAATCTCTCTATGTGCTTGGCCTGAAAGACAAATACATGAGAACTAACTAGTGAGCACTGTTATAATACTTGAGAACTGGAGGGGTAGATTGCATACCACCTCTGTGAAAGAGTTTCGCTAAGACTGGCACATAAGGAAAAGCTAAACCAATTACATTATTCGGCATTCTAGAGGAAGGGGTAAACGAGTAAACGGAACAAAGCTAAGGTACTTACATATATAGAACTGTCTGTTTGTGAACACAGAACTGAAGTGAGTGTGAGAGGAAGATTAAACTTATTGCCGCTATCGAACATGAATTGCCAAACCAATATTAAGGAAACGATAGATTAGTGTAGGTATGGATGAACGAGAATTCATGGAGTATTTGTAGAATTTGAATTATTCGCTTAGGTCATCTAACATTTCTGGTATTATTCGGAGCTGTATTTCAGTTCTGTCGTCCAACCAAATATCTAAGGTTAAACTTTCTGCTGATGGACTGAATACGTAGTTAATGTTTGAAAGGTGAAGCATGTTCTGACGGATACTGCTTTTTACGGCAAGAGAAGCCCGTAAATAAATAATGCGATAAGTGAGTGGGTAACTCCATATGCCAAAGCCATTTCTATATTTCACTACGTGTTTGCCTTTTGCCAAGATCCACGTTACTTCACATTTTGAAACGGCATCATTGATTAGTAATTCAAAACAAATTCAACTGCCTCTTCCGGCTGACTGTGCGGAAAATTCGTTGTGTGTAATTAACACTTCCATTCGCTTACGTCGGAAACACATTTCATCGCCTAGAGTTTGGGTATGCCTCTAATTCTCTACAGTTTATGCATGTATTGTAAATGTAAATAATGAAACAGACTGAACATTTGGGGTTCTAACCAAATTTAACTTTCTCTACACGTACTATGCACATACATTCCACCCAAAAATTCCATACCGAAATTTCAACGGAAATAGACGTTTTAAGATCTCCAGTATCCAAGGAAAGCATATTTAGAAAAAGGTACCTCGTGAGTGTTCGTGTGTCTATGAACACAATAACTCAAAAACAAAAGTCGGTAAAATACCAAATTTGGTATATAAATTTAGTATTTTCCAAGGATGGGACATGAAGATTTTGAGAAAAACTCTCCCACCCGAAGCTACACTTTACATAGAAAAAAAAAATTCGAAAATTTTCATTTTCTTAAAAATGGCTGTAAAGGTTTTGATTAAAATATCGCATGTTAAAGATATTTGCATGACAAATAAAATGCATATCTTGAATTCTTTGGGAATAGCATCTAAAGGCCTCTTTATTCTAGATGAATTTTGCTGGATTTTGCGTTGCTTGTAAACCGTAAGAGATAGACAAAAACTTACACCACAAGATATGTAGATCTCGTTGAAACACACAATTTATTTCATATACATTTTTTTCGTGGAGTTGACCATTTTTGAGATATTCCTTTCAGACCATATTTTATATTGGTAATAGGGAATAAGGTCGTCTCCTTAGCGCGGTGGTAGCGCAGCTGCTTACCAAGCGGGAGACCTGGGTTCGATCCCCAGTACCGGCGTGGGGATTTTTCCCCTGCTGGGAGACCTGGCCCGGGGTGCACTCAGCCTCGTAAGGTCTCTGGGGGGCCAATTGAGGAGCTACTTGATGGAGGTGTAGCGGCTCCAGGTCATGAGGACCGTATTAACCGGCCGGGAGGGACTCGAGGAGCTGACCACGTCTCACCCTCCAATACTGCAACCCATCCATGACGTCTGTAGTGGATTGAGATGGGGGACGCAGCGGCCGGGCGGTAGGCCAAGGTTCCCCGTGAGCTGTCGTGTCATGGAGTTATAATAGGGAATAGGAAGACTTAATCTATAGTCAAATCTTTTTAAATATGGTCACTTTATAATGCCATCGAATTTCCGTTCTCTTTGCTTGACTAAAAGAAAATAAAACGAATAATGACTTCCTATTTCAGAAAATTATTAAATCCAATAACAAAGAAGAATAACAAGAAATTGCATTTGCACTTGAAATAAATTTTGTACTTTAAGAAGATATGCCTGTTATGTTGTACAATTTTGTCTCTCTTACGATTACCAGTTGTACAAAAGTCATTCAGAAAGATGAGGTTGTCGGACGCTAACCTCACGAAATTCAAGATATACATTAAATTTGTCATTAAAATAACTGAAACATATAGTATTTTAATCAAAATCCTTCGGGCTATTTAGAGAAAACAGAAACTTGCGAAAAGTGTTGCATGTAAAGGGGTGGGGGTATCAAGATCTCAGTGTAGTAATTCTCGAAGATACTAAAATTTATAGAAAGTAAATCGTAATCGTTGTACAAAACAGATATGTTTAATTTCAGGGTGGCAACCTAATAAGCTAACAAGAGGAATTTATAATGTGTTTCAAATGTGAAAAGATCTACACTGCAGCGAATGAGACGCGTTATCGTGTTCTGCTTTGCCAGGTCGCTTCAATCGCACACTGAGCATGCAAATCTGCCTGGCTATATGTTTATTCACGTGTATTGTGAAAACTATTTGAGCTAAAATTGTGTGTTTTTTACGGTTCTGCTACGAACATTACTTCGTATCTTCCATCTGGATTATTTGTTGCAAAATTTAAATGTTTTGTCCTAGCGCAAGTTGTATTTATAAGAGACGGAATCAGTTAGCTCGTAAATCCCCAGTTAAGCGCGAATGCAATGTCAACACGGCAGCAATGCTGTGGCGCTCAAGGATAAACATCATCCCATTTGAAAGTCACTATAGTTTAAAAATTTCATTCATTATGGATCATCTTTCAGCTCAAAAGTTTGGCCTCTAACTTTTAGGCCGCATTCTCGACTATAGAAGTACAGGATGTGTGTGTTTGTATGTGTGTGTTGTGTGTGTGTGTGTGTGATGACGGAGGGGATTCCACACTGTAGCCATATGCTTATTGTACGTCAGAGGATAAGACGAGATGAGAGTAATTTCTGCGGGCGGCCAGAGTCTGACGACGGAGAGGGATCCACCGTGGAGGGTCCCCAAGAGTTTTCAAGCAGTTCATCTCAAAGCGGGGAGTGCTAGGAGAATAAATTCGAGGATGATATTTGTGATAATTGTAAAGTACACTGCCGGTGCAGTGTATAGGGTTATTTTAGCTGAACTGATAGTAATGATGGTAACGAGGTAGGTGATGAAGAATGGGTATAAGGGAGAAGAAGGTGCCGATGTAGTGAGTAGGATTATCATTGTGAGTTTATAGTTATAGAGTGAGCGAGGAAGGATATGACAATTACAAAAAAATAATCTGTTAGTATACTGCAATAGAAACATTAAATATTGAATTATATAAATAAAATAATGTGGAAAGTAAACAGGTAAACATGTAAAGTTGCTGGATTTCCAGTAATAATTTTGCTTTAGAATAACAGCTGGAAACCAGTTGTAAAGTTGCTGGATTTCCAGTAATAATTTTGCTTTAGAATAACAGCTGGAAACCAGCTGTAAAGTTGCTGGATTTCCAGTAATAATTTTGCTTTAGAATAACAGCTGGAAGCCAGTTGTAAAGTTGCTGGATTTCCAGTAATAATTTTGCTTTAGAATATTTTGTTTATTATATTATTATAATATTTTTTTCTTTTTAAAAATCTAGATCCTTGCTTACTGATTTTAATTTGAAATTTTAGTTTTTAGATTGGTTAATTATCGGAAAAACTTATACAATATATGAACATTGTAATTGTCGTTTTTGGAAATATATTTAAAGTTTGAATATATTTCCCTGTATAGCATCCTAGGTGTCGGGTAGCATATTCGGATTTATTTAATTTTATTCCGCGCCCCAGGTCTGACCAATCTCTGTGCGTCTAAAGACAACTTCCAAAGCTAAGCCGCAGTGGGGGCTGTACTTCGAGAGCACAGTCACCGCCACGGTAGGGCGCCACTACGGCAGGCAAGATTGCAGGTTCTGGTTCAGTTTTAGACTGAGTTTTTCATATTGTTTACTGAGGTAATATGGCTGATCTAACAGGGGGTGTGACAAGAACTTGGCGGCTCTTCTCTCCAATATATGACACGGGTAGAGAGGTATATGCTGGAAAAAAGAGCCGATTTTCAGAAATTCCATGTTTACCCCTTATTTATAGTAAGTTAATTTACTAAATTAACCTAATGTAACCTAGCCTCGACGAAATCTAGAAACCTTCGTTCACAGCGGTTCCCTAAAACCTCATATCCGTTTTTCAAGAAGTACTTATAAAACACTAGAAAACCCCGCGTCTTATATTGGAAAGATGTACCGCCATGTTCCTTTGTCACACCCCCTGTGACGTCAGCTTTCCTGCAGAGATACTTTCTCAGTAACCAATAGGAATTGCTCAATTTAATACTGAACTAGAATCAGCAACCTTGCCAACCGAAGTCCTCGCCGACATCTCCAACCCTGAAAGAGACGGTTGGATGAACTAGAGATGCAATGAAGAAGCAGAAAGTTCGGGGGAGTGAAGAAGCCAATCGTCCGAAAAGACGCCATGTTCTCAGTCACCTTCCTCGGTTTTGTTGTTGTTTTTTTTTAAATAAAATACAGTTCCGGATTCTTGTCGGGACACCGGCGCAATATTCCCTTTTCTTTCTACTTTCTATAGCACACATGTGCAGTGTACATAATGGATAAAGAAGGTATTGTATTCCACCCAAAATTCGATGTCTAGATTTCACCTGAAATATATGTTTTGGAGTCTCCTGAGACAGAAAAAAACATTTTTAGAAAAATATTCTTGTGTGTCTGCGTACGCACGCGCGGTTGTGTATGTATGTGTGTGTGTGTGTGTGTGTGTGTGTGTGTGTCTGTGGACAGCACAGACGAAAAGACCGATAAATACCAAACTTGTTATTTAGGTTTAGAGTCTTCCATGAATGCAACACGAAGATTTTCAAGAAAATCACTTCCATCACAAACTACCCTTTACATGGAACACTTTTCGAAAATTTGGATTTTCTCAAAAATGCTTTTAATGATTTCGATTAAATTCCGATATATTGAAGATATTTATATACCAAATAAATTGTATATCTTGAATTTTCTTGGAATAGCCTCTAAAGCCCTATTTATTCTGAATGAATTTTGCTGAATTTTATGTCATAAATATTTTTTCGTGAAACTGACCATTTCTGAGGCATTCCTTGTTATTTATTTCAGCTTTTAAATACTTAACTTTTTTCACACGAAAATTTGTAAACTCCTGTCCCTCCATATTTCAGCCACTTGACAACCAGCTTTTAAAAGATTTGATTATTGTTTTAGCGTAGTGTATTCCCCTATTTCCCTTCAGGTTACAGGGAAGCAAGTAACTAAGACAATTTTTATTTCTATTATCATATAGTAAATTTGGTACAGTGGTGTAGAGAGAGTCATGTGATTGGAACACATTAGTTTTTTTTTTTTTTTTTTTTTTTTGTTCTACTGCTAGCCAAGCAAAGAAGCGATTTTCAATCACAATCGCATAACAATAGTTTTTAAAACATTTGACTGCTGTAGCGTAGTGCATTCCCTTGGTTCCCTTCTACTTGTAAGGAATAAGTAATAAGAATATTCTGCTAATGTTTATCTCGATTAGCATTGTGGAAAAAGAAGTATAATCTATTGTAAAGAGTTCGTAGAGCAGCTAGGGAAAGTCATGTGAGTGTAGCATATCAGATTTTTCCTCTTTTTTCCTTTTCCCAACATTTCTTGTTTGTTTGTTTTTTCTATTTGTTTACCTTCTTTTTTTTTTTTTTTTTTTTTGCTTCTAATACAAACACATATACACATTTACAAATACAGAAACAGCTATACCCAAGGCAGGACTCGAACCCACGATCCCCTGCGCCACGAAGCCATGGGGAGCGGCGGTTGGGACACGTGGAGTTGCAGAATCCGCCACTGGTTTACAAGTGCGTCCCTTGAAGGCTGCCTGACAACTGACTGACCGCAGCGCCACTTTTTATTGCTGTTCGGCCTTATCTTTTTATATTTCGTCTCTGTTGCAAGGCTCGATTTAGAGTCCGGTACAGTCATTTCTGTAAATATGGTGCCGCTTGTGGCCAGTTTACTGCAGCTGTTTCCGCAATGGGGCCACTAAAAACAAAATAACTGCTTACATCAAGTTAAATTGCTTCCGAGTGCGTCTGGCTGCAAGAGCAAGCCAAGAAACCCCGCCAGCATACGATAAGGGATAGGAGTAGCCAAACCTAATGGGCGGGCCATATCCCGCATTCTCATTTTGACGTCATTCCAGCTGCAAGTCTGTATGTGTCTCTTTTTACTTTCTCTACACATACTATGTACATAACGTTTAGAGAACATATTGTATTGCAACCAAAAATTTGATACAGAGATTTCACCAGAAATACACATTTTAGGATCCTTGTAACCAAAAAATCTGACGTGCTCCATTTAAATGACTTTCTATACATCTCTGTAACAAATTACAGTTATAAAGCTTATTCTCCTATTCATATTATCGAGATAAACAGAAAAGCTTTCTTGTAAGCAGAAGGGAAATAAAGGAACACACTAGGTTAAAATTATAGACAAATCTTTTAAAAGCTGGACACACACGGATCTTTTTCTAAAAACGGATCTTTACTTTCTCTACACGTACTATGTACATAATGTATAGAGAAGGTATTGCATTCCATCCAAAAATTCGATGTCACCTGCCGTGGTGTAATGGTTACCATATTAACTTGATTCACCCAAGGTCAGGCGTAAAAATCCTTAGCATGGCAAGGGAAGTAAAGCCGTTGGTCCCGTGTCGTAGATTTACGGCACGTCAAGTACCTCAAGCTGATGGAGAGGCCTCTGAGCAAAATTAAGTGGTCTTACACGCCCAATTTAGAATGTGACGCTGAGAACCACAGTAGTTAAAGATGCTATCTCACAAAGCTAATGAGAACGCTAATTTCATTCTTATAACTATTTTGTTTATGTTTCATTATCATTAGAAGGCAGTGCTAAAATATTAGATTCAATACTATAATTTGTCCTAAATAAAAAAAAAAATACCCGAAATCTCGATTAAGTTAATTTTTCAAATGTGTAATTTCAGACTGAATCACAATCCCGCAGGTTGCAAAAAGGAATTTTGCAAAAGCGTTAGAACATAAAGAATATTAATAACCGATTCTAATTTTAGATTTGTTTATAAATTATTTCAGGAAGCACAGACCATACTCTCTTGTTGTGCACATATTAATATACGATACCTATCTTATCTAACTCAAATATACCACAAATACTGATAGAAAATGTTTACTTAACATCTTGAATATAGTTTACTGAAGAGGAATACAGGTACCTAATTTCACTGTAATGTACCTAATTTTATGCTGTACATACCATCTCTGATAATCCAATATTGCATATGTTTTTTTCTGATAAATCATTTTATTTATTTGTTTTTATTTATTTACATCCCACCTAAGGTAATATCGTCGCTTTACCATTTTGACCTTCCATAAAAACTGCTTCAACTTAAGCTGCACATTAAAACTGTATTTCTCGATTAACTTAACACACACTCATTATTGCATTCATATTTCCAGGCTCTTGAGGGTGGGGAATAAGAATAACTTCATCAGTCTAGAATCGTACCCAGCATATTTTTCATGCTTAATTCAGCATTTTGACCACTTTCCTGCAGAGACACGCTTAACAAACCCTCTTTATAATTCTTGTTGACAACTTTGAGCATTAAAGTAAAAAGCAGAAAGTATACATGGAATCACTGAGAAGAAACTGAGAAAATGGAATCAAAGCTGAATTATGCTCTCTGTGATGCTCACATCCTGTTCGTAAAACACTTCAAATGCAGGTATGCGATATTCAAGTTGAATGATATTTACTCCTATTTTGTTCAGTTGTGGAATTAAATTCCGGCTAGTCAATGAAGTGATTTGATTTAACTTCCAACGGAATATTCAAGGTCTAATCCCTGTGCATAGATGTTGACGATCATAAAGAACGTGTTGTCGCAATTATTTCTTACTGAGGTATCCTTATGACGTAATTATAGCTGTTTTACATTTCACTGTTTTCCCATTACAACCAATGTATTGCTCGCGACCTAGGGAGTCTCTTGCCCTCCACCACACTTCTTCATATTACGATAGCGTTTCTGGTCTGCGCAGCTAGGCTTGTAGGGGCTTGTGCGAGATGGAAGTATCCCGTGTTGAGCAGCGCGCTTACATTAAAATAGCCATTCTCCGAGGCAGAAATGCGATGGAATGTCACAGCGAATTAGTGGAAGCCCTTGGAAATAATGTCCTACCATACTGTTTAGTAGTACGGTGGGTAGGCAAGTGTCAGCAAGGACGTGTGTCAGCCAGTGATGAGCAACGTTCGGGACGACCTGTCTGTGTGGACCGACGTGGCACGTGACGTCATCGAGCAGCTCCTGGATGAAGACAAACGATGAACGCTACTGGAGTTAGAGAGGGCAAGTGGCATCGAGAAATGCACCGTCCATAGGACATTGCGTAATGAGCAATAATGGGTTTAAAGGTGGGTGTGCTATGTAATATACTCCGACCATCTTCCACGCTGGCAACAGGACGGCGATCAAATCTTGTCACGAATAATCGCCATCGATGAATTTTGGGCCAGGGCATATGAACCAGAACTGAAACGTCAGCCCGCGGAGTGGCGACATGCTGGATCACCAAGGAGGCAGAAGTTCCGTCAGAATCCTTCCCCAGCCAAATTGATGGTGATCGTCGCGTATGACGTCAGGGGTGTCATTGATTTCCACTTTGTTCCACATGGCAGAACAGTGACCACACAGTACTACAGGACTTCCTGGTACGACAGATACGACGTGCCGTTCGGGAGAAACGTCAGGATCATGTGGACAGTGCAATAATCCTTCACGACAATGCAAAACCACATAAAGCAGAGTGTGTAGGGTAGCTACTGCGACATTGGGGATGGGAAGAATTGGAGCACCCACCGCTCTCCCGACATTTCACCATGTGACTTTGATCTCATTCGAAAGATTAAGGAACCACTACGTGGTAGGCGGTTTGCAACACGAGAGGGCATTGCTAATGCTGTGCGCGAACACATGACCCGATTCACACATGGTGCGGCAAATGCTGCGACAGTTGGTATTAAGCGCCGCCCACATCGTTGGCAGCGTGTAGTGACAGTAGCAGGGGGCTACTTTGAGGATGTTTAGGCCCAGGTTTGTCATGTCAACTGTATGAGTACTGTGTTGTCATTCTTTTGCACCGAGAAGATCATATTGCCCTGTATACTACCGAAATAAATTAGTGTGTTACGATATTCAGTGCTATTCATTGTCTTCACACATGCAATAGATACAGAAAGTAATTAAATATCACTCGAAAATGACATACTGACAATTCACCGGTAATACATATATTGACGCCCCCTGAGTACATAACTCGAAAGTATCTTATGTATTCATTCCTATGATTCTCTACCTGTTCTGCAAGCAAACTGTTACAAAAGATTATTATTATTATTATTATTATTTTTTTTTTTTTTTTTTTTTTTTTTTTTTTTTTTTTTTTACTAACCTGAGTTTTACTAACTGGGATTATCTCAGAAAATGTTAACTCTACAAAAATATAAATGACATACATTGCTTTCTAACGAGATTTTTATTTTTATAGGGTAAATTTATCCATCTTTCGCACATTACCAGTTAAACAAAACTGATTCAGAAGAACAGGTCTTAATAGATTATTTACTGAATATTCAAGATAGACATTGCATTTTTATGTAAACATCTTTAATATTCGGCACTTTAATCAATATCTTTAGAGCCATTTTTGAGAAAACTATATTTTCGAACTTCCCCTATGTAAAGCATTGTTTGAGGTGGGAGGATTTTCTTAAAATGTTTCGTGTCGCATTCTGGAAGATTCTAAACTTAAATAAAATTTGGTATTCACGGACTTTTTGAGCTTGATGTCCACACATTCACTACATTATACCTACACACTCACATCACACACAGAGACACAACCTTTTTCTAAATGTTTTAACTCAGGGGCCCTCAAAACACGTATTTCCTGTAGAATCTTGATATAGAATTTTGGAGTAGAATGTGAAACCTTCTGTACCTACAGTGTACTCTGTAAATACCTACTATAGAAGGCGAATATGTACGAAATTTGATATTTAAGTTAACAATCTTCCAAAGAGGCGACACGATTATTTTCAACCAAATTCCCCAACTCTGAACTACCATTTATATGTAACAGTTTTCAATTTTTTTAATTTTCTCTAAAATCGCAGTAATTGTGTTAATGTTACATATCAAAGATATTACCATAACAAATAAAATATATAAATATACAGGGTGTTAATATTTTCACAGAATATATAGATTGCTTAAATAAGTAATTTGAGTTAGCAGAAATTTTATTGAAATTTCGAAATAACGGCTATAAGTTTCTAAAGTGCCAGTACGGCACGTATCGCGGCGCTTCATCTGGGATGAAAATAATAATAATAATAATAATAATAATAATAATAATAATAATAATAATAATAATAGTAATAATAATAATAAGAAGAAGAAGAAGAAGAAGAAATGTACCTATGACAGGAATCGAACTCATGACCTTTGCGGCAGCAGCTTCCCGCGTTACGCATTAAGCCACCATCTCCAGAATAGGCTACATAACTCAAGAACGTAGTTAATGAATGCTCAGTAGCGCACTGCCAAGTGAGCAATTCGAGATTTTACAGATTTTTGCGACATTAAGTCTTGAGAGCGCTAGTAACGAGCTGCTAAAAATCGATATTTCTATACTCTGGCAGCAGTTTTAAAGACATTGTAAGCCATTTTTTCAACCTGCTTTGCTTTAACACCGACTTAGCAGCACCTGATACCCACATGTTTAACGCTATGTAGTGACGTTATGTTTATCCGGGACCATGCATCGCCGATCTCAAATTACTTATATCAGTCACGTGCACAATCTCGCAAATTATTTCGGTGTGGTTCATTAACACCCTGTATATTGAATGTTCTAGGAACAGCCTCTGAATTCTGCTTCATTTGGAAGGAATTGTGTATAATCCTATATTGTTGGTATATATGAGGTACGACCAGAGAGTAAGTTCCGTTTGGTAATAAAATTAAATTGTACAGATACAGAATAATTATTTATTGCACAAAATTCTACAACTCTTAAAACTACTTTTCCACATAACTGCCGAAATTTTACAGGCATTTGTCATAGTTTTGTATACCTTCTTCATAGAAGTTTGACGCCTGTCCCCATCGTGAGCAAAGTGTACGAAATTTCAGTTTTTCGGTAACAATTTCATGAATTAGTGATCGTCAGCTTTGGGGAAATTCCATAGCGAGGGCACTAATTGTAAACTTGCTGTTTTCCTGGATCTTGTCACCAATCGCGTGGACCAGTTCTTCTGTAACCAAAGATGGACGCCCACTTCGTTCTTCTTCGTGCACTTCACTACGTCATTCATTGAACTGTCGGACCCATCTTCTCACCATTGAATCACTCATCGCATTTTGTCCGTAAACTTCGCAAATTTGCCGATAAATTTCAATTGGTTTCACTTTCCGAGCATTCAGAAAACGAATCACAGATCTGATTTCACAAGCGGCGGGATTTTCAATCAACACCGACATTGTAAACAAGCACAACAAAGCGTATGTGGCTGACAGCGATCTCAAAATGGCGCACGTTTCTTCTCCTTGATACAGAGCGTCTACCGCGCATGTGCGGAACTGCGATCGCAGCGCTGCAGCGAAAATAAATTGAAACGGAACTTACTTTCTGGACGTACCTCGTATTAAGCGATAAAGGAAAGCGTACTACTAAAAACATTTATCTCTTTAAAACGCAGAATTTATCCCATATAACCCTTTTCATGACATTAGTCATTTTCCAGTTATGCTTGATTGAGAGTTCAAATTGACCAATAGTTTCGTAGTTATTTTCACTTGTTTCTCGGGATTACAAGGGAAGTGGTTAGGGTCAAACATTTCACTATCGCTGTTACTTGTCTTATCTGTAAGGAAATGCAGCAATTCTGTTAAAATGAAGCAGAGAGAATAATTCAATAAAAATAGTTTGTGTATAAAATATAGAGTTTAGCACAGGTTTTTATCTTCAATAATAACAATAATAATAGTAATAAGAACAATAATAAATAAACAAATAAGGCATTGGTATTCAAAAATAAATACAAAATAATATATAACTGCAATTATTGTGAAAGTTAAATATGAATATTGTTGGACAAACGCTTGCTCAGGATTGCCATTGCGTCTTTAAAAATCTGATGTGTTCAATGACTTTCTCCACATCTCTACAAATTATTGTTAAAAATATTATTCTTCAATTTACTGAATGCTAATCCAGGAAAAAAGCTACCGGAAGGGGTCTTATTATCTGCTTCCTTGTAAGTAGAAGCGAAATAAGGGAGTATCATAGGTTAAAGTGATAGCCAAAAGCTGGTTGCTATGTGACTGATGTTCCTTTGTTTGTGAGGACAGGAGTTCAAAAATTCCTGTATGAGAAAAGTATCAGTATTTTAAAACTGAAACTAACAAAAAATATCTCAAAAACGGTCAACTCCACGAAAAAAATGTATAATATAAATTGTGTGTTTTATCGAGATTTACATGTTTTCTTAGATAAGTTTTTGCCTATCTCTTACGGTTCACCAGTTATGCAAAATTCCGCATAATTCATCCAGAGACTATTCCAAGAGATTTTCATTACAATCATTAGAGCCCTTTTTCAGGAAATCAAAATGTTAGAATTTTTTTTCCATGTAAAGGGGGAATTTTCTTGAAAATCTTCGAGTCGCATCCTTAAAAGATAGTGAATTAAAATGCCAAGTTTGGTATTTAACGGTCTTTTCGTTTTTGAGCTATGCTGCCCAAAGACAATATGGACATTTTTCTAAAAATGCTTCACGGGGTCTCAAAACATGTATTTCCGGTAAAATCTCGGTATTGCATCTTTGGATGCAACACAATACCTTTTCTAATCACTGTACATTATAGGTGTAGAAAAAGTAAAACGATGTAAAAGAGACGGACAAAAACTTACCGCAGGGAAAATATAGAGCACATTAAAACACACAATTTATGTAATATACATTTTTCGTGGAGTTGATCGCTTTTAAGATATCCCTTGTTTTTGTTTTCAGCTATGAAAAACTTATAGTTTTCTCATACAGGAATTTGTCAACTCTTGTCCATACAAACAAAGGAGCTTCAGTCACATAGCAACCAGCTTTTGGCTTTCACTTTAACTATGCTACTCCCTTATTTCGCTTCTGCTTACAAGGAAGAAAGTAATAAGACTATTTTTGCTAATTTTTTCTCGATTAGCATGAGGTAAATAGAATAAGAGCTTTTTAACAATAATTTGTTACAGAGGTGTAGAGAAAGCCATGTGAATGGAACACATAAGATTTTTCTGGATACTATGAACATAGTACGTGTAGAGAGAATAAAAAGGGAAGAGGAAGCCATGCAATAGATCAGATTTGTTCGCAATAATTAAATTAAGTTGATTATGTGTGGAATATGTGAATATGATTATGTGGAAGCAAATTTGTTTCAATCTCGAGAGTTTTATTATGTCCGAACATTTTAAGTGAAATATAATATGAAGGATGTTTTATCTCCTTGTGCCTGAGTAGAGTTAGCAATATCGGAGAAAAAGAAACAATAGCGACATCAGAACATTTGCAGTGGTCATTACAGTTTTGTTGGAACCTTAATCATTTTCCGATATTGAGAAGCAGTTACATTTTGAGACAGAATTGCTCGTTGTGTGTAGAACCGCAGTTAGAAATGGAAGGAAACGCCTAAAGCGATTTGCAGAAAGTGACTCTCTCCTCGCTTGTTGAGAATGAATCATTTCAAAGCATCGTATTTCACTTAGAAGCAACATCTCTACTACATAATATACTAAGTAGCAGAAGCATTGTATTCCACCCAAAATTTCAATACCAAGCTTTCACAGGAAATACAGGTTTTGAGACTCCCTAAATAAAACAATCTTATGTGTTCCATTCACATTACTTTCTCTACATCTCTGTAACAAATTATTGTTATTAAACTTATTTCTCTATTTCATGCTAAAACATTAGCAGAAATAGTCTTATTACAGAGCTGCTTTAAAAGCAGAAGGGAAATAAAGGAATACATTAGGCTAAACCAACAGTCACATGTTTTAAAATGTATTTGCTATGGGATTGAAATTCCTATCTTTGCGTGCCTAAGAGTTGACAAGTTCCTGTATGAGAAAAGCTTTAGATATTTTAAAAGTGAAATATATAAGAAGGAATATCTTGAAGG
Source organism: Hymenopus coronatus (assembly GCA_030762935.1). Taxonomy (NCBI): domain Eukaryota; kingdom Metazoa; phylum Arthropoda; class Insecta; order Mantodea; family Hymenopodidae; genus Hymenopus; species Hymenopus coronatus. The sequence continues at coordinate 126,036,007 of CM060898.1, forward strand.
AATATCTTGAACTTGACGAAAGATATGAATATGATTTAAACTGTGTGCTTTATAGAGATACACATGTTTGTGTAGTAAGTTTTTGTATATCTATTACGGTTTACTAGTTATGCAAAATTCAATAAAAAATCACCTAGAGCATTAGAGCGTTTTCCAGAAAATTCAAGGTATACATATATCTTAAATTTAAGAGATTTTAATCAAAATCGTTAGAAACAGTTTTGATAAAATCAAAATTTTTTAAACTTTTTCCAAGTAAAGAGTATTTTGGTATGGATGGGTTTTCTCAAAATCTTCGTATCATATTATTGGAAAATACTATACTTAAATAACTGGTTTGATATTTTACCAACTTTTCGTTTTTGAGTTATTCTATTCACAGACACACACATACGGACCTTTTTCTAAACTGCTTCTTTGATACAGAAGACCTTCAAATGGCTGTCAAGTCTTTGATTAAACAACCATGTAGGTAGGTATTGAAAATATTTAAATGACAAATAAAACGTATTTGTTGTATTTTTTGGAAATATTCTCAGAGGATCTTTTATTTATGAATTTATTTGTATAATCTTATATAACTGGTTAACGCTAAGTGATGGACAAAAATTTGCTACATAAAAATGTCTTCTCTTATTTCAAATAAATGTTGTGCCGTAGCTATTTCCGAGGTATCCGTTGTTAATAGGTCGAATTGTTCAATACTTGCTCGTTATTTTAAAATCCTTTTGATATTCAATTGTTTCTCGTGGTAAAGGTTGTATAATTTTAAGACCAATATAAATAACGAGTAGTTGTTAAAACATTTGACTATCGCCATTTAACTTCAGCAACTGCTGATGTTGACTGCCTCTGTGGTCCAGTGATAGTGGTTTGGTTTCTCATCTAGATATTTAGGGTTCGTTTCCTGGCTGGAGTGAGGAATTTTTGTTCGTCCCAATCACCATCTATCACTTACAGGGTCTGGAAGTATGAACATGGGAGAGTGTGCATGCAGGCGTTTAATTAGATTACATTAGGGGTTTGAAGGAGTCATGTTGACCTACTGTACGTCAGCCTAAAAGGCTTATTGCATTACCCCATTGGAGGGGGTGCTATCATATATGTGTTTAATAGTGTTATAACTAGGGATAGCATCTTGGAGACCGATAGCGGGGCACATGTGAATACTAGTTGCCTATCTACCGAGTAGAGGCTGATTTTCTGTGGCGACTGCACGCGCCGCATATACACGTGGCTCGATCAGCAGTATACTATGCTGTATATTACAATAATGTTTTACAGGTAATTAATGCCTTTGATGACAGTGCATGCTCTTCAATCAAGATAGTAAAATGTCTTGCTTGAAATGGTTTGCATGAAGATTTGCAATTCTTACAGAAGAACTTTGCAGATGTATCTACTACAATAATATCTATTTGGAAACATGGAACCCTGAAATGCTGTTGATGAGCTTGAGCAAGCAATTAATCAGACCCGTGACTCCTATTTTAGACCGTGTGTAAAAGAAAGTGAAGACTATTTGGAAAAATCTGATGTGTTACACTCACATGACTTGCTCTAGATCTGTGTAACAAATTGTTGTTAAAAAGCTTTTGCTTCTATTTACTTCATGCTAATCAAGAAAACATTAGCAGAAATATTTTATTACCTGCTACCTTATAAGTAGAAGCAAAATAAGGGAAACTAAGGGTTAAACTGATAGTCAAAAGCTGATTGCTATGTGACTGAAGTTCCTTTGTTTGTATGAACAGGAGTTGAGAAATTCTTGTGCGAAAAAAGTATAGTTTTTCACAGCTAAAACCAAAAACAAGAAATATCTCAAAAACGATTAACTCCACGAAAAAAATGTATAGAACAGAAATTGTTTTAACGTGCTCTACATTTTTTGTGTTGTAAGTTTTAGTCCATCTCTTATAGTTTAGCAGTTATACAAAATTTCGTAAAATTCATCCAGAAAAAAGTAATCTTCAGAGGCTATTCCCAGAAAATTCAACATATACATTTTATTTGTCCGGTAAATATTTTTAATATACGAAATTTTAATCAAAATTGTTAAAAGCTATTTTTAAGAAATAAAAATTCGAAAAAAGCTACATGTAAAGGGTAGTTTGGGTTGGGAGGACATTTCTCGAAATCTTCGTGTGGAATCCCTGGAAGATACTAAACTTAAATGTCAAGTTTGGTATTTTACCGACTTTTCGTTTTTGAGTTATCGTGTTCAAAGACACACGGACACACACACATGGACCTTTTTGTAAAACTGCTTTTTTTTTTTTGGATATAAGGGATCCTAAAGCATATATTTTCGGTGAAATCTCAATATCGAATTTTTGGGTGGAGTGCAATACCTTTTCTATACACTATGCACATAGTGCGTGTAGAGAAAGTAAAAAATGTCGCATTTTCAATATGCGTGAAATACGAAATGCGCTACGAGGTGTTGTTCTAGAAATACTTTTTTACACAGGGACCCAAAAACATATTTCTGATGAAAGCTGGTATCCAATTTTTGTTTGGAATGCTATACTTTCTCTAATTATGTACTGAGTTCTAAGTAGAGAAAGTAAAATGCAATTATGCCCGATTTTGACCATCATAATGTATTTATAATACTAGGAATGGTTAAACCTTGCTTTTCTTTTCCCCAGAATCATATTTCTCCAATTTTGAGCCACTCCTAAAAGGTAATAAAGGACTTTCATCCACAATGAACATTAATCGAAGCATTTCATGGAAGGTTTCGTGATTTCGTGCCTGTTGGAAGCCAACGCACACACACATACTTCCCGATCTCAAATGCTAACGATGACAAATGGCTTGCTCTCTTCCTTCCTTTACTAATGCATGTCAATTTGCGGCCAATATTTTAAACCGGGGGCCCACAACGATGGGCGGGTCACCCACATTTATTTCCTCCTACCCCCTCCCGTTTAAAACTCTCTACCCAAGTTTCGTAAGCTGGCATTTAAGGTGACAAGTAGTCTGAAATGCTCCCTTTGTCGAGTGGTCAGCGAGCTGACTTCTTAACCGGAGGTACCGGGTTCGATTCCCGGCTGGGGCGGGGAATTTTTCTTTAGCCAGAGTTATTCCCTATCCCCCACAGAGTCTGGAAGTATGTATGTGACAGTGAATATGTGTGTGTTTGAGAAAAATAAAATGAGTTAAACCAACGTAAAGAACCTACAGACAACGAGTTCTTTCAAGTGCAAAGCCCCCGATATGACCTTAGATGTTAAAGGAGGCTATATAAACGAAACAATAAAAAAAGTAGTCTGAAAATACAAAAATTACACCTTAAAGGGAGTCGAAATGGAATTTTCATAATTTTTTCCATTTTCATGTTTTGGAATCTCCCGCTCATTTTGCTATAACTTTCATCGATTTACAATAACTGTAAACAGGCTTAAAATATTGTTGAATATAATCCTGCGTAGTAGTTTTTACTTTCTCTACGCGCACTATGTGCATAGTGTCTATAGAGAAGGTATTGTATTGCACACAAAAATTCACCGGAAATATATGTTTTAGGATCCCCTGAATTCAAAAAAAAATTTTTAGAAAATGTCCGTGTCTATGTCTGTGTGTGTGTGTGTGCGTGCGTGCGTGTGTGTGTCTATGGACAGCATAGCTCAAAAACGAAAACATCCTTAAATACCAAACTTGGTATTTAAGTTCAGTATCTTCCAAGGATACGACACGAAGATTTTCAAGAAAATCCCCCCACCTCCAACTACCGTTTACATGGATTTTTTTTGAAAATGTTAATTTTTTAAAAAATGGGCCTCACGCTTTTGATTAAACTAGCGTTTATTAGAGATATTTACATGACAAACAAAAATTATATCTTCAATTTTCTGTGAATATTCTCTGACATGTTTATTCTGGTAAACCATAAGAGATAGAGAAAAACTTACGCAATGGAAAATATAGAGCTCGTTAAATCACACAATTTATGTGATATACTTTTTTTCGTCGAGTTGATCGTTTTATAGACATTCCTTGTTATTGGTTTCAGCTTTGAAATACTTATGCTTTTCTCACACGGGAATTTGTCAACTTCTGTCCATACAAACAAATTCACTTCACCTTATTCCCCTTCTACTTACAAGGAAGCAAGTAACAAGACCCGTTTTGCTAATTTCTTCTGGAATAGCATTAAGTAAATAGAAGAATAAGCTTTTTTCTGATTTTTTATGAATTATTCTATGTATCATTACATTTATTTCAAACGACTGTTTGCATTAATAGCATATGTGGTTGGGTTTGCAAAAAATAGAAATATTACTCTTAGAACACATGAATTCGTGTACCTTATAAATTTGCAGTAGGTGTATACAACATATAGTTGAACTTTCTGAACGAAAACCATATTATAAAATTATGGTTATCTCTGTATCTCTCCTACTTTCTAAGAAAGCGGTACATATTCCACTGTTTCTCAGAGACAAAATACTTGATTTTAAACTCTAATATATTTATCACAACATTTTAAATCTATGCAAAATTTGAGATCACACAGCAATGTCCTTATTCACAATGTTTAATGTCAATAGTGTGTTATCTCTTCTACTGTCATTTACAATTTAATGTGTGTAAATTACTGTTTTCTTGTAATATTATAAATTGCATTGTTTTAAACAGAGTCCGGATGTTAGGCAAAACGTCTTTAATAACCGGAGAGTATATATGAGAGACTATTAGGGAATGATAGGCGCAACTTTTAGTTTGCCTTTTTTCTGGCTATTTTAGCTCTGGATGCCTATTCTAAAGTTTACCACCTTTTTTTTCTTTAGTCTTTTTACCTCGTTATTGTATATATTCTTTATTTTTAATACATTTAAAAATACTAGCATGGATTATATCAAAAAACAAAACATGATGGCTGTACGAATTAAAAATATGCATTCACCTCACACAGATATTTGCTGAGTATCTTCTTCTTCAGCAATACATATGTTTCCAAGTAGTGTTTGAACAGTTTAACAGGTTACTTCGGAGTGTACCAGGGAAAGAAAGTATTACGTGAAGGATGTAGAAAGGAATGCATATTTGCAAGTGTCTTTTGTAAGATTTGTATTATTCGCCTCCCTCACTCGATGGTCAACTCATCCCTTTTCAAGGAAGGTAGCTCTGCAAAGCTATCTTTTTCTCCAGATCCCGTTAGTGCGTACTTCGAACCCTCTTATCTCTCCTCAGACCCCCATTTTTGGGACAATACACAAACGGGTTTTCTCGATCTCTGAAAGAAAGTAGACACACTCAGGCCTCAGCAAGTAGAATCTGTTAGTTTGAGACTCAACTTGTATTAAACAACTGCAGTTTTTGTGATTATTGCAATATTCATCATACCGAAAGTGAGTAGACAGTTAAGTAGAAGAATGCATGGTTATGTCCGCGAATTCGGTTCAGATACGCTATCTACCGATGGTGCTGTTCTGATGTGCAAAGTTTGTGAAAAAAAACCAATTAACCACGAGAAAAGGTATTTTAGGCTTCAACATTTTGCAAGAGCGAAGCATAAGACTGGAATTGCTCAAATGGGCGGGCAGAAGAAGCTCTATTTAATATCAACAGCGATTGTAAATAATTTAGTTTACTCTGGATGTGTGCAAGGCTTTTATCCAGTATGAAAAACCTCTCTGGCAAGCGGCTTAGTATGTCTGTTGATAAAAATCTGATGTGTTCCATTCACATGACTTTCTCTATATCTCTGTAACACATTATTGTTAAAAAGCTGGGATCAGACGATCAGGTGCAGGCAGTACAAATCCCAAGAACATATATTAACGTACATCCTTACTTCACAAATCAGAATGTATTCTTCTGCGAACGCACGTGGTGTTGAGCTGGTTCGTCTGCCGTACAATTGTAAAGCCTCGTCCCTACGTTTGGCCCAAAAAGAAATAGCTACCTACTTCCATTATTCACAGATAATGTTTAATTCAATTCAATGTATAGTAAATTAAGCGCAATAAAACATGAGGCGAGTCGTTATATACGAGGTACGTCCAGAAAGTAAGTTCCGTTTGGTAATAAAATTAAATTGTGTACAGATACAGAATAATTATTTATTGCACAAAATTCTTCAAACTCTTAAACTACTTTTCCACATAACTGCCGAAATTTTGCAGGCATTTGTCATAGCGTGGCACAAGTTTTTCTATACCTTCTTCATAGAAGTTTGCCGCCTGTGTCTTCAAAAAGTTGGAAACATTTTCTTTCAGCTCTTCGTCATTGTTGAAGTGTTGACCGCCAAGGAAAGACTTGAGATGTAAGAACAGATGAAAGTCACTAGGAGCGAGGTCAGGGCTGTACGGAGGATGGTCAAATCCCTGTAGGAGGCTTTTCGTCACATTTGCAGTGTGTGGTCGTGCGTTGTCGTGAAGAAAAACAACACCTTTTGACAGCAATCCTCGGCGCTTGTTCTGTATTGCGCGGCGCAATTTCCTAAGTGTCTCGCAATAAACATCTGCTTTGATTGTTTGACCACGCGGTAAGAAATCAATGAGTAAGATGCCTTTCCAGTCCCAGAACACTGTGCACATCATTTTTCGAGGTGTCAAGATTTGTTTCGGCTTAACCTTAGCTGCGGATGAAGTATGCCTCCATTCCATTGATTGCCGCTTACTTTCAGGGGTGTCGTAAGAAACCCAAATCTCATCTCCTGTGACTATCTGTGTCAGAAATTCTTCGCCGTCTTCATCATAACGGGTTAAAAACTGAAGTGCACTACCCATCCGATTTGTTTTGTGTTACTCAGTAAGAATCTTTGGTACCCAACGTGAGCAAAGTTTACGAAATTTCAGTTATTCGGTAACAATTTCATGAATTAGTGATCGTGAGCTTTGGGGAAATTCCATAGCGAGGGCACTAATTGTAAACTTGCGGTTTTCCTGGATCTTGTCATCAATCGCGTAAACCAGTTCTTCTGTAACCAAAGATGAACGCCCACTTCGTTCTTCATCGTGCACTTCACTACGTCCTTCATTGAACTGTCGGACCCATCTTCCTCACCATTGAATCACTCTTCGCACTTTGTCCGTAAACTTCGCAAATTTGCCGATAAATTTCAATTGGTTTCAATTTCCTAGCATTCAGAAAACGAATCACAGATCTGATTTCACAAGCGGCGGGATTTTCAATCAACACCGTCATTGTAAACAAGCACAACAAAGCGTATGTGGCTGACAGCGATGATCTCAAAATGGCGCACGTTTCTTCTCCTTGATACAGAGCATCTACCGCGCATGTGCGGAACTGCGCTGCAGCGGAGATATATTGAAACGGAACTTACTTTCTGGATGTACCTCGTATTCAGTAAGAAATGTAAAATTCTCCTGTAAAATTATAAAATGTGGACAGGTTTTGAAAGTTTGCTGAAGCATTGCATACGCACTTCTCCTCAACAGTTTTTGCGAATTTTAGCATTTACATATGGACAACCATACACTGTACATTTCTGTAGTATAGTAAGATAATGCAGCGACCTAATCTGAAGATGAAACTGGTCCCACTCCTTCAAGATAGGAGTCACTTGCTGCAGTTGCAATCGAACTGTCTGAATCATCACAGAGATTGATAATAATTAGTGACCCAACAAACAATGTCCATCATTCCCTCCAACTCTTACTTTGTTTACTCTTCCCGAACAATGTGTGATTCACGTCCACTGCATGTTCGGCTGCCACTAGTTGCAAATCTGCTTGCATAAAATGTCGCACCTTGGCCAATTTAAACGTTTTTGCTGCTTTCGGAAACACAATAAATTGTACCGTAAAGCTGACAATATTATTTAATTAAAAAGTGAGGTGCTTTTCACAAAACTTATTATATATACACTAGGAAAAATTCTTTCCTTGCTTATGTTTCACTACAGTGGTATTGCATGTTTCCACCACTACTTGCTGACTAGAAGCAGCCGTTGAGCTGCACAACGGATATGTATTGTTATATAAAGAAATAATGATTAAATGAGTATATTATGAGGTACGTCCAGAAAGTAACTTCCGTTTTAATTTATATCCGCTGTAGCGCTGCGATCGCAGTTCCGCACATGCGCGGTAGACGCTCTGTATCAAGGAGAAGAAACGTGCGCCATTTTGAGATCATCGCTGCCAGCCACATACGCTTTGTTGTGCTTGTCTACAATGTTGGTGTTGATTGAAAATCCCACCGCTTGTGAAATCAGATCTGTGATTCGTTTTCTGAATGCTAGGAAAGTAAAACCAATTGAAATTTATCGGCAAATTTGCAAAGTTTACGGACAAAATGCGATGAGTGATTCAATGGTGAGAAGATGGGTCCCACAGTTCAATGAAAGACGTAGTGAAGTGCACGATGAAGAACGAAGTGGGCGTCCATCTTTGGTTACAGAAGAACTGGTTCACGCGATTGATGACAAGTTCCAGGAAAACCGCAAGTTTACAATTAGTGCTCTCGCGATGGAATTTCCCCAAAGCTCACGATCACTAATTTATGAAATTGTTACCGAAAAACTGAAATTTCGTAAACTTTGCTCACGTTGGGTACCAACTTTTTGAAGACACAGGCGGCAAACTTCTATGAAGAAGGTATACAAAAACTTGTGCCAAGCTATGACAAATGCCTGCAAAATTTTGGGAGTTATGTGGAAAAGTAGTTTAAGAATTGTAGAATTTTGTGCAATAAATAATTATTCTGTATCTGTACACATTTTAATTTTATTACGAAACGGAACTTACTTTCTGGACGTACCTCATATTTAGACAACATTGCATGGATTTAAAATGATATTTCTGTATTCAATCGGCAGTTAGGAGGAACTATTCTGTAATGGAGAAAAGCAGTGGAACATTCAGCAACCAACCATTGCTGTTGCATTATATTACCGGTGAAGTAAGGCATCACGGAGTATACATAATATGGTCCATCATGGAGTGCAGTTTATTAATGACAGGGCTTTAGCACCGGTGGCAAATGGCGTTAGCTTGGGAGGCACTGCACTCGTTTGCTCTGCATGTGTCTTTACAGTAGAGGTATTTAAAGGGAGGGAAGCACAGCGGTAGTCAAAGTGGCTAGCAATGCTGATAGAGCACCAGGATTCATTTTCTCGTCGTTTCTTAGGCACTTCTTATTTCCACATAGGTAAAATGTATGTAAGCATAAATTTCAATAAAACAAACTAGGTAAAGTCAGATTGAATAATTCAATGTCATAGCCGGGATTAGAACCACGGATCTGCCGGTCTATAGCCGTTGCTCTGCCACTGAGTTACCATGGCAACATGCCGGCATAGCATTGAATTCTCAACTGACTCGCATGTTGCCCGGTTTCAGTCTGACTACCTATCTAACTCCTGTCCTACACATAGTTTCTGCGAGAAAACAAAATTATTATTATTATTATTATTATTATTATTATTATTATTATTATTATTCCATAATAGTTGGCTATACTATGAATCCTGGGACTTAAAGTACTTGCCATTGGAAATGTCATCTCAAAATAATTTGAGACCACCCTTGTATGCTTTGTCGAGAATTATGCGAATCAGTTGAGAAATTCAATACTATTCCGGCATATTGCCATGGTAGCTCAGTGGTAGAGCAACCGGCTAGAGAACAGGAGATCCGTAGTTCAAATTGCGGTTATAGCATTGAATTTTTCAGATTGACTCTACCTGCCCACCTCCTGTCCTTCACACAATTTCTATGAGAAAACAATTAAAATTATCACAAACCTTCCACTTGTAATAAAATAAATAAATAGTTTTCTCTTTGCAGTGGAATCAGTAATAGAACCATAATTAGAACAATATTAATAGTAGAAAATAAAAACAAAAGTTTCCCGTTTACATAGCTCTTTTTACATTCAGTTACAATATATTTTGCAAATGTCTGACGTGAAAAGAACTTTCTGAAATCAGTTAATATAGTTTTGTATTTTGAAAAGCGTTTCTTTACGTCATATGGCCTAACATGTGAAAATCCGAAGTATGGGATATCAACGATGTTTAATCTTGTGGATTTATGGTCACTGCCCAAAATTACGTCCCTTATATCACACATAGTTGCATATCCAAGATTTTTATGCAGAACATTTTCGAATTTTGATCCCAGTGTTGAAGTACCTGAATCCGATGAATTTCTTCCGCTCTCTGTAGAAATATGTCTACTATGCGAAGTGCTTCGGATATTTTTACATTTGCATTCTGAGGGATTGTAATTGTTTTAAATAGGGCTGTAAAGTTATTTTTAATTTCTCTAAACGTAATATGTCCATGGTGTATAGAGAAGGCGCGGCATTCCACTCGATACCGAGATATCTCTGGAAATATATGTTTTGGGTCCTACTGAATCAAAAAAAAAAAAAAAAAAGCATTTATAGAAAAAGGTCCCTGTGTGTCTATGAACAGTATAGCTCAATAACGAAAAGACTGTTGAATATCAAACTTGGTATTTAAGTTTGGTATCTTTCAAGGATGCGACATGAAGATTTCCAAGATTATCCCCCAAACCCAACTACTTTTTACATGGAACTTTCTTTTAGAAAATGTTGATTTTCTCAGAAATGTCTCTAACGATTTTTATCAAGGTATCGTATATTAAAGATATTTAACTGACAAATAATATGTATACCTTGAATTTTCTGGGAATAGCCTCTGAAGACTACATTTTTCTGAACGAATTTTACGGAATTTTGCATAACTACTAAACCGTAAGAGATGGACAAAAACTTAACACACAAAAAATGTAGAGCACGTTAAAACTCACAATTTGTGTTACATACATTTTTTCATGCAATTGATCGTTTTTAAGATATTTCTTGTTTTTTGCTTCAGCTTTGAAAAACATACTTTTTCTCATGCAGGAATTTGTCAATTCCTGTCCATACAAACAAAGGAACTTCAGTCACATACCAACCAACTTTTGACTATGAGTTTAACCTATGGTGTTCCTTTATTTAGCTTTTACTTACAAGAAAGCAAGTAATAAGACTAATTCTGCTAATTATTTCCTGATTAGCATGAAATAAATAGAAGCATAAGCTTTCTAACATTAATTTGTTGCAGAAATGTAGAGAAAGGCATGTGAATAGAATACATCAGATTTTTTAATGTATACCAGAGATTTCTTTAGTTTTTCTGACATTAATGATTTTGATAAGTCCATTGCAGCAAACCTCTCGTTGTCTTAAGGAATTTAGCGCTAATTATTTTATAAAATAGTTCGTACATAATTGTAGGATATTCAGTGAAGGGTAGATTTTACCCCTACATTGCGCATACTTGGGACTGTAACTTCAGAGGTAGAGCTGTTCCGCCTGCGAGGGGCAAGCGGGTGGTTTCAGTGTTTAAGATGCAGGTATACGTGGTTAGAACGATTAACAGTAATAGATAAATACGAAGGGTGCGAGGAGACTCAAAACATTTGCAGTTAAGAAGACAATGTAGATGGTTAGTTACTTTCTTTTCGAATCACCTGGTGCATTAGATGAACAAGTAGCTCAGATGAACATGCCTAAACAAAGTTTTTGTGACCTAGTTATTGAAGCTATTATAATAAAACCCATGCTTATGCCAGCATTGCTTTAGCAGGAAACAATTATGTCAGCATTTCGACATCTTGACACTAATATCTGTTGCTGAAACTGGGTCAACATAACTTCTTGCTTAATGAAATATAATTTATTCAAAGTGGTCATATCACGAAACCAATAGTATGTTGCTATCACTCAAGGAATAGTTCTGAAAGTGCTGTCAATGTAAACACATGTCATGCAACGTTCCCATAATTGCAATCGGTTTGTACCACCCCTCCCCGACGTGTGCCACGTCACAAAACTTCCAAGCAAACATGACTGGATTTGCGACCAATTGCAATCGGCGCCGATGCCTATTAATGTAAACTGTTGCTCCAACCTCCCTCCATTCCGTCAAGAAAGTACTGGGAATTTATCATTCAAAATTATTGTTGTCGCTAAGTTGGTACAGCTTTCCTCTAAACACACGCGGAGTTTGATCGTCATCTGTCATCTAGTTTGTTTACAGTACGCCATTTTGTTAGTTCATCTCAAAGGTGATTTGCGATTTTACAATGGATACAAATATTGAACAAAGAATCCGTCTTGAATGTTGCATTGCAAATGGTATTTCGTGTACCGAATCGCTGAAAATGTTACAGAGGGCTTACGGTGAATCGACTTTATCAAAAATACGTGCATATGAGTGGTACAGTGCATTCCAAAGTGAGATGTAGGGAAAGATTTGCCTCGCTCTGTTCGGCCATCAACGGTTACAACTGAATTGAACATCGCTAAAGTGAAGAAAATGGTGTCTGAAAATCGTCATTTAAGTCTGAGAGAGATTGCCGCTGAACTTTATGTGTCTCACGAATCGATTCGTACCATTTTAAACGATTGTTTGAGCATGACAAGCGTTACAGCTCGGTTAGTTCCGAAAAACTTGAATTTTCTACATAAACTCAATCGCATAAGGATTGCTGAAGACATGCTAGAACGAGCCAATTCCGACCCCACATTCATGAAACGCATTGTAGCTGGTGATGAGACGTGGGTTTACGAGTTTGACACTCAAACCAGTCAACAAGCTTCCGAATGGTGCCTTCCAACTGAACCAAAACCTAAAATGGCTAGTCAAACTCGATCAAAACTGAAGATCATGTTGACAGGGTTTTTTTTTCGAGTATCGCGGTGTCGTGGACTCAGAGTTCTTGCCAGAAGGTCAGACGGTTAATAAAGACTATTATTTGGCGTTATGCGTGTTTTGAGAGAACAAATACGGCGAAAAAACTTAAATTTTTGGAACGACAACTCATGAATTCTGCACCTCGATAACGCACCAGCTCACAAGGCTATTATTGTGAACGAATTTCTGGCCAAAAACTCAACAAATTTCATCGAAACCACCGTATTTACCTGATCTGGCTCCTGCTGATTTCATTCTCTTTCCAAAACTCAAGTTACCACTTCCAGGCACCCGTTTTCAGTCGATAGAAGACATAAAGGAAAATTCGCGGCAACAATTGACATCGATTCCTAAAAGTGCCTACAAAAAATGTTTTGATGATTCGATTATTCGCTTGCATAAATGTATAATTTCAGAAGGGACCTGCTTTGAAAGTTGTAAAATAAAATTGGATGATTTAATTCATTTTTTGTGTTTTATTGGTAAGTTTGGCTCGAATTTAAAAGATTTAATTTCCAATCCAATTCACCACTCATCAACCAATCCGGTCTGTTCCTTGGGCATAATTTGTGGCAGTTGGATTAAAACTGTTATATTCACTCTTCCAAAATATAGTCGAGCTACCGAGGCATACCATTACAAGTTAGTGATTAGGACCTCATAATACTGGCTTCAGGCGAAATAAAATTATACATAGTATTACAAAACATAAAAATAAACACTTAAATTGTTTTTGTTTTCATCTTCATGTCGCTGATAAAAGTTCTATAACTGTCGAGGCTGTATCTAGTTTAACAACAAACGAAAATATTTCTTCACCCCTTCCTGTAGAATGTCGGGTAGCGTTTTGTTGTGTACCAATCGTAGTGAAAATCTTTCATACAAATGGTATCTGAATCATGCTTTCATTTCACATCAATTAATAACATTCTTGTGATAATTTTAATTGTTTTCTCACAGAAACCGTGTGAAGAGCAGGTGTTTATAGGTAGAGTCAGACTGAAAAATTCAATGCCATAGCCTGGATTTAAACCACGGATCTCCCGATCTACAACCGGTTGCTCCACCACTGAGTTACCATGGCAAAATACCGGCATAGCATTGAATTTCTCAACTGACTCGCATGTTTCACGGTAAACCACAAGGTGATCTCAAATTATTTTGAGATGAGAGCCCCAATGGCTCCAACAATGTTGTAAGTACTTTAAATCCCACAATTCATATAGTTTTAGCATATTATTACGGACATTTTGTGATAATTATAATTGTTTTCTCACAGAAACCGTGTGAGGAGTTAAAAAAATGAAATGGCGTTTTATTTATGGACGCTCTTTGACTGCTGTGGTTCTCAGCGTCCCATTCTAAACTGGGCGTGAAAGAACGATTAATTTAGCTCAGAGGCCTCTCTATCAGGCTTGAGGTTCTTTTACGTGCCGTAAATCTACGACACGGGACCAACGGCTTTTCTTCCCTTCCGAACGAAGCAATGATAAGGATTTTTACTCCCGAAAAAAGCCATCTTCCTCCACCGGGTTTGAACCCGGGACCTTGGGTCCACGAAGTTAGCATGGTAACCACTACACCACGGAGGCGATAGACAGGAGCTGGATAGGTAGAGTCAGACTGAAAAATATGCGGGTTAGTTGAGAAATGCAATACTATGCCGGCATTGTCATGGTGGTTCAGTGATAGAGTAACCGGTAGAGACCGGGAGAGCCGTGATTCAATTCCCGGCTATGGCATTGCATTCTTCAGTCTGATTCCACCTATCCAATTATTCATTGGTTCGTTTTTATGCCTCTGGATTATTCTTCAGGCCAGTCACTTAAAGAACTGATGCCAATTGGATGAAGTCAAACTGGATGGAAAGCTTGCGGAGGTAAAACACTATTGCGATCTATGGAATGGGCCAGTTTTATACACGTTGTTGTACAAGTACACCAAGAAATAGGACGGATGGAAATAGAACCCGAGCATTAATACTCAGGAAAATCTAGCCGAGATGTGCATCTCACTTTTTACATCACTTTAATCCTTAAAGTCCGCCACTGTCGCCTACACGCGTAGAGCTAGAAATGGAATGGGACGGAGAAAAAGAGGGTCGATAATAATCTGCGAGAGTGAAAAGGAAACCAAACCTTGAGAATCGTTAGGACGCACTTTCAACTCCATTTCTTACCAATTTCTAGTTTTTTGTTTCCTTCCTTCCAAGCTGCCGTTATTGGATCGTAAGAAGCCAACAGTTGTACCGTTTTTTGTTTCGATGTTGTCCTGCGCACCTTGCCACATGCTCTCCCGTTTCTATTTTCTGGTAGCAATCGAAATGCAACATGAATTATTTACATGCTGTGGGTGGCATGTATTTTAGTGGGGATATCTCCATATTCTGTTTCGTATCTGCACACATATTATACTTCCTGCGCGGGTTTCGTTTCGTTTGGGCTTCTGAGCCACGTGAATGCATACTACTACATTAACCCTTTTTGGGGTTTGTGCAACGGGAGGCGGAAAATTTGTATTTCTGGTAAAATCTTATGTGCTCCATTCACGTGAATTTCTTTACATCTCTGTCATATTATTATTAATTGAGCTTATTCTTCTATCCACTTCATGCTAATCAAGATAAACATTATCAGAAACGGTTTTATTACTTATTTCCTTATAAGTAGAAGGGAAATAAGAAAATAGGCTAGACTAACCGGACAACCAAATGCTTTAAAATGTGGTTACTATGGTATAGAAATCCAACTCTTGGCGTGGCCAGGGTTTAAATTCCCATATGAGAAATGTATATTATAAAACTGAAATCAAGAATAAAGAATATCTCAAAAACAGTCCATTCCACGATAAAAATGTATATAACATACGAGGGCCGTTTTTTCTCTACCTCCTTTAGGCTATAAATAAAAGACAAGTTCATAGAAAACTTATTTTATAACTAAAAGTTTTGTACACTTATGGTTACTCTTCAACATAATCACCGAAAATATTGAGATATTTATCGTACCTGTGCACCAGCTTTGCAATACCCGCTTCAAAAAATGTTGCCGCCAATGATTTCAAAGTGTGCAAAACTTGTAGCAATAAAATAATTGTTTTCTATGAACTTGTCTAGCAATAAAATAATTTTTTTCTATGAACTTGTCTTTTATTTATAGCCTATCGGGGTTTGAAAAAAAGCGGGCCCCGTATATTATGTGTTTTAACGAGCTCTAAAGTTTTTGTTAGGTAAGTTTTTGTCTAACTCTTACGGTTAACCAGTTATGCAAAATTCAATAAAATTCATTCAGAATAAACATGTCTTAAGAGGCTATTCATAGAAAATTCAATATAGACATTTTATTTGTAATTTAAATATTTTAATACACAATATTTGAATCACAACCGCTAAAGACATTCTTGAGAAAGTCAACATCTTCGAAAATGTTTCTATATAAAGGGTAGTTGAGGATAGGGGGATTTTCTTGAAAATCTTCGAGTCGCATCCTTGAAATATTTGAACTTAAATACCAAGTTTTGGATATACGTGTTTGAGTTATACTGCCACACACACACACACACACACACACACACACACACACACACACGCGGACATTTTTATAAAAAATGTTTTTTTGGATTCAGGGGGATCCAAAACATATATTTCCGGTGAAATCACGGTATCAAATTTTTGGGTGCAATACAATACCTTTTATATATGAACATAGTTCATGTAAAGAAAGTAAAAATGGGTGACGTATGCGTGGAGTATCTTCTGCCAGGGAATTCCTTTCTTTCCTGCTTAGACTTAGGTAAGTGGATGTCCGGATTTCAGCTGGAGCGGTACTGGTTTCTTATCCCGAGTGCATGGTGTAAGTTTGTGGTTGACTTTGCTCAGCGTTTTTATTAGCATGGAAACTCTTTCAGGTAGTGGTGAGACACAAGGGCTTTATTAATTGAGTCCGGCCTTTTTCCGCTGTAGAGCACACGCGTGTACTTCTTAATTTTCTACTGTGACGTCACACTTTATCCGCACGCGTCTATTATTATTTATTAGTTTGATGCAGTGATACGTCCCGTACTATGATTGGTCTTAAAATCACTTACTTCCGTCACAACTAAGGGTTACACCACGCGCTCAAATATCACATCTTCTTCGTCAAGTGCCTCACAATTAAAAGGTAGCCTGTTGGGCTCTACCACTGATTCTAAATATCACATCTTGGTGGTGCGGAGGTCCTTCACCAAGTGCCTTAAAATGTGGCCTGACCAGCGGAAATCTTTGTTTTGCGTCCCACTAGTCCCCTCGAGCAGGGCATATTCACCCTTTCCCTCGGTTCAACGCTCTGAAGTTGCGGTATCTCGTACCACGAGCTCGTGACTTATACGTGTTAAAAGTCTGTCTACCCTTCCCATTTTCACTGTACATTTATCTTTTATCTTCCTGAAATAATTTTTCCCCGAAACAAGACGTGTACTGTTTCACAGAGGAGAGATATTCTCAGACACTCTTTAATCAAATAAATGTGGTTTCTTTCTCTATACTTTGTTTCTTATTAGAGACTATATAACTATTTTACAAAAGTTTATTACTTTCTCTGGTGCGTATGTGCAATATCCATAGTAGATAAATAAGGTTTTATATTCCACCCAAAATTTGATACCCTGATTTCACCGAAAATACATACTTTGGTGTCCTTTGAACCCAAAAGAAAAATTTTTTGATGTGTTCCATATACTTTTGTGTTTATCTATATCTCTATAAAAATGTTAAAAAAAAAACTCATTCTGCTTTCTGCATCATTCCAATCGAGATAAAAGTAGCAGAAATTATCGTATTACCTGCTTCCTTGAAAGTATAAAGCAAATACGGGAGTACCATATGCTAAAGCGGTAGTCAAATATTTTAAAAGCCGGTTGCTATGTGATTAAAGTTCCTTTCTTTGTATTGCCAGAAGTTGACCAATTCTCGTATGAGAAAATTATATTTTAAATAACAAGGAATATTTAAAAAAAAAATCATATATGAAATAAATTGTTATAACGAGATCTACATTTTTTGTTACGGTTTACCATTTATGCGAAATCCATTCAAAATAAAGAGGTCTTCAGAGGCTATTCCCATAAAATTTAAGATATACATTTCGTCATGTAAATATGATATGTAAATATCTTTGTATACAATACTTTAATCAAACTCTTTAGAGCCGTTTTAGAGAAAATCAAAATGTTAGAAAATGTTTCCATGTTAAAGGTAGTTTCGGATGAGAGAGGGGAGGAATCTTCGTGTCGTATCCTTGTAAGATACTAAACATAAATACCAAGTTTGGTATTAGGCGGCATTTTAGTTTTTGATCTAAGCTGTCCACAGAAACACACAGAAACACACCCACGCACACGGACCTTTTGTAATTTTTTTTCGGACTCAGGGGACCCCAAAACATATATTGCTTGTAATTCCGGTGTTGATTTTTTGGATGGGATATAATACTTCCTCTATACACTATATGCATATAAAATGTAGTAAAATGTGCTGTGTGTGTGTATGAACATTATAACTCAAAATCGAAAACTCGGTTAAATACCAAACGTGATATTTAAGTTCAGTATCTTCCAATCATGCAACACAAAGTTTCCAAGAGAAATATCTTAGATCCAAATTACACCTTAACAAGGAAAAACATCTGATGTGTACCATTCACATGACTTTCTGTACATCTCTGCAACAAATAATTCTTAAAAAGCTTATATTTTTATTTACTTCATGCTAATCCGAAAAAATTAGCAGAAATAGAATTATTACCTGCTTCCTTTAAGTAGAAGCAAAATAAGTGAATAACATAGGTTAAAGTGATAATCAAAAGCTGGTTGCTATGTCACTGAAGTCCCTTTGTTTGTATGGACAGCAGTTGACAAATCCCTGTATGAGAAATGTATAAGTTTTTCATAACAGAAACCAAAAACATGGAATGTCTCAAAAACGATGAACTTCAGGAAAAAATGTATATAACATAAATTGTGTGTTTTAACGTGCTCTACATTTTTGGTGTAGTAAGTTTTTGTCCATATCTTACGGTTTAGCAGTTACTCAAAATTCCGTAAAATTCATCCAGAATAAACTACTCTTCAGAGGCTATTTACAGAAAATTCAAGATATACATTTTATTTTTCAGGTAAATGTATTTCATATATGATATTTTAATCAAAATCGTTAGAGTCATTTTTGAAAAATTAAAACTTTTCGAGAAAAAAATTGCATGTGAAGGGTGGTTGGGGTAGGTGCATTTTTCTCAAAATCTTTGCGTTGCATTCCTCGCAGATACTAAACTTAAATACCAAGTTTGGTATTTTACCGACATTTCGTTTTTGAGTTATTGTGTTCAAAGACATACGGACACACACACACGGACCTTTTTGTGAAAATGTTTTTTTTTGGATTTAGGGGACCCTAAAACATACATTTCCGGTGAAATCTCGGTATCGAATTTTTGGGTGGAGTGCAATACCTTCTCTATACACTATGTACATAGTAAGTGTAGAGAAAGTAAAAATTGATAACTTTTATTTTCTCAAAAATAGCTGTATGGATTTTGATTAAACCAACAAATTGTTTACATTTTATGATAAATAAAATGTATACCTTAAAATTCCTGGGGTTAGCTTCCGACCTCTATATTCTAGATGACTTTTGCATAACTGATAAACCGTAAGCATGGGGAGCCGAATTTCAAAATCATCACACAGCAACTAAATCTTTAAAGATTTACGCTTTAGACTAATGCATTCCAATATTTCAAGACCATTTCTGCAAATGTTTATCTCGACTAAGATGAAGCAGACAGAAGAATGAGCTTTTGTGAGAATAGTTTTTTGATGATAGCCAGAGGAAGTTACGTATATGGAACACCACATGCTTATAGGTTTTCTTTGAGCGGTATTGTTCGTTTGTGTTATGTTCCAGACGTGTGCACAGGAAACCTGAAGTTGCATAGTGTTTTTGCTAAGTCACATGAAAGTTTTGTGCGTGGCCTACGTTATTTTCCCTCCCCTCTATCCGTTTTAATCACAAGTTCTCACACCAGATAGTGCTGTTGGTAGACTATTGTACGTACTTAGAGAATTCGCGTGGGAGTATATCCGGAGCACGAGATTGAAAATCGGATGAAAGAGACGGAAGCTTCCTATACCATCGCTGTTATGTAGCCCAGACCTTTTGAATCGATGACTCCATCCCATTTTCGATATTAATTGAAAACCTCAATGCATTCCGGGAGCACAAGGACGTGACATTACGAAACAGTGCACAAAATACAAGAAAAAAATTTCAGTTTACTTTCGTATGATAGTCTCTACCCTGTCGTTTATTACTGGCTGAAAAAACATTCTTACGACAGCCTGTTATTTTCTCCAGCCCGGATGTACACAAAAAGTACATAATATCTAGAGAAGGAATTGTAATCCAACCAAAAAATTTCGATATCCAGATATTGAATTTTTAAAAAATCGGATGTGTTACACTCACATGACTTTCTCTAGCTGCCCTACAAACCTCCTACAAAAGATTATTCTTCTTTGTACACATTGCTAATCGAGATAAATATTAGTGGAATTTCTTATTACTCAGTTCCTTATAAGTAGAAGGGAATGCGCTATGCTAAAGTGATTGTTATACAGGAATTTGTCAACTGCTGCCCAGACAAACAAAGGAACTTCAGTCACATAGCAGCCAGGTTTTGACTATCACGTTAACCTATGGTACTCCCTTAAATGTGCCTCTACTTACAAGGAAGCAAGTAATAAGACTATTTCTGCTAATTTTTTCTCGATTAGCATGAAGTAAATAGAAGCATAAGCTTTTTAACAATAATTTGTTGCAGAGATATAGAGAAAGTCATGTGAATGGAACACATCAGATTTTGTTATAAAAAGATCTTCAATGCCAAGGAGTGATTCCCCCAAAGAAGCAAAGCATAATTAGCATGCGAATAAAATATATGAGCATAATACACCTCCATTAACAAATCCTTAGTAACCCTATGGCTCAAGATTCTCAGCATAAAGTTCCTGTTGTGATTTTTTTTAAAATATAGTTAATATATGTTGACCATCCAAGGTCAGAAGTAATAGGAATACCTAAGAATTTTATAGATCTTCCAAAACAACC
Source organism: Hymenopus coronatus (assembly GCA_030762935.1). Classification (NCBI taxonomy): domain Eukaryota; kingdom Metazoa; phylum Arthropoda; class Insecta; order Mantodea; family Hymenopodidae; genus Hymenopus; species Hymenopus coronatus. The sequence continues at coordinate 126,056,838 of CM060898.1, forward strand.
AATGTTACGTTTATATTGAATATCAGTAATTTTTCCAACGTTTATGCTCAAATTATTGACATTAGACCAATTGTTAACAGCTGATGTTACCTATGTAGTTTAGCTCTTAATATGTCTCTTTCAAATACAATTAATGTTGCGGGTTATACCTAATAAATTCCAAATTCACATATTTTTCATGCAAATATTTTTATTATATATTATTTTAATCACGAATATGGTAGCCATTTTTTGAGAAAATTGAAACTTTCCAGAAACACTTCATGTGAAAATTGTTTGGGTGAGGGATTATCTTGAAAATCTCCACTTTTCATCTTTGGAAGAAATTGAACATAAATTAACAAGTTTGATAGTTATCTGAGTTTGCATTTTTGAGTTGTTCACACACATATACACACAAGGACTTTTTCTGAATGTGAATCTAACATCAGATGTATTACTTCAAAAGCTTTGAGTATAGCTTGCGTTATTACTGCACCATCAGAAACACATCTACATATTGAGTTATTTTCTTGGAGAGATGGAATACATTGTTTTAAAAGCTTCCGGAATGCTGGATGCTATTCAAGCTATATTTACAGCCTTCCAAGCACAGCACTTTTTCAGTAGAAGTGATTCGCAGAATGGTTTTCCATTTATTTATATCGCTTATTGCGTGCTCAGCAAGTTTATTTCAGTCAGATGTTCTATAAAATCTCACGTCCGCCCTCTAACCGATTGCAGACATTTTCCGATGTGATAGGAAAACAAATGAACGTTATTGTAGTTTCGTGAAATGGCGTTTTAGGTGCTGTAAACTTTCGAGTCATGAGCTGTAGCAATTTTGTCGAATCGTGATCGGAAATTGCCAAAGCGTTCAGAATTTATTGCTTTATACATAAAGAATTTATGATACAATGCAAGATATACGATATACATTCCTAAACTTGTATGTAATTTAATATTTTATTGGAAGGAGCTTCCGTTTTTACACATTCCTTGATTTTATTTTCAGAAGGGCTTAAATTTAATATTTTTGAAACGAAATTTAAGAGGGTAGCTTAGAGTTGAAGCACAATTAAAATACATTTTTGCTGTCTGTATAGCTAACTAAAGACAAAACACGGTTTAACAGATAAAAAAGGGTATAGTAAATTGGGAAAGTATTGTATTCGATTGATATTTTGGAGATCCCCTGAACTAAAAGCATTTTAGAAAAACATTTTTTGGAAAGCATTTCTTCGTGTTAGTTTTTTTATTTTTTGGTTGGTTAACAAGTGACCAACCTAATTAAAATGCAAGGTCGGTAAAACACGAAACAAGATATTTAATTCAGATTCTTCCAAGGATGCGACAAAGATTTTCCTGAAAATTCCGCACCACAAAAAGAAAAAAAACAAAAAAAAAAAAAAAAACCTTTGCATTGAAAATTTTTCGAAACTTTGATTTTCTGAAACATTACTAATGATTTTGATTAAAATTCCATATGTTTACGATACTTACAATTTTCTTCATTCTAAATTACGTTGGCATAATTGGTAAATTAACTGCACAAAAATGGAGATGTCTTTAAAGCACACTTTAAGCTTTTACAAGCTATTCTTTGTTATTTGTTATTTTTTCGACACATATACTTTCCTCAAAAGAGAACTTTGGTTTTTTTATTTTTTTCCTCAAATCAAGTAGTCCCATAGTAACTAGCTCTTATAAGATTTGACTGATACTTTAGTGTAAAGTATTGCTTTATTTCCCTTCTACCTACAAGCAAGTAATAAGACCATTTAAGACCGTTTATCTCGATCAGTATGAAGTAGATGGAAGAATAAGTTTGTATAACAATATTTTAAAAATAGGAGAGAAAGCCATATGAATGTAAGGCTAAGATTTTTATAGTCAGGGAAACTCAAAACGTGTTTTAAGGTGAAATTTCGATATCAAATTTTTGGGTGGTACGCAATATTTCGTCTACTACCTATAGAAGAGTATTAGAGGATATATTACTCGTAAATGTCATCTTTGTGTAAAGGTTAAGCTTTTTAATTTCTTTATAATGTATAATGTATATGGTAAATAGATAAGGTATTGTATTCCGTTCAAAAACTCAATACCCAGATTTCAATGGGAATAGACACTTTAAGGATTACCAAATAAATAGAAGGGGGGAAACAACAACAACAACAACATATTGTAGAAAAAACGTCCGTGTGAGTGTGGACAGCATAACTCAAAAACGAAAAGTCTGTTAAATACCAAACTCGGTATTTAAACTCAGTATCTTCTAAAAATGCGACATGAAGATTTTCAGGAAAATCCCCGGATCCCAAACTTCCATTTATATGAAACATTTTCGAAAATTTGATTATCTCAAAAATGTGTCTAACGATTTTGAGTATAATATAATATGTTTAAGATGTTTTATTACAAACGAAATGTTTAGCTTGAATTTTCTAGGAATAGCTTCTGATGATCTATTCATTCTGGATGAATTTATATAGCTAACTAGTATATCGTAATAGATAAACAAAAAATTACTACACAGAAAATGTAGATCTATTAATTTTTTTTTTTTTTTTTGTAGCGTTAACCATTTCCGAGATATTCTTAAAATAAGATAGCTATATTTAAAACATTTGAACCATTCTCTTTTTTTTTTTTTTTTTTTTTTTTTTTTTTACACATGATGATGGAAAGAGAATCTAATTTTGATGACACACGCATAGCGACAGGTTTTAAAAGATTTGACTATCGCTTAAGCCTAGTGTATTCCGTTATTCCCCCCTTTCTTTGTAGTGTTTAACGCCCGCTTTTACTGCAATGGCACCGCAGGCGATGACACTGATGATACATGAAGATGGAGCCCCGGTGGAATGCGATGGCGGGGGAAACCGGAGAACCCGGAGAAATCCCGCCCCTGCACCGCTTTGTCCACCACAAATCTCATATGCGGTTGCATTCCCCTTCTACTTATAAGAACTAAGTAATACGATCATTTCTGGTAACGTTTCTTTTGATTAGCATAATGTACATATATACAATAATTATTTTGTAAGAATTGTTGATTTTCAGGACAGAGTGAGAAAGTTACGTGAATGGAACACAGAGTTTTTGCCCCATTCTTGGCGAAATACTGAAAATTATAAGCAGTGTTATGAATAGCGCTCTTCGAAATAGATTCACTCAGTTATGCATTTTCACGTAATCGAATTATTTATACAAACCATATCCTGTATACATTTTTGTAGCGATCCCAAGCGCACTGGACTGTTATTATCCAAATTAATCTCGATCCATCAGCGTTGATTTGAATGGAAACCACCCAACCTTGAATTATTAAAACGAAATTGTGTTGTATGGTGCTGGTTTATTATTCAAACCGTGTTTCATTTCAGAATCTCGCCTTGTGAGGACAAAAATAAATTAATAAAAATAATATGATAGGTTCCATTCACATTATTTTCTTTACCTACGGGGGCAATATTTATATTTTGAACCTAACAATAAGCATTATGATGTGTTCCATTCACATGGCTTTCTCTATATTTGTATCACAACTTCTTGTTAATAAGCTAATTCTTCGATCTACTTCATGCTAAACGAGATAAACATTAGCAGAAATTGTCCTACAGCTCCTATACTTGTAAGCAGAAAGAAAAAGGGAGTACACTAGGCTAAACCGACAGTCACATGTTTTAAAATGTGGTTGTTATGGGATTGACATCCGTTTATTGCGTGGCTAATAGATAAGTTCCTGTATGAGAAAAAATGTAATACTTTAAAACTAAACACATTACAAGGATATCTACAAAAATATATACGACATAAATATTGTACTACAAGGTGCTCTACATTTTTTGTGCAGTAAGTTTTTATCTATCTCTTACGTTTTACTAGTTTTGCAAAATTAAAAAAAATCATCCTGAATAAAAAGATCTTTAGAGGATACTCCCATAAAAGTCAATATATATATATATATATATATATATATATATACATATTATTTTTATGTAAATATCTTAAATATAAGAGATTTTAATTAAATCGGTTAGAGACACTTTTGAGAAAATAAAAATGTTCGAAAATGTTTCCATGTAATGTATTGTTTGAGGTGAGAGGATTTTTGTCAACATCTTTGTGTCGCATCCCTGAAAGAAACTAAACTTAAATATCAAGTTTGGTATTTTACCGACTTTTCGTTTTTAAGTTATCGTGTTCACACGGACCTTTTACTAAAAATATTTTGGATATAGGGGACTCTAAGACGTGTATTTCCGGTGAAATCTAATATTTGGGTGGAATGCAATACCTTCTCTATTCACTGAGTATATAGCTCGTCTAGAGAAAGTGAAAAAACAACAATTATTACTTTCTCTACACGTACTATGTACATAGTATATAGAGAAGGTATTGTAATGCACCCAAAAATTCGAAACCGAGATTTCACCGGAAATACATGTTTTAGGTCCCCCTGAATCCAAATAAAGCATTTTTGGAATTTAAGTTTGGTATCTACTAAGGATGCAACACGAAGATTTTCAAGAAAATCCTCCCACCCCCAAATACCCCTTACATGGAACTTTTTTCGAAAATTTTGATTTTCTCAAAAATGGCTCTAACGATGTTGATTAAAATATCGTATATTTAAGATGTTTACCTGACAAATAATATGTATACCTTGAATTTTCTGGTAATAGCCTCTGAGGACTACTTTATTCTGGATGAATTTCACGAACTTTTGCATTACTGCTAAACCGTAAAAAATGGACAAAAACTTACCACACAAAAAATGTAGAGCACATTAAAACACACAATTTATGTTATGTAATATTTTTCGAAGAGTTGATCGCTTTTTAGATATTCCTTGTTTATGATTCCAGGTTTAAAAAGCTTGTACTTTTCTCATACAGGAATTTGTCAACTCGTGTCCGTACTGACAAAGGAACTTCAGTCACATCGCAACCAGCTTTTGACTTCAATTTAACCTTTGATACTCCCATATTTCTTCTATTTACAAGGAAGCAATAATAAGACTATTTCTGCTAATTTTTCCTCCATTAGCATGAAGTAAGTAGAATAATAAGCTTATTAACAATAAGTTGTTACACAGAAGTAAAGAAAGTCATGTGAATGGATTTGATTTTTTTTCATTGAAATATGTCTCATTGTTTCTCGAGATATCTTCCTTTATAATCGACTACTTTTGCATGCATTGGAAACAGTTGTCAACAGTCTGCTGAAGACACCTCCTAAACACAGTTTATGAATGTATCAACGGCTTCTTCTGCCGGCGAAAATCCTGATTACTTTATTCTTGATGTTCGCAAACATCAAGAACTCTTTGAGTGCCAAATCAAGACTGCATGGCGAATGATCGTCAATTCGATTTTTTGAGTGTTCAAATAGACTGTTGCTAGGCGAGATATGTGAGCGCTTGCATTGTCTTGATGAAGAACGTTCCCACGTGCTTTTATTTTCTTATTTCACCGAAGAATTACACCAAACAAATGGTTATGTACCATTCAGAATTCACCGTTTTACGTTCCTCTAAAGGCACTATTGCCACATGACCAGGGTTTTTGAAATAAAAACAAAAAACAAAACCAAACAAAAAAGTGACCATTTGTTTCGCAGTGATTCGAGTGCGAACCACTTTTGTTGGATTTCGTTCATCTTGAAGCAGCTGACTACCTTCCGGCTCATATGCATAAATCCATTATTTGTAATCTGCTACAACCTTATATACTCGTATGTCTTTTGTAGCCTTACCATTTTATTTCTTAACCATTTGTGTGCACCAATTAACAAGAGTATCCTTTTAAGATTATGTCAACTTATGTGGGATCCAAAGAGAGCAACCTTTCCACGGCTAAATGATCATGCAATAATTTTATACTATATACTGGTGAAACTAATGCTTAGGGTTACCTGTATCTCTCACTATACCTCACTTGACGATCTTACATCAATGTTTTGTGGCATAACAACTAATTTTGGACGACTTTTCACGAATTTGGTCAATGAGCGAACGGTGGTTACGATTAAACTCGTTACACCATCGTTTCACTGCAGCAAAGGATAGAGCTTCAGCGCGAAATGTGTTGTAAGTTGATCAAGACTCTTGTCTTCATAATCCACGTAAAAACTGATAATATATCATCGCACGAACATTTTCACGAGCTAACTTAATATTTTCGCTGAGTCTCAAACAAATAACGTTCTATTGACAAATATCGGAGTAGATTAAGGTCAACAGTGTCAAACGTACAGTGGAAGTACTAGATGGCAGCTAGAGCGACAGTGTTTGCTAAGGCTCAAAATATAAATAGTGGCCCCCGAAATCGACAAAAACATCAACAGAAATACTCTTATTTTCTTCTAGATAGAAACGAAATAAGGGAATACACTAACCTATAGCGACAGTGAAAACTTTTAACAGATGGTCGGATTGTTTGCGGCGGTAATATAGGGGTAGCCGGGTTCGTAACCCGCGTACAAGTTTAGGGCTATTAAGGAATGGTTTGGAGATATGGTTGCCCCAGCTCAGGATTTGGTTAGCATGGAATCTTTCCCAGACGTGGTAACACTCATTTGTTCATTTGGTTCGGCCTTTTCTGCCGTCGAACGCACGCGCATTCCGCCTAAATTTTCTACTCTTATGTTACGTTTTACTTACTCTTGGCCGTCTTTTGGTGCAATGATTTCGTCTGTATTCTGGTCCGTATTAAATTAACACTATTTCCGTCACAACCAAAGGTAGCCCGGTCGGCTCCATCACTGACCCAAATATGACATCTTAGTTCCGCGGATGTTCCATGCCAAGTGCCAAAAGTGTCCCTTGACCAGCAAGAGAATTGTTTCTGTTTCCTTATGTCCATCCTTGGGCAGTGCAACCTCATCCTTTAGTTCCATGTTCTACCCTTAACGGTACTATCCTACCTAGGTCACTTATCAGCTCGTGACATCTGTTTGACCTTGACTTCTTTCCTAGCCATTTTCAATGTGTATTTGTCCCCTCTTTGTATTATATTAGCTATAATTTATATCTTCCATTTAAATAACTTTTAATCCCGTGACACGACATGTACTGTCCCACGTTATAGCATAGAAAATTTTACTTTCACTATGCGTAATATATATAGTAGGTAGAGAAGGTATCGTATTCCATCCAAAACTTCGATTCTATATTTCACCGGAAATATATGTTTTGAGGTCCCAGCCTTTTTAGAAAATGGTCCGCGCGCGCGTGTGTGTGTGGTTGTCTGTGGATTGCGCAGATCAAAAACGAAAAGACCGTTATGTACCAAATTTGGTATTTAAGTTCAGTATTTTCCCCCTATACCAAAATACCCTCTCCAAGCAACAATTTTCAAAAAGTTTCTTTTTACCATGTATGGCCCTAACATTCGTACCTATATTAAGGATATTTACATCACATATAAAATATATAATCCTGGTGACAGCCTCTTTATTCTGGATGAATTTTACATAACTGGTAAAGTGCAAGAGATAGACCAAAGCTTACTTCCCAAAAAATGTAGATCTCGTTAAAACATAAAATTTGTCTTTTTTGTGTAAAGTTGACCGTTTCCAAGGTATTCCTTGTTTTTGATTTCAGTTTTAAATTGTAACTTTTCTCAAGCGGGAAGTCATCTTTCGTTTGATGTTTTTTAGTTTATGCTAGCAGTGCAAAGGGAACCGAACTTCAATTGATCACATACTGACTTGCTTTTAAAATATGTTACTATCGATTTACCTTAGTGTGTGTCCCTATTTCATTTCTGCTTAGAAGGAAGCAAGTAAAAAGGCAATTAGGCTAGGTTTATCTCGATTAACCTGATGAAGATAAAAGAATAATATTTTGTAAGAAGTAGAAAAAGTTGTGTAATTAGTGAAATCAGATGTTTCCTCTTCGCATGGCAGGAAAAATGAATATGTTCCTTTCATATGACTCGCTCAAAATCTTCTGCTAACTTCTCTTACAAAAGAATACATTTATCTACAACATATTAATCGAGACAAAAATAATCCGAAATTATCGTATTACACTATGACATTATCATATTACTTTTATACTATATACTATTCATATAACTTTCTCTACATCTCTGTAAAAATTATTCTTAAAAAGCTTATTCTTCTATTTACTTCTGCTAATCGAGATAACGCTTAGGAAAAATTGTTTTTTCACTTGCTTCTCTTAAGTAGAAAGAAAATAAGAAAATACAATACGTTAATGCGACAGTCAAATGTTTTAAAACCTGTTGCTATGTAATTAAAGTTGCAATTTGGCTTTGGCTAGAAATATGGAACGAGTATAAGTAAATTTTGTCTTTAAAAAAAACAAAAACAAAAAATTTTATATGATATAAATTGTGCGTTTTAATGAGATTTACATTTTTTGTGTGGTATCGTTCGGTCTATTTGTTACAGTTTATTAATTATGCAAAAGCTATATGAAGAGGATTTCAGAGACTTTTCCCAGAAAATTCAAGATATATTTACTTTCTCTATACGGGCTATGTAAGTAGAGTATAGAGAAGATATTGCACTCCACCAAAAAATTCGATACCGAGATTTCACCGGAAATATATATTTTAGGGTCCCCTTTATCCAAAAAAAGTATTTTCAGAAAAAGGTCCGTATGTGTGTGTCCGTGTGTCTGTGAACACGATAACTCAAAAACGAAAAGTCGGTAAAATACCAAACTTGGAATTTAAGTTTAGTATCTTCCAGGGATGCGACACGAAGATTTTGAGACAAATCCCCTCACCCGTAACTACGCTTTACATAGAACGTTTTTCGAAAATTTTGATTTTCTTAAAAAATGGCTCTAACGATTTTGATTAAAATATCGTATATTATAGATATTTACCTGCAAAATAAAATGTATATTTTAAATTTTCTGGGAGTAGCCTCTGAAGATTACTTTATTCTGGGTCAATTTTACGGAATTTAGCATAAGTGCTAAACCGTAAGAGATGGACAAGAACTTACCACACAAAAAATGTAGAGCACCTTGAAACACACAATTTATATTACATACATTTTTTCGTGGAGTTGATTGTTTTTGAGATATTCCTTGTTTTTGGTTTCAGCTATAAAAACTTATACTTTTCTTATACAGGACTTTATGAACTCGTGTCCATACAAACAAAAGAACTTCAGTCGCAGAGCAACCAGCTTTTGACTATCACTTTAGTCTATGGTACCCCCTTATTTCGCTTCTACTAATAAGAAAGCAAGTAATAAGACTATTTCTGTTAATTTTTGCTCCATTAGTTGAAGTAAATAGAATAATTTGTTGTAGTGATAAAGAGAAAGTCATGTGAATGGAACACATCAGATTTTTTTGTTTCTGGTGTAAATATATATAATATGGCTATTTTAATCAGAATTGTAAAGCCATTGTTTGTAAAATGAAATTCTATATAATAGTTGGGGTAGCTGGGGGTGTCGGATTTTCTTGCCAATATTTTTGTCGCATCCTTAGAAGATGCTGAACTTAAATATCAGGTTTGGTATATAACGGACGGACTTTTCGTTTTTGATTATCGTGTTCACGGGCACATAGGCACATGTACACACTCGTACCATTTTGAAATACCTATATTTCCCGTGAAATCTCGGTATCGATTTTTAGTGTAGTGCAATACCTTTTCTGCCTATGTACTATGTTTTAAGTAGAAAATTATAAAAGAATCGGATGTGTTTTGTTCACATGAATTTCTGTACACAAACAACAAATAACTCTTACAAAAGATTATTCCTTTATCTACTTCATGCAAATCAAGGTAAACATCAACATAAATGCCCTAATTATTTATTTATATATAATCGTATATAATTTTATATAGGTGTGCATATAATGTATAGGTATATGCACAAGGGAAATAAGGGAATACAGCCAAATATTTTAAAAGCCCAGGGGGTCGCTATGGCATAGACATGTTTTCTCTTTGCATAGTCAGGAGTAACCAAAACAGAATCACCACTTACTCCTATAAATAATATGCGTATTGATAAACTTAATCCAAAAGAGAGAAATGCCTCCACAAAATAAGATGTGCTTAACACAAATTGCTTTTATTAACGAGATCTGCAATTTTTCTGTAGTAAAATTTGTTATCCTGTACCAGTTACGCGAAAGTCATCCAGAGTGAAGAGGACTTCAGATGCTATGCCAAGAAAGTGCAATATGCACACCGTATTTATCATGTAGGTGAATATACTTAACATAGTATGGCATTTTAATAAAGCCATTACAGCCATTTTTTAGAAAATTTAAAATTTAAAAAAAAATGTCATATAAAGATAGTTTGGGATAAGGATTTTTTATGAAAATCGTGAATTGGATTATTGGAAGATATTGCACTCAAATGCCAAATTTAGTAATTATACAAATTTTAATTTTTGAGTTATGCTGTTCACAGCCACACACACACACTGACAACGCGCAGATATGTTTACTTTCTCTAGCCCCATATGTACAATGTACATAGGAATAGAGAAGTATTGTATTCCACCCAGAAATTCGATTTCGTCGGAAATACATGTTTTAGGACCTCCTGAATCCCCCCCCCCAAAATCATTTTCAGAAACAGGTCCATGTGTGTGTGTGTGTCTGTCTGTGTCTATCTGTCTGTCTGTGTAGGTCTTTTGACAGAATAGCTCAAAATCGAAAACATGGTTAAGTACCAAACTTGGTAATTTAAATTTGGTACCTTCCAAGGATGCGACACGAAGATCTTCAAGAAAATCCCCCAACCCCTAACTACCCTTTACATTGAAAATGTTTCGAAAAATTATTTTCTTAAAAATGGCTGCAACGATTTTGATTAAAATGCCAGATATTAAACCATATCTATCACAAATAAAATGTATATTTTGAATTTTCTGGGAAGAGCTTCTAAAGACCTGTTTATTCTGGATGTATTTTGCTTAATTTAGTATAACTAATAAACCGTAAGAGATAGACAAAAAGTTACTTAACAAAATATGTAGATCTTGTTAAAATACACAAGTTATGCCATATACATTTTTTCGTGGAACTTACCGTTTTCGAGGTATTCCTTGTTATTAGTTTCAATTGTTAAGTACCTATACTTTTCTCAGTTGGAAGTGTCCGTTTTTCTTTTGTTCTACTCCTGGCCAAGCAAAGAAGCGATTTGCAATGACAATCGCATAACGACAGCTTTTAAAACATTTGACTATCACTTTAGTCTAGTGCATTCCTTTAGTTCCATTCTACTTATAAGGAACTAAGTAATAAAATTCTGCTAACGTGTATCTCGATTAACATGGTGTTGAGAGAGGAATTATCTTTTGTAAGAAGTTTGTTTGTAGAATAGCTACAGAAGGTCATTTGAGTGTAATGCATCAGATTCTTTTTTTAAAAATGTTTTTTTCCGTCAGGGATCTCTATAAATGTACTTCCGGTTAAATCTCAGTATCAATTTTGGGTGAAAGGTAATACCTTATGTACTAGTATGTACAAATTTCGGATGTGTTACATTCGAATAACCTTCTGTGCAGCAAACTAGTCTTACAAAACCTTATTCTACTGCAACCTCATGCTCATCAAGATAAAGATTTGCAGTACCTAATTATTTTTATTATAATATTATTTCCTTGTATAAGGAGAATAAGGAAATGCAATAATCTAAAGCAATAGTCAAATCTTTTAAAAGATGGTCGATGTGTGATGGCGTCTAAATAAAATTGGACAGGAATAGATTAGCATTCTGGACTGTCAATTGACATATCACCTAAAACTTGCACCGCAAATATTTCAGCAATGGATAGTTCTATTGATGTGCGGTATCTACAGCATTGAGTGGTAGTCAAGAACTCGTGATTTTAGCATATAAACAGATTTCAATAATGCTTACTAAATGTATTTATGAACAAACAAACAATTTTAAATGGAGCAATGCCTATTTTCATAAAAAAAAATCTGATGTGTTCCATTCCTATGTTAAGGGAATAAAATCCACTTCTTCGCTTGGCCAGGAGTTGACAAGTTCCCATATGAGAAAAGTATAAGTAGTTTAAAACTGAAACCAATAACAAGTAGTATTTCAAAAACCGTCAAATTCAAGAAAAAATGTATATGACATAAATTGTGCTTTATCGTGATCTACAGTTTTGTGTAGTAAGTTTTTGCCTATCTCTTACGGTTTACCAGTTTACAAAATGCAATAAAAATAATCCAAAATAAACAGATCTTCAGAGACGATTCCCAGAAAATTCAAAATATACATTTTATTTCGCATGTAAATATCTTCACTATAAGAGATTTTAATCAAAATTATTATGAGCCATTTTTGAGAAAATCAAACTTTCGAAATTGCGCACAGACGGATCTTTTTCCAATTTTTTTTTATTCAGGGGGACCCAAACATGTATTTCTGGTGAAATCTAGGTATTGAATTTTTGGGTCCAATACAATACCTTCTCCATTCACTATGTACATAGTACGTGTAGAGAAAGTAATATGAACAACTTAAAATAAATGATACACAAAAAGAATCTGATAAATTCCATTCACTTGACTTACTCTGCATCTGTGTCACAAATTGTTGTCAAAAAGCTTATGTTTCTATTTATTTCATGCTAATCAAGGAAAAATTGGCACAAATAGTTTTACTACTTGCTACCTTGTAAGTAGAAGTGAAGTAAGGGTTAAACTGATAGTCAAAAATAACGAATACTTTAAAAACGATCACCTCCACCAAAAAAATAAATATAATATAACTTGTGTGTTTTAATGTGCTCTACATTTTCTGCGCAGTAAGTTTTTATCCATCTCTTACGGTTTAGCAGCTATGCAAAATTCCGTAAAATTAATCCAGAACAATGTAGTCTTCAGAGGCTATTCCCAGAAAATTCAATTCAATATAAGGTAAATATCTGTAATATACGATATTTTAATCAAAATCGTTAGAGCCATTTTTTAGAAAATCAAAATTTTCGAAAAAATTCCTTGTAAAGGGTAGTTGGGGGTGGGGGGATTTTCTTGAAAATCTTCGTATCGCATCCTTGGAAGATACCAAACCTAAATACCAAATTTGGTTTTTAACGAACTTTTCGTTTTTCAGCTTTGCTGTCCACAGAGACACTGACACACACACACAGACACACACAGACACCACACGCACACACGGACCTTTTCGTAAAAACGCTTTTCTTGGATTCAGGAGGACCCAAAACATGTATTTCCGGTGAAATCTTGGTATCGAATTTTTGGGTGGAATACAATACCTTCTCTATACACTATGTACATATTTTGTTTAGAGAAAGTAATAATCAGTGCGGAAAGGCCTCAAATGCACGTTTTCAAAATTACTCGCCTTTAAAGAAGAATGAACGCAAGTCACTACTGGCCTCTGGCAGAACATGCAGTAACCTCTCTTCTGAAGCACACACATTTCCATAATAACAAACTAACATTTCTTTGCGCTGTATCCCTTACGTTCATGAGAAGAAACATTTAACTTTGCTAAAAGTGCAATGAGTTTGCTTTCCGTTAAGTGTTTTTCTGTTTACCAATCCAAAACTGCAGCAGTAGTCACTAAATTATTCTGTAGTAGAAACAGAGTAATACGTAAACACAAGAAAAGATGTCGACTGCGCTCAATACATGCGCAGTAACAGTCCCATGAGCAAAATACTGTTGGAAAACAGAGTTTGTAAGATTTATTTCTGCTCAATAAGTGATAGACTGCAGAGAAGCTTATATGAATGTAACACATTACATTTGTTAATACTTCGCTACCAATATATGTGACTATTAAATCCTCTTGATGTTTTTACTTTCTCTACACGTACTATAACCATAGAGTATAGAGGAAGTATTATATTGCACCCAAAAATTGAATACCGAAATTTCCTTACATGTTTAAGGATCCCTGATTCCAAAAAAAGCATTTTTACAAAAAGTTCACTCTGTGTGTGTGTGCGTGTATGTGTGTGTGTGCGTGTGGACAGCATATCTCAAAAAAGAAAATACCGTTAAATACCGAACTTTATATTTAAGATTGGTATCTTCCAAGGATGTGACACGAAGATTTTCAAGAAAATCCCCCCACCCCAAACTACCCTTTTCATGGAAAATCGACAGTTTGATTTTCAAAAAATGGCTGTAACGATTTTGATTAAAATACCACATATGAAATGCATTTCCATCGCAAATGAAATGCATATGTTGAATTTTCTTGGAATATCTTCTGAAGACCTGGTTATTCTGGATGAATTTTGCTGAATTTTGTATAACTAGTAAACTGTAAGAGATACACAGAAACGTACCACATAAAAATGTAAATCTGGTTAAAACATAAAATTTATATAATGTTTTTTCGTGGATTTGACCGTTGTTTAAATGTTCCTTGTTATTGGTTTTAGTTTTAAAGTACTTCTACATTTCTCATAAGGCTACCTTTCAACTCCTGGCCACGCGAAGAAACAGATTTCACTCCCACAGCAACCACATTTTAAAACATCTGAATGTCGGTTTAGCCTAGTGCATTTCCTTATTTGCCTTTTACTTATAAGGAAGGAAGTAATAAAACAGTTTATGTTAGTGTTTATTCTGTTAGCATAAAATAGAAGAATAAGCTTGTAAACAATAATTAATTTGTTACAGAGTTGTAAACAAAGTCGTGTAAATGGAACACATCAGATGTTTTAATACTTTTTGCAACTGTTATTTGGAAGCTGTTATATGTTTTGAAACTGGAGCTGAAAAAGCTATTGAAAAACCATAATAGTAATAATTCTCCCACCTCCGATGAAGTACAGAGTTGATAAATTCTATTCAGGAAATAAGTGTTACCAACTGCCAGACACAAACTAAAATAAAAATATGTAAAAAAACAGACACAAACCATCATAGTTCATCAGTACTTTTCCCAATACAAACAAGAAGCAAAGTTGGACTTGAAGCCTCATTGTATTATTCCCAACTTTGCTCGGTTGCACAAACTCTCATTAAATTGTAACGGTCCAGTAACCCGCAACAGAAGATGAGAGCCCTACATTGTTCTTCATGTTAGGATGTGCGCTTCAAGTAAGGCTATTCAAATACGAATACCAACTTTACAAAGTATAAATTTCAGCACTAGGGAACGGCACGCACCTTTGTGGAGTTTTTTTTTTGTTCTGTGTGAAGAGAAAGCAGGCCGTTTTCTGAAGTAGAGAAAGTTTTGCAGGTAGAGGATTAAGTATATTTAATTACAACGTTGTATGCCCCGTTACCGGAATTACTGGAAACATACGAGCGAGATGGTTCCTGGTAAAGTGAAAACTTTGCATTCGAGATATCTGAGGTTCGATTCCCAGCGGCTTCCCTCTCTGACGATGGGGTATTTTGTGTTCATCTCCCGGTTGCCATCACGAATTTCGGAGTGATGTGCATTACCACGATTCTCCTTTCCTTTATTTTCTATCATTCCATTTCCCTTTCATATTTCACGAGTGCTTTCAGGCCCTGCAGTTTCAGTAATGCCAGGTAGATGGCGTAGTTGCTCACGAATTTCGGAGTAATATATACTACCACGATTCTCTTTTCCCTTATTTTCTCTCATTCCATTTCTCTTTAATGTTTCACGGGTGCTTTCAGGCCCTAAACTTTCAGTAGTGCCGGGCAGATGGCGCAGTTGCTCACGAATTTCGGAGTGATGTATACTACCACGATTCTCCTTTCCTTTATTTTCCCTCATTTCATTTCCCTTTCATGTTTCACGTATGATAAGAGACTCTATGGTTTCAATAGTGCCGTGCAGATGGCGCAGTCGCTTGCGCAATTTGAAGTTTTCTCCCCATTGCCGGCTGGATGAGCTGTTTAGCCTTTTATACCGGCTACCTCGCAGGTTTTCGAAGTGGAACTTCTGCCTGTTCTGTGGCCCTCTATGCCTGTGGGGCTAGGACCTCCTCCGGCTCCTTTGTTTCATTCCTGCCTCTCGGGGAATGTAACCATAATCAAGCCATCATAGTGTTGTTAATGACAAGTCTCCCCCTCCGTTTTAATATCCTAAGGTAAACTCATAAGGGCCGTGCCGTGGCCGAGTGGTTAAACGTGTTCGATCCTCAGTGATCCCAGGTGACCATAAGTGGGATTTGTGGTGGAAAAAGCGGCGCAGGGACGGGTTTTCTCCGGATTCTCTGGTTTCCCCCGCCATTAGATTCCTCTTCATCCCATGTATCATCACTGTTATCGTCTGCAGCGACATAGTAGTAAAAGCCGGCGGTAAAATCTAAAAAAAAAAAAAAAAAAAAAAATATCTTGTGTTCCATTCGCAAGACTTTCTCTACATCTCTGTAAACTTTTAACAATAATTTGTCATTCTTCTATCTAATTCATGCTAATCGATTAGCAGAAATGGTATTATTACCTGCTTCCTGGTAAGAGTAAGGGAAATAAGGCAGTACCTGTACTAAAACGATAGTCAAATCTTTTAAAAGCTGGTTGACATTTGATTGATATCCGTTTCTTTATATAGCCAGTAGTTTGCAAATTTCCGTATAAGAAATCTGAAACAAATGACAAGGATATCTCACAAATGTTCAACTCCACGAAAAAAACTATATGGCATAAATTACGTGTTTTAACCAGATCTATGGTTTTTGTGTAGTAAGTTTTTGTCCATCTCTTACGGCTTACCAGTTACCTAAAATTTAGCACAATACATTCGGAATAAACAGGTCGTTAGAGATTATTCCCAGAAAATTAAAGATGTAAATTTTATTTACCATATAAATATCTTTAATATACGGTATTTCATTCAAAATCGTGTGAGCCATTTTTGAGAAAAGCAGGGTAGTTTCTCATCTTCTTGTCGCATCCTTGGAAGATGCTGAACTTAAATACCAAGTTTGGAATTTAACGGTCCTTTCGTTTTTGAGCTATGCTGCCCACAGACACACACACTAACAAGATAGACAGACACATACACGGACATTTTTTCTAAAAATGCTCTTTTTGTTGGATTCAGGAGGTGCAATACAATACCTTACCCATATATAGTACGAATAAAGAAAGTAAAAATCTGATAGCATTATTCATCGGAAAATGTGAGATATTTGGATCACTTAATGTCGTGCCGGCAAGTTGACATGGCAGCTTAGCTGGTTAGAGCAGGCTTGGGCATTTACTGCTTCACGTACTGCATATGGTCCTTGAGCTTCCCGCAAACGACAAATAATGTCATTGCGGAAGTTCGGTGTACGTGACATGCCGCTTTCTGAAATATACAGGGAAAGTTTCGAAGACTCAAGCATAGAGTTAACCATTTGGGAATGGATAAAATAAAAACACTGTAAAACATTTACTACTGAGCAACATTTTTACTGTCTCTACTCATACATTCTACATAGTGTATAGAGAAGGTATTGTATTACACCCAATAATTCGATACCGAGATTTCAATGGAACTACATGTTTTGAGACCCCTGAATCAAAAACAATTTTTTTTAGAAAAATTTCCTTGTGTGTCTGTCAGTCTATATGTGTGGCGCGTGTGTGTCTTTCGGCAGCATAGCTCTAAAACGAAAGGACTGTTAAATACCAAACTTGGTACTTAGGTTTGGAATCTTCCAAGGATGAGACACGAAGATTTTCAAGAAACCCCCCACCCCCAACTACCCTTTACATAGAAAACATTTCGAAAATGTAAAAATGTTCTCAAAAATGGCTGTAACGATTATGAATAAAATAGAATATTTTCTGAGAATGACCGCTGAAGACATATTTATTGGATGAACCTTTCGGAATTTCGCATTACTGGTAAACTTGACAGACAAAAACTTACGTAACAAAATTATAGATCTCATCAAAACACACAACTTATATTATTTGCATTTTTTTCGTGAGTTGACCGTTTTTGAGATATTCCTGGTTATTAGTTTCAGCTTTAAAAAACTTATACTTTAATCATCCGGGAATTTTTCAACTCCTGTCTACACAAATAAATACTTCAATCACATAACAACCAACTTTTAAAATACTTGACTATCGATTTAGCCTATGGTACTCCCTTATTTCCCTTCTACTTACAAGAAAGCAGGTAATAAGACCCTTTCTGCTCATTTTTCCTCGATTAGCCTTAAGTAAATAGAAGAATAAGCTATTTAACAATAATTAGTTGTAGAGTTGTAGAAAAAGTCATGTGAATGGAACACATCAGACTTTTGTATATCAGATTCATCAGTATTCAACATGACACCCATTGCACACTCTACATAACTCATATGTGATGCAATTAGCCTATGCCTTTTGTAACAAAAGAGAGGTGATTGATTTTAAAGCTTGTGCCATTTTTTATTTCTCTAGCCCGTGTGTAGAATTTACATTCCGGATCGAGAGAAGGTATTGTATTCCACCCAAAAATTCAATGTCGAGAGCTCACCGGAAATATACGTTTCGAGGTCCCCTGGGTCAATGTGTTTGTGAAAAGATCGCTAAATACCAATCTTGTCATCTAGGTTTAGTATCTTCCAAGAATGCGACACGATGATTTTCAAGAAAATATCTCCACCTCAAACTATCCTTTACATGGAAAATATTCTGAAAATTTTGCTTTCCTCAAAAATAGCTCAAATTATTGTGATTGAAATACCGTATTAAGGATATTTACATCACAGATAAAATATAAAATTTGACTCTTCTGGGAAAAGCCTCTGGAGACCTCTTTATTCTGGATGAGTTTTAGAGTATTTTGCATAACTAGTAAACCATAAGGGACAGACAAAAACTTCACTACACATAATTTATGCCATATACATTTTTTCGTGGGGTTTACTGTTTCCGAGATATTCCTTGTTATTGATTTCAATTTAAAATACTTTCACTTTTCTCAGAGAGGAAGTGTCCGTTTTTCTTTTGTTTTACTCCTGACCAAGCAAAGAATCAAATTTCAATGAAAATCGTAAAACGATAGCTTTTAAAACATTTGACTATCGTTTTAGCATAGCGTATTTTCCTTTAGTATAGTTTACTTATAAGGAACTAAGTAACAAGTATATTCGGTTAATGCTTATCTGTATTAGCAGGATTTTTAAAGAAGAATAATCTTTTGTAAGAAGTTTGTTTGGAGAGCATTTAGAGAAAGTCATGTGAGTGTAACACATCATATTTTTACTCTCACATCAATGTTACTGGGTTTCTGTGCATTGACGATCTCTTTAATAAACCCCCAAACAAAGAAGTCTAAAGGGGTTTGATCTTGGATTTTCGGGGTCAAATGGACCCACCACGATTACACAACATACCATTGAAAGTGTGATTTAAAAAATCGCAAACCTCTATTGCCAGTGATGGGGTGCACCATCTTGCTGGATTACAATGTTCGTGTTACCTAAAATTGTTTTCGGGCTTCCAGCCAAGTCGTGAAAGAATCAAATTCTCTCATTCCGAAGACTTCCATCGTCTCCATTAATGGTAATGAACTATGGGGGAAGAATTCCATTCCTATTTACTTTCTCTACACGTACCATGTACACAGTGTATAGGGAAGGTATTGTATTGCACCCAAAATTAGATGCCGAAATCTCACCGGAAGTACCTGTTTTGGGGTCCCCTAAGTCCGAAAAAAGTATTTTTAAAAAACGTTCCATCCACCATATACATTGCACATACGGGCTAGAGAAAGAAAAAATCTGCTTTCGAATGCGGATTTGACGCTAATAGATCGTCATGTCTACCCTTATCTTTACGATTCTCCTTAAGATATTTATTTACAATTTTAAATAGTACTGTTTTAGAATTTTGAACGTATAAACAGCATTGTATTAGTTACTTATTACTTTATCATGTATCCAGAATTTAACTTACTTATCTGAAAAAAATATGATGTGTTCCATTCACATTAATTTCCCTACATCGTTGTAACAAATTATTGTTTAATATTCTTCTATATACTTTATGATAATCGAGATAAACATTGACAAAAATGTTCTTAATTACTAAATTCCTTGTAAAAGGAAGGAAATAAGGGAATACACTAGGCTAAAACGTTAGCCAAATCTTTTAAATGATGTCTGCCATGTGGTTAAAATCCGTTTCTATGCAGGGCCAGGAGTTTGCATTTTTCCGGGCAATAAATAAGTATTTTAAATCTGAAACAAATAACAAGTGATATCTCTGAAATGGTCAATTCCGCGAAAAAAAAACGAATAAGACGTAAATTGTGTGTTTTAATGTGATCTACATTTGTATGCAGTGAGTTTTTGTCTATCTCTTACGCTTTACCTGTCACGCAAAATTCAGCAAAATTCATTCAGAATAAAGAGCTGTTTAGAGATAATTCCCAGAAAAATCAGGATATACATTTTAAGTACCGTATATTTATATTTAAAATACGGTATTTTAATCAAAGTCGTTAGAGCCATTTTTGAGCACATCAAAATGTTCGTAATTTTTTTCCATATAAAGACTAGTTTATGGTGAGAGGATTTTTCTCAAAATCTACGTGTGGCATTTCTAGAAGATAGTGAACAAGTTGGGTATTTTACCAACTTTTCGTTTTTGAGCTATCCTGTTCACAGACACACGGACACACATGGACCTTTTTCTAAAAATGTCTTTTTTATTCAGGTTACCCTAAAACTTGTATTTCCGATGAAATCTCGGTATTTAATTTTTGAGTGGAATGCAATACCTTCTCAATGCACTCTGTACATAGTACGTGTAAAGAAAGTAATTAGTGCATATTAGAGTCTTTATATTTATATATAAAGTATATAAATTGATATATACATATATAAAGTATATTCATAACTCTATTATTAGGTGCGAAAGACAAACTAAGCTTAGCGAGCTTAAATTTAAATTAAACTAAACCTCCGGAGGGAAAATATTATGCACAAGTTAAATAATACCCTGATTTATAACTACAAGAAATTTCTGTTTTTTTGTTGTTGTTGTTGTTGTTGTTGTTGTTTTTTTTTTTTTTTTTTTTTTTGTATTTCTTTCACCAGGTGCTAAGAATTTTAATTTTAAATGAAGAAGATAAAAGAAGAGTTATAAACTTGAAGATTCTGATATTTTTCTAACCACAGCAGTTTGCAATAATAATTATTGAACGATACATATCTTTAAGGCTACCTTTAACTGAAATTATAAATTCTATATTTATGAACATATATTTTTTAAATATATACAGTAAGTAACAGACTAAATCTTAGCTGTGTACACATTTTCATTGCAATAACTAGCGTGTCAAATTATTTATTTTAATTGCTTATTTTAAGCGTAAACAAAAAAACGGTTCACACGATGAAAAAATATGTTATTATAAGAAATATATGCTTTGATTACTATGAAATATTTAAGATCAAATTTTGGAAACAGATTTTTATTTGGTTTTGTGAAAAAATTATAAACTTATAAAAAGCAATATTTTTCAGTTATTTTAATGAGTAAATAATATATTCTAATTAATATTTCTCCAAATGATAATTGATAAAGAAAAATCTGATGTGTTCCATTCACATGACTTTCTCTACATCTCTGCAACAAATTATTGTTAAAAAGCTAATAATTTTATTTACTTAATGCTAATCGAGAAAAAATTAGCAGAAATAGCCTTATTACTTGCTTCCTTGTAAGTAGAAGCGAAATAAGGGAGTACCATAGGTTAAAGTGATATTCAGAAGCTGGTTGCTATGTGACTCAAGTTCATTTGTTTGTATTGACCAATTTGACAAATTCCTATATGAGAAAAGTATGTTTTTTAAAGCTGAAACCAAAAACACGTTATATCTAAAAAACGATCAACTCAAGAAAAAAAACGTATATAACAAATTGTGTGTTTTAATGAGATCTAAATTTTTGTGTAGTAAGTTTTTGTCTATCTCTTACGGTTTAACAGTTACGCATTCCGTAAAATTCATTCAGAATAAAGTAGTCTTCAGAGGCTCTTCCCAGAAAATTCACGATATACATATTATTTGTCAGGTAAATATAAACGCTATTTTAATCAAAATTGTTAGAGCCATTTTTGAGAAAATCAAAATTTTCGAAAAAAGTTCCATGTTATGGGTAGTTGTGGGTGGGGAAATTCTTTTGTAAATCTTCGTGTCGTATCCTTGCATTGTACCAAACTTAAAAACCAGGTTTGGTTTTTAACGGTCTTTTTGTTTTTGAGCTATGCTGTCCACAGGAACACACACAGACAGACACACAAACGGACTTTTTTCCATAAATGCTTTTCTTGGATTCAGGGGGATCCAAAACATGTATTTCTGGTGAACTCTCGGTATCGAACTTTTGGGTACATTACAATATCTTCTGTATACACTATGTACACAGTTCGTGTAGTGAAAGTAAAAGTCATTGCAAACTTTTTAATACATTTCTATAAAATTTACAGAAAATTGGACAAAACTTGCATGACGTGTAACATTAGAACCTATAAACGCATTGCAAAATAAAAAAAAAATTGATATTAAATTCTAAGTGCTCTCTGTATATTTAAAAACGTGATACTAGATGATTTATTACTTTCTCTACACGTGCTATGTACATATTGTATAGAGCAGGTATTATATAGCACCCAAAAATTCGATGCCGAAATTTCACCGGAAATACATCTTCTGGGTCCCCTTGAATCCAAAAAAAAAAGCATTTCTGGAAAAAGGATGTGTGTGTGGTATGTGTGTGTGTGTGTGAGCACCTGTGGACAGCACAGCTCAAAAATGAAAAGACCGTTAAATACCAAACTTGGTATTTAAGTTTGGTATCTGCAGGTATGGGACACTAAGCTTTTTAAGAAATTCCCCCCATCCCCAGCTATCCTTTACATGGAAATATTTTTCGAAAATTTCAACTTCTCAAAAATGAATAACGATTTTGATTAAAATCTCTTATATTTAAGATATTTACATGCCAAACAAAATGTATATCTTGAATTTTCTGGGAATAGCCTCTAAAGACCTCTTTATTTTGGATGATAATTATTGAATTTTGTATAATCGGTAAACCGTAAAAGATAGACAAAAACTTACTACACAAAAAATGTAGATCCCGATAAAACACACAATTATGTCACATATATCTTTTTCGTGTAGTTGGTCGTGTTTTAGATATTCCTTGTTATTGGTTTCTGCTTTAAAAAGCTTATACTTTTCTCATACAGGAATTGGTCAACTCCTGTCCATGCAAACAAGGGAACTTCAGTCACATAGCAACCGGCTTTTGATTATCACTGTAACCTATGCTACTCCCTTATTTTGCTTCTACTCACAAGGAAGCAACTAACAGGACTGTTTCTGCTATTTTTTTCTCAATTAGCATGCAGTAAATAGAAGCATAAGCTTTTCAACTATAATTTGTTGCAGAGATGTAGACAAAATCATGTGAATGGAACACATCAGCTTTTTTGTTTATAGGTCCATTATTAAAAAAAAATATTGCAGAGGGAATTTTCTTGAAAAGCTTTGTGTCGTATCCTTGAACGGTACCAAACTTAAATACCAAGGTTGAAATATAACGCTCTGTTAGTTTTTAAGCTATGCTGTCCACAGACACACACACTGACCTGTTTCTAAAAATTCTCAGGGGACCAGAAAAAATATATTCCGGTGAAATATCGGTATCGAATTTTTGGATAGAATACAATGCTTTCTCCATACACTATGTACATAATACGTGAAGACAAAGTAATAAAACCTTAGCATTGACGTCACTAGATATCTGGTGTATAGCGTACTTCATGCTTCAATGGTGTCACTACTCTGCTTCCGAAATTGCGCGAAACTTATAGAATGAAAACGTAGTAGCCGAACGCCCAATAAAAACGTGCGAATCTAAAAGTGGTGCCCTTTTGCAGCAGAAGAATCCACAAAGGCAGGAACTAATTCAAATTGAATATTATCGGAAGTTTAAAATAGCCTACACAAGCCAGAAAAATTACTATGTAAATAGTTATTACATACTTTACATATATCCATGTAAAAATCCGAATCGGAAAGTTAACATTTTTTAGGTAATCTTCATAAAGCAGAAACAATTATGGCAAAATCAGAAACAGTATGAAGGACAGTTATTCTTTTTGTGTACAAAAGCCCAAAAGAAATCATAATTGTGCTCCAAATTGTAGTCAGAATAATTGCTTGTACACATTAGTAAGTGAGCCTGTATTCATACGCCCAAAGGTTGCATAAGATCAGACAAAAGAAGTCAGCTTTCATGTATGTTAGATGAGATTTTGTTTCTTACCATAGTAATATTACAAGTTAGTCAGATTTATAGAACTTACGAAAAAGCCACGCTAAGACTAACGTACCATTGGATAGCGTGATTTAAAACCTAGGCTACATAGAATTACATCGCAAAAAGATAATTATATACCCCCACATTCACGTACCTCAGACGAAGGATACAATGGACCAACACCATCACCTATTTGGGGGTGAAGCTTGACAGGGGCGTCACTTTTAGGGAGCACATCAGGGGGCTGTGGTGCCGGGGCAATGGGGCTGCGGCCTCACTGTACCCGATGCTGAGGTCCTCGATGACGGTTCCCCTTAAGTTGCTCCTTTTGAAGGCTCTCATAATCCCCTTGTTAATCTACGCCTGCGAGATCTGGGGCATGGCGGCAGACTTCAGTCTGCTGTTGCTTCAGCGGGTACAGAATAGGTGTCTTCGGGCTATCTATTCTGTGCCTCGAGGCTTTCCAACGAGACTCCTGCACGAAGCCTCTGGTCTACCATACCTGGAGGACGAGATTAGGCGTCGGGCAACAAAATTCAACGAAGGGTTACCATTTCATCGGAGCGCCCTCGTTAGGTCTCTTGGGGATTACGATCCCACAAACCGCCGCTTCAGGCGATACCGGCTTCCCCGCATGGCTTGCGGGCATCCCCGGTAACGAAGGAGCACCACCAACAGCTGCTACGGCTAAGCTCCTTATAATCCTTCAAGAGTTGCTTGGATTCAAAATTAAAACCTCAAAACAAACATTTTGATTAACACACACCAGCGGTGCACAAGAGCCGTTGCACCTTCAAGGCAACCGTCGAGGAGCAATATTTGCCTCCTCCTGTCACTCCACAACCCCAAAACACACCCGCCATCCTGCAAAACCCACAAACCCGTCAGAACGTGGTTAAGTTCTCTCCGAGAACAGGGACACGTCTAGCACACCTCAGCCTGCCAATTACACTGGACTGGATAATTGAATAAAAAATTATACATAATTTATAAGTGTATATTGTAATACTACAACGTATGGAATTATTTACATGTAAGTAATGGTGAAAGTGTAAAAAATCAACGAAAATAAATCTATCTTTAAACTGTGTGAAAGCCATTTTGCGTTCGCAGCAAACTAAAGCGAAATAAACATATTTGAAAAGAAATCTTAGTTTATGATTTCAGTAGATTGCCTATCTCTTAACTCCACGACATGAGAAAGCTCTTGCAGTAACAAAACAAATAAAGTTAATCTTCATACAGCTAGCCGAGGCATCACCACAACCACAGAATAGAGAACTCTCTATTCTGTGCCGAGTATACTCTCTATTCTGTGCCACAACGAACACAACTGTAAAATCTATTGAAACAAACATATTGTTAAAGCAGACGGAGCGGGGCAACTTTCCCGCCAACAGTGGAAAGAATCTACAAGTGATACCAACCGCTAATCTGCGAACCCTACCGCTGCAATTTGAAATGCAAATGCAATCGTTGTACCGGAAGGTACAACGATAAATGAATAATACTTACTACACAAAAAATGTAGAACTCAATAAAGTACATAATTTATGTCATATACCACCTAGAACTTTCTCAAACGGGAAGTTATCTACCGTTACAAATCTTTTGTTTTACTCCTTGGTAAAGAATACCGAATTTCAAAGACAAAAGCATAGTGTTTGCTTTTAAAGAAATTGAGTATTGGGATAATCTAGTGTATTCCCTTATTTCTCTTCTGCTTATAAATAACAAGTAATAAAATATTGCTGCTAATGTTTATCTTGATTAGCATTAAGTATATAAAGGAATAATCTTTTGAATAGTTTGCAGAATAGTTGGAGAAACTCAAGTGAATGGAACAGTTCAATTTTTACTTTATTTATATTTATTATGTACATAGTGTATACACAAGATATTGTATTGTACCCAAAAAATATATATCCGATGAAATCTCGGTATCGTATTTTGGATTTATGTATATATGTTTAGGACCCCCTGAATAAAAAAGAAACATGTCCGTGATATTTAATTTTAGAATCTTCCAATGATTCACACGAAGATTTTCAAGAAAATTATCCCACCCCAACTACTATTAACTTGGAAAAAATTTAGAAAATTTTGGTTTTGTCAAAAATGGCTCTATTGATTTTGATTAAAGTCTCTTATGTTTAATATATTTACATGACAAATAACCTCTATATTCTGGATGAATATTTCTCAATTTTGCATAATAGATAAACCGTAAGGGACATACTAAAACAGTCTAAACAATAACTGTAGATCTCAATAAAAGATATAACTTATGTGATATACTTTTTTTCGTGGAGTTGGCGGTTTTCGAAATATTCGTTGTTATTAACTTCAGTTTTAAAATACGTAAACTTTTTGTCAACTCCTGGCCATGTAAAGAAACGGGTTTCAGTCCCATAACAACCACATTTTAAAACATTTGACTGTCGGTTTAGCCTAGTGTAATCCCTATTCCGCTTTTACTTGTAAGGAAGCAAGTACAAAGACCGTTTCTGCTGTTTATCTCGATTAGCATGAAGAAAATAGCTTATGTTACACAGATGATGAGAAAGTCTCGTGTGGGGATCACATCACATTTTTACTTTCTCTATACGTACCATGTACATATTGTATAGAGAAGTGATTGTGATGCACCCAAAAATTCGATACTGAGATTTCACCGGGAATACATGTTTTGGATCCTGTAAATCCAAAAAAAGCACTTTTGGAAAAAGGTCCGTGTGCGTCTGTGTCTGTGTACAGCATAACTAAAAAATCTGAAATGTACCATTCACATGACTGTCTCTATATCCCTGAAACAAAATATTCTTAAAAAGCTTATACTTCTATTTACTTCATGCTAATCAGTAAAACATTAGCAGAAATAGCCATATTACTTGCTTCCTTGTAAGTAGAGGTGAAATAAGGGAGTACCACAGGCTAAAGTGATAATCAAAAGCTGGTTGCTATGTCACTGAAGTTCCTTTGTTTGCATGGACAGCATTTGACAAATTCCTGTATGAAAAATGTATAAGTTTTTCATAGCAGAAACCAAAAATAAGGAATGTCACACAAACGACGAACTCCACGAAAAAAAATGTATATAATACAAATTGTGTGTTTTAATGTGCTCTACAGTTTTAGTATAGTAAGTTTCTGTCCATCTCTTACGGTTTAGCAGTTATTCAAAATTCAGTAAAATTCATCCAGAATAAACTACTCTTCAGAGGCTATTCCCAGAAAATTCAAGATATACATTTCATTTTTCAGGTAAATGTGTTTAATATACGAAATTGTAATCAAAATCGTTAGAGCCATTTTTGAGAAAATCAAAATTTACGAAAAAAGTTCCATGTAAAGGGTAGTTGGGGATGGGGGATTTTTCTCAAAATCTTCGTGTCGCATCCCTGGAAAATACTAAACTTAAATACCAGGTTTGGTATTTTACCTACTTTTCGTTTTTGAGTTTATCGTGTTCACAGACACACGGACACACGGACACACGGACTCACACACACACACACACACACACGCACACACATACACGCGGACCTTTTTTTCGAAAATGCTTTTTTTAGATAAAGGGGACCCTAAAACATATATTTCTGGTGAAATCTCGGTATCGAATTTTTTGGTGGAGTGCAACACATTCTTTGTACACTATGTACATAGTGCCTATAGAGAAAGTAAAAACGAAAACACCGTTAAATACCAAACCTGGTATTTAAGTTTGGAATCTTCCAAGGATGCGACACGAAGATTTTCAAGAAAATCCCCCCATACCCCAATTACCCTTTACATGGAACTTTTTTCGTAAATTTTGATTTTCTCAAAAATGGCTCTAACGATTTTGATTACAATTTCGTATATTAAACACATTTACCTGAAAAATGAAATGTATTTAAGATATTTACATGCCAAACAAAATGTATATCTTGAATTTTCTGGGAATATCCTATAAAGACCTCTTTATTCTGGATGATTTTTATTGAATTCTGCATAACTAGTAAACCGTAAGAAACAGACAAAAACTTACTGCACAAAAAATGTAGACCATAATAAAACATACAATTTATGTTATATACTTTTTTTTCGTGTAGTTGATCGTTTTTGAGATATCCCTTCAGCTTTAAAAAACGCTTACTTTTGTCATACAGGAATTTGTCAACTCCTGTCCATACAAACAAAGTAACTTCAGTCACTTAACAACCAGCTTTTACTATCACTTTAACCTATGGTACTCCCTTATTTCGCTTCTACTTACAAGGAAGCAAGTAATAAGACTATTTCTGCTAAATTTTTTTCTCGATTAGCATGAAGTAAATAGAAGTATAAGCTTTTTAACTATACTTTGTTGCAGAGATGTAGAGAAAGTCAAAGTCATGCGATTGGAACACATCAGTTTTTTCACATTAAAACACCTGACAAACGTCTCTTATTTTGAAAGTCTGGACTGCGATTATTCGAGAATCGATATATCTGCTGCAGAGAATTTCCAAGCTGCGATAACCTACGTAAAACTCAGACGTGCCAGGTCGTGCCAGTGTTTGAACTTCGGACCAAAGTTTATTAAATTCGCAAGATGTGTGGTTGTGTTTCATCCCGCCGGTTGCCTGTTTTCCCTCCTCGTGCTCTGCAACTTTTCACAACAGGCACATCCAGTCAACAAAGGAAAGCTTCCTTTGTGTAGTAAAGTATAAGAATCTGGCGAGAAACTCGAGAAGGAAAGAAGTTCATGTTTGAAGCTGTTTCACCAGTAGCCACGTGATTGCGTATTCCGCCTGCGTACTTATCCGTGCCAACTCTTCGCCTTCAGGAAATTTCATTTCTCAAAGTGAAATCGGACACGCTACTTCACTTCTCTGAATTTTAGATTCTTCTTTCAGTTCTATACCGCCAGAAACTCGATTCCCAGTCGTGTATGACTTTCATCCTGTAACGTGATCCACAAGACCTCTGCCAAAATTCTTATACGAGGAGTGTTCA
Source organism: Hymenopus coronatus (assembly GCA_030762935.1). Taxonomy (NCBI): domain Eukaryota; kingdom Metazoa; phylum Arthropoda; class Insecta; order Mantodea; family Hymenopodidae; genus Hymenopus; species Hymenopus coronatus. The sequence goes on from CM060898.1 coordinate 126,085,999, forward strand.
ATAAGCCCTTAGAAAACGATAGAAAAACAAATTATTTTGGTAGATTTTTTTATAAATAATCTCCTAATACATTTTCCACAGCGTTTCTCCAAATTTTTAAACCTTCCATTTTAAGTAGGATTTAAGAAGGTCCTCAAAATAGGCATATTTTTGGAAGATGGGTTCTTCGTTAGGCGTGACTTTCTGCTGAGCAACTTTTTGAAATCTCTGTGGCCAAATCTGGTGGATTTTGTAGTAATTGCAGCCATCAAAACTGCAGGTGTGCCCTCTTGCAATGTCTTGCTGGAAGAGAATTCTTTTCTTTGCCAGATGAGGGTGTTTTTTTTTTTTTTTTCTTGATTAGATCTGTGTATAAACGATACATAATACTTTCAAAGTATTGTTGTTTCGTTTTGCAAGTAATCAATGTAGATGATTCCACGTGCATCCCAAAAATCTAGGGCCATCACCTTGTCTGCTGATTTCACCAAGTTTGCCTTTTTCGCCTTTAAAAAGCCACTGTTTTGACTGTACTTTTGTCTCTGGAGTATAGTAGCGCATCCATGTTTCATCCACAGTTATATATCGACCAGAAACTCTTCAGGATTGTGACGAGTGCCAAAGTAGCTTCCGAATCGATCACACGGTTGCGTTTATTCTCCATTGAGAGCAAATGCGGCACGCATCTTGTCGGAATCTTAGACCAATTTTTTGCTTCAACATTGAGAACAGTACCTTGTGATATACCTGCGGCCTCTGTTATTTCACGAACGTTGAGTCGTTGATCACTCAAAACCATAACCTGGATTTTGTCAATTGTTTCGGAGGAAATCACTTCTACTAGACGTCCGGAACGATGTTCATCATTTATGGATGTACGGCCACGTTTACATTTCTTTATCCAATTGTAAATTGTTACAAATGCAGGACCATCCGTAGTCAGATGGTCGTTCCTACATACTCTGCCACATTTCTCCGCGACAACAGATGGTGTTAGTGTGAAATTCAATCTTGCTGCTTTCACTGTGGATACGTGGCAGTGTACTCGCTATTGCCATCTATTTTTCAGTCTCATCATCTATTGATTTGGACCTCAGGTGGAAATTTGGGTCTTGATATTAAAGGTCATCCAACTCGGTTTTTATCTCATTCGGTGTCAAGCCTTTTAAATAGAAGTGTTTAATCCCCGCACGAAAGTCCTTTTTTTTTTCCATCTTTCTAGATAAACACAAGATTGTTGATTTAATCGCCTATGGCAACGAAACCACGCGATGGATATAGCTGCAACTTTAACTGCCATCTAGTAAGAGACGAGGGTTACTAAATTCAAACATTTTTCGATACTACGAGTGTAATTTCTTGGATTTTCTAGGGGCATATTGGACGCCCTTAGTACTATGAAGGAACAACATTTAATGGCGCTTGGCAGGAGGGGGTCAACAAATCATCCAAATAAATTAGTATGCACACCAAGTTTGCGTTTGCTTGATTACTACAGTTAACGTCCAATAAATTGTTTTCATTTCGTCTTCTTACTGCATGTAACTTCACCTCGCCTTTAACATGTGGCAAAATCGCGCCTCTCTGGTTTAGTAGAGCGGAAATATTGTATTCACCAAAAATTCGACAACGAGATTTACCGAAAATATATATTTTGGGAACACCTGAACACCTCAAAAACCGTTTTCAGAAAGAGATCCCTGTGGTGTGTGTGTGTGTGTGTGTGTATGTGTGTATGATGCTGTAGGGTATGTCGCAATGCAGACATTGGCTTATTGTACGTCAGACCCCAGGAGGATAAGAAGAGAGGACAGTAATTACAGCGGGCGGCCGGAACTGGACGGCGGCGAAAGCTACCATGGAGAATCCCTAAAGTTTCCAAGCAGTACTTCATCTCGACGCGGGAAGTGCTAGAAGCTCGCTCCCCAAGGTCTGATCAAATTCCCTGAGCTTACAGACGACTTCCAACATCATCCCATCGCCGAGAGCGCAAACCACCACGGAAGGACGCCACCACCGCAGTCTTCGCTGACACAACTCTGAAAGAGATCGGTTGGATGAAATGAAGGGTCAGGAAGTTAGGGGGAGTAAAAAAAATCTCCTCAGCATTACAGAGTGACTTGGGAAAACCTACGAAAAGAACCTATGGGTTAGAGAGATCGGCCGTTGTGAGCTGATTCCACGACGTCCCGAATGCTAGTCTAAGAAGTAACGTCTAAGCCACCTGCCTCGGCTGTGATGGACAGTATATTATGTCTTATATCGCCGTACCGAACTATTTTGGCTACCTGCTAAACATATAATGTTAAAGCACCATTCAGTTTTACTGCTTTCACCATCCGTAGTCAGATGGTGGTGTACAGCCAGCCTTCGAGGTCTCGTTCCTATATACTCTACCACATTTCTCCGCGACAAACAGATGGTATTAGTGAGAAACTCAGTCTTGTTGCTTTCACTATCTGTGGATAGGTGGCAGTGTACTCACTATTACCATCTATTTTCAGCCTGATCATCTATTGATTTTGACCTCAGGTGGAACTTTGGGATGTAATATTAAAGGTTAAGTTAAGGATTAAGGACGGTGACGACACTTCAGAAATTGCGGCCTATGGAGGTCTGTTACCTGCTAACACCCCTCCCCCCAGGAGGAGGATGTGAGAAAACATCAATGGGACACAGACTAGCGCCAGTCAGGTCAGAGACGCGCGGAAGTCTCTAACTCAGTTGCTGAAAGTAGATCCCGGGACCAGGATCCACCGTGCAGGCGTTAACACTAGGGGCTCTGGGTCTTGTCATATCTTTAGGTCCATGGGGACAGCGAGCAACGCCACTTCAACTTCGAGAGTGCGCATGCGTCCGCACGCCATCTGCCTACTCGCCACACATCACGAGCCTAGAAATACACATGAACGATGATAAGGAAATAGAATGAAAGGGAATCGATGGAAGGGATGTCATGGAAAATAACACCTCAGAAATCACCTAAGTGACAAGGGGGGACGTCATGGTACAAAAAACAAACAAAAAACAAATGAACATTAGCTGGCCCACGGGGTTTGAATCAAGGTTTCCCGAATATACACTTTACCGTCTGAGGCCTTTCCGCTCGGTTTGAACCCTTTTGTTCCCTGTATATCTATATGAATGTATGCTGTAGCTGTTTAAGGTTTATTACTTCTTCTACACGTACTATGTACAAAGTGTATACAGAAGGTATTGCATTCCACTGCAAAAATTCGATACCGGAAATGTATGTTTTCAGTACCCCTGAATGCAAACAAAAGCATTTTCGGAAAAAGGTCCATATGTGTGAGTGCGCGCGCGTGTGTGTGTCTCTCTGTGGACAGTATAGCTCAAAAACGAAAAGACGCTAAATACTAAGCTTGATATTTAAGTTCAGTATGTTCCAAGGATGCGACATGATTTTCAGGAAAATCCTCCCACCACCATCAAGGAAAATATTTCGAACATTTTGATTTTCTCAAAAACGGCTCTAACGACTTTGATTAAAATATCATATATTAAAGATATTTAAAATGTATATCTTGAATTTTCTGGGAATAGCCTCCGAAGACTACTTTATTCTGGATGAATTTTACGGAGAAAGAGAAAAACTTACTCAACGGAAAATCTAGAGCTCGTTAAAACACACAATTTATGTTATATACTTTTTTCGTGGAGTGGATCGTTTTTGAGATATTCCTTGTTATTGGTTTCAGCTTTAAAAAACTACTCTTGTCCTTAGAAACAAAGAAACTTCAGTCACATAGCAACCAGCTTTTGACTAATACTTTAGCCTATGCTACTCCCTTATTTCCCTTCTACTTGCATGGATGTAAGTAATAAAACTATTTCGGCAAATGTTTTCTCGATTAGCATGAACTAAAAGGAAGCTTAAGCTTTTTAACAATAATTTGTTGCAGAGATGCAGAGAAAGTCATGTGAATGGAACACATGAGATTTTTTAAAACTAATTTCGAGTATAAAATAAAAGAAACGTTCGTAAGAGTTACTTGAATAGGCGCTGATAAACAATATAAGCTAAGGACAGTCATATAATATAATACCTCAGATATATGAAGGATTGACTGTCGCTTCAGTCCCGTGCACCTATAACTAATTGAATGAAATAGCTATGATAGAGTCTACAGAGAAGACAATTTATGTATTTATTTATTTCTCCTGGTTGGAGTGAAGGCCATAAGATCTTCTCTTCCACTCTACCAGGAAATACATTAAATTCAACATAGCCGTGATAAAATGAATAAAAAATAAAAATATAATTCTATACAACTTAATAAAAGGTACCACAAGTATACTGAAATTAAAAGAAGAAATTTGATGTGTTCCATTTACATGACTTTCTCTACATCTTTGCAACAAATTATTGTTAGGAAGCTTAGGCTTCTATTTACTTCATGCTAATTCAGAAAGCATTAGCAGCAATATTCTTATGACTTGCTTCCATATAAGTAGAGGGGGGAAAGGGAGTACCATAGGTTAAAGTCATAGTCAAAAGCTGGTTACTATGTGACTAAAGTTTCTTTGTTTGTATGGACAGGACAATTCCTGTATGGGAAAGGTATGTTTTTCAATCCTGAAACCAAAAATCAGGAATATCTTAAAAACGATCAACTCCACGAAAAAATGTATGTAGTACAAGTTGTGACTTTTAATGTGCTCTAAATTTTCTGTGTGTTAAATTCTTGTCCATCTCTTACGGTTTAGCATTAATGCAGAAATCCGCAAAATTCATCCAGAATAAAGTAGTCTTCAGAGGCTATTCCCAGAAAGTTCAAGATATACATTTCATTTGTCAAGTAAATATCTTAAATATACGAGGTTTTAATAAAAATCGTTAAAGTCATCTTTAGGAAAATAAAAATTATTGAATTTTTTTCCAAGTAAAGGGTAGTTTGGGATGGGGGGATTTTCTTGAAAATCTTTGTGTCGCATCCTTGGAAGATATAAACCTTAAATACCAAGTTTGGTTTTAACGGCCTTTTCATTTTTGAGTTATGCTGCCCACAGACACTCACACACTCATACACATAGACACACACAGACAGATACACACACACACGGACATTTTTCTAAAAATGCTGTTTTTGGAATCAGGGATCTCAAAACATATATTTCCGTAGAAATCTCGATATCAAATTTTTGGGTGCAATACAATACCTTCTCTATACACCATGTACATAGTGCGTATAGAGAAAGTAAAAAACTAAACAAAAACAACATTATTTTAAGTAAAATATTCATGTAGGTTGAAACACATATTTGTCATGTTTACAATTGAAATGCATATTACTTACCAACCCATAAAATATTAGTAACAATGCATTAAAAGTGATGTACTTATCATATTAATGCATCAGCAGATTAGGTTTGATTACAAAAGTATGTCCTAATTTTCAGCTTAAGCAGTATAACGTTCCGGCAGTCCCTTACGTCTTCAGGGAGGGAATTCCAAAGACGAGCTAAATCTATTGTAATTGATGAATAGAAGGTTGTATGATGAGCAGGTATAGCAAGAAGGAAAGAGGGTCGTGAGCGACTTTCTCGATTATGACTGTCAGAAATGTATTTGAAGCGAACTTTTAGATAGTTTGGAATGCGAGAATGAAGGCGTTGATAGAGAAATGATAAGGAATGTAATTTTCTTATATCTTATATGTAATTTTCTTATATAAGCTGGAGCCATTGAGTGATGGTGTAACATGATCAAATCGACGGAGATTGCAAACAAAGCTAACACATACATTCTGATCCCGTTGAGATCTCAGAATGTTTCATTTTTACTTTCTCTGCACGTACTCGTACATGTACATAGTGTATATTGTAAAGCACCTAAAATTCTATTCCGATATTTTACCGGAAATACATATATTGGGTCCCCGTCTGTGTGTGTTTGTGTGTGTGTGTGTGTGTATGTGCGTGTGTCTGTCTGTGGACAATATAGCTCAAAACCAAAAGCCCGTAAAATAAGAAACTTGGTATTTAAGTTTGGTATCTTCCAAGGATACAACATGAATATTTTCAAGAAAATCCCACAACTACCCTTTACATGGAACTTTTTTCGAAAATTTTGACTTCCTCAAAAATGTTTCTAACGATTTTGATTAAAATATCGTATACTGAAGATATGTACCGGACAAATAAAATGTACATTTTTAATTTTCTGGGCATAGCCTCTGAAGACTACTTTATTCTGGATGAATTTTACGGAATTTTGCATAACTGCTAAACCCTAAGAGATGGACAAAAACTTACCACACAAAAAATGTACAGTACATTAAGACACACAATTTGTTATATATATATATATTTTTTTTTTTTTCGTGGAGTTGATAGTTTTTATATATTCCTTTTTTTTTTTGGTTTCAGTTTTAAAAAACTTATACTTTTCAAATATAGGAATTTGTCAACTCTTGTCCATGCAAAGGAACTTCAGTCACATAGCAACCAGCTTTTGACTATCACTTTAATCTATGGTACTCCTTATTGTCCTTTTGCTCTGCATGGAAGCAAGTAATAATGCTATTTATGTTAATGTTTTCTCGATTAGCATATAATAAATAGAGGTACTAGCTTTTTAACACTAGTTTGTTGCAGAGATGTAAAGAAAGTCATGTGAATGGAACACATCAGATTTTTATGGCATAGATCCAATCTTGGCTAGGTCAGAGTTGAAGCGGATTAACGATTTCAGCGGCCCAGCAGCTTAGCAGACTGTTGAAAAGGCGTTAGGAAAAAAGACTGCGACGGTTAAACCATTAGCGTCGGAAGGAAAAGTCTCCCTCGAGACCCGATAACAATGCAGTGTCCAATTAGTTGCCTCAAGCCTCAGACTGCGCTTTTCTCTTGTTAGCTCTTCTCAAGCATGATACAGCCGCATTGATCATGCGGGGAAAAACAAACCTGCGACCTCACTGGGCATCCTTAAAGACGAACTGTCTCCGTCGTCTGCCTGCAATCTAAAGCTCGTCTCAAGCTTAAAAGACAGTCCAGGTTATATGAAATAGACATGGGGCGATCCATGAATGAACCGTTCATATGAACGACTACAAGGAAAGAATGGTATGAATCGTATCCATTTTGTCATGAATCGTCGTTCAAAAAGAATCGCGCGAATCTGGATGTCTCAACATGAATCGTTGTTCAAAATGAATGGCGTGAATCGTGCTAGTCACAAGATGAATCGTCATTCAAAATGAATCGCGGAAATCGTGCTAGTCTCAATATGAATCGTCGTTCAAAAAGAATCGCGCGAATCGTGCTAGTCTCAACATGAATCGTCGTTCAAAAAGAATCGCGCACATCGTGCTAGTCTCAACATGAATCGTCGTTCAAAATGAATCGCGCGAATCGTGGTAGTCTCAACATAAATCGTCGTTCAAAAAGAACCGCGCGAATCGTGCTAGTCTCAACATGAATCGTTGTTCAAAAAAGAATCGCGCGAATCGTGCTAGTCTCAACATGAATCATTGTTCAAAATGAATCGCGCGAATCGTGCTAGTCTCAACATGAATCGTTAAAAAAGAATCGCGCGAATCGTGCTAGTCTCAAACATGAATCGTTGTTCAAAAAGAATCGCGCGAATCGTGCTAGTCTCAACATGAATCCTTGTTCAAAATGAATCGCGCCAATCGTGCTAGTCTCAACATGAATCGTTGTTAAAAAAGAATCGCGCGAATCGTGCTAGTCTCAACATGAATCATTGTTCAAAATGAATCGCGCGAATCGTGCTAGTCTCATCATGAATCGTTGTTCAAAAAGAATCGTGCGAATCGTGCTAGTCTCAAACATGAATCGTTGTTCAAAAAGAGTCGCGCGAATCGTGCTAGTCTCAACATGAACCGTTGTTCAAAAAGAATCGCGCGAATCATGCTAGTCTCAACATGAATCGTCGTTCAAAAAGAACCGCGCGAATCGTGCTAGTCTCAACATGAATCGTTGTTAAAAAAGAACCGCGCGAACCGTGCTAGTCGCAACATTAATCGTTGTTCAAAAAAGAATCGCACGAATAGTACTAGTCTCAACATGAATCATTGTTCAAAATGAATCGCGCGAATCGTGCTAGTCTCAATATGAATCGTCGTTCTAAAAGAATCGCGCGAATCGTGCTAGTCTCAACATGAATCATTGTTCAAAAAGAACCGCACGAATCGTGCTAGTCTCAACATGAATCGTGTTACAAAATGAATTGCATGAATCGAAAAGAATCATATCAGTCGCAAAGAATAACATGAATCGTGTCAACCATTGCAGGTATTGTCGGTCAAAAAGAATCACAGATTTGAAGAATCGTGATCAGGTATTGGTGTACTATGTGTTACAATAACATGACTACCTCTACATCTCTGAAAAAAGTATTGTTGAAAAGCTTATTCTTATATCTACTTCATGACAATCGAGATAAAAGCTGGCAGAAATTATCCTTATTACTTGGTTCCTTGTAAGCAGAAGGAAAAAAACCTGTGTTCCATTCACATGATGTCCTCTGGCTGTCCGGCACGAAAAACCTTTTATTCAAAAGATTAATCTCTTATCTAATCATGCTAATCAGGATAAACATAAGCAGAATTAGTCTTATTGCTAGCTTCCTTGTAAGTAGAACGGAAATAAGCAAATGCACCGGCTAAAGCTATAGCCTCGTCCTTTAAAAGCCAGTCGCTATATGAAACAATTGAAATTCCAGGAGTAAACAAACAAGAAACAAGAGGAAAAACATGTTACCGCTTAAGAAAATTTAATCGGCTGAAATTGAAAACAATAATCCGAAATATTTAGAAAACGGTAAACTCTACAAAAAAAAAAAAAAAAAAAAAAAAAAAAAAGAATAGGAACATACTAATATGTGTGTTTTAATGAGATCCATATTTTTTTTGTGTAGTAAGTTTTTGTATATCTCTTACGGTTTTCCAGTTATACAAAGGTCATCCAGAATATCTTTAGAGGCTATTCCCAGAAAATCCAAGATAAACATTTCGTTTGTCACAAATATCTTATACATACGGTATTTTAACCAAAATCGTTAGAGCCATTTTTGATAAAATCAGAAATTTCGAAAATTTTCCCATGTAAAGGTTAATTTGGGGTGAGGGGAGTTTCTTCAAGAACTTCATGTCGCATCCTTAGAAGATACTAAACTTATAAACCAAGTTTGGTATTTTACCGACTTTTCGTTTTTAGTTATCGTCTTCACTGACACACGGACACAAACACAGATACATAGTCGGACCTTTTTCTAAAAATGATTTTTTATATTGGGGACCTTAAAATGCATGCTGAATGTTTAGGTAAAATATTCTAGCACGATATACTGTGTAATAAATTGCATTAAATTACATTGCACATGAATAGCACTCTCCGTGAAGTAAAATAGGTTTCTTATTTTTACTTTCTCTACACGTACTATATACATAGTGCATAAAGAAGGTATTGTATTGCACCCAAAAATTCTATATCGAAATTTCACCGGAATCCCAAAAAAGCATTTTCAGAAAAAATGTCCGTGTGTGCGTGTGTGTGTGTGTATGTGTGTGTGTGTGTGTGTGTGTGTGTGTGTGTGTGTGGACAGCACAGATCAAAAACGAAAAGACCGTTAAATACCAAACTTGATATTTAAGTTCAGTATCTTCCAAGGATGCGACACGAGGATTTTCAAGAAAATCCCAACTACCCTTTACACAGAAAAAAAAATCGAAAATGTTGATTTACTCGAAAATAGCTCTAAAATTTTTTATTAAAATATCTTATATATAAGATACTTATATGGCAAATAAAATGTATAGTTTGAATTTTCTAGCAATGGCCTCTAAAGACCACTTTATTCTAGATGATTTTTTAAATTTTGCATAATTGGTAAACCGTAAGAGATAGACAAAGCTTACTACACCAAAAATATAGATATCGTTAAGACACACCATTTATGTTATATATATTGTTTTCGTGGAGTTGACAGTTTCCGAGATATTTCTTGTTGTTGGTTTCAGTTTTAAAATACCTAAAATTTTTGTCATATGGGAACTTGTCAAATGATGACCATGCTAAGAATTGTATTTTCATCTCATACCAACCACATTTTAAAACATTCGACTGTCGGATTTAGCCTAGTATACTCCCTTATTTTCTTTCTACTTAAAGGAACTCAGTAAATAGGCCGTTTCTGCTAACTTTTATCAATTAGCCTGAAGGAGATAGAAGAATACGCTTGTTGACAATTGTTTGTTATGGTGATGCAGAGAAAGTCATTTGAATGGAACATATCAAATTTTTATCTGCATTATGTTATCAAATGCGTTTGATGTCAATATTCTTAGATAGCCAAGAACATTCTTTAAACCCCTAAAAAAAGGAATAGGAAAATTGTTTAGAGTCCTAAAAATAAGCCAGAAATATTGTTTAGAATTCTAAAGATACTAGTAGAAGATAAAAAATCTGATGTGTACTATTTACATGACTTTCTCTATATACCTGCAAAAATTATTCTTAAAAAGCCTATGCTTCTATTTACTTCATGCTAATCTAGAAAAATTAGCAGAAATAGTCTTATTACTTTCTTCCTTGGAAGTAGAAAGAAAATAAGGGAGTAGCATAGGTTAAAGCGATAGTCAAGAGCTAGTTGCTATGTGACTGAAGTTCCTTTGTTTGTATGGACATTAGTTGACAAATTCCTATATGAGAAAACTTAAGATTTTCGACCCTTAAAACAAAAATAAGGAATATCTCAACGATCAACTCCAAGAAAAAAATGTATACAACATAAATTGTGTGTTTTAATGTGCTCTACATTTTTTGTGTGGTAAGTTTGTGTCTATCTCGTACGGTTTAGCAGTTATACAAAATTGCGGAAAATTCACTCAGAGTAAAGTAGTCTTCAAAGGCTATTCCCAGAAAATTCAAAATATACATTTTATTTTTCAAGTAAATATCTTTAATATATAATATTTTGATCAAAATCATTAGTCATTTTTGAGAAAATCAAAATTTTCGAAAAAAGTTCCATGTAAAGGATAGTTTCGGGTGGGGGGATTTTTCTCAAAATCTTCGTGTCGCATATCTGGAAGATTCTAAACTTAAATACCAAGTTTGGTATTTTACCGACTTTTCGTTTTTGAGTTATCGTGTTCAAGACACACGGGCACATGGACACACTGACACACTGACACACGGACACACACACACACACACACTCGGACCTTTTTCTGAAAATACTTTTTTTTTAGATAAAGGAGACCCTAAAACATATATTTCCGGTGAAATCTCGGTATCGAATTTTTTGGTGGAGCGCAATACCTTCTCTATAAGCTATGTACATAGTTCGTGTAGAGAAAGTAAAAAGGCTAAAACGGCATTTATAAAATGCTAAATATCAGGCCTAGTAATGACTCAAGATTTCCTATCGTTTAACAGTACATGTATACCAAAAGTTCACAGTAAATAGATTGAATCAAAAATATTAGTCGTTAATGACCCCTGTAATTTGTGTTGCTAGGTATATAAATTTACTTATACCCAAATAAGCATATTCAGATTACAACCGAAAATAGAATTACTTCTTGCAACATAAAGTATTAGGAGTAATAAAAGATATAAACACTTATTTGTAATAAAAGTGGAGACCACATACACATATCTGCAGATTCTGTGATAGCATATTTCCTTTTTAACCCTTTCCCTAGCGTGGGGTATTTAAACATCATCATTATCCATCCTGTTAGCGATGTTTAAACCTTAAATAATTGGACCGTATGAAGTAATATAACAGCTGATTATGCGAATTTCCGCACATTTCACCGTAGTCTTGTTAAAGAGACACGAGTCTTGCGGGTAATCGAGAATCTCGTAGGCTCGTTGGTCAAGCTCTCTCCTGCCAGCTAGGTTTTAAGCTGCCTACTGACTGCGAGAGGTGCGCTAAGAGAAACGAGCGGATTGAAATCTGACTTGACCGGCTCTAACCCTAGCAAGCTATCTGCCTGCTGCCTCGCGACTATGAACTGAATGGATAGATGACTAGTTTGCCTGATAGCTAGAAGTTGCAGGATTCCAGCTTGCGGTGGTTGGTTCCCTTGCTTAATCATGCCTTGTTCCCTCTGTAAACAATAGTAAAACGTTTTCCGCTGCTAGACTGTACTACTGCACAGGTGCAGTATTTTCGGAAATTCCTTGATTTAAAAAGTCTATGTTCCATTCACATAACCTTATCTACCTGCTCCGCAAAGAAACGTTTCTTACAAAAGTTTATTTTTACTTTCTCTATACGTACTATGTACATAGTGTATAGAGAAAGTATTGTATTGCACTTAAAAATTCGATACCGAGATTTCACCGAAAATATGTGTTTTGAGACCCCTTGAACCCAGAAAGAGCATTCTTAGAAAAATGTTCGTGTGTGTGTGTCTGTGGGCAGCATATCTCAAAAATGAAAAGACCGTAAAAACCAAACTTGGTATTTCAGTTTAGTATCCTTCAGGGATGCGACACGAAGATTTTGAGAAAAATCCTCCCACCCCAAACTACCCTTTATATGGGATTTTTTCCGAAAAATTTTATTTTCGCAAAAATGGCTCTAACGGTTTTGATTAAAATATCGTATATTAAAGTTATTTACCTGGCAAACAAAATGTATATCTTAAATTTTCTGGGAATAGCCTCTGAAGACTACTTTATTCTGGACGAATTTTACGGAATTTTGCATTACTGTTAAACCGTAAGACTTAGACAAAAACTTACTACACAAGAGATGTAGAGCACGTTAAAACACACAATTTATGTTATATATACATATATATTTTTTTTTTTTTTTTTTTTTTTGGAGTTGATCGTTTTGAGATATTCATTGTTTTTGGCTTCAGCTATGAAAAACTCGTATAGGAATTTGTCAACTCCTGTCCATATAAACAAAGGATCTTCAGTCACATAGCAACCAACTTTTGACTATCATTTTAACCTATGGTACTCTCTTATTTCGCTTCTACTTACAAGGAAACAAGTAATAAGACTATTTCTGCTAATTTGTTCTCGAGTAGCATGAAGTAAATAAAGCCATGTTCTTTTTAACAATAATTTGTTGCAGAGATGTAGAGAAAGTCATGTGAATGGTGCACATTAGATTTTTTATGTACATAATGCTAATCTCGGCAAACATTGCCAGAAATGGTCTTAATATCTGCTTCCTTGTAAGTAGAAGGGAAACAAGGGAATGCACTGGGTTAAAGTGGAAGACAAATGTTTTAAAAGCAGGTCGGTATATGAAACAATTGAAATTCGGCTCTCATTGCTTGTTAGGAGTAAAAAAAAAAAAAAAGAGAGAAAAAAAGAAAGATAACCTCCAATTAGAAATAAGTTTAAGTAGCTTAAAATTGAAAACAAAACACGGAATAACTCGGTAACGGTTAACCCTACATTAAAATGTATACGGCATAAATTATGTTTTTAGCAAGATTTATAGTTTTTGTGTAGTGCGCTGTTGTCTATATCTTAAGGTTTATCAGTTATACAGAATTTATACAAAAGTCATCTAGAATAAACAGATCTTCAGAGCTGTTCCCCAAAAATTCAACATTTACATTTTGTTTGTCATAAAAATATATTAAGCAGTTGGTATTTTAATCAAAATTGTGAGAGCCACTTTTAAGAAAATCAAAATTTTCATTAAATGTTCCACATAAAGGGTAGCTGGGGATTGGAAGAATTTTTCCTGAACATCTTCATGTCACGTTCTTAGGAGATCTTGAACTTAAACACAAACTTTGGTATTAAACCGAAATTTCGTTTTTGAGTTATACTCAAAAGTGCGAGTATGCACATTGACCTTTTTCTAGGAATGCTTCTTTTGAATTTAGAGGACCCTAAAACGTGTATTTCCGATGAAATCTCGGTATCGAGTTTTTGTATGGGATGCAGTGCCTTCTCAATTCGCTATGTATATTGTACATATGTGCTAGAGAAGGTAAAAATCATTATGCTCATTCTTATTAAAGATAAGAGTCCAAACTAGTCTGGTAATTATAACCCACGTTTACGACGAATGGAAAATGGACAAAACATACTGACATCAGATGCACAAGGCAGGGGTGAAAACAGCTCTCCGGATACGTAGAAAATTCCAGATACATCTGTAACCTTAATGGAAACACTATAGGGAGCGACAGATAATGGCATTGGAGGAGAAATATGGGGGTGGGAACAAACAGGGAATCTGGACCAAGTATTGACCCGATGCTTGAAGACATCTTTATTCTGTATGAATTTTGCGGAATTTTGCATAACTTATAAATCGCAAGGAATACATAAACACTTACTTAGCAAAAAATGTAGACTTATGAAAATATACAATTTATGCTACATACATTTTTACTTTCTCTAGCCCCGTATGTACAATGTACATAGGGATAGAGAAGTATTGTATTCCACTAAAAAATTCGATACCGATATTTCACCGGAAATAAATGTTTTAGGGTCCCTGTATCCAAAAAAAGCATTTTCACAAAAAGGTCCGTGTGTGTGCGTGTCCGTGTGTCAGTGTGTCCGTATGTGTGTGTCCGTGTGTTTGTGAACACGACAACTCAAAAACGAAAAGTCGATAAAGCACCAAACTTAGTATTTAAGTTTAGTATCTTCCAGGGATGCGACACGAGGATTTTGAGAAAAATTCCCCCCACCCCAAAATACCCTTTACATGGAACTTTTTCGAAAATTTTGATTTTCTTAAAAATGGCTCTAACGATTTTATTAAAATATCGTATATTAAAGATATTTAGGTGACAAATAATATGTATGTCTTGAATTTTCTGAGAATAGCTTCTAAAGACCTGTTTATTCTGGATGCATTTTGCTTAATTTGGCATAACTAATAAACCGTAAGAGATAGACAAAGACTTACTGTACAAAAAATGTAGGTCTTGTTAAAATGCACAAGTTATGTCATATACATTTTTCTCGTGGAGCTTACAGTTTTCGAGGTATTCGGTGTTATTAGTTTCAGTTGTGAAGTACTTATTCTTATCTCAGACGGGAGTGTGCGGTTTTCTTTTGTTCTACTCCTGGCCAAGAAAAGAAGGGATTTGTAATGAAATCGCGTAACGACAGCTTCTAAAACATTTGTCTATGGCTTTAGCCTAGTGTATTCTCTTATTTTTTCCTACGTATAAGGAACTAAGTAATAAGAACATTGTGCTAATGAGTACCTCAATTAGCAAAATGCAGAAAGAAGAAGAATCTTATGTAAGAGGTTTGTAGAACAGCTAGAGAAAGTCATGTAAGTGTAACACATCAGATTTTTTTTTTCGTGGAGTTGAACGTTTTTGTTATTGATTTCAGCTTTAACATACTTATACTCTTCTCATACGGGACTTTGTCAACTCCTGGCCATATAAATAAATGAACGTCAATCAATAGCAACAAACTTTTTAAAAGATTTGGCTGTCGGTTTAGCCTAGTAATCCCTTATTTCCCCCCTACTTTTTTTTTAACTCTTTAAAAATTCTTTAATGTTATAATTAGTTATGTGATCGATAAATAATGATTAAAAGATTAAATATATTTCTCTACCTTTTCTGCGAACAAACTATTCCTACAAAAAATTCTTTATCCATATAATGTTAACCAAGATAAACAGTAGCAGAAATTCTCTTATTACTTCCTTCTTTCTAAGGAGAAGGGAAATAAAGGGGCTAGGCTAAAGTGACAGTCACATCTTTTAAAGCTGGTCGCTATGTTTAGGTACAATTGTTTGGTTTGCTTTGCGTGGCCAGCACTAAAACTAAGAACGATGAAATGAAACTGACTTCCTGTTTGAGAGAAATTAGGTGTTTAAAATTTAAACCAATAAAAAGGAATATCTCAGAAGTGGTTAACTCTACAAAAATTATGTTTATGGAAAATTGTGTCTTTTAATGAGATTGACATAGTACAGCAAGTTAAAAAAAATAATAATAAAAATCAACTTCATTTCATAAGGAGTTTATCTGATCACTCAACAGATAGAATACTATAGAGCTTTCGTTTCGACGCATGGCCAGCTTGATGACAGATTTCTTTTCTTTTTTTTTTAATATAATTTATTTTCCACCATTAGATTAATACATGATTACAATAGGTTTAATCCATAAATCAATTGGATTTTAAATACAAAATACATTTTGTTTTGGTTATATTTATTTCATGTTATTTTATCTTGTCGAGCGCGCCATAGTGGTCAGTCCATCTTACGTCTTGGAGAGTGGTAGTGTTTGTGTTTTGTGAAACGCACCCTCCTCACAGAAGCGGGAAGCTGAATCTAACAACACTGTCAGTGCTTCTTGGTGTTGAGGTGATAGTCCACCGAGGAACTAACAGTATTAGTTGGTAACCTCAAACCAGGTGATAAATGGCTGCATATCGCCTATAAATCCGGACTTCATTAATTTCCAACGTTCTCTACGTTCTTGTGTCAGGAAGCCGAACCAGTATTTCCTCTTTGCCACAGTGTCGATATTCTGTTTCAAAATCCAATGGAGTGTTCCCGCTACCAACCAAATCACACTGCGTTTAAGGTAGGTATTCGGGAAATGAAATTCCAGGCACCACATCTACTAAAAAGGAAGTAAGTAAAAACACCATTTATACTAAGTTTTCTCGATTAGTAAGAAGTAAATATAGGAAGAGGGTTTTTAATAATAATAATAATAATAATAATAATAATAGTAAAAAGAAACCATGTGAATGTAAGACATCACATATTTTTTTCTCTGTACGTACTATGTACATAGTGTTAAAGAAGGAATTCTTTGTACTAAAAATTCGATAGCGAGATTTCACCGGAAATATATGTTTTGAGACCCCCTGAATACAAAAAAAGAATTTTTAGAGAAAGGTCAGAGTGCGTAAATGTGTCTGTGTACAGCATAGATCAAAAGACCGTTACTTGGTATTTACGTTTCGTATCTTGCAAGGGTGCGACACAAAGATTTTCAAGAAAATCCCCTCCACCCCCAACTACCCTTGACATGAAACATGTTTCCAAAATTGTGATTTTCACAAATATGGCTAACGATTTTGATTAAAATACCGCGTATTAAAGCTTTTACTGCACAAAAAACGTAGATCTCGTTAAAACATACATTTTATATCATTTTTTTTTTTCGTGGAGCTAACAGCTTTCGAGATACTCCTTGATATTGGTTTCAGTTTTAAAGTCAAGTTTTTTACTTTCTCTATACGAACTATGTGCATAGTGTATAGAGAAGGTATTGCACTCCACCCGAAAATTCGATACCGAGATTTCACCGGAAAAGGTCCGGGTGTGTATGTGTGTGCGTGTCCGTGTGTCCGTGTATCTATGAACATGATAACTCAAAAACGAAAAGTCGGTAAAATGCCAAACTTGGTATTTAAGTTTACAATCTTCCAGGCATGCGACACGAAGATTTTGAGAAAATTTCCCCCGCCCCAAACTACCCTTTACATGGAACTTTTTTCGAAAATTTTGATTTTCTAAAAAATGCCTCTAACGATTTTGATTAAAATATAGTATATTAAAGATATTTATCCGACAAAAAAAATGTATATTTTGAATTTTCTGGGAATAGACTCTGAAGACTACTTTATTCTGAGTGAATTTTCCAGAATTTTGCATAACTGCTAAACCGTAAGAGATAGGCAAAATCTTACCACACAAAAACTGTAGAACACATTAAAACACACAATTTAGGTTGTATACATTTTTTCTTGTAGTTGATCATTTTTGAGATATTCCTTGTTTTTGTTTTCAGAGTAGAAAATCTTAATTTTTCTCATACAAGATTTTGTCAACTCATGTCCATACAAACAAAGGAACTTCAGTCTCATAGTAACCAGCTTTTGACTATCGCTTTAACCTATGCTACTCCCTTATTTCCTTTCTACTCACAAGGAAGAAGGTAATAAGACTATTTCTGTTAGTTTTTCTACAAGCATAAGCTTTTTAAGAATAATTTGTTGCAAGGATATAGAGAAAGTCATGTGAATGGTATACATCAGATTTTTTTAAACGGGAACTTGTCAACATCTGGCCACGTAATGAAACTGATTTCAGTCCCCTAGCAACCACATTTTAAAACATTTGACTGTCGGTTTAGTCTAGTGCATTCCCTTATTTCCCTTCTACTTATAAGGAACTAAGTAATAAGAGCGATTCTGCTAATGTTTATCTCGATTAGCATGGCACAGAAGAATAAGTTTACTAAAAATAGTTTGCTACATAAATGTAGAGAAAGTCATGGAATGAAACACATCAGATTTTTTGTATAAATTCATTCATTCATTCGTTCTTTCTTTCATTCATTTCTTTTTCGTTCTTTCGTTCATTTGTTTCCTTCGTTCATTACTTCATTCGTTCAATCATTCACTCATTCATATGCTGAAAATATGGGCCTTTGGAAAGATCGGGTTGGTAAAACGCAGCAGGTGTTTACACTTCCTTTGTGCCTTCCTTTAACGTCATCTGAAGCGTGCTTTTGTTAGGTCACGACCGGCGAATACTTATCAAGACCAGCAACAGCGCCTCGACAACAAAACCTGTAGCATCAGGAACTTCTTACGTCACCAAGCTTAAGGGGACATTCATGTTCTTATTTTACCGCTTATTACTTTCTCTACATAGTGAAGAGAGAAAGTACTGTAATGCACCCAAAAATTCGATACCAAGATTTCACCGGAAATAAATGTTTTGAGACCCCCTGAATCCAAAATCCAAAAATAGAATTTTTAGAAACATGACCATGTATGTGTGTCCGTCTGTATGTGTGTGTTTGTGTGTCTGTGGGCAGCACAGCTCAAAAAAGAAAAGAACGTTAGATACCAAACTTGGTATTTACGTTTGGTATCTTCCAAGGATGCGACACAAAGATTTTCAAGAAAATACCTACACCCCAATCTACCCTTTACATGAAACATTGTTCGAAAATGTATATTTTTTCAGAAATGGCTCTAAGGATTTTGATTAAAACACCGTATTTTTAAGATACTTTTATGGCTAACGAAATGATATCTGGGATTTTCTGGGAGTAGCCTCTGAAGACTTTTTGTTGTAGATAACCTTTGTATAACTGGTAAACCGTAAGATATATACAAAAACTTACTTCACAATAAAATGTAGATCTCATTTAAACACACAACTTATGTCATAAACATTTTTTTTTTTTTTTGTAAAGTTAACCGTTTTCGAAACATTCCGGATTATTGGTTTTCAATTTGAGCCTCAAACTTTTCTCAAACGAGAAACTATCTTTCTTCTCGTTTCTCGTTTGTTTACTCCTGGTAAGCAAAGAGATTGTATTTTCAATTGTTTCACATAGCGACCGGCTTTTAAAGGACGAGACTATCATTTTATCTTGTGAATTTTCCTCTTCCCTTTCTGCTTACATGGAGCTAATAACAAGATTAATTCTGCTTATGTTTATCTTGATTATCAGGATGTAAAAAACAAAGGAACATCAGTCACATAGCAACCAGCTTTTGACTATCACCTTAACCTATGGTACTCCCTTATTTCGCCTCTACTTATACAAGGAAGCGAGGTATACTATATCTGCTAATGTTTTTCTCGATGATCATGAAGTAAATAGAAGCATAAGCTTTTTAACAATAAGTCATGTGAGAAAGTCATTTGATTGAAACATGTCCGATTTTTTTTATTACAGCCAAATAGCCAGAATTAAAGTATGAATACATTTAAATTTAAAATGTTGCATTTTCACCTATTGTTTCTGTTCTTTTTGCGCATAGCTTACGCGATATCGGTCACATGTTTTTTCACATAGCATACTTCTACAATCTATATTTGATTGATGGAAGTTCGTGTTCTTGCATATCAGATGGTGGCCTGCCAAACTAGTGATGACCTGTCCTATTTCGAAATTGTCTTTTGTCTAAGCTTGCGGGTTCAAACCCGGGAGTAAAAATCCTTAGCATGGCTTCCTTCGGAATGGAAGTAAAGCCGTTGGTTCCGTGACGTAGATTTATGGCACGTAAAAGAACTTCAATCCTTATAAAAGAGGCCTCTGAGCAAAAGTAAGCGGTCTTTCACGTCAGTATAGAATGGGACGCTGAGAACCACAACAGTTAAAGAGCGTCCATAAAAACATTACATTTCATTTTTTTTTTCTACGCACGGTGCTGTAGAATTCTGGGTGTATTTTTTACTTTCTCTGTACGTACTATGTGCATAGTGTATAGAGAAGGTATTGCACTCCACCCAAAAATTCAATACCGAGCTTTCTCCGGAAATATATGTTTTTTGGGTCCCCTGTATCCAAAAAAAAAGCATTTTCAGAAAAAGGCCCGTACGTGTCCGTGTGTCTGTGAACACGATAGCTCAAAAACGAAAAGTAGCTAAAATACCAAAGTTGGTATTTAAGTTTAGTGTTTTCCAGGGATGCGACACGAAGATTTTGAGAAAAATCGCCCACCCCAAACTACCCTTTACATGGAACTTTTTTCGAAACTTTTTATTTTCTCTAAAACGGCTATAACGATTTTGATTACAATTTCGTATATTAAAGATATTTACGTGACAAATAAAGTGTATATCTTGAACTTTCTGGGAATAGCCTCTGAAAACTCCTTTATTCTGGATGAATTTTACGGAATTTTGCATAACTGCTAAACCGTAAGAGATGAGCAAAAACTTACAACACAAAAAATGTAGAGCATCTTAAAACACACAATTTATCTTATATACATTTTTTTCGTGGAGTAGATCGTTTTTGAGATACTCCTTGTTTTTGGTTTCGGCTTTAAAAAACATACTTTTCTCGAACAGGAAGTTAACTATTCCTGACCATACAAAGGAACTTCAGTCACATAGCAACCAACTTTTTAATATCACTTTAACCAACAATACTCCCTCATTTCGCTTCTACTTACAAGGAAGCATGTAATAGGATTATTTCTGCTGATTTTTTCTCAATTAGTATGAAGTAAACAGAAGCATAGCCTTTTTAACAATAGTTTGTTGCAGAGATATAGAGAAAGTCATGTGAATGGAACACATTAGATTTTTCTATTTTCCTATTCAGTGTTGCTAGCAGCTTCTGTGCTGGTGCTGGGTAGGAGTATGCTTCCGAGGACGTCAATGAGGAAGGTTTCCTTCTCCAGTAAGTATGCGAGTCTTGACTTCCTTCATTTTGATATATCTCGCTTTTCGTTGTTAAATGTGTCCGTATGATTTCTGTGTCGCACGTCAGTTTTGCTAGAATGTTTACTCTGAACAACAGCTTTGCCGTCTCTAGGGTGAGGGAGCTTATGTTTCTTATTCCATGCATTGCAATTACTGCCTGGGTTGTCTTTTCTGTGATATGTTTTGTTTATGTTTCTGCACTTGATTGTAGCGTGGTGTCTACGTATTTGAAGTCTGGTCTATTTTACATTTAGCTTCCCTTATGTATATCTCTTCGTTGGCGGCTCTTCCCCCGATTCTGAAGAACATTGTGTCTGTTTCTGATATGTTACTGTCCAGCATGTTCTAGGTGCACAATTTTCCAATTCATTTATTGTTTTATATGTTTTCGTAAAGTTCCACGGTCAATATTAAAATTATCTTCGTCCAGTGTTTCCGGTGTAGACCGCGTCTTGAAGCTAAAATCTTCCAACATTTTGCCCATCTTATGATGTGGCTTTTTCAGGGCTAACGCATTTTGTCCAGTTGGCGTTCCTTCTCTTACACAGTGCTTGGGCCCTGCCAAGTACCGCCTTCCTGTGTTGTCATTGGATGTCGTTCGACCAATGGATGGGATCGCTGCTTTCTGTGTTCCCATTGGCTCGCCGGCACCAACGTAGCATGATTTTCTTAGCAGAGGTCTCCAGATGGTGTTCTAGTTTGAGTTTTTTCCATTGTCTCTGTTAACTTTATGTTCTTCTTTAAACATCTCGCTACTTTCGCGTACAATGCGATGTTTATAATCTTCGCATGGTACCACTAATCTCATGTTATCAAAATCAATATGACGACTGGTTTCAATAGCGTTTTCGGATAGGACGGACTTTTAGGTTAAGTTTGAGGTTTCTGATATGCTATTTTCGTCGTGTGACTGCCGATCTTCCGGTCTGGCCTATATATGCTTTGCCGCAAACGCATGTTATTTTATAAATCCCTGAAGTTTTGTCATGTCTCTGGAACCGATTACGATATCATCCGCATTTGATCATTTCCCTCTTTTTGGTTAATTCTAAGAATTTCTTCGGTTGCTGGTATACAACAATGTAATCCACTACCAA
This sequence comes from Hymenopus coronatus, assembly GCA_030762935.1. Classification (NCBI taxonomy): domain Eukaryota; kingdom Metazoa; phylum Arthropoda; class Insecta; order Mantodea; family Hymenopodidae; genus Hymenopus; species Hymenopus coronatus. Next base: position 126,108,223 of record CM060898.1, read on the forward strand.
GACTTGTGCGAAAAGAAGGCAAAGAATGTGCATGTTATTGACTAACCTCGTTTTCCGTTTTTGTGTAAATTTGTTTTCTTTCACTCTACCCCTTTCCTCCACATATACCCGTATATGTCATACTTCGTCTATCCAGAAAACGATGGATTTTTTCAGGCGTAAAAATCCTTAGAATGGCTTCCTTCCTCTGAACAAAATTAAAATATCTTGTGTCGTCAGAAGTGCTGGCCGTAGTATGCACCACGTTTGGGATGCCAAGTATGAGGCGTCATTGATGTGCACCACGTTACAGAGCCAAGTATGTAGCGTTGTATAATTGGCCCCGTGCTCAGATGTGCGATGACGTTGGCGGTGCTTAAAGATTCACTCCACAACCGGATGAGTGATCTACGTACCTTATGTTGTGCAGATCTACTACCGATGAGGTGCCTCAGCTAGACTCAGCCTGCATGCTGGTTTGACTCACTCGGGGTGGAAGCACTGAGGGTAGTTTGGGGAGTGACCTTATGAAATTACTTAGACACACGTTACTTTCCCTTCAATTTATTGTCACTTGAAGACACAAGATAAGCACTTTGCTTTACAACCTGCTAAGTCAATTATTTACTAGGAGCTTTCCTTATCGATAATTCACACGTATTTTACTTATAACCATTTTCTCTTGAAGTTATCTTTATATAATTCAGTCTAGTTGCGCGTCATTGACTTTATCTATCCACTACTGAGGGCACCGATAACTAAGTATCTATGAGAGTTGCGTTGATTAACTTGAAAGCCGATGTAACTATGTGACAGCCCTGACGTAATTTCAATACCTCGATGCAACTAACAATCTTGTCCTTATATAGCACAATTGCTATCATGGCGCCTTCTTTCTGATTGGTCAGAAAGGCCGCGAAACTGGAGTCGATATTACCCAAAATACATCATTTTTTTCTAAGGATGCAACATAACGCCCACGTGACAAGTGTTAAACAATAGAAAAATAATCTTTTCCAAACTAAAAGGGTCTTTACCGTCACACGCAGCTCGTACGTGCCCGGACAAAAGAGATTTGCTAACAATGAAAACCTCGCACTCCACTTTCCAAGTCTGGGTAAACAACTCTCAACTGATCTTACTAAAAGCTGGTTTTTACTCTCTTAATACATGAAATACTAGAATATTGGCATTCTTTGAATACAAACTGATAAGCAATTAATAAAAATGGCAATGGTTATTATAGAGAAGCCAACTAACGTATCAATCCTTCACGACCAGTATTGAAAGAGACGTTGAGAACTACAGCAGTTAAAGAGCGTCCATAAATAAAACTCCATTTCTTTTCTATCTAAAGATAATAATATAGATAATAAACGCAATTCTGTGATCGATTCGGAAGGTGGTTTGGCACCTTTCCGTCGCAATCCTGAAGAATTTCTATGTCGATACATAACTGTAGATAAAACCTGAATACACTATGCTCTCCAGAGACAAAAGTACAATAGAAAGAGTGGGTTTTTAAAGGCGAACGGGCTCCTAAAAGACTAAGATGAAATCTGCAGACATGGTAATGGCCTCGGTTTTTTAGGATGCAAACCAAACCATCTACATTGCTTACTTGTAGAAAGGAAGAGCGAAAAGTGGAGAGTATTATGCATCGTTATTACACTGGTTGAACGGGAAATAAAAAAACAAAATGCCCTCATCTGGCAAAGAAAAACATTCTCTTTCATTAAGACAATGCAAGGGTGCACCCCTGCGCAGTTTCGATTGTAAACATTGTAGAATTAAGGTTCAGATTTGGCACCCAGGGACATTATTTTATTTACAAACCTTAAAAAGTGGCTTTGCAGAAAGCGATTTACGTGTAACGAAGAGGTCATCCCTCAAACAGATGCCTATTTTGAGGACCTTCCGAAATCCTTAAAATGCTGAGAAAGTGTATCGAGCTAAAAAGAGAATGTTGAAAAATAATAAAAAAATCTTCCAACAATAATTTGTTTTTCTAATTTTATCTAGCGACTTATTGTACTCCACTGTATTATAATAATCTGATTGTTACACTCACATGTCTTGCTCTAGCTGCTCTATAAACTTCTTACAAAAGATTATTCTATTTTCTATACAATAATAATCGAGATAAACTTTGGCTGAATATTCTTATTACTTAGCTCCTTATATGTAGAAGGCAACCAAGGGAATGCACTGGCCTAAAGTGATAGTCAAATGTTTTAAAAGCTATGGTTATGCGATTGTCATTGCAAATCGCTACTAGCTTGGCCAGGAGTAGAACAAAAGAAAAGTATAAGTACTTCGGAATTGGAACCAATAACAAGGAACATCTCGGAATCGGTTACATCGACAACGAAAGCGTAAGAGACACAAATTGCGTGTTTTGAACAGATCTACATTTTTTTTTGTAGTATCTCATACAGTTTAGCAGCTAAGAAATAATTGGCAAAATTCATACACAATAAATAGGTCTTCAGAGATATTCCCAGAAAATTCAAGATATACATTTTACTTAGGATGTAAATATCTTTGATATTCGGATTCTAATCAAAATCTTTAAAGCCATTTTTGAGAAAATCAACATTTTTGAAAATGTTTCCATGTAAAGGATCATCGTCGTCTTGCATCCTTGGAAGATACTAAACATAAATACCAAGTTTAATATTTAACGGTGTTTTCGTTTTTGAGTTATGCTGTCCACACACACACACACACACACACACACACACACACACACACACACGCACGAATGTTTAGACTACTTGCCTCTTGGGTTCTATTTCAAGCGACCGCATGTGAGATTTGTAGTGGACAAAGCGGAGCAGGGGCGGGTTTTTTTCCGGGTTCTCCAGTTTCCCTCGCCGTCGCATTTCACAGGTGATCCATCTTCATTTCATGTATGACCAGTGTCAACGCATGCGGTACCACAAGTAGTAAAAGCGGGCGTTATTCACTACCAAAAAAAAAGTCTGATGTATTCCATGCCCATGTCTTTCTCTACATCTCTCCAGCAAATTATTATTAAAAAGCTTATACTTCTATTTACTTCATGCTATTCGAGAAAAAAATTAGCAGAAATAGTCTTATTACTTGATCCCTTGTAAGTAGAAGCGAAATAAGCATAGCTTAAAGTAATAGTCAAAAGCTGGTTGTTATGTGACTGAAGTTCCTTTGTTAGTGTGGAGAGGAGTTGACCAATTCCTGTATGAGAAAAGTATGTTTTGCAAAGCTGAAACCAAAAACAAGGAATACCACAAAAACTATCACCTCCACGAAAAAAATGTGTCTAACATAAATTGTGTGTTTTAATGTGCTCTACATTTTTGTGTGCTACGTTGCAAAATTCCTTAAAATTCACCCAGAATAAAGTAGTCTTCAGAGGTTATTTCCAGAAAATTCAAAATATGCAGTTTATTTGTCAGGTAGCTATCAATGATATACGATATTTTAATCAAAATCGTTAGAGCCAATTTTTAGAAAATCAACATTTTCGAAAAAAGTTCCATGTAAAGGGTAGTTTGGGGTGGGGAAATTTTCTTGAAAATCTTTGTGTCGCACCCTTGGAAGTTACCAAACTTAAATGCCACACACACGGACATTTTTCTAAAAATGCTTTTTAGGATTCAGGGGGACACAAAACATGTATTTCCGGTGAAATCTCGGTATCGAATTTTGTATTGCATTACAATAGCTTCTCTATGCACTATGTACATAGTGCGTATAGAGAAAGTAAAAACCCTCAGACACATACACACAGACCTTTTTCTAAAAAATGTATTTTCGGTAAAATCTTATCGAAATTTTGGGTGGAATATAATACCCTCTCTATCCACTATATACATTGCACATTCGGGCTAGAGAAGGTAATAATGGATAGAGAATGTAATGCGTAAAATAATAGTGTTAGATCACGTTATGGTATTGAAAAACGTTTTGCTATCGGGTTCAATGGTTTTCTTAACCGTGAAAATTCATTATTTTAAATGGAAGTTCCCTGGAAAGAATACATTTCCATGGCCAACTCTAGCCCGCTCTTGAGAAGTACCCTTAAAATCAACCAGCTCAGATGCTAACACTTGAAGAAGCGAGTGTAGAATGGATTTATCGACGTGCCCGTGCTTCATCCAATTCTCACCTATCCCTCGCGTCTTTTGTCTTCACGTTCTTCTGTTGCCTTTTGATTGCGACCAGGATAAAAATAGCTCTGTCGCCTTTCTCTTTGAAATTATCAGTCATATCCAGGTTAACCCTGAGAAGTGTATCCGCATGTACGAAGGTCATTTCAAGACTTCTTGGTGACAGTCATTTTAACTTTCTCTATATATTCTCTAAGGTAGTGCGCTCCACCCAAAAATAGAATACTGAGATTTCACCGGAAATACACTTTTAGGCCTCTTGTATTTAAAAAATCTGGTGTGTTACACTTACGTGACTTCCTCTAGCTTCTCTGCAAAATTTCTTACAATAGATTATCTCTAATTAGGGCAGTCTGCTTCCGTGAACAGTTGCGAATGAAAGGTAATTCGACGTGGGCATCAAAATTAAAGAAAGGGTTGGAAATCATTGGGATGGGATGCATTTGGATGGCGGCGCAAGCAAGCAGGCGGAGTATTTGGAGAAAAATTAAGAACCGCCTCTGTGATATTGATAGACAGCAAGTAATTGCACAATGCACAGAGAAAGTGTCATTAGAAGTACAGTCTGGGCTAAAATCGGAGTGGGGTATGGAGCAATACATCAAAACAGGTACCAAACTCATTACAGAGGGGCTCGCGTGGATTAGACTAGGAGCATGGAGGAGCACGAACATTTCTGACGAGAATGGTACAAGAATCTGACCCATTTGCGAGGAGGAAGAGTCGTGGACCCACATCTTGACAAGATGTAGGGGTACGGAGGAATGGAGGGAGAAATATTTACCGCGAATGGTGAGTTAGAAGCATGTTGTTTCTACTTAGGTGAGACAGCTCAAATCTAAGAAGGTTAGTATTAGGGAAGAGGGAGGGGATAATAAGAAGAGATAATAAGTGTTTATAATATTTCAGATATACTTTATGTTATCCTTATCGATCATTGTTGTGTTGTGGTACTAGTATTGTTGTATTTCTCTTAAGTGTATTTGTCTACTATAATAGGGAACATTAGCACATCAGAATACTGTTTATTTTGTATTAAGTTGCCGAATTTGAATATATTTGTCCTTTCTGTTCATGTTTACTCTTTTAATTTTAATATTGCTTACTATTTTGTGTGTACTGCAAAAACACGTATGGTCTGGACACCGTGAAACTTATGAAGCTCAATATATGTATACCGGAATTTCAATAAATATTTATTCATTCATTAATTCAAATCTTTTAAAAGCTGGTCGTTATATGAGCAATTGCATTTCGGTTCGCGTTGCATGATCAGCAGTAAAACAAAAGAAAGATGAAACGAAAGGTGATCCCGTTTGAGAAAGTTCACATAATTTAAGATTGAAACTAATAATGTGGAATATCTCGGACACAGTTGAGTTCACAAAAGCGTGTGTGTTTTAACGAGAACTATGTTTTGATAGTAAGTATTTGTCTATAACTTACTGCTTACCAATTACGCATAGTTCATCACGGAATGAAGAGGTCTTAGAGACATTGTCAGAAAATGCAAAATATACAATTTAAATCTGATGTCAATATCTTCAATATACTGTATTTCAATCAAAATCACTAAAACTATTTTTGAGAAAAGCAAAAAAGGCAGTTTCTTGAAAATCTTCGTACGCATCCTTGGATAATACTTAACTGATATACCAAGTTTTCAGTTTTCAGTTATTCTGTTCTGCTATGAATTCTAAATGTCTTGTGTAAAAATGTTTTTCCATAGTTACCAGATATGCAAATGTCAGCAAAATGCATCCAGAATAAAGAGCCCTTCAAGGGCTTAAACACTATTTATGTCTTATACATTTGTTTGTAGAATTAACCATTTCCGGAATATTCCTTTATATTAGTTTCAATTCTAAAACAATTTTCTGATACAGGAATGTATCAACCCCTGGCCATATAAAGAGAACGAATTTCTACAGCTTTTAAAAGATATGACTATCACTTTAGCCTAGTGTATTCCCTCCCTTATTTCTCTTCTAGTTACAAGGAGGTAAGTAGAAGGATAATTTCTACTAATGTTTATCTCGATTCGTATGAACTAAAGTTTTTAACAATAATTAATTAATGAGATGAAGGGAAAGACATTTGAATGGAACACATTAGACTGCTTTATGTTGAACTTTTATCTTTAGTATTTGCCATGGCTTGTCTTACAGTTAAACAGTTGAACAGCTTAGAACTTCAATCATCACTCCACAAGCAGCCCCCGGGATCGAAACTGGATCGCCTAGGTGAGGAGAGACGAGTGGTCTAAGCACTACGCCACTAAAATTATACATTCTCATATCCCTGGGGGCCAAGAGAAGGAAGAATACTTGAGTGAGTGGCGTGTGAGTGTGCCTCAAGCAAGGATTGTGAAATTTTACTTTCTCCGTCCCGAAGAGATGTACATACAATGTGCACAGTAGCTAAAGAAGGTATCTTATACTACCCAAAAATTCAATGTCAAGATTGTGCCGGAAATATATATTTTGAGATGCCTTGTGTCCAAAAAATAAGCATTTTTACTTTCTCTATACGTACTATGTATATAGTGTATAGATAAGGTATTGCACTCCACCAAAAAATTCGATACCGAGATTTCACCGGAAATATATGTTTTAGGGTCCCCTGTATCCAAAAAGAAAAAAGTATTTTCAGAAAAAGGTCCTTGTGAACACGATAACTCAAAAACGAAAAGATGGTATTATAGTTTAGTATCTTCCAGGGATACGACACGAAGATTTTGAGAAAAATCCCCCCAACCCAAACCACCCTTTACATGGAAATTTTTTTTCTAAAAAATGGCTCTAACGATTTTGATTAAAATAAAGATATATTAAAGATATTTACCTGACAAATAAAATTTATATTTTGAATTTTCAGGGAATAGCCTCTGAAGACTACTTTATTCTGACTCGATTTTACTGAATTTTGCATAATTGCTAAACCGTAAGAGATAGACAAAAACTTACCCCACAAAAAATGTAGAGCACCTCAAAACTCACAATTTATGTTATATCAATTTTTTCGTGGAGTTTATTGTTTATGAGATATTCCTTGTTTTTGGTTTCAGCTATAAAAAGCATACTTTTCTCATACAGGAGTTTGTGGACTCGTGTACATAACAAACAAAGGAACTTCAGTCGCAGAGCAACCAGCTTTTGACTATCACTTTAACCTATGGTACCCCCTTACTTCGCTTCTACTAACAAGGAAGCAAATAATAAGACTATTTCTGTTAATTTTTGCTCCATTAGATGAAGTAAATAAAATAAATTGTTGCAGAGATATAGAGAAAGGCATGTGAATGGAACAGATGAGATTTTTGGAGAATGGTCCGTGTGTGTATCTGTTAGTGTTCATGAGTGTGTGCGTGTGTCTATTTGTCTGTCTGTCTGTGGGCAGTATATCTCTAAACAAAGAGACCGTTAAGCACTAAAGTTGGTATCTTCCAAGAATGCGACATGAAGATTTTCAAGGTAACCCCCACCAGAAACCACTTTTAGATGGAAAAATATTTGAAAAATGGCCCTAACATTTTGATTAAAATGCCGTAATATATTTAAATCATAAATAAAGTTTAAAATTTGAAATGTCTTGGAATAGTCTCTGAAGACATCTTTATTCTGGATAAGTTTTGAAAAAGTTTGTGTAACTGCTAAACCGTGAAAAATGCATAAAAATTCACCACATACAATTGTACATCTCGTTAAAACACGCAATTTATGTCATATACGTTTTTCCTGTAGAGTAGACAGTTTTCGAAATATTTCTCGTTATTGGTTTCAACTGTCCAACTTTTCTCAAACGGGACCATGCAAAGCGAATCGCGTCTCAATTGTTTAACACAGCGAACTACTTTAAAAAGATTTTAATGGCGCTTTAGTCTAATGTATTCCCTTATTTCCCTTCTACATATAATAAGCAAGTAATATGTCGATTAGCAGCAAGTAAATAAAATAAAATAACAGCCACTGAAAGTTATATGAATGGAACACATCAAATTTTTACTTTCTCTATAGGTATTATGTACACAGTGTATAGAGAAGGTTTTGTAATGTACCCAAAAATTTGATACCGAGAATTCGCCGGAAATACATTTTTGAGAATCCCCTGAATCCAAAAAAAAAAAAAAAAACATTTTTAGAAAAGTATCCGTGTGTGCGTATGTGTGTGTGCATACCTCATAAACGAAAAGACCGTTAAATACCAAACTTGATATTTAAGTTTGTTACCTTCCAAGTATTCGACTCCAACTACCCTTTACATGGAAAACATTTCGAAAATTTCGATTTTCTCAAAAATGCCTACAATTTTGATTAAAATACCCATGTTTTAGATATTTATACGGCAAATAAAACGTATATCTTGAATTTTCTTGCGTAACTGGTAAACCGTAACAGGTGACAAAACTTACTTCGTGTAGATCTTGTTAAAACACACAATTTATGTAATATACATTTTTTTCGTAGCATTGACCATTTCGGAGATATTCCTTGTTATTTATTTCAGATTCAAAATACTTAAACTTTTCTCACATTAGAAGTTGTCAGTTCCTGGCCAAGCATACAAACGTATTTCAACCAGGTTTAAAAAGATTTGACTATCGTTTTAGCCTAGTATATTCCCTTATTTTCCTTGTACTTACAAGGAAGTAAGTAATTAAGACAATGTCTGCTAATGTTTATCTCGGTTATTATAAATTTTATTTTTATCCACTTCTTCTAACAGCTTATTCTTCTGTTTAACAATAATTTTTACAACTTATGTAGAGAAAGTCATCAAATGTTTTGGGTAATTTCGAGTTTAAAATCGTCAGGATCATAACAGAGATTAAGCAGAGAATCAAAAGGTTACTTATTTATTGCTTCATTTTCCGGGAAACATGCAGTTTATGCCATTCCCTTTAAAGAATGTTCCAGAGGCGGGTTTAATTAATTATTGGGTATTTATGGAGTGCTGTAACACAGACCTCTGGGCTGTTATTAATATTAATTGTTTGCCCGCGGTTCCAGAGCGAGTTTTGTTCCTGTACCAAGGAGTCTTTTTCTGTGCACGAAATGACTCTCACAGGACCGTGGTTATTGGATTCCTCATCGACAATCTCACTATCACTGAGCACAGCGCGCTCGTGAATAACTACCACCCGAGAGAAACACATGCTTTCTCATAGGAATTTCCACCACCGTTTTGCTATCCGAACACCAAACATATTAGGTATTCCATAAAATATTCCTCTATAAACACAAAATGTGATGCTCTACATTTACATGGCTATCTCTACCCACTCTTCTAGAAACCTTACTCCGTTTACCTATAGTACATACCGGAAGTATTGCATTCCGTCCAAAAATTCGATACCGAAAATTCACCGGTTGTAGCGGCTGCTCTGTTGGCTGCTCCGGAGGTATGCTGTGAGATTTTTCTCTCAGGGTATGTGTGGTGTGGCTGGAATACTCACACCACTTGAAATGTATCAGAATATTTAATAGGGCATTAGACCTGATCTGATACGTTAATGCAAACATTTTTGAAAATTTTGAATTTCTAAAAAATGGCATATATTAAAGATATTTACACCACAAATATAATGTATATTTTGAAATTTCTAGGAATGGTGTCTTTATGCTGGATGAATTTATCCAAATTTTGCTTAACTGCTAAACCGTAAGGGATAGACAAAAACTTACTCCCAAAAATATATATATTTTTTGTATCAAAGCACACGATTTATGTCCTTTACGTTTTTGTTGTGGGGGTAACCGTTTTGGAGAAATTCCTTGTTATTGGTTTCAATTGTAAAATACGTATACTTTTCTCAGACAGGAAGTCTCTGTTTTTCTTTTGTTCTACTCCTTGCCAAATAAGGAAGTACTTTCCAATAACAATCACATAACGACAGCTTTTAAAACATTTGACTTTACTTTAGTATAGAGTAGTACTTTAGTTTCCTTCTTCTTATAAGGAACTAAGTAATAACTTTCTGCTAATGTATATTTCGATTAGCATTGTGTAGAAAGAAGAATAATCTCTTTAAGCAGTTGGTTTATAGAGCAGCTAGGGAAGTAATGTGAGTGTAACACATCAAGGTTTTTTCGTGGAGTTGACCGTTTTTTAGATATTCCTTGTTATTGGTTTCAGTTTTAAAACCCTTCAACTTTTCTCATAAGGAAACTTGACAACTCCTGTCCGCAAAGGAATGAACTTCAATCCCATAAGAACCACGTTCTTAAACATGTGACTGTCGGTTTAGCCTAATGTACTTCCTAATTTCCCTTTTACTTATAGGGAACTAAGTAATAAGACCGTTTTATGGTAATGTTTATCTCGATTACCATAAAGTGGATAGAAGTATAAGCTTATTAACAGCAATTTTAATACAGAACTGTAGAGAAAGCCATGTGAATGGTACACATTAGATTTTTCAATTTCCCAGGTGCCAATTTTACGTAATTGTGAACTGGTGTTCTTATGTTTGAACCAAGAGATCATGATCAACTATACTGGCTTGTTGCTTTTAAACAACACTTCGAATTTAAATATTAATAGCATGTCCAAAATAACATGAAAATAACTTCATTTTATCGGTATAGTAGTACCCGTATGAAGGGCTAATGCATTTCTTTCAGATATGACAGATGCTTAGGAAGCTATACTCTTCATCAACAGACATTTTTGAGAGTTTTTTTTTAATTTTTCTACACGTACTATGTACATAGTATATAGAGGAGGTATTGCGCTTTACCAACATTTTTTATACCAACTGGAAATATAAGTTTTTAGGGTCCCCTACATAAAAAAATCTGATGTGTACCATTCACATGACTTTCTCCATATCCCTGCAACAAATAATTCTTAAAAAGGTTATACTTCTATTTACTTTATGCTAATCAGAAAAAATTTGCAGAAATAGTCTTATTACTCGCCTCCTTTTAAGTAGAAGCGAAATAAGGGACAACCGTAGGTTAAAGTGATAGTCAAAAGCTGGTTGCTATGTCAATGAAGTTCCTTTGTTTATATGGATAGGAGTTGACAAGTTCCTGTATGAGAAAAGTATACGTTTTTCATAGCAGAAACCAAAAATAAGGAATGTCACAAAAACGACGAACTCCACGAAAAAAATGTATGTAACATAAATTGTGTGTCTTAAAGTGCTCTACATTTTTTGTGTAGTAAGTTTTTGTCCATCTCTTACGGTTTAGCAGTCATTCAAAATTTAGTAAAATTCATCCAGAATAAACTACTCTTCAGAGGCTATTCCCAGAAAATTCAGGATATACATTTCATTTGTCAGGTAAATATGTTTAATATCCGAAATTTTAATCAAAATTGTTAGAGTCACTTTTGAGAAAATCAAAATTTTCGAAAAAAATTCCATGTAAAGGGTAGTTGGGTGGGGGGATTTTTCTCAAAATCTTCGTGTCGCATCCCTGGAAGACACTAAACTTAAATACCAAGTTTGGTATTTTACCGACTTTTCGTTTTTTAGTTATCCATGTTCACAGACACACGGACACAAGGACACACGGACACACACACACACACACACACACACACAAACACTGACCTTTTTGTGAAAATGCTTTTTTTGGATATTGGGGACCCTAAAACATATATTTCCGGTGAAATCTCGGTATCGAATTTTTGGTGGAGTGCAATACTTTCTCTATACACTATGTACATAGTGCGTATGGAGAAAGTAAAAAAGTATTTTCAGAAAAAGGTCCGTGTGTGCGTGTGTCCGTGTGTCTGTGAACACGATAACTCAAAAACGAAAAGTCGCTAAAATACCAAACTTGGTATTTAAGTTTAGTATCTTTCAGGGATGCGAGACGAAGACTTTGAGAAAAATCCCCCCACTTCAAACTACCCTTTACATTGAACTTTTTTCGAAAATTTTTATTTTGTAAAAAATGGCTCTAAGGATTTGGATTAAAATATCTTATATTAAAGATATTTACCTAACAAATAAATTGTATTTTTTTAATTTTCAGGAAACAGCCTCTGAAGACTACTTTATTCTGAGTGAATTTTACAGAATTTTGCATAACTGCTAAACCGTAACAGATGGACGAAAACCTAACACACAATAAATGTAGAGCACATTAAAACACACAATTTATGTTATATCATTTTTTCGTGGAGTAGATCGTTTTTGAGATATTACTTGTTATTGGTTTCAGCTTAGAAAAACTTGCAATTTTCTCATACAGGAATTTGTCGGCTCGTGTCCATACAAACGAAGGAACTTCAGTCACATAGCAACCAGCTTTTTACTATCACTTTAACCCATGGTACTCCCTAATTTCGCTCCTACTTACAAGGAAACAAGATATTTCAACTAATTTTTCTCAATTAGTATCAAGTAAATAGAAGCATAATCTTTTTAACAGTACTTTGTTGCGGAGATGTAGAGAAAGTCATGTGAATGGAACACAACAGAATTTTTAATTTATCATGTCGGTTATACATAACTTAATCAATGTATTTTGACACAGAAAAATTTATTTACAGATATATGATTTTATAAAGAGTTATAAATATCTACAGAAAGGTTATTAGACGATTCAATATTTGAACGCTTTCTCAGCTAGGTTTTATTCCAGATGAGCGATGCCTGGGCACATTTCATGACATTTTAAGTTAAATTCGTATTGTAATATTTGTTACACTAGGCATTGTTTTCAATTGTTTCTTCTATTAATTTATGTTCTTTCATCTTAGTTGTTTATATTGCAATTTTCATAATGCTCAGTAAGAAATGAATCAACTTTAATTTTAATGTTAAAGAGTCTGTTTCCGTTAAACATACTATAGTAATTGCTGGTTCGCTTAACCAAAATAGAGATAATGTTTACTTTCTCTTCACGTACTATGTGCATAGTGTATGGAGAAGGTATTGTAATGCACCCAAAAATTCGATACCCGGATTTCACGGGAAATACATGTTTTGGGTTCCCCTGAATCCAAAAAAGAAGCATTTCTGGAAAAAGGTCCATATGTGTGTGTATCTGTGGACAGCATAGCTCAAAAAAGAAAAGACCGTTAAATACCAAACTTGGTTTTAAGTTTTGTATGTTGCAAGGATGCGACACGAAGATTTTCAAAAAAATTCCCCCACCCGTAACTACCCTTTACATGGAACTTTTTTCGAAAATTTTGATTTTTTCAAAAATGGCTCTAACGATCTTGATTAAAATATCGTGTACTAAAAACATTTACCTGACAAATAAAATGTATATATCTTATTTTCTGCGAATAGCCTCTGCAGAATACTTTACTCTGGATGGATTTTACGGAGATGGACAAAAACATACCACACATACATCAAGAGCTTGTTAAAACACACAATTTATGTTATGTACTTATTTTCGCAGAGCTGATTGTTTTTGAAATATTTTTTTTGTTTTTGGTTTCAGCATTAAAAAACATACCTTTCTCGTACAGGAATTTGTCAACTCGTGTCCAAAAAAAAAAAAAAAAAAAGAACTTGAGTCACATAGCAACCAGCTTTTGACTATCACTTTAACCTATGGTACTTCCTTATTTCTCTTCTACTTACAAGAAAGCATGAAGTAAATGGAATTATTAGCTTTTTAACAATAACTTGTTGAAGAGATGTAGAGAAAGTCATGTGCATGGAACACATCAGATTTTTTTGATACCATAACACGCTTTTGCAAGAATAGTTTGTTACAGAATAGTTTCATGTCAATAGAGCACATCAGAACCTTCCCTTTTGCAATCCTCTTCAATTAAATTAGTATTTTAAGATTTCTTAAGCCTGTCTTAAATGGTTGTATATAAGCAAGGCGTATGTATCCTTTTAATACAATTTCATTGGACTTAGGCTTATAGGCAGAATTTTTTGTTACTCTTTCATTTACATAGCCCTCTTTAACGTCTAATTCCATAATGGGGGCTTTGTATTAGAAACAACTCGTTGTCGTTAGGTACTTTAGTTGGGTTTAAATCGTGTTTTATATTCCCCAAACACACACATTCTCTCTCGCATATATACTTGCTGACTTTGTGGGGGACAGGGAATATTTCTGATGAAAGAAACATTATCCACCTCAGCCGAGAATCGCTGACCACTGGACCACGGCGGCAGTCTAGTCAGAGATTCAAATCACTGCATGACAGGCTTTAAAAGTCATACAGATGGGAAATCTACAGCAATAATGTACGTAGAAGGTTTGCAGTGCTTAACATCACTTAAAGACTTATTTATAAGTTTTAGGTCAGTTTTTATTCTCCTTAAACTGTTTATGAATCTAAACACGAATAATGAAGGGTTGAGAGCCATAGTGGGCCAAGCACCATTTTTTAGAAATGTAGAAATAGAAGGTCAATGTTTTTTCAATATCATAATTTATTGAGCCAAGTTACACATAATAACTGAATGCCACAACAATCTAGAATGTATTTTCTATCTTATATTAGCACAACATTAATGTGACTTCATGCAAAATTAGGTTTTACAGTTATTTATTGGGAGCTATTTTCCTTTGCTGGGATTTGGCCTAAGGAAATGTAACTGGGTCATTTCCATACATCTAATGAATCACCAGCTGATCATTATTATTGACTTGCACACGCAAAGTCTTGTAAAAATCATAATTCACTGGAGGAATAAATGGTAGCATGGACATATGCGGTAGCGTGATTTGCTGCATGGATTTGGACCACTCTGACTCTAACAGAATTTGTAGTTTCATTTAGACCGACATTTTGATGCTCTACTGTTTGTAAACGGAAATGCTGGACATGGCCCACTGCAATATAAGATGAAAACCATAAACTATACCGACAGGTGGCAACAGCTCAATTTTGACCTCACATGGAGATGGCCCACTATGTTTCTCAGCCCTTCAATTTTGATTGCTCCGTCGTATTACGCTACTCTGCTAACTTCTATAGCATTAAGAACTTTACGTTATAGATATTTTTTCTTCAAAAGGCAGGTAGTTCAAATTACCATGGCTCGCTAAACTACTACATGTCGATCCCCTTAACAATCAACGCTTAACGGTTTAAGAGCCTAATATTGAGCTAAGATCAATGAAGTAAGAGTCCTGAAGCGCACTAATATATTACTAAACGCGCAAAAGAGTCAGAGTAAATAAATTTTCGAAACATGCTCTTATAATAGCCCAAGGCTTGGATACAACATACTACCTCACCATGTTTCCTATCAGGTGGCTCAAGAGTCCCGAATTTGATGTGTGCATATATCCCTTGGTAGGTAAAGCAGTTACAAAACTCACCAGGTCATTTCAAGTTAAAACGTGCCAGTGACTGACCTTTGCTTTATACGTTTTGGTATCAACGGAGATTGTGATCGGATCGCGCTCATTGCGAGGAGTAACCGAAGGTCGCTCTCACCCAAATCTCTACTGACCCTTTTTAACTTGAATAAGCCCTGTTGAGTGCTGCAACCCTCTTAACGCACCACGGGATATCCTTACACCAATACGGGGCTATTAGGCCATCTGGTATGTTGTCAAAGTTTATAGATCATTTTATCATCTCAGACTCACTTTTCATTCTTTTAACCTGCTTAACCCCAAGTATTAATCCCGTTTTCTAATCCTTGGAAATGGCTTAAATACACTTTCAACAATTTAGGTTTTATAACGGATTGCCCTACTAGTAGTTGATCCTTTTGGTTAATACAGTTCCAGTTTCCTGAGTTTCCCGGAATTTATTTACCTTCACTACTCTAACTTCAAGCTAATTGCTTGCTCCAAAGTAACTATCCCTTCCTAATGAATTCTTACCCAGCAATAGATTTTGTAGTATGCATTTTACATTATTCCTTGATTTTAATCTCTATTTTACAATGTTTCTTTATAAAATAATCATTAATATAATACGGAGTAAGAGAAGTAAGGAAGGTCACAAAGTTCGTGGTTATGCCCCTGTCTTGCTTATGATCGGACACGCTGAGCGAGGCTGGTCTCGCCGGTTCTCTACTGTCGGGTTTTAAATTGAAGTAGTCCCGTTGAATTCTACAACTCTTTTAATGCACCAAGGAATATCTGCACACGTCAAATAAGGGGCAGTTGGGCCACCTGGTATAAATGAAAGTTAAAACAGTTTACAATAATTACTAAAATTGACAAAACATTTGGATAAAATTGCAAATTTGTATTTAAAGATTTTTCGTTTTTGAGCTATACTGTCCACAGAAACATAAGGACCTTTTTCTAAATTTTTTTTTGATTCAAGGGGACCCAAAACATGTATTTCTGGTGAATTCTCGGTATCGAATTTTTCGGTGCAAAACAATGTCTTCTCTATACACTGTGTACATAGTACGTGTAGAGAAAGTAAACATGGTCTACACGATGAAAAAAATAAAATAATACTAATACAAATATATATTTTGATACTAAGAAATATTAAAGAACACATATTGGAAATAGATTTTTTTATTGGTGTTCTGGTTTTGAGAAGAAAATTAGAAACTGATGGGAAGCAATGTTTTTCAATAATTTAATGTTATTTGTATATTGTAATTAATATTTCTCCACTTATATGTCCGATAAGAATATCATTCCCAACATTTTAATATTTTTAGATTTTGGAGTAACTCTATAAAATTTGAAGGAAAGTGAACAAAACTGGCATTGTGTGGAATACAATGAACACTTAAAAGCATATAAATAAACATAAAGCGAAATTTTAAAGGGCAATCTGCTCTTGTGCTGTTTAAAACTCGTGGAAAATTATTTCTAATGCTCATAGTAATAGATACCGAAAACAGATTATAACGTTAGATAATAATAAACCTATAAACAAAACATTTCGTTCATTTTTACTTTCTGTACGCGTACTATATACATAGTGCATAGAGAAGGTATTGTATACCACCCAAAATTTTGATACCGAAATTCAACGGAAATAAAAGTTTTAGGGTCCCCTGTATCGAAAAAGAGAATTTTTAGAAAAAGGTCAGTGTATGTCCGTGTGCCTGCGAACACGATATGTCAAAAACGAAAAGGCGGTAAAATACCAAACTTGGTATTTATGTTTAGTATCTTCTAAAGATGCGACAGGAAGATTTGAATATATCCCTCCACCCCAAACTACCCTTTACATGGAAAAAATTCGAAAATTTTGATTTTCTCAAAAATGGCTGTAACGATGTTTGTTTAAAAATGCCGTATAGTACAGATATTTATACGCCTAATCTTGAATTTTCTGGGAATAGCCTCTAAAGACCTCTTTGTTCTGAAAGAATTTTGCTCAATTTTGCGCTTTTGGTAAACCGTAAGACTAGACAGAAGCTAACAACACAAATAATGTAGATTACGTTAAAGCACACAATTTATGTCGTATACGTTTTTTTCCAGGAACTGACCGTTTTTAGGTATTCCTTATTTGTTTCAGGTTTGAAATACTTAAACCTTTCTCATACGGAGAGTTATAAACTCCGGGCCCTGTTTAAAAACGGATTTCAACCACATGGCAACCAGATTTTAAAGTTTCGACTATCGTTTTAGCCTAGTGCATTCCTTTATTTGCCTTCTACTTACAAA
Organism: Hymenopus coronatus; assembly: GCA_030762935.1. Classification (NCBI taxonomy): domain Eukaryota; kingdom Metazoa; phylum Arthropoda; class Insecta; order Mantodea; family Hymenopodidae; genus Hymenopus; species Hymenopus coronatus. Next base: position 126,125,894 of record CM060898.1, read on the forward strand.
CAAGCAACTAATTAAGACAATTTCTGCAAATGTTATCTCGATTATATAAAGCAGATAGAAGAATATGATTTTTAACTATAAGAATTTAGAAACATGTAGAGAAAGTCATGTGAATGGAACACCGTAAATTTTTCACCTATGTCCACCCCTAGAGGGGGTGGCTGAGAAGTCAACGAGGTGCCCCAAAACCCTTTAACTTTATAATCAGATACGTGACGCAGACGGAAACTAATCAGTGGTTTCAGATCTGACAACGCTTACGGCTTCAACAATCGATACATTGTTACGTAAACCACTTCAAACGAAGTGCGCACATTCCCAGGCAGAATTACCTCACCTGGTTGCCATGGTAACCGATTAATATGTGCTTGAATTATGTTTCGGAATGGCAATGGGGAAAAAAATGTCAATAGCAGGTAACGAGGGGGGGGAGAGGTTGGGATGTGTCGAAACAATTGGGAAAGCCAGAACAAAAAGTACTGATTTTGCAAGAGTAACACAGAAAAGCAAAAATTTAACAATGCAAAGCAGTTCTGTATTTTTCTACATCCAATGAACAATCAGAGAAAATTACTGAAATGTCCAAACATTAGTTATCGCAGTTCAGGCATAGGTTAATTGTTTTTGTACTCACGTTTATCATGGAAGTAGGTAATCTCTCTTAAATAACAAAAAATCCCACTATGCATAGTGTTGCATTTTAGGGGCGTTCACAATTTTTTGAGAACGGGTATTTGGGAAAACATGACAATACTTAATTGATCTAAATAGTCTAAATATGTTATAACACTGGAATTTAAATTACTTTAGGATCATGACAGTTCGATGGTTAAGGTTGCAAACAGAGGTGACTGCGTCTCACTAAACACCTCCAATCAAGTATAAGATAAGGAGTAAAGGAACATTTTCTTGAAAACCATAGCGTTGGATCTTTGGATGATACGAAGTTAAATATCCAATTAGGTATTTAACAACCTCTCCTTACTTTCTCTGCACGTACTATGTACATATTTTACAGAGAAGGTACTACATTCCATTCCAAAATTCGATACAGAAGTTTCACCGGAAATATATGTTTTGGGCTCCCACCGAATCCAAAAAAACAGCTTTAGAAAAAGCTCCGTGTGTATCTGTCTGTGTGTGTCTGTAGACAGTGTAGCTAGAAAGCAAAAATTCGCTTAAAATTAAGTTGAGCACCTTCCAAGGATGCGACACAAAGATTTTCAAGATTATCTCCTACTTCCAACTACATGGAACATTTTTCGAAAATTTTGATTTTTCTCAAAAATGGCTCTAACGTTTTTGATTAAAATACCTTACGGCATACGAAATGTAAATCTTGAATTTTCTGGGAGTGGCTTCTGAAGGATATTGCCAGAAAATTCAAGATATACATTTTATTTGGCATGTAAATATTTTAAATATAAGAGATTTTAAACAAAATTGTTAGAGCCAATTTTGAGAAAATAACGTTTTTCGAATTTTATTTGCATGTAAAGGGCAGTTTTGGGTGGGCGAATTTTCTTGAAAATCTTCGTGTCACATCCTTGGAAGACACCAAATCTAAACACTAAGTTTAGTATTTAGCAGTTTTTTTGGTTTTTGAGCTATGCTTACACAGACACACATACACAAACTCAGACATACACATGCACACACACAACGAGCTTTTTCCAAAATTGTTTTTTTTTGGATTTAGGGGGACACAAAACATGTATTTCCGGTGAAATCTGGGTATCGAATTTCTGTGTGCAATACAATACTTTCTCTTTACACAATGTACGCAAGTACATGTAGAAAAAGTAAAAAAAAAGAAAAAAGAAAATACCTAACTTGACTTTTAAGTCCAGCATCTTCCACAGATGCGACACGAAGATTCTCAGGAAAATCCGTCATCCCAAACTATACTTTATATGAAACATTTTTGGAAATTTTGTCAAAACTATATTGATTAAAATAGCATATATTTAAGATATTTTATGCCAAATAAAGTATAGAGAAAGAGAGGACAATATTCAAGTTAGAAAGAAACAAGGCGACACAATATCACCAAAACTGTTTATGTATCTTCTGGAAAATGTATTCAGAAAAACGAGCTGGACAGTGGTAAATACGGTATTGCTATAAATGGCAGAAGACTCACGAACCTCCGCATGCAGGCGACATAGTCTTATTTGCAAACACGTCCGAAGGCCTGGCCCAGATGCTTAAAAAGAAAGAATTCAGCCAAAAATGAACGCAAATAAAACTAAACTGATGTCCACGGAGATCGTCAAACCAATAACACTAGACATCATAAACATAGAGCAAGTAGACGAATACACATATTTGAGCCAGTTGTTAACAGTCAAGAAAAGCGGAGAGAAAGAAATAAGCAGAAGAATCACATAGGCTTGGAGCAAATTTCACAGTCTAAATTTTATCCTTCAAAGATTAGCAAAAACCGTCTTATTACTTGCTTCCATGTAACTAGAAGGAAAATTAGGGAGTATCATAGGCTAAAGTGATAGTCAAAAGCTGGTTGTTAAGTGATTAAAGTTCCTTTGTTTGTATGGACAGGAGTTGACAAATTGAGACAAGTTGAGGAAAGTATAGGTATTTTAAAGCTGAAACCAATAAAAAGGAATATCTAAAAACTGATGAGCTACACGAAAAATGTATAAAACATAACTTGTGTGTTTAACAACCTCTAGATTTTCCATTAAGTAAGTTTTTGTCTATTTCTTATGGTTTGCCAGTTATGAAAAATTAAACAACATTCATCCATAATAAAGATGTCTTCAGAGGTTATTCCCAGAAAATTCAGATATACGTTGTCGGGTAAATAAATATCATTAATATATGACATTTTAATCAAAATCGTTAGACCCATTTTTGAGAAAATCAAAATTTTTGAATTTTTTTCTATGTAAAGGGAAGTTGGGATGGGAGGATTTTCCTGCGAATCTTCGTGTCGCATTCTTGAAAGATACTGAACTTAAATATTTAACGGACTTTTCCTTTTTGAGCTATGTTGCCCACAGACACACACACGCACGCACACACACACAAATGGACATTTTAAAAAAAATGTTATTTTTGTATTCAGGGGTCCCAAAATATGTATTTCCGTGTATAGAAAGTAAAAATATGTGTTTCATTTATATTTGTTTCTCATGTTTTTCGGCAACAAATGATTCTTACAAAAGCTTATTGTTCTCTCTGGTAGGTAGTGTTTAACACCCGGTGGAATGCGATAGCGGGGGAAACCGGAGAATCCGGAAAAACCCGCCCCAGCGCCGCTTTGTCCACCACAAATCTCACATGCGGTTGCTTGGGAACCCGGACCGTCTAGGTGAGAGGCGAGTAGTCGAACCTCTCGGCCATGGCGCGGCCCATTCTCTCTGGTTCATGCTAATCGAGATAAATATTGTCACAATAGTTTAATAACTCATTTCGTCGTAAGTAGAGGGAAAATAAGAGAATAGGTACAATAGGCTAACGCGTTTGGTAATTGTTTTAAAAGCTGTCGCTCGGTGTTTCGCTTTGTATGCCCAAGAATAAAACATAAGGAAAATGAAACAAATGTCTTCCCGTTTGAAAAAATTAAAAGTATTTTAAAATCAAAACCAATAAACAAAAATATTTCGGAAATGGTTAACTCCACAAAAAAAATCAGATGTGTTACACTTACACGAATTTCTCTAGCTGCTCTATAAACTTCCTACAAAAGATTATTCTTCTTTTTGCACTATGATAAACATAATCATAAGCAGAATGCTCTTATTACTTAGCTTCTTATAAGTAGAACGAAACGAAGGTAATGCACTAGGATAAAGTGATGGTCAAATGTTTTAAAAGCTATTTTTTGCGATTGTCATCGCTTCTTTACTTGGCCAGGAGTAGAACAAAAGAAAAACGGACACTTCCTGTCTGAGAAAAGTTTAAGTACCTCCCAATTGAAACCAGTAACAAGGAATATCCCGGAAACGGTTACTTCCACAACAAAAACGTAAAGCACATAAATTGTGTGTTTTGACGATATCTATATTTTTTGTGCTGTAAGTGTTTGTCTATCTCTTACGGTTCAGCAGTTAAGTAACAATCGGCCAAATTCACCAAGAATAAAGAGGTCTTCAGGGGCTGTTCCCATAAAATTCAATATATACATTATATTTGGGATGCAAATAGCTTTAATATACGGGGTATTAAAATCGTTAGAGCCAGTTTTAAGAAAATCAAAATTTTCGATAACTTTTCCATTTACACATAAATTTTTCCATTTGTGGTAGGGGGATTTTCTAGGAAATCTTCGTGTTGCACCTTGGAAGAAACCAAACCTAAATACCAAGTTTGGTATTTAACGGTATTTTCATTTTTGAGCTACGCTGTCCACATATCACACACACAAACATCAACGCACAAAGACTCACACATACACTTGCACATATACGAACCTTTTTCCAGAATTTTTTGTTTTTGTTTCAGGGGGACCCATAACATGCATTTCCGGTGAAATATCGGTATCGAATTTTTGGGTGGAATGCAATATATTCTATATACACTATGTAAATAGTACGTGTAGAGAAAATAAAAAAAAAGTAATCGCTTTTACTTAATGTATTCCCTTATTTCCCTTCTACTTATAAGACAATTTCTGCTAATATGGAAGAAGTAGAAGAATAAGCTAATTAACAATAATCTGTTACAGAAATATAGAGAAAGTTATGTGAATGGAACATATAAGAGGAGATAGTAAATCTGATATACATGTGAGCAATAAAATGAGCTGACCGCAGAGTTATTCAAAATGGCAGATATGGATTTTTAACTGGCCTTCTAACAGGTTTATGACGTATAAATCCTTTTCTGCAGCAACGCATTGGGAAAATTGAATCAACACGACTTAATGAAATCATAACAGCTGCTTGATTGGGTTATAACGCAGTCTGATGTTCATTTCGCCGCCAAATACCATTAGATTACACACATGGTGGTTAAAAAGGGTCGCCTTAGTGTCATTTAACTGTCGGTACCTTCTGCATCGTTTGTTTACCCTGAGAGTCAACTCTGTAACATACGGGGTGTTAATGAACAATATAAAAATGTTTTCACAGAATATGTAGATTACTTAGGTAATTTGAGATAGGAGACTTATGGTCTGTTTTTTAAATGTCAAAGTAACGGCTATATGCTTCTGAAGTGCCAGTACGCCACTGGCTAATTTATCAAACATTCGAGAGCATAATTCGAAAAATCTTATGTGTTCCATTCTCATGACTTTCTCTACATCTCTGCAACAAATTGTTCTATTTATACCATCTAATCGAGAAAAAATTAAAAGAAATAGCCTTATTACTTGCTTCCTTGTTAGTAGGAGCGAAATAAGGGTTTACCATAGATTAAAGTGATAGTCAAAAACTGGTTGCCATGTAACTGAAGTTCCTTTTTCTGTATGGACACGAGTTCACAAAGTCCTGTATGAGAAAAGTATAAGTTTTTTATGGCTGAAACCAAAAACAAGGAATACCTCAAAAACAATCAACTACATGAAAAAAATGTATGTAACACATATTGTATATTTTAAGGTGCTCTACATTTTTTGTGTGGTAAGTTTTTGTCCATCTCTTACGGTTTAGCATTTATGCAAAATTCCGTAAAATTGACCCAGAATAAATTAATATTCAGAGGCTATTCCCAGAAAATTTAAAATACACATTTTATTTGTCAGGTAAATATATTTAATATACGATATTTTAATCAAAATCGTTAGAGCCATTTTTTACAAAATGAAAATTTTCGAAAAAAATTCCATGTAAAGGGTAGTTTAGGGTGGGGGATTTTTCTCAAAATCTTCGTGTCGCGTCCCTGGAAGATACTAAACTTAAATACCAAATACAAAGTTAGGTGTTTTACTCCGTTTTTGAGTTATCGTGTTCACAGACACACGGACACACTGACACAGAGACACACGGACGCACACACGGACCTTTTTCTAAGAATACTTTTTTTGGATAAAGGGGACCCTAGAACATATATTTCTGGTGAAATCTCGGTATCGAAATTTTTGGTGGAGTTTAATACCTTCTCTATACACTATGTACATAGTGCGTATAGAGAAAGTAAAAACGAAGGCATATATTACAGTGTATCCATCTAGCGTAGTGGCTATGATGCTGGCTTTCAGGTGAAAGATAGCTTCTGAGTTCGAGTCTCGTTCACGTATCGCGCACTTCTGGAATGAAAAATAATAATAAAAACATTTATTCTATGACAGAAACCGAACTCAGTACTTTTGGAGTAGCAGCTTCCCGCGTTACGCATTAAGCCAACAGGGCAGTTGAAAACAACCCTCCAGAATAGGCTATGTAACTCAAGAACGTAGTGAATGAATGCTCAGTGTCGCACTGTCAAGTGATTAGCCTAGATTTTACAGATTTTTGCGACATTAAATCTGGAGAACGCTAGTAACGAGCTGCTAAAAATCGATATTTCTATATTTGGGCAGCACTTTAAAGACATTCTAAGCCATTTTTCAACCTGCTTTGCTTTAACATCGACTTATCAGCACCTGATACCCACACGTTTAACGCTATGTAGCTGTGTTATGTTTATCCGGGGACCATGTATCGCCGATCTCAAATTACTTATTTCAGTCATTTGCACAATTCCGCAAATTATTTCGGTGTAGTTCAATAACACCCTGTATTGTTAGAAAGCTTATTCCTCTACCACCATTCACCACTCAATCTATAGACTTCAAGCTAATCGAGAAAAATATTAGCAGAAAAGGTCTTATTGCTTTGTAAGTAAAAGATAAATATGGAATAATACAATAGGCTTAAGCGATTGTAAAATATTTTAAATGTTGTTGCTACTCTTTGAATTACCAAGACAAAAACAGATATAAAACAAATGGAAGCTAACAGTTTGTGAAAACTATCCACATTTAAAATTGTGATGTGTTCCATTCACATGACTTTCTCTACATTTCTCCAACAAATATTGTTAAAAATCTCATGATTCTATTTTCTTCATGCAAATTGAGAAAAATTAGCAGAAATAGTTTTATTACTTGCTCCCTTATAAGCAGAAGTCAAATATTGGAGTACCGTAGGTTAAAGTGATAGTCAAAAGCTGGTAGCTATGTGACTGAAATTCCTTTGTTTTTATGGATAGGAGTGGACAAATTCTCGTATGAAAAAAGTATATCTTTATTACTAATAACAAGCAATACCTCAAAAACTGCCAATTCCATGCAAAAATGTATATAACATAAATAGTGTGTTCTAACGAGCTCTATATTTTTGTGTGGTACGTTTTTCTATATCTATTACGGTTTACGACTTGTGCAAAATTCCGCAAAATTCATTCAGAATAAGCGTATCTTCAGATTCCATTCTCAGAAAATTGAAGATATACGTTTTGTTTGTAATGTAAATGTCTTAAATATAAGATATTTTAATGAATACTGTTACAGCCATTTTTGAGCAAATCAAAATTTTCGAAATTTTTTCAATGTAAAGGGTAGTTGGGTAGGGGTGAATTTTCTTGAAAATCTTCGTGTCGCATCCCTGGAAGGTACTGAACTTAAATATTCATTTTAGTTTTTAACGGACTTTTCATTTATGACCTATGCTGCGCACACACGGACATGTTTTTGGATTCAGGGGTCCAAAAACATGTATTTCCGGTGAAATCTCGGTATCGAATTTTTGGGTACATTACAATATCTTCACTATACACTATGTACCATGTACGTATAGAGAAAGTAAAAATAAAATTAATAACAAGGAATAACTCGGACATGATTTGCTCTATAAGAAAAGCTGTTTATGACACAATTTGTGTGATTTAACAGATATCTATGTCTTTCTATAATATGTTTTCTGCTATCTCTTTTGGTATAGTACTTATGCAAAAGTTATTCGGAATGAAAAGTGCTTCAAGGCTATTTCCAAGAAATTCGAGATATTTCTTTTATCACGTAAATAGCTAAAATACGTGGTACTTTAATCAAAATTGTTACAGCCAATTTTGATTAAAATCGAATGTTTTGAACAAATTTCCATGTAAAAGATAGTTTATGAAAATGCCATTTCCTGAAAATCTTCGTGTCACATTCTTTAAAAATACTAAACTTAAATACGAAGTTTGGTATTTAATTCATTTTGTTTAGTTAATATGATCACTGACACATAGTCACGCGCGCGTCTAAACTATTTTTCGGGATTGAGGGGATACGTATATTTCCAGTTAAGTCTTATTGAATTTTGGGTGGAATGCAATACCTTCTATACTTATGTTGTAAGTAGAGAGTATAAAAAAGGAGTGTTTACCAAACGATCCGTGCGCGCATGTATGTGTGTTTGTACGTGTCAGAGATATCTATAGATTATTTAAATTATGTAATTCAATTAAAAAATTGATAATATTCACCTAAAACGCGGTGCTCCTTAAATTCAGCATCTCTTAAGGATGTAACAATAAATTTTCAAGAAAGCCCCTAACTGAAACTACCATATTATGTAACACTTTTCGAAATTACCGCTTACTTATAAAAGTCTATCGATTTTCATTAAAGTAGAATATATTATATTGTATTTAAATATTTACATTACAAATAAAATGTATATCTAGAATATTTTATGTCTGAAGTCCTCTTATAATAATGAAAAGAAGAAGAAGAGGAAGAAGAGGTAAAAGAAGAAGGAGAGGAAGAAGAAGAAACAATAATAATAAATAATTAATAATAATCATAATAATAGTAAGAATAAATAACAATTATAAAAATAATAATAAACAATAAGAAGAATAATAATAGCAGCAATAAATAAATAAATAAATAATAATAGTAATAATAATAATAATAATAATAATAATAATAATAGTAGTAGTAAATGTCCGTGTGTATGTCTGTCAGTCTGAATGTGTGTGTGCGTGCGTGCGTGTGTGCGTGCGCGCGTGTTTGTGTGTGTGAGACAGAGAGAGAGGGAGAGAGAGAGAGAGAGAGAGAGAGAGAGAGAGACTATGAGCAGCATAACTCATAAATGAAGTCAGTTAATTACCAAACTTGATATTTAAGTTTGCTATCTTCCAGGGATGCGACACAAAGGTTTTGAGAGAAAAAAAAAAAAACACTCCAAACTACCCTTCATATGGAAAAAAATTCTCTAACAAGTTTCATTAAAATACTGTACATTAAAAATACTAATATGCAAAATAAAATGTTTATCTTGAATTTTCTGGGAATAAAGGCCTCTTTATTCTGAATGAATTTTGCTGAATTTTGCGTAACTGGCAAACCGTAAGACATAGACAAAAATTTACTACACATAAAATATAGAGCGGACAATTTATGTTATATATTTTTTTCGTGGATTTGACCATTTCTGAGATATTTCTAGTTTTTGTTTAACATTTGAAATACTTGAAGCTTTTCTCACATGTAAAGTTGTTAACTCCTGACAATACATACAAACGGATTTCAACAACATAGCAACCAGCTTTTAAAACATTTGATTGACTATCATTTAGCCCAGTGTATTCCTTTATTTTCCTTCTTCTTCCAAGTCAGCAACTAAATAAGACAATTCTGCTAATGTTTATCTCGATTATCATGAAGTGGATAGAAGAATATGCTTTTTAAGAATAATTTTAATAATTGTTTGTTACAGTGATGTAGAGAATTATGCTCATGTGAATGGATCGCATTAGATATTTATTTATTTGATTTGTTATATTTCTTTAGTTTCTTTGTATGTTTTATTATTAAGTTACTATGCGGTTATGTATGTTGGAAGTGAAATAAATTCAATTATACAAAGAAGTCCGTTTTGAAGTCCTCTTCTTTGTGAATGCCTTGTAAGCCGTAAAAGAAAGACAAAACTGTAGATCTCGTGTAGTGCAGGGACCGCAGTCATTTCCCCAGGCATCATCCCTGGCGTAGTCTCCGGAGGACAGTCTCTCAGGGACCAAATCAGAGGGCGGAATCTCTGCTGGGTAGTTTCTCTCTTTCGTGCGACACGTTAACATTGACAAATGGGGCTAGCTTTGAGTGAGTCAGTAATTAATTCGAGATAATTAAATAATTAATTAGCCATAAATCAAGACTCAAGGCCTCCTCTCCTCAAGCCGTCCAGGTCGCCGCAACCTCTACCTCTGCGCCGCTAGGGGACAGGCTGCTCGGAGATGAAGTACTTGCAGCAACAAGCGCACAAGCACCACTGCTAACTCCTTCATGTTATACGTAATATAAACATGGGGTATCAGACTCACATCACTTTCTGTACATATCTATAAAATTAGTGTTGATAAGCTTATTATTCTGTCTACTTCATTATTATTTGCTTTGTTGTAAGCGGAAGGGAAATAACGGATTACACTTGCCAAAAGTGGTAGACAAATCATTTAAAACTGAAACCAATAACAACGAATATCTCGGAAATGATCAATTTCACGAAAAAAATATACATAAAATGTGTGTTTTAACGAGATCTTTATCCATCTTTTACGGTTTACCAGTTATGCAATGGTCATTCTGAATGAAAAAGTTTTCAAAGGATATTCTCATTAAGTTCAGCGTATGCATTTTGTCATGAAAATGCATTCAATATACGGCATTTGTCCATCTCTTACGTTTAATCGTTATCCAGAATTCTACAAAACTCATCCAGAATAAAGAGGTTTTCATGAGATATTGCTAGAAAATTTGAATAATGCATTTTTATTTGTGATGTAATATCTGTAATACATAGAAATTTAATAAAAATTGTTAGTCATTTTTGAGAAAAACTCAATTTTTTAAATTGTTTTCAAGTAAAGGCTTATTCGTGGTGGAGTGATTTTCTTGAAAAATATCATGTCGCATCCTAGAAATATAAGTTCCAAGTTTGATATTTAAAAGTCCTTTTGTGTTTAAGCTATGCCGTCCACAGACACACACACCTACTTTTTTTCTAAAATTGCTTTTTCTGTATTCAGCGGGTCCCAAAGCATGTATTTCCGGTGAAATCTCGGTACCAAAATTATTCTCCATACACTATGTACATAGTACGTGTAGAGAAAGTAAAATGTGACTGGCCGTCTTTAGAATACCAGCTTGCTGTCAGAAATATTGTTCCAATAATTCGATGTAAACCGAAAAATTTCGTACCTACAAAGAAGGTTGAACCAAAAATGGAATCTGCAATAATAACTGGCGCTTCAACGTTTCTCTAGCCAAGATTATTCCCATCCCCCTCAGAGTCTGGAAGTATGAATGAGAGCTAATGAATGTCGATATATATATATATATATATAAATAAAATCAAATGAGAACTGTACACGAGTTTTTGTTTTACAATAAACAATGACACAGATCCAGAGACTGGTCGGGACTCCGGCGCTGTATATTCTGTTTCCAAATTCCTAACCTTTTTACTGTTTTCATCCGTCACACACACACACACAGATATGCAGATTTCACAAACATATAAGCACCTATACCTAAGGCAGGACTCAAACCCACGATCTTCTACGCCACGAAGCACCAACACATTAGCGAGCACGGCCATGGGAACCAGGATTTGTTAGCGTCTTTGAGATGCAAATTAGCCACAGTTAAACTATTACTGTTGGTTCGTACCTATTGCTGAAGCGGCATATTTCCACACCCCCATTCGAAAAGCTATACAATGACTTCTCTCGAAGAGTCGTAAGAAGTGGTAAATTTACCCTGAATGAGGGTAACTATAGCTTTGGCCTACCGCCCGGCCGATGCGTCCCCCATCTCGATCGATGACAGACGTCATGGTTGCAGTATTGGAGGGTGAGACGTGGTCAACTCGGTTAATGTGGTGCTCATGACCTGGAGCTGCTCCTGGTCCCCCAAGGACCTCGCGAGGCTGAGTGAACCCCGGACCAAGTCTGCCAGCGGGGCCGGGAATCGAACCCAGGTCTCCCGCTTGATAAGCAGCTGAGCTACCACCGCGCAAATGAGACCAGCTTCTGATCCTCTGGAAATAAATCAAGTTCCTAGCTCCCTAAGGGGAAAAAACCAAAGTTTTTAAAACCAATATATTATTAATAACGTCGAAATGCATAATAAAATAAAACATAAATATATGAAAAAATAATAAGCTGTACAAAAAACAAAACAAAAAATAAAGGTTAGTTTGTGGTGGGGTAAAAAAAGCAACAACAAAAAAAAGACGGGATGGTGATGTTATAATTATAAAATATTGTGTAGCAAAATATACAAAAACAAAACAAAGAAGAAATCCTATAAACTATTTGTTTTGTATGTGATAAAAAGGCAGAATGCAAATAAATAAATAAATAAATAAAAATGCAAAATTGAACAAACACGCACCTAAATAAGTAAAAAATAAACAATAAAAATAAGCAGTGAAAGGCAGGGTATAAACATAACAATGTAAACAATCTGACGTATTTTCTACTTCGCATACTACTGTGTCAGGAAAGTTCCGGGAATTTGCGAATAAAACACAAAAAATGAATTATTCATCCAATTTTATTTTATCACCTTCAAAGTAGGCCCCTTCTGAAATTATACATTTATGCCAACGAATAATCCAATTATCAAGACATTTTTTGTTGACACTTTTAGGAATTAATGACAATTGTCGCCGCGAATGTTCCATTATGTCTTCTATCGACTAAAAACGGGTGCCTCGAAGTAGTAACTTGAGTTTTGGAAAGAGAGAGAAATCAGCAGGAGCCAGATCAGGTGAATATGGTGGTTGTTCGATGAAAGTTGTTGAGTTTTTGGCCAGAAATTCCTTCACAATAATAGCCTTGAGAGCTGGTGCGCTATCGTGGTGCAGAATCCTTGATTTGTCGTTCCACAAATCTGTCCTTTTTCGCCGTATTTGTTCTCTCAAACGCCGCATAAGCACAGATAATAGTCTTTATTTACCATCTGACATTCTGGCAAGAACTCTGAGTGCACGACACCGCGATAATCGAAAAAAAATTGTCAACATGACCTTCAGTTTTGATCAAGTTTGACGTGCCCTTTTAGGTTTCGGTTTAGTTGGGGCGCCATTCGGAAGCTTGTTGACTGGTTTGAGTGTCAAACTCGTAGGCCCACGTCTCATCACCAGTTACAATGCGTTTCATGAATGTGGGGTCGGAACTGGCGACTTCTAGCATGTCTTCAGCAATCCTTGCGGGATTGAGTCTTTGTAGAAAATTCAAGTCTTTCGGAACTAACCGAGCTGCAACGCGTGCCATGGCCAAACTATCGTTTAAAATGATACGAATCGATTTGTGAGACACACAAAGTTCAGCGGTAATCTCTCTCAGACCTAAATGACGATTTTCAGACACCATTTTCTTCACTTTAGCGATGTTCAGATAAAACCGTTGATGGCCGACCAGAGCGAGACAAATCTTCCACCACATCTCGTCTACTTTTGAATGCACTGTACCACTCATATGCACGTGTTTTTGATAAAGTCGATTCACCGTAAGCCCTCTGTAACATTTTCAGCGATTCGGCACACGAAGTACCATTTGCAATGCAAGATTTGAGACAGATTCTTTGTTCCATCGGAAAATCGCAAATTACCTTTGAGATGATCTAACAAAATGGCGTACGTAAACAAACTAGATGACAGATGACGAATAAAACTCCGCGTGGGTATAGAGGATAGTTGTTCCAACTTAGCGACAACAATAACTTCGAATCCCCTTTTAAACAGGATTTTTAAATGATCAATTCCCGGTACTTTCTTGACAGAATCTATTTTCACAAAAAATGATTTTATTTGTCTACAACATGCTAATCAAGCTAAACATTAGCAGAAGTGGTCTTATTACTTGTTTCCTTGTAAGTAGAAGAGAAGTATGGAATACACTAGGAGAAAACGATAGTCCTTTAAAGCTGGTCCTATGTGAAACAATTGAAGTTCGGTTCGCTTTGCATGCCCTGCAATAAAACAGAGAAGTGAAACTAATGAGGAGTTTACCTTTGAGAAAAGTTACGTAGTTCAAAATTGAAATCAATAACAAAGATATCTCAGAAATGGTTAACACTGTAGAAAAACATATTACACCTAAGGTATGTGTTTTAAGGAGATCAAGATTTTTTGAGTAATAAGCTTTTGTGTATCTCTTACGATTTACCATTTGTGCAAAAGTGAGCAAAATGAATCCAGAATAAAGGGGCCTTCAAAGGTTATTTCCAAAAAAATTAACATATTTGTTTTATTTATCATTTATTTTTTTCTAATTTGCTGTAATTTAATCAAACTGTTAGAGCCATTTTGAGAAGACAAAATTTTCAAAACTTTTCAATGTAAAGGATAGTTTGAGGTGGGATATTTTCTTGAAAACCTTGGTTACGCATCCTTGGAAGATACGAAACTTTAATACCAAGTTAAGTATTTAAAAGCCTTTGCGTTTTTGACCTATACTGTCCACAGACATACATATGCATACACACACACACTGACCTTTCTCTAATTTTTTTTATTCAGGGTGTCTCATTCCGGTGAAATATCGGTATCGAATTTTTGGGTGGAATAAAATACCTTCTCTTATAGTCTATGTACTTGTACAAGTAAATAAAAGTAAAAAGAGAGAGAATTAACTTTCGAAAGTTAAACTGTGTTCTTTATTTATAAGGCTAGAGTATCAAAAAATCTGATGCGTACCATTCACATGCCTTTCTCTATATCCCTGCAACAAATTATTCTTAAAAAGTTTATACTTCTATTTACTTTATGCTAAAAAGAAAAAATTAGCAGAAATAGTCTTATTACTTGCTTCCTTGTAAGTAGAAGCGAAATAAGGGACTACCATAGGTTAAAGTGATAGTCAAAAGCTGGCTGCTATGTCAATGAAGTTCCTTTGTTTAAATGGATAGGAGTTGACAAGTTCATCTATGAGAAAAGTATACGTTTTTCATAGCAGAATCCATAAATAAGGAATGTCTCAAAAACTACAAACTCCACGAAAAAAATGTATATAACATAAATTGTGTGTTTCAATGTGCTCTACATTTTTTGTGTAGTAAGTTTTTGTCCATCTCTTACGGTTTAGCAGTCATTCAAAAGTTAGTAAAATTCATCCAGAATAAACTACTCTTCAGAGGCTATTCACAGAAAATTTAAGATATACATTCTATTTATCAGGTAAATATCTTTAATATACGAAATTGTTATCAAAATCGTTAGAGCCATTTTTGAGAAAATAAAAATTTTCGCAAAAAGTTCCATGTAAAGGGTAGTTGGGGGTGGGGGAATTTTTGTCAAAATCTTCGTGTCGCATCCCTGGAAGATACTAAACTTAAATACCAAGTTTGGTATTTCACCGACTTTTCGTTTTTGAGTTATCGTGTTCACGGACACACGGACACACAGACGCACGGACGCACGGACACACACACACACACGGACCTTTTTGTGAAAATGCTTTTTTTGGATATTGGGGACCCTAAAACATATATTTCCGGTGAAATCTCGGTGTCGAATTTTTGGGTGGAGTGCAATACCTTCTCTATACACTATGTACACAGTGCGTATAGAGAAAGTCAAAATAAATAAGCACGCTTAAGACTTTTGGTTATGGGACTTCAAAACTTTAATTTCCAATGTAAAAACTAAAAAGGTTCACGG
Source organism: Hymenopus coronatus (assembly GCA_030762935.1). Taxonomy (NCBI): domain Eukaryota; kingdom Metazoa; phylum Arthropoda; class Insecta; order Mantodea; family Hymenopodidae; genus Hymenopus; species Hymenopus coronatus. The sequence goes on from CM060898.1 coordinate 126,141,496, forward strand.
ATGTGTAACTTACAGACTATTTTACCCAATTGACGTCACCAGGGATGTTGGTACATAGGCCGTTTTTCCTTGCTTCTCTGTTAAAAGCTTTGCTTTACATTTAGAACTCGATGGTCCCTCAAGGTGCAAATTCATTTCGGCAGCAGTTTGAAATCCTTCGAGAAACGTTTCGACTCCTTCAGCGTAGGCAACTTCGTATTCACTCAACATTTCTTGGGTCGTTATTACTTCATTTCACTATAATTAAAAGAAAAATTAATTGTGGTCTACAACCTAATATCATGTATTACCGGAGCAGAGAAATGCTTAAATGTAGACATACAGCTACATTTTAGTGCGTTTCAAACATTCTAGTTACTTTCTCTACACGCACTATGCATATACATAGTGTACAGAAAAGGTGTTCTATTGCACCCAAAAGTTCGATACTCAAATGTTCTGGAACCCCGTGAATCATAACGTGTTACATTCGCATGACTTTCTCTACATTTCTGCCTACAAGCTATTGTTAAAAAGCTTATTCTTCTACTTGCTTCATGCTATTTGAGAAAAACTTAGCAGTAATAAACTTATTACTTGTTTCCATTTAGTAAGTAGAAGGAAACAGACAAAAGCGATAGTCAAGAGCTGGTTGCTTTGTGATTGAAGTTCCTTTGTACGGACAAGAATTGATAAATTTCCGCCTGAGAAAAGAATAATTAACGCTGAAATCAATAACAAGGAATATCTATAAAATGATCAACTCCACAAAAAAAAAGTGTATCTAACATAAATTGTGTATTTTCGCCAGCTCTACATTTTATATTCAAAAAGATTTTGTCTCTCTCTTACGGTTTATTAGTTATGCAAAATTCCGCAAAATTCATCCAGAATAAACAGAGCTTCAAAGGCTAATCCCAAAAAATTCAAGATATACACTTTAGTTGTCATATGAATATATTTAATATACGATGTTTTAATTAAAATCATTATAGCCATTTTTGAGAAAATCAAAAATTTCAAAAAATTTTTCGTGTGAGGAGTAGTTTGAGATTACGGGATCTTCATGGAAAGCTTCGTGTCGTATCCCTGGAGATACTGAACATAAATACCAAGTTTGGTAAATACACAGACACAGACACACACACACACTCTCTCTCTCTCTCTCTCTCTCTCTCACGGGCATTTTTCTAAAAGCGTTTTTTATGGATTTAGGGGCTCTTAAAACACATATTTCCGGTGAAACATCGGTATCGAAATTTTGGGTGCATTATAATACCTTCTCTATAAACTATGTACATAAATAGTATGGTATAGAGAAAGTAAAAAAGCATTTAAAAAAATATCCGAGTGTGTAAGCAGCATAGCTCAAAAACGAAAAGTCCGTTAAATACCAAACTTGATATTTAAGTTCAGTATCTTCCAAGGATACGACACGAAGATTTTCAAGAAAATCCCCATCCCCCAATTTCGCTTTACATGTAAGAATAACACGGGGGGATAACGCTGAGATGTGGCAAGTAGTAAAACATTTAAGAGGCAACCATCAGGCGCCCAACGAAATTTCTCCCAGAAAATGGGCAATGCATTTTATGGGAATATTCGGGAAAGGTGAAAGGGAAGGAATTTTTATAAAGGAAGTGCAAATTTTGGGAAATATTGAGATCCCAATACTGGACGAGGAAATATCAGCACGAGAAATAGAACAGGCGCTGAGGAGTCTGAAGGGAGACAAAGCTCCAGGATTGGATGGGCTTCCCCCGGAAGTGTTTTAAAACCGCAGCCAATGTCAATGAGTTTGGTAGGAGTATGCTCCAGATATGTAACAGATGGTTTATTGAGGGGAATTACCCTACCTGTTGGGGAAAGGGCATTATTCATCCCATTTATAAAAGGAAGGGAACTATTGGAAATCCGGATAACTATAGGGGGGTTACTCTTTTGCCAATTATGGAGAAAATTTATCGTAGAGTGTTATATAACCGGATAAAGGACTGGGAATCTAAATTTGGCAAACTTTCAAAATTTCAAATGGGTTTCAGAGAAGGACACAGTACCATAGATGCCGCTTTTATAGTAGACACTTTAAGGACGAAGCAACTGTTAATGAAGCGAGGAAGGCTTCATTGTGCTTTTGTGGACTTTAAGAAGGCTCTATCAATCGAAATGCATTATGGTACAAACCAGGCAGAAAGGGGCTATCAAGTAAAATGGTTAGAGCATTGCAGGCAATGTATCAAAATGTTGAATTCTGTGTGAAGTACGACAGAAACAGAGTGTCCGAAAGCTGCCGAAGCTATAGGGGAGTGAGGCAGGGTTTTATTTTATCTCCCTTGCTATTTAATCTCTTTGTGGATGATATTACCAATACAATGATAGCAGAGAATATCCAAGCGCCAGTAGTAGCGGATTTGCAGATCCCAACACTTTTATACGCAGACAATTTAGTATTGTGCTCTACGACAGTAAACTGATTGCAACGAGGACTGGACAAACTTAAGAATTATTGCGATGAATGGCTACTTACAGTTAATGTGAATAAGACTAAGGCAATGACTTTCAAAAGGGGTTGTGTTTATAGCAGAGAGGAGACTTGGACATATGCAGGACAGATACTGGACAATATTAAATCTTTTGTGTACTTAGGACTCACATTCACAATGAACGGAAAATGGACAAAACACATTGACATTACGAAACACAAGGCAGGGGTAAAAGCGACGGAAGCTCCCCGGATACGCTACAGAATACCGAATATATCCATAACCTTAATGGAAAATGTATACGGAGCGACAGTTAGATCCGCGATGACATACGGAGGAGAAATATGGGGGTGGGAACAAACAGGGAATCTGGATCAAGTGGGGACCCAATTTTTGAAAGGAATTCTGGGTGTAGAGAGCGGTACGGCAAACTGCGGAATAATGAGGGAATTCGGGGCACATAGTGAAACGATAGAGTGCAAAATCAGAGCAGTTAAATATTGGATAAGAATCGTTCACGGAAACCAATCTCTAATTAGGGCAGTCTGCTACCGTGAACAGTTGCGAATGGAAGGTAATTCGACGTGGGCATCAAAATTAAAGAAAGGGTTGGAAACCATTTGGATGGCGGGGCAGGAAAACAGGCGAAGCATTTGGAGAAAAATTAAGAACCGCCTCTGTGATATTGACAGATAGCAAATAATTGTCCAATGCACAGAGGTGTCATTAGAAGTACAGTCTGGGCTGAAATCGGAGTGGGGTATGGAGCAATACATCAAAACAGGTACCAAACTCATTAGAGAGGGGCTCGCGTGAATTAGACTAGGAGCATGGAGGAGCACGAAAATTTCTGACGAGAATGATACGAGAATCTGTCCCATTTGCGAGGAGGAAGAGTCGTGGACTCACATCTTGGCAAGATGTAGGGGTATGGAGGAATTGCGGGAAAAATATTTGCCGCGATTTTTTACCACTGCGAAAGTAGGGCTAGAAGCATGTTGGACGCTACTGGCAGGCACGGAAAATATGGACGGGCTAGGTAAATTTATACTTAAGGCAAGACAGCTGAGATCTGAGGAGGCTGCCAATAGAGAAGGGGGGGGGATAAGATCAACTAAACAAAAGTGACTACATTGTTCTGCATACATATATATTATGTCATACTTAGGTCACTGTTGTGCTATGGTTTTATATATGTTGTATATATTATGTGTATATGTGTCTTTTAAGTGTAATTTTCTATTATAAGAGGTTGCATTTATGAAGGTGTACTCTGTGCTGTAAATTTAAATTGCTAAATTTGAATATCTTTGTATTTTTATTTTCGGGTTCACTCTTAATTCTTTATTGTTGTTTAATATTGCTTTGGAATGTGTATTTCCTTTGTCTTTTTATTTTCGTGTTTACTCTTTTAATTCTTTGTTGTTGTTGTTTTAATATTGCTGGTAATGTGTACTACAAAAGCACGTACGGTTTGTGGACCCGTACGATTGTTGAAATTCTATGTATGATTTTGCTCTGTCAATAAATACACTTATTCATTCATTCATTCAAGAAATTCGAAAACTATTTTAATTTGTCAAAAATGGCTGTAACGATTTTGACTGTAATCTTTTATATTTAAGATATTTACATGACAAATAAAATATACGCTTTGAATTCTCTGGACCTCTTTATTCTGATGATTTTTTCTGAATTTTGCTTAACTGGTAAACAGTAAGAAAAGAGATAGAAAACCTTGCTACATAGATATAGATCTCGTTAAAAACACACAATTTATGTCATATACATTATTTTCGTGGACTTAACCATTTTCGAGGTATTCCTTGTTATTCCTTTCAGTTTTAAGATACTTGAACTTTTCTCATACGGGAACTTATCAACTCCTGGCTACGCAAGCAAACGGATCTCAATCACAAAGCAATCACATTTTAGTGTCGGTTTAGCCTGGTGTATTCCCTTATTTCCCTCTACTTATAAGGAAGTAATAAGACCGTTTCTGCTAATGTTTAACGATTATCATGAAGTAGATAGAAATATGAGCTTATTAACATTAATTTGTTACATAGTCGTAGAGAAATTCACATGAATCGAGCACACCAATTTATTTATTAGGCATTGTGGTAAGAGAAATCAATATTTTTACGAAAATTCCATTATAAAATGTTAAACAAAATTGTATTAAAGTTAACCATCTGTGAAAATTCAAATCATTCCAAAATTCATAAATGTATATTTTATTTTTATTGAACACTACAAACGCGCTACCTTAGTTCTATGTAGCTTGTTTACCTGTGTCAGATATTGCTATTTTCCACACAAGAAATGTCGTCATTGATGGCAACGCTGATGAAGCGAGTTTATGTGCTGGCCCGCTAGCGACAGGAGATTTTACTAAATGTAATGGCAGCCTAATGAGGGGATATAATACTGTCATACTGAGTGGCAGATGTTGAAGTCTGATTGTTCCAAGTAGGTATTGTATCGTATTTATGCAGCGATATAAATTATAATTTGTAATGTTATTTTGGTACGCTCATTTTATCTCGTAAATAAATATAATTTCGGTAACTACATGCCATTATTATTCATTACTTTGATTGTTAATTCTGTTAAGGGATTATTAGATGTTCATAATTTTGTTGGTATATTTTAAATCGTATACAAGCTGCTTAGAAAACTGCAGAAGAAAGGAAGAACAGCAAAGGTTATAGATTGCTATTGCAACACACAAGCCCATTTCCTTTTTATGACTAAGGCAGTGCAAGTGATTTTGTGAGGGTAATCTTTTGTATAGCAAATGTTCCCTGCTATTGGTTCCAATTTTAAAATATTCACACATTTCTCTAACGGGAATCCCTCCTATATTCCCAGCCATGGAAAGAGAGCCAAATTGCAATAACACTTACATAGCGACAGCTTTTAGAATATTTTACTTTCGCTTTAGCCTAGTATATTTTCTTATTTCTTTTCTACTTTGTAATAGTATTTTGGTACGTTCGTTTTATCTCGTAAAGAAATATAATTTCAGTAATTACATGCCATTATTATTGTTTTTTTATTGTTAATTCTTTTAAGGGGTTATTAGATATTCATAAATTGTTTGGTATACTGTATATCGTATACAAGTTTAGTATAGGAAAGACGTTGCTTAGAAGCAGAGAAACTGCAGAAAACCAGAATTTTCAGGGTAAGGATTGTATTATTTTTAGCAAGGTCATTTCTTTGGTACGATTCAAGATACAATCGCCTTTGTATGGATAAAATTTAATGCTTTAAAGATCTAAGTAACAGAGTGTTGCCATATAGCCAGGTCGTTTCCCGAAAAGTTCAGAGCTTGGGACTTTTGCATTATGAACAGAGGCCATGTGTTCAGAATGCAATGAGATTCTCAAAATGAACCACGTGACAACTATATTTTCCTTTCTGTTAAGTAACTAATTGGATATAAGCACGAAGTTTGAATAATTTGTGTATAAAAGCAGTGCTTACGAGCAGTGCATTGTGTGTGCCGTTTCACTTGTTTCCTTATACTAGATCCACGCAACTTAAAGTTAGGGTTGCGGGCCAGATTTACCACAAGGAAATTAGTTTCGACATGTAGAGTTTCATATTACGTCAGCAGTGACGTAATATGTAATTTAATTATGTTTCTCTAAAGATTAATAATTTTAGCTACGTATAGAACAAAAGACTTAGAGTTCAGGGCAGTAGCAGTGGTTAGAAGCGCGTCAACCAGCACTACAATAACTATGTCCGGAGTCGCCCAAAAGAATTAGTCAGGAATAAAACGGCGTCAATGTATACAAAATACAGTGAAGTGCTTATTACTATCTCTACACTTACTATGTATAGTGAAAAATTAAATACCCAGATTTTGTAGGAAATACACGTTTTAGGGTCCCCTGTATCCAGAAAAGTATTTTTAGAAAAAAGGTCCCTGTGTCTATGAACACGATAACTCAAAAACGAAAAGTCGGTAAAATATCAAGCTTTGTATTCAAGTTCAGTATCTTCCGAAGATTTTGAGAAAGATCCCCACAACCTAAACTGCCCTTTACATGGAAAAAATTTAGAAAATTTTGATTTTCTCAGAAATGGCTCTAACGATTTTGATTAAAGTACTGGGTATTAAACATATTTATATGTCATATAAAATATATATCTTGAATTTTCTGGGAGTAGCCTCTAAATACCTCTTTATTCTGAATGAAATTTGCTGAATTTTGCGTAACTGGTAAATAGTAAACCCTGAATTCAAAATCAAGCATTTTTACAATAAGGTCCGTGTGTGCGTGTGTGTCTGTGTGTCAGACTATGTTCTGTGTGTCTGTGGACAGCATAGCTCAAAAACGAAAAGACCGTGGAATACCAAACTCAGTATTTAAGTTTGGTTTCTTCCAAGGATGCGACACGAAGATTTTCAAGAAAACCCCTCCACACCCAACTACCCTTTACATGGACATTTCTTCGAAAATGTTGATTTTCTCAATTTTGATTAAAGTATCGTATATTAAAGATAATATCAAATAATATGTATATCTCGAATTATCTGGGAACCTCTGAAGACTACTTTATTCTGGATCAATTTTATGGAATTTTGCATAACTGCTAAACCGTATGAGATACACAAAAACTTACCACACAAAAAATGTAGAGCACATTAAAACATACAATTTATGTTTTATAATTTTTTTTGCGAGTTGATCGTTTTTGAGATACTCCTTATTTTTGGTTTCAGCTTTAAAAAACATACTTTTCTCATACAGGATTTGTCAGCTCGTGTCCATACAACAGAGGAACTTTAGTTACATAGCAACCAGCCTTTGACCATCACTTCAACCTATGGTACTCCCTTATTTCGCTTCTACTTACAAGGAAGTAAGTAATAAGACTATTTCTGCTATTTCTAGCTTTTTAACAAGAAATTGTTGCAGAGATGTAGAGAAAGCCATGTGAATGAAACAAATCAGAGTTTTTTACTCCAATATACATAGTAGATAAAATATATTGCATTCCAACCAAAAAATCAATACCAAGATATAATAATATGCATGTTTTGAGGTCTGATTAATTTAAAAAAGTGTTATAAAAAGCTCCGAGTGGATGTCTGTGTGTGTGAACGGCATATTTAATTTCGTTGCATATCAGTGGAGAGAGCGTCTGACCCGCTCATTGAGAGGGGTAAAACGAATGACGCGCACGCTAATTCCTCTCTCACTGGATTTAACTTGCCGATCCCCATGGTCACGCTCACTTTAGTGCTTCGTGACGCAGGAAATCGTGGGTTCGAGTCCTGCCTTCGGAATGGGTGTCTATGTGTTTTATGTGTGTGTATTCAACGCAAAACGCAAATAATAATCTGATAAAAAAAAGTTTGATGTGTTCCATTCACATGATTTTCTCTACATCTGTGTAACAAATTCTTGTTAAAAAGATTATCTTTCTCTTTACTTCATGCTAATCAAGAAAAAATTAGCAGAAATAGTTTTATTACTTGCTACCTTTTAAGTAGGATCAAAATAAGGGAAACAATAGGTTAAACTGATAGCCAAAAGCTGGTTGATTTGTGACTGAAGTCCTTTTGTTTGTATGGATAGGAATTGACAAATTTCTGTGTGAGAGAAGTATAAATTTTTCAAAGCTGAAACCAAAAGAAACGAATACCTTAAAAACGATCACATCCACGAGCAAAATGTATATAAGATAACTCGGATGTTTTAATGTGCTATACATTTTCTGTAGAGTAAGTTTTCATCCATCTCTTACGAAATTAGCAGATATGCAAAATTCCGTAAAAATCATCCAGAATAAAGTAGTCTTCAGAGGCTATTCCCAGAAAATTCAAGATATACATTTTCTTTGTGAGGTAAATATCTGTAATATGCGATATTTTAATCAAAATCGTTAGAACCATTTTTTAGAAAATCAAAAGTTTCGAAATAAGTTCCATGTAAAGGGTAGTTGGGGTGGAGGGATTGTTTGAAAATCTTCATGTTGCATCCTTGGAAGATACCAAACCTAAATACCAAATTTGGTTTTTAACGGACTTTTCTTTTGTGAGTTATGTTGTCCACAGGCATATTGTCACACGCACAGACACAAACGCACACACACACGACTTTTTGTAAAAATGTTTTCTTTTTTGGATTCAGGGGGACCCAAAGCATATATTTGTGGTGAAATCTCGGTATGAAATTTTTGGGTGGAATACAATACCTTCCCTATACACAATGTACGTAGTTCGTATAGAGAAAATAATAAAGGAAATGGTGGGAAAACAGAGAGGAAAAAGCTGATGTGTTCTATTCACATGACTTTCTCTACTTCTGTGTAACAAAATATTGTTAATAAGCTTTTTCTCATATTTACTTCATGCTAATCGAGAAAAAATTAACAGAAATAGTCTTATTACTTACTTTCTTGTAAATAGAAGTGAAATACGGTAGTATCATAGGTTAAACTGAAGTCAAAATCTGGTTACTAGGTGACTGAGTTGCTTTGTTTGTATGGCCCAGAGTTGACAAATTCCTGTATGAGAAAACTACAAGTTTTTCAAAACTGAAACCAAAAACAATGAATATCTAAAAACGATCAACTCCTCGAAAACAATGTATATAACAAAAATTGTGTGTTTTAATGTTATCTACATTGTTTGTGGTAAGTTTTTGTCCATTTCTTACAGTTTAGCAGTTATTCAAAATATCGTAAAATTCATTCAGAATAAAATAGTCTTCAGACGCTCTTCCCATAAAATTCAAGTTATTTGTCGTGTAAATATCTTTAATATACGAAATTTTAATCAAAATCGTTAGAGTCATTTTTGAGAGGATCAAAATTTTCGAAAAAACCTTCTTAAAAATGTTCCTGTCGTTTCCTTGGAAGATACCAAACCTAAATACCAAATTTGGTTTTTAACGGACTTTTCGTTTTTGAGCTATGTTGTCCACAGGCACACACAAACACACACGTACACACACACGGACCTTTTTGTAAAAATTCTATTTTTTTATTCAGGGGGGCCCAAAATATGTATTTGCGGTGAAATCTCAGTATCGAATTTTAGGGCGGATTACAATACCTTCTCTATACGAACTATGTACATACGTATAGAGAAAGTAATAAAAGGAATTTATGGGAAAATAGAGGGCAAAAAATTAAACAACCCCTTTGAGTTCTGCAAATCTTGTAACGCAAGTAAGGATATCGGCACACGTCAAATATTTGGGTCATCTGGTATAAGATACAAATGAACATGCGACTCTCTCGGAGGAAAAGGTGTAAAGGTATTTGCTGTGAAGAGGAACAGGAGTAAGGTGCATTATTGTATAAACGTTAACAAATATTTTAATGTGATTAATGAACAATTGCCTTTCGCATGCAAAATTATAGAAGTATGATGATGAAAGTTTCCTATATTATAGTACACTGAAATTAAATTTAAGGCTTTTTCACTTTCTGTACAAGTATTATGCTCGCAGTGTATTGACAAGATAGCTCTTTTATTATTTCCAAAAACTGGATACCAAGATTTCACAGGAAATACATGTTTTGAGATTCCCTGAATAAAAGAAGCATTTTAGAAAAAAGGTCTGTGTGTGAGTGTGTGTGTCTTGTGGGCAGCATAGCTCATAAACGAAAAGTCCTTTAAATACAAACTTGATATTAAAGTTTAGTGTTTCCCAAGGATGCGACACGAAGATTTAAAAGAAAAGCCCCACCATCACAAAATATCCTTTATATGAAAAAAAGTTTCAAAAATGTTGATATTCTCAAAATCGATTAAAACATTGGATACTATAGATATTTTATCTGACAAATAAAATGTGTTTTTTTAACTTTCCCGACATAGTCTCTGAAGATATCTTTATTATGTGTGAATTTTGCTCATTTTGCATAACTTACATAGCTTGTAAACCGTAAGAGATAGACCAAAGCTGGCCACACAAAGAATATAATTCTTGTTAAAACACATATTCTGTGTGGTAAGTTTTTGTCTATCTTTTACCATTTACTAGTTATGCAAAATTGAGCAAAACTCATCCAGAATAAAAAGGTCCTCTTAGGCTATTCCCATAAAATTATTCAAGATATACACTTTATTTGTCGTCTAATATGTTTATTATACGATCAAAATTTTCGAAAATTTGTACATGTAAAGGGTAGTTTGGTGTAGCGGAGTTCTCTTCAAAATCTTCGTGTCGCATCCTTGGTAGATAAAACTTCGTAAAATGGTGTGTATATATATACACACACCAGGTTTGGTATTTTACAAAGTTTTTGTTTTTGAGTTATCGTGTTCACGGACACACTGACACATTGACACACGGACCTTTTTCCACAAATGCTTTTTTTGGATACAGGGGACACTAAAACGTCTATTTCCGCTGAAATATGGGCATCAAATTTATGGTTGGAGTGCAATACCTTCTCTATACATTATGTATGGTACGTGTAGAAAAAGTAAAAATGTTCACAGATATCTGTAGAATATTTCAAATCGAAATTTTGTACCACTTTGATGTAACGCAACGTGTCCCCTAAGAGAATATGAATTCCTAATTATTACATATGAGTTTATTCCACACTATCTGGTATACTTTTTGGGTATGGGCAGCAGAATATGTAACAATTCAGGAAAAGAATGTTTGTGTGTCAGGTACAAAAATTTGGTCCCGCATAACAAAACTGAAAAAGAATACAAAATACTGAATCGGATTTTTTTTCAGGAGCATATTGCTTTATTACAGTGAGATATGCATAAAAATAATTTAATTATCAACTTCATAAAGCCGCTGAAATGGCGCCCTTCTACTAACAAAAGCGACAAAAAGCGATCGATGCACTCAACGCGCAGACTTTAATATAACAGCCATTATTGACGGTATATACTCTCTCTCAAATTAAAATCTGAGGCTATTACAACCGATAGAACTTCAGCATTCACTTGTCCTCTTGCTTCAGGGGAAAATGGACACAAGCAGGTGATGTCAAAGAAAATACACACCGCATTATATCAAATTAACCCATGTTTTTATTTATTCCCGGGTTTAAACTCAAATTAAGAAGATGCATCTGTGAAACTTGATAAAAAAAATCTATGTTTTCCATTCACATGACTTTCTCTACATTGCTGTAACAAATTATTGTTAAAAAAGTTATGCTAATCGAGAAAATTAGCAGAAATAATCTTATTGCTTGCTTCCTTGAGAATAGAAAGGGAAATAAAAGAGTTCCATAGGTTAAGATGATAGTCAAAGCTGGTTGTTATGTGACTGAAATTCCTTTTTTGTATGGACAGGAGATGACAAATTCCTGTATGAGAAAAGTGTGTTTTTCAAAGCTGAAACAAAAACAAGAAATATCTCGTAAACGATCAACACCACGAAAAAATATATGTAACAGAAATTATGTGTTTTAACGTGATCTATATTTTGAGTAGTAAGTTTTTGTCTATCTTTTACGGCTTAGCTACTAGTTACGCAAACTTCAGCAAAATGTATTCGGAATAAAGAGGACTTTAGAGGTATTCCCAGATAATTCAAGATATACATTGAATTTGCGGTATAAATATCTTCAAATACGGTATTTTAATCAAAATCGTCATTTTTTAGAAAAGCAAAATTATCAAAAATGTTTCCATGCAAATGAGAGTTTGAGGTGGACGGATTTTCTTGAAAATCTTCGTGTCGCATCTTTAGAAGATACCAAACTTAAACAAAAGGTTTGGTATTTAAGATTCTTTTCGTTTTTGAGATATGCTATCCACAGACACACACACATGGACATTTTCTAAAAATGCTTTATCAATATTCAGGAGACATCAAAACATATATTTCCGGTGAAATATTACATCGCATTTTTTGGTCAAATTCAATGCCTTCTCTATCCGTTATGTACGTTGTGCATACAGGCTTGATAACGTAATAAAACTGAAAATTTTGAATAATCCATGGTAATGGATTAACATGAACTGCTTAAAAGAAAATGTTTTCATATAGTTTGTCAATGACTAGAGAAAGTCATGTGAATATAACAAACACATCAGATTTTTACTTTGTCTACTTAGAACATAGTACATAGAGAAGGTATTCCATTCGCGTTTTACACTTTCCTGAAACCAAAAATAGCCATTTCAGATAAAAGGTCCGTATGTGTATGGGTGAGTGTGTTTGTGTGTCTGTGAACACGACAGCTCAAAAACAAAAAATCGGTAAAATACCAAACTTTATATTACGTTTAGTAAGTATCTTCCGAGGATACATCACGAACATTTTTAAGAATATCTCCACCACCCCAAACTACACTTTGCATGGATAAAAGTTCGAAATTTTTTATTTTATAAAACGTATATCTTGAATTTACTGTGACTAACCACTAAAGACCTTCTGGATAAGTTTTACTCAATTTTGCATAGCTAGTAAACCGTAAGAGATAGACATACAATTTATATCCTATACATGTTTTCGTGGAGTTGACCATTTTTAGATATTCCTTTTATTGGTTACAGTTTTACAATACTTAAACTTTTCCCTTACTGGAATTTGTCAACTCCTGGTAATGGAATGAAACCACATGACAACCAGCTTTTAGAAAATTTGACTATTGCTGCAGTCCAGTGTATTCCCTTATTTACGTTCTACTTACAAGGAAGCAATTGATAAGATAATTTCTGCTAATATTTGTCTTGATTAGATGAAGTATATAGAATAATAAGCTTTTGAATAATAATATGTTTCAGAGCTGCAGAAAAAGGCATGTGAATGGAACACAGATATTACTTTCTCTAGACACATTAGTACCATTCCCATAGCGGATAGAAAAGGTATTGTATTTCATCCAAAAAATTTGATCTCGAATATCACTGAAAATATATTTATTGGAGTCTCCTGAGTCCGAAAAAACATTTTTAGAAAAAGGTCCATGTCTGTGCCTGTGGACAGCATAGCTCAAAAGCGAAAAGACCGTTAAATACAAAACTTGGAATATAGGTTTAGTATCTACCAAGTTTTTCAAGAAATACTCCATTAAAACTACCCTTTACATGGAAACATTTTTAAAAATGTTGTTTTTCTCAAAAATGGCTGTAACGAACTTGATTAAAATACAGTATATTGAAGATATTTGTATCACAAATAAAATACATATTTTGAATCTTCTGGGAAGACCACTTTACTCTGGACGAGTTTTGAATAACGGTTAAACCATAAACTTACTATACAAAACATGTAGATCTCGTTAAAACACATGATTTTCGTCACATACCCATTTTATGTAGAGCTCACCCTTTCTGAGATATTCCTTCCTATTGGTTTCAATTTTGAGCTACTTAACTTCACTCAAACAGGAAATGACGTTGCGATTCATCTCTCTTGTTTTAATGTAGGCCATGCAAAGGCCAGATCTTAAACTAGCTTTTAAAAGATTTGACCATCGATTTAGCGTATGTCCCTTCTACTTACAAGGAAGCAAGTAATAAGACAATTTCTGCTAATTTTCACCTGGATTAACACGTCGTCTTTTTTAAGAAAAGGTGTTTTTGTAACAGCTAGAGAGTCGTGTGAATGGATTCTTTTTACTTTCTCTAACCCATATGTACAATGTACATAGGATAGAAGAGGTATTGTAATACACCAAAAATTCGATACCGAGATTTCACCAGAAATATATGTTTTGGGGTCCCCTGAGTCCGAAAAAAGCATCTTTAAGAAAAGGTCCGTGTGTGTGTATGTGTGTGTCTGTCTGTCTGTCTGTGTCTGTGGACAGCATAGCCCCAAAACAAAAAGATGGTTAGTTACCAAACTTGGTATTTAGGTTTAGTTTCTTCCAAGGATGCGACACGAAGATTAAAAAAAAAAAAAATCCCCCCACCACAAACTACCCTTTACATGGAAAAAATTTCGAACATTTTGATTTTCTTAAAAATGGCTCTAATGATTTTGATTAAAATCCCGTATATTTAAGCTATTTATGTTGGAAATAAAATGTATATCTCGAATTTTATGAGAATAGCCTCTGAAGACCTCTTTAGTCTGGATGAATTTTGATGAATTTTACTTAACTGCTAAACCGTAAGAGATAGAAAAAAACGTAGTATACAAAAAATGCACCTCATGACAAAACACACGATTTTTTTCCTTTACGTTTTTGTTGTGGAGGTATCTGTTTTCAAGATATTCCTTGTTATTGGTTTCAATTGTGAAGTACTTAAACTTTTCTCACACAGGAAATGTCTGTTTTTCTTTTGTTCTACTTCGGGCTAAGCAAAGAATTGATTTGCAATGATAATCGCATAACGATAGCTTTTAAAACATTTGCAATCACTTTAGCATAGTGCATTCCCTTATTCCATTCTACTAATAAGGAACTAAGTAATAACATTCTGGTAACATTTATCGATTGGCATTGTGTACAAAGAAGAAGAATCTTTTGTAGGAATTTTGTAGAGCAGCTAGAGAAAGTCATGCAAAGGTAACATATCAGATTTTTACTTTCTCTACACGTGCTATGTACATAGTGTATAGAAAAGGTATTGTAATGCAACCAAAATTTCGACACCGAGATTTCACCGGAAATACATGTTTTGAGACCTCCTGAAACTAAAAAAAGCACCTTTAGAAAAATGTCCGTGTGTGTGTCTGTCTGAATGTGTGTCTTTGTGTGTATGTATGTGTGTGTGTGTGTGTGGGCAGCGTAGGTCAAAAACGAAAAGTCCGTCAAAAACCAAACTTGGTATTTAGGTTTGGTATCTTCCAAGGATGCGACACGAAGCTTTAGAAGAAAGTCCCCCCACTCCCAACTACCCTTTACATGGAACATTTTTAGAAAATGTTGATTTTCTAAAAAATGACTATAACGATTTTGATTAAAATATCGTATATTAAAGATACTTACCTGACAAATAAAATGTATATCTTGAATTTTCTGGGAATAGCCTCTAAAGGTTATTTTATTCTGGATGAATTTTGCATAACTACTAAACCGTAAGAGATGGGCAAAAACTTAAAATACAAAAAATATAGAGCACATTAAAACACATAATTTATGTTATATACATTTTTTTCGTGGAGTTGGTCGTTTTTTACATATTCCTTGTTTTTGGTTTCAGCTATGAAAAACTGATACAGGAGTTTGTCAACTCTTTCAATACAAACAAAGGAACTTCAGTCACATAGCATGGCTTTCACTTTAACCTATGGTACTCCCTTATTTCGCTTCTACTTACAATAAAGCAAGAAATAAGACCAATTATCAATTTCTGCTAATTTATCTCGATTAGCATGAAATAAATAAAAGAATAATTTTTTTAACAATAATTTGTTACACAGTTAGGCATACTGAAAGTCATGAGGAACACTGTTTTACAATCTTAATATTTATTTTTAAGCCAAACGAAATACATCATCATAATTTACAGACTTTCTTTCACTTTTCGACATAGTCTCCATTGTTTTGCACACATTTTTCCCATCGTTCTACAAGTTTGAAAATGCCCCTGTGATAGAACTCCGTTTCAGCTGCCCGCTGACCCGCACGCACTGCTTTCCGAATATCCTCCAGCGTCTCGTAGCGTTCGCCACGCATCTGCTCCTTCACAGAACCGAAAAGATCGTAGTCGGAGGGTGCCAAGTCGGGACTGTAGGGAGGATGTGGAAGAGTTTCTCACCCTAATGCCCTGATCTTCTCCATAGTGGAACGGGCAGTTTGCGGACGCGCATTATCCTGTTGAAGGATGATCCTCTTTCCAGGGCGTTTATCACGCAAAGCCCGGCGGAGCTTCAGAAGTGTCTTGATGTAGCAGGCAGAATTTATGGTTTGTCCAGGTTCAAGAAAGTCAACCAGAATGCAGCCTTGTGCATCCCAAAAGACAGTTCGCATAACTTTCCTACAGATTGCACTGTCTTCGCTTTCTTCTTCGATGGTGAGAATGCAGTTCAGTCAAAAAGTGGTAGATGGTAGCACTTTCCAGTTTAAAAAACCCATCTACCCGGTTGTGCCTCACTATCCGGTCCTGCCCCCCCCTAACGCATGAAGTTGTCACGGGTTTCTAGACCTGTAAACTCGTGAAGATATCTTCCAAGCTATCCGTGAGTTTCAAATTGAATAATATAACCAACCTTGCCATATGAGAAAGTTTACTCAATCTTTTTCAAATAAGTAGGTAACAAAAATTATATAATAATAACTGACGCTCGCGGCAGTGATGTCACAACAATTGTTTATCCAAAAATATTGAAAATGCAAGTATAGAGAATGCAAAAAAATGATAAAGCTGCACATTTAATGAAGTGTGAATTATCTCTTTGCGCCACACGATTTATGAGAACCAAGAAGCATGTGGTGGGTACATCCATTAAATCATAGTAGGATTTCCAAGGGGACTGCCATAACCTCTTGAGGGAAATGGGAGATGGTGAGGCACGGCCAAATAAAAGAGCAGCGTGTATATAAAATAGGTCCTGTAAAATCTTGCGTGATTGTTTGCGGACCAGCAGGAAGAAATGCAGAATTAATTCTCTGTATAACGCAACGCAAGGATAAAGCTTGAAGTTAGCAAACATTGCGTTGCGTATGTCTATGTGAATGCGTACATTGAATAACATGGGTGCAAGGTCTTGCGCTTACGCTACGTCCTTTTTTTTCTATTGTTTAATCCCCGCTTTTACTACCATGGCACCACAGGGGAATGTGATGGCGGAGAAAACCGGAGAACCCGAAGAAAACCAGCCCCTGCCCAGTTTTGTCCAACACAAATCCCAAAAGCGGTCGCCTGGGATCAAACCCGGGTTGCCCAGCTGAGAGGCGAGTGAATGGAGCATAACACTGTTCACATTTACTGTTGCCAAACATTTGTCGTTGAGCGTTTTCTCAAGTTTTCTCGCGATATTGCAATTTTTGCTTTATTTTACTTTCTCTACACGTACTATGTACATAGTATATAGACAGGGTATTGTATTGCACCCAAAAATTCGATACCGATATTTCATCGGAAATACATGTTTTGAGATCCCCCTGAAAATTTAGAAAAAGTCCGTGTGTGTTCGTTACTCTGTGTGTATGTGTGTGTGTCTGTGGACAGCAGAGCTCAAAAGCGAAAAGACTGTTAAATACCAAATTTGATATTTAAGTTCAGTATCTTCCAAGGATGGGACACGAAGATTTTCAAGAAAATCCCCCACCCCAAACTTTTACAAGGAAAAAGTTTCAAAAATTTTGATTTTTGCAAAACCGGCTCTAACGTTTTGATTAAAATTTGTTATACTTAAAACATTTATATGCCAAATAAAATGTGTAGCTTGAATTTTCTGGAAATAGTCTCTAAAGACCGCTTTATCCCGGATGATTTTTATTGAATTTTGCATAACTGGTAAACCGTAAGAGATTGAAACAAATTTACTATACAAAAAATGAAGATCTCGATAAAGCATACAATTTATGTCATATGCATTCTTTTCGAGCTGTTGGCCGTTTTCGAGATATTACTTGTTATTGATTTCATTTTTAAAAGACTTATACGGGAAATTGTTAACACTTGGCCATACAGTTCCATAGCAACCACATTTTAAAACATTTGACTGTCGGTTTAGCCTAGTGTATTCCCCTTCTACTTACAAGGAAACAGGTAATAAGACCGTTTCTGCTAATGTTTATCTCGATTAGCATAAGCTTACTACAATAAATTGTCATAGAGATGTAGAGAAAGCCATGTGAATGGAACACATAAGATTTTTACAAAAATGGCTCTAACGACTTTGATTAAAATTCCGTATATTGAATATATTTATATGGCAAATAAAATGTATATCTTTTGGGAATAGCCTCTAAAACCCACTTTATTCTTAATGAATTATGTTGATTTTTGTGTAACTGGTACACCGTAACTTACTGCATAAAAAATGTAGATCACGCTGAAACACATAATTTATGTAATATATGTTTTTTTCGTGGAATTGACGATATCTGAGATATTCCTTGTTATTTGTCTCAGATTTAAAATACTTGAACCTTTCTCACACGGAAAGTGATCTCCTGGCACTGACAGAAACGGATACCAACACATGGCAACCAGCTTTTAAAAGATTTGACTATTGTTTTAGCCCAGTGCATTTCCTTATTTCCCTTCTACTTAAAAAAAATCTGATGTGTGCCATTCACATGACTTTCTCTACATCTCTGCAACAAATTATTGTTAAAAAGCTTATACTTCTGTTTGCTTCATGCTAATCAGAAAAAAATAGTCAGAAATAGTCTTATTACTTGCTTCCTTGTAAGTAGAAGCGAAATAAGAGTACCGTAGGTTAAAGTGATAGTCAAAAGCTGGTTGCTATGTCACTGAAGTTCCTTTGTATGGACAGCAGTTGACAAACTCCTGTATGAGAAAAGTATAACTTTTTCATAGCAGAAACAAAAACAAGGAATGTCTCAAAAACGATGAACTCCACGAAAAAAATGTATGTAACATAAATTGTGCGTTTTAAACTACTCTACATGTTTAGTGTTGTAAGTTTGTGTCCATCGCCTACGGTTTAGCAGTTATTCAAAATTCCTTAAAATTCATCCAGGATAAACTACTCTTCAGAGACTATTCCCAGAAAATTCAAGATATACATTTTATTTGACAGGTAAATGTCTTTCATATCATAATATGTTAATCAAAATCATTAGAGCCATTTTTGAGAAAATCGAAATTTTCGAAAAAAGTTCCTCGTAAAGGGTAGTTTGGGGTGGGGGGATTTTTCTCAAAATCTTCGTGTCGAATCACTGGAAGATACCAAACTTAATACTTTGGTATTTTACCTACTTTTCGTTTTTGAGTTATCGTGTTCACAGACACACGGACATACTGACACACGGACACACACGGACCTTTTTGTGAAAATGCTTTTTGTATATAGGGGACCCTAAAACATATATTTCCGGTGAAATCTCAGTATCGAATTTTTGGGTGGAGTGCAATACCTTCTCTATACACTATGTACATAGAACGTTTAGAGGAAGTAAAATTAGCAAAATAACAAACATTTAAATGGTAAAATAACAGAAACAGGAAATATCTGATTTGTTCCATCCACATGACTATCGCTACCTTTCCCGTACTGAACATTTTCTTAAAAAAGATTATTCACCCATCTACATCATTCTAATCGATATTAACATTAGCAGAAATTGTCTTATTACTTACTTTCTTGCAAATAGAAGGGAAAAAAGGGAATACACTGTGCTAAAGCGAATGTAACATATTTTAAAAGCCGATCACTATGTGAACCAATTGATATTAGGTTCTCTTTGCTTGCCAGGAGAAAGAAAAAGAGATGAAAAGAAAGGTGATTTCCTGTTTGACAAAATGTAAGTAGCTCAAATATGAAAACAATAAGAGATATCTCGGAAGCGGTTAACTCTACATAAAAGGTATATGACATAAATCGTATATTTTAGCAAGAGTTGTGTTGTGAGTTTTTGTCTATATCTTACCGTTTACCAGTTATACAAAAGTCATCAAGAATGAAGAGGTCTTCAAAGGTTATTCCCAGAAAATTCAGGATATACATTTTATTTGTCATGTCTTAAACATGTGGTATGTTAAACAAAATCGTTAGAGCAAATCAAAATTTTAGAAAAATGTTCCGTGTAAAGGGCAAAAGGGTTTGGGGGATTTTTAAAAGTCTTCACGTCGTTCCTTGGAAGGTACAGAATTTAAATACCAAGTTTGTTATTTAAATGACTTTTCGTTTTTGAGTTATACTGTCCACAGTTTCACCTCGCACCCTTTTCTTCATATGCTCTGTTACATTCAGAGGAACTTAAAACATATATTTCCGGTGAAATCTCGGTTTTCAGAAAAATACAATAAATTCTCTATCTACTATGTTCAGTGTACGCACATACTAGAGAAAGTAAAAGAGATGTTACATAAAGTGTGTGTGTGTGTGTGTCAGTGTGTCAATAAGCAGCATATGAAAGATTGCTAAAAACATTTTAAGCCAATTTCCTTGAAAAGTTGATTTTTCATTGCGAAGTTCTTCAGGAACTTTACTATTTTTCCCTGGATGATACCTATGTCCCCATCACTTCAATGTGGTGAAGTTGGTATAAGGATTTTATAGTACAGCACAGCGGGGTTCGTATATTAATTTATTTGTTTCGTTAATCTCAGCCTGATTTTCGTGACTCTCAAAACTGACAGTAGTATATATGTCCTGTTTTTGGTCAAGGTTTAAAATCTATGTTGTGAATCCTTTTATCCTTCAGTTAACCACGATTAATTTTCTTTGGATTTTTTTACTCTATACGTACCATGTACATGGTGTATAGAGAAAGTAGGTATTGTATTCCATCAAAAAATATCATACGGAGATTTCATCGGAAATACTTGAAACAAGAAAAAAAAAAAAAGGATTTTTAGATAAAGGTCAGCGTATATTTGTGCGTATGTGTGTGTGTGTGTGTGTCTGCAGACAGCATATCTCAAAAAAGAAAGACATTAAATACCAAACTTCATACGCGACCAAGGTTGCGACACAAAGATTTTCAAGAAAATGTGCCCCCCCCCCTCAACAAGCCTTTACATGGAAAAAGTTTTGAAAATGTTGATTTTTTTCAAAAATGACTAACGATTTTGATTACAATCTCTTATATTTCATATATTTACATGACAAATAACACGTGTATCTTGAATTTTATAAAAATAGCCTCTAAACCCCACTTTATTCTGGATGAATGTTTATGAATTTTGCATAACTAATAAAATAACTAATAGAAAAAAACTTACTAGACAAAAAATGTAGAGGTCCTTAAAAACACAATTTATAGTATGCACATTTTTCCCCTAGAATTGACGTTTTCGAATTATTCAATGTTATGTGTTTCAGTCTTAAAATATTTAAACTTCTGTCGTACGGGGACTTGTCAACACCTGGCCATGCAAAGAAACTGAATTCAAACCTATAGCAACCACATTCTAAAACATTTGATTATCGGTTTATCCTTATTTTCCTTCTACTTATAAGCAACAAAATAATAAAACCATTTCTGCTAATGTTTATCTCAATTAGTATGGAGTAGATAAAAGAATAAGCATATTAATAATAATTTGTTACAGAGATATAGAGAAAGGCATGTGAATGGAACACATCTGATTTTTTTGTCAAGGTTTGAAGACTATGATGTGTATCCTTCTATCCTTCAGTCAAATATGATGTTTTTTTTATTTTTACTTACTCTACACGTACTATATACGTGTTGTATAGAGAACGTATGCATTTTATTCCATTCAAAAATTCTATACGGAGATTTCATTGGAAATACCTGATTTGTGCACAATTGAATCCCGAAATAAAGATTTTTTTTTTTTAAAAAAAAAGGTCAATGTGTATTTTTTTGTGTGTGTGTGTGTCTGTGGACAGCAGAGCTCAAAAAGAAAAAAAAAACGTTAAATACCAAACTTAGTATTTAAGTTTAGAACCTTCGAAGGATGCGACACGAAAATTTTAAAGAAAATTATTGATTTTCTTAAAAACCTAACGATTTAAATTAAAATCATATTTACATCACAAGTTAAATGTATATCTTGAGATTCCTGGAAATAGACTCTGAAAACCTCTTCATTCTGGATTATTTTACATCACTGCTAAACCGGAAGAAATAGATGAAAACGTACTACACAATCCTTTAGATCGCGTTAAAACGCACGGTCTTTGTCAATTATAGTTTTTTGTAGAGTTAAGCGAGATATTCCTTGCTATTGATGTCAGTTTTAAGCTACTTTAACTTTTTTTCAAATGGGAGGTCATTTTGGTTTCATCTGTCTTTTGGTTTACTCCTGGCCGTGCAAAACAACGACCGAATTGTTTCACACGCTTTAGCCTAGTGTATTATCTTACTTCACTCTACTTAGAAGGATGTAATACAACCATGTTTATCTTTATCACGATAGTTAAAGGAATAATCTTTTGTAACAATAGATTGTGTAGAATGTCATGTGAATGCTAAACATCTGTTTTTTATTTACTGGTTAATATTTCGCGAGCCTACGAGCGTCTCTTTTTACGCGATATTTTTCTGTCATGTATTGTTTTTTTTTTTTTTGTTCATTTTAGTCACATAATGCTCTTGCCGTTAAGTTAAATTAATTACTAAGCTGTACTATGTAACTTTCTATTCGCCAACCGTAACATCACTCGCCATGACTCTAGAACTGATTTGAAGCCTGCCTGGTACGATATAAATCGTCGAGGCTACGTGTGGATTATGCTTCGGATAGCAGCCAATTCTTAGCCAGACTGTGCAGTCTTCTTTAGCAGTTGTTTCCACGTTCGCTGTCGTATGTGAATCATCGCAATCGAAGGCCTCGGATTGCGTAAACAACACAGGACATACGACTGTAACAGAAACCTTCGGAATGCGAGACGTCTTCATTCTTCTCGAATTTCGAGATACGTCTGGAAGCTTCGGTTCCCACACGTTTTTACAAATATCAGTAAATTAATTTTCAAGCTATAAAAAGAGGAAGAATTGCAAGCCGTGTGATGTGTGAATAATACTGCGTCGCGAGAGACTGGAGGTTAGCGCACAGTGGCGCGCGAGAAGTTAATGTAGAAGGATATACCATATGCACACAAAACAATATATAAGTGGAATTGTACATACTATTATAATTGTAAAGAAAGCAATGATAAAACAGTTGAGAATATTTAGCTGTAGAAACCGAGTTGTAACTAAGGTAATTAAGGTAGAGGCGAGCTAGCTGAATTCCAGTTAACAGTCCACCAACCACCACTTAGTAACGAGCACAGGTTTAGGCTAAATAATGTAAAACAGAGAAGGGTAGAGATAGAAGTAAGTAAGACAAAACTAGTGAATTGTCTTCCAGGAAGCACAGGGACTTGGAAAAATAGACGAGGTAAGAAGGAAGTTAGAGTGAGAGTTGGGTTTTTCCGGACGCGTCATGTGTACGCAATGCTGACAAAACTTGGCACAATTCATTCTCATAGTATGTAAAGTGATGCTATCAATGGACCAATCAAAGATGATATTACATTTTATGGCGCGAAGGTTTGCGTCACCAGTGCCAGCATAAAAGAGAGAGCATGTCTCATTCTCATGTTGCTTACTAACTTACTCTGATCTGTGTTGTGAGCATAACATATGCACGTCCACGTACTTAAATGGGGAGGGGGGCGATTTGCTAATGGATAGATTAAGCTCCTAGTAAATTTATTGAAGCGATGGGAAGGTTATTAATATATTGTAAGGAAACAAGTTAGCCACCTGCTAAACCTTTTCAGGTATAATTAGAAGTAATAAATTCAAGTACTGAAGGAAATATAGTGTTGTTCAATATTTGCCTAATCCGCAAAGTACCCTGAGTTATAATTAGCTAGGCAACTTTAGGAGTAAAATTTTCATCAGCTGCTGAGCCGAGGGCGCCGGAGAGCAATTACTACATATCTATACGTCAAAATGCCGAGCGAATTATTTCTATCAGTGATTCGAGCTAATACATTTTCAAATCAATTTAGAATATATCAGACACATAGAACTACACCGAAATAATTTGCGAGATTGTACACGTGACTGATATAAGTAATTTGAGATCGGCGATACATGGTCCCCGCATAAAATAACGCAACTACATAGGGTATCAGGTGCTGGTAAGTCGGGTTAAAGCAAAGCAGGTTGAAAAAATGGCTTAGAATGTCTTTAAAACTGCTGCCCGAGTATAAAAATATCGATTTTTAGCAGCTCGTTAACTTCGTTCTTGAGGTAGCCTACTCTGGAGACATTTTTTCAATTGCTCTGATGGTTTGATGCGTAACGCAGGAAGATGCAATCCCAAAAGTCATGAGTTCGATTACTGTTATAGAGTAAATGTTTTTTATTATTATCATTCCAGACGAAGTGCCGCGATACGCGAACGAGCCGAACTCGGAAACTATATTTCATAACCACTACGTTATGCTCTCGAATGGTTGATAAATTAGCCAGTGGCGTACTGGCACTTCAGAAACTTATAGCTGTTACTTTGACATTTCAATAAACAGGACATAAATCTCCTATCTCAAATTACTTATTTAAGTAAACTACATTAACTCCATGGCACGACAGCTCACGGGGAACCTTGGCCTACCGCCCGGCCGCTGCGTCCCCCATCTCGGTCCACTACAGACGTCATGGATGGGGTGCAGTATTGGAGAGTGAGACGTGGTCAGCGCCTCGAGTCCCCCCCCCCGGCCGGTTAATGTGGTCCTCATGACCTGGAGCCGCTACTTCTCCATCAAATAGCTCCTCAATTGGCCCCCCCCCAGGGACCTTAGGAGGCTGAGTGCACCCGGGCCAGGTCTCCCAGCGGGGGAAAAATCCCCACGCCGGTACTGGGAATCGAACCCAGGTCTCCCGCTTGGTAAGCAGCTGCGCTACCACCGCGCTAAGGAGACGACCCAAGTAATCTACATATTCTGTGAAAATATTTCGATATAGTTCATTAACACCCAGTGTATATGTATATATATAATATATATTCCTAATGTACTTCCCTTGATTTAGCTGAATTAAATGTTGAGTATGTACGACATCTTTGTTTATATTATATTAATAAAATGTGTCAGACCATATTTTGCTTCAATTCGAAAACTATTTTAGGGAACTTAGTTTCTCCACTATGTACACTAACACGTAAAAGTGGCACATTTCCTTACGTTACAATGTTTTTCTTTCCGTGTGATACACTTTCAGGAAATCAACCTTTGACTTCCTCTATTCTCTATGTTGCTAGCACGAAAAACAATCCAGAGACACCAAGAAAAAACAAGGTCTTTGTTATCGATGTGAATTTTTTTGGTAGTGTTTAACGCCCGCACTAACTACTTATGGCACCGCAGGCGCTGACACTGTTGATAAATGCATGAAGATGTAGCACCGGTGCAATGCGATGGCGGGGGATACCGGAGAACCCGGAGAAAACCCGTCCCAGCGCCGCTTTGTCCACCACAAATCTCACATGCGGTGAGAACCCGGGCCGTCTAGGTGAGACGCGAGTGGTCTAACCACTCGACCACGGCGCGGTCGATGTGAAATGAAGGGGCGTTTCAGATACCTTCTTGGTAAGAGTTTCACACGATTGATACCAAACCAAACGCTAGATCAATATTACATAATTCGCCTTGTGTAGGAAGCCGTGAGAATTTATATGCGTTTCATTAAACTAAACTACGCCATTTTACGAGCGTTTTCATCAGTAACATGGGGAGGAGGAAAACATTTTGTTGTGCTTGTTTTTGCGTTTGTACTATTTCATTGTATCGTGTTTTGTTTTTGCGCCTGAATCCAACAAACACTGCCTTAATGCTACTCCGCCAATGTGAACATTTACGTGTAATATGACTTTTCGGCAGTTCGCCCACATGTTTGGGGAGAGAAAGAATTTTGCCAATCCAGCAGCTAGTAAATATACAGTGCAGGAAAAGAGCAGCGCACGCTGCAAGAGGCTGGGGCTACTTATGTCATTACTAGTGCGCCGGTCCCCATGGCCGCGCTCTTCAAAGCGTCTTGCTTTGGTGTTTCGCGGCGCAGGGGATCGTGGGTTCGACTCCCGCCTTGGGCATGGGTGTTATATGTTTGTGTATGTGTGTGTAAAAAGTAAAACAGAAATTCAGTAATCATACGGTAATCAAAGTAAACAACTTAGGTTAATAAAAAGTAGGGTATACAGCGCCGGAGTCCCGATCAGACTCCGGAACTGTATTTTAAAAATTAAATAAAAAAAAAAAGTGTCCCAGACGGGGTAATCAGCTTCGTCAAGTCAGTAGTGGGCATTCAACTAAAAAACCCTGACATGTTCCATTCACAAGACCTTCTCTATATCTGTAGTCGCCCTCCGTGGTGTAATGGTTAGCATGTTAACTTCATATACCCAAGGTCGCGGGTTCAAACCCGGCGGAGAACGATGGATATTTCGGGCGTAAAAATCCTTAGCATGGCTTCCTTCGGAAGGGAAGTAAAGCCGTTGGTCCCGTGTTGTAGATTTGCGGCACGTAAAAGAACCTCAAGGCTGATAGAGATGCCTCTGAGCAAAATTAAGCGATCTTTCACGTTCAATTTAGAATTGAACGCTGAGAACCACACTAGTTAAAGGGCGTCCATAAATAACACGCCATTTACATTTTTTTCTCTTTAACTGTGTAACACATTATTATTAAAAAGCTCATTATTCAATCTACATTATGTTAAATATTAGCAGAAATAGTCTTACTACTTGCAAATCTTTTAAAAGCTGGTTACTATGTGAATGAAATCTGATGTGTTCCATTCACATGACTTTCTCCACATCCCTGCAACAAATTATTGTTAAAAAGCTTATGCAAATATTTGCTTCATCCAATCGAGAAAAAATAAGCAGAAACCGTCTTATTACTTGCTTTCTTGTAAGTAGAAGCTAAATAAGGAGTACCATAGGTTACAGTGACAGTCAAAAGCTGGTTGCTAAGTGACTGAAGTTCTTTTGTTCGTATGGACAGAGGTTGACAAATTCCCGTATGAGAAAAGCATAAGTTTTTCAAGACTGAAACCAAAAACAAGGGATATATCAAAAATGATCAACTGCACGAAAAAATGTGTATAACATAAACTGTGTGTTTTAATGTGCTTTGCGTTTTTTGTGTGGTAAGTTTTTGTCTATCTCTTGCGGTTTAGCAGTTATGCAAAATTCCTCAAGAATAAAGAGTCTTCAGAGGCTATTCCCAGAAAAGTCAAGATATACATTTTATTTGTCAGGTAAATATCTTTAATATACGGTATTTTAATCAAAATCGTTAGAGCCATTTTTAAGAAATTCAAAAATTTCGAAAAAAATACCATTTAAAGGACAATTGGGAGGTGGGGGGATTTTCTTGAAAATCTTCGTGTCGCATCCTTGGAAGATACCAAACCTAAATACCAAATTTGGTTTTTAAAGGACTTTTCGTTTCTGAGCTATGCTGTTCAGAGACACACAGAGACACACACGCTCACACACACACGGGCTTTTTTGTAAAAATGCTTCTTTTTTTTTTGGATTCAGGGAGACCCAAAACATGTATTTCCAGTGGAATCTCGAATTTTTGGGTGAAATGCAATACCTTCTCTTTACCGTATGTACATAGTTCGTATAGAGAAAGTAAAAACGAAAAGTTAGTTAAATACAATACTTAATATTGTAAGAAATTGAAAAATTTACATACTGCCAACCGCACATTATTTGCCACTAGGACATTCACCACAACACATTACACTTGGATCATTGTTGCCAAATCACAGCCATTGATTCACGACTATACCGCATTCCGTACCTCATTACACTGTTAACTTTCCTACCGGGCAGTCTCGACTCCTTGTATACGTCCCTTACCCCAGACCGAAAATATTAATGGTTGAAGAGACACTGGTTGAGGCACTGCCGAAAGAAACAATCCAAACCTGTAGTTAGTTACTCAAACTGCTGGGAATGCCATAGTGGACTATTGTGTTTATTATGCTCTAGTATACTACGAAGGGCTGGTCGGACAACAGTCATGTTTGTTATAGCCTTGCCCCGCAGAGATGTATTCCACCGTGCTACATTACCTTCTCCTTTGGACTCCCTAATTGACTATTGTACACCTATGAATGGTGACAAGCCCAGGGCCAAGCAAGAATAACTTATAGTGATGTAAACACTTGCATGATAGCTGTACACGCTAACCGTATTCTGAGAAGCAGGTTTGGAGTTTAGGACTCTCCTGTCTGTTTCATTATAAGAATTTACTTGCTTTCCAGATGCATTAACTCTCTTGTGTAGTATATTTGATTCATGCGGTATGAGAATATAAGTTTACCAATTCTCTTCAATATACTGTGATATTAATTCAAAATCTTCTCGGGCTTCTCCGCAAGCTCAATCCATCAGTTCACCCTGAAGACGAGGAAGATGCACTTCTTCGAAACGTTGGTATCATGCCAAGTTTTTACCTGCTTAGAAGCCCGAGAAGATTTTGAATTAATACGTCGCCAGGAAAGCTTCAGTTCTTATTTTATGTTGGAAATGTATATGGCATATTATTTATGGACGCTCTTTAACTAATGTGGTTCTCAGCGTCCTATTCTAAGTTGGGCGTCAAAGACCGCTTAATTTTGCTCAGAGGCCTCTCTATCAGGCCTGAAGTTCTTTTACGTGCCGTAAATCTACAACACGGGACCAACGGCTTTACTTCCATTCCGAAGGAAGCCATGCTAAGGATTTTACACCCTGAAAAAGCCATCGCTGGGTTTGAACCCGCTACTTTGGGTATATGAAGTTAGCATGGTAACCACTACACCACGGAGGGCGACTGTGATACGTTGGGCATGTTAAATAAGGAACTAATTTGTACCGCACAACATGTTATTCCTCGACGGCAACCAATAAGAAATGACTAGTGCACATGACCGCTAATAGACTTTTTCGTAGTCGGCTTACCCTGGCCATATTTAGGACTGACACCCCCCTAAGACTTACATCGGCTCGTTACCACAGAATGGAGAACACAGGAACGCGTCGTCGGCCTATGGCCAGGCATGAGCGTGAGGAAATGGGTGATATTGCCGGTCCCGGTGGTTACGCTCGCTAAAAAGCCTCGGTTTGGTGCTTCGTGGCGCAGGGGATCGTGGGTTCAAGTCTCGCCTTGAGCATGAGTGTTTGTGTGTTTGTAAATGTGTATTAGAAGCAAAAAGCAAAAAGCAAACCGGTAATCAACTAGAAAAAACGAAGGAAATGTTGGGTCAATGGAAAAAACGGAAAATACGAAAAAGAAGAAGAAAAAAGGAAATACAGTGGCTGACTCCCGACAAGGCTCCGGAACTGTATTTTTATATAAAAAATTTGATGTGTTCCATTCACATGATTTTCTGTACCTCTCTGCAACAAATTATTGTTAAAAAGATTATGCTTCTATTTACTTCACATTGATCGAGAAAAAATCAGTAGAAATGGTCCTATTACTTGCTTCCTTGTAAGAAGAAGCGAAATAGGGATTGCTATTGGTTAAAGTGATAGTCAAAAGTTGGTTACTATGCAACTTAAGTACTTTTGTTTGTATAGACTGGAATTATTAAATTCCTGTATGAGAAAAGTATGTTTTTTAAAGCTGAAATAAAAAAACAAGGAGTATCTAAAAACCGACCAACTCCACGAAAAAATGTATTTAAGATAAGTTGTGTGTTTTAAGGTGCTCTACATTTTTTGTGCTGTAAGTTTTTGTCCATCTCTTACGTGTTAGCAGTTATGCAAAATTCCGTAAAATTCATCCAGAATAAAGAAGTCTTCAAAGGCTATTCCCAGAAAATTCAAGATATACATTTTATTTGTCGTGTAAATACCTTTAGTATACAAAATTTTAATCAAAATCGTTAGAGCCATTTTTGAGAAAATCAAAATTTTCGAAAAAAGTTCCATGTAAGGGTAGTTTAGGATGACAGCATTTTTCTCAAAATCTTCGTGTCGCATTCCTGGAAGATACCAAACTAAAATACCAAGTTTGGTATTTTACCGACTTTTCGTTTTTGAGTTATCGTGTTCACAGACACACGGACACAAGGACACCCCCCCACACACACGGACCTTTTTGTGAAAATGCTTTTCTTTTATACAGGGGACCCTAAAACACATATTTCCGGTGAAATCTCTGTATCGAATTTTTGGGTGGAGTGCTATACCTTCTCTATACACTATGTACATAGCAAGTATAGAGAAAGTAAAAATCTGATGTATTACATTCACATGATTTTCTGTATATCTCTGCAACAAATTATTTTTAAAAAGCTTATTCTTCTA
Source organism: Hymenopus coronatus (assembly GCA_030762935.1). NCBI lineage: Eukaryota > Metazoa > Arthropoda > Insecta > Mantodea > Hymenopodidae > Hymenopus > Hymenopus coronatus. The sequence goes on from CM060898.1 coordinate 126,171,778, forward strand.
TTTACTTCTTGCTAATCGAGAAAAAATTAGCAGAAATAGACTTATTACTTGCTTCCTTGTAAATAGAAGCGAAATAAGGAAGCACCATAAATTAAAATGATAGTCAAAGGCTGGTTGCTATGTGACTGAAGTTCCTTTGTTTGTATGAACACAAGTTCATAAAGTCCTCTATGAGAAAGGTATATGTTTTTTATAGCTGAAACCAAAAACGAGGTATATCTCAAAAACAATTACCTCCACGAAAAAAATCTATGTAACATAAATTTTGTGTTTTTAAGTTCTCTACATTTGTTGTGTGGAAAGTTTTTGTCCATCTCTTACAGTTTAGCAGTTATGCAAAATTCCGTAAAATTGGCCCAGAATAAAGTAGTCTTCAGAGACTATTCCCAGAAAATTCAAAATATACATTTTATTTGTCAGGTAAATATCTTTAATATAAGATATTTTAATCAAAATCGTTAGAGGCATTTTTTAGAAAATCAAAATTTTCAAAAAAAGGCGAAATGGATGACAGGAAAGATGATGATTGAGAATTGGTGGAATGAGAGCCGGAGGAAACCAAGGGACCCACCTAGACGCCAATAATTGCACATGCGGGCGCTAGGGATCGAACCCAAGACTGGAGGTGAGGGGTCTAATCACTCAGCGTGCCGCCTCCGTTAATGAATACGGAGCAAAAAGATATAGAGAATTCGATAGTCAACCTTCAGCGCTGTCAGGTTCTCCGCGCCACCTTCGAAGGTTGTGGTACAAATATTTTGTACAAAATTCTATCTCCACATAAACTATTATTTACATCAATATCTTTTCCTCGCTTCTCCTCCCCTACCAATGGCTGTAATTGTTTTGATTCAAATAGCCTCTGTTAAGATATTTTTATAACAAAGTAATTAATATCTTGAATTTTCTGACAATAGCCTCTGAAGTATCTTCATTCTGAATGAAGGCCAAAAATATGTATTTTCGGTTAAATTTTACTTTATGTTTGGATGAACTACAATTCTTCATTTATGTAAAAATTGGTATGTGGTAGACAAAGTAAAATCTCTTACCAAAGAAATCCACAAAATAAGAAATGAGAAAGGTTCGGTGACAAAGAGTGTTAGTTGAAGCAACAAAGCGAAGAAAACGGAGGAATGGAGGATACTAAGTTGAAAAAGTGCTACCAGAAGGAGTTAAATGAGAAAATGAAGGAAAAGGGTATTACTTTAAGCAATGAAGTGGAAATGAGGTAAGAATTGGGGCGAATAAGTTTGGAGAAGTACCATCAGAAAGAGTTAAATGAGAAAAAGGTTCGGGGAAGAAGGTATTACTTGAAACAAAGTAGTGGAGTAGAGAGAGCAATGGAGGCTTCTAGGTTTGTATAAATAGCAGCAGAAGAGTTAAATAAGAAAACGGTTTGAGGAGGAAGGTATTATTTGAAGGAAACGGAGGCATTGGGGGAACTAGGTTTGGATAAATACCACCAGAAGTGTTAAATGAGAAAAAGGTTTGGGGAAGAAGGTATTGTTTGAAACAACGAGGTGGATAAGAGGGGAGAATGGAAACGAATAGGTTTGGATAAATAGCACCAGAAGAGTTAAATGAGATAAAGGTTCGTGGAAGAAGGTATTACATGAAATAACAAAGTGGAAATGGGGGAAGAATGGAGACATCTAGGTTTTTGGAGAAGTGGCACCAGAAGGAGTTAAATGACAAAAAGATCTGTGGAAGAAGGTATTATTTGAAGGAAAGGGAGGAATTGAGGGTTGGATGAATTCCACCAGAAGAACTAAATGTGAAAAATGTTAGTGGAAGAATTAAAACAACGAAGTGGGGAAGAGGGAGGAATGGAGGCTTCTAGGCTTGGAGAAACACCAATAGAGGGCAGTAGGTGATTGAGAAAAAGGTTCGGGAAGAAGGAAGCTAGTTGAAGCAACAAAGCAGAGAAGCAGGAATAGAGGATACTATATTTGAAGAAATACCTGCATATGCTAATTCATTCAGTGGAAACATTTTATCGTATACTGCAAGAGACCGGTTTAAAACGAACAGCAAGGGGGAACATTTGTTCGGAAACACCCTATGGGGGAAATAACAAAAAGTTGGTGTGCACTGAGCGTCGGAAGAGGGACAAAAGACAACAGGGTTGTTCGTTTCGGATCAAACACAGGACGCCCCTCTACCCTAGCGCCTCTAGCGGTGAGACGCAAAGGTCGTAGAGGGGGGATGAGAGAGAAGGAAAAATACAAGACACCGGAAGCTAGAATACGATCGCTGTGCAGCAAGCAGAAAAATAAAAAAACAAAAAAGAGAGGAACATCAGCATTATACGAGAAAGTTGTGCGTTTTACAGGTAGCGAAGTTTGAGACACGTAGACAGTTCCTATCTATCGGACGTCGAAATAACGACGCATACACATCAGCTCCATAAAGTATTAGTAACCACTTTAAAAACATGCACAGCAGTGGAATTACCATATGTACTTTCTCCAGAACGTATGTGCAGCTACATAATAAGTAGGGAAGGTATGTATTGTATCCAAAAAAAATCTAATGTTTTCCGCTCACATGATTTTCTCTACATCTCTACAATAAATTATTGTTAAAAAGCGTATGCTTCTATTTACTTAATGTTAATCGAGAAACAATTTGTATAAAGGGTCTGTACTCTTGCTTCCTTGTAAGTAGAACGCAAATAAGGCAGTACCATAGGCTAAATCGATGTCAAATCTTTTAAAAGATGGTTTCTTATCTTCTTCAACAAAATTGTAAGGAACATAAATTGTGTGTTTTGACGAGATCTACATGTTTTGTGTAATAAGTTTTTGTCTATCTCTTACGGTTTAATAGCTAAGCAAAAATCACCCATAATAAAGAGTTCTTCAGATGCTATTTCCAGAAAATTCAAGATACACGTTTTATTTGTCATGTAAATATCTTTGACATGCGATATTTTAATCAAAATTGTCAGAGCCAGTTTTGAGGAAATCTCAAGTTTCGAAAAAATGTTCATGTAAAGGCTAGTTAGTGGTTGGGGGGATTTTCTTAAAAATCTTCGTGTCGCATCCTTGGAAGATAACGAACTCAAATACCAAGTTTGGTCTTTTCGGTTTTGGATTGTGCTGTCCGCAGACACTCACACATACACACTGACGCACACCGACAGACAGACAGCCAGACACACGCACACACAAACAGACATGTTTCTAAATATGCTTTTATCGGACTCGGGGAACTCCAAAACATATATTTCGGGTGAAATCTTGACATCGAATTTTTGGATGGAATATAATATGTTCTCTATTCACTATGTACATTGTCCATGAGGGTTAGAGAAAGTAAAAAGAGTAACAGAAGGAAAACCCCGTTCTCATAAAGTGTGATAATTTGATAGAGTGACGTGATCGTTGTATGAAAACTGCTTCATGACAACACGCATTCAAACTGTTAGACGTTAGGGCTCTGCTTCGTAAGGCATTGTCGACATCAATTGTTATTATTCATGTGATTAAAGCGAGAACAAAGCTTGGTAGCCAGATGACAATATAGACAATGTTGTTGAGACGTTGTCATTTAACTTTTGTAAGTTCATCTGACAATAAAACCGAAGTTAGGAAATCAGATTCCAATAAGGAAGAGATCGTTCCCTTACCGAATACTCCGTAGTTGGGACTTAATATTTGTTATACATTTGCTGCGAGTTTCCAACAAATAATTTGCATGAGTCACGCTTTCCATTTATATTCTGTCATTTGTTCACTCCACGTGGTATATAACCCATATTTACGGTGAAAACTATGTCAGATAATCAATGAGAAGGGAACGCAGGTGGATACATTTATCTGTGTTTACATGCCAGGTAAACTTTCAAATGATTTTCTGTATATTTCTGTGACAAAGTATTGTAAAAGATCTATATTTTTGTGTAGTAAGTTTTTGAGTATCCCATACGGCTTACCAGTTATGCGATATTCAACAAAATTCATTCAAAATAAAGAAGTCTTCAGAGGCTATTCCAAGAAAATTAAGAACAGACATTTTCTTTGTAATGTAAATATCTTTAATATACGATATTTTAATCACAATCTTTGGAGACATTCTTGAGAAAATAAAAATGTTCGAAAATGTTTCCATGTAAAGGGTAGTTGGGGGTGAAGGATTTTCTTGAAAATCTTCGTGTCACATCCTTGGGGGATACTGAACTTAAATACTAATACAGACACACACAGCAAGATTCATCCAGAATAAAGCAGTCTTCAGAAGCTATTCCCAGAAAATTCCAGGTATATATTTTATTTGTTATGTAAATATCTTTAATATACTGTATTTTAATTAAAATGTTACAGCCATTTTGAGAAAGTCAAAATTTTGGGAATGTTTTACATGTAAAGCTTCGGAGATTTTTCCAAAAGCTTCGTGTCACATCCTTGGAAGATACCAATCTTAAATACCAAGTTTGGTATTTTACCCAGTTTTCTTTTTTGAGTTATTGTGTTCACAGACACACACACCGACCTTTTTCTAAAAATGCTTTTTTAGGCTATAGGGGTCCTAAAAACTTCTATTACCAGTGAAATCTCGATATCGAAATTTTGGATGGAATGCATTACCTTCTCTAACACTATTTACATACTAGGGTCGGCTGATAAGTCCCGGGCCTCTCAATGAAAACAGCATTTAAATTTTTGTTTTGCTTTATTTCTCAACATAATCTCTAGAAAGGCTAATACATTTTTCATATCGACGTACTAATTTAGTTAAACCATCTCTGTAGTGCGATTAACCGAGGTCCACAAAATAACTGTTTACCGCCTCAATGACTTCGTTGTTTTGAAACCTTCGTCCTCCAAGAAATTTTTTTGAGATTTGGGAACAGGTGGTAGTCACTGGAAGCTAGAACTGGCGAATAGGGTGGCTGTTCAAGCAATTCGAACTTTAATTCGCATATTTTTCCCATTGCAATGACTGAACGATGGGCCGGAGTATTCTCGTGATGAAAAACATTTTTTTTTTTTTTTTTTTTTTTTTTTTTTTTTGCCAAATGAGAACTTTTTTTTTCACCTCATCACTCAAACGTTGCAGTAAGTTTGCGTAATTGTCACCAGTGATAATTTTATCCTTTTCCAAGAAATAAATAAAAACAATGCTCTGTGCATCCCAGAAAACACTCGCCATAACCTTGTTAGCTGACAAAATTGACTTTCCCTTTTTTGGAGTTGGTTCACCTGGCGCAATCCGCTGTTTTGACTGTGATTTAGTTTCTGGAAGTAGAGATGTATACAAGTTTCATCCATGGTAATAAGCCGTCTCAAAAATTCACTAGATTTTTACGATAGAGCTCCACATTCTTAGCAGAAACAGTTCTTCTTTGCAACTTTTGATCAGGTGTCAACAAACGCGGCACTCATCTTGCACGGACCTTGTGAAAGCTCAAAACATTACTTAAAGTGTTACCTGCTTGTTCTTTTGATATCTTTACAGCCTCTGCTATCTCAAAAAACTTTAATCTGCGGTCTTCCAGTACTAAACGATGAATTTTTTCAATGATCTCTGGAGTTGTCACTTCTACAGGACGTCCAGAGCGAGTCTCATCACTAGTGCTCGTACGTCCCATTTTAAACTCTGCACCAGAGACTTTCAATATACTGTCCAATTCCTTCTAGATTTCTTTAGGCATTAAGCCTTTCAAATGGAGGTATTTAATCACTGCTCGTTTTTTCAAATCCTCCATTTTTGTGAAAACTCTAAATTTGTTCTGTTTAAAATGCTGTCATTTGAAAACTTAACTAGCTATTGACTTGTAACTCTGGATACAAGCTAGTCTAGAGTTAAACTATACGAAGCTACCGTCTAACTGACCTAGTGGCGCCATATCTGTGTGAGACCCGGGACTCATCAGCCGACCCTCGTGGTAGGTGTAGACAAAGTAAAAATGGATCTAACAATTTTAATTTAAATACCATATGTGTAAAATATTTTCATTAAAAATCAAATGTATATTTGAATTTCCCGGGAATAATCTCTGAAGGCCTCTTCATTCTGGAAGACTGTATAACTTTTAACGTTAAAAACTAGACGAGTTTACTACACAAAAATGTAATTCTCGTTAGAAAACATCATTTATGTCATTGGCAATTTTTAGGGGAAACCATTTCTCAATTATACCTCTTTACAGGTTTGAATTTTGCAATACTTAAACTTCTCATAACTGGGATGTCGGCATTCGTTTTTTCATCCTTCTTGTCAAGAAAAGGGAACGGAATATCAATACAACACATAACGACCAGCTGTGGAAAATGTTGAATATCACTTTAGCCTAGTGTATTCCATTATTCCCACGTACCCATTGTGAAATATGTAATCTGTGTCGATATACGTGAATTATGTAGAAAAAAAATTCAATGTGTTCCATTCACATGACTTCTTCTTCCTATTCGTGATGCTAATCAAGATAAACATTAGCTCCTTATAAATAAGCAATACAGTAGGTCAAATTGTTTAAATCGTAATGCGGTCCTCTTTCGATGACTAGGAGTAAAATAAAAGAAATAGGAAGCGAAAATTGTATAGGATAAACTTTGTGTATTTAAACGAAATGTACATTTTTTGTTTAGCAAGATTTTGTGTATCTTCCGGTTTACCAGTTATATAAAAGTGTTCCAGAACTAAATATATACATTTTTGCCGGTCAGGTATACATCTGTAATATACGGTATTTTAATCAACATTTGGGCAGCCACTTTTGAGAAAAACATAATTTTCCAAGGTTTATCCATTTAAGGGGTAATTTCGTATGGAGAAGTTTCTTGCAGCATCTCTGGAAAATACTTAATTTAAATACGAAATTTGGTATTTAGGGGCTTTTCGTTTTTAGTTATGTTATTCAAAGACACACGGACACACATACGCACCAATGCTCTCTTTCAGAATCAGAGGACCCTAAAACGTGTATTTCCAGTGCAATCTCGGTATCAAATTTTGGGTGAAATGCAGAACTTTCTCTACCTTCGAGCTTTTGTAAGAATATTTTGGAACAGAATGGGTAGAGAATGTCATGTGAATGAAACACGTCAGATTTTTACTTTCCTTACCTTATACACCAAGAGACGGATTGCATTCCAGTAAAAAACTGGTTTTCCAGGTTTCACTAGAAATACACATTTTATAGATCCGTGAAAAAGAAATGCTTCTGGAAAAAGGTCTGCGTATGGTTTGTGTACATGTGTGTGTGTTTGTGTGTGTGTGTGTGTCTATGAGATGTCGTTTAAATACAAAACTTGATATTTAAGCTCAGCATCTACCAAGGAGCGACACGAAGATTTCCAGGAAAATCGCCCCTAAATTACCCTTTACATGTAAACATTAGGAACATTTTTGTTTGATTAAAATACTGTATATTAAAGATATATACTTGACAAACAATATGTATATCTTGAATTTTCTGGATGAATTTTATGGAAATTTGTGTAACTGTAAACCGTAAGAGATAGACAACAACTTACCACACAAAAAAGTGTAGAGCACATTAAAACACACAATTTCTGTTATATATATTTTTTCGTGGTGTTGGTCGTTTTTTAGATATTCCTTTCTTTTTTTGTTTCAGCCTTAAAAATTTATACTTTTCTCATATAGGAATTTGACAACTTCTGTCCACACAAACAAAGGAACCTCAGTCACATAGCAACCATCGTTTGCTGTCACTTTAACCTATGTTACTCAATTATTTCGCTTCTACTTACGTGGAAGCAAGTAATAAGACTATTTCTGCTAATTTTTTCACACTTAGCATGAAGTAAATAGAAGCATAAACCTTTTTATTTTTTTTTGGTAGTGTTTAACGCCCGCTTTAACTACTAATGGCACCGCAGGCGGTGACACTGATGATACATGAATGATGATGGAGCACCGGTGGAATGCGATGGCGGGGGAAACCGGAGTACCCGGAGAAAACCCGCCCCAGCGCCGTTTTGTCCACCACAAATCTCACATGCGGTCGCTTGGGATCGAACCCCGGCCGTCTAGGTGAGAGTCGAGTGGTCTAACCACTCGGCCACGGCGCGGCCTAAACCTTTTTACAAAACATTTTTGCAGAGATATAGAGAAAGTCATGTGAATGGAACACATCAGATTTTTTTTATCTAACCATTTCCGAGATATTAATTTTCTAAGGTTTATATTTTCAAATACTTATGTATCTGTTCTCAAATGGAAAGTCATGTTCATGTTTTTCTTCGTTCTGGTGAAGAAATTAGACTGGAATTTCAATTCCATCTCATAGCGACTGACTTTTAAACGATTTTATTAAAATTTGGACTTATTGTATTTTCTTATTCCTCTTATAATTTCGAGTTGAAACAATTTCTGCTAATATTTATCATGAAGCTGATAGCAGAATAAGCTTTTGTAAGAATAGTTGTTGCAAAATAGGTAGATAAAGTCATGTGAATGTGGTAGAGTAAATGTTTACTTTCTCTGGCTCGTATGTGCAATAGAGAAGGTAATGTAACCCACTCAAAATTACGGTACCTAGATTTTACCGGCAATACATGTTTTGAGGCTCCTGAATAAAAAAAGCATGTTTAGAAACATTTCCGTGCGTGCGTGTGTGTGGGTAGCATAGCTCAAAAACGAAAAGTCCGTTAAAGACCAAAACTGATATTTGGATTCAGTATCTTTCAAAAATTCTAAAGAAAATTCCCCATTCCCCAATTATCCCTTACATGGTACATTTTTTGAGAACGTTGATGTTCTCAAAAGTGTCTCTAACGATTTTTATTTACATCCTATTTGTTTAAGATAAGGTCATAACAAACGAAATGTACAACTTTTGCAAAACTCTTAAAGCGTAATAAAAAAGTGAAGATCTTATTAAAGCACTTTTTTTTTGTACAGTTGACCGTTTTTGAGTTACCCTTATATGGTATATTTTTCCAAAACTTTGATGTTTTCAAAAGTGTCTGTAACGATGTTTATTAACATCCTATTTGTTTAAGATAAGTTCATAACAAACGAAATGTACAACTTCTGCATAACTCGTAAACCGTATTAAAGTTTACCCCAAAAGTGAAGATCTCTTTAAAGCACTTTTTTTTACAGTTGATTGTTTTTGAATTATTGGCTTCAGTTTTAAGCTACTAAAAACTTTTATAAAATGGATGTTAATATTTGTTTTCGTCTTCCATTTGTTTACTCCTAGCAAGTAAAGAGAACCGAATTTCATTTGTTTCACATAGTTACGACTTTAGCAAGAAGACCTGTTCTGCTAATGTTTATCTCGATCAGCTCGAGAAGCTTGTTTACGGAACAGGTAGAGATATTTATGTGACTGGAACACATCGAATCGTTTCTTTTTGTGAAGTGAAACTCTGTATTTCCTGTGAAATGTGTTGAATTTTTGGGTATAGTACAATACATTTTCTGCTGGATATAGGCAGGTAGTCAGAGAAATATGTCAATATTCAGTACGGGGTTTAATTCTCCAGGATAAAGGAAACAGAAGACAGTCAAGCTTGCAGATAATCTCCAACATGATTGATCAGATACGGTACATGTAATCAAGGCACTTAATTCCAGGCAGATCTATCAGTGATTTATAACTGATTCTCGAGTACCTATTTCAATTAATATCTCTGATTTCATCTCCGGTTGTAATCACATTCAGAGGACTTAACTCTTTAATCAACAATGTCTCTTCGTCTCTGTTGGTCCTGCGATCTTTCCCTTACTGAATCAAATTATCAAGGAATTAATTTTTAATCCTGTGCCTTTTGGTAGGAATAAAATGGATTGGAATTGAAGGCCCAGAAAATTACACTGGATTTTGTTTTTCTCTCTCTCGCTTTATTCGCATGTAATCTGCTGTTGCTTTTATCTGGCACTTTTTACATTTGTTCCTATCATTTATTTTCCTAATCGGCTTAGTAACAAATGAATTAAATTCAATTTAGATGGTTAGATGGTTAGATAATGAGAGTTACCAAATTGCTCTTCCAACAATTTAGTGGATTAGTTTGCAAAATATGCAGGATGAAGATCATAAACGATTATAAAATATGTATCCAAACATTATCAATAGCACATTCTATTAATACTGGACCTGTATACCAATTTCTCTTGCTCCCGGCACAGAGAGAGTGGCTCATAACAGAGATTAAAGAAAGGGACAACAAAGTTTTGTTCCCACTCAGTGTGTACTATATAAAATGTGCTAAAATGTTATCCATTACCACAAAAACTCTCACAATTACATTCACATGATTCTCTCTATCAAATCTTTATCTAAATATTACTTTCTGTACAATGTAGAATTTAAATAGAGAACACAGATTTTGGAAAGATTATGGTCTGGATAAACGCCTACTGGATACAATAGCGATCATGGCAATCAGAGGATCTATTCTCATCCTCAGAAATCATTTGTATTCGTTTTAATGTTGGTGCTATAACGATTCATTAAGTTTTGTTCTGTAATTTTGAACTTACTTAAGTCTTGTTTTTTTTTTTTTTTGAGAAGATTGTATGTGCTATTTGTATTATATTTATCATTTCTAATTTTATGTTACTTGTACTTATTTATACGATTTATTTTTAGCATTGTAAATTATTTTTAAAAATGTTAATTGTGTAGTTATACTTTGTCTACATGGCAGCCCTCAATTGAGGAAAATAATAAAATAAAATAGGTAAACTGTTTTTTTTTGTATTTTTTCTGAATTAATTAATTTCGTTATATCTCCTTTTTGGTTACAGTGTTTGTATATTTTCTATTTTATTGAAATGGGATGTCACTGTTCATGTTTCTCTTTTCTAGCCAAACTAACATCCCCGGAATTAAAACAAAAGAGATGAGAGCTGACTTTCCTTTTGAGAAGAGGTTAAGTAGTTTAAAACTAAAATCAATAACAAGGAATACCTCTGAGAGCGTTTACTCTACAAAAAATGTATATGTCATAAATTCCAAATTTTAATGAGATCTACTGTGTTTGTAGTAATGTTTTGTCTATCTCTAACGGTTTACGAGTTATTCAAATGTCATCCAGAATTAAAGACCCTCAAAATTTATAAAAATATCTTAAATGGCATTTTAATCAAAATCGTTAGTGGCATATTTGAGAAAATCCAAATTTTGAAAAATGTTTTCTGTAGAGGGTTTTTTGGGGTAAGGAGATTTTCCGTTGTTGGCCTATGTTGCCAACTTTTTAATAGTTTCATCAAGATAGGTTTAATACACTATCAACGGTGTGAGCTCTAAGGAACTATAATTTTCCATTCATTAAAGTCACTATCTTATGTTCCATTCCCATAACTTTCTCTAGTTGTTCCATATGTAAACTAACCTTACAAAAATGTATATAACATATATTGTGTGTTTTAACGTGCTCTATCTTTTTTTTTTTTTTTTTTTTTTTTTTTTTTTTTTTTTTTTTTTTTTGTCTGGTAAGTTTTTATCCATGTGTGGATTAGCAGTTATGCAAAATTCCGTAAAATTCATCCAGAATAAAGAATAAAGTAGTCTTCAGAGACTATTCACAGAAAATTTAAGATATATATTATTTGTCAGGTAAATACCTTTAATTTACGTTATTTTAATCAAAATCGTTAGAGCCATTTTGAAAAAAAATCAAAATTTTCGAAAATAGTTCCATGTAAAGGGTAGTTTAGGGTGAGGAGATTTTTCTCAAAATCTTCGTGTCGCATCCCTAGGATATACTAAACTTAAATACCAAGTTTGGTATTTTAGCGATTTTTCGTTTTTGAGTTGTGTTCACGGACACATACACGTACCTTTTTCTGAAAATGCTTTTTTGGATACAGGGGACCCTAAAACATATTTCCGGTGAAATCTCGGTATCGAATTTTTGGGTGGAGTGCAATACCTTCGCTATACACTATGTACATACATAGTATGTTTAGAGAAAGTAAAAATGTCCGTGCTTGCGCGCGTATATGTGATCACGATAACTCAATCTCCTGTCTGAGACGTTCGGTGATTGTTTACGTAACAGGTCACATGGTTGAGCTTCTCCTGACTATAGATTGTGTGATGTAAGGGAAGAATTATGGTTCGCACTAAAACTTCCCTGCGTAACCATACGTTTTTGTTTTTATACAACATTATCCTATTAGGTTTCAGCTTGTATTCAGTGTTCAATTAAGGACATGTAAGTCTGAAAGTTTGAGATTACAAACTAATAATGTTGACTTTTGAAATTTATACCAAAGATGTAATATAATGCAAATAAGTTATAGTGTGACCTTTCATCCATTTTGGTTTGGAGCTTATGGACAAATTTGTTTATAATTTTGCCACGTCACTTAAAAAGTCCCTTGCGACAAAAAAATTAAAATTGCGGTATAATATTTTAAGCTTAGGTTGAAAATACATCTAATTTCTCAAATTGCCCTAGATTGGTCTGCCTCCTTTGGTTCATGTGTTTTGTTTGGTCATTAAAATATAACTTTTATTGTTGAAAATTGAAAACATATGCTTTACATGACAGTAAAACCTAGAGGAAATTAATTAGTTGTACATCTGTGAACATGTACAGCAAATTTCTTTTGTGTAACAGAAAACCTGCTCCGCAAGGAGCATTTTACAGGAAAAAAAATGCTAAAAAATATCAATAGCGAGAAAACAAGGAACCATTTAAATTCATGGCTCACATTAAAATCCACTAGCTGGGTGGGGCGGACCCTCCGATTTGCTTTTAAATGAATGTATTTATTGACATAACAATATCATTCATAGAATTTTAACAATTGCACGGGTCCACAGACCGTACGTGTTTTTGTAATACACATTAAAAGCAATATTAAAACAGCAACAAAAAATTAAAAGAGTAATAGCAAAAATAAAAAGACAAAGGCAATACACAACCAAAACCAATATTAAAACAACAACAAAGAATTAAAAGAGTAAACCCGAAAATAAAAATACCAAGATATTCAAATATAGCAATTTAAATTTACAGCACAGAGTACACCTTCATAAATGCACCCTCTTATAATAGATACTTACACTTAAAAGAAATATATACACAATATATAAAACCATAACACAACAGTGACCTAAGTATGACATAATGTATATGTAAAATATTGTAGTCACTTTTGTTTAGTTGCTCTTATCCCTCCCCCTTCTCTTTTGGCAGACTCCTCAGATCTCAGCTGTCTTGACTTAAGTATAAATTTAGCTAGCCCGTCCACGTCTTCCGTGCCTGCCAGTAGCGTCCAACATGCTTCTAGCTATACATTCGCGGTGGCAAGGAATCCCGGTAAGTATTTTTCCCGCCATTCCTCCGTACCCTTACATTTTGCCTAGATGTGGGTCCACGACTTTTCCTCCACGCAAATGGGACATATTCTCGTACCATTTTCGTCAGAAATGTTCGTGCTCCGCCATGCCCCTAGTCTAATCCACGCGAGCCCCTCTTTAATGAGTTTGGTACCTGTTTTTAATGGATTGCTCCATACCCCATTCCGATTTTTCTTCTTGCGAGGCTGTTTTTCTTATGAGAAAAGTCCGTTAAATACCAAACTTAGAATTTAAGATCGGTATCTTCCAAGGAAGCGACACGAAGATTTTCAAGAAAATCCCCCCCTCCACTAACTACCCTTTACATGGAAAAGTTTTATTTTCTCAAAAATGGCTTTAACGATTTTGATTAAAATACCGTATAATAAAGATATTTACATCTCAAATAAAATGTATATCTTGAACTTTCCGGGAGACATCTTTATTCTGGATGAAATTAGTGGAATTTAGCATAGCTGGTAAACCGTAACGTACTTAACAGAAAATGCAGAGCTCGTTAAAACACACAATTACATTTTTTTCGTGAAGCGTATCGTTTTTGAGATCTTCTTTTTTACTGGTTTCAGTTTAAAAAAAGTATACTTTTCTCATACGGGAATTTGTCAACTTCAGTGCTTACAAACAAAGGTACTTCAATCACATAGTCACCAGCTTTTCACAATTACTTTAGCCTGTGCTACTCCCTCATTTCTCTTCTACTTGCATGGAGGCAAGTAATAAGACTATTTCTGATAATTTTTTTTCAATTAGCATGAAGTAAAAGGAAGCATAAGTTTTTAATAATCATTTGTTGCAGAGATGTAGAATAAGTCATGTGAATTGAATTTTAGATTTTTTTTTTTTTTTGTGAAATTTAGAGTTTTGGGGTGGTACAGAAATGGTCCATGACATCCGCATGTTGTGCTAGTTGATTCGTTCTATGGGTTAGGGTGTGTCTGATGTATGTAGTATGTACAGTGTACATACTTCAAGTATTCCAGCCTATAGTGGTATAGGGTTTGATGGTATCTCTGCTGTTTCCTTTTGTAGAAACCTGGAGATCCATCTACTGATTCTGCTGTGTGTTCCAAATGTGGTTGCTTGTATATGATACCATTTCTTTTGTAAGCGGACAAAATGGGACACACTAACTACAAATTATTTGGACTTGCACACTTCCCATCCGGTATAAAGTTTTAATCAGGAACATGGAGACGAATGTTAAAGTTATTGCCGTTATCGAACAAGAATAACGGCATTAGGAAAACGGTACTTAGCATGAAAATAAAATATACATTCTGTCAAGAAAGTACCGGGAATTGATCATTTAAAAATCCTGTTTAAAAGGGAATTCGAAATTATTGTTGTCGCTAAGTTGGTACAACTTTCTTCTATACCCACGCGGAGATTAATCGTCATTTGTCATCTAGTTTGTTTATAATATGCCATTTTGTTAGTTCATCTCAAAGCTGAATTGCGATTTTACGATGGATACAAATATTGAACAAAGAATCTGTATCAAATGCTGCATTGCAAATGGTATTTTGTGTGCTAAATCGCTGAAAATGTTACAGAGGACTTACAGTGAATCGACTTAATCAAAAACACGCGCATATGAGGGTACAGTGAATTCAAAAGTGGTCGAGATGCGGTGGAAGATTTGCTCCGCTCTGGTCGGCCATCAACGGTTTCAACTGAACTGAACATCGCTAAAGTGAAGAAAATTATGTCTGAAAATTGTCATTTAGGTCTGAGAGAGATTGCCGCTGGACTTTCTGTGTCTCACGAATCGATTCGTACCATCTAAAACGATGGTTTGGGCATGACACGCGTTGCAGCTCGGTTTGTTCCAAAAGACTTGAATTTTTTACAAAAACCCAATCGCGTAAGGATTGCTGAAAACATGCTTAAACGAGCCAGTTCCGACCCCACATTCATGAAACGCATTGTAACTGCTGAAGAGACGTGGGTTTACTTGTTTGATACTCAAACCAGTCAACAACCTTCCGAATGGCGCCCCAACTGAACCGAAACCTAAAAGGGCACGTCAAACTCGATCAAAACTGAAGGTCATGTTGACAGTTTTTTTCGATTATCGCGGTGTCGTTCACTCAGAGTTCTTGCCAGAAGGTGAGATAGTAAATAAAGACTACTATCTGAGCGTTATGCGGCGTTTGAGAGAACAAATACGGCGAAAAAGGCCAGATTTGTGGAACGACAACTCATGGATTCTGCACCACGATAGCGCACCAGCTCACATGGCTATTATTGTGAACGAATTTCTGGCAAAAAACTCAAAAATTTCATCAAACAACCACGTATTCACCTGATCTGGCTCCTGCTGATTTCTTTCTCTTTCCAAAACTCAAGCTACAACTTCGAGGCACCCGTTTTCAGTCTATAGAAGACATAAAGGAAAATTCGCGGCGACAATCGACATTGATTCCTAAAAGTGCCTACAAAAATGTTTTAATGATTGGATTATTCGTTTGCATAAATGTATAATTTCAGAAGCGGCCTACTTTGAAGGCGATAAAATACAATTGGATGAATAATTTATTTTTTGTGTTTTATTGGCAAATTCCCGGAACATTCTTGACACAGTAGTATCTATATGTTGTAATGTAACCCTTTGGCAGTCGGCCAAATATTAGTAAAGATAAAGTACCCAGCCAAATCGGTGGTTAGAATTATGCTCGGAATAAAAAGGTGGTCACGTTTGTAAAGCAGCAAGATGTAAGATTTAGACAATACTAACACCCACACCCCCTTCCATCCTGGGCCATATTTTATTCACGATGGTGTTAAGTCGTGGAGAAAGTAACAAACACTGAAAATATAAAAGGTCACAGACGACAGATCAACTTGTGTGGGAGGATTTACTTAAATCTGTTCGCCCGGTGTTCTTAAACCGTGGTCTAAAATATTAAACATTGTATTTGCCAGAATGTTCATATACGATCACTCACATACATCTTTTACTTTCTCTACACGTATCTAATATCTAAATAGTGCACAGTGAAGGCATTGTCCTCCCAAAAATTTGATACAGAGTTTTCTCCGGAAATACGCGTTTTAGGGTCCCCTATATAAAAACATTTTTAGAAAAAGATCCGTGGACACGATAACATAAACAAAGAGTTCGTAAAATACCAAACTTGGTATTTAAATGTAATATCTTCTAAAATGCGTCACGAAGCTTTTGTGGAAAATATCACCACCCCAAACTACCCTCTACATGGCAAATTTTTCTAAAATTTTAACTTTCTCAAAAATTCCTCTAACGAGTTTGATTAAAGATATGCACATGATAAATAATATCTATATCTTGAATTTTCTGGAAATAGCCTCTGAAGAGCTCTTCATTCTGGGTGAATTTTGCTGAATTTTGCATAACTGGTAAATGTAATAGATAGACAAAAACTTACTACATAGAAATGTAGATGTCGTTAAAACACATAATTTTTGTAATTTATATATTTTCATAGAGTGGATCATTTTCCAGATATTTCTTTTTATTTGTTTTAGTTTTAAAATACTTAAAACTTAACTCATACGCGAATTTGTCAACTCTTGGTCATGCAAAAAATGAATTTCTATTATATGGCAACCGGCTTTTAAAAAATTTGACTATGGCTTTAGCTAATATATCATTTCATTTCCCTTTACCTACAAGGAAGTAAGAAATAAAATCATGCCTGCTAATGTTTATCTCGATTATCATGAAGTAGATAGAAGAATAAATTTTGTAAGAACAATTTGTTATAGAGAATGAGAGAAAGTCATGTGAACACATCCGATTTTTAGAATAAGGTCCACGCGCGCGTGTGTATGCCTATGGACAGCATAGTTCAAAAGCAAAAAGACCTCTAAAAACCAAACTTGACATTTAAGTTAAGTATCTGCAAAGGTTGGGTCACCAAGCTTTGCAAGAAAAGCCCCCCACTCCAAACTTTTATTTATATAGGAAATTTTTCGCAAATTTTGATTCCCCCTAACGGTCTGGATTAAAATATTGTACATTAAAGACATTTACATGGAAAATAACATAAACATGTTCAATTTTCTAGGAATATCTTCTGGACACCTGTTTATTCTGGATGAATTTCGCTGAATTTTGCACAATTGATAAACCGTAAGAGATAGAAAATTCTTAGTGCCCTAAATATGTAGATCACATAAAAACACACAAGTTAAGTCGTATACGTTATTTTTGTAGAGCTGACCGTTTCTGAGATATTCGCTGTTATTGGTTTTAGCTTTTCTCATACGGCAAATTGTCCATACAAATTAAGGAACTTCAGTCTCATAGCAACCAGGTTTGACTGTCACTTTAAACTATGGTATTCCCTTTTTCCCCTGCCACTTACAAGGAAGCAAGTGATAAGTTCATTTCTGCTAATTATATCTCGATTTTAGTATGAAGTGGATCGAAAAATAAGTTTTTTTTAACAATAACTTGTTACAGATATAGAGAAAGTCATGTAAATGGAACATATCAGGGTTTGTAATTTTTAAAACTGAATTCAGGGGACCTCCAAATATGCACTTTCTGCGAAATGTTTTCTCTATATTAAATGTTCGGTACGGATCGTCTCCTTAGCGCGGTGGTAGCGCAGCTGCTCATCAAGCGGGAGACCTGGGTTCGATCCCAAGTACCGGCGTGGCGATTTTTCCCTCGCTGGGAGACCTGGCCCGGAGTGCACTCAGTCTCGTAAAGGTCCCTGGGAGGGCCAATTGAGGAGTTATTTGATGGAGAAGTAGCGGCTCCAGGTAATGAGAACCGCATTAACCGGCTGGGGGGGCTCGAGGCGCTGAACACGTCTCACCCTTCAATTCTGCACCCCATCTGTAATGGACCGAGATGGGGGACGCAGCGGCCGGGCGGTAGACCAAGGTTCCCCGTTAGCTGTCGTGCCATGTTCGGTACACGGAAAGAGAATTTTGTTCACATATATAACTTCAGAAATACACATACACACACACACATATACATAAAATATTAAACACAAATTTTGGCTCACACTCTCTCTCTCACTTTATCTCTCTCCTGGAATAGTTTTCCTCTTTGCTTTTCTTCTTAACAAGCAGAAAAGGATAACAGTAGATACATTCCTAGAAAAAGAAGACGAAAGGAAAAGCCGTATAAAGGAAATGGCTATCATTTCCCAGAAAGGAGTCTTCTTAACAGCGAAAAGGAAAGCTTTCTCTGCTTGGAATAGGAAAAGAAGCATTCAAAGTACAGGATAGCTTCTGTTCGTCTTGGGATAATGTAGCTTACAACTTCAAGCCGGGGAACGAACCACAGTCCTTCAAAGCTCTCTATTTCGAAGAAACATAAAGAGCATTATAGGGATTATTAGAGGCAAAGGAGCGTTACGTTATAAAGCCCGTCTGCATATAGGCTATCTGGAATTTAATCCACGAGAAATCCTTAAAAAAAAATATATATGAGGTGTTCCTTTCACGTGACTTTCTCTACCTCTCTGCAACAAATTATTGTTAAAAAGCTTATACTTCTATTTCCTTCATGCTAATCGAGAAAAAAAATAGCAGAAATAATCTTATTACTTGCTTCCTTGTAAGTGGAAGGGAAATAAGAGTACCATAGGTTAAAAGCTGGTTGCTATGTGACTGAAATTCCTTTTGTTTGTAGGACAGGAGTTGAGAAATTCTTGTATGAGAAAAGTGTAAGTTTTTTTAAAGCTGAAACCAATAACAAGGAATATCTCCAAAACGATCAACTCCACGAAAAAAACTTATATGTCTTAAATTGTGTTTTATCGTGATCTACATTTTTTGTGAGATAAGTTTTTGTCCATCTCTTAGGTTTACAAGTTATACAAAATCCAACAAAATTCATCCAGAGTAAAGAGGCTTTCAGAGTCTATACCCAAAAAATTCAAGATATACATTATATTTGTCGTATAAATAAGCTTTGATGTGCGGTATTTTAACAAAAATCGTTAGTCAGTTTCGAGAAAGCAAAAACTTTCGAAAATGTTTCAATATAAAGGGTAGTTTGGGGTGGGGGATTTACTTCAAAATCTTCGTGTTGTATCTTTGAAAGATACTAAACTTATATACCAAGTTTGACATTTAGCCGACTTTTCGTTTTTGAGTTATCATGTTCACAGTCACACGAACACACTGACACTCGGACCCGCGGAAACACAAACACACACAGAACCTTTTTCTGAAAATGTTTTTTTTTTATTCAGAGTATCCTAAAAAGTCTATTTCCGTTGAAATCTCGATATTGATTTTGGGTGGAATTCAATATTCTCTCTATACACTATGTACGTAGTACATGTAGAGAAAGTAAAAATTGGAATTTAAAATCGGATGTATTAAGCTCACATTACCCTGTATACTTATCTTTTGCTTTACATTGAGGTAAACCGTTACAGAATTAACTGTTACACATTTCGTTATAGAGAATAGCGTTAGTCAAGTGTTTAACAACTGAACGTTATATTCTGACCTTTAGGTAGGTACTCTTCACATGCAAGCAATCTCGAGAAACAACTGAATATCGACTGAAACGAATGACAAAGTACTGAACAATTCGAACCATTAATATATGTCACAGAAATGGCTAATGCCCCAAAAATTTTGTTTCTAAAATATCTTATGCTAATTTATACCAGTTATTAACAATAGTAATATTTTGCCATGCAACAAAATTATAGTTTGTATGGTTAAGTATTAATTTTTATTGTCTAAATGTATTGTTTTAATAAAATTGAGCTAGGTGCTGTACGCTTACAATTACTTACATACAAAAATTCAGTTTTAGAACAAATGAGCTTATGTGTGGATCTGTCATATTGTTTTATATTAGTCTCCATTTAATGTAGAATAATTATTACTGTTTATAGTCAGAAAACTGGTCAAAATATGAGTTGTTGTACTTTAAAAAGCTATGATATGCTCTATTCATATGAATTTCTCTATGTATTCTGCAGCATATTATTTTGATAAAAGTTATACTTTTATTTACATGATACTGAGACAAAACATTAGCACAAATACTCTTACAGTACTATTTGCTTCCTGTTAAGTAGAGGGAAATAAGGGAACACACTAGGCTAAAGCAATAATCAAGTCGCTACAAATTAAATTCTGTTTTCTTTTCAATGATCAGAAGAAAAACAAAAGAAATATGAAGCACATGAGAGAAAAAATAACATTTGTTTTAAAATTGAAACCAATAATAGCGAATATCTCTGGAATGGTTAGCTCTATGAAAAAATCTGTATATGACTGGATTGTGTTTTAGCGGAATGTACATTTTTACTTTCTCTATACTCACTGTGTACATAGTGTATAGAGAAGGTATTGCACTCCACCAAAAAGTTCGATACCGAGATTTCACCGGAAATATATGTTTTAGGGTCACCTGTATCCAAAAAAAAAGTATTTTCAGAAAAAGGTCCGTGTGTGTGTCCGTGTGTCTGTGAACACGATAATTCAAAAATAAAAAGTCGGTAAAATACCAAACTTGGTATTTAAGTTTAGTATCTTCCAGGGATGCAACACGAAGATTTTGAGAAAAATCCCCCCACCCCAAACTACCCTTTACATGGAACTTATTTCAAAAATTTTGATTTTCTAAAAAATGGCTCTAACGATTTTGATTAAAATATCGTATATTAAAATTATTTACCTGACAAATAAAATGCATATTTTGAATTTTCTGGGAATAGCTCCTGAAGACTACTTTATTCTGGATGAATTTTTCATAGCTATTAAACCGTAAGAGATGGATAAAAACTTAACCCACAAAAAATGTAGAGCACCTTAAAACACACAATTTATATTATATACATTTTTTTCGTGGAGTTGATCGTTTTTCAGATATTCCTTTTTCTTGGTTTCAGCTTTGAAAAACATACTTTTCTCATACAGGAATTTGTCAACTGCTGTCCATACAAACAAAGGAACATCAATCACATAGTAACCAGGTTTTGGCTTTCACTTTAACCTATGAGACTCCCTTATCTCGCTTCTACTTGCAATAAAGCAAGAAATAAGACTATTTCTGCTATTTTTTCTCGGTTATCATGAAATAAATAAAAGATAAGCTTATTAACAATAATAATTTACAGAGCTATAGAGAAAGTCATGTAAATGGAACAAATCAGATTTTTATGCAATAAGTTTACCTGTCATGCACAGGACTTGAGGAGATATCCCCAAAAAACTCGGGATATATATTCACATAATTTTAATTAAATTGTTATAGACATTTTTTAAGAATCAAAAATGTAGAAAAGTGTTGCTGTACATGATTGTTTGAGGTGGGAAATTTTTCTGAAAATCTTCGTGTTGCATCCTTGAAATATACTAGTTTTCTTAATTAATTGACTTTTCATTTTTGAGTTACATGTCACCACACACACAAAAGGCCGCGCCGTAGCCGAGTGACTAGACCACTTGCCTCTCACCTAGGTGGTCAAAAGTGAGATTTGAGGTAGACAAAGTGGCGCAGGGGCGGGTTTTCTCCGGGTTCTGCACCATCATATTTCACCGGTGTTCCATCTTCATTCCATGCATCATCGATTTCATCACCTGCGGTGCCTCAGTAGTAAAAGCAGGCGTGAAACACCATAAAATAAAAAATGCATATACCATGTCGCACCTTTAAACAAAAAGGATTCTTTTTGAATTCAGGGGGCCTCAAAACATGTATATCCGGTGAAATATCAGTATAGATTTTTTGTCTATTTCTGTACTATGTAGGTACTAAATAGAGAATGTAAAAATCTGATGTGTTACAGTCACGTGAATTTCTCTACATATCTGTAACAAATTATTGTTATTCTTCTATCTACATCATGCTAATCGAGATAGACATTAGTATACATTTTCTGAATTCCTTGTAAGTAGAAGAAAAATAAGGGAATACAAAGGGCTAAAACAAATGTCAGATCTTTTAAAATCCGGTTGCCATGTGGAACAAATTCCGTTTCTATGCAGGGCCGGGAGTTTGCAACTGATCACACGAGAAAAGTTAAAGTATTCTAAAATAAAAAAAAAATAACGAGAAATATCTCAGAAATGGCCAATTCCACGAAAAAAACGTTGATATAAATTGTTTGTTTTAACATGATCTACATTTTTTGTGTAGTAAGTTTTTATCTTTCTTCCTCATGGTTTACCAGTTACGCACAATTCATAAGAATTCATTCAGAATAAAGAGATATTTAGTGGCTTTTCCCAGAAAATTTAAGATATACATTTTATTTGCCATATAAATTGCTTTAATATTCCGTATTTTTATCAAAAGTGTTAGAGCCATTTTTGAGAAAAACAACATTTTCGAAATGTTTTCCATGTAAAGGGTAGTATGGGGTGGGAGGATTTTTCTCAAAATCTTCTTGTTGCATCCCTGGAAGATAGTAAACTTAAATAACAAGTTTGGTATTTTACCAACGTTTCATTTTTGAGTTATTGTGTTCACAGACACACACACGGATCTTTTTCTACAAATGCTTTTGGATACAGGGGACCCTGAAACATATATTTCCGGTGAAATCTCGGTATCGAATTTTTGGGTGCAATGCTATAGCTTCTCTATACGTACTATGTACAATCTTAAAAATCGGTTCATCTACACCTAACACATATGTAATTGATGAATCTATTCTCGCCAGGTTAGGTCTTTATGCAACAATGAATGTGTCCCCATTAATGAGACATAGTACTGAGCTCTTCAGATGTTTGTGGCTGCTCTGCTGGGTGGTCACAGCATCCCAAGATCCGGGATATGCGCTCTGCCTCTTGCTTGTTGTTTTATGGAATTACTTTGAATTATTATCTTGGCACAAGTTGTTACGCACACGAAACAAAAGCCGGCTGGCTAATTAAAGCTTGCCAAGATTCATCTCGGAACATATGTTGATGGCCTCTGCGGGCTGGGTTTCATTTTCTAATTTGCATTTGAATTTAATGAACTTTTCTTCGTTACGAAATACACACACACTCCAGCCTCAATAAGAATCCACTGGAATTAAATCCTTGCTCCAGATCAGCTGATTCTACACTCTACTTGCTACGGAAATAGTTTCTTTCTTACTGTCTTTCATTAAACAGAATACTCAAAATAACAAAAACCTAATGTATTGCACTCACATGACTTTCTCCAGTGAAGTGATACAACCCGACAGATAAATAAGAGTAACTTAATAATAAAATATGGAATGAAACGAAAGAAATATAACAAATTAAATAAAAGGGAAAAGTAACTTAAATAAACAGAGGGAATTTAAGGAATAAATAAAGTAATAGATTGAATGCAATAACGAATAAAAACAGGATCAAAACTACTTCAATAAACTAACTATGTTAAAGGGGAAACGGACAATCGAAATAAAATTGCTAAGTACGAAAGATCATTAGTTCAGCAAGAGGAAGGCAAGACATGTCATTAGGGAACAATAGAAACTGGTATTTCAAAACCTAGAAGTTCAGAGGTTCAGACAATAAGGAGAAATACTCAGACGAAATTCACGCTCCACCAAACACAGAATGTGTAATCAAGCGCGGTTAAATGTTAATAGCCGTAAGAACATAGCGTGGCGTCTAAAATTGTGAGACCCAATGAAAACACGACAAAACATAAAAATGCAACATATTCTCAAGCAATAAAATCGGTAAAAGTAACCGAAATAGCAAAAGTCTAAGCACATTCTAGAAAATGGGTGGCGAATAGACTCTTGTCTAGCTGCTGGAGAACCGAAAAAGACGGGTGTTCACATCGTCACTTGAACACCTGACACCGTGTAGTGAACCTGCGTCGCGTTTTTGCTCGTTAACATAACGATAGTTTTCAAGTCCGCGATGTGAAGAATTTGATTCACGTGGGAGGGAAACTAAGCGTGACGGGAAATGTGAAATAGTTAACATTATTTGTGAACGGTTTTGGTGAGGCTCAGTCCTGAAGCAAATTCTTGGAATTTGGACTTATGAAATATCAAGTGCGGGACTGTAAAGGGCCCCCAGGAACAAGTGACAGAATTTCATTAAGGTTCCTCCCCGCAAACCCTAAGATCATCATACCATTTCCTAAGCTAGCCCACAACCCAATTTCCTTCTCCCCCTCCAAAGCCACAAACAAAATCCGCCACACCAGCTACCCTACAAACAAGTGTCTTACAACAGGTTATTACTTTCTCCATACGCACTATGTACATAGTGTATAGAGAAAGTATTGCACTCCACCAAAAATTTCGATACCGAGATTTCACCAGAAATATATGTTTTAGGATCCCCAAAATCCAAAAAAAGCATTTTCACAAAAAGGTCCGTGTGTGTGTGTGTGTGTGTGTGTGTGTGTGTGTGTGTGTGTGTGTGTGTGTGTGTGTGTGTGTGTGTCCGTGTGTCTGTGAACACGATAACTCAAAAACGAAAAGTTGGTAAAATACCAAACTTGGTATTTCAGTTTAGTATCTTCCAGGGACGCGACAAGAAGATTTTGAGAAAATTCCCCCCACCCCCAACTACCCTTTACATGGAACTTTTTTCGAAAATTTTGATTTTCTCAAAAATGCCTCTAACGATTTTGATTAAAATTTCGGATATTAAACATATTTACCTGACAAATGAAATGTATATCTTAAATTTTCTGGCAATAGCCTCTGAAGAGTAGTTTATTCTGGATGAATTTTACTAAATTTTGAATAAGTGCTAAACCGTAAGAGATGGACAAAAACTTACTGCACAAAAACTGTAGAGCACATTAAAATACACAATTTATGTTATATAAATTTTTTTCGTGGAGTTCGTCGTTTTTGTGACATTCCTTATTTTTGGTTTCTGTATACTTTTCTCATACTGGAGCTTGTCAACTCCTATCCATATAAACAAAGGAACTTCATTGACATAGCAACCAGCTTTTGACTATCACTTTAACCTACGGTTGTCCCTTATTTCGCTTCTACTTACAAGGACGCGAGAAATAAGACTTTTTCTGCTATTTTTTTTTATCTGATTAGCATAAAGTAAATAGAATTATAAGCCTTTTAAGAATTATTTGTTGCAGGGATATGGAGAAAGTCATGTGAATGGTACACATAAGATTTTTTTTGTTTCCACACCATGCTAACCGAGAAAAGCAGTAGTAGAATGTTCAAATGCTTTAAAAAACTGTCACTATGCATTGGAATTGAAATGAGCTTCTTTGGTTGGTCAGAAGTAAAACAAAAGAAACACTGGTGACTTTCTGTTTGAAAAATATATAAGTATTTTAAAATTGAAACCAATAATAAGGAAAATTTCGGAGACCTCCACAACAAAAATGTAAAGGACATAAGTTGTATGTTTTGACGGGATCTACATATTTTGTAGTAATTTTAGTCTCTCTTACAGTTTACCAGTTATGCAAAAGTCATTCAGAATGAAGAAGGCTTCAGCAGCTATTGCCAGGAAATTCGATATATACACACACATATATATATATATATATATATATATATATATATATATATATATATATATCAGAATCGTTATAGCTATTTTTGCGAACATCAAATTATTCTATTTCTTCCAAGTAAAGGGTAGTTTGGGGTGGGGGAATTTGCTTGAAAATCGTCATTTTTCATCCTTGGGAGATTTAAATACGAAGGTTGGTGTTTAAGGGACTTTTATTTATGAGTTATGCTGTCCAAAGACACACACACACACATACTGACCGTTTTTGTAAATAGTTGTTTGTTTGTTTTTTTTTGGTTATTTGGTGGGGGGGGGATTCATGGGATCTCAAAACATATTTTCGGTGAAATCTCGGTATCGAATTTTTAGGTAGAGCACAATACATTTTATATCCACTGTGTACATTGTACATATGCCCTGCGCTCCAGTCAGTTGATTTCTCTGCGTATTCTACAAAATGAATTCTTGAAAAAGTCTATACTTCTATCCACTCTATCGTAACCAAGATTAACAATAGCTTTATTATACATTTTCTTGTAGGTACAAGAGAATACACTACTGTAAAACGATAGTCCTTTCCCTTAAAATCTGGTTGGTAAGTGATGAAATTGAAAGTCGTTTATCTTTGCATGGTCAGAATTTAAAAAAGGAAAATGAATGACAATTTCCCATTTGAGAAAGGTATAAACATTGGTGAATTTAAACTCTATCCAGGAATATCTTGGAAATGGTCAACAAAAATATAAATTTGACGTAAATATGTTTTGACGAGATCTAAATTTTTTGTCTCCCCGCTAACACTCTCTCTATCACTAAAGTTTACCACTTATGCAAGTCAACCACGATGAAGAGCACCTCAGAGGCTATTCCCATATACTTCAAGATATACATTTTATTTGTCATGTAAATATATTTAACATGCAGTATTTTAATCATAATCGTTAGAGCCATTTTTGTGAAAATCAAAAGCTTCAAAAATATACGTGTAAAAGGTAGTTTGGGGTGAGAGGATTTTTTTAATCTTCGTGTCGCATCTGTGAAAGTATTGAGCTTATACACCTAATTCGGTATTTTACCAATTTTACGTTTCTGAATTATGCTGTTAAGAAACATTGACACACAGACCGTTTTCTAAAATATGTTCTACTTTCTCTATTTAGCTGTACATAGGTAGGTAGAGAACGTACTGTATTTCGCCCAAAAATGCAATACGATATTTAACCAGAAATACTAATTTTCCCTGAACTCAAAAGGCATTTTTAGAAACAGAGCCGTGCATGTGTGTGTGTCAGTGAGTCTGTGACACAATAAGTCAAAAACGAAAAGTTTGTTAAATACTAAAGTTGATATGTAAGTTCAGTATCTACCAAGGCCACGACACGAAGATTTTAAGGAAATCCCTCGCCTCAAACTACCTTTTACATGGAAAAAATGTTTTAAAATTTTGATTTTCTCAAAAATGTCTCTAACGATTCTGAATAAAATACCATATGTTTAAGATACTTTCGTACAAACCAAATGTTTATACTAAATTTTTGGGAGTAGCGTTTGAAGGACTCCTCATTTTGGACGACTTTTGTGTAACTTGTACACCATAAGACAGGGACAAAAACTTACTTCATAAAAAATAAAGATATGGTTAAAACAAGCAACGAACATCATATATACATATATGTGTAGAATAAACCATTTCCAAGATATTCCTTGTTAGTGGTTTAAATCTTTTTTTTAACTTTAACGTCCTTTAACCTGGTTGGTCATATCGGACGATGAATGCAATTGGTGAAATGATGTTCAAATGATCTTGGGGTCCATGGAGCTTAAAGTTACTCGGCACTCGTCTTCT
The DNA here is from genome assembly GCA_030762935.1 of Hymenopus coronatus. NCBI lineage: Eukaryota > Metazoa > Arthropoda > Insecta > Mantodea > Hymenopodidae > Hymenopus > Hymenopus coronatus. The sequence goes on from CM060898.1 coordinate 126,199,338, forward strand.
CAGGATAAGGGAAAACCCTTAAAAAAACCCTTAATCGGGTAACTCGTCCTAAGCGAAATTCGAACTCACGACCTTTTGAATGTGAGGTAGACACACTACCTAATTTTATGTATGCAAAACAGACCGAACCTCAATTGTTTCGCATTGTGACCAACTTTTAAAATATTTTACTGTCGCTTTAGCCTAATATATTTCCATATTTACCTTCTACTTACAAGGAAGCAAATAATAGGACCAATTCTAATGGGTTTTTTTAGATTAGCATAACATAGATAAAAGAATAAACTTTTGTAAGAAAACATTTGTTTGTGGAAAAGCTAGAGAAAGTTATGAGAATGGAACAAATAATATTTTTGCTGTAGTTTTTGTCGATTGAAGGTGCAACTTTGGGTCATGGTATTAAATATCCAATCCGGTAATTACCTTGGTGACATGACTTTCTCTAGCTGTTAAACAACTTTGCTTATAAAAGATTGTTCTTTAACCACGTGTTAATCAAGGTAAAAATAGCAGAAATTGTCTTATTACTTGCTTCCTTTACCTAGGGGAGTACACTGGGCTAAAACGATAGTCAAATCTTTAAAAGCTGACCCTATGTAAAATTATTGATGTTCTATTCGCTTTGCATGGTCTTCAATAAAAACAAGCGAGATGAAACGAAGCGTTATCTTTTGAGAAAATATTAAGTAGTTTAAAATTGAAACTAATAACAAAGAATATCTCTGCAACGGTAGACTCTAATTTTAAAGTTATAAATATTATTGTTTTAACGAGATCTACATTTTTGTGCATCAAGTTCTTTTTTATACCTTACGGTTTAACCGTTATGCAAAATTTCTCCAGAATAAAGAGATATTCAGAGGTTATTACCAGAAAATTCAAAATATACATTTTGGTTTTTGTAAATATCTTTATTATACGGTATTTTAATAAAAATCGTTAAAGCCATTTTTGTGAAAATCAAAATTAAGTTTATGGTGGGAAATTTTCTTGAAAATCTTCGTGACGCATCCTTGAAAGATACCAAAATTAAATACCAAATTTGGTATTCAACGGACTTTTCCATTTTAAGCTATGCTGTCCACAGATACACAGACAGACACGCACACACAGACCATTTTCAAAAAATTCTTCTTTTTTTTTTTGGATTCAGGGAGACCCAAAGCTTGCATGTCCGGTGAAATCTCGGTATCGAATTATTGGGTGGAATGCAATACCATATTCATGTACGTACAGAAAGAAAACCAGCAGATTGGTGAGTCCATGGGATTTGAACCCAGGATCTCCCAAATGCCGGCCACAGACGTTACCGCTCGGTAAACAGTTTTTGCTTGTGTGTGTACACATGTGCAGTTTACTGACCATATTTAATTGTGCTATCTTGACTTAACCAGACGTATGAATGAACTCTGGCACCGGAAGGAACATCTACTTCAAACAGCAGCCCGGATAAAACCCGGAGGAGGGAGGCGGCAGCATTTCGATCCGGACCAACATGAAAGATTGAAGGGGACACAGAATGGACATAAAAAGGAAATTGGCCGGACGTAGAGAGCATGGCCTTACTATTCGTTCTGGACGCAGCTGCGATCTGTTTGTGTACCATTATTACTATACAAAAATAGATAAACGAAACGGGGAAAAGCACCCTCAAAAAGAGATCGTGCGGTGTGTTTACTCTTTTCTCTTTTCACGACCTCATCTGGTACAACGCCAAATAAAAGGATGTAGTAAAAGCAAATGAAAAGCTGTCGGTACATAGAGGACCAGTTACAGCACAAAAAAAAAAAACAACTGAAGTGTTAACATTCACATTACTTTCTTTGCCCTCTATGTTCTTTAATGATTAATCCTCAACAAAGCTTATTCTATCTATTAATTGCAATTGAAATGAACATTTGAATAACTAGCTATATTACAGACATAACCAAATGTTTAACCCATTGACATGCAGTTTTCATTGAAAATCTTGGGCCCTGAAATACCATTTTACAAGGTACATAGTGGATAGAGAAGATACTGTGTTCCACCCAAAGATTTCATACTGAGATTTCGCCGGAAATTTTTTATTAGGTCCCATGAGTCCAAGAAAGGCATTTTTACTTTCTCTACACGTACTATGTACATAGTCTTCACATACATGCATTCCACCCAAAAATTTGATACCGAGTTTTCACCGGAAATAGACGTTTTAGGGTTCCTGTGTCCAAAAAAAAAGAAAGCATTTTTTAAAAAAGTTCCTTGTAGGTGTGTGTGTGTGTGTGTGTGTGTGTTCGTGTGTGAGCGTACCGTGGTGTGAACACGATAGCTCAAAAATAAAGAGTCGGTAAAATACCAAACTTGGTATATAAGTATGGTATCTTCCAAGGATGTGACACGAAAATTTTGAGGAAAATCCCCCTACATTAAACTACCCTTTAGATGGAAAAATTTTCGAAAATGTTTATTTTCTTAAAAACAGCTGATAATTTTTATACATTAAAATAACGGATATTAAGGATATTAACACGACAAATAAAACATATATCTTGAATTTTCTGGGTATAGCCTCATATTCTGTATGAATTTTGCTCAATTTTACATTATTAGTAAACCGTAAGAGATACACAAAAACTTACTATACAAAAGATGTAGATCTCGTTGAAACACAAAATTTATGAAATATATTATTTTCGTGAAGTTGAAATTTTTCTAGATATTCAATTTTATTGTTTCAGTTTTAAAGTGCCTATTCAAACTTTTCACACACAGAAATTTGTCAACTTCTGGTAACGTAAAGAAACGGATTTCATCAACATGGCAACCGCTTTTAAAAGATTTCACTATCGCTTTAACCTAGTGTATTCCCTTATTTCCCTTCTATTTGCAAGAAAGCATTTCTGCTAATGGTTTATCTAGATTAGCATAAAGTAAATCAAAAATAGCTTTTTAACAGTAATTTGTTACGGAGGTCTAGAGAAAGTCATATGAATGGAGCACATCATATTTTTAGAAAAATATCTGCGAGAACAGCATAGCTCAAAAACGAAAAGTCTGTAAAAGACCAAACTTGGTATTTAATTTCAGTATCTTTCAGGGATGAGACACGGAACTTTTCAAATAAATTCCCCACCCCCAACTACGCTTTACATGAAACATTTTTTTGAAAATGTGAATTTTTTGAAAAATGGATGTCACGATTTTGATTAAATTACTGTATATTATAAGTATTCAGATTACAAATAAAGTGTATATTTTGAATTTTCTGTGAGTAGCCTCTGAAGAGCTCTTTACTCTGGTGAGTTTTAGGGAATTTGCATAACGGTTAAACCGTAAGGGATAGACAAAAACTAAATATGCAAACATTTTATATCACTTTAAAACAGGTAATGAAATTTACGTCTTTCTAGTAGAATTGCCCGTTTTCGAGATATTCGGTGTTTTTTGTTTCAATTTTAAACTACTTTCCTCAAAAGGGACTATGCAAAGCGAACAGAACCTCAATTGGATATGTAGAGTCGGACTGAAAAATTCAGGCATCATAGCTGGTAGAGCTACCACTCAGAGACCGGGAGATCCGTGGCTCAAATCCCGGCTATGGAGTTAAACTTTTTAGTCTAACTCTACCTATCCAACTCCTGTCGTACACATGGCTCGTGTGAAAAAAAAATCTGATGTGTACCATTCACATGACTTTCTTAATATCCCTGCAACAAATTATTCTTAAAAAGCTTATACTTGTATTTACTTTATGCTAATCAGAAAAAATTAGCAGAAATAGTCTTCTTACTTGCTTCCTTGTAAGTAGAAGCGAAATAAGGCACTACCATAGGTTAAAGTGATAGTCAAAAGCAGGTTGCTATATCAATGAAGTTCCTTTGTTTATATGGATCGGAGTTGACAAGTTCCTGTATGAGAAAAATATGTTTTTCATAGCAGAAACCAAAAGCAAGGAATGTCTCAAAAACGAAGAACTCCACGAAAAATATTTATATAACATAAATTGTGTGTTTAAACGTGCTCTACATTTTCTGTGCAGTAAGTTTTGTCCATCTCTTACGGTTTAGCAGTTATTCAAAATTTCGTAAAATTCATCCAGAATAAACTACTCTTCAGAGGCTATTCCTAGAAAATCCAAGATATACATTTTATTTGTCAGGTAAATATCTTTAATATACGAAATTGTAATCAAAATCGTTAGAGCCATTTTTGAGAAAATCAAAATTTTCAAAAAAAGTTCCATGTAAAGGGTAGTTGGGTGTGGGGGGATTTTCTCAAAATCTTCGTGTCGCATCCCTGGAAGATACTAAACTTAAATACCAAGTTTGGTATTTTACCGACTTTTCGTTTTCGAGTTATGTTCACAGACACACAGAAACACGGACACACACACGCACACTGACCTTTTTCTGGAAATGCTTTTTTTGGATTTAGGGGTCCTAAAACATGTATTTCCGGTGAAATCTCGACATCAAATTTTTGGGTGGAATGCAATACTTCTCTATCCCTATGTACATTGTACATACATACGGGGCTAGAGAAAGTAAAAATAATTAAATCAGAACCTCAATTGTTTCACATAGCGACCAGCTTTTAAACTATTTGATTATCGCTTTAGCTTATCAGTTATTTCCTTTCTACTTACAAAGAAGCAAGTAATAAGACCAATTCTGCTAATGTTTATCTATATTAGCATAACGTAGATAAAATAATAATCTTTAGTAAGAAAATTTTGTTTGTGGAACAGACAGAGAAAATTATGTGTATGGAAGACATCAGATATTTAAGCAAACATTCCTGTGTCAAATATTTGCCTACAACGTAAGTTGTGTGGGATCTTAACTAAAACACTTAGCTGTTGAAGGATTTGTTTCACCTATGAATAAGAGATGTGTTTGAGCTGGAACACTAAATATAGCATTCCTCGCAGAGTTTTAGGTCAATATGACAGCAAACACTAACACTAATGACTAGTGAAGACACTATATAGACACTTCCATCCGCTTCTTTCTCACCATAATCAGATTCTGATAATTTATCAATAAATGTGTTATCAGAGAGCACGTTAAATCCGCAAAAAGCCTGATGTGTTCCATTCACATGACTTTTGTACATCTTTGTAACAAATTATTGTTAATAAGTTTATTCTTCTATATATTTCACGCTAATCGAGACAAACATCATCAAAATTGATCCTGTTGCTTGCTTCCTTTTTAAGCAGAAGGAAAATAAAGTAATACACAGGCTAGATCGACAGTCAATTGTTTTAAAATGCGGTTACTATGGGATTTAAATCCGTTTCTTTACATGGCCAGGAGTTGACAAGCTTCTGAATGAGAAATGTTTAAGTATTTTAAAATAGATAAAGAATATATCGAAAACGGTGAATTCAAAGAAAATATGTAACTGGCGTAGATTGTGTTGTTTAAACGAGATGTATATATATATATATATATATTTTTTTTTTTTTTGCAGTAAGTTTTGGTCTATCTCTTACGGTTTACTAGTTATACAAAATTCAGTAAAATTCATCAAGAATGGACGGATCCTCAGAAACTATTTCCAGAAAATTCAAATATACGTTTTATTTGTGATGAAACTGGCTTTAAAAGCTGGTATTTTAATCAAAATAATTAGCCCCGTTTTTAAATAAAGCATTTTTTAAAATGTTTCAATGTAAAGGATATTTTGTGGGGGAGGGGGGAATTTTCTTGAAAATCTCCATGTGGTATCCTTGGAACATGCCAAACTTAAATACCATGTTTAGTATTAAACGTTCTTTTCGTTCTTGAGCTTTGTAGTCCTATTTCTCTCTCTCTTTCACACACAAAAAACACACATACACACACACGCGCGCACCTTTTTCAAAAAATGCCTTTTTTAGATTCAGAGGGTCCCAAAACATATGTTTCCGGTTGGACTTGGAAGACCAAAACAGAAGATACAGTCAGTCTAATCCGTGATATAACACAAAATTGTTGTGCCTCTGTTGACCAGTGTTAAGCGTTAGAGGGGAGGGCAGATTTATCTCCACCCATTTGTTTGATAGCGGCAAGCAAAGCCTCTATCTATGACGTCACTTTTTATCAGTGGCGGGGGCTTCAGCAACGTTACTGTTTATGGCATGGAAAAATACTAAAAAAAAAATCTGCTGTGTTCCTTTCACATGACTTTCCCTACATCTCTGCAACAAATTATTGTTAAAAAACGTATGCTTCTATTTTCTTCATGCTAATCGAGAAAAAATTAGTAGAAATTGTGTAATCACTTGCTTCCTTGTAAGTAGAAGTGAATTAAGGGAGTAATATAATTTAAAGTGGTAGTCAAATGCTGGTTGCTATGTGACTGAAGTTCCTTTGTTTTTATGGACAGCAGTTGACAGATTCCTGTATACGAAAAGTGTAAGTATTCAAAGCTGAAACCAAAAAACAAAGAATATCTCAAAAACGATGAACTCCACGAAAAAATGTATATAACATAAATTGTGTGTTTTAATGTGCTTTACATTTTTGTGTGGTAAGTTTGTCCAGCTCTTACGGTTTAGCAGTTATTCAAAATTTCGTAAAATTCATCCAGAATAAAGTAGTGTTCAGAGGCTATTCCCAGAAAATTCAACATATATTATTTGTCAGGTAAATATCTTTAATATACGATATTTTAATGAATATCGTTAGAGTTATTTTTGAGAAAATCATAATTTTCGAAAAAATTTCCATGTAAAGGGTAGTTGGTGGTGGAGGGATTTTCTTGAAAGTCTACGTGTTCCATTCTCGAAAGATAACAAACTTAAATACCAAGTTTGGTATTTAACGGTGTTTTCATTTTTGATCTATGCTTTTCACGGACACACAGACACGGACCTTTTTCCAGAAATGCTTTTTTGGGTTCAGGAGGATCCAAAACTTGTATTTCCGGTGAAATCTCGGTATCCAATTTTTGGGTGCATTACAATACCTTCTCTATGCACTATGTACATAGTACGTGTAGAGAAAGAAAAACACCTTTTGAACGCCATTCTTGTTAGTGACTTGGTTGGCACCGTTTACTTGTAACCAGGTCATCAATGTTTGCCGACAGGGATGAACAACAGAGTCTTAAAAGGCAGACCAAATGATCCTGCCCTATCTTCCTTACTACAATATTTGCTTTTTATTTTATTCATTTTCGAAAACACCTGTTCACACTAAATATTGATATATGCTTTCCAGCAAAATTTCGAAATTTGGAAACGGATTTAAATGAATCCCAGAATTTTTTCTGAGAATATTTAATAGTGGTTGAATCTTACAGAGCAATAATTCCATTTGGAGATCATGGGGTGCACCTTAGCATACAAAATTAATTCAAATTCAAGTGCTGTTAATGATTGCATACCTGATAAAAAATGTTTGCCGTAATCAATATGATGGTATTTTTAAAGTGTCGTTTAATATTACATCGGAACCGAAAGAGCAGTGATGCTTACAAATACGACATTTCACAAAAATGTTCTTCCTCCCATTCTTACTGGAATATGTTTGGTTCGCTTGAAACCTGCCATCGTGTCTAGAGTCGAACCCAACTAAACGCCACTGAATGATTAAAGGGAAATGCTTCCTGCCTGGCCATGTACAAAACGAAGGAGGCGGAGTAACACGATAGGTGACACGCAATTAGCTCATAAGAGCAGAGGTTGGGCACCCTAGGGTGGGTTAACATACAAATGGTGTTTAAAAATCCATACTTTTTCCAGGAACTTAAAAAATAAATTAAACAGCTACAGGATTAAAAACACTGACAAGTATTAAATAATTCCAACAACTATTAACGCATACTTTGGAAAGGGCTTATGTCATAAAACAGATTATTTAATAAAGATTACTCTCTCTAGCACCTATGCACAATCTACAAAGTAAACGGAGAAGATCTTATATTCCACCCTAAATTTCAATACCGAGATTTCAGCTGAAATATATGTTTCGATACACCCTGAATAAAAAAAAAACATTTTTAGAAACATGGCCATGTGTGCCTACGTGTGTGGGGGGGGGCATAGTTCTAAAACGTAAGTCTGTTTGACATCAAACTATCTAAGTTCAATATCTTCCATGAATACAACACAAATATGTTCAACATAAAATACCCATACCCTACTACCCTTTATATGGATTTTCTCAAAAATTACTAACGATTTTGATTAAAATGCAATATGTGTAAGATATTTTCATGATAAAAGAAATGTATATCTTAAATTTTCTGTGAATGGGCTCTGAAGACCTCTTTATTCTGGATGACTTGTGTATAACTTTTGTGTAATTCTTTGACTATAAGGGATGCTCAAAAACCAAATTATATCATATACATTTTTTGTTATCCATTGTCGCGATATTCCGAGTTAATGGCTTCAATTTTAATCTAATTAAACGGAACACATCTTGTCTCTCTTTTGTTTACACGTAGTAAGCGAAGAGAATCGAGTGGCTTTTAAAAGATTTCGATGTCGCTTTAACCTAGTGTATACCCTTATTTCCCTTCTTACAAAGAAACAAGTAATAAGACCATTTCTGGCACTCTTTAACTCGATTATCAAGAAGTAGATAGAAAGATATTTTGTAATAATAGTTGTTTGTGGAACAGCAGAAGAATGCCATGTGCATGGAACTCGTCATAGTGTAAAGAGAAGGTATTGTAATGCACCGGAAATACGTTTTGGGTCCCCCTGAATCAAAAAAAAAAAAAAAAAAATTTTGGAAAAAGTTCCGTGTGTGTACGTGTGTGTCTGCGTGAGTGTTGGTATTTAAGTTTGGTATCTTTGGTATCTTCTAAGGATGCGGCACGAAGATTTTCAAGAAAATCCCCCCACTCCAACTACCCTTAACATGGAACTTTTTTCGAAAAGTTTTATTTTCTCAAACATGGCTCTATCGATTTTGATTAAAATATCGTATATTAAAGATATTTACCTGACAAATAAGATGTATATCTTGAATTTTCTGGGAATAGCCTGTGAAGACTACTTTATTCTGGATGAATTTTACGACATTTTGCATAACTGCTAAACCGTAACAAATGGACAAAAATGTACCACACCAAAAATGAAAGGCACATTAAAACACACAATTTATGTTCTATATATTTTTTCGAAGAGTTGATTGTTTTTTAGGTATTCTTTGATTTTGGTTTCAGGTTTAACTAGTGTCCATACAAACAAAGGAATTTCAGTCACCTAGTAACCAGCTTTTGACTTCACTTTAACCTATTATACTCCCATATTTCACTTCTGCTTGCAAGGAAGCAAGTAATGAGACTGTTTCTGCTAATTTTTTCTCGATTAGCATGAAGTAATTAGAAGAATAAGCTTATTAACAATAAGTTTTTATACAGAAGTAGAGAAAGTCATGTGAATGGAACACAGCAGATTTTTTTTTCTTTCTTTTTAAAAAGCTCTATTTTTTATGTACTATGTTTCTGTCTATCACTATGTGTACTTATACGAGAAATATCAGGTGGCATAACTCCCTATATTTGACGTGTGCGGATATCCCTTTGTGCGTGAAAACAGTTGCAGAAATCAACGGGGCTATTTCAAATTAAAACCCGGCAGTGAAGAATGGTGAGAACGATCTTCGTTTTACCTCACGCAATGAGTGCAATCCGCTCACCGTCTTCGCTGTTACCTGCACATGTCAAATATGGACAAGCTGGTGCAACATAATTTTAAATTGTTGCCCAATGAAGTCGTCATTAAAAATTATTAACAGAAAATTTAATATACACATTTTATTTGTCATGCATTTCTGGTGAAACATTAGAAAAACGTAGGAGACGAGTAAGACTTTGTGGAATTTTTAGAGCTTATAAGGGGGAATATGTATTATACAGGGGGAGAAATGGTTACTCGAAAAAAATAAGAAATAGAAAACTGACACAAATTCTTCTTCGCAAAGAGAACAATTCACGACTGGAAAAAAATATCTTAAAAAGAGACTAAAGAAGAGTGACTTATAGTCGGAATAGTAAATATAAATATTGTTATTATAAATATTTTAATATTGCAAATTGTTTCATTATTATTATTATTATTATTATTATTATTATTATTGTAGCATGCTATAATATACTGTCATTCTGAGAGAGTATTGTGTTAATTATATTATACATTATATTACTGAATTGACACGCTGCCATCGGGCCATGCCCTAAGCAGCGAAATAAAGTATCTATATAAATTCTTAACATTTTCATATTACACCTTACCATTCCTCTCCATTCCAAATTAATTTTTTATTAATGGTAAAGCACGACAAAAATGTAGATATCATTAATACAACATACTGCACGACAAATTTTTACGGCATTAATCATTTCCGACATAGTCTTTATAATGGGTTTGAATTGATAAATACTTCATAGCTTTTTCAGCTGCTTAGTAGAGATATTTTCTATTCTCGTGGTGACCCGAAGAGAGCGCAATTTCAAAGTCTTCACAAACAGACTATTTTTAAAACATTTAGTTCTCTTAAACGTACTGAATTTCTCTCCTACCTACAAGAAAATCTATAATAAAAATATGTATTTAAATGATTGTTACCTTCTCTGCCACCAATAGTAATTAAGGAAAGTACTGTATTTCACCCAAAAATTTGACGTCAAGGTTTCACACAAAATGTACAACTTCGAGGTTGCCTGAATTTAAAAAAAATCTGATGTGTTCCATTCGCATGACTTTATCTACATCTCTACAACAAATTATTGTTAAAAAGCTTATTCTTGTATCTACCTCATGCTTCTCGAGATAAACATTAAACAGAAGAACTTGCTGCCCTGTAAGTAGAAGGGAAATAAACGAATAAACTAGGCTAAAGTGATAATCAAATATTTTAAAAGCTGGTTGCCATGAAATTGAAATCCGTTTCTTTCATTGGCCAGGAGGTGACACATTTCTAAAATAGAAATCAATAACAAGGAATATCTCAGAAAAGCAAACTCCACGCAAAAAAAATGTATGTAACATGTATGTAACATAGATCGTGTGTTCTAACGAGCTCTACATTTTTTGTTCAGTAAATTTTTGTTTATGTCTTAGGTTTATCTTATGCAAAACTCCGCAAAATTCATCTAGAATAAAGATATCTTCAGAAGCTACTTCCGAAAATTCAAAATATGCATTTTATTTCTCATGTAAGTATATTTAATACATGAAAAGTTAATCAAAATCGCTTGACAGTTATTTTTGAGAAATCATAATTTTCGAAAATTTTTCCATGTAAAGGGTAGTTGGGGTAGGGGGATTTTCTTAAATATCTTCGAGTTGTGTCCTTGGAAGATATTGCACTTAAATATTAACGGCATTTTCATTTTGTCTCTCTCTCTCTCTCTCTCTCTCTCTCACACACACACAAACACACACACTCTAATAGACAAACACACACACACGCGGAAATGTTTCTAAAAATACTTCTTTTTTTTTTGACTCAGTGGGTCTCAAAGCATATATTTCCTGTGAAATTTCGGTATCGGTTTTTTCGGTAAAATACAATTTCTTCTCTATACACTATGTACAGTAACAATAGATAAAGTTACCCATCTGTGTTTGTTTGTCCTAACAGCATAGCTCAAAATCAGATGTGCTCCATTCACATTATATTCCCTACCAATTCTATAAACTATTCTTACATACTCTTATGCTTCTATTTCATGCTAATCGAGATGAATATTAATAGAAATGGTTTTATAATTTAGGTCCCTGCAAGAAGAAGGTAAATAAGGCTAAAACAATAGTCAAATCTTTCAAAACCTGGTTGCTATGTGATTGACATTGAAATTCGGTTCTCTTTGCATGACTTGGAGGAAAACAAAAGAAAAACTATGACAACTGCGTATTTGAGAAAGGTTTAACTATTTTAAAATTGGAAACAATGACAAAGAATATCTATAAAATGGTTATCTCAATAACACAAGTTCATAGGAACTAAATTGTGTGTTTTCATGAGATCTACATTTTTGTGGAGTAATATTATATCTTATAGTATACCAGCTATGTAAAATTTACCCAGAATGAGCAGGACTTCAAAAGTTACTCCCAGAAATGTAAAGACACATATTTTATTTGGCATGTAAATATAAAAAGTATACAATAGATATTTCAATAAAACTCGTAAGAGATAAAATAAAAATTGTACAAAAATGTTCCCTGTAAAATTTAGTTAGGGGTAGAGGGAATTTCTTGGGAAACATTGTGTTGCATCCTTGGAAAATACTGAACTTAAATACCAAGTTTGGTATGTAACCGATGTGGTTCTCTGTCTCGAACACTTAAATGGCTCTGTTTCTAAAATGCTTTTTTAGGTATCTCAAGACATGTATTTGCCATGAAATTTTGATATCGAATTTTTGGGTGGCATACAATACCTTCTCTATCTATTATGTACATTTTTACAAAACTGAGAGAAATACTGCATAATACGCCTCTGATTTTGGTTGCTCCATCCTGTTTATTAATTGCCACAAAATCAAAATCAAAAGTGAGATAAACACCAATCTTGGTATTTAAGTCGAAGATGCGACACAAAAGTTGTCAATAAAATTCCTTCACCCTTAGCCACCCTATATACATACGTAGTAGCATTTTTCGAAATGTTGTACTTTGAAAATTCGTTGTAACGGTTTTTATTAAAATTCTATTTATTAAGAATATTTATATGGCAAATAAAATACATATATATATATGTTTAATTTTCTAAAAATAGCTCGTAAATCCTACTTTTTCCGGAAGAAATTTTGTACACCTATTGCTGTATAATCGGTACACGTTATGCTATATACGAAAAGGCACTACACAAAAGCTGTATATACATTATTTAAAATATACAATTTATTTCAATCAATGTTAACTTCAGCTATTTCTGATGTATCCGTTATTAATAGTGTAAATTGTTCTATAGTTTTGTCATTCTTTTAAAGCCGTCTCTTTTCTGAGAATTTTAGTTGTTTCTCGCGACTGCATGGAAAGAGCATGGAATTTTAAGGGCAGCATATAACGTCCAGTTCTTAAACATATAGCTATCACTGTTACCCTTTTATCTATAAAGAATTGTTTAATATAACTGTTTTGCAAAGGTTTATCAGAATTAAAATTATCCAGATAGGTAAACAAGCTTTAATAAGAATATTTTTATACCTACTAATAAACGAAAAACACAGAAAATATAACTAAAAAATGAAACTTATATTAAAAAGGTGAATTGAGAAGGCCATGTGAAACTAAAGGAACGTTTTTCAGATAATTTAAAACTTAATTTACTGTTATCCATTACAATTCATATATGACTTTGGTCCTGGTCAGACTGAAAAATTCAGTGCCATAGCCGGGATTGTCATCTCAAAATAATTTGAGATCTCCTTGTGGTTCACCGGGAAACATGCGAGTCAATTGAGAAATTCAATGCTGCGCCGGCATGTTGACATGGTAGCTCAGTGGCAGAGCAACCGGCTTGAGCTCGGGAGATCCGTGGTTGAAATCCCTGCAATGGCGTGAATTTCTCTATCTGACTCTACCTATCCAACTCCTGTCCTTCACACGGCTATGTGTAAAAAAACAGTTATTCCATACGACTTTGGTCCTCTAAACTTAATGTACAACTGTATGACTTATTAGAGCTGTTGGTAAATAATGAGGCATAAATTTCAGGGGAAAATACAATTAAACATTTCAACGATGAAACTCATAAAATCAAGCGTTAGGTTTTTTCTTCTTTTTATACACATGTTTGCGCTGGAATGAACTGTGGAGGTAGAAATAAATGTACTGCAGAGAGCAACTGTCGCGTGTGCTATTGAACAGCTGTTTAAATTCCATTTGAGTGAGCGTAATTAAAATTCCCTTGTGGCAAAAATTTGTGTTATGCGAGAATCAAAGTAGGATCAATAAAGCAGCTAAACACCACCGTGCAATTAATTGTAACAATGAACTGAAGGGAAATATCTGCGTCATTCGCCTTAAGTATTTGTAAAATAAAAGAAACTTCTAATGCGCTATGGCCATTGGTGAAAATCAATTATATGCACGTCTGCGATTATCAGAAGCACGTCTAAAATCATATGTCACAGTGTTGCAACGATTGCCATCAAGGCATGACCACTAGTGTCATGCAAAACACGCATTGTGTTCGTTTTATGATTGTCGAGTGTGGCCACTACCGTGGTTTGCTTCTCATAGGCGAGGCAAGCTACATTTGTTGAACTTGCCGCCTGCTTGCTGTCCCTCTCGCTCCTTTATAATATCTCAGACACAGGTAGAACAGTTTTGACTATAGCAGAAATTGATGGTCAATTTGACGGATTGCCATGCATATTTACTTTGCCTAACACACTTTGTAACAGAAACATGCACACATTACTAGGTTATCACTCACTATACCTCACTACTGGCATTAATAAGGATGTATTCCATACGGAGTCTTCAGATTTATTCAGATTTGCCGCCAGTCGTTTGTCCGCGATGATGTCAATACTAGGCAGCGAGTTTATCACCCATTGCCTCTTGAAGATGACTAGCGATCAAAGAGTAGAAGCCGCCTGCGGTGCCATAAGTAGTTAAAGCGGGCGTTAAACACTACCCAAAAAAAATGAGTAGAAGGGGTGGCTGTCAACAGTTTCAAGGCCATTCTAGTGAAATGGGACTTGTAAAATACATTTCCAATACTTACATTAGAAACATCCGCTTGCGTTCCGTAAATTCGTAACCACAGCATTTATGCTGATAGGTAACTCAAATAATCAGACAGTTATGGTAACGTAGAAGGCTTTAATGGCACGACATCCCCATTATTATAAACTCTTGTACATTCTTTTTACAGCAGTAAACGAAAACTGACCTACACAGAAAAAATCTGGCGTGTTCCAATCACATGACTTTCTCTACATCTCTGCAAAAATGAATGTTAAAAAGCTTATGCTTCTATTTACTTCATGCTAATCGAGAAAACAACCTAGCAGAAGTAGTCTTATTACTTGCTTCCTTGAAAGTAGAAGCGGAATACGGGAGTACCATAGGTTAAAGTGACAGTCAAAAGCTGGTTGCTATATGACTGAAGTTACTTTGTTTGTATGGACAGGAGTTGACAAATTCCTGTATGAGAAAAGTATAAGATTTTCATAGCTTAAACCAAAAACAAGGAATATCTCAAAAACAATCAACTCCACAAAAGATGTATATAACATAAATTGTGTGTTTTAAAGTGCTCTACATTTGTTGTGTGATAAGTTTTTGTCCATTTCTTACGGTTTAGCAGTTATGTAAAATTCTGTAAAATTGATCCAGAATAAAGTAGTCTTTAGAGGCTATTCACAGAAAATTCAAAATATACATTTTATTTGTTAGGTACATTTCTTTAATATACAAATTTTTTATAACAATTGTTAGTCATTTTTTAGAAAATCACAATCTCGGTATCAAATTTTTTGGTGGAGTGCAATACCTTCTCTATACACTATGTACATAGTTCGTATAGAGAAAGGTTCCATGGCAGAGGTAAATGCACAATTTAATGAAAGTATGAAGATAAATGAGCAGTTTGAAGATGCCATTTTGGAATTAAATTCCATTATTGGCAGTGAGAGATTTAAGTCGAAGGAAAAAGCCTTTACCTTATTATCTTCAATACAAAGAATGTATCAACATGTAAATATTGAGAAGGAGAAAGCCATAGCTGAAGCAAATGTA
Organism: Hymenopus coronatus; assembly: GCA_030762935.1. Taxonomy (NCBI): domain Eukaryota; kingdom Metazoa; phylum Arthropoda; class Insecta; order Mantodea; family Hymenopodidae; genus Hymenopus; species Hymenopus coronatus. Next base: position 126,215,020 of record CM060898.1, read on the forward strand.
TTTAAACAACTATATGAAAAGAAATCCCAACAAACACCTGTGAAAACATTTGCCCAAGCAACTGGGACACCCATATTAACAGGAAGAACCCTACAACTACAGAAAACCGTAGAGATGAAGAGCCATACTGTTTTTATATCATCTACATCTAATGCAGACATTAAAGAGTTACAAAAGACCGTAACTCAAAATCTCAAACCAGTACAGGAGAAAATAAAAATACGCAGCCTGAGAACTGCGGGAAAGAATTTGATTGTTGAGGTAGATTGTGCAAAGAGAATTATAGACAGCCAGAGTTTAAAGGACAAAAATCTGAAGGTTGAACTACCAAAAAGACGAAATCCTCTAGTTATATTGTATGATGTACTAGCAGGAACTAAAGAAGAGGAGTTGAAAAATAACATTTATGAACAGAATTTTGTGGGATTAATAACAAAGCAAGAATTTGATGACGGATTTAAACTAAGATTCAAAACTGGTCCCAGAAATCGTGCTACTGTACACCACGTGGCGGAGGTTTCCGCTAAAATAAGAAAACTTATAATCCAAAACAACAGGATTATATTGTCTTCCAAGCAGCGATAGTGAAAGACTTTGTGTCGGTGGCAAGACGTTTAAAATGCTACGATTTTGGGCATGTTTCCAAATTTTGTAATAAAGATAAATTAATTTGTGGAAATTGTGGTGAAGAAGATCATGAGAAAAAAGATTGCATGAAAAATAATCAGTAACCTATTTGTATACCATGCAAGAAAAGGAATAAAACCTGTAAGGGGAAGCAAGATTGCCCCACCTATAAAATGATGTGGGAAAGAGTTGTTTTCAGAACAGACTATGGCGAATAATTCCACGGAGGAGTATAAATGGACGAAACAAAAGAAGAGGAATACTCCTTGTAGAATAAGGCGTAATATGGCAAGAGTAATAGCACATAAACATTGGTTAGAAAAGCAAAAGATAAGGAAGTATATTGCTATTCAGACAAATGAGGAAGAAATATTTAAAATACAAAACTCAGTTGGCGGCCGATTATATAATTAAAAAAGGAAATGAAAAGGTAGATGATACGATAAAACCGGATTTACCACCTAAATTAAGAATCCATAATATAAATCATGAACTAGGGATTGGAAATAAAAAGAAAATTGAAGTTGATTACGACGCAATTACAATGGCGGAATTAAGCACCGAATCAGAAGAAGAAGAAAGAGAAGAACATGAAGAAATAATTACAAAAGCGAACCTAAAGCAGCGTACTAGTGACTTTCTTAATACATTATGGAGAGGAAGAAAACTGTTAAGAATGACCTCGAAACCACAAAACAACACGACCAAAATCGATGAAGGGCGAGTGACGATAGCAGAAGCTGAATCGGATGAGAAGGAGATGAAACATGGAGATGACAATAACACAGCAGCAGAACAGGAGACGATGGCGACCTTGCCCAACACTAAGCAGATATATGAGAACTCTCTTCTCTCTCTTCAGCTAAGCAGACTGGAAAATCAACGAACTTTGCTCGCAGCCTTGAGACATGTAATTCGCAAGCTTCACGCAAATGGCGAAACTATTATTTTTCAAGTACCGGATGCTGCCGACAGAATTGAATTGAAATCACAGAATATAACCACAGAACCAAAAGATTTACGAAATCTATTAGAACTAGCATTTAAGAGACGAAATGACGAATTGGATATTAACGAGGTATATAAACAATTCGTGTTATGTTACGGTAGAATTGTATTTGACCCTAATCTAACTTATCCACACTGTTATGTATAAACCCGGCATGACGGAGCATATTATTCTAAAGTAGCAACAGTTAAAACACATACTAGCCAACCTATAAATCATCATACCACGAGCACCTCGTTTAATAATAAAAAAAAAGTCGTACAGAAACCCAATATTAATAAAACTACCAAAAATTATAGTAAAAATGGTAATATTTTTGCTACAGTTCTTAATCAACTAAGTAATAATACCAAAAACCAGACAAGTGAAAAAGTAAATATAAAACTAAAGCCACCTTTGACATGACATAGAAATAATGATGTACAGCTAATTCGAGTGCTTAAGTTATCTAGAGAACTAACTGAACAAGAACTCAAATCAGGCAGTAAACAGCACACATATGCGAATATGGGATATGTTCTTTATAGAAAGCAAAATGGGAGATTGCGAAGACTATAACGTTATTAAAATTGGGCAAATAAATGCGCAAAGAAGCAGTCTAGTGATGTCACAACTTAAAAAGGTATCAGATTAATGAAATCTAGATATCTTATGCATTCAGGAACCTTATTCGATAAACGGAAAAAATGGCATATGCACCACTTAAGGCAAGAACGATTAGTATTGGAGAAAATCCAATGGCTGGTATTATAATTTTTAACCCAAATCTACAGGTTGTTAACATCGCGCAGTTCAATGATACACACACCAACTGACTAGAAATCACTCATGCAAACGGCAAATTTATTCTGGCAAATTATTACTTTCAATTCAGCCTTCCCATTGAACCATTTATAGATAAAATTAAAAACATTACCAGAACCTATCCAGACTTAGAAATAGTGCATACCTGTAACGCAAACGCAAAATCAAGCTGGTGGTTTAGTAGATATAAAGATGAAAGAGGGGAGAAATTAGAAGAAGCCACTGCGGAATTAAATTTAGTAATAAAAAATGAAGCAAACAATCCACCCACCTATGAAAGCAGAGCAGGAGCGTCATCCAACATCGACATTACTTTTTGGAGCATTAAATCGGAAGCCAAACTGATAGATTGGAAAGTAGGACAAGATTATACCTCTAGTGATCATAGACTGATTTATTTCACTTATTGTATTGGAAATCAATGGAGGCAGTATAATAAAAGAGGAAGATTGCTATATAATTATAAACAAGCAAACTGGCATGACATGAGAAGTAAATTTGAAGTTAAATGCCCCACGTACATTGGAAAATCTGTGGATAAAGAGGCTTATAAATTAACCAACGCAATAAAAACGGTTATTTCAGAAACGGTACCAAAAACCAATCCTAAGAAGTATTTTGACAATGTTTGGACTGACACTATACAGAAAGCTCGAAGACAAATGCGAAAACTACGTAGAATATATCAAAAATCCATAATAGCTACACAAAGAGAAATAAATCTAAGGAACTATCGAGAAGCTAAAGAGACATTTAACAATTATTTAGAAGAAACGAGGCAACATTCTTGGAAGAATTTTGTTGAAAATAAATTAGACAAGAACATTTGGGGAATGCCGTATAAGATTATAATGGACAAAGTGAAGAAACCTGACAACATTATATAAAGGAGACGGTAACTTGACCACTGACTGGAAGGAGTCAGCAAAGGCTTTGTTAGAGAAATTACTTCCAGATGACGACCATGTGTCAGATGATAACACACACACACTCAAACGAATAACCATGAATCTTCCATATCCAAATACAAGGGTGATATATCCTTTAGATATAACAGAAATCAAGTTGACAATCAAAAGGCTGAAGAGTAAAAAAGCTGCCGGACCTGACGGAATCATAAATGAAATTTTGATTAATTTGGAGGAAATAAGTTCACCTTTTTTACATAAATTGTTTAATGAGTGCATATGGAAAGGCCAATTTCCAAATTGCTGGAAGGAAGCAAAAGTAATTATATTAAAAAAGGAATGCCGATAAAGACCCAAAGTATCCCAAATCCTACTGACCCATTTGTCTGTTAAACGTAATTGGCAAACTTTTTGAAGAGTTACTTTGTAAGAGAATAAAAGAATTTCGACTAATGGTTGGAATGAATGATAAACACTTTGGATTCAGAAAAGGTTTATCTGCCGAAGACGCGATAAATTTAGCATTGGCAACAGTCAAAAACTCACAAGCTAAATATATTATAGGAATTTTAATTGATATTTCCGGTGCATTTGACAATTTGTGGTGGCCATACCTCTTTGAGAGATTACGTCAAAAAGATTAGCCAAAATGTCTCTATGAAATATTACGTGATCATTGTAACAATAGAAAGGTTTTTATGGAAGGTGTAAATGGCATAGTATATAAAATAAGTACCAAGGGATGTCCACAGGGATCGGTGTTAGGACCATTGTTTTGGGACATTGTATTGGAGACCTTATTAGACGACTTGAATGAGGATGTAAACATCACAAAAACTATCGCATATGCCGACGATCTTTTAATCATTATTGAGGGTAAAAACAGGAACGATTTGGAAAATAAAGCAAATAATCTAACACAGAAACTAAGCAATTGGTGCGCAAAATCAAAACTACAAATATCACCGAATAAATCAAATTATATGCTTTTGAGGGGTAGTTTAAAAAGTAATCCAAGCATAAATAATAATAATAATAATAATAATAACAATAATAATAATAATAATAATCAAATTATAAGAGGACAAAAGGAGGCCAAATACCTCGGAATATATTTAGATGAGAAATTAAACTTTAGGAAACACACAGAGTATATAAGAAATAAATCCGAAACCGTGATGATGAAATTGGCTCGAATTATGCAATCAAATTTTAAAATACCGTTAACCACAATCTCAACATATCATAACAGTATTTTCGTATCCATTATAGCACATGGCGCTAGTGTTTGGGCCACTCGGATGCAGGACGTTCAGTTAAGGAGCTTTCTAAGGAGAACTCAAAGAAAAATCTTGCTACGATTTACTGGAGCAGTTAAAACCACTCCGACTATGGCCCTCCTACTTACGACAGGAATTTGGCCAATAGACCTTTTAATTAAACTTAAGGGAGCAAAATTTTGGTTGAAGAAGAATGAATTTGGAATGGTAACACAAATAATTGGAAGAAGATGTGAAAATGTAGCTGAAATTAAGAGGTTTTTGAAAATAAGCTGGCAACAAGAATGGGACATAACGGAAGCGGGAAGGAGAGTACATCATTTATTTAATGATATCAACGAAAGACTTAGACTTAAACATATTCAGCCTACTAGAGGACTAATCCATTACATCACCGGACATGGACCTTACAAAACATATTGGAAAAAGATTAATAAAACCTTAAACGATAATTGTGCTATTTGTAACAAACAAGATACACCCGAACATGTACTGTTTGAATGTCCGCGATATAGTGAACAAATAACTCAATTACGAACTGAACTAACTGGGCACAAAATAGCGGACATATTAAGAAATGAAGACTTATATATCCACCTAGAGAAGTTAGCGAATATAATTAGTAAAATTTCCTGGGAAGAGAGAATTGAACAAGTGGAAATACCAACCCGTGCACTAGCCAGAGACGAATTAAGAAGATCCGATAGAATTCGAAATTAGTAAACCTAAACTTATAACTGACACTCGGATAAAAACTTAAACACAGAAATATAAGCAAATACTATTGCAACTTAAATAACTATGAACCCAAGGGAGGAAGTTTATAGGAAGAAGAGGAAGAATAAATAATGCAAACTAATTCTAAATTGAGACTGGAGACTAATGGAAGATGGAGAGCCGAGCATAGTAGAAGGAGGCGAAGAAGAAGGAACCGGTGTAGACCAGAGTGATAAGAGGGATGCAGAGGGCGTGTGAGAGCAGGAATGGTGGATTATGGGCTTCTGGCGGTGGACAGTACGAGGCAAGAGGAGATGACGTTGAGGAGGAAGTGTTAGTGAAGTGCTAAATAGTGTTAAAAAGTTAAATACAGTGAGTTTAGTGTAATGATGATGTAAAAGATTAGGTATAATTAGTAACAGATATTAGCCAAAGGAAGTAAAAGACAATTTACTATAGTTTACTGCAATGTAAAGAAATTATTGCATAATATAATTATTTAGTTCCGCTGGTAACCAGTGCATATTCTGCTGGATACCAGTAGTATAGGATTAGCTTTTTATTTATCTTAATAATCTAGAGCATAGTTTTAAGGGTAAATAGCTGGTTACCAGTTATTTGGTTACTGGTTTCCAGTAATTAATAACAGATGGTTTAGTGTTAGTGAAAGTTGATTTCTGTTTGGAATTTATTTTATTTCAGTCTATATCAATTTGTTTTGTTTTAAATTAAATGTTGAGTTATTAGTAGTACATAAGTATTATCTGTAAAATAATGATTTATATTAATAATTTAAAAGTGGGAAATAAATTATAAAGTTTGCAATACACGTCCTGGTATAGGGAACAAGATGCCAGGATGTTGTATTACAGATTTTATTTTATTTTATTTATTTATTTTAGTTCGTATAGAGAAAGTAAAAAGTTGCCACACTTAAACACTGATGTGTTCCATTCACATGGTTTTCTATAGCTATTCCTCAATCAAACCTTCCTTACCAAACATTACTACTTTTCCTATGGCATGATACTCAAGATAAACATTGCCATAATGATTGAACTTATTACTTGCTTCCTTGTAAGTAGAAGCGAAATAAGGGAGTACCATAGGTTAAGGTGATAATTAAAACATGTTTGCTATGTGGCTAAAGTTCCTTTGTTTGTATGGACAGGATTTTACAAATTCCTGTATGAAAAAGGTACAAGTTTTTCAAATCTGAAACCAAAAACAAGCAATATCAACAAAACGATCAACTTCACGAAAAAATGTATATCACAGAATTTGTGTATTTTAGCGTGCTCTACATTTTTTGTGTAGTAAGTTTTCCTCTATTTCTTACGGTTTAGCATTTATGCAAAATTTCGTAAAATTTATCTAGAATAAAGTGGTCTTAAGAGGCTATTCCCAGAATATTCAAGATATACATTTTATTTGCCATATAAGTATATTTTATATACGGTATTTTAGTCAAAATCGTTAGAGCCATTTTTAAGAAAACCAAAATTTTCGAAAAAGGTTCCATGTAAAGGGTAATCTGGGGCGGAGGGATTTTTCTCAAAATCTACGTGTCGCATCCCTGGAAGATAGTAAACTTAAATACCAAGTTTGGTATTTTACTGACTTTTGTTGACTTTTTGAGTTATCGTGTTCACAGATACACGAACCTTTTTCTGAAATTTTTATTTGGATACAGGGGACCCTAAAACAAATATTTCCTGTGAAATCTCGGTATGGAATTTTTGGGTGGAGTGCAATACCTTCTCTATACTCCATGTGCATAGTACGTGTAGAAAAAGTAAAAGCATAATAAGTTGTGTTCAAGTCTAAAATTGAAACCTAAATTTCGACTGCAAGGTGGTATTTGTGTACTGTTAAGACGCAGAATAATCATTATTCATCACTTTCGCGGTTACGCGCCCCTAAGTAGTGTAATTTTTATAAATACGTCATTATAAGGCAACGCTAGTACCCAGAATAATGACTATTTTCTTCAGGAATATTCCACGGAATTTTAATGCATTATAATAGTATATAATTCTATATACCTATTATGTTGGAACATAATTGCTTTATTTGTCGTAAAGTCTTGTTTCTGAATTTATATATCTTATTACTGTAGTGGCGATTTATCTGTGCAAATATTACATTTAAGATACTGCAACAAACAACTAAATAAGTATATATAACTTATTTATTTTATATATTTATTTTCTCACAATAAAATAAATGGTTATAAATACCTGCACACTCGGCAGTTTCCGTCGAAGCTCTGCTTGGTACTTCGAAAGGTGACAGCAAAAGAAAAACAAATCCCAATACGCGATCACGATTCTTCAAATCTGCGATTCTTTTTTAACGACGATTCATTCTTTTCGAGTCATGCGAATCTGTTTGAACGACGATTCATGTTGAGACTAGCACGATTCTCGGTTTTTTGAACGATTCTTTCTTGTAGTCGTTCATATGAACGATTCGTTCATGAATCGTCCCATGTATACCGCAAACCTCACATTCCCGTCAGCACGTGGTTAAATTCTAACAAGAATGGGAACACGTCTAACATACCGTCAGGCTACCCTGAGCCTGCAACTGCTCGTCGTGTTGAGAGGACATTCAGTTTCCAGGCATCAGAGAGTTAACAACTCTGCAGTGGCACGGTGGCGTGACTCAGTTCTACCTTGACACCAGTGTTCTTTATTAAGCACCTGTTCCCCTGATCCTGCCTTAGTTGACGATCCCGTTCTGCATTTGAGGTTTTAAAGTAACACCTGATTGCGTATCTTGGTGCAGTTCTGTGGAGCCTATTAGACATGAGCACCTTCAGTGGCAACCTTCTCCACCTAGCTGATGATCCCGATCAGTATCTATGAGATCACCGAGTTTTATCCCTCTGTCACGTGTCTCGATACCAGAGCCCACTAGACATGGCCACCTTCAGTGGCAACCTTCTCCACCTAGCTGATGATCCCGATCAGTATCTATGAGATCACCGAGTTTTATCCCTCTGTCGCGTGTCTCGATACCAGAGCCCACTAGACATGGGCACCTTCAGTGGCAACCTGCTCCACCTAGCTGATGATCCGGATCAGTATCTATGAGCTCACCAAGTTTTATCCCTCTGTCACGTGTGTTGATACCAGAGCCCACTAGACATGGGCACCTTCAGTATCAACCTTCTCCACCTAGCTGACGATCCCGATCAGTATCTATGAGCTCACCGAGTTTTATTCCTCTGTCGCGTGTCTCGATACCAGAGCCCACTAGACATGGGCACCTTCAGTGGCAACCTGCTCCACCTAGCTGATGATCCGGATCAGTATCTATGAGCTCACCAAGTTTTATCCCTCTGTCACGTGTGTTGATACCAGAGCCCACTAGACATGGGCACCTTCAGTATCAACCTTCTCCACCTAGCTGACGATCCCGATCAGTATCTATGAGCTCACCGAGTTTTATTCCTCTGTCGCGTGTCTCGATACCAGAGCCCACTAGACATGGGCACCTTCAGTGGCAACCTTCTCCATCTAGTTGACGATCCCGATCAGTATCTATGAGCTCGCCGAGTTTTATCTCTCTGTCGCGTGTCTCGATACCAGAGCCCACTAGACATGGCCACCTTCAGTGGCAACCTTCTCCATCTAGTTGATCCCGATCAGTATCTATGAGCTCGCCGAGTTTTATCCCTCTGTCGCGTGTCTCGATACCAGAGCCCACTAGACATGGCCACCTTCAGTGGCAACCTTCTCCATGTAGTTGACGATCCCGATCAGTATCTATGAGCTCACCGAGTTTTATCTCTGTGTCACGTGTGTTGATACCAGAGCCCACTAGACATGGCCACCTTCAGTGGCAACCTTCTCCACCTAGCTGATGATCCTGATCAGTATCTATGAGCTCACCGAGTTTTATCTCTGTGTCACGTGTGTTGATACCAGAGCCCACTAGACATGGCCACCTTCAGTGGCAACCTTCTCCACCTAGCTGATGATCCTGATCAGTATCTATGAGCTCACCGAGTTTTATCTCTGTGTCACGTGTCTCCATACCGAATCCTACTAGATGATAAGGACCACGTCTACCCGCTACGAACTCTCCGACGTGGTAGATTCGACCACGAGCCCCGAAGTAAATACACCGGCAAGGAGCATACAACTGGATTACTACACATTTTATTTTTAATATGGATTGTTATTGAAAATATAATTTGAAAGTTGATTTAATTGTAATTTTATTAAGAGTGATAAAATGATCACAGCTCTATAATGTGTACACAGGTTAAAGGACGTTAAGTTACCAAAATAAAATGTTTTTAATTTATCAGGTGTTTACGAAATTTCGACATGTGGGAAAAACCAAAATACAGTAACCCATAAATATGCATAAGTATTTAGAGTAGAGCACTATGTACACGTATTTGAAAACTCCATTCCATTGTGGATTCTCAGCAGTTGCATTAACTGTTTACATCACTGCATAATTATTGGCAACAACTGTATGTTTCGAGCTGCATACAATACCCAAGAATTGTTTATTTAACAGTTGACAGTTTAACTTTCCATACACCTACTCATGAATAACAGTGTGTTTCGCTATATATCTGTATTTATTTCATAACATAAATTGCACTGTAGAACGGAATAGCTAACTCTCTGAAACCATCATAAAATCGTGACTCTGTACTGCTGTCCATAAGCTCACCAGAAGTATGTCATCTCCAAACTTATATCTAAAGCAACGAAATGTGTACTTTCTCTACACGTACTACATACATAGTATATACAGAAGCTATTGTATTGTACCTTAAAATTCGATACCGAGGTCTCACTGGAAATACACGTTTTCGGACCACCTGAATCCAAAAAAAAATATTTTTAAAAAAATGGGCGTTTGTGTCCGTGTGTGGTCGGTGGGCAGCATATCTCAAAAACGAAAAGTCAATTAAACACCAAACTTGATATTTAAGCTCATTATCTTCCATGGATGCAATACGAAGATTTTAAAGAAAATCCCCCGCCCACAACTACATTTTACATGGAAAATATTTCGAAAAGTTTGGTTTGCTCAAAAATAGCTCTAACGGTTTTGATTAAAATATCTATATTTAAAATTTTTACATGACAACCAAAATCTATATCTTGTATTTTCTTGAAATAACCTCTTTGTTCTGAATGAATTCTTCTCAAGTTTGCATAACTGGTAAACCAGAAGAGTTACACAAAAACTTACTACAAAAATATAGATCTACTTAAAATACCAATTTATGTCATATACATTTTTTTTTTCGTGGAGTTGGCCGCTTTTGAGATATTCATTGTTATTAGTTTCAGTTTTAAAATACTTAACTTTTCTCATATGCGAGCTTTTGAACTCCTGGTCACGCAAAGAAACGGATTTCAATCCCATAGCAACCACATTTAAAACATTTGACTGTCGGTTTATTCTAGTTATTTCCTTATATCCCTCCTACTTATAAGGAACTAAGTAATAAAACCGTTTCATGTTTATCTCAATTAGCATAAAGTAGTTAGAAGAATAAGCTCATTAACAATAATTGTTATAAAGATGTAGAGAAAGTAATGTGAATGGGACACATCAGATTTTTACTAATGTGAGGTTTCTATAGAAGTTCCTACGCTAGCCATGATGCAGATGTAAATTTTCCTCTAGCTGTCAGCTATAAATTATATTTAGGTAGAGGAGGTATTGAATCAAATTTTCAACAAAAGTACACCTTTGGTACCTGATAAAAAGAATCCGATGTGCTACACTCATACGACTTTCTGGACCTGATCTGTAGCAAACTATTCTCAAAGATAGATAGATACAGACTAAAAAAGTCAATGTCATAGCCGGGAATTGAACCACGGGTCTTCCTGGCTCTATTCGGTTGCTTTAAGTAGGTACTGACAACATACCGGCATGGAATTGAATTCAAAAACTGAGTCGCCTGTTTCCCAGTAAACCACAAGCTGTATTATCAATTATTTTGGGATGACATTCACCAATGGCAACTTACAATGTCCTTAGTACTTTAAATCCCGAGCTTCATAGTTTACCCTACTGTCAGTTCAATTAGTATTAATTTAATTTTTTTCTACACAAGCCCTGTCTAGGATATGAATCCTACAGGAAAAAATCTGATGTATTCCATTCACATGACTTTTTCTACATCTCTGCAATAAATTATTTTTAAAAAGTTTATGCTTCTATTTACTGCATACTAATCGAGAAAAAAGTACTTGCTTCCTTGTAAGTAGAAGCGAAATAAGGGAGTGCAATAGATGAAGGTGTTAATCAAAAGCTGTTTGCTATGTGACTAAAGTTCCTTTGTTTATATGGAAAGGAGTTGACTAATTCCCTATGAGAAAAGTACACGTTTTTTAAAGCTCAAACCTTTAACAAAGAATACCTCAAAAACGATCAACTCCACGAAAAAAATGTATATGACATAAATTGTGTTTTAACGTGCTCTATTTTTTTGTGTGTTGTAAGTTTTTGTCCATCTCTTGCGGTTTAGCAGTTATGCAAAATTGAGTAGAAGTCATCCAAAATAAATTAGTCTTCAGAGGCTATTCCCAGAAAATTCAGGATATACATTTTATTTGTCAGGTAAATATCTTTAATATACGATATTTTAATCAAAATCGTTAGAGCCATTTTTGAGAAAATCAAAAAATATTCGAAAGAATTTGGTAGTTGGTGATTGGGGGGATTTTCTTGAAAATTTTCGTGTCGCATCCTTGGAAGATACCAAACTTAAATACCAAGTCTTTTCGTTTTTGAGCTATGCTAGTCACACACGGTAGAGCGTTTTTGTAAAAAAAATGTTTTTTTAGATTCAGGGGGTCCTAAAACATGTATTTCTGGTGAAATCTCGGTATTGAATTTTTGAGTGAAATGCAACACCTTCTCTATAGACTATGCAATAGTACATGTAGAGAAAGTAAAAAGGACTTAAGGTACTCTCGTCATTGTAAGTGGCCATAAGGATATGTGGTTAGAGCAACCGGTTAGAGTCCGGGAGATCCGTGGTTCAAATCCCGGCTATGGCATTGAATTTTTCAGTCTGACTCCTCCTATCCGACTTCTGTCCTACACAAGGCTTGTTTGAAAAACAATAAATTAGTAATGTTTTCAAAATGACTGATGTGTGTTATTTAGATGGCTTTCTCTACCTATTCTACAAATTAACTTCGTACAAAAGGTTATTCTTCTCTCTGATCCATGCCAATTGACATAAGCATTAGCAGAATTGTTTCATTTGGTACCTTATAAATGTAAGTCATGTGAAGGGAACTGGCACTCGTTGAGTTTAGGAGGCATTTCCCCTCCATGCCCCATTCTAAAAGCTTTGCTTAAACAAACCAGTTAGTTTCTATTCTAGGTTTTCACTAACCTGGAGCAGCTGCGCACTAACTCGCTTTGCACTCACAAGAGAATGAAATGAGGGTGGCCATGTTTCTTCTCACTGTGACTTCCCGGCCCTAAAGCGATAGTCAAATACTTTCAAAGCCTTCGCTATGCGATTGGCATTGTAATGCGCTTCTTTGCATGACTAGGAGTAAAACAAAAGAAGCTCGGACAAGTTCCTGTTTGAAAAAAATGAAATGGTGTTTTATTTATGGACGCTCTTTAACTGCTGTGGTTCTCAGCGTCCCATTCTATACTGGCGTGAAAGACCGCTTAATTTTCCCCAGAGGTCTCTCTATCAGGCTTGAGGTTCTTTTACGTGCCGTAAATCTACGACACAGGACCCACAGCTTTACTTCCCTTCCGATGGAAGCCATGCTAAGGATTTTTACGCCCGAAAAAGACACCGTCGTCCGCCGGGTTTGAACCCGCGAACTTGGGTATATGAAGTCAGCATGGTAATCATTACACCACGGAGGGCGACTTTTGAGAAAAGTCTGAGTGTTTTAAAATTTAACCCAATAACAAATAATATCTCGGATATGGTTAAATCCAAAATAAAATTGTAAAGGACATATTATGTGACAAGATTTGCATTTTTGATACAGAAAGTTTCGTTTATCTCTTACGTTTACCAGTAATGCAAAAATTATTCCAAATAAAGAGGACCTAAATTTTCGAACATTCTTCCATGTAAAGGTAGTTGTGGGTGGGGAATTTTCTTGATAGCATTCGTGTCCCATCCTTGAAACACATTGAACTTAATTACCAATTTAACGAGCATTTTGTTTTTGATTCACGCACGCATGCAAATACAATAGATCTTTTATAAGAACGCTTTCTTTTGGATACAGGAGGTTTCAAAACAAACACTTCCGGTAAAATCTGGGTATCGAATTTTCCTGAGGTTGTACTATCTGCTAGATATAATAAACAGCATATTCTTCTTACAACCTCACGTTAATCCAGATAAACGTTTACCTAATAGTTTTATTGTCTATTTTATTGTAAATACAAAGGAAGAAAGGGGCAACGCTATGCTAAAACATAGTTAAATCTTTTGAAAAGTTGGTCGCTGTATGATGAGTTTTCACTCATAGATTGACCGCGAGTAAGAAAAACGAATAACGAGATCTTATTTGAAGATAGTATAGATACTTTAAAATGTAAACAAGTAATAAGGAAGGCTGCCTGTTTCCTCGAGTGGTTAATGTTCTGGTGTCTCACCCAGAGACCCCGGGTGCGATTCTTGTCAGGGGCGGGGAATTTTTCTTTAGCTATTATCATTCCCTATGCCCCACAGATGTTGAAAGTATAAATGTTGCAGTGAATATATGTGTCTGTGTTTAATAGCATAATTATTCAAAATCCAACGTTAAGAAGCCCTACAGGTCAGCGAAATTGAATCAGTTCCTTCTCAATTCAAAACCGTCGATAAGATCATTGAAAACAAATGAGGCTATATGAATGAAACAATCTGATGTGTTACATTCACAGGACATAAGCTTATTCTTCTATTTGCTTAATACTAATCGAGAAAAAATAGCAAAAAGGGTATTATTACTTGCTTCCTTGTAAGTAGAAGGGAAATAAGGCAGTACCATAGGCTAAAGTGATTGTCAAATATTTTAAAAGCTGGTTGCTCTGTGATTGAAATACCTTTGTTTTTATGGTCAGAAGTTGTCAAAGTCCCGTGTGAGAAAAGTAAGCATTTTAAAGCTGAATCTAAATCAAGTAATATCTCAAAACGGTCAACTCCACGAAAAAAATTATATAAAATAAATTGTATATTTTAACGAGATCTACATATGTTGTTAATTAAGGTTTTGACTATATCTTACGGTTTATCAGTTATACAAAATTCCGCAAAATTCATCCAGAATAAACATGTCTTCAGAGTCTATTCTCTATAAATTGAAGATATACATTTTATTTATCATATTACTGTCTTCAATATACAATATTTTAATTAAAATTGTTAGTCAATGTTTCCATGTAAAGGGTAGTTGTGAGTGGGAGTATTTTCTTAAATATCTTCGTGTAGTATCCTTGGAAGATGCTCCACTTAAATAACAATTTTGATATTTAACGGACTTTTCGTTTCTGAGCTATGCAGCCCATAGACACACACAGACACACACATATACACACACAGATTTACATGCGGACATTTTTTTAAAAATGTTTTTTATTCAGGGGGTCTCAAAACATGTATTTCCCGTGAAATCTCAGTATCGAATTTTCGGGTACAATACAATACCTTCTCTATACCCATGTACATAGTACGTGCAGAGAATGTAATAAGATGTAGTAACTTGGAAACAGTTAATTCCACAAAAAATGTATTTAATATAATTCGTGTATTTTAACATGATCCATGTTTTTTGTGTAGTAGGTTTTTTCCTATCTATACTGGTTTTCCAATTATACACACGTTATGCAGAATTATATTTCATCTAAATAGCTTTAACATAGCTTTATAAACGTCGTTAGAAAAGTGGACGATTCTGGAGGATGTCTTGGAAGATACTGAACTTAAAAACCATGATTCATCTTTAACCGACTTTTTGTTTTGCACATACACACATAAATATATATATATATATATATATATATATATATATATATATATATATACACAGGCGCTCTCAGATGGATATTTTCCCTAATTTTTTTGCTTGTTTTTATATAAATGCAGATGTCCTGTAGGCATGTATTTCCTGTGGAATCTCATTTCTGAATTTTAATGGCGTTTAATGCCTTCTCTACTTATATTATACATACCTATATGCTAAAAAAGGTAACAAGTGATATACATTTATTACAGGAGGGTCCTTCTTAAATTCGATTCTTAGTTATCCACTAGATTTAGTAAGACCCACACGTCACCCACTGCGACCTTTAGCCGTCTATTGTGAACTAGCAGCTCCCTCAGGAGGATGAGGTAAAGTATGAGAACAACAGGAAGCTACAAATAGTGGCTGAAAGTCCCCAACATTCCGGCGCCAGGTTCCAACGTGCACGAGTTCCAAGGGGAAAGTGGTCGTAACGCCGTCACAACATCGAGAATACTATTTATACTGCATCTACATCCGCGCGCCATCTGCCAGCATTGCCACACACGAACCTAGAAGCTCAGCTGAATGAAATAATATGAAAGGTAAATAACGTAAAGCAGATCGTGAACAACAAGCTCTGGCTTTCGCCTTGGTAACAAGGGAAAACAACGATAAACCCCAAGCCAGAGTGCGCGGTCCGCGGGGATCGAACTCGCCACCTCTCGAGTGCAAGTGCATATGTTATTGCGACGTCACCTCTCTCGCTGCTACGTATAGTAAGTAGGCGAAGTATTTCCAAAAATACATCGATGTCGAGATTTCACGGGAAATACGCTTTTGAGACCCCCTGAATTTAGAAAAAGATCCATGCGGACGAGTAAGTGTCCAGAACAACATAATTCAAAAACAACAAATACCAAACTATGTGTTTAAGTTCAGCATCTTTTAAGCATGTGTCATGTTAGCCCATCTTTGAAGCGCTAGTCGTTATGTGATGGACTTGAAATTCTCTTCTCTTGACCAGGAGAAAGAACAGTATTAACGACTTTCTATTTGAGGAAGTAAAACTGTTTTATATTCGAAGCTAACAAATAACTTAGAAATGGCTAACATCACAAAAAGACTGTATTTGAGGTTGTGTGTTTTAATTACTCTATGTTTTGTGTAGTATTTTTTTTTTTTTTTTTTTTTTTTTTGCATTTGTTACCGTTCACCAGTTATACATGAAGAGAACTTGAGAGTAGTGTTTTTTAAAAAATTAAATTGTTCATTTTGTTTGTCTTGTATGAGTCTCGAGCATATGCCAATTTTGAAATAATCGAAATGCTTTAATGTTTTTTTCAAGTAAGGGTTGTTTATCCTGGAGCGATTTTTTCCACTTGGAAGAATTTAAATATCAAATATGTTATTTAACCGATTCTTCGTTTTTATTATTCTGTTCACAGACGAAGGAATTTTGTTGTAAAAATGCTCTTTTTTGTATTCAGGGATCTCATCTGTATTTCTGCTCAAATCTCGGTACCAAACTTTTGGTGAAATACAAAACTTCCCCTAGTGATATATATAGAAGAGATAGGAAATCTGTTTAGAAACTACACTTGGTATTAAGCTCAGAACCTTGTAAAATGCATCTTTGCATTTTCCTAGAAATTCGGCACAACCAATCTAAGCTTTACATGGAAAAGCTTTCTTGTTCTTTATTACTTTTTCTAGCCCCGTATATACAATGTACATAGGGATAGAGAAGTATTGCAGTCCACCCAAAAATTCGATGTTGAGATTTCTCCGAAACAAGTATTGTTAGAAAAAGGTTCGTGTGTCTGACCATGTGTGTGCGCGTGCGTGTCTGTGAACAACATATCAAAAACAAAATGCCCGTTAAATATTAAATTTGGTATTTAAGTTTAGTATCTTCCAAGGATGCAACACGAAGATTTTCAATAAAATTCCCCACCACTAAGTAACCTTTACAAGGGAAAATGTTCGAAAATGTTGATTTTTTAAAAACTGGCTCTAACGATTTTGATTAAAATCCCGTATATTAAAGCTATTTAAGTCCCAAATAAATGTAAATCTTGAATTTTCTGGGAATCGTCTCTGAAGACCTCCTTATTCTGGATGAATTTGTCCTAACTTCTAAACCGTAAGAGATAGACAAAAATTACTACACAAAAAATGTAGATCTCAACAAAACACACAATTTATGTCTTTTACGTTTTTGTTGTGGATTTAACTGTTTCCGAGATATTCCTTGTTATTCCTTGTGTAGTACTTATGCATCTCTCAGACAGGAAATGTCAGTTAGCCCAGTGCATTCCCTAGTTCCCTTCTCGTACTTATAAGGTACTAAGTAATAAGAACATTCTGCTAATGTTTATCTCAATTAGCATTGTGTAGAAAGAAGAATAAGGTTTTGCAAGAAGATTGTAGAGCAGCTAGAGAAAGATATGTGAATGCACCACGTAAGATTTTTGTTTCAAAAATGCTCTAGGGATATTGATTCAAATGCCATGTGTTTAAACTATTTTGATGACAAACTGTGTATGTTGAAAGTTTTGTGAACATTCTGTGAAATGTTATTTGTTATAAATAACTTTTTTATCTGTTAAACCGTACGGGATTTAGAAAATGTACTTGTAGTTTTAGCTTGGTGCTCAAAAAAAAGGAACATATTTTAAAGCCATTACATATCAACCGAATTTGAAAAGATCTATCGCTTTATCTGTAATGTTTTCCTCTGTATCAATAACAAAGTGAATAGTGAAGGTGTATCTGTATTAACAAAGAAGTAGTACTAGAATAAGGTTTTGTAAGGGTAGGATGTAGAATAGTTGATAGAGAAAGCCATGTGAATCCAAATCGTGAGTTGCGTTCCTGTTTCTGTATGTTATATTACTCTTCTCCGCGTTGGCATTTTTCCAGAAGGTTTCTGGTGCAGTTTCCTTCGGGTTCTAGGCAAGTCTTGTCTTCGGAGAACAAAACAGGGAATCCAAGGGCTTATTTTAATGATGTTGATAAGTAGGCATATGAAAAACACTCATTTTGGCGACTATACTCTTTGGAAAGCCACCAGATGTGCCAGCAGACTTGAAAGGACTATTGCCACCAATTGTCTATTCTGGCCGATGATTACTTTAGGCGCATGTTTACTCTTCCTCTGCCAGGTGGTGATGTTGAAGAACTGGAATGAACTAAATATCCACTGTAATCAACCACAGTTCTAAAAATCTGATATACTCCATTCACATGACTTTTTTATATCTCTGTAACAAATTATTCTTAATAAGCTTATTTTACTATCTATTTAATGCAAAAACAATAACAGAATCGGTCTTATTACTTAGTTCCTTATAAGTAGAAGGTAAATAACGAAATACATTGGACTAAACCGACAGTCAAACGTTTTAAAATGTGTTTGTTATGGGATTGAAATCCGTTTCTTTGCTTGGGCAAGCGTTGACAAGTTCCCGTATGAGAAAAGTTTAATTTTTTTTTTAAAAGTTTTAAGTATTTAACTGAAGTCAATAAAAAGGTATATTTCTAAAACGGCCAATTCCACGAAAAAATGTATAGGACATAAATTGTGTGTTTAAATAGTGATATACAGTTTTTATACAGTAAGTTTATGCGTATCTCTTGCATTTACCAACTATGCAAAATTCAATAAAAATCATCCATATAAATAAAGAAGTCTTTATAGATTATTCCCAAAAAATTTAAGATAAACATTTTATTTGCAATATGAATATCTTTAATATACGAGATTTCAATCAAAATCGTTATAGACATTTCTGAGAAAATAAAAATTTTCGAAAAATTTTCCATGTAAAGGGTAGTTTGGGGTGGGGGAATTTTCTTGAAAATCTTCGTGTCCATACCAAATTTGGTATTTAACGGTCTTTTCGTTTTTGAGCTATGCTGTCCACAGACACACGGACTTACAGACACACACACGCACACACACATGGACCGTTTTATAAAACTGCTTATCCCCGCAGCTAGAAATTTGGGTTCTAAAACATGTAATTCCGATGATTTCTCGATATCGAATTTTTGGGTGGAATACAATACTTCCTCTATAGACTATGTGCATAGTACATATAGAGAAATTAAAAATAATTTCCTTTACTAGCTGCAGAAATTCTTTTCACAACTCGCGCTTTCCCAATCTCTAGGGTACGACTTGGCTCCTAACATCGTTCTCAAGAAGCTCAGTAGGATAGCTGTTGCATATTTGTTGTCCATTCTGAATGCCTGTTTACGATTGGCTATTTTCCTCCAATATAGTAGTATTCCATACGCTCAATAAATCCAAACAACTCTTTGAAAGTTATCAGCCTATGGCCTATCTTCCCCAAACTGTTTGAGAAAGAAATCCACTGTCATATTTTCTCTTGCCTTCCTCCCAATTTGGTATTCCTCACAAACAGTACATTGTAATTCAGCCATTGTGATATCTCAGTCAATTCGCTTCGGCTACGAAGCTCAACAGCACAGCACGACCATTTTGCTATGTGGCAACAAAGTTTGGCATACTAGCTTACCCCTCAACTTTAACGCAGTGGACTTCTTCATTATTTGTTATCATTAAGGATGATTTTCTCTTCCACTGCCTATTGGCGGTATCATTTCCTCTCCAGTACTATTACAACCAATGTCTCACAGGGTTTTATCTTGGCCTCGGTTAATATCTCCACTTCTGATATTCCAGATTGAACTCCGTCTTCTTTAGCTCCATAAGTTGATGTCATAGTATTACGAGAGCTGTCCCAGAAGTACCCGACCTAACAAAAAGACATAAATTTGGGGAAAAACATCTTTATTTCTCTACATAGTCTCCTTTCAGCTCGATACACTTTTCCCATCGTGCTTCAATAGCTTCGATACCTTGTTTATATTGAGAACTATCGAGGTCTGTAAAATAGATATCAACTGCAGACTCCACCTCCTCATCTTTGGCAAATCTTCTACCACCAAGCCATTTCTTCAAGTTTGGAAACAAAAAATAATGAGAGGAGGCTAGATCTGGCGAATAGGGTGCATAAGGAAGCAATTCAAACTTTAAGTCATTGATTTTGGCATGACAATAATGGACGTGTGAACTGGTGCATTGTCTTGATGAAATAAATCTTTCTTTTTCGCTAAATGCGGCCGATTTTGCTCGATTTCATCACTCAAAAGGTGTAACAAGTTTGCATAATATTCACCACTGATTACTTTTACTTTTTTGAGATAATCAATGAAAATTATCCCGCGTACATCCCAGAAAATTGTCGCCAAGACCTTGCTTCCAGATGGAATTACCTTAGCCTTCTTTGGAGCCAATTTTCCCTTCCCCAATCCTCTATTTTGATTGTTCCTTCGACTTTGGTATGAAATGATGGACCCAGGTTTCATACATTGTTATGAATCGACGCAGAGCTCAGCTTTATTGCAGCGAAACATTGCCAAACACTCGTCTGAAACATCCTCACGATGCTGTTTTTCATCTACTTGCGAGCAAACGCGGTACCCACCTTTCACACAGCTTTCTCATATCCAAGTTTTCAGTCAATATGCGATGTACAGAACTTTTTGAAAGACCTGCAATTTCTGCTAACTCGTGCACTTTCAGTCGATGGTCATCCAATACCATTTTGTTGATTTTCTTTATAATTTCTGATCTGGTTACCTCATTTGGTTGACCACTGCCATCTTTGTCTTGGCAGATCATATAGCCGCACTTAAACTCTGCTATCCAATACTTCACTGTTGTAAACGAAGGAGCAGACTCCCCCAAAGTGGAATCTAGCTCAACTTTAATGTTATTTAGACTAAAACCTTTCAAATGAAAGTCTTATGTCTCATAACGATGACAAGTTTTATCCATGCTTACAAATTTGTTGAGAGCATTCACTAATGATGGCTGCCAAACAAATGCTAAACAATGTAAAAGTGTCAAACTTCAAACTTAAGCTTTCTAAAATTGGTACTCTTTTCCATTGTTATTGTTTGAAACAACAACCGCTTTCTATACATCAGGTCGAGTAGTGCTGGAATAGCCACTCTATACCATTCTTATCTTACTCTCCAGCACGCACAACATTCTTTGGATCGTCTCACTAAGTAATTTTACACTTGGTGTATCTCATTGAATCCTGAGAAAATTAAGACTAAGATCCATGCACATACCCCTCTGCCGTATCTTTATAGTGACACTGTACCTTGGCTCCGTCCTCCTGCCCATGTTAAGTACCTTGAGGTGCTTTTGGATCCTCGACTGACCTAGCGCGTTCACATCAAGTACCCAGACTTGGATTAGAGTCGTTCTTTATTCTTCAAGTCTCTTGTTCGTTTGATTGTTAACTGTGTCAATCAGGTGTGGGTAAATGTCCACACTAGTCACATCGGTCTTCAAGTTATTCAGAACCGCTCCCTGGTTTATTCGTAGTCAGCAGTTTCATCGCACACTGGGACTATTGCCGGTTCACAAATTCATTCGCATGGATCGCCGCCCCCCCCCCCTTTTTTCCACCCTAAGGTTTGTTGTTATTCCTGGAGCAATGCACTATACCATCGTCGTTCATGTGCTATTCCACACGCTTCAAGAGGAAATTACCGCAATACCTACTTCTTATGGATACCTCTGATTCGACTGACCTTAGTGGCGGATGTGCATCTTGTATCTCAAGTGCTGGCTTACTTTCTCCTGTAGGCAATGTTTCTACAACAAAAAGTAGATATGAGGCTGCTGGTCTAACCCGATTGTTATACAATAACCTTGCTATTGTCAGTGATGTGCAAACAATGTTACAGTTGATCGATCAATAAAGTAATACAAATCTAATGTGTTCGATTCACATGATTTTCTTTACCTTTCTGCTACAAACTATTTATTTATTTATTTATTTATTTATTTTTGTAGCTTAACGTCCTTTAACTTAATTGGTCATATTGGACGATGAACGAATTTGGGGAAATGATGCTCAAATGTTCTCGGGATGCACGGAGCTTAGAGTTACTCGACATTCGTCTTCTCAGGATAAGGGAAAACCCCGAAAAGACCTTATCCAGGTAACTCACCGTTAGCGAGGTTCGAACTCACGACCTTTTGAATGTGAGACAGACAAGCTTCCACCACACTACCCAGGTGGGCCTACAAATTACTGTTAAAAAACTTATTTTCTACTTACTTCATACTAATCAAGAAAAAATAGCATAAATGGTCTTATTACTTGTTTCCATATAAGTAGAAGAGAACTAAGGGAGTACCCTAGGCCAAAGCGATAGTCAAAAGCTGGTTGCTATGCACTTGAGGTTCCTGTGTATGGACAGGAGTTGACAAATTCCCGTATGAGAAAAGTATAAATATTTTAAAGCTGAAATTAATAAAAAGAAATATCTCAAAAATGATCAACTCTACGAGAAAAAAAGGTATATGACAAATTGTGTGTTTTAACCAGAACTATTCAGTAAGTTTTTGTCAATCTTTTACGGTGTACCAGTTATGCCGAACTGTGCAAAATTTATCCTGAATAAAGATATATCCAGAGGCTATTCCGAGAAAATTCAAAATAAACATTTTATTTGTCATATAAATATCTTTAATATACGACATTTTAATCAAAATCGTTAGATCAATTTTTAAGAAAATCAAAATTTTCTAAAATTTCTCCATGTAAAGGGTAGTTGCAAGTGGGGAGATTTTCTGGAAAACCTTGAAGATACTGAACTTAAATACCACTCGGACATTTTTCTAAATTTTTTTTTATTTTTTTTTTTATTTTTTTTATTCTGGGTGTCTCGAAACATATTTTTCTGGTGAAACCTCATTATCGAATTATTGGGTGCAATACAAAACCTACTCTATACTGAAGCGTACATTTGTGTTTTGTTTACTTGAGGACAAATTCATCCAGCGAAAAATAAATAGGCAACGCAGCAAGAACCTGAGATGCTAGGAGAATTTGTAGTCGAGTATAGAACAAGCCCTCGTCAAGTGAGTCGTCTGAGAAACATAATAGTTTCTGTCAGTAACAGTTCTTCAGTAACAGTTATATTACAGTAACCGTTACAATGTTGCCGTTACTTGTTTTCTGACCATCTCCGGTATAAAAAATGTGATGTGTTCACTCACATGACTTTCCTAGCTGCTTTACAAACAAGCTTCTTACAAAAGATTATTCTCTTATCTACACCATGCTAATCGAGATAAACACTAAGACATAATAAAATATAAACATTGGTGGATGAGGGGGGAATTGGATTGGTTGATGAGGGCTGATTTAAGTAAAATTAAGCATTATTTCTTTTAATGCTCTACAAGTTCCTTTATTCAATACTACTGTTTTACTAGCCTCCAGAAAGTTCTTATTACTTAAGTCCTTATAAGTAGAACGAGATGCACTATGCTAAAGTGATAGTCAATTATTTTAAAAGCTGTCGTTATGCGGTTGTCATTGCAAGTCGCTTCTTCACTCGGCCAGGAGTAGAACAAAAGAAAAACGGACACTTCCTGTCTGAGAAAAGTATTAAGCACTTTACAATTCTAACCAATAACAAAGAATGCCTCGGAAACAGTTACCTCCACAACAAAAACATAAAGGACATAAATTGTATGTTTTGGCGAAATCTACATTTTTTGTGCAATAAGTTTTTGTCTATCTCTTATGGTTTATCAGTTAAGCAGGATTTGGAAAAATTCATCCGGAATAAAGAGGCCTTCAGAGGTGATTTCCAGAACATTCGAGATATATATTTTATTTGGGATGTAAATATCTTTAATTAACAGGATTTTAATCAAAATCTTTGGTGTCATTTTTCATAACATCAATATTTTCTAAAACTTTCCCATAATAAGGAAGGTTTGCGGTGGGGAGATTTTCTTAGAAAGATTCGTATCGCATCCTTGGAAGATACCAAACTTACATACCAAGTTAGGTATTTAACAGTCTTTTCATTTTTGAGCACGCACGCACGCACACACACACATTTTCTAAAAATGTTTTTTTCGGACTCAGGGGATCCTGAGTGAAATTTCTGGTGAAATCTCGACTTCGAATTTTTGGATGGAATAAAATACCTTCTCTATGCACTGTACATTGTACATGCTGGCTAGAAAAAAGTAGAGAGATGACGCGTTAGTTTTGAGACGGTCATAATTTGCAATAAAGACTTTTCCAATCATTTTGTCTTTCTCAGGTTTCCATGGCAACTGCTCAGCCTGGTATGATTCACCAAAGCCCCATGCAGCAGCCAAGCATTGAGTGCACACATCAATGATTAACCACACACGCACACCAATGTCATTTTAAAAATCATTACACGATATGGCTCCGTTAAACGTATTCTCTTTAATGCGGTACCGCTTTAAGGGACATGGTGTGGCATTGTTTCCAACTGGACAACAAATACAAACCCCAGGAGACACCGCATGCAGTTGTAAGGGTAATTGTTTACACGTGAAAACTCGTTTTGTTTCGCTAATTGAGTAGTTTGATGGAGTGGAGAGAATTATCCCACAGGCAACTAATTTGTTACACCCACCCCCACAAATTCCCTTGTGAATCATTCTATTCTTTCAATGAAATTATATTTTCACACGTGTCACCGATATTTATGTGATCATGGGTCAATCATCTGGGTGAAGAACTGGACTGGGAGAGAAACGCCAGTGAAAGTTGCAGCAGAAGGTAAAGCTCGGTCGTTCCCAAGGCAGAGTTTTCTTGTACTCAGGGCGCGTGAATGCTGCAGGAATTTACTTATAGAAAGGACAAAATTCTCTTTTTCTTTCAAACAAAACTAGATTTTATTGATTACTTTCCAACATCAAGATAGTTTTAATTATAAGAGATAGCCTTCTTTCTTTTAAAAACAATGAATCGTCTATAATATTATTAACAATTGTAGCTCAAAATCTATCTGGTATTGTCGAAATGTATTTCGTGTCTTTCTTTTTCACGTAACTCACGTTCTCGCTTGGACTAGTATGTTCCAGACATTAACTTCAAAAATCCCTCGGAAATTCAATTATCTTGCCGTAGATTATAGATTCTTTATTCTCCGATGTAATATCAAATCGAAACACAAATTCTTTTATATAATTGATTTCATTAAACGACGAGTTATTTGTAAGAAACATTATCTTTCAGACTTAATCTTTCTCCCTTATAAAATTAGTAGGAGGAGAATTGACGCAGGACCTCCTTCCCCGACAAGATCAAAAGGAGAAGTGAAAAAGGTTTAAACTTTTCTTAGTTACTGAAAAATTTTCCGTTACTAAAACAGCTTAACACAAAATTAAAGTTATGGTTATAACTTTAATTTTGTGTTAATTTGTATAGACTTATTTGGTTTGTGAGTAATCTATCTATCTATATGCGGTGGTAGCGCAGCTGCTTACCAAACGGGAGATCTGGGTTCGATCCCCAGTACCGGCGTGGGGATATTTTCCCCGCTGGATGACCTGGCTCGGGATGCACTCAGCCTCGTAAGGTCCCTGGGGGGCCAATTGAGGAGCTACTTGATGGAGAAGTAGCGGCTCCAGGTCATGAGGACCGCATTAACCGGTCGGGGGGACTCGAGGCGCTGACCACGTCTCACCCTCTAATACTGCACCCCATCCATGACGTCTGTAGTGGACCGAGATGGGGGACGCAGCGGCCGGGCGGTAGGCCAAGGTTCCCCGTGAGCTGTCGCGCCATGGAGTTTATATATATATGTATATATATATATATATATATATATATATATATATATATATATATATATATGTGTGTGTGTTTGTGTGTGTGTGGTGTAGTTGTAAGTGCAAGTCTGTGTGTGGGTGTTTGTGCGAGTGTTCTTTCTTTTATTGCTCTATGGTTCTGTTGTCCTAGCGCGCATATATTTCCGGTGAAATATCGGTATTCAATTTTTTGGTGCAATAATACACTATGTACATAAAACGTGTAGGGAAAGGGAAATGTTAATCTTGAAATCGTAAATTTGTTGATCATTTTGAAGACCCGATTTGCGTTCATCGTTATTCTGTGTGATTTAATAAATTCCAAATTTTTCTGAAACAGAATGATGCTCAGAAAAGTGGTAAGTCTAAACTGGACGAAATTTCGGATGTTTGTGTTAAGGAGCTGGACTAAATGAATGCAGAAATCAGAACAAGAAACATAGAGCTTTTAGTAAGGAAATGTCACTGCATTCCTATAAAGGTACAGTTATTCCGAAATAAAAATGATCCACTAAAGGGAATTACAAATTTACCAAGAAAACCCTAAAAAAAGTGTCCGAAACAATGGAACTCTTACTACAGAAATAAGGACAGCAGTTCCAACATCTGTGACAGTGGCAAATAAGCGATCTCAGTTTCAGTTCACTTCATTTCCAATAATAACTAGCGCAATCCGTTACCAACCCAACTGTTCTGGACTGGTGTGCTAGCGCATTCATCTCACTGAGGAGACATATTCGTTATTATTATTATTATTATTATTATTATTATTATTATTATTATTATTATTATTATTATTATTATTACTATTATTATTATTAATGCAATATGCATAATTTTACTTCCTCTACAAGTACTATGTACAAAGTGTATAGAGGAAGTATTGTATTCCACCCAAAAGTTCGATAACGAGATTTCACCGGAAATACTTGTTTTAGGACCCTCTGAATCCAAAAAAAAAACTTTTTCAGAAAAAGGTCCGTGTGTGTGTCTGTGGACAGTATAGCTCAAAAACGAATAGATCATTAAATACCAAACTCAGTATTTAAGTTTGTGTCTTCCAAGGATGCGACACGAAGACTTTCAAGAAAATTCCTCTACTCTAAACTACCCTTTACATGAAAAAAGTTTAGAAAATGTTGGTTTTCTAAGAAATTGCGCTAACGATTTTGATTTAAATCTTTCACATTAAAGATGTTTACGTGCTAAATAAAATGTATATCTTGGATTTTCTGGGAATAACCTCTAAAGACCTCTTTATTCTGGATGCTTTTTATTGAATTTTGCATAACTGGTAAACCGTAAGAGATAAACAAAGGCTTACTACAAAAAAAAAATGTATATCACGATAAAACACACAATTTATGTACATGCACTTTTTCGTGGGGTTGGCCATTTTCGAGATATTCCTGGTTATTTATTTCAGTTTTAAAATAGTTAAACTTTTCTCATGCCGGAACTTGATCACGCAATGAAACTGATTTCAATCTCATAGCAACCACATTTTTAAACATTTGACTATCACTTTAGCCTAGTGCATTTACTTAGTTCCCTTCTACTTATAAGGAACTAATAATAAGACCGTTTCTGCTAATGTTTAACATTAATTAGATAGACGAACAAGCTTATTAACAATAATTTGCTACAGATATGCACAGAAAATCATGTGAATGCAGCTCATCATATTTTTTCCTTGACTACTACTTACCTACCTACTTACTAAGAAAATAGAGAACGCATTTCATTCCACTGAAAATTGGATATGTATGTTTTGAGGCTCCCTGAATAAAAAAGTTGTAGTGTTAGTATTTGCATTACTTTCTCTGCCCTCTAGTATTGTTAAATATGTAAATCATGTTTACAAAATTGCATATATCTACTTTATTTGAAATGTATAACTACTAGATACCATATACTTGCCTAAAAAGCAATGCTCTTTGCATACAGAGAAATAACTGAGCATTGAAATGTGGTTAAAGGAATGAATGGCAAAGTGAACAATTCGCACCACTAATAATAAATATCGCGTAAATGGTTTATGTCACAAAAATAATTTTGCTTAGTAGAGTTGCCCTGATAAGGCTTTTCCGGGTGTTTGTTTCCCTTATTTTGAGAAGAGCAATGTTGAGTAACTTTAAGCTCCATGGACCCCGAGATCATTTGAGCATCATTTCACCGATTTCATTCATTATCCGATATGACCAACCAGATTAAAGAACGTTAAACTATAAAAAATATTTGAAATTAATTGTGTTTCAAAGAGATTTACATACAGTTTTTGTGTAGTGTACTTCCGGTTATGTGGACTTCACATAAACTATATATATGTATATGTATATATTCTTAGTCAGTTAAATAAATTTAATATGTATTTTATTCAAAATATTTACAGCCACTTTTAGGAAATCAAACATTTTGAAAAATGTTCCATGTAACATCTAGATTGGTTTTCTTAAAAATGTCCTGTTGCATCCTTGAAAAGCTCTAAATTTAAATAACCAATTTGGTATTTATCCGGTATTTCATTTTTGAGTCATGTTGTTCACAGTCATACACATATTCCGTTTCCTAGAAATGTTTTTGGGGGTTCAGGGGCCTCAATACATAATTTTGACGAAATATTGATATACATTTTTGGATAAAATACAAATACTTCACCTACTTACAATACGTAATATAGGGGGGGCAACAAAAATCCCTTATTGTAAAGAAAATGCCAAACATAAGTACATAAGTAACTCGGAAATGGTTAAGTACACCAAAGAAAAAAATATATGATGTGTTCCATTCGCATAACTTTCTCTAGCTGTTTCACAAACACATTTTTCTTACAAAAGTTTATTTGTTTACGTACGTCATGCTAATCTACATACATATTAGTAGAAATTGTCTTATTACTTGCTTTCTTGTAAGTAGAAGGAAAATAAGGGAGTACATTGGGGCAAAGTGGTTGTTAAATATTTTAAAAGCTGGGCTCTATGTGAAACAATTGAGGTTTGCTCTGCAAGTTCCTGTTTGAAAAATGTTAATTAGTTTAAAATTGAAATAGATAACAAGGAATATCTCGAAAACGGGCAGCTCTACCAGAAAAACATGTATGACATAAATTGTGCGTTTTAACGAGACCTATAACTTTTGTAAGATAAGCTTTTGTCTATCTCTTAGGGTTTAACGGTTATGTAAAATTCTGCAAAACTCAACCAGAATAAAGATCTTTTCAGAGGCCACTTCCAGAAAATTCAAATTATACATTTTATTTTCGATGAGAATATCTTTAATATATGGTATTCTAATCAAAATTGTTAGAGCTATTTCTGAGAATATCAAAATTTTCGAAAAATGTTCCATATAAAGAATAGCCGGGGTGGGGAATTGCTTGAAAATATTCATGTCACATCCTTGGAAGATACTGAACTTAAATGCCAAGTTTGGTATTTAACTGACTTTTCATTTTTCAGCTATCCACAGACACATACACACACCGTATCTGTTTTCAAAAAGTGTTTTTTTTTTCGTACTCAGCGGACCTCCGAACATATCTCGGTATCGAATTTTGGGTGGAATACAATTACCTTCTCGATCCACTACCTACATTGACATTAATTGTGTACTTTAACAGACGAACTTGTGCAGTGCGCTTTGGCCTATCTCTTGTGGTTTGCTAGTTATGTAAATATTATCCTGAATGAAGAGGACTTCAGAGGCTTTTCCCTCAAAATTCAGGATATTGTATTATTTCATTGATCTTGAACATATCTTATGCATAGGGCTATTTGATTCATTTTGTAAAAATGTTCCATGTAAGCGTAATTTTGGGTTAGGGATTTTCTTGATAATCTGCGTGTTGCATTTTTGGAAGAGGGTAAGGATAGCATTTATGCGACTTTTCGTATTGATTTATGCGGTTCATGAAAACACGTGAATGGAACATTTGCTATTAATGTTTCTTTTAATTTTGGGTCCCCAGAACATGTATATCCGATGACATCCCGGCAAAGAATTTTTGGATACGTGATAAAGAAATTAAAGACATAGATAAGATTCAAGCAGTAAAATTCTGCTAAAAATATATCATATTCCATGTAAACAATAATAAATACATAAAAGTAGACGGATTTAATATAGTCTGTACTCTCTATCAGTAGTTTGGGTGATTTCACCCCACAAC
This sequence comes from Hymenopus coronatus, assembly GCA_030762935.1. Classification (NCBI taxonomy): domain Eukaryota; kingdom Metazoa; phylum Arthropoda; class Insecta; order Mantodea; family Hymenopodidae; genus Hymenopus; species Hymenopus coronatus. The sequence continues at coordinate 126,245,206 of CM060898.1, forward strand.
ACACATTTATGAAAACTGGAGAACAGGGCAAATTCGCAATAAAGGATCCACATGGTAACAGCAGACACAAATTATATATGTGTTGGCCTGCAAACTATAATGAACAAAATGATATCCAGTATGACTTTTATAACAATCATTTATTTCATTAATAAACTATGAAAACTTTAAAAATAACAATACATAATAAAATAATATTGTGCGTAATATAATTACATTCCTACTCAACTTGAAATGAGATTACAGAGTTCCCCGTAATTTAGCTTTTAACAAAGATGAAAAGCAGTGAAGTGCACTCTAGAGCGTCGTAACTGGCAACGAAATAACTAAATGAGAAATCATGACAGTTAACCTTTTCACAAGGCCCAAAAGAACTTAAATATTCGTTTCAGCAAGCAATCATCTCCAAGTAACATAAAGGAGATCAGTTTAGCCTTTACAATAAAGAATTAATGGCAAATCACGCCATATGAAAACGCTTACCGCTCCACTCTGAGAAGACCTGCGCGTGTAACACACCCGGAACTGATACTATCCGACAGAGGTCGTGTACCTCTTTAGCCCCGAAAAAAACAAAAACAAATGCAACTTACGCGGCAAAAGGTCGAAATACTTAACAAATGCCTCTATAAGAACACAGTGTTGCCATAGTATATTGCACCAGAATGGTACAAGTTCCTGCAGATACCTTTAGAATAATACACAAAACATACAAATAGTTTACCAGCACCGAAAGTATGAAATTGAGCTTTTCACCATGACAGAATAGACCGGAATTGGCCATAAAACACGATATTTATAATAGTGTTTAACGCCTGCTTTTACTAAAATGGCACCACGGGCAATGACACATGGAATAAAGATGGAACACAGTTGGAATGCAATGATGGGGGAAACCAGAGAATCGGAGAAAATCCGCCCTTGCGCCGCTTTGTTCACCACAAATCTCACATGCGGGCACCTGAGATCGAACCCGGGCCGCCTCGGTGATAAAATACGACTGCCGAAAGGAGGATGCAGTTGCTTTGATTATTTCTTAACAATGCCTTAGAATATATAATGATTGCCCCCCGGAAATGTATATAAACGAATTGATATTTTAATTCTTGATATTTAATGTCCATATTTCATTTCAAGAAACAAGCATATAGATTTTTACTTTCTCCATACGCACTATGTACATAGTAAATAGAGAAAGTATTGCACTCCACCAAAAAATTCGATACCGAGATTTCACCGGAAATGTATGTTTTAGGGTCCCCAATATCCAAAAAAAGCATTTTCACAAAAAGGTCCCTGTGTGTGTGTGTGTGTGTGTGTGTGTGTGTGTGTGTGTGTGTGTGTGTGTGTGTGTGTCCGTGTGTCCGTGTGTCTGTGAACACGATAACTCAAAAACGAAAAGTCGGTAAAATACCAAACTTGGTATTTAAGTTTAGTATCCTCCAGGGATACGACACGAAGATTTTGAGAAAAATACCCCCCACTCCCAACTACCCTTTACATGGAACTTTTTTCGAAAATTTTGATTTTCTCAAAAATGGCTCTAACGATTTTGATTAAAATTGCGTATATTAAACACATTTACCTGACAAATAAAATGTATATCGTGAATTTTCTGGGAATAGCCTCTGAAGAGTAGTTTATTCTGAATGAATTTTACTAAATTTTGAATAACTGATAAACCGTAAGAGATGGACAAAAACTTTCTACACAAAAAATGTAGAGCACATTAAAACACACAATTTATGTTATATACATTTTTTTCGTGGAGTTCGTCGTTTTTGTGACATTCCTTATATTTGGTTTCTGCTATGAAAAACGTATACTTTTCTCATACAGGAACTTGTCAACTCCTATTCATATAGACAAAGGAACTTCATTGACATATCAACCAGCTTTTGACTATCACTTTAATCTACGGTTGTCCCTTATTTCGCTTCTACTTACAAGGAAGCGAGTAATTAGACTATTTCTGCTATTTTTTTCTGATTAGCATAAAGTAAATAAAAGTATAAGCTTTTTAAGAATAATTTGTTGCAGGGATATGGAGAAAGTCATGTCAATGGTACACATCAGATTTTTTAACTAATAAAACCGAAGACAAGCAAAACAAAAGAGAATTGAATCTATTTGTTACGGTAACTCAATGGCAAGATGATGTATATGATACTTTAATAAATCGTTAGAACCAATTTTGAGAAATAAAATGTTCTAAGAATGTTCCTTGTAAAGCTTAGTTTGAGGTGGAGGATTTCTTTTCGAGTATCCTCATATCGCATCCTTGGAAAATGCTGAACTTTAGACCAACTTTGTTTTAACCGACTTTTCTTTTTACTTTCTCTACACATAAAAGGTACATAGTGTATAGAGAAGGTATTGTAATACACCCAAAAATTTTATAACGAGATTTCACCGGAAGGGCATATTTTGGGTCCCCCGAATCCGAAAAAGCACTTTTAGAGAAAGATCCGTGTATGTGTCTGTGGACAGCATAGCTCAAAAACGTAAAGACCGTTAAATCCCAAATTTGGTATTCAAGTTTGGTATCTTCCAAGGATACGACATGTAGATTTTCAAGAAAATCCCCCACCCCAAACTACCCTTTACATGACAAATTTTTTGAAAATGTTGACTTTCTTAAAACTGGCTCTAACGATTTTAATTAAAGTACCACATATTAAATTAATTTCCATCACTAATATAATGTATATTTTGAATTTTCTGGAAATAGCTTCTGAAGATTATTCTTGATGAATTTTGCATAATTAGTAAACCGTAAAGGATAGACAAATATTTACTTTACAAAACATGTAGATCTCCCTTTTTTTTTTTTATTACTAAAAAACAGAAACGGAGTCTGATCAGGACTCCGGTACTGTATACCCATTTACATTTCCCCCCGTAGGTTTTACTGATTACTGGTTTAACTGTTTCTTTTACAAACATATACACATTGCACAAACATATAACACCCATGCCCAAGGTGGGACTCGAACCCACGATCCCCTGCCCACGTAGCACCATAGCGAGACGCTTTAGCGAGCGTGGCCATGGAGAACCGGCTCCTTAAGACACACAATTTATGTCACATACATTTTTTCGTAGAGTTCACCGTTTTTGAGATATTCCTTGTTATTGGTTTCAGTTTTAAAGTACTTATAATTTTATCATACGGAAGCAGGTGAACTTCTGTCCACGCAAAGAAATGGATTTCAATCCCATAGCAAACAAATTTTAAAACATTTGACTGTCGGTTTAGCCTAGTGCATTCCCTTATTTCCGTTTTACTTATAAGGATTTAAGTAATAAGATCTCAATTTGCATGGAGTAGATTGAAGAATAAACTTATTAGCAATAGTGTGTTACAGAAATGTAGAGAAAGTTATGTGAGTGGTAAACATCAGATGTTTTCTGTTGTGCTGTTTAACAGGGACAGACACATAGATATGTGGCCCTTTCTCTAAAAATGCTTTTATTTATTATTTATTTATTTATTTATTTATTCAGAGGGATTAAGATATTTCTGATGAAATCTCGACATCAAATTTTTGTGTACGCTTCTGTTTAGTGTGGAGGTCCACGTTTTAGAGATTCTGAATTCGAATTTCGGTAGGAGTATAGATTTTTTCGGGATTTTCCCTTTTCCTGAGAAATGGAATGTAGAGTAACGATAAGTTCCATGAACCCGAGCTCATTTGAACATCATTTCACCGATTTTATTCATTGTCGATATGACCTATCAGGTGAAGAGAATATCCCCAACTGCCTTAAATACATTGTAAAGAAATGCTTTTGTACTTAATGGGTGTTTGTATTCGAATCCCATACTTCCACTCTTATGGTAGAGAAAGTAAAATAAATTCGCTGGATCTTTTGGGTTTGGAAAATGTTCGTGAAAAATTCCGCATTTCTGCATTTAGTTTTTCCTTTCCGAGTTATCCCATTCACAGAAAGAAGTAAGACATCTTTTCTAAAACTCTGATGTGTCCCGCTCTATATCCCATGTAACAAATTATTGTTATTCTTCTGTGTACTATAAGCTAATCGAGATAAAATTAGCAGAAATAGTTGTATTAATTGCATCTTTGTAAGTAGAAGGGAAATAAGGAAACGCTCTAGGCTAAAGTGATAGTCAAATCATTTAAAAGATAGTTTCTATGTGATTGAAATTCCTTGTTTATATGGCCAAGAGTTGAGAAATGTCCGTATGAGAAATGTATAAGTATTTAAAGTTATAACCAAAAAACAAGGAATATCTCAGAAAATGTCAACCCTACAAACAAGTATATGACATAAACTATGTGTTTTAACGAGAAATACTTTTTTTTGTGCATTAAGATTTTGTTTATCTCTTATGGTTTACCATTTATTAAAAATTCATCCAGAGTAAAGAAGCCTTCAGAGATTATTCCCAGATATACTTTAATTTGTAATGTAAATATCTTTAATATACGAAATTTTAATCAAAATCGATTTTTTTGCAAATTGTTCAATGTAAAGGATAGTTTGGAACGGGGAGGGGGGAAGGGTTCTTGAAGATATATGTGTCGCATTCTTAAAAGATATCAAACTTAAATACCAAATGTCGTTTTACTTTCTCTACACGTACTGTGTACATAGTGTATAGAGTAGGTATTGTAATGCACCCAAAAATTCAATACCGAGATTTTACCGGAAATACTTGTTTTGAAACTCCCCGAATCCAAAAAAGCATTTTTAGAAAAATTATCCGTGTGTGTATGTGTGTGTGTGTCTTTGGGCAGCAAAGCTCAGAAATGCAAAGGCCATTAAAAACCAATCTTAGTCTTTAGGTTTGGGAACTTCCAAGAATGCCACACGAGGATTTTCAAGAAAATCAACTACCTTTTACATGGAACCTTATTCGAAAATTTTGATTTTCTACAAAATGACTTTAACGATTTTGATTAAAGTATCGTATATTAAAGATATTTACTTGACAAATAAAATGTATATCTTGAAGTTTCTGGGAATAGCCTCTGAATACTACTTTACTCTGATGAATTTTACGGAATTTTACATAACTGCTAAACCGTAAGAGATGGACAAAAACTTATCGCACAAAAAATGTAGAGCACGTTAAAACACACAATTTATGTTATATGCATTTTTTTCATGGAGTTCATCATTTTTATATATTCCTTGTTATTAGTTTCAGCTTTGAAAAACTTACTTTTCTCATACAGGAATTTGCAAACTCCTGTCCATACAAACAAGTCACAAAGCAACCAACTTTTGACTATTACTTTAACCTATGGTACTCTTATTTCGCTTCTACTTACAAGGAAGCAAGTAATAATACTATTTCTGCAATTTTTTTCTCGATTATCATGAAGTAAATAAAGCATAAGCTTTTTAATAATATTTTTTGCAGAGCTGTAGAGAAAGTCATGTGAATGGAACACATAATATTTTTACTTTCTCTATACGCACTATGTACACAGTGTATAGAGAAGATATTGCACTCCACCCAAAAATTCGATACCAAGATTTCACCGGAAATATATGTTTTAGGGTCCCCTTTGCCTAAATAAAAGTCCGTGTGTGTGTGTGTCCGTGTGTCCCTGTGTACGTGAACACGATAACTCAAAAACGAAAAGTAGCTAAAATACCAAACTTAATATTTAAGTTTAGTATCTTCCAGGGATCCGACACGAAGATTTTGAGAAAAATTGCCACACCCCTAACTACCTTTTACTTGGAACATTTTTCGAAAATTTTTATATTCTCAAAAATGGTTCTAACGATTTTGATTAAAATTTCGTATACTAAAGATATTTACCTGACAGATAACATGTATATCTTGAATTTTCTGAGAATAGCCTCTGAAGAGTAGTTTATTCTGGATGCATTTTACTGAATTTTGAATAACTGCTAAACCGTAAGAAATGGACAAAAACTTACTCCACAATAAATGTAGAGCACGTTAAAACACACAATTTATGTTATATACATGTTTTTCGTGGAGTTCGTCGTTTTTGAGGCATTCCTTATTTTTGGTTTCTGCTATGAAAAACGTATACTTTTCTCGTACAGGAAGTTGTCAGCTGTTGTTTATACAAACAAAGGAACTTCAGTGACATAGCAACCAGCTTTTGCTTATCACTTTAACCTATGGTACTCCCTTATTTCGCTGCTACTTACAAGGAAGCAAGTAGTATGGTTATTTCTGATAGTTTTTTGGTGATTAACAGAAGTATAAGTTTTTTAAGAATAATTTGTTGTAGCGATATAGAGAAAGTAATGTGAATGGTACACATTAGACACAGATACAAATGGACATGTTGCTTAAAATGCTTGATTAAGGGGTTCTCAGAACATGTATTTCGGTGAAATCTCGGTATCGAATTTGTAGTCGGAGTAGAATAATTCCTATATACACTATAAATATAGTACGTGTAGAGAACGTAAAAATGTTTGGAATAACTTCAGCGGTACTCAGAGTTTTGTATTTATCACGAAATATAGAAAACTGAAATTTATATGAAATGAAAAGTCGTCTTTATTCCGCAGGTGTGCGGCAGAGTTCGAAAGTATTTGCACAAAAAATACTGTTCAGGCGAACGCATAGCTTAGATTTATTTGCCGTTTTTGAACAACTGAGCCACGACTGAGGCCATTTTCTCAGCCACACGCTGCAACCTACAAAGAAATTGGATTTTCTATACCTGCTTATCCCATCCAAACAATATTAAATATAAGCTGGTGCGTTAGGTGAATACGGTGTACATATATCCAGGTGCTCCTGATGGATACACGCGCTAGGATCTCATGAAAACGTTTCTCGTCTTCAGGGAAGAATAAAGATTTTCATGCCCTGAAAAGAAATTTATCTAAAGCCCTTGGAAATGAAATCGACGGCGGGGCAGGTCTTGACAAGATCTGTACGCAACGTGAGCGGAAAATGAAATATCTTGGAGATGACGGGAAACAGTTTCCGTGCCATTTCCGGACGCTGACACCTGAAGCGGTGCAGACATCAGTGTCAGGGCTTACCTCGCAGGATCTCCCATACGTGACCGGCGTTATCGACTGCAGCAGCCTCTGACAGTTCAAACATATAACGCGCTTTTAATTGGCTTTCACTGTTATTTCCTCACTCAATTGGCTTTTCATGAACTAAATCCTTTTGATGGGATGTCACAGTCAAAACAAACAAAATGGACACTAATTCTATAGAAAAAAATCTGATGTGTTCCTTTCACATGACTTTCTCTACACCTCTGCAACAAATTATTGTAAAAAAGCTAATGCTTTTGTTTACTTCATGATAATCGAGAAAAAAATTAGCAAATATAGTCTTATTACTTGCTTCCTTGTAAGTAGAAGCGAAATACGGGAGTACCATAGGTTAAAGTGATAGTCAAAAGCTGGTTGCTATACGATTGAAGTTCCTTTGTTTGTATGGACAGGAGTTGACAAATTCCAGTATGAGATAAGTATGTTTATTTACGCTGAAACAAAAAACACGGAATGTTTAAAAAACGATCAACTCCACGAAAAAATGTATATAACATAAATGGTGTTTCTTAAGATGCTCTACATTTTTGTTTATTAAGTTTCTATCCAACTCTTGTGGTTTAGCAGTTGTGCAAAATTCCGTAAATTTCATCCAGGGTTAAGTAGTCTTCAGAGGCTTTTCCCAGAAAATTCAGGATATACATTTTATTTGTCAGGTAAATATCTTTAATATACGATATTTTAAATAAAATCATTACAACCATTTTTAAGAAAATCAAAAATTTTGATAAAAATTCCATCTAAAGGGAAGTTGGGGGTGGGGGGATTTTCTCAAAATCTTCGTGTCGCATCCCTGCAAGATACTAAACTTAAATATCAAGTTTGGTATTTTACCGACTTTTCGTTTTTGAGTTATCGTGTTCACAGACACACGGACACACACACACACACACACACACACACACACGGAGCCTTTTCTGAAAATACTTTTTTTGGATACAGGGGACCCTAAAACATATATTTCCGGTGAAATCTCGGTATCGAATGTACACTATGTACATAGAACGTGTAGAGAAAGTAAAAATCTGATGTGTTCCATTCACATGACTTTCTCTAGATCTCTGTAACAAATTATTGTTAAAAAGCATATGGTTCTATTTACTTCATGCTAATCGAGAAAAAAATAGCAAAAATGGTCCTATTACCTGCTTCCTCCTAAGTAGAAGGAAAATAAGGAAATAACAGGTTAAATTGATTGTCAAAAGCTGGTTTCCTTTGATTGTATAGACAGGAGTTATCAAATTTCTGTATGAGAAAAGTATCATCTTTTTAAAGCTGAAACCAAAAACAAGGAATATCTCAAAAAAGATCAATTCCATGCAAAAAATGTATATAGCATAAATTGTGTGTTTTAACGCGCTCTACATTTTTGTGCGGTAAAGTTTAGTCCATCTCTTGCGGTTTAGCAGTTATGCAACACTCCGTAAAATCCATCCAGAATGAAGTAGTCTTCAAAAGCTATTCGCAGAAAATTCAAGATATACATTTATTTTTCAGGTAAATATCTTTAATATACGATATTTTAATCAAAATCGTTAAAGCTATTTTTGAGAAAATCAAAATGTTCGATAAAAGTTCCATATAAAGGGGTGGGGCGGGTTCTCTTGAAAATCCGAGTATCGCAACCTTGGAAGGAGCCAAACATAAATACCAAGTTTGGTATTTAACGGTATTTTCGTTTTTGAGCTATACTGTCCACATATCTCTCTGTCTGTCTGTCTGTCTGCCTGCCTGTCTGTCTGCATATATATGTGTATGATTATGTATGTACAAAGATTGTTTCGTGGTGATAGTTCACGACCTTTGTGTTTATACGGCTGAGCTGCGCCATTGAGCTAGGTACGTTTGCTTAATTTTGTATTAGGATTACAAGACTCACTTTTTGTGTTTTTGTCAAAACGACTATACTCCATTTTACTGTATATTTACATGCAGTTATATTGTTTTGTACGTACTGCTCTGCTCCGTATGAGTGGAGAATTTTTATTACCATAATGTTGTTGTATTACGATAGCTTTTTGAAGTGTATTTGTGATTAATTCTCATTTCTTTATTCAATTTATAAAATGGTTTCTAATATACACCATGATTTATTCAAATTGTAATAGTGATTTTCTGTATTTCTTACACACGATTATATCTCAAGCATTAGTAATTTACATTTTGAGTAATAGCCATTCAGGTTTTGGGGTATTTTATTGTGTTTTACTTTCTCTAGTCCCGTATGTACAAGTCACATAGGGATAGAGAAGTATTGTATTCCATCCAAAAATTCGATGTCGAGATATACGTTTCAGGGCCCCCTGAATAAAAAAAAAAAAAAAAAATTCAGAAACAGGTCTGTGTGTGTCTGTCTGTCTGTCTGTCTGTCTGTCTGCTGTCTGTGTGTGTGGACAGCATAGCTCAAAAACGAAAAGACGGTTAAATTCCAAACCTAAAATTTAAGTTTGTTATCTTCCAAGGATGCGCCACGAAGATTTTCAAGAAAATCCCCTACCTCTAACTACCTTTTACATGTAACAATTTTCGAAAACTTTGTTTTTCTTAAAAATGCATCTGACGATTTTGATTAAAATACCTCATATTAAAGCCATATCAATCAAAAATAAAATGTATATTTTGAATTTTCTGTGAATAGTTTCTATAGACCTGTTTATTGTGGATGAATTTTGCTTAATTTGGTATAAGTAGTAAACCGTAAGAGAAAGACAAAATCTTACTGTACAAAAACATAGATCTTGTTAAAATACACAAGTTAGGTCATATATATTTTTTTCGTGGAGGTTACCGTTTTCGAGGTATTCCTTGTTATTAATTTCAATTGTGAAGCATTTATATTTTCTCAGACGGAAGTGCCCTTTTTTGTTTTGTTCTACTCCTGGCCAAGCAAAGAAGCGATTTGCAATGACAATCGCATAACGACAGCTTTTGAAACATTTGACTACCACTTTAGCCTAGTGCATTCCCTTAGTTCCATTCTATTTATAAAGAATTAAGTAGTAACATTCTGCTAGTGTTTATCTGGATTAGCATTGGGTTGAAAGAAGAATTATCTTTTGTAATAAGCTTGTTTGTAGAGTAGCTAGAGAAAGTCATGTGAGTGTAACGCATTAGATTTTTTTAATTGAGAAAATATATGTAGATTTATTACTTATCTTTATATTTTGCAAACTTACTAAATGCACCCAGGCTTTCTCACTTAAAGATCCTGGTCCTTTCTTTTCACATGTTCCTTACATTTAGAATTAAGAACACCTCTCCCAAGCGACACTGATGAAGAGCAATGCATTACTTCTAGAGTAGAGTTTGCTTTAAAACTGTAAGAGAGACAAGGTAGCCTTGCTATTGAAATTCAAGCTAGCAGATGAGCAAGCTACATTTTGCACGATAGCTCACTCACAGGTAGAAGTTCTGCACGAATTTTTTAGTGTAGGATAATCAATTTCATAGGGCGCCACGCATATTTTTGGTGCTTAACGCTCTTCACTGTTCTTAAGTACGAAAAATAAATATAAATTATAAGGTTGTCCTCGCATACATATATGTAAGTTATACATTTCACGACTGACCATGTTAAAGAACTGTTTTATATAGACACACGCTAAAATGAATGATACCACGTTTATGACAACAAGGTTATGTGTTCCATTCACATGTCTTTCTCTAGCTGGCTCACAAACAAACTTTCCTCGTAAAAGAGTGTTCTTTTATCAACATCATGTTAATCAAGATAAATATTAGCAGAATTTGTCTCATTACTTGCTTCTTTGTAAGTAGAAGGGCAATAAGGGAATCCACTTGACTAAAGTCTTAGCCAAATCCTTTGAAAGCTGATTAATGTGAAACGATTAAAACTCTGTGCTCTTTGCTTGCTAGAAGCAAACAAAAGAGAGTTGAAGAAACTTTTTGATAGTGTTTAGCGCCCGCTTTTATTGTTGTGGTACCGCAGGCGATGGCACTGTTGATACACGGGATGAAGATGGAGCTCCGGTGAAATGCAATGGCGGGGGAAACAATGAGAAAAACCACTCTGCACCGTTTATCTATCACAAATCCTACATTCTGTCATCTGAGATCAAACTTTACCATTCTACCACTCAACCACGGCGCGGTTTCATCAAAGAAAGACAAAACTTTCAAGTAGCTTAAAATTGAAATCAATAACTCGGAATAGTTCAAAAATGGTTAACTCTACAAAGAGAATGTACATGAAATGAATTGTGTGTTTTAGCATCTATATTTTTTCTGTAGTAAGTATTTGTCTATTTCTTACGGTTTACCAGTTATACAAAAGTTATGCAAATGCCATCCAGAATGAAGAGGTCTTCAGAATTCGCAAAAAATTCAAGAAATTCGACATCGTTTGATATACAATTGTATGATTACATACTTTGTCAATTAAAATTACATATTTAATTTACAGGTCTTAAAATCTAAAAGTATTGTATAGAATATAATGGATTTACAACCAACAATGCATATACTCTGGACTTAAAAGTTTTGTTATCTAGGAATTTAATAAGGAATATTTATATTTGAGTCTATCCTTGTATTATAATTACGCATATCTCTTCTTAATGTCTGGTTTTCAGAAAATTTGTATACATAAACCAAAACATCTAAAATATAAAAATTATAAATAGTTATGCCTGCTGTGTAGTTAAAAAAATCTTGTGTGTTCCATTCACATGACTTTTTCTACGTCACTGTAATAAATTATTGTTAAAATGTTTATTCTTATATGCTTTATGATAATTCATAATCTGAGACAAATAACAAGGAATATTGCAGAAATGGTCAATTCCACAAAAAATATGACATAAATTTTGTGTTTTTAAGTGATAAACATTTTTTGTGTGGTAACATTTTGTCTAGAGAACGTTTACCAGTTACGCAAAATTCAGCAAAATTCATTCAGAATAAAGTGGTATTTAGAGGTTTTTACCTGAAAATTCGAAATATACATTTTATTTGCCATGTAAATATGTTTAATATACAGTATTTTAAACAAAATGGTAATAGCCATTTTTGACAAAGTCAAAATTTTCGAAATTTCTTCCATGTAAAGGGTAGTTTTGGTTGGGAGATGTTTGTCAAAATCTTCGTATCGCAACCCTGGTAGCTACTAAACTTAAATATCAAGTTTCGTATTTTACCAACTTTTCGTTTTTGAGTTATCGTGTTCAATGGTTCTTTTGGATACAAGGGACCCTAAAACGTGTTTTTCCGGTGAAAGCTCAGTATCGAATTTTTGGTTGCATTAGAATACCTTCTCTATACACTTGTACATAGTACGTGTAGAGAAAGTAAAAAGTAGGGGATAAGACCTTCTGGTAATATAAGAGCTCTTTATTGAAATACGTTGCTTAATGAAATATCTGTCCATGATTTAGCTTCGGCGAACAATTAAACTGACCGGCCTTCGGTTGGAAGTTTGTTTATTTGCGACTAGAAGTCCCCAATTCCCAAACTAATTCTCCGCAGGGAATGGCGATTTATTAGAGCAGGAAAATATCCTTCAAGGTATAAGCAATTTATCTGTCGTGAAGGACAACTATTTCCCTGCCCGGCAGCTACCAATTTCCTGTAATCCCAGAGCAGTTCTTTGGCTACGAAACGCATTAATCAAGGCACGTTCGACATTAAAACTTCAGAACAGCTGCTCTTCTGTTTGCCAAACCCACCAATCATTATGTAAATACTCGTAATGGTCTCTGTTGTGTTTATTGGCAAAGTTTGCAGCACCAAATTTACGGTCCAGCTCTCACATATATTATTGAACGCACCACAAAACAGAGGTAGTTTTAAAAATGCTTTTCCATATTACTGTATATTGTTTCAACAGCTGAGACGCTAACACTCAGTTATTTTCATTTTTATTACTTTCTCTAGCCCACATGTACAATGTATATAGTGGATAGAGAGGGTGTTGTATTCCAACCAAAAAATTGGATATCGGAATTTCACCAAAAATATATGTTTTGGGCTCCCCTGAGTCCGAAAACAATATGTTTATTTTCTCTACACGTACTATGTACATAGTTATAGAGAAGGTATTGTATTGCACCCAAAAATCGATGAAATATATGTGTTGAGCTCCCCTACGTGCGAAAAAAGTATTTTATAAAAGGTCCGTGTGTGTATGTGTGTGTGTGTCTGAGAAAAGTATAGCTCAAAACGAAAAGCCCATTAAATACCAAACTAGGTATTTGTGTTTTTTGGTATCCTCCAAGGATGCAATACGAAGATTTTCAAGAAAATTTCCCACCACAAACTACCCTTAACATGGAAAAAGTTTCGAAAATTTGTATTTTCTAAACAATATCTCTAACGATTTTGATTAAAATCCTGTATGTTAAAGATATTTACATCCCAAATAAGAAGTATATCTTAAATTTTATGAAAACTTCTTTATTCTGGATGAATTTTGCACAATTTTGCTTAACTGCTAAACCCTAAGAGATAGACAAAAAGTTACTACACAAAAATGTAGAGCTCGTCAAAACTCATAATTTATTTCCTGTATGTTTTTTTGTGGTGGTAACCTTTCCCGAAATATTCCTTGTTATTGGTTTCAATTGTGAAGTACTTAACTTTTCTCACACAGGAAATGACCGGTTTTTTCTTTTCTTTTTTCTATTCCTGGCCAAGCAAAGAAGCGATTTGTAATGACAATCGCATAACGACAGCTTTTAAAACATTTGGCTATCACTTTAGCATAGATCGTTCCTTTAGTTCCCTTCTACTTATAAAGAACTAAGTAATAAGAACATTCTGCTAATGTTTATTTCGATAGCATTGTGTAGAAAGAAGAGTAATATTTTGAAAGAAGTGTGTAGAGGAGCAAGAGAAAAGCATGTGAGTGTAACACATCCGATTTTGTTCTCTATCACGTATGTAAGTAATAGGTAGACAAATTATTGTACTCCCCAAAAATATCGCATGTGTTACACTCACGTGACTTTCTCTAGCTGTGTTACAAACAAGCTTCTTACAAAAGATTATTCTTCTTTCAAAACAATGTTAACTGAGTTGCATTAGCAGAATGTACTTATTACTTAGTTCCTTTTAAGTAGACGAAAAAAGGGAAAGCACTACGCTAAAGTGATAGTCAAATGTTTTAAAAGTTGTCGTTATGCGATTGTCATTGCAATTCGCTTCTTTGCTTGACCAGGAGTAGAACAAATGAAAACGCACACTTCCTGTCTGCAAAAGTGTAAGTATTTTAAAATTGAAACAAGTAACAAGGAATATCTTGGAACGGTACAACAAAAATGTATATGAGATAAATCGTGTTTTTTAACGAGATCTATATTTTTGGTGTATAAATTGCTTGTCTATGTCTTACGGTTTATTAGTTATTCGAAATTCAGAAAAAAAATTCCAGAACTAACAGGTCTTTAGAAACTATTCCTAGAAAATTCAAGATATATAATTAATTTACCATGTAAATATCTATGATATACGGTATTTTAGTAAACATTTTTAGAGCCATTTTGAGAAAAACAATATTTTCAAATGTTTTCCATGTAAAGCTGTAGTTTGGTGTGGGGAATATTTTTGAAAATCTTCGTGTCGCATACTTGGACATAATAAACTTAAATACCAAGTTTGGAATTTAGCTTTTCAGCTATACGGTCTATAGACACACAGACACACTGATATTTTTTCTAAAACTGCTATTTTTTTGGAATCAGGGGCTCTCAAGCATATATTTCCTTAAAATCTTGGTATCGAATTTTTAGGTGGAATATTATACATTTTCTATACACTGCATAGTACCTACGTGTAGAGAAAGTAATTACAAGTCGATATTTCAGCTGAAATATGTGTTTTGAGTGCTCTTGAATCCAACAAATGTATTTTAGAAGAAAAGTTTCGTGTGTGTGTGTATGTGTGAACAGCATATCAAATTACTCTGATCTGACTCCATTCACATGACTTTCTCAAGTTGCTGCGCAAAAAAACAAGAGATTATTTTATCTACATCAAGCTAATTAAGAAACATTAGCAGAAACGGTCTTGTTACTTATAAATGGAAGGGAAATAAGGGAATACACCAGGAAAGACTGACGGTCAAATGCGTCAAAAGAAGGTTGCTATGTGAAATAATTGAAGTGCGGCTCTCTTTCCCTGACTAGAGGTAAAACAAAAGAGAGCTGAAACCAAATATGTGTGTCTTTGAGAAAATTTTAAGTATTTTATAATATGATCTAATGAAAAAGAATATCTCGGAAATGGTTAACTCTACAAAAATGTAGGATATGTCATAAACTGTATGTTTTACGAGATCTATATTTTTGTGTAGCAATTTTTGTCTTTCTCTTAGTTTATCAGCTATAAAAAGTAAACCAGAATAAAAAGGTCATCAGAAAAAACTCCCAGAAACTTCGAAATATAAATTATATTTGTGATGTAAATAGTTTTAGTATACGGTATTTTAATGAAAATCGTTAAAGGCCTTTTTGAGAAAAGCATAATTTTCAAAATGTTTTCCATGTAAAGGTAGTTTGTGAACGGGGGGTGTTTTTAAATATGTAGCATTCTTGGAGGATACTAAACATAAATTGTTTGGTATGTAACTATCGACAGGCACGCACACACACACCGTTTTCTGATAGTGTTTTTTTTTTACTCAGGAGACCTCAAAACATACATTTCCGGTAAAATCTCGACAACTCAGTTTTGGGTAGAATACAATTACCTTCTTTAGCTACTATGTACATATGTGCTAGAGAAAGTAAAATGGTACGTGTGTGTTTGTGTTTTTTTTGGTAGTGTTTATCGCCCACTTTAACTACTTATGGCACCGCAGTCGGTGACACTGATGATACAAGAATGATGCTGGAGCACCGGTGGAATGCTATGGTGGAGGAAACCGGAGCTCCCGGAGAAAACCCGCCCCATGCGGTCGCTTGGGATCGAACTCCGGCCGTCTAGGTGAGAGTCGAATGGTCTAACCACTCGGTCACGGCGCGGCCCCATGTGTGTGTGTGTGTGTCCTTGTGTGTGCGAACACGATAACTCAAAAATAAGAGGTCAGTTAAATCCCAACATTGATATTGAAGAGCAGTATTTACCAAGGATGCGACACGAATCTTTTCAAGAAAATCCCCTCACCCCAATCTACCCTTTGCAAGGACAGTTTTTCAAAAAGGTTGATTTTCTCAAAAATGTCTCTAGCGCTTTTGATTAAAATACCATAAGTTGAAGACACTTTCGTGGCAAATCAAATGTTTATCTTGAATTTTCTGGGAATAGCTCCTAATCCCTCTTTATTCTCAATTAATGTTGCATATCTGGTAAACCATAAAACACTTAGAGGCCAATAAAAATCGACGCGTAGAGTTAGCCGTTTCCAAGATATTCTAGTGTTACCTTTCCTAGGCGTCATCTAATGGGCATGCTAGAAAGTTAGCCATTCTCTGTTTTCCTCCTTCCTTTCTATGCGATATTCATTTGTTTGAACCAAGAGTTCATGACCAACTATATTGGCTTGTTGCTTTTAAATAAACCTTTCTATTAAGAAATTAATTGTATATCGTGAATAACATCAAATAACGGTTAGAAAAATGTTTCTTTTTGTAGGTGTAGTTGTTTATAGGACCATGTCGAGGCTAATGCATGTCATTCAGCTCTGATAGGGTTTTAGGAAATTATACTCTTTATCAAGAGACGGCAAGGTATAAAGAGAATGGTTTGAATTTTTCATGTTGATGATATATAACTCACTGACTATCATTAGTTTTTAAACAGAGAAATCTATTAACAACTCTGTGACTTTTATAAACAAACGCAAACATCTAATGTAAACGATATATTTCGTGAACTTTTTCCCAGTGGCTTTTGCATCAGATGAGTATTGACATTTCAAAAGACTGTTTCGTTTAAAGTTGAATTCATAGTTTAATATTTGTTTCAGGTGAAACTGTTTTCAAATGTTGCTTCTTTTAGATTATGCCTTTTACTTTACGTTCTTTATATTACAATTTTCACAATACCCACTAAGAAACGAATTAGTTTTAATTTTATATTAAGAAATCTGCTTCCGTTAAACCGACAATAGTGATTGGTGGTTCACTTAAACAAAATAATGGTAATTTTGCTCATATTAAAACGAGATTTTAATAATAATTTGTTATAGTATAGATAAAGTCATGGGAATGGAACATATCAGATTTTTACTTTCTCTAGTGTGTGTCTGTGAACACGACAACTCAAATGTAAAAAGTCGGTAAAATACCAAATTGGGTATTTAAGTTTAGTATCTTCCAGGGATGTGACACGATGATTTTTAGAAAAATTCCGCCACCCCCAACTAACTATACATGGAACTTTTTATGAAAATTTTGATTTTCTTAAAAATGGCTTTAAATATTTTGATTAAAATGTCGTATATTTAAAATATTTACTTGAAAAATAAAATGTATATCTTAAATTTTCTGGGAATAGCCTCTGAAGACCAGTTCATTCTGGATGAATTTTACGGATTTTTGAATAATTGCTAAACCGTAAGAGATGGACAAAAGCTTACCACACAGAAAATGTAGAGAACATTTAGACACACAATTTATGTTATATACATTTTTTCATGGAGTTGATCGTTTTTAAGATATTCCTTGTTTTTAGTTTCAGATTTGAAAAGCTTATAGTTTCCTCATACAGGGATTTATCAACTCCTGTCCATACAAACAAAGCAACTTCAGTCACATAGAAACCAGTTTTTGACTATCACTTTAACCTATAGTACTTCCTTATTTCACTTCTACTTACAAGGAAGCAAGTAATTGGACTATTTCTGCTAATTTTTTCTCGATTAGCATGAAGTAAATAGAAGCATAAGCTTTTAACCAAAAATTTGTTGAAGAGATGTAGAGAAAATCATGTGAATGGAGCACAACAGATTTTTAAAAATCCTTATTAAATCACATAGGCTTAAATTTGGGGGAAAATCACCCAAAATAACACATACACAAGCATGATACCAGCGCTAATGAAAATGGCATACAAATTTACCGTAAATTACTGTACAATTTGGTGCTTGTATTGTTGCGTAGTTGAATGGTTGATTTACATTGTATGTGTCGCTTGGTTACACCACCGTAAATCCATTTTAGATGCGTATGAGGGTCCTTGTCATAGCTAGAGCTAGAATATACTCGTATATCTTAATTCAATGTCAGAAATGCTTTCATCAAGGTCTGAAATCACTCGCTTTCTTCTAAGACGTCCCGAAATGCAGTGATTTGCTCTTCGGTTCGTAACGTTTGGTAACAAACACCAGCTAGAGAAATTAAATTTGAAGCTAATTTAGTGCTTTGGATGAAAAGTTAAGGTCCAAAAATGCTCCAGAAAATATTTTTCTATGTCTATGAAGTAGAAAGTACACAGACTATCCTACTGGAAATGAAAGAAAATGGCACCGCGATTAGATCGTAATTCTCAACGCTTGGAGAATTTTCAGATCTCAATTGATCGTAAGGGTTATTGTTCGCCAATGATTTAGTCTTGTTGCATCATGATGAAGATCTATTCGATTAGCTGCTCATAATCTGAATATAATGTGCAACGATTATAATTTTAAAATGTCAACAAGTGAAACAAAAGAAGTGACTTTTTGTGGAAGAAACATTCTGCGAGCAAAACAATTATTAGAGACAAACTCATTGAACAAGAACTCCACTTTAAATATATAGGATGTGATGTTAGCTATGGATACGATAAAAATATTGAACCAGCCCCAAGTAATATGTAGCACAATAAATATAACATTGAATAATAAAGGCCATAAACAAACTAAATTAAAATTCTACGAAACAATGTCAGTCTCTATACTTCTAAATGGAAGCGATTCTTGGATTATTACTACCAAACAAAAAAATGTACATAACATAAATCGTGTGTTTTAATGTGCTCTACAGTTTATGTATGGTAAGTTTTTGTCCATCTCTTACAGTTTAGCAGTTATGCAAGAATCCGTAAAATTCATCCAGAATGAAGTAGTCTTCTGAGCCTATTCCCAGAAAATTCAAGATATACATTTTATTTGCCAAGTAAATATCTTAAATATACGAAATTTTAATCAAAATCGTTAGAGCCATTTTTAAGCAAATAACAATTTTCGAAATTTTTTCCATGTAAAGGGCAGTTTGGGGTGGGGGGATATTCTTGAAAACCTTTGTTACGCATCCTTGGAAGATATCAAAATTAAATATCAAGTTTGGTATTCAACGGTCTTTTCATTTTTGAGCTATTCTGTCCACACACACACACACACACACACACAAACACAGACCTTTTTCTGAAAATGCTCTTTTTTTTATTCAGGGGCGCCCAAAACATATAAATCTCGGTATCGAATTTTTGGGTGGAATATCTTCTCTATACACTATGCACATAGTACGTAGGGCCGCGGCGTGGCCGAGTGATTAGACTACTCACCTCTCACCTAGACGGCCCGGTTTCGATCCCAAGCGACCGCATGTGAGATTTGTGGTGGACAAAGCGGCGCTGGGTTGGGTTTTCTCCGGGTTCTCCGGTTTCCCCCGCCATCGCATTCCACCGGTGATCCATCTTCATTCAAGTATCATCAGTGTCACCGCCTGCTGTGCCATAAGTAGTTAAAGCGGGCGTTAAACTCTACCGAAAAGAAAACATAGTAAGGTAGGTATGGAGAAAGTAAAAATAAAATCCGGCAACTGAGATTAAATTTTTAAGAACATTACAAGGGTGTACTAGAATGGTCCATGTCCATGATAAGAAACGATGATGTCCGTCAAAAACTGCAAATCTACTTCATAAAGGGAAAGAAAGGTAACGACAAGAAGCAGGGAAAGAATGGAAGAGGGATAGATTACGAAAGAAAATCTAACAATATTTTCCGAGAGGAAGAACAGATGTTGAATATATGGTCTTAGATCTATTTGTGAGGTTGGAACAGGCAATCAATGCCTAAATCTGGAAGTGAAGAAGAAAAAGAACATTATTATTGTTATTATTATATTTATTTTCTCTACACGTACTATGCAGATACCATTATTTCACCGGAAATACATGTTTTGAGACCCCTTATTACAAAAAATCATTTTTAGAAAAAGGTCCGTGTATGGGCAGCATAGCTCAAAAACGAAAAGATCGTTAAATACCAAACTTTGTATTTAAGTTTGGTATCTTCCAAGGAGGTAACCCAAAAATTTTCAACAAAATCCCCGCACACCAAACTACACTTTAGATGGAATATCTTTCAATAATTTTGATTTTCTCAAAAATGGCTCTAACGATTTTGATTAAAACACCATATGTTTAAGATATTTTTACGACGAACGAAATGTATCTTGAATTTTCTGGGAATACTATCTGAAGCCCCTTTCATTCTGGATGACTTTTGTATAACTGGTAAACCGTAAGAGATATACAAAACCTTACTACACAAAAAATGTAGATTCTATTAAAATACACAATTTATCTTATATACCATTTTTGTAGAATTAACGGTTTTCGAGTTATGCCGGATAATTGGTTTCAATTTTAGCTACTTAAACTTTTCTCAAACGAGAAGACATGTTTCTTCTTTCTCGTTTGTTTACTCCAGGAAATCAAGATATTAGAATTTCAAGTGTTTTACATAGCGACCTTCTTTTAAAAACGTTACTGGAGCTTTAGCCTGTGCATTTTCTTATTTCCCTTCTACTTACTATGAGCTAGTAATAAGAGTAATCTTTCTTATATTATCTTAATTAGATTAATGTTTTGAATAAAAGATTTGTTTACCGAATAGCTAGAGGACATCGTGTGAATGGAACACTTTAGATTTTCTCCCTTCTACTTACAAGGTACCAAGTAATAAGGTAATGTTTATCTCAATTGGCATGAAGTAGATAGAAGCTTTTTAACAATAATTGTTACAGAGATGTAGAGAATGTCACGTGAATGGAACACATTAGATTTTTAGTTTCTCTACACATATAATATACATAGTGTATAGAGAAGGAATTCTATTCCACTCAAAATTTCGTTACTAAGTTTTCATCGGAAATAGACGTTTTAGGGTTTTCCTTATACAAAAAAAAATTTCAGTATGTGTGTATGTGTGCCTGTGAACACGATAACTCAAAAAAGAAAAGTCCGTAAAATACCAAAGTTGGTATTTAAGTTTGGTATCTTCTAAAGATGCAACGTAAATGTTTAAAAATAGAATCGCTCTACACCAAACTATCCTTTACATGGAAAGTTTTTCAAACTTTTTTATTTTTTCAAAAATGGCTCTAAGTTTTCGATTAAAATACCGTATATTAAAGATACTTACACAACAAATAAGATGTATATCTTTAATTTTCTGGGAATAGCCTCAGAAGTCCTGTATTCTAGATGAATTTTACTGGGTGAAGAGAATTTTGCATAACTAGTAAAGAGATAGACAAAAACTTACTACATAACGTTTGTAGCTCTCATTATAATACACAATTTATATTATACACATTTTTACTTTCTCTACACGTACTATGTACATAGTGTATAGAGAAGGTATTGTATTCTACCCATTAATTCGTTACAGAGATTTCACCGGAAATACACGTTTTGGGTCCCCCTGAATCCAAAAAAGGATTTTTTGGAAAAAGGTCTTTGTGTGTGTGTGTGTGTGTGTGTTTGTCCGTGTGTGTATCTGTGGACAGCATAGCTCAAAAACAAAAAGACAGTTAAATACCAAACTTGGTATTTAAGTTTGGTATCTTCCAAGGATGCCATACGAAGACATTCCTTGTTATTGTCTTCGGATTTAAATTCGAGAATTTGTCAATTCCTGGTAATGCAAAGAAACAAACTTCATTCACATTGGAACCAGCTTCTAATAGATTCTAATATAGTATTAGCCTGTTTATTCTATTATTTCCCATTATGCTTACAAGAAGTCATTTCTGCTAATGTTTATCTCTATTAGAGATAGAAGAAGCTTTTTTAACAATAATGTGTTACAGAAATGTAGAGAAAGTCATTGGAAAGGATTTATATTATTATTATTATTATTATTATTATTATTATTATTATTATTATTATTAAACTTTATTTATACAATAGGATACACGAAGAAAGTGATATGAATATAAGAATATTTTTCTTTTCTCTATGAATGATGTTGTTAAGCAATTTAGGTATATGATGAAGTTGGTGCTACAGAAATATGGTTTACTTTGTTTCACAATTTCCTTCCTACCTGTTGAGTTTACTGTGTTAAAATAATATATTATACCTGGGAGAGATGAAGACAGACAGCATGTGTTTTGTATGCAGGAAAAGTGTTTGGCTTAGGTCTGCCTCTCTCTCGTATTCCGGAAGCGTAGAGAAGGCTGTGGAACGATGAAGCGCTGACAAACCAAACCTCTTCTGTTTTGTCCGACACACGCGAGATGTGAGCTAAATTCCAATGGTTAACTACAGCGACCTCTATTGCATCCGACAACGGGAGGTCGAGACACCACTGTCATTATCGCTTTCTCGTTAATCTTCCATTGTTCGTTGCTCTCTATCGATTCCTTGTTCATGTTTGCCAGACATATTTTGCATGTTCCTTTAATCCTCCTTTTTGCAGTGGCGGCCCATGTGTCTAAACCAGGCCTGGTCAACTACAGAAACCAAAATACGAGGTACATCCAGAAAGTAAGTTCCGTTTGGTTATAAAATTAAATTGTGTACAGATACAGAATAATTAATTGCACAAAATTCTGCAACTCTTAAACTACTTTTCCACATAACTGCCGAAGTTTTTGTATACCTTTTTCAGAGAAGTTTGCCGCCTGTGTCTTCAAAAAGTTGGAAACATTTTCTTTCAGCTCTTCATCATTGTTGAAGTGTTGACCACCAAGTAAAGACTTGAGATGTAAGAACAGATGAAAGTCGCTAGGAGCGAGGTCAGGGCTGTACGGAGGATGGTCAAACACGTCCCAGCCAAATCCCTGTAGGAGGTTTTTCGTCACATTTGCAGTGTGTGGTCGTGCGTTGTGATGAAGAAAAACAACACCTTTTGACAGCAATCCTCGGCGCTTATTCTGTATTGCGTGGCGCAATTTTCTAAGTGTCTCGCCATAAACATCTGCTTTGATTGTTTGACCACGCGGTAAGAAATCAATGAGTAAGATGCCTTTCTAGTCCCAGAACACTGTGCACGTCATTTTTCGAGGTGTCAAGATTTGTTTCGACTTAACCTTTGCTGGGGATGAAGTGTGCCTCCATTCCATTGATTGCCGCTTAATATCAGGGGTGTCGTAAGAAACACAAGTCTCATCTCCTGTGACTATCTGTGTCAGAAATTCTTCGCCGTCTTCATCATAACGGGTTAAAAACTGAGGTACACTACCCATCCGTTTTGTTTTGTGTTACTCAGTAAGAATCTTTGGTACCCAACGTGAGCAGAGTTTACAAAATTACAGTTTTTCGGTAACAATTTCATGAATTAGTGATCGTGAGCTTTGGGGAAATTCCATAGCGAGAGCACTAATTGTAAACTTGAGGTTTTCCTGGATCTTGTCATCAATCGCGTGAATCAGTTCTTCTGTAACCAAAGGTGGACGCCCACTTCGTTCTTCATCGTGCACTTTACTACGTCCTTCATTGAACTGTCGGACCCACCTTCTCACCATTGAATCACTCATCGCATTTTGTCCGTTAACTTCGCAAATTTGCCGATAAATTTCAATTGGTTTTACTTTCCTAGCATTCAGAAAACGAATCACAGATCTGATTTTACAAGCAGCGGGATTTTCAATGAACACCGACATTGTAAACAAGCACAACAAAGCGTATGTGGCTGACAAAATGGCGCAAGTTTCCTATCCTTGATACAGAGCGTCTACCGCACATGTGCGGAACTGCGATCGCAGCGCTGCAGCGGAGATAAATTGAAACGGAACTTACTTTCTGGACGTACCTCGTATTTAGGCAATTAACGCTGAGGGCCATAGGGGAATGCCGGTCACGTAGTTATCTCAATGACCATCCTAGTTTGTGCTGCGCTCTGCAAATGCACCTACCTTTAAGACACATCTAGCCATAGTCCTTAGTAGCGTTGTGAGCAGTAGTGAGAAGATATCTGATGTTCTCCATTCATATGACTTTCGCTACCACTGTGTAACAATTTTTTTTTGTTTCATTTATATAGCCTCCTTTAACATCTAGAGTCCTATCGGGGGCTTAGAAACAACTCGTTGTCTGTGGGTTCTTTATTGGGTTTTAAACCGTTTTATTTTCCTCATACAGATATTCACTCTCACATACATAATTCCAGACTTTGTAAGGAATCGGGAATAATTTTGGTTAAAGAAATATTCCCCGCCCCAGTCCTCCGGGTGAGAAGTCAGCTCGCTGACCACTCAACCACGGAGGCAGTCGAAAAAAGTATTATTCTTTAGATTATTCTTCTATCTAGAAGTGTAGAAGGGAAATAAGGGAATACACTAGGCTAAGCCGTGAGTCAAATAATTTAAAATGTGGTTGCTATGGGATTGAAATCCGTTTCTTTGAGCGGTCACGTGCTGACAAGTTCCCGTATCAGAAAAGTATTTTAAAACTGAAATCAATAACAACAACAATATCTTAAAAACGGCCAACTCCAGCAAAAAAAAAAAAATGTATAAGAATTAAATATTGTATGTTTTAAAGAGCTCTACATTTTTTGTGTAGTAAGTTTTGTCTATCTCTTACGGTTTACTAGTTATGCAAAATTCCGCAACATTCATTTTTTTTAAACAGTACCGGAGTTAGGTCAGATCGCTGTATCCCCGTTTACATCCCCCCCCTAAATTTACTGTATGATTACTGGTTTTACTGTTACTTTACAAAGACATATACACAAGGTGGGACTCGAACCCACGATCCTCTGCCCACGAAGCACCAAAGCGAGACGCCTTAGCGAGCGTGGCCATGGAGAAAGGCTTCATTCAGAATAGGGCTGTCTTCACAGGCTATTCCCAGAAGGTTCAAGAAATACATTTCATTTGTCATATAAATATCTTTAATATACGATATGTTAATCAAAATTGTTAGAGCCACTTTTGAGAAATTCAAAATTTTCGAAATTTTATCCATGTAAATGGTATTTAGGGTGGGGGGATTTTCTTGCAAACCATCGTATCGCATCCTTGGAAGATAGTGAACTTAAATACTAAGTTTGGTATTTAACGGACTTTTCAATTTTGAGCTATGCTGTCCACACATACACACACAGCATTTCTAGAAATGCTTTTTACTTTCTGTATACGTACTATGTACATAGTGAATGGAGAGGTGTTGTATTCCACCCAAAAACTCGATATCGAGACTTCACCTTAAAATACCTTCTCTATAAACTATGTACATAGTATGTAGAGAAAGTACTAAGTTTAGTGCATTTTTTATGTAATTTTTGCTTGAAGAACAACACAGGGTAAATACACCGTATTAAATTAATTAAATGTGTAATAGGGTTTTCAAAAAAGTTCATGATTCTCTTTATAATGTAAAATATGTGATAATTAGTATTAAATAATATGATTGGTACTGACGCATTATTAAATGTGTGTGTGTAATGCCGATCAACTGACCGTCACAAGTAAAGCGTAACGAAAAGAATTCAGCATTGCTGTTATTGCATGACATTACTATGGAAGATTTCGAAGTCTTCAAAAGTGACGGAATTATTGTTGTTTCTATTTCTGCGCATATGTCCTCTGGACATTACTTTCTATGGGGCATATGGTGTGTAAAGAGAGGAAAATTGTCATATTAAAGTTCTAAAACAAAATGTTTCTTTTATATGCGGTTTAGTGATATGTTTTAACTAAATAACAGATTAAAATATAGTGACTGGCATTACCCGCATGTGTGGGTAACCCCGGTCTGTGCCACCGCTTATATTTCGCATCATTAAGGTAAGAAGTAATTGTTTAAATAAAATTCTTCTTAGCATATATTTAGGTAAAGGACCAAACTAACGACTGACATAAATATAATACTTTTAAATTCTTACTCTAAGTCATTCACAGCAACTTTGATTAAGTGACTGCCATTACTGCGTTCTCCCCTACACTAAAAAGCTTCACTCACATACATTTTAGAGTAAAATATAGCGAGACTAACTGCAGAAATAGGAAGCATTACCCAAGTCCAAAATGCAAAAATCAATGTGAGCACGCAGAATTGTCCGACTGCAGGGTTGTCCAAGAATGTTATTGCTGTCAGTCTTAGTACATGAAACAAGGAATCATTGCTGCTTCTGTACTTATTACTTTCTCCGTTTAGTATATGGAAAATAAGTAGAAAAGATATTGCATTCCACCAAAAAAAGTGAATTTCTTGAGAATCTTCGTGTCGCATCCTTGGAAGATACCAAACTTAAATACCAAGTTTGGTATTTAACGATCTTTTCGTTTTTTAGCTATGCTGTCTAAAGTCAGACACACACGGACCTTTTTCCAAAAATGCCTTTTTTGGATTATGGGGTTCCCAAAACATGTATTTCCGGTGACATCTCGGTGTCATTTTAAAGGTGCAATACAATACCTTCTCTATACATTATGTATATAGTATGTGTAGAGAAAGTAATGAGTGCACGATTGTAAAATGAACATGCCTTCATAACACCATCTATTCTGAAGCACCGTCCTCGCATGTTTTAAATAGATGAGTTATTCGAGCTCTGGAATCTTGTGATATAAATAAGACCATTTATTGAGTTAGCACTAGTTTATTAGAGTTAGCACTAATGAAACAGCGCACCCGTTTAAAGACGTTAGCCAATTCGCTTATCGTTGGATCAAACATGAGAAAGCTGGGTTTTCTTAGCCCGGAGGAGAAGCATGTTCTGTTCAACTGCGGGTTGAGAGCGTTTGTGCTCTACGCAAAACAAGAAAACAGCCCTGGCCCTCTTCTTCCGCGCTAGTTCGCTTTGATTGGCCATCTGTTTATGGCACTCCTCTCTTGCAATTTCTACTCAGGATTTCTGAAATAAGACCACCATGTTCCCACGCTCGGCTTAAGAACTGTAGAATGTTATAAACCAGGCATCACCAACTGGTGCCCTTTGAGAAAAGCAGACAAATAGTAACTTGTTCATTTCTCCTACTACTGTGCATTCCGTGACCTGCAACTGAAGATAATTCGTTCAGTGCAGTGACGGTATGCAACATTTTGTCTCTGTAATACGTAATCAGCCATCCATAGGTTAATATAACTTTGTAGCTTCATGATAGATTTAATAGTTGCTCTATTGTAACGTCTCTTAGGTTATTTATCCTAATGTATACAGGTTGGGAGATGAATATGTGCAAATATTTGTATAAACGTTAAAGGATGATATGATGCTGCAGTATGTGTGGTTTTTTTCGCTATTTTCTAAAGTTATTTCAAGAGGAAAATGTTGCGATGTTTTTAAGGATGACTTATTCCCTCTCTCAGACGTTCGGTTGTTTACGTATCAGGTCACATGTTTGACACTACTCTGCCTGCCTGACAATAGGTGGAGTGATGTGTGTAAACACAGCAGAGATATACCTCAAGGCTGTTCAGAGCGTGTTAGACCCTGAAATTTGTGCTTCATTTATGACAATGGTATTATTACGACGAAATAAAATTCATGTATTATAAGCATTGTTGTGTGCTAAATATAAAAAATGGTGTGTATTAAAATATTTGCAGGACACTACAGGTCTATTTCAATTTAAAGTCGGTAAGTGGGGGACTGGCTGAGCAACCTTCGTCTTGCTTATCAGTGGAAACGAAAACAGAAGAACGCCCTCGCCAGTCCTCCATTGGTTGCGTTTAGCTGGAAATTCTGAAAGGCCGGGATATAATGTAAATATATCTACATATATAATATATATATTAAATATATACATAAATTTAAAGATAAATGTTCATAGATTTTAGCTGTAACTTAAACTACTGAAAATATGTGACAATTGTTATAATATTAAAACAGTAAAACAACAAAGTTCGTAATTTGATCAATACCGTTGTAATCGCTAGACATAAAACTTCATTGAGAGTGCATGAAAAAAGTTATTAAATGCATATTTAACTACAGCAACTTCCAAGAACCGACACGACCATTTTAAAGAAAATTCCCCAGTTTAAGTTATCCTTTTCATGGACAAGTTTTCGAAATTGCTTAATTTCCCAAATATGGCTCTAACCATTCTAAATAAAATAGCATATGATTAAAATGTTTATGACAAAAGAGTTGAATGCCCTCTGACGCACTCCCCATTCTGGATGATCTTTGATGATAAAAAAAAAGAGATAGAAAAAGTATTATTACATAGATAATGTAGGTGTTAAAAACGTATAATTTAAGCTGAATACATTTTTTAGAGCTAACTTTTCCAAGATGTCGCTTATTACTGGTTTCAATTTTAAAATCGTTATATTTTTCTCAAATGGACTATTGTTATCCGTTTTTCTACCTATTGGTCAAGAAAACAGTAAGACCCATGATATAGAGACCAGGTCTTAAAAGAGTTAACTACCTCTTTAGCCTACTGTGTTCTCTCATTGCTTTATATTTGCAATGATATATGTAGTAAAATTATTTAACCTACGTAACCTTTATCTCAGTTAACTACGAGAAGTTGTTAGGAAAATATGCTTTTACTTTCTCTAGCCCCATATGTACAATGTACATAGGGATAGAGAAGGTATTGTAATGCACCCAAAAATTCGATACAAAGATTTCACCGGAAATATATGTTTAGGGGTCCCCTGAGTCCGAAAAAAGCATTTTTAAAAAAAGTTCCGCGCGTGTGTGTGTGCCTGTGTGTGTGTGTGTGTGTGTGTGTGTGTGTGTGTGTGTGTGTGTGTCTGTGGACAGCATAGCCCCAAAACAAAAAGACCGTTAAATACCAAACTTAGTATTTAGGTTTAGTATCTTCCAAGGATACGACACGAAGATTTTAAAAAAAAAAATCCCCCCACCACAAACTACCCTTTACATGGAAAAAATTTCCAAAATTTTAATTTCCTTAAAAATGCCTCTAACGATTTTGATTAAAATCCCGTATACTAAAGCTATTTATGTCCGAAATAAAAGTATATTTCGAATTTTTTGAGAATAGCTTCTGAAGACTCTTTATTCTGGATTTTGATGAATTTTGCTTAACTGCTAAACCGTACGACATAGAAAAAAAATTCTACACAAAAAATGTACCTCATGACAAAACACTCAATTTTTGTCCTTACGTTTTTGTTGTGGACGTAACCGTTTTCGAGATATTCCTTGTTATTGGTTTCAATTGTGAAGTACTTGAACTTTTCTCAGACAGGAAGTGTGTTTTTCTTTTGTTCTACTCCTGGCCAAACAAAGAAGTGATTTGCAATGACAATCGCATAACGATAGCTTTTAAAACATTTGACAATCACTTTAGCTTGGTGCATTCCCTTATCCCCTTCTACTTATAAGGAACTAAGTAATAACATTCTGCTAACATTTATCTTGATTAGCATTGTGTACAAAGAAGAATAATCTTTTGTAGGAGTTTTGTAGAGCAGCTAGAGAAAGTCATGTGGCTGAAACACATCAGATTTTATCTTCTGGCCATATAAAGAGCTTAATCACAATTCACAATGTTCATTTCGTATGACTTTCTCTGCAAACCACTCTTACAAAATAGTATTCTTTATTTGCATCACACTAATCGAGATACACATTATTATTGTCTTATTACTTACTTCCATCCAAGTAGAAGTGAAATAAATAAATACACTAGGCTAAAGCGACAGTCAAACCGTTTAAAATTTATCGGTATGTAAAACAATTGAAATTCACTTATATTTGCATGACCAGCAGTAAAACAAAAGAGATATGACACGTAAGATGACTTTCCGTTTGAGAAAAGTTTAAGTAGTTTACAATTGAAACCAATAACAAGGAACATCTTGGGAACGGTTAACTCTGTTGTGTTACAACTCTGTGTTTTTTGTTTTTGTTTTTGTTTTATTGAAAAATACACTACCGGAGTCTGATCGGGACTCCGGCATTGTATACCCTACTTTTATTTACTTTTTTTTACCTTGTTTTGCCGTATTATTACTGTTTTCTTACTTTTACAACACACATATATACACAAACATATAACACCCACGCCCAAGGTGGGACTCGAACCCACGATCCCCAGCGTTACGAAGCACGCGAGCGCGGCCATGGGACCGGCAATGTGTTTTAACGATATATTTATTTGCAGTGTATGTAATGAGCTTTTGCTTATCGGTTTACAGTTTTACAAACGTCATCCAGAAAGGATTCTCAGAAAACTCAAGAAATACATTTCGTTTATTATTAAAATATCTTAAATATATGGTATTTTAATCAAAATCGTTAGACCCATTTTTGAGAAGACCAACATTTTCAAAAATGTTCCATGTAAAGGATAGTAGGGGGGATTTTCCTGAAAACCGTTGTGTCACGTCCTTGGAAGATACTGCACTTAAACACCAACTTTGATATTTAACCAATATTTTGGTTTTGAGTTATGTTCTCCACACTCGGGCTATTTTTTAAAAAACGTGTTTTTTTATATGTTTCCGATGAAATATCGGTATCGAATTTTGGGTGGAATAGAATACTTCCTGTATCTACTGTGTACATTGCACATGGGAGCTATAGAAAGTAAAAATATGGTTGCAGCTTTAATCTACCGTGTGCATTTTACATCTATTCAAAAGGAATTGCTTAAACGTAAGTGTATTTCGATTACCAAGAAATAAAAGGACAAGTTTTTGTACTAATCATTTTAGAGTAGGTAGTAGAGAGTCGCATGTGAAATATTAGATTAGTTTTCATAGAGGATTGTAGTGTAGATAAGCGTTGCTATCTATTTATTCATACAAATCTATATTAACTGACATTTTTCGGATATAGTTTTATTAGTAGTGTATGTTTAAATAACAAATATGAAAATGAGTTCTACAGGATGTTATTGAACTACACCAAAATAATTTAACACATTATGGACGTGT
This sequence comes from Hymenopus coronatus, assembly GCA_030762935.1. NCBI lineage: Eukaryota > Metazoa > Arthropoda > Insecta > Mantodea > Hymenopodidae > Hymenopus > Hymenopus coronatus. The sequence goes on from CM060898.1 coordinate 126,276,223, forward strand.
CTGATAAAGATGGCGGTTTCAAAGAGGAAATGCATGGTCCACGGCTAAACATAACGCAGTTATAAGATGTTAAACAAATTCAAATGCAGATACCTCGAAGTTAAATCAAAGTTCAGATGAGAGCCTGGCTTGGAATGTCTTTAAAATTGATACGCGAATTTAGAAATATAAATTTTTAGCATCCTTTATTCGTGTTCTCAGGATTTACTGCCATAGTTCACTCAAGTGTCGAACAGAGCACTTGACAGTGCGACACTGTCCATGGATTAACTTCCTTATTGCGTCATATTACCTAATCTAGAGGCGTTTATTTTACTGCTCTTGAGGCTTAATGTGTAACGCTAAAAGCTTACGACACAAAGGTTATATGTTGGTTTCCTGCCGTGGATTTCCTTTCTTTTTACTTTCTCTACACGTACTATGTACATAGTGTATAGAGAAGACATTGAATTGCACCCAAAATTCGATAGCGAGATTCACTGGAAATACAACTTTTCAGACCCCCTGAATCCAAAAAAAAAAAAAGTAGTTTTAGAAAAATATCCGTGTGTATGTGTGTGTCATAGCTCAAAAACGAAAAGGTCGTTAAACACCAAACTTGATATTTAACTTTAGTATCTCCCAAGGCTGCGAAACGAAGATTTTCAATAAAGTACATACATCCCAAACTACGCTTTACATGGAAAATTTGGTTTTCACAAAAATGGCTCTAATAGTTTTTATTAAAATATCATGCATTAAACATTTTATCTATTTACTCACCTGGTAAATAAAATGTATATATTGAATTTTGTGGGAATAGCTTCTGAAGACCTCTTTTTTCTGGATGAATTTTGTTGAATTTTGTATAAATAGTAAACCGTAAGAGATAGACAAAACTTACTATAGAAAAATGTGGATCACGTCAAAACACATAATTTATATCATAAATTGTTGTTTGTTTTTGTTTCTTTTTTTGTGGTGCTGATCAATTCTGAGATATTCCACGTTACTGGTTTCAGCTTTAAAATACTTATACTTTTCTTATACGGGATCTGTCAACTCCTGGCCATACAAACATGGGAATTTCAATCGCATAGCGACTAGCTTTTAAAACAATTCACTATTGCTTTTAGCTTAGTGTACTCCCTTGTTTCCATTCTACTTACAAGGAAGACCATTTCTACTAGTGTTCTCGATTAGTGTGAAATAGATGGAAGAATAAGCTTTTTGACAACAATTTATTAAAGAAATGTAGAGAAAGTCATGTGAATGGAACGCATCAGATTTTATTCCTTTTAAGTGCATACTAAAAAGTGCTGCTTGGTGGAGAGATTCGAACTCGAAAAGAAATACTGTCTATTGTGCCAAGTTAATGCCATATTATACCAGAAAGACGGTACTCTCCAACGGCTCTTTGTTTTTGTTGTTGTGTTCTCGAATGGTGTCAACAGCCAGTGGTGGACTGGTACTATATCTGTAACTTTGAAATGTAAACATATACACCTCCTTATTCTCTGACAATATTTTGGTGTATTCATTAATACCTGTATATTTATTTGCATTTTAGAACAATTGAGTTCAGTTATAATATACCTGGAATCAACATGTATTTCAAATGCAAGCATTTGCTGAATTATATTTGGAGTAAACTGAGTCCAAATTAACTTTGATGTTAACCCATTCAAAAAGTGAATTTGCAAGTATCACTTAGCAGGTTTGATGCGCAAGTTTGAAATAAAATATTTGTAAGATATACTGGGTGCAACCTACCTGGGCGTTCGCTGAATCAAAAGAGAAGACCTAACCTCTTTGTCAAATAATTAATGAAACGTTTTAATCTTAAATTCTGTTTCGCATGTATGTCCTCGCCGATTCCGTTATAAACTGTGTTCGTTCTCTTTTACGCTTAGCTTTTAATTCTCTGTACAAGTGTTTGAGAACATCGATTTTTATTCCTGCTATATTTAAAGGGTTTTTATACTACAAAATGAGGTTGTCCTTACGCTTACACAATTTTCACTGTCAAGGGTCTTTTAATACTTTCTCTACCCGTACTATGTACATAGAGTGTAGAGAAGTATTGTATTGCACTCAAGAATTCCATACCGAGATTTCACCAGAAATATGCTTTAAGAATTCCTGAAACCAAAAACAGCATTTTTAGAAAAACGTCCGTGTCCATGTGTGTGTTTGTCTTTCTCTGTGTCTGCCTGTACGTCTGTGGGCAGCATAGCTCAAAAATGAAAGATGTGTTAAATATCAAACTTGATATTTATGTTATGTATCTTCCAAGGATGCGACAAGATGATTTTAAAGAAAATCCCCCACCCTCAATTACCTTTTACATGGCAAAACTTTCGAAAATTTTGATTTTCGCAAAAATGGCCCTAAAGATTTTGATTAAAATATCGTATATTAAAAATGTTAACACAACAAATAAAATAAATATCTTAAATTTTCTGGGAATAGCCTCTGATAACATCTTTATTTCTGTTGAACTTAGCGGAATTTTGCAAACTGATAAACCATAAGAGATGGACAAAAGCTTACTGAATAGAAAATGTGGATCTTGTTAAAACACGCAATATATGTTATATACTTTTTTTGTTCGTGGAGTTGGTCATTTTTTAGATAGTCCTTGTTATTAGTTTCAGCTTTACTCATGCGGGTATTTGTCAACTTCCGTCCATACAAACAAAGGAACTTAAATCCTAAAGCAAACAGATTTTGACTGTAACTTTAGCCTCATTTCTATTCTGCTTACAGGAACCATGTAATAAGAATATTTCTGCTAATGTTTTTTCGATTAGCATGAAGCAAATGGATGAATAATCTTTTTAACAACTATTTGTTGCAGAGATGTAGAGAAAGTCATGAGAATTGATCACATCAGACTTTTTGTATCTCTCTTCTGCAAACTTTTGTGAAAAAATTTGATGTTTTATTCATATGACTTTCTCTATTTATTTAGTAATCAAATCTTTCCTAAAAAACATTATTGATTTATCTAATTCATGCTAATCAAGATAAACATAACAGAGCATGCAGTGTAGCCGCTTCTGAAAATATTTATTTTGATTAAAATTAAGCAGGTAGAAACAAAAGGATGATACACAATTTATTTCCAATATTCTTTTTTGTGACATAACCAATTTTCGAGATATGCGTTATTAAGGGTTCACATTTTTCAACAGCTAGTTATTACTTTCTCTACACGTTCTACGTACATAGCGTATAAAAAGGTGTTGTAATGCATCCAAAAATTTGATACCGAGATTTAAACATGTTTTAGAACCCCCCTATAAAACAAATTATTTTATAAAAATCTCTGCACGCATGAGCTCGCCTGTGTGTGTGGGGGGGGGGGTGGTTGGTTGGCCAGCATAGCTCAAAAACGAAAAGTCCGTTTTAAATACCAAACTTGGTATTTAAGTTCAGTGTCTTCCAAGGATACCACAGGAAGATTTTCAAGAGGGGCCTTCTATCATTTATATGGAAAAATTTTCGAAAATTTTGATTTACTGAAAAATGGCTCCATTGATTTTTATGAAAAGATCGTATATTAAAGATGATTTACATGACAATTAAAAGTCTTGGTATTTAAGTTTAGTATCGACTAAGGATGCCACACGAAGATTTTCAGGAAAATCTCGCACCCCAAACTGCCTTTTACATGGAACCAAAATCGAAAATTTTGATTTTCTTAAAAATGGCTCTAAAGATTTCGATTAATATCTCTTATACTTAAGATATTTACAAGCCAAAAAAATGTGATGTGTTACACTCACATGACTTTCTCAAGATTCTTCTTCTTTCTACACCTTGCTAATCGTGGTACTGATTAGCACAATGTTCTTATTATTTAGTTCCGTATAAGTAGAAAGAAAATAGGGGTCTACGCTAGGCTATACCAATAGTCAAATGTTTAAAAAGCTGTCGTTATGCGATTGTCATTACAAATCGCTTCTTTTTTTGGCCAGGAGTAGAACAAAAGAAAAACGGACACTCCCGTCCGAGAATAGTATAAGTACTTCCCAACTGAAACTAATAACAATGAATACCTCGAAAACGGTAAGCTCCACAAGAAAAATGTTTATGACATAACTTGTGTATTTTAACAAGACCTAAATTTTTTGTATACCAGGTATTTGTCGATCTCTTACAGTTTCCTAGTTATGGCAAATTAAGCAAAATTCTTTCAGAAAAAACAGGTCTTTAGAGGCTATTCCCAGAAAATTCCAGATATAATTTTATTTGTTAGGTAAATATCTTTAATATATGATATTTTAATTAAAATCGTTAGTCATTTTTAAGAAAATCAACATTTTAGAAAAAGTTCCATGTAAAGGGTAGTTTGGGGTGGGGGGATTTTTCTCAAAATCTTTGTGTCGCATCCCTGGAAGATACTAAACTTAAATACCAAGTTTGGTATTTTAGCTACTTTTCATTTTTGAGTTATCGTGACAAATAAAATATATATATATATATATATATTGAATTTTCGGGAATAGCCTCTGAAGAGTAGTTTATTCAGGATGAATTTTAGTGAATTTTGAATAACTACTAAACCGTAAGAAATGGACAAAAACTTACTCGACAAAAAATGTAGATCACGATAAAACACACAATTAAGTTGTATACATTTTTACTTTCTCTATACGCATTCTGTACATAGTGTATAGAGAAGGTATTGCACTCCACCACAAAATTCGATACCGAGATTTCACTGGAAATATATGTTTTAGGGTCCCCAATATCCAAAAAAAGCATTTTCACAAAAAGGTCCGTGTGTCCGTGTGTCCGTGTGTCCGTGTCTCTTTGAACACGATAACTCAAAAACGAAAAGTCGGTAAAATACAGAAACTTGGTATTTAAGTTAAGTATCTTCCAGAGATGCGACACGAAGATTTTGAGAAAAATCCCCCCAACGCAAACTACCCTTTACATGGAACGTTTTTCGAAAATTTTGACTTTTTAAAAAATGCTCTAACGATTTTGATTACAATATCGTATATTAAAGATATTTACCTGAAAAATAAAATGTATATTTTGATTTTCTGGGAATAACCTCTGAAGACACCTTTATTCTGGGTCAATTTTACGGAATTTTGCATAGCTGCTAAACCGTAAGAGATGGACAGAAACTTACAAAACTGAAACCACCCAAATATAGAGCACTTTAAAACACACAATTTATGTTAAAAACATATTTTTCGTGGAGTTGATTGTTGTTTAGATATTCCTTGTTTATGGTTTCAGCTATAAAACAAATACTTTTCTCATACAGGACTTTGTGAACTTGTGTCCATACAAACAAAGGAACTTCAGTCACATAGCAACCAGCTTTTGACTATCACTTTAACTTATGGTACTCCCTTATTTCGCTTCTACTTACAAGGAATCATGAAATAAGACTATTTCTGCTAATTTTTTCTCGATTAGCAGGAAGTAAATAGAAGCATAAGCTTTTTAAAAATAGTTATTGCAGAGATATAGAGAAAGTCAGGTGAATGGAACACAGATCAGATTCTTTTTCTATTTTTACTTTCTTTTGCCCCGTATGTACAATGTATATAGGGATAGAAAAGTATTGCATTCCACCCAAAAATTCGATGTCGAGATTTCACCGGAAATACATGTTTTAGGACCCCCTGAATCCAAAAAAAAGCATTTCCAGAAAAAGGTCCGTGTGTGTGTCCGTGTGCTGTGAATACCATAACTCAAAAACGAAAACTAGCTAAAATACCAAACTAGGTATTTAAGTTCAGTATCTTCTAGGGATGCGACACTCAGATTTTGAGAAAAAAGCCCCCACTCCCAACTACCCTTTACATGGAACTTTTTTCGAAAATTTGGATTTTCTAAAAAATGGCTCTAACGATTTTGATTAAAATTTCGTTTATTAAAGCCATTTACCTGACAAATAAAATGTATATCTTGAATTTTCTGGGAATAGCCTCTGGAGAGTACTTTATTCTGGATGAATTTTACGGAATTTTGAATTACTGCTAAACCGTAAGAGATGGACAAAAACTTACTACACGAAAAATGTAGAGCAAGTTAAAACACTCAATTTATGTTATATACATTTTTTTCGAGGAGTTCATCGCTTTTGAGTCATTCCTTGTTTTTGGTTTCTGCTATGAAAACTTATACTTTTCTCAGTTAGGAATTTGTCAACTGCTGTCCATACAAACAAAGGAACTTCAGTGACATAGGAACCAGATTTTGATTATTACTTTAAGATATGGGACTCTCTTATATCGCTTCTACTTACAAGGAACCAAGTAATAAGACTGTTTCTTCTATTTTTTTCGATTAACATGAAGTAAATAGAAGTATAACCTTTTTAATAATAATTTGTTGCAGAGATGTAGAGAAAGTCATGTGAATGGTACACTCAGATTTTTCATACGAGAATTTGTCAAATCCTTTCCAAAGAAACAAAAGTACTTCAATCACATAGCAGCCACTCGCCTCTCACCCAGACGTCCCAGGTTCGATTCTAAGCGACCGCATGTGAGAATAGTGGTGGCCAAATCGGCGCAGGGGCGGATTTTCTCCTGGTTCTCTGGTTTGCCCCGCAATCGCATTCCACCGGTGCTCCATCTTCATTCCATGTATCACCAGCGTCATCGCCAGGGTGCCACAATTAGTAAAAGCGGGCGTTAAACACTCCCAAAAAAAAAATCAAATAGCAACTATCTTTTAAAAGATTTGAGTATTGATTTAATCTATGACACCTTCTTTTTTCCCTTCTACTTACAAGGAAACCCTTTCTACCAATTTTTTACTTTCTCCATACGCACTATGTATATAATGTATAGAGAAAGTATTGCACCCCACCAAAAAATTCCATACCGAGATTTCACCGGAAATATATGTTTTAGGGTCCCAAATATCCAAAAAAAGCATTTTCACAAAAAGGTCCGTGTGTGTGTGTGTGTGTGTGTGTGTGTGTGTGTGTGTGTGTCCGTGTGTCTGTGAACACGATAACTCAAAAACGAAAAGTCGGTGAATTACCAAACTTGGTATTTAAGTTTAGTATCTTCCAGGGATGCGACACGAAGATTTTGAGAAAAATCCCTCCACCCCTAACTACCCTTTACGTAGAACTTTTTTCGAAAATTTTGATTTTCTCAAAAATGGCTCTAACGATTTTGATTAAAATTTCGTATATTAAACATATTTACCTGACTAATAAAATGTATATCTTGAATTTTCTGGGAATAGCCTCTGAATACTACTTTATTCTGGATGAATTTTACTAAATTTTGAATAACTGCTAAACCGCAAGAGATGGACAAAAACTTTATACACAGAAAATGTAGAGCACATTAAAACACACAATTTATGTTATATACATTTTTTTCGTGGAGTTCGTCTTTTTTGTGACATTCCTTATTTTTGGTTTCTGCTATGAAAAACGTATACTTTTCTCATACAGGAACTTGTCAACTCCTATCCATATAGACAAAGGAACTTCATTGACATAGCAACCAGCTTTTGACTATCACTTTAACCTACAGTTGTCCCTTAATTCGCTTCTACTTACAAGGAAGCGAGTAATTAGACTATTTCTGCTATTTTTTTCTGATTAGCAGAAAGTAAATAAAAGTATAAGCTTTTTAAGAATAATTTGTTGCAGGGATATGGAGAAAGTCATGTGAATGGTACACATCAGATTTTTCTCGATTAGCATTAAGTAAATATTAGAATACGCTTTTTTTTAACAATAGTTTACTGCAGAGATGTAAATGGAACACATCAGATTTTTTTAGACAGCTCCTGAATTTTTAAAATATCAATAACTATGTTGATTCCTAAAAGTATGAGAAATCTCGTTCAGAACGAGATCAATTCACACCTGCAACGAGAAGTTGGATGTTCTCATGATTGCAACATATAAATTAGCCAGCTAAATTAACAATTCTATAAGCTTATGATACTTACTGTATACTGATTCAAGCCTAAATAATCTTTGGATATTTTGAAATTGTTTTGAACATATTTTGCCTTACACCAAGCAATGAAATGATTAAATGCAGTTTGACATATGTTTCTAGATTTTATGGGTAGTAGTTCTAATATTGTGTCTGCGGTTTGTGTGATTTCATGTGATTTTTCCATTAAATTTTCTTCAAAGTTCATATTTTCTCCAATTTAATTATGATAAAAGTTGTATTAGATAGAATAATAACGTTTCAAATCAAAGAAAGCAAAATACTACCCATATAACGTATAGATTAAGTCTATAACGAACTGAGGCAAACTGAAGAACGACGATTTGTAGGTATTGTGAACAGATAAAGCGCGCGAATGAGAAATTAATTATGTAAAAGGACATAATGAAAAGAAAAACTAATCAAACCAAGTCGAAATCAAATCGTAGTTGCCTTTTGATTGGACTAGAAATGAAAGTTTTGTCACAATGGATGGTATAAAATGTTATCGCACCAGTGTGATAATCCAAAGCTGTTAGTTCGTGTGAACTTTGCTAAAACTTCTACTTTGAGGCAATGCTGTCTAAGAAGTATTTTTTCTCTACATTTAAATACCAGATGTGGCTAAAACCTTCCTTCAGTATTAGGTAGCCAAATTGCCCGGCATTTGTTTAAAGAGTTGCAGAATTTAATGGAGATATTTCAAGCTAAAACCAGTAACTGGTTACTGCTTGAGTAATCTTCATTTTATCCCTCGTACTTTTCAACGGAAGGTGACATCATGGGTCACTGGTTAGACCGCTTGCAACTCATCTAGGCGTCCAGGGTTCGATTCCCAGCGCCCGCCTGTGGGTTTCGTCTGGGTGGGTTTTCTCCGGGTCCTCCGGTTTCGGTTTACTTCGCCACTCATTCCACCAATTGCTCAATCATCTATTTAACTTGCATTTCATATCATCCACTTCCTCATGTTCGCGTCTGCCTATGGGCACACCCCTCGTAACAGGTTCTCCATTCTGTGGTTTCGTGCCGTAGGCTCCCCGACAGGCTTCTGACCCCTAGGCATTGGCTTGTAAATCATATGGAGGCGCCAGTCATACAAATACGGGGAGGATAAACCGATTACGAAACGAAACTTAAGGAAGACGGTGAGCGGAACACGCTCATTAAGAGAGGCAAAAGGAAGTCGCTAAGGCTTCTTCTGCACTCGAGTATTTTACGAATAGTTTAAAGTAGCCCTAGCAACTCTTTTAATGCACAATAGGGCAGCTGAGCCACCTGGTGTAGCTGAGATATCCGTGAATATCCAATTTCCATCAATGTATGTATAACGTACTTGAACCGAAATTTCTCCGGAAATGCATGTTTTGAGGACCCCTAAATCTAAAACAAGATGTTTTAGAAAAAACGTTCGTGTGTATGTACAGTATAACTTAAAAACGAAAATAAAGGTTCAGTATCTTTCAAACATACGACACGAAGAAGTTTAGCAAAATCCCTCCACAAGCTACCCGTTACATGGATAATGTTTTGAAATATTCGATTTTCTATTAAATGGCTGTAACGATTTTCATTTAAATAATAAAGACAATTACATGGTAAATAAATTGTATAAGCCGAATTTCTTGGGAATAACTTTTGAGGTCTTCTTCATTCAAAATGACTTTTGTATAACTGGTAAACAGTAAGAGATGGATAATGTATTACACAAAAATGTAATCTAGTTAAAACACACATTTCTTGTCGTGTAAACTTTTTGTATTATTATCTTAAACTAACCTGTTATTGTTTTCAATTTTAAAGTACTTAAACTTCTCTCAAAAGGGAAGTCCTCCTCCGGTTCATATACATTTTGTTTTACTTCTAGCCATGAAAAGGGAACCTTATAGTGACATATTTTAAAAGGTGTGACCGTCACTTTAACCTAATGCATTCCTTATTTCCCTTCTACTTATAAAAAATAATTAATAAGACCATTTTTGCTAATTTTTATCTTTATTAGCATAAAGTAGATAAAAGCATAAGCTTTACAAGAATAGTTTATTACAGAATAAGTAGAGAAAGTCATGTGAATGGAATACATCAGAAGTTTTTCTCGTAATGGACAAAGGAGGACTTACGCATTACGGCCAGAGGTCTTTTGTGGTATATGCAGTTTCCTGGAGGAAGGGATAAGATGCAAGATCCGAAAGATTATGTGCCCAACCAAGTGGTGGGTGGGGATATATGGCGGGGCCCCTAAAGCTCACAATGGAGTCACTCCTGCAGACATCGCCCAGCGCTCCTCCTGACGAAAAGGTCTGATCTACTAGAGTAGGCTAAGGGGGAGGAAATCTAATCAAACAAACCCCGTAACTCGAAAGGGGACATCAAATGAAAAGAAATGTGATATATTCAATTCACTACTATTTTGCAACAGATTATTCTAACAAAATTCTCTTTACTTCATGTTAATCTAGTTAAACAGAATATAGCAGAAATTATTGTATTAATTACTTCCTTATAAGTAGTAAGTAAATAAGGGTACACAATAGGCTAGAGCGATAGTTTTAAAAGCTGTTGCTATATGATTGAAATTCGTTTCTTGTATGCCCAAATTCTCGTATGAGAAAGATTTAGGTATTTTAAAACTGAAATCAACAACAATGAATATCTCGGAGATGGTCAACTCCACGGAAAAAATTGTCAAATTGTGTGTTTTAACGAGAACTACTTCTTTTGTGGAGTCAGTGTTTGTCTATCTCTTACAGTTTACCAGTTATGCAAAAAGATCCAGAATGGAGAAGTCTTCAATTCCCAGATTGTTCAAGATATACATTTCAATTACCATGTAAATATCTCAGTATCTTAATCAAAATCATTAGAGACATTTTTGAGAAACTCAATCATGTAAAGAGTAGTTTCAGGTGTGGAGATTCACCTCAAACTCTTAGTGTCGCATTCTTGGGGAACCATGTTTGGTATTTAACGACTTTTCGTTTTCGAGTTATCCTGCACACGCGCGCGGGCACACGAGTAAGGACCGTTTTCTGAAAATGCTTTTTACTTTCTCTACAGATACTATGTACATAATGTATAGACAAGGTATTGTATTCCAGCCAAAATTTTATATCGAGTCTTCAATACCGGAAAGAAGTGGTTTTAGAAAAAGGTCAGTATGTGTTTCTGTAGGCAGCATAGCTCAAAAAGTAAAAGTTAGTTCAATTCCAAACTTGGTACTTAAGTGTTTCAATTACATAGCAACACCTTCTAAAAGACTTGACTATCGATTTATCCTAATGTATCTATTATTTCCTTTCTACTTTCAAGGAAAAAGTAATAAAAACGTTTCTGCTAACTTTTTTTTTTCGATTACCATGAAATACATATGAGAATAAGCTTTTGAACAACAATTTGTTACAGAGATGCAGAGAAAGTAGTGTGAATGGAACACAACAGATTTTTTGTATGCAGGGGACCCTAAAACGTGCATTTCAATAAAATCTTGGTATTGAAGTTCTGGGTCACTATGCACGTGTTAGAGAAAGTAATAATGGGGAATGAGCGAAAAAGTTCGTAGTATTAGAGAAACTGACACCAGTTTTCGATGTTGACAAATGAAACCGCGAAAAACTCAGATTGGGCGGTTGAACCTGTGACTTACCAAATGCGCACTATAGGCGAAATCGCCTAAGCTGTTCGTTAGTCACTCACATCCTAAAGAGAATAAACAATCTCCTGTTGGACCAGCTTCACGGCTGCTACCACTGGCAGATTGATTCCATTCTTGTAACATATTCGATGCTGGCGGTGCGTGAAATTAAATTCCACTGCCTCCGTAACTAAATGTTAAAACACTTTCTCCTGTAACAATCTAGGCCGAAGTTAAAAAAGCTGATGTGTTCCATTTACAAGACTTTCTCTATATCTTTGTAAGTTATTGTTGTTAATAAGCTAATCTTTTATTTATTTCATGTTAATCGAGGAAAATTAGCACAAATAGTTTTATTCCTTGCTTTATTGTAAATACAAGCGAAATAAGGGAGTACCATAGGTTAAAGTGAAAGCCAAAAGCTGGTTGCTATGTGACTGATGTTCCTTTGCTTGTGCGGACTGTTGACAAATTCCTGTATGAGAAAAGTATAAGTTTTTCAAAGCTGAATCCAATATCAAGGAATATCTCAAAAACAATCAACTCCACGAAAAAAAGTTATATAACATAAATTGTTTTAATGTGCTCTACATTCTTGTGTGTTAAGTTTTTGTCCATCTCTTACGGTTTAGTAGTTATGTAAAATTCATCCAGAATAAAGTAGTCTTCAGAGGCTATTCCCAGAAAATTCAAAATATACATTTTATTTGTCAGGTAAATAGCTTTAACATACGATATTCTAGTAAAAATCGTTAAATCCATTTTTGAAAAAATCAAAATTTTCGAAAGAAGTTCCATGTAAAAAGTAGTTGGGGGTGGGGGGATTTTTGTCAAAATCTTCGTGTCGCATCCCTGGAAGATACTAAACTTAAACACCAAGTTTGGTATTTTAGCGACTTTTCGTTTTTGAGTTATCGTGTTCACAGATACACGGACACACGGACACACACACACACACACACACAAACGGACATTTTTCCGAAAATGCTTTTTTTTAGTTAAAAGGGACCCTAAAACATATATTTCCGGTGAAATCTCGGTATCGAATTTTTGGGTGGAGTGCAATACCTTCTCTATTCACTATGTACATAGTGCGTATAGAGAAAGTAAAAATAAACATTTGAAACGTTCCATTCACATTACTTTCTCTACCTGCTCTGTAAACAAACTTCTTGCAAAAAATCCTATGTGTTCCATTCAAATAAATTTCTATATATCTCTGCCACAAATTATTGTTAAAAAGCGTATGATTCTATTTACTGCATGCTAATCGAGAAAGAAGTTAACAGAAAAACTCTTCCTTGTAAGTATAAGCTAAATAAGGAAGTACCATAGGTTAAAGTGACAGTCAAAAGCTGGTTGCTATGTGGCTGATGTTCCTTTGTTTGTATGGACAAATCCCTATATGAGAAAAGTATAAGTTTTTTAAAGCTGAAACTAAAAGCAAAGAATATCTCACAAAGGATCAAATCCACGAAAAAATGTATTGTGTGTTTGAACGCGCTCTACATTTGTTGTGTGGTAAGTTTCTGTCCATCTCTTACGGCTTAGCAGTTATCAAAATTCCATATAATTCATACAGAATAAAGTAGTCTTCAGAGGCTATTCCAAGAAAATTCAAGATATACATTTTATTTGTAAGTAGAAGGCAAATAAGGGAATGCACTACGCTAAACCGATAGTCGAAACTTTTAACATATTTTAAAAACTCCGTTTTTTTGCAGGACCAGGAGTTTACAACTTTCCGTGTGAGAACATTTTAAGTATTTTAAACCTGAAACAAACAAGGAATATCTCAAAAATGGTCAGTTCCATGAAAAAAACCTATACGACATATAATGTGTGTTTTAACGTAATCTACATTATTTGTGTTGTATGTTTCTGTCTAATCTTACGGTTTACCAGTTACGCAAAATTCAGAACAAAGGGGTCTTTAGAGGCTATCCTCGGATAATTCAGAATATACATTTTATTTGTCAGGTATTTTGATCAAAATCGTTAGAGCCAGTTTTGAGAAAGTTTTTCCATGTAAAGGGTAGTTTTGGGTGGGAGGATTTTTCTCAAAATCTTAATGTCGCATACTTGGAAAATACTAAACTTATATATCAAGTTTGGTATTTTACCGACTTTTCGTTTTTGAGTTACTGTGTTCACAGACGCACACAAACCTTTTTCTGAAAATATATTTTCAATACAGGGGACCCAAAATCATGTATTTCCGGTGAAATCTCGGTTTCGAATTCTTGGGTGTAATGCAACACCTTCTCTATACACTATGTACATAGTACGTGTAGAGAAAGTTAAAATGAACCTTCTATCTACTTTATACTAAACAAGATAAGCATAAGCAAATTGTTTTTATTAATTAGTTCCCTATAAATACTATGCTAATGCGATAGTCCATTGTTCTAACAGATGTCGCTCTGCAACTGTCAGCGAAAATCGCTGAAGTGCTTGACCAGGAGCAAAACAAAGGAAATATGGGTAACTTTTGTTTAAGAAAAAGATCAATATTTTAAAGAACAAGGAATATCTTGGAAAGGGTTACCTTCACAACAAAAATGTACAGCCATTAGTGTTTTTACGAGATCTACATTTTTACTTTCTCTATACGTACTATGTACATAGTGTATATAGAAGGTATTGTATATTGTACCAAAAAATTCCATACCGAGATTTCACCGCAAATACATATTTTGAAACCACCTTAATCCAAAAAAGCATTTTTAAAAAAATGTCCGTGTGTGTGTGTATGTGTGTGTCTGTGGGCAGCTTAGCTCAAAAACGAAAATACCGTTAAATACCAAACTTGGTATACAAGTTTGGTATCTTGCAAGGATGCGACACGAAGATTTTCAAGAAAATCCGCCCATCCCCAACTACCCTTTACATGGAGCTTTTTTCGAAAATTTTGATTTTCTCAAAATGGCTCTAACGATTTTGATTAATCACGATCTCTAAATCACACTTTAATGTGCTTTGAAAATGCGATAAAATGCGAAAATTATACTAAAATGCAATATAAATGCGAAATTGCCAATGTTTTAAATTTACTTGATTTTTACTTTCTCTTGTCCCGTATGTACAATGTACATAGGGATAGAGAAGTATTGCATTCCACCCAAAAATGCGATGTCAAGATTTCACCGGAAATACATGTTTTAGGAACCCCTGTATCCAAAAAAAGCATTTCCAGAAAAAGGTCCGTGTGTATGTGTGTGTGTGTGTGTCCGTGTGTCTGTAAACACGATAACTCAAAAACGAAAAGTAGCTAAAATACCAAACTTAGTATTTAAGTTCAGTATCTTCCAGGGATGGGACACGAAGATTTTGAGAAAAATTACCCCACCCCAAACTACCCTTTACATGGAACCTTTTTCGAAAATTTTGATTTTCTCAAAAATGGCTCTAACGCTTTGATTAAAATATCGTATATTAAAGATATTTACCTGACAAATAAAATGTATATCATGAATTATCTGGGAATAGCTTCTAAAGACCTGTGTATTCTGAATGCATTTTGCTTAATTTGGCATAACTAATAAACCGTAAGAGATAGACAAAAACTTACTGTACAAAAAATGTAGGCCTTGTTAAAATACAAACTTTACGTCATATACATTTTTTTCGTGGAGCTTACCGTTTTCGAGGTATTCATTGTTATTAGTTTCAGTTGTGAAGTACTTATACTTTTCTCAGACGGGAGTGTCCGTTTTTCTTTTGCTCTACTCATGGCCAAGAAAAGAAGCGATTTGTAACGACAATCGCATTACGACAGCTTTTAAAACATTTGACTATCGATTTAGCCTAGTGTATTCCTTTATTTTCTTCCTACTTATAAGGAACTAAGTAATAAGAACATTGTGCTGAATACCTCGATTAACATGGTGCAGAAAGAAGAAGAATCTTATGTAAGAAGTTTGTAAAACGGATAGAGAAAGTCATGTGAGGATAACACATCAGATTTTTTTCATTTGTTTTCTTTCAGAAATTGCCTCATTGCATCCTTGGAATTTTTAAGATTCTGACACACTTGTCCACCATACTTATCTGGAATACGAACAAATACACTGATCTCTCATCTGTTTGTAAAATACAAATTATAAATCTGAACTTGGCATACAGTAATAAATCAATTTCATAATTATAAAACTTAAATAACAATCATATTTTCTTGTTAACAAATATTAAAGAAAGGTACTCTATTTACAAGAATTTGTGCATCAATTTGTTTACAAAAAATGAGAATAAAAAAATCTGATGTGTACCATTCACATGATTTTCTCCATTTCCCTGCAACAAATAATTCTTAAGAAGCTTATACTTCTATTTACTTTATGCTAATCAGAAAAAAATAGCAGAAATAGTCTAATTACTCGCTTCCTTGTAAGTAGGAGCGAAATAAGGGACAACCGTAGGTTAAAGTGATAGTCAAAAGCTGGTTGCTATGTCAATGAAGTTCCTTGACAAGTTCCTGTATGAGAAAAGTATACGTTTCTCATAGCAGAAACCAAAAATAAGGAATGTCACAAAAACGACGAACTCCACGAAAAAAATGTATATAATATAAATTGTGTGTTTTAATGAGCTCTACATTTCTTGTGTAGTAAGTTTTTGTACATCTCTTACGGTTTATTCAAAATTTAGTAAAATTCACCCAGAACAAACTACTCTTCAGAGGCTATTCCCAGAAAATTCAAGATATACAATTTTATTTGTCAGGTAAATATGCTTAATATACGAAATATTAATCAAAATCGTTAGAGCCATTTTTGAGAAAATCAAAGTTTTCGAAAAAAGTTCCATGTAAAGAGTAGTTGGGGGTGGGGGATTTTTCTCAAAATCTTCGTGTCGCATCCCTGGAAGATACTAAACTTAAATACTAAGTTTGAGTTATCGTGTTCACGGACACACGGACACACACACACACACACACACACACACACACACACACACACACACACACACACACACACACGGACCTTTTTGTGAAAATGCTTTTTTTGGATATTGGGGACCCTAAAACATATATTTCCGGTGAAATCTCGGTATGGAATTTTTTGGTGGAGTGCAATTCTTTCTCTATACACTATGTACATAGTGCGTATGGAGAAAGTAAAAATCATAGCCTCAAATGAGGACACTGGTCTTATGCATACATTATTGACACATGATTTTTATCTCATGTTTACTGTTAATGTCAACAATATTTTATTATTTTGTCATTGTTGTGAGTATTGGTGTCATTGCTATTGTTGAGAGTTCAGTTCCGGTTTACTAGTGTTGTGTTATTAATGTCGCATTAAAGCCTTTTCATGAAACAATAGCTGTTTATCAGAATCAATCAAGATGTATGTTTTTCTTCAAAATGCTATAAAATGCTAAATTGAACAAGCATTAATGCTACGATATATTAAATACATAAATAAAAATGCCAAATTTCTAATTTCAAAATGCTAAAATCACAGTCCTATCTATAATCCCTTATTAATAGGAAAAATATTGCATTCCATCCAAAAATTCGATGTTGAGGTTTCACCGGAAATATGCTTTGAAGTCTCCAGAATAAAATGTATACCGAAGGTCGCGGGTTCAAACCCGGCGGAAGCCGATGTTTTTTTCGGGCGTAAAAATCTTTAGCATGGCTTCCTTCGGAAGGGAAGTAAAGCCGTTGATCCCGTATCGTAAATTTACGGCATGTAAAAGAACCTCAAGTCTGATAGAGAGGCCTCTGAGCAAAGTTAAGCGGTCTTTAACGCCCAGTATAGTATGGGACGCTGAGAACCACAGCAATTAAAGAGCTCCATAAATAAAATCATTTACATTTGAATTTTCTGGGAATAGCCTCTAAAGACATCTTTATTCTAAATGAATTTTGTGGAATTTTGCATAACTGGTAATCCGTAAGAGCTAGCCAAAACTTACTGCACAAAAAATGTAGAGCTCGTTAAAATATACAATTTATGTAATATGCACTTTTTCCTGGAGTTGACCGTTTTTAAGATATTCCTTGTTATTGATTTCAGTTTTAAAATACTTATACTTTTTCAAATGGGAACTTGTCAACACTTGGCCACGCAAAAAATCTGATTTCTAAACCATAGCAACCACATTTAGAGCATTTTACTGTCGGTTTAGCCTACTGTATCCCCTTATTTTCCTTCTGCCTATAAGGAACTAAGTATTAAAACGGTTTCTGCTATTGTTTATCTCGATTAGTATGAAGTGAATGGAAGAATAATCTTTTTTAATAAAAGTTTGTTTGTGGAACAGCTAGAGAAAGTTATGTGAATGAAACACATCAGATTTTTACTCTCTGTATTCCTAGTAACGTGTTCGAGTACTTCCTTTCCATTTAATCCAACTGCAATAACAGAAAAACGCAGTAATGAAAAACCCTTGCAATATATTTCTCATACAATGCCTAGAAGCAATACAATATATTAAAGCCAATAATAGATCTGCAAAGACACACGTTCGCTGTCAAACAAGGCGTGCGACATCCTTCCAATTTTCTGCTCCCTATAAACATTGATGATTCAATTTGGTTTTAAGTACCTACCGAAAACGTCAATCCCGTCTCAAGATTTATTACGAAGATAAGAACCTTGTTTGAGCGCTGATGAAAAGAGAATATTTTGCGATAAAACGAAATTGCTTTTCCCGGCAGATTTTCACTTTGGTGTTTGCTAAACCAGAAGTTTCAAGGAAAACACAAAAAGTTTAACACTTCAAATATATTTCGCAAGTAATAAATTAACATCCAATTAAATCGTATATTGCTTACTCCGGACAATCGTTTATATAAATTGTAGATATATACATAATTAAATTTGACACAAAAAAGTTGAAAACAGATTTCAGGATTCTCGCATGAACAACTAAGTTTCAGGATGTGTGTAGGTATGTACATATGTAGGAATACATATATAATGTATGTATGTGTGTATATATGTATTTTGAATGTGTGTATGTCATCGAAAATTTTGAAAATGGTTCCACTGTTGTCAGAGCATGTACGAAATTTGGTATAGCTAAACAGTGTCCGACATACGAAAGAAAAAAGTGAAATAGTAATATTTGCGTTGAAGTGTAATCTGGTCCTTGAAACTTGTTGAATTAAGCGAATGCGGACGCCAGCAGAACAAAACTCTGATGTGCTCCATTCTCTGTAACAAACACAGAAACGGTCTTATTACTTCCTTTATAAATAGAAGGTAAATAAGGGAACACACCAGGCTAAACCGACAGTCAAATGTTTTAAAACGTGGCTGCTATAGGATTGAAATCCTTTTTCTTTGCGTGGCCAAGCGTTGAAAAGTTCTCGTGTGAGAAAAGTATTTTAAATCTGAAATCAATAACAAGGAATACCTCGAAAACGGCCAACTCTAAGAAAAAAATGTATATGACATAAACTGTGTGTTTTATCGTGATCTACATTTTTTGTGTATTAAGTTTTCGTCTATTTCTTATAGTTTACCATTTATGCAATATACAATAAAAATGTCTTTTGAGACTATTCCCAGAGGATTCAAGATATACATTTTATTTGCCATGTAAATAGCTTAAATCTTAATCAAAACCGTTACAGCCATTTTTGAGAAAAACAAAATGTTCGAAAGATTTTTCTATGTAAAGGATAGTTTGGGGTGGGGGGATTTTCTTGAAAACCTTTCTGTCGCATCTTTCGAAGATACCAAACATAAATACCATGTTTGGTAATTAATGGTCTTTTCATTTTTGAGCTATGCTGTCCACAGGTACACACAGACCTTTTTCTAAAAAATGCCTTTTTTGGATTCAGGGGGTCCCAAAACATATATTTTCGTGAAATCTCGGTATGGAATGTTTGGGTGCAATACAATACCTTCTCTATATACTATGTACAGAGAAAATTAAAGTAGCAAGAAAAAGGACACAGGCGTAGTTGCCAAGATTAGCGCAGCAGTGACGCAAGAAAACTCACCAACACAAACTAGCATTGCAACATCTAAAGGGACCTTTTATCGAATAATGCACAACAATAAGTGTCTAGAATGGTGCCATAAAGCACATGGACATACCTTGGAAAGCTGCATATCAGAGAACGCTTCACCTACGCAAGAAACTTCTTGAACACCACCTGGCAGGTGAAAAGCTTCTGGTTTATTTAGATTAAGCATGGGTTTACCTAGATAATGCATATAAACTCCGGGAAATTTAATACTTACAAGTGGGCCAAAAAGGTAGCTCCAACTTCTTCGACAGAACAAGCGAAAGTTTCCTTAGGGATTTATGGTGGTTGCAGATTACTTCTCTTGGAGGAAATCTGGTATTCACAGAGTTACCAACAATGTAAAAAATAATGCAGCCTACTATAAAAAGAATGTTATGAACCCAATGTTGAAGATGTCCAAATATTTGGATCATCCTGTCACTCTTCTAGATCTTACGAGTATTATTACAACCAGAAAGCTGTGAAAACAGGTTCAAACGTGATACCACTTAAAAGGTACCCTTTGAAGTCATTGGGTGCCTCACCAATGGATATTGCTGAAACAGTGCCTTGATTGTCGGTGTCCCACCACAATTGAAGAACTTTGAAAAGTCTTCCAGGAGGAGTGGGCTAGCATCTCCCTTCCTGTTTTTAGACGCAGTCTTCCGCAATACAAATTGCGCTGCAGTGTCATAGTTAAGCGCTGGACATCACAATGATCAAAATAGATAGTGGCGAAAGGATATCTCGCCATGAAAATCATTAGTAAAGTTTTTTATGTGTTCTATTCATATGACCTTTCTCTACATCTCCATAACATATTATTGTTAGTAAGCTTATTCCTATATCTCTTCATGATAATCAAGATAAACATTAACAGAAATTGTCTTTTTGCTTAGTTCCTTATACGTAGAAGGGAAATAAGGAAATACACTAGGCTAAAAGACAGTCAAATGTTTTAAAATGTGGTTGCTAGCGTTGACAAGTTCCCGTATAAGAAAACTTTAAGTATTTTTACACTGAAATTAATCAGAACGAATATCTCGAAAACAGCCAGCTCCACGAAAAAAGTGTATATCACATAAACTGTTGTTTTATCGAGATATACATTTTTGTGTAGTAAGTTTTAGTCTATCTCTTACCGGTTACTAGTTATGCAAAATTCAATAAAAAATCATCCACAATAAAGAGGTTTTCAGAGGCTATTCTCAGAAAATTCAAATATACATTTTATTTCACAGGTAAATTTCTTAAATATAAGAGAGCCTAATCAAATTCGTGAGAGACATTTTTAAGAAAATCTAAATTTTCGAAAACTTGTTCATGTAAAGGGTAGCTTGTGGTGGGGGATTTTTTTTTTTTAAATTTTCGTGTCGCATCCTTAGAAGACACTAAACATAAATACTAAGTTTGGTATTTGACGGTATTTTTGTTTTTGAGCTATGCTACCCAAAGATACACACACCCGGACATTTTTCTTAATATGTTTACTTTCTCTCTGCGTACTACGTACATAGTGTATAGAGAAGGTATTGTAATGCACCCAAAATTCCGGAAATACATGTTTTAAGACACCCTGAATACAAAAAAAAAGAATTTTTATAAAAATGTCCGTGTGTGTGTCTGTGTGTCTGTCTGCTGTCTGTGTGTGTGTGTATGTGTGTGTCTGTGGGCAGCATAGCTCAAAAACGAAAAGACCGTTAAATACCAAACTTGGTGTTTAAGTTCAGTATCTTCCAAAGATGCGACACGAAGGTTTTCAAGAAAATCCCCCCACTCCAAACTACCCTTCACATGGAAAAATTTTCGAAAAGTTTTATTTTCTAAAAAATGGTTCTAACGATTTTGATTAAAATATTAAAGATATATATCTGACAAACAATATGTATACCTTGAATTTTCTGGGAATGACCTCTGAAGACTACTTTATTCTGCATGGATTTTACGGAATTGTGTATAACTGGTAAACCGTAAGAGATAGACAAAAACTTACCACACAAAAATTGAGAGCACATTAAAACACGTTGATCGTTTTTTAGATAATGCTTATTTTTGGTTTCTGCCTTGAAAAACACACTTTTCTCATATAGGAATTAGTCAAGTCATGTCCGTACAAACAAAGGAACTTCAGTCACATATCAAGCAGCTGTTGACTATCAGTTTAGCCTATGGTGCTCCCTTTTTTCGCTTCTTCTTACAAGGAAACAAGAAATAGACGATTTTTGCTAATTTTTCTCCATTAGCATGAAGTAAATTGAAGCATAAGATTTTTTAAAAATAATTTGTTGTAAAGAGGTAGAGAAAGTCATGTGAATGGAGGACAATACATTTCTTTTGTTCAGGAGATCTCAAAACATGTATTTCAGGTGAAATCTCTGTATCTGTATACACTTGTACATAGTACGTGTAGAGAAAGTAAAAGCATCCGAGCTAAGGAGTGGAAGCCTCCGTAAAAACAATTACGTGCAGTTAGAGTAGCAATGAGAAGTATAGAAATTGAAGCTGCAGTTGAACGTCTAGCAAAACAACTTGGTATAAATGGATTTACCGCTACTTCCGTCTGGCTATTTAGATTCAGCAAACGCCATAGCATAGTGAACAAAAATATGCGTTTGGAGAATCTGAATGCAGATGTGAGTGCTGTGGAATCATTTAAGAAGAAACGTCATGCTCTATTAAAAAATTCAGATGTGTTCCATTCACATGACTTTCTCCACACGTCTGTAACAAATTATTGTTAATTAGCTTATCCTTCTATCTACTTCTTCGTAATTGAGGTAAACATTAGCACAAACGATCTTATTTCTTAGTTCCTTATAAGTAGAAGAGAACTAAAACCGACAGACAAATGTTTTAAAATGTGGTTGCTATGGGGTTGAAATCCGATTTTTGCGTGTTCAGAAGTTCCCGTATGAGAAATAGGTATATTAAAACTGAAACCAATAATAAGAAATATCTTGAAAGCGCTTAACTTCACGAAAAAAAATCTGATGTATTCTATTCACATGACTTTCTTTACATCTCTGCAACAAATTATTGTTAAAAATGTAGGCTTCTAATTACTTCAAGCTAATTGAGAAAAAATCAGCAGAAATAGTCCTATTACTTGCTTCCTTGTAAGTAGAAGCGAAATAAGGTAGTACTATTGGTTAAAGTGATAGACAGAAGTTGGTAGCTATGTGACTGAAGTTCCTTTTTTTTTTTTTTTTTTGCAATGTTATTTATTTTTGGTCGCTTTAACAGCATGGTCATTTTGCGACCTTTCAAATTGTACATAAAATAGTTACACATTGGTAAAATACAAAATGGTTACATTTATACTCCACAATAATTCAAAAAGTTTACATTGTCTTTATAGAGCACTTGGTTAGTCACTGAAGCCGGCCTGAAGTCTCTGTTTGGCGTATTTCGGACATTACAGTAGGATATGTTGGACAGTAAGAGTTTGTATGGACAGGAATTGTTAAAGTCCCATATGAGAAAATTATGTTTTTAAAGATGAAATCAAAAACAAGGAGTATCTCAAAATCGATCAACTCCACGAAAAAAATGTATATAACATAAATTGTGTGTTTTAAGGTGCTCTATATTTCTTGTGGTGTAAGTTTTTGTCCATTCCTTATGGTTTAACAGTTATGCACAATTCCTTAAAATTCATCCAGAATAAAGTAGTCTTCAGAGGCCATTGCCTTGAAAATTCAAGATATACATTTTATTTGTCACGTAAATATCTTTAATATACGAAATTTTAATCAAAATCATTACAGTTATTTTTGAGAAAATTACAATTTTCGAAAAAAGTTCCATGTAAACGGTAGTTTGGGGTGGGGGGATCTTTGTCAAAATCTTCCTGTCGCATCCCTGGAAGATACTAAACTTAAATACCAAGTTTGGTATTTTACCAACTTTTCATTTTTGAGTATCGTGTTCACAGACACACGGACACACACACACACACGGACCTTCTTTTGAAAATGCATTTTTTGGATACAGGGGATCCTAAAATATATACCTATTTCCGGTAAAATCTGGGTATCGATTTTTTGGGTGGAGTGCAATATCTTCTCTATACACTATGAACATAGTAGGTATAAAGAAAGTAAAAATGTATATGACAAATTGTGTGATATCAGATCTGTATTTTTTTCTGAAGTAAGCTTTTGTATGTCTCTTACGGTTTACCAGTTATGCAAAATTTAGAAAAGGTCAATCAGAATAAAGGGTTATTCAGGGGGTACTCCCAGAAAGTTAATTATATTTGTGATGAGAACATCTTAAATACTCCAGATTTTAATCAAAATCGTTAGAGCTATTTTTGTGAAAACCAACATTTTAGAAATTTTTTCCACGTAAAGGGAAGTTGGGGTGTTGCATCCTTGGAAAATACTGAACTTAAATATAAAGTTAGGAATTTAACGGAAATTTCGTTTTTTAGTTATGCTGCTCACAGGCGAGCGCGCGCGCGCGCACACACACATACACACACACACACACATACATAGGGTCATTTTTCTAAAATGCTGTTTTTGGGATTCAAGGAGTCCCGAAACATGTATTTTCTGTGAAATCTCGGTCTCGTATTTTTGGGTGCAACACAAAACCTTCTCTATTGATTATGTACACAGTATGTGCAGGGAAAGTAAAAAGAGAACTTAGATTTAAGTCAGTTAATGGTGACGAAACGTACCTGTGTTGGCGTGCCTTGCCTGATAATACGCAAGTACCATGGTCTTTAAAGATATTCCTGCACGGAAAATAAGCAAAGAACGTGTTTCTGCATTGTTGTGTTCAAATTTAGATGGGAGAAAGCCATTTAGAATGAGTAAATAGCCACGAACTTTTAAAAATATAATGTCCAGGTTGCCTGTTCATTACTACCACTCTAAAAATGCAGGTTCATAGCAAACATCACATGTGACTGGTTTCACCACTATGCTTTGCCACAAATAAAAATCTGATGTGTTCCATTCACATAACTTTCTCTACATCTCTGCAACAACTTATTTTTAAGAAGTTTATTCTTCTATCTACTTCATGCTAATTGATATAAACACTATCAGAATTACTTCCTTAAAATCAGAAGGGAAATAAGTCTAAACCGACAGTCATATCTTTTAAAAGGAATATCTCGAAAATAGTCAATTCTACGAAAAAAATGTGTATGACATAAATTGTGTGTTAACGAGAACTACATATTTTGTGCAGAAAGCTTTTGTTTATCTCTTTGGGTTTTTTAGTTGCATAAAATCCAGCACAATTCATCCAGAATAAAGAGGTTTTCAGAGGCTATTCCCAGAAAATTCAATATATACACATTATATTTGTCGTGTAATTACCGTTAATATATGGTATTTTAATAAAAATCGTTGCAGCCATTTTTGAGAAAATGAAAGGAGGGAGGAGCTATATTACAACACCCCAGTAAATATAAGCGTGTACCCGGTCGTGCCCCATATTTCCCTAATCAAAACTTTCCATATACAGGAATTTGCCAACTCCTAGCAATGCAAAGTAACGGATTTCAACAACATAGCAACCAGCTTTTAAAACATTTGACTATCATTTTAGTCTAATGTACCTATTCCCTTTTTTTGCTTCTACTCATAAGCAAGAAAGTAATAAGACAATTTCTGCTAATGTTTATCCCGAATAGTATGAAGTAGATAGAAGAATAAGATTTTCAACAATAATTTTTCACGGTGATATAGAGAAAGCAATGTGAATGGAACACATTAGATTCCTTTTTTCAAGAGTCCTCAAAACTTGTATTTTTGGTAACACCTTGATAATGAATTTGGGGTGGAATGAAATACGTAACTTCGCTAATTACTAGGTGCGATGTTCAGAAATAAAAATCTGATGTGTTTCATTCACATGACTTTCTCTACATCTCTGCAATAAATTATTGTTAAACAGCTTATTCTTCTATTTACTTGCTGCTAATTGAGAGCTTTATTAGCAGAAAGGGTCTTAACACTTGCTTCCTCATAAGTAGAATGAAAATAAGAGAATACACTAGGCTATAATGATAGTCAAATCTTTTAAAAGCTGGTTGCCATATGGTTGAAATCCGTTTCTGTGTAGGGCCAGGAGTTTACAACCTTCCGTGTGAGAAAAATTTAAGTAATTTATATCTGAAACAAATAACAAGGAATTTCTCATAAATGGTCGATTCCATCAAAAATAACATATATGACATAAAGTATGTGTTTTAACGTGATCTATAGGTTTTGTGAAATAAGGTTTTTTTTTCAATCTCTTGCGGTTTTCCATTTACGCAAAATTCAGCAAAATTCATTTACAATAAAGAGGTCTTCAGAGGTGTTCAGAAAATTCAAGATATAAATTATATTTGTATTGTAAATATCTTTAATATACGGGATTTTAATCAAAATCACTAAGTTATTTTTGAGAAAATTAAAATTTACGATTTTTTTTTTATGTAAAGACTAGTTTGGGATTGGGGGGAAATTCGTCTTAAAATCTTAGATTCGTATCCTTGGAAGATACTGAACATAAATACCAAGTTTGGTACTTACCGATTTTTCGTTTTGGAGTTATCGCGTTCACAGACACACACACAATGATCTTTTTCTAAAACTCTTATGTTTTCCATTCACATGATTTTCTCTACATCGCTGAAACAATTTTTTTTTAAAAATCATATTCTTCTATATACTTTATATATTCGAGATAAACATTAGCAGAAATGTTCTTAACTACTTACTTCCTTGTAAGTAGAAGCTAAATGAGGTGAATTCACTAAGCTAAAAGGAATGTCAAAGCTCTTAATAGCTGGTTTCCATGTGGTCGAAATCTGTTTCTATGCAGTGCCAGGAGTTTACCACTTTCCGTATGCGAAAACTAAATATTTTCAATCTGAAATAAATAACAAGGAATATCTCAGAAATGGCAAACTCCAAGAAAAAACGTGTATGACATAAATTGTGTTTTAACTTGATCTACATAAGCTTCTGCCTAACTCTTACGGTTTACCAGCTATGCAAAATTCTGCAAAATTCATTTGAAATAAAGCGGTCTTTAGAGGCTATTCCCAAAGATACTCACTATATTTGCAGGGTAAATATTGTTAATAAACGGTATTTCAATCAAAACTATTAGAGTCATTTTTGAGAATATCAAATTTTCTATATTTTTTCTATGCAAAGGGTCATTTGGGGTTGGGGTATTGTTCTCAAAATCTTCGTATAGTATCCCTGAAAGATATTAAACTTAAATATCAAGTTTGGTATTTTACCGACTTTACGTTTTTGAGTTATCGTGTTCACAGACACATGGATGCTTTTCTGAAAAGATTTTTTTTTTGGATTCAGGGGGCCTCGACACACGTATTTCCAGTGAAATTTCGGTATCTAAATTTTGGAGGAATGCAATACTTTTTCTTGGTGTTTTAAAGATAAGCACATGGATTACGGTTTAAATGACAGCCTGGACAAGGAATTTTCTGTCATCAAGGATGTGTGTATACGATATTACTTCATTTTCACACTCCTTGCATATTCTCTACCCTAATGCTCTAAACAATTTTAACGTTAGACATGTATTAAACGCTTGGATGATCACAATAATTAATCAAGAACGCCTTCATATGACCTTTACGAAGGTGGGCTGCAAACAAATGTGAAGCATGGATCGTAAGCTTGTTTTTCTGAGAAATAAACCATAGAATCTTAACAAGAAATGGCTTCGTCTGCTTGATGGAGTCCTGTTTAATGAAGCCATTAATTTAATTATATTGCTCTAGGCATCCTTGTTTCTTACGTCTGACGTTAATCTAATTGGTGCAATAACTTTGCTTATGTATGACAATTTCCATGATGAAGTTCCATCTACAAAATTATTATTATAACGCAAATGTTCGTCATTTTGCCTTTAGTATTCCCTATGTCATGAATTATTTTAAAACTCTTTTAAAGAATTCTAGCACAACTTTTCTTACGCGTACTATGTACTAATGTATAGAGAAGGTATTGTATTGTACCCAAAAATTTGATACCGATATTTCACCGGAAATACATGTTTTATGGTCACGTGTTTCCAAAAAACGCATTTTTAGAAAAAGGTGCATGTGTCTGTGAACACGATATCTCAAAAACGAAGAGTCCATAAAATACCAAACTTGACATTTAAGTTCAGTATATTCCAAGGATGTGAAGAAAATCCCCTTTACGTGGAAAAATTTCCGAAATTTTGATTTTCTCAAAAACTGTAACTATCACATATTAAAGATATTTATTTGGCAAATTAAATGCATTTCTTAAATTAGCTTGAATAGCCTGTAAAGATCTCTTTATTCTGGATGAATTTTGTTAAATGTTTCGAAATTGGAAAACTGTAACCGATGGACAGAAACTTACTATACAAAAAATGTATATCACGTTAAAACATACAATTTGTCATATGCATTTTTTTCGTGGAATTGCCATTATTTGTTTCAGATTTAAAATACTTATAATTTTTTCTCACGGAAAGCTGTTAACTCTTGGCCCTGCATAGAGACGGATTTCAACCTCATGGCAACCAGCTTTTAAAAGATGTTACTGTCGTTTTAGCCTTATGTAATCCCTTATTTACCTTCTACTTACAAGGAAGCAAGCAATAAGACAATTTCTGTTAATGTTTATTCGATTATCATAAAGTAGTTAGAAGAATAAGCTTTTTAACAATTAAATCAATGATAATTATGTTTGTGTAGGTTAGCATTATCATGAGATTGGGGGAATACTTGTAGTAGAACAAATATCTGTTCCACGTCAGATTTTTAGTAGAAACTCAGCTTGAATTAAGGGACGGGAAGTGAAATTTCTACCATTGCTGGCGATGCATTTTTCGTTTTAATCAAGTCCTCTCCATCAAGGCCTTCTGAGAGAACACGGACGTTATCTACCTGCAGTGAGGGAAATTGCTTGCTCTACACCTGTAATTTACCTCCGCGGGTAATGAAGCAGGGTTCCTAATCCAAGCAAGATAGTTTCCGCTCTCCATAGTAAATCCCAAGGAAGTTGAAATTAATTTTGAAGATGTCCCTACAGTGACCAGGATTCTGGACATAAGTTGCATGTAATCTGGAGGTATATCTCAGCTCGGGGCTCATGATTTGTCGCTCGGGACGGACGGGGAATTCCCCTGGCTTAGATTACAACACTAGCGCCGCAAATATGCAGCGTAAATCACCGGGTTAATCCTGTTCAGCCGGTAATGCAGCCCACCACTGTATCCATTCTTCTTGTAATGGAAAATAAATGGAATTCGCCTTTTCTCTGTTCTCCGTGCATTAACTACGCATTAACTTGCAGTTCCTTTGTCTGCTTTTACGCCCTTGTTCTGGAACCTTCATGTATGGTTTCCTAGCTATATGTTGGTTGAGCTTTTAGGTAAAGTTCAAATAAAATGAGCCGCGTCACCTAAAACACGATGCTGAATTATTTTTACTTTCTCTACCAATTTAAAAATATATAGTTCCAACCAAAAATACAGTACCGACATTTCACTGTAAATATATCTTCTGAAGTCCTCTGCAGGCTAAAGCGACAGATGGTCGCTATGTGAAACAATTGAGAATCAGTTCGTTTCATATGGTCCGTTTGAGAAAAGTTTATTAGTTTAAAACTGAAACCAATAACAATGAATATCTCGAAAACAGTCAACTCTACAACAAAATTACAATTGCTATACTCCTCTCTCCCACATATTATTGAAAGGTACAATGATATACAATTAGTTGATCAGGACCAGTTGAAAAATTCTATGCCACAGGCGGGAATTGAATACGGTTCTCCCGCTCTCCGTGCGGTTGCTTTAACCATTGAGCTACCGGCGGGTTGTCACAGTAGCTCAATGGTTAGAGCACCCGCACGGAGAGCGGGAGAACCGTGTTCAATTCCCGCCTGTGGCATAGAATTTTTTAACTGGTCCTAATCATCTACAACAAAAACTTTTGACATAAATGATGTGTTTTAACGAGATGTACATTTTTGTTTAGTAAATTGTTGTCTCTCTCTCTCTCCCTCCCCCTCTCTCTCTCTCTCTCTCTCTCTCTCTCTCTCTCTCTCTCTTACGGTCTAACCGTTATGGAAAATTCTGCAAAACTCAACCAGAATAAAGAGCAATTCAGAAGCTGTTTCTATATAGTACATACTTTAATTGAAATTGTTTCAGTCATATTTGAGAAAATCAAACATTTCGAAAGGGTAGTCGTGGATGGAGGGGTTTTCTTGAAGATTTTCGATACTGAACAAGTCTGGTAATTAATCGACTTTTCGCTTTTGAGCTAAGCTGTCCAAAGACACACACATACACACACACACACACAGATACACAGAACTTTTTCTAACGAAACCTTTTAGGACTCGGGGGCCTCAAAACATATATTTCCGGTGAAATCTCGGTATCGAAATTTTGAATAGATTACAATATCTTCTCTATCCATTATGTATATTATACATACTACATAGAGAAAGTAACAAAGCGTATTTTGAAAAATGTCCATCATGATTGTGTCTATGAACAGCATAGCTCAAAAGCTAAAAGTCGGTTAAATACCAAACTTTATATTTAAGTTCATTTTTTAAGCATGTGACACGAAGAATTTCAAGAAATTCCCGACCCCAAACTTAACATGGAACTTTTTTCGGAAATTTTGACTTTCTAACACTGGCCAAAACGATTTTGATCATAATACTTTTGTTTGAAACATTTTTCTGAAAATAATATGTATATGCAATTAGCCTCTGAAGTCCTTATGGATGACTTCTGCACATAACTGGTAAACGTATGACATAGACAGAATCTTAAACCACAACATTTATATCAGATGAGTTTGTTTGCAGTGCTGACGATATCCGCTATATTCCTAATCATTGGTTTCAATGTTAAAATACTCACACCGATATTTTATTTTAAATAGAATTCGTCAGTCGTTTTATTTTACTCGTGTCTAAATAAAGAGAACCAAATTAAACCGTGTCACATAGAGACCACTTTTAAAGAATCTGACTATCGCGTTAGCTTAGTGTGTTCCTAGTTTTCTGCTTCTTACAAGGAAATAAGTAATAAGACCTTTCTTTTACTCTCGAATAACATAACGAGAGAAGAAAATTCTGATGCGTTATACTCACCTGACTTTCTCTAGCTGCTCAACAACTCCTTAAATGTTAATCGAGATAAACTTTAGTAACATATTCTTATTACTTAGTTCCTTATAAGTAGAAGGAAACCAAAGGAAAGCGCCATGATAAAACGATATTCAATTGTTTTAAAAGATATCGTTATGCGACTGTCATTGGAAATCGTTCCTTTACTTGCCCACGAGTAGAACAAAAGAAAAACCGACAGTTCCTGTCTGAAAAAGGTACAAGTTTTTCACAATTGAACTAATAACAACGAATATCTCGGAAACGGTTACCTACACAAAAAAAGATAAAGGGCATAAGTTGTGTTTTATTGACGAGATCTACGTTTTTTGTGTGGTTCTATCTCTTACGGTTTAGCAGTTAAGCAAAATTTGGCAAAATGCTTCCAGAATTAAGAGGTCTTTAGAGGATATTCCCAGAAAATTCAAGATATACATATTATTTGGGATGTAAATAGCTTTACTATACGGTATTTTAATAAAAATCGTTAGAGCCATTTTGGAGAAAATCATAATTTTCAAACATTTTTCACGTAAAGGGTAGTTCGTAGTGGAGGGGATTTTCTTGAAAATGTTCGTGTCGCATCCTTGGAAGATACTAAAGTTAAATAGCAATTTTGGTATTTAACGGTCTTTTCGTTTGTGAGCTATGCCACCCACAGACACACACATACACGGTCATTTTTCTAAATAGGATTTTTTGGGTACTCAGGGGGTCTCAAAACATATTGGCGGTGACATTTCGATATCAAATTTTTTGGTGCAATGCGATACCTTCTTTATATACTACGTACGTGTAGAAAAGTAAAAAGGTCAAGTGAATGTAATACATGATAATTGTATATATATAAAGTATATATATATATATATATATATATATATATATATATATATATATATATATACATATACTTAATGGTTTGTATTCTAACCTAGGTTGTTGTATCTGTGTTGGCAGAAACCCTAGCATGTCGGAGGACGGGACCTGGACGTCGACGTACTGGCCGGTCCATACGGCGTACGGCCGGGAGTATCTTACCCTGGACGCCAATTCCACAGAGACCGGTCGCGGACCTCGACTCAAACAGTGTGCCTTCTGGAAGAAATACCTACCTCAGCTCATCGCCGTCACGTGTAAGTACCCATCCCACACTAGTAAACAGGCTAACCAACGCCTGTAGAGATCTATTGTGTGAAATTAAATTAAATAGACTTTTGAGTTCTAACATCCCTCAGGAGGAAGAAATAAAGATCAAGTTGGTAAAGGTCCAGATTAAAAATGTTGGAAACACTAACCTGAGCGACAAAAATTCTGGTCTGTCTGGTTATAAATATGATCACTTTAAGTTACTGTGTACCACCCACCCTAATTATGATATTTTCTTATATACAGAACTCTACGCAAAATGTAAACAACATACTCCATTTTTTAATGTTTACGAACGCACTACTGTACTACCTATTTATTTTTTTCACGAAATCCACGAGTCTTCTGTTCTGTTCAGCATGCGTTGCTCGTTTGCTCTGGCGAAACCACTGGAAATACTTAAAATTATGTACCAAAATAATAAGAATGGTAATAATAATATAAATAATAATAATAATAAATTAACTTACACACTAACCTAAACCTAACGTAGTAGAGAGAATGTTGTTTTCATTCGCATACTTTAGTGAAAGTTACCAAAAGTGAATTCACGAAAACCAGTTTACTTACACAAATACATACTAACATATAGCTAAGCAAGAGCATGCTTTGATAAATGCAGTGGAAATTACTAAAATCACATTACATGAAAATTAGTTTATTTACACATACACACACACACACACACACACGCACGCACGCACTAACCTAGAGCCAACCGAGCGCACGCTCGCTTCGCTCGCATGCTCTGATGAACTCAGTAGCAATTAATAAAAACAAATCAATCAATTTATTTACACACACAAACACCAAGGTAGAACTAACCGAGCACATGCGAGCGAAGCGAACATGCTTTTTTTAAAAATGCTTGAAATGAAACGAATAACAAACCTAAATTAACACATACACTAAACTACACCTGACGAAACCAGTGGAAATGACTAAAACTTACACTAAAATTTCTCTACTTACACATACCTACATACTATTATAATCAGCTGATTTTAAAAACATTTCCAAATTAAAACAAACACCAGAGAACTTCTATAAGTAATTCTTGAAGTAAGGCATTGTTACTTAAAGCACACACCTGTAACCCACAGAATTGCTATCGAATCGCATTTCTTTATCTGTACTTAAAATTGTACAGTAGTCTCAAAGCCCTTAGAGGTTAGTATATACGACAGCTTGTCATGTGGTATTATTTTTATTAATGTTAGCAGCCACCGCTTTAATGAATGATAGAGACGGAAACAACGAAAACCTTGCAAACAACTACTTGAGCGCTCCTAACGGCCGAATAATATACTACGAAATCTGGATCCCCCAAAGGTATAAAGACCAAGATAAAGAACTACAGGAGGACATAGGTCGCAGGCATGCAGGTCACAGGGACACGCGGGGGTCCCTAACTCAGTGGCTGAAAGTTCTTCCCAGCATACGCCAATATGTCACGGGATTCGTTAAACATCCCCAGGCCCTCAAGTACATAACCTACAACGCGGAAAATAATATTTACAGTTCATATGTGTACGCACCATCTGCGAACACTGAAATGGAGTTTTATTAATGTACGCTCTTTAACTGCTATAGTTTTCAGTATCCCATTCTATATTGGGCGTGAAAGACCGCTTAAATTTGGTTAGTGGCGTTCCTGCATTCGGAGTATGAGAATGAAATGTGCCATATGCTTCCCTTCCCTGCGTGTTGAGGAGGGCATGGCAGCCATCCGTTCACCTTGCAGTTTTGGAAACCAATATTTCAGCAATCGTAAACTAACGGGGAAATATTGCAAATTAACTCCAATACATCTGCTGTTAAAATGCTATTAGTGTTAGGTGCTTTGCGTACCAAGGTACGTTTAATCTGCAATGCATACGACTGGAATAGCTAAAGGGTTGAATCAAAAGTAATCTGCTGGAAATCAGAGAAGTCAGAAAGTGGGTAGAATCCCATATAACGCTTGCTTTTCTTTTTCTCCTTAATATGTATTTATATGAGCTATGTGAAACAGACATTTCACAGATTGGTGGCACTCTTTCTGATAATTTTATGGTTAGCTTTATTTCACATAGTCTGAGTTAAAAGTTGAGTTTTTTTTTATTTATTTATGGAGGCTTGTTTAACTGCTGTGGTTCTCAGCGTCCCTTCTATATTTGTTATGAAAGATCGCTTAATTTTGCTCACTGACCTCTTTATCAGGCTTGAAGTTCTTTTATGTATGGTAAATCTACGGCACGGAACCAATGGCTTTACTTCCCTACCGAAGGAAGCCAAGCTAAGGATTTTTACGCCCGAAAAAAAAGCCATCGCCCTCCATCGGATTTGAACTCGCTACCTTGGGAAATAGAGCTAGCATGTTACCCCTAGACCATGGAAGATAACATTTCACATAGGGTTGTCATATTTGCCACGTCTTACGAACGCTGCAATAATTGACATTTTACAACTGAATGCTTTATTAACTATAAATTACAAATGCCGTAAATAAAAATCTGATGTGTTACACTCCAGCTGCTCTGCAATCTTCTTACAAAAGAGTATTCTTCTTTCCACAGAGATAAACATTAGCAGAATGCTCTTATTACTTAGTTTCTTATAAGTAGAATGGAACAAAAGGAATACGCTATGCCAAAGTGATAGTCAAATGTTTTAAAAGTTATCGTTATGCGATTGTCATTGCAAATCACTTCTTTGCTTGGCCAGGAGAAGGACAAAAGAAAAACAGGCACTTCCAGTCTCAGAAAAATATAAGTACTTTAAAATTGAAACCAATAACAAGGAATATCTCGGAAACGGATACCTCCTTAACAAAAACGTAAGGACTTGAACTGTGTGTTTTAACGAGATCTACAATTTTTTGTTTAGTAGGTTTTTGTCTATGTCTTAGGGTAGAGCAGTTAAGCAAAATTCGGCAAAATTCATTCAGAATAAAGAAGTCTTCAGAAAATTTAAGATATACTTTTTATTTGGGATGTAAATATCTTTAATATAAGGGATTTTAATCGAAATCGGTAAGGCCATTTTTTAGAAAATCAAAATTTTGGAAAATTTTCCATGTAAAGGGTAGTTGGGAGTGGGGAGATTTTCTCGAAAATCTTCGTATCGCATCATTGAAAAATACCAAACCTTCATACCAAGTTTGGTATTCAACCGTCTTTTCGTGTTTGAGCTATGATGTCCAAAGACACACACACACACACACACACATACACACACACACACACACACATGGACTTTCTTCTGAAACTGCTTTTTTTGGATTCAGGGGGTCCTAAAACATGTATTTCCGATGAAATTTCGGTACAGAATTTTTGGGTGGAATACAATACTTCCACTATACAATATGTACATACATAGTACGTGTAGAGAAAGTAAAGAAGCATTTTTAGAAAAATGTTCTTCCAATAGCGAAATAAGTGATTACACTCTTTTAAAAGCTGATTGCTATGTAATTGAAATACCTACATTTCGTTGCATGGTCATGAGTTGACAAATTCGCGTTCGACAAAAGTGAAACCAATAACGAGGAATATCTTGGAAATAGTTAATTCTACGAAAAACATGTATATGATCTATAATGTGTCTTTTAACTCGATCTACATGTTTAATAAGTTTTTGTCTATCTCTTACTGTTTACCAGTTGTGCAAAAGTCATCCAGAATCAAGAGGTCTTCAGAGAGTATTCCTTAATAATACAAAACATACATGTCATGTAAATACCATTAATATGTAATATTAAATTCATTTTTGAGCAGATCAGCATATTCTAAATTATTTCCTTGTAAAGAGTAATTTTGGAGTGGGGGGGTTTTCCTCAAAATCTTCGTGTCGCATCCTTAGAAAATATTAAACTTAAATACAAAATTTGATATTTTACCGGGATCTTTCTCTAAAAATGTGTTTCATTCACATGACTTTCTCTACATCTCTGTATTGTTAAAAAGCTTATTCTTCTGTGTACTTCATGATAATCGAGGAAAACATTAGCAGAAATGTTCTTTATTACTTAGTTCATTGTGAGTAGAAGGGAAATATCTACTGTGTTCCATTCACATGATGTCCTCTAGCTATTCGGTAAACAAACCTTTTATTCAAAACAATCTGTTATCTACATCGTGCTAATCAAGGTAAACATAAGCAGAATTAGTATTATTACGATTACAATTGAAAGTCCACTCTCTTTGCTTTCCAGGAATAAACAAACGAGAAGAAATATGTCTTCCCGTTTGAGAAAAGTTTAAATGGCTAAAATTGAAAGCAATAATCCGGAATATCTCGAAAATAGTTAACTCCACAAAAACTGTACGTAACATAAATTGTGTGTTTTAATGAGATCTACATTTTTCGTGCAGTAAGTTTTTGTATATCTCTCGCGGTTTGCCAGTTATGCAAAAATCGTCCACAATGAAGAGGTCTTTAGAGGCTATTCCCAAAAAATCCAAGATATAAATTTCGTGTGTCATAATAAAATTTTAAACATTCGACATTTTAATCAAAATCGTAAGAGCCATTTTTGAGAAAATCAAAATGTTCCATGTAAGGGGTGTTTTTTTTTTTCATAAAAACCTTCGTGTCGCATCCTTGGAAGATATTAAACTTAAATACCAGGTTCGGTATTTAACGCTCATTTCGTTTTTGATCTATGCAACCCACAGACAAACACCCACTACACACACACATACACACACAAACTCGGAAATTTTTCTAATTTTTTTTTAATTCAGGAGGTCTCAAAACATGTATTTCCGGTGAAATCTCGGTATCGAATTTTTGGGTGCAGTACATTATTTTCTCTATACACTAAGTACATAGTACGTGTAGAGAAAGTAAAAATGCTGTTTTCTTTTGTAAAGGGGAACATAAATCGTGTATTTCCGGTGAAATCTCGATAGTAAGTAGAGAATGTAACTAGTACAGATTAATTTGTCTGTCAGTCAAGTTTTCTTACAAAATTAAAGGAACAAATGCGCATTTCTGAGGTTAATAACGATAACCTAATAAGCGAGTAAAGGAAACTACGTGAAACTTGAAAAAGCAAAGATGAAACGCTGCCCGTGGCTTGCTTGCGTCGTATGAGAAAAGCGAGAAGATTGGCGAAAGTTTTGGAGCTTCAGGCCTTCGACTTGCCGTCACGGCGCTATTGTTAACGCCAAGGCACGCCACAATCTAATTTGGGAGATTGAAGTCTCAATTATATTAACCTTTCTCGTATCTATCGCGTGCTGCTTCTTATTGTCAGGTCATAACGAGAAAATGCCTTATTTATAGTCGGAA
This sequence comes from Hymenopus coronatus, assembly GCA_030762935.1. NCBI lineage: Eukaryota > Metazoa > Arthropoda > Insecta > Mantodea > Hymenopodidae > Hymenopus > Hymenopus coronatus. The sequence goes on from CM060898.1 coordinate 126,313,327, forward strand.
AACCACCGCACAATGAGGCCGATTAAAACACTTCGTCGCCGTCTTTTGTTTCCCTGTAAACTTTGAACTAAGGCAATAAAGTTAATGCTTAATAGGAAAAAGTGTGATGTGCTCTATTCATATGTCTTTCTCAACCTGCTATGCAAGCAAACTTCTTACATAAACATTAGCAGAAACCATCTTATGTAGTGGCCTATAAGTAGAAGGGAAATAAGGTAATACATTAAGCTAAAGGATAGTGAAATGTTTTAAAAATAATTGCTATGTGAAAACATTCAAACTCGGTTCTCTTTCGTATTACCGGGAGTAAAACAAAAGAGATGAGACGAAATTGGATTTCTCGCCGAAGAATAGTTTAAGCAATTTAAAATTGAAACCAATAACAAGGAATATCTCAGAAACGGTTAACTATACAAAAAAATGGATTTGACATGAATTGTGTTTTATTGAGATCTACATTTTTTGTGTATAACATTTGTCTCCATCTCTTACGATTTAAAGTTATACAAAAGTAAACAATGAACAGGCCCACAGAGGCTATTCCCAGATCATTCTGGATATACATTACGTTTGCCATGAAAATATCATAAACATCGTCCGTGATGAAATGGTTACCACGCTAACTTCATATACCCAAGGTCACGGGTTCAAACCCGGCGGAGGATGATGGATTTTTTGGGTGTAAAAATCCTTAGCATGGCTTCCTTCGGAAGGGAAGTAAAGCCGTGGGTCCCGTGTAGTAGATTTAGGGCACGTAAAAGAACCTCAAGCCTGATAGAGAGGCCTCTGAGCAAAATTAAGCGGTCTTTCACATCCAATTTAGAATGGGACGCTGAGAACCACAGCAGTTAAAGAGCGTCCATAAATAAATAACACGCCATTTTTCATAAATGTCTTTTAATAAAAGTCGTTAGAGCCATTTTTGAGAAAATATTCGGTTTTAAACCATGCTGCCCACACATACACACACACACACACGCGCACGCACACATACATAAACACAAAAACATCTCTAAAAATGTTTCCTTATTCAGGGGGTCACAAATCATGTATTTCCGGTGAAGTCTCGGTATCAAACTTTTGGGTGGAATGCAATTCCTTCTCTATCTACTATGTGCATTGTACATTCCTGCTAGAGAAAGTAAAAATATGATGTGTTCCATTCACATGACTTTCTTTACCTGTTCTGCAAGCAAATTCTTAGAAATATTCTACCTTCTACTTCATGCTAAGCGAGATAAACATTAGCAGAATTGTCTTATTACTTAGTTCGTTATAAGTAGAGGAACTAAGGGAATACACTAGGATATAGCGATAGTCAAATGTTTTAAAAACTGTCGCTATGTGAAACAATTGAAATGTGGTTCTATTTTGCATTCCCAGGAGTAAAACATGACATGAAACAAAAGCTGACTTCCCGCTTGAGAAACGTTTAAGTAGTTTAAAATCAATAAGTATGAATAACTCCACAAAAAATGCATATGATATAAATTGTGCGTTTTCATGAGATCCACATTTTCTTTTTACTAAGTTTTTGTCCATCTCTTACAGTTTACAAGTTATATAAAAGTCATCCAAAATGAAGAGGTCTTCGGAGGTCATTCACAGAAAATCCAGGATATTAATTTTCGAAAAATATTTCATGAAAAAGATAGTTGGCTGGAGGGGGGGAGGGTTCCTTAAAACCCTCGTGTCGCATCCTTGGAAGATACTGTCCTTAAATATCAAGTTTGGTATTGATCTGACTTTTCAGTTTTTAACAATGCTGCCTATAAATATACACACGCCTGCATAGAAATGTTTCTGAAAATCCCTTTTTATTCGGGTCTCAGAACATGTATTTCCGGTAAAATCTCGGTAATTGTCCAGCTTTTGGGTGGAATACAAAATACTGATGTGTTATATTCACATATCTTTCTCCACTCCTTATGGCTTATTGGTGGGTATACAAATACTTGTTGCGAAAGTTTATTTTCCTACCCATTTCAGGTTTAGGATAATCATCATGTGAAAAAAATGTGAAAAACAGCCAAAAATTACCTATATTCGAAACATCAGAATAGAAGGGAAGTTATTATATCCCTTTTAATATGTAATTCATGGAGTTATTACAAACAGATAAATGTAATAGCAGTTTCTTTTGTAATTAGCAGTTTCCAAAAAAAAAAAAAAATAGTTATTTTTACAAATGTATTACCCGAGAATGTATCTATAGAGCTGTTCGTTGTCTTTAAGATGGGTAGACTAACCTATTTCTGTCTCAGTTTCAGTAATAACTGTGAGACATTATATTAAACATTTTACGGACACAATTTTACAAACGTAATGTCGTTAAAGACATAGCCAATGTTGTTAGGTCAGCGTAGATGAGTGCGATATAAACAAAACAGCAGTCTAAAGTTGTTTTCCACAAGATTCTTAATCCAAAAACGCTACAACCGAAAGTGAAACCCGTTATGTGCTGACCTACTTCTGATTTTGAAATAAAGAGTGCCACCTCCGCACACACCTACCGGTCCTTTGCCGTTACAGTGTTGCCAGCGGGTGCGTCTTATGTTCTCGGAAAACCTGAAATATTTCCTCAGAAAATAATAATAGAAGAAAATGAAGGAATCAAAATATGTTAGAGGTATGATTTTTGTATCTAGTTTAAATTAATGTAATGACTTCCTTTCCACCCGATACGGATTTTACTGCTATCAAACGCTAAAAAGCTTCTTTTGCGGTTCCATGTAGTTTTTAGAGCTGCACTACCTTATATACTTTTCAATAGTATTACTCACTTATGGTGTTCATCAGTGGGACAACTTTGTAAAATCAGTAAATTTCGTATTTTACAAAACAAAAAAAAAACAAAAAACAAAAAAAGGCTATATGTATTTTAACTGGAGGAAATCATGGTGCGCACTGTCGACCATTATTCGACTGTGAAAAAAAATGTTATTACTTTGTAATTATATATTAGTGTGATGAAATTGTAATGTAAGTGTAATAGTTTTATCAATAACAGTTATATACATCACAGCTACAATTAGCTGTTTGTTGCTTCTAGGGTTGTATTAACCAAACTCAGAATTGGTATACATGCTTAGTCACTCATTTGTTTAACAAAGTACGTCAAGAAGCTTATGTTTTATACCTTAATGTTTTACTTTCTCTACATAGGGATAGAGAAGTATTGTATTCCACCAAAAAATTCATTAACGAGATTTTACCGGATATACATGTTTTAGGTCCCCATGTACCCAAAAAAATCATTTTCAGAAAAAGGTCCGTGTGTGTGACCGTGTGTCCGTGTGACTGTGAACACGATAACTCAAAAATGAAAAGTAGCTGAAGTACCAAACTTGGTATTTAAGTTTAGTATCTTCCAGGGATGCGACACGAAAATTTTGAGATAAACCTCCCTACCCCAAACTACCCTTTACATGAAACTTTTTTCGAAAATTTTGATTTTCTCAAAAATAGCTTCAACGATTTTCATGAAAATATTGTATATTAAAGTTATTTACCTGACAAATAAAATGTATATTTTGAATTTTCTGGGAATAGCCTCTGAAAGCTACTTTATTCTTGATGAATTTTTCATAACTACTAAACCGTAAGAGATGGACAAAATCTTAACCCACAAAAAATGTAGAGCACGTTAAAATACACAATTTAAGTTACATACATTTTTTTCGTGGAGTTGATCGTTTTTGAGATATTCCTTTTTCTTGGTTTCAGCTTTGAAAAACTTACTTTTCTCATACAGGAATTTGTCAACTGCTATGCATACAAACAAAGGAGCATCCGTCACATAGCAACCAGCTTTTGTCTTTCACTATAACCTATGGTACTTCCTTATTTCGCTTCTACTTACAATAAAGCAAGAAATAAGACTATTTCTGCTAATTTTTCTCGATTAGTTTGAAATATATAAAATATAAGCTTATCAAGAATAATAGTTTACAGAGATATAGAGAAAGTGAATGGAACACATCAGATTTTTAGAAAAATGTTCTTGTGATAGTCTGTCTGTGTGTGTGTGTGTGTGTGTGTGTGTGTGCAGCATAGCTCAAAAACGTAAAAAAAGAAGCCTGATAGAGAGGCCTCTAAGCAAAATTAAGCGGTCTTTCACGCCCAGTATAGAATGGGACGCTGGGAACCACAACAGTTAAAGAGCGTCCATAAATAAAATCGCCATCTCCATTTCAAAGACGTAATAACTGTTAAATACCAAACTTAGAATTTAAGTTCGGTATCTTCCAAGGATGCGACACGAAGGTTTTCAAGAGAATCCCCCCACCTCCAACTACACTTTACATGGACAAATTTTCAAATTTTTGGTTTTCTCAAAAACGGCTCAAACGGTTTTGATTAAAATTTCGTACATTAAAGATGTTTACATGAAATATAAAATATATTAGTTGAATTTTTTTAGGAATAGTCTCTGAAGACATGTTTATTCTGGATGAATTTTGCGGAATTTTGCATAACTGGTAAACTGTAAGAGACATGCAAAATCGTACTTAACAAAGAATTTAGATCTCGTTAAAACACATAATTTATGTTCTATACTTTGTTCGTGGAGTTGACCGTTTTCGAGATATTCCTTGTTATTAGTTTCAGCTTTAAAATACTTATACTTTTCTCATACGGAAATTTGTCAACTCCTATCCATATACACAAAAGTTCTTCAATCACATAGCAATCAGCTTTTAAAAGATTTTACTATCTGTTTAGCCTATAGCACTTCCTTATTTCCCTTCATCTTACAAGGAAGCAAGTAATAAGATCCTTTCAGCTAATTTTTTCTCGATGAGGGTTAAGTAAATAGAAGAATAGCCTTTTTAACAATAATTTATTGTAGAAATGTAGATATAGTCATGTGAACGGAACAAATCAAAACTTATTTTTTACTTTCGCAACACGTACTATGTACATCATGAATAAAGGATTTGTAATGCATCCAAAAATTCGTTACCGAGATTTCACCGGAAATACATGTTATGGGTCCCCCTAAATCAAAAAAAAAAAAAAAAAAAAAAAAAAAAAAAAAACCAACATTTTTAGAAAAATGTACTGTGTGATTTCTTCTGTAGTTACTCTCGCTAGGTCGTTTCCAATGTATTCCAATTGCTTCACACACACACACACACACACGAGTGTTTTTTCCAAAAATATTTTTAAATTCGGGGTCCTCAGAACATACATTTACAATGAAATCTCGTTTTCTATCCAAAATTCTAAAATTAAATCTAACATTTCAACATATAAATTAAACAAAAATTAAATAAAAACAAGAATTAAATTTTAACATTCTTAAATTAATAACATATTCTAAATTCACATAATCATGTTGGTTTTATTTAGAGTGGTCTGCGCTTCTTAGTGTCGCATTCTTTATCGGGCGTAAAAGACCGTTTAATTTGACTCAGAGGCCTATTTATCATGCTTGAAATTCATTTACGTGAAGCAAATCTACGACAGCGTACCAACGGCTTTGCTTCTCTTCCGAAGGAAGCCTTGCTAAGGACTGGTTTTATAATTCAAAATTTGCCGTGGTCTATAGGTTGAGATATTTTCATTACTTAAGGGGAGTCGAAATGGGATTTTCATAATTTTTTTCCATTTTCATGTTTTGATTGCACATAAATATTCCGCTCATTTTGGTAAATCTTTCATAGGTAATTGTAAATATTTAAAAAATATTGCGGAAAATAATCCTACGTAGCAGTGTTTTAGAACATTGTGGTACACTCACTTGGTAAAACACCAATTACTTTGTAAATATTAGCGTTAGAGAACAGATATTTTTGGTTTTGATCGGAAATCTTTACTTAGCTATTGGTAGCATTGGTATCCCGCTCATATTTTTGCGACACTATATTAGTATGATGCGTATATTACTAGTTCAATCATTAGTTTTGTACATATTTAATATAAAAAATATATGTTTTAGAAGAACACAGAACCTTAGGGAGTATAAGCTCGCAATGTATTCTTCAAGGCTGCTTGGTTTGTTAAAAATAACAAGAATTTTAGAGCATCAGGCACACAAGTAACAGCCCCAAGCTTAAAGGAGCGTCTTTTCCCTTATAATCTAGAGAGAGGGACTTTCTCATTGTAGAGAAGGGTCACGTGGGTGGAATATAAAGAAAAATCCCAAACAGGGAGGTGACAACGCTACTTTTCGTGCCTCTTTCCAGCCAATCAAAAAGGAGGGCAATATTAGGATCTTTTGGTATATAAGTGATGCGCGTACAAGAAAACGCACGCGGAGTAAGAAATACTCAATGTAAGAAATGTGACTAGACACAATGTAAGAAATCGCGCGGCACGCAGTGTAAGAAATCGGCTAGTTATAAGGAATCTGACGGCGATGAATAGCAAGAAACACACACTAATTGTGAGTGTGAAGGGTTAGAGCAAAAGTTAATCTGACGGGCAACTATTACCGTAAATGTTATACGGACTGCGAAACTTAAGATTACGATGACGGTTATCAAAATAAAATCTGATGTGTTACACTCACATGACTTTCTCTAGCTCCTCTCTTCTACTTTGTACACAATGCTAATCAAGATAAATGCTAGCAGAATATTATTACTTAGTTCCTTATAAGTAGAAGGGAATAAGGGAATGCACTGTGCTAAAGTGATAGTCAAATGTTTTAAAAGTTTATTTCAAAAAAATCCCCTCACCGCAAACTACCATTTACATGGAAAAAATTTCGAAAATTTTGATTTTCTTAAAAATGGCTCTAACGATTTTGATTAAAATCCCGTACATTAAAGCTATTTATTTCCGAAATAAAATGTATATCTCAAATTTTTTGGGAAAAGTCTCTGAAGAACTCTTTATTCTGGATGAATTTTGCTGAATTTTTCTTAACTGCTAAACCGTAAGAGATAGAAAAAAACGTACTACACAAAAAATGTACCTCATGACAAAACACACAATTTTTGTCCTTTACGTTTTTGTTGTGGAGGTAACCGTTTTCGAGATATTCCTTGTTATTGGTTTCAATTGTGAAGTACTTAAACTTTTCTCACACAGGAAGTGTCTGTTTTTCTTTTGTTCTACTCCTGGCCAAGCAAAGAAGTGATTATCAATGACAATCGCATAACGATAGCATAGTGCATTCCCTTATTCCATTCTACTTATAAGGAATTAAGTAATAACATTCTGCTAACATTTATCTTCATTAGAATTGTGTAAAAGAAGAATAGTCTTTTGTAGGAGTTTTGTAGAGCAGCTATAGAAAGTCATGTGAGTGTAACACATCAGATTTTTAATTAAAAATCCTTGTTTTTTCAATAACATTTTAAGAACTTTAATAAAAACAGTCATACCTTTCCTTCTAATTAACAGAATCGATCGATAAACAGTAAAGGCATTGCTGAATATACCTTGAAAAAGGTAGCTCATTATCATAAATAGTTGCTGAGTTAATTGGTCGAACTTTAACATTGGCAAGATAGGGCATTTTTACTCCCCTTAAACTATTTCTATCTGACGTTTCCCCAATGTGAGAGATATTTTCATCTTTCAGATATGTACACTATTGGTTATTGACAGAGAAGCTACGTGAACACAACGCCTCTGAAGATGTCCCTCACAGAACAGGGACGAAACGTCAGATAGATGTAAGGTAATTTAACAAACGAAACTATTTTAACAACCTTACTGGAGTGACAGGGCTACACAGGGAATATAGCAGGCTCGCCATCCCACTCACCCTGGAGTTCGGTATAATACCTAGTCCTGGCCGATTGACTGAGGGTGGGTTAGTCGCTAGCCTAAGTACCACGGCAAAACAGACAGTAAATTTTAAATTATAAAAATATGTATGTACATGCTATGGACTTTTAAGCCCGAAGAAGTCCATCACCGTTCCCTGTGTCTAACCGCGACCATAAGGACCAGAACCTAGCCGGTTACCCCTAGACTACCTCGGATCACAGTACGTGATAGAAGAACTAATAATACTCATGGTTAGGATGAGCATTCCAGCGGGTATCGAATCCGGGACCACCTTGATAGTCTTCAACAATACCTGAGTTATTTTGCTAGGTCATAATTAATTTTAACGAGATTACACTCGCCCCTCCCTGACTGCTTTCAAATTATTGTTCCTTAACGGATGTGCATTGTTTCATACAACCCTTTATTTTCATTATTTCAGGCGCCGTTCTTGAAATTGAATTACATGTTGCCGTTGCAGCCGTTCGCAGTACTATAAATACCAATAATGATTTCTCAAAGGACTTGGTAATAAAGCCCCGACTAATTGTTACAAAGTTTTCCCTGTTAGCATAAACAATGGTAATTATAGCTAACAATCCAAGGGTAATGTATGCTTTATTGTGTGGTAACCCTGTGCGTACACTTCTTTTATCCTAAGGTCAAACGAAAACAAACGTAAGCACGCCTGTGCTCTAGCGCGCATGAATACAAGGTTCGCGCGTGTTAGAAATGAAGTTGCCAGTTTAACAAACACTAATTAGTTACTTCTCAATATAGTTCCCTTTTAGATGTATGCATTTGTATCAACGCTCCTGCCTTTTTAACAACTTAAAACAAATTCTAATGTGTTACACCCACATGACATTCTCTAGCTGCTCTACAAACCTCTTACAAAAGATTATTCTTCTTTGTACACAATGCTAATCGAGACAAATATTAGCAGAATGTTATTACCTACTTAGTTCCTAATAAGTAGAAGAGAATCAGGGAATGCGCTATGTTAAAGTGATTGTCAAATGTTTTATAAGCTATCGTTATGCGATTGTCATCGCAAATCACTTCTTTGCTTGGCCAGCAGTAGAACAAAAGAAAAGCGGACACTTCCTGTCTGAGAAAAGTTTAAGTACTTCACAATTGAAACCAATAACAAGGAGTATGTCAGAAACGGTTACCTCTTCAACAAAAACGTAAAGGACATAAATTGTGTGTTTTGTCGTGATGTACATTTCTTTTGTGTAGTGAGTTTTTTTCTATCTCTTACAGTTTAGCAGTTAAGCAAAATTCATCCTGAATAAAGAAGTCTTCAGAGGCTATTCCCGAAAAATTCGAGGTATAAATTTTATTTCGGACATAAATAGCTTTAATATATGGGATTTTAATCAAAATCGTTAGAGCCATTTTTAAAAAATTAAAATTTTCGAAATTTTTTCCATGTAAAGGGTAGTTTTTAGTAGGAGGACTTTTTTGAAAAATTTCGTGTCACATCCTTGGAAGATACTAAACCTAAATACTAAGATTAGTATTTAACGCTCTTTTCATTTTGGGGCTATGCTGTCCGCAGACACACATACACACACGGACCTTTTTTTAAAAATGCTTTTTTTCGGACTCAGAGGACCCCAAAACATATATTTCCGGTGGAATCTCGGTATCGAATTTTTGGGTGCATTACAATACCTTTTCTATCCCTATATACATTGTACATATGGGGCTAGAGAAAGTAAAAAATCTGATCCTCACCAATCACATCTACAATCTACATCTCTGTAACAAATTACTGTTAATAAGCTTATTCTTCTGTTCCATGCTAAAACTTTAACAGACACAGTTTTATTACTTAGTTCCTTATAAGTAGAAGGGAAATAAGGGAATGCATAGGATAAACCGACAGCCAATTTTTCGAAACCTGGTTGTTATGATATTTAAATCCGTTTCTTTATGTGGCGAAGCGTTGACAAATTTTAGTATGAGAACAGTATTTTAAAAGTGAAATAAATAAAAAGGAATATCTCATAAAACGGCCAACTCCACGAAAAAATGCATATGACATAAATTGTGTGTTTTATTGGAATCTGCATTTTGAGTGTTGCAAGTTTTTGTCTGCCTCTTAAGGTTTACCAGTTATGCAAAATTCAATAAAAGGTTTCCAGAATAAAGAGGTCTTTAGAGACTATTCCAAGAAAATTCAAGATATACATTTTATTTTTCATATAAATATCTTAAATATAAGAGATTTTAATCACAGTTGTTAGAGCCATTTTTGAGAAAATCAAAATTTTCGAATGGTACATACGTAGAGAAGATATTGCACTCCCACCAAAAATTTGATATTGAGATCTCGCCGGAAATACACGTTCTATGGCCCCTGTATCAAAACTTGTGTTGTGTTAGAATCACATGACTTCTTCTACATCTCTATAACAAATTCATCTATTATATCATGCTAATCGAGGTAAATATTTACAGAAATAGTCCTTGTTACTTGATCCCTTGTAAGTGTTGTGTTCCATTCACATGATATCCTCTAGCTGTCCGTCAAACAATATTTTATTCAAAAGATTAACTCATAAGTAGAAGGGAAATAAGAAATGCGTTAAAGCGATAGTCTCGTCCTTTAAAAGCAGGTCGCTAAGTGAAACAATTGAAATTCCAATCTCTTTGCTTTCCAAGAGTAAACAAATGAGAAACGAGAAGAAAGATGCCTTCCCGTTTGAAAAAAAATTAAGTGGCTAAAACTGAAAATAATAATCGGGAATATCTCGAAAAATCTACAAAAAAAAAAAAGTTGATGTGTCCCATTCACATGACTTTCTCTACATCTTGGTAACAAATTAATGTTTTTTCTTTCATTTATATAGTCCCCTTTAACATCTAAAGTCACATCGGAGGGCTTTGCACTTAGGTTCTTCTACGTTTGGTTTAAATCATTTCTTCCAGACTCAGTGGGGGATAGGGAATAAATCTGACTCGCTGACCACTTGACTACGGAGGCAGTCAAATGAATTATTGTTTATCAGCTTATTCTTCTATTCCATGCTAATCGAATAAACAGTAGTAGAAAATGTTTTATTACTTAGTTCCTTATAAGTAGAAGGGAAATAAGAGAATACACTAGACTAAAGTGATAGTCAAATGTTTTAAAATGTGATTGCTAAGGGATTTTATCACGTGTCCAGTAGTTAACAAGTTCCCACATAAGAAAAGTAGAAGTACTTTGAAACTGAAACCAATAACAATGAATATCTCAAAAACGGTCAACTGCACGAAAAAATGTATATGAAATAAATTGTGTTTTAGTGAGATTTACATTTTTATGTAGTAAGTTTCTTTTCTATTTCTTACGGTCTACTAGTTATGCAAAATTCAGCAAAGTTCATCCAGAATAAACTGATCTTTAGAAGCCATTCCTATAAAATGCAAGATATACATTTTATTTGTTTTGGAAATGGCTGGTATTTTAATAAAAATCTTTGGAGTCATTTTTATGAAAATGAAAATTTTCGAAAATGTTTCCATGTAAAGGGTAGCTTGGGGTGGGGGTTTTTCTTGAAAATCTTCCTGTCACATCCTTGGAAGATACCAAACTGAAATACAAAGTTTTGTATTTAACGATATTTTTATTTTTGAACTATGCTGCACACACACGGACATTTTTCTAAAAATGATTCAAGGGGTCTCAAAACATGTATTTCAGGTGAAATCTCTGTATGGAAATTTGGGTGCAATACAATACCTTCTATATACACGATGTACATAGTACATGTAGAGAAAGTAAACATGTTACTTTGATGATTAGATGAACCGGGGCACACGAAAGTATGTAATTACATCAGCCAATTGTTCCAGAAAGAAAACTTCTGCCAAGGAGGAAATTTTGTGAATATGAAAATTAGAGTGTTTGTATCATTTATTAGTGGTACCTATTATGTTAGTATAGTTAATAAGCATTAGGAAAAATCGATAAGTTTGACAATATTTTGGCTACATTTTGTTCTGCAACTACATAATATGGAATGCACAAACTTGGTAACTCTGTGCGTCAGTGCAAATTTGTTTTGGCGACGTGTAACAAATGATAGTACACGATGGTAATACCCATTTGCCTTAGCAACACTTATTTATTTTGAAACATGGGTTCTTATTGAAAAGTTTTCGTATAGCAATTAGATAAGTAATGTGGATTGAAGAAAAGGGACACTGAAAGAAAAAGAATTTCTGTTAGCAGGTCCCGCATACGCCAGTGTTTTTCTGCAGTATGGCCAACGTTACATTTTAATCAATCCGGGACTTGTGATTTTGCAAACATGTGACAATGAGCAGGATGCGTCTTCTCATTAAATAAAAATATTTAAACAGAGAACAATTGAAGGGTTGCGAACCATAGTGGGCCAAGCACCATTTTTTAAAAATGGAGAAATAGAAGGTCAATGTTTTTTTCAATATCATAATTTATTGAGCCAAGTTACACATAATAGCTAAATGCCACAGCAATCTAGAATATATATTCTATCTTATTTCAGTACAACATTAATGTGGCTTAATGCAAAATTAGGTTCCACATTAATTTATTGGAAGCTATTTCCCTTTGCTGGGATTTGGCTCAGCCTAGAGAAATGTAACGTTGCCATTTCCATTCATTCAATCAATGTCCTGCTGATCATCATTATTGACTTGCAGACGCAAACTCTTGTAAAAATCATGATTTACTGAAGGAATAAATGGTAGCATGCTCTTCATATGCGGTAGCGTGATTTGCTGCATGGATTTGGACCACTCAGACTCTAACAGAATTTGTAGTTTCATTTAGACCGCTATTTTGATGTTCTAATGTTTGTAAACGGGAAAAGCTGGACATGGCCCACTGCAATATAAGATGTATAACCACAAACTATACCGACAGATGGCAACAGCTCAATTTTGACCTCACATGGAGATGGCCCACTATGGTTCTCAGCCCTTCAATTATTCTAAGCCTTTTGAAGTGTCCAACTTTGGGTAATCTTCCGCATGGGGAGCTTATTTCGACGCGCAAACATATGCACGCATTGGGAACTGTAATGGGAATAAATATACAATCCAAACAAATTAAGAATTTTTACAGTTATTTATATTATGAATTCCAAGTAATTTATCATTGAAAATACGTGAGTGAATCTGGAATTGGAAATGAATATGTATCATCAGGTATCTCAAAAGACTCTCGGACGGTTGTAATTGTGGTTATGTTGGTAACGGAACAATGGACGGGGAGCATTACTTTGAGCAGGTGTATCCTCCTTTATCCTATTGTGAGAACTAAGTGGTTGTACTTGTGAAACGAAGTCAAAATATTAAGCATTGAAGAGAAAAGTTCTCAGTTGACGTATTCTTTGATGGTGATACGATTTCAGAAAATGTAAAATGTACATTTTTTGAAAGTTTTGCCCATTTGGTATATACTCATTGCGATAGTGAGAGATTTAATTATTAAATTCCGTGAAACCGGATCTGTACATGATGCTCCGAAAAGCGGTAGGCCTAAACTTTTGACAGAAGCTAAACTGGGCGAAATTTCAGATGTGATGTTAAGAAGAATGAGGAAATCAACAAAGGAAACAACTGTTAGTTTCGTGTCATAATTGGCTTACGCTCCCCGCATTTGTAGGACTTGCAAGCAAATGCCTTGGGGTCAGAAGCCTGTCGGGGAGCCTACGCACGGAACCACAGAATGAAACGAGTGGTTGGCCCCTAGCCAGGCATGAGCGTAAGGAAGTGGATGATATGAAATGCAAGCGAAATGGATGATAGGAAAGGTGATGATGGAGCAATTGGTGGAATGAGTGGTGGGGAAGCTGGAGGACCCGGGCGCCACATCGTCCATCACAAGTTCCACGTGCGGGCGCTTGGGATCGAGCCCGGACCGCCTAGATGGGAGCCGCGCGGTCTAATCACGGCGCTGCCTCTAGAGTTGTTAATAACGAAATGCCTATAAACGTAAAGCACCCCAAAACACAAAATGCACTAAATAAAGGAATCATAAATTATGTATATACGATTAAGCAGGAAACCGAGCACAGTGTCTGAATTAAAAGCAAAAGAATCCCACCTGGGTAGCGTGTCTGTTTGTCATTAAACAGGTCGTGAGTTCGAATCTCGCTTAGCATGAGATACCCGGATAAGATTTTTTCCGGGGTTTTCTCTTATCCTGAGAAGATGAATGTCAAGTAACTTTAACCTCCATGGTTCCCGAGATAATTTGAGCATCATTTCTACAAATTCATTCATCGTCCGATATGACAAACCAGGTTAAAGGGCAGAAAGGCAAATTAGCAGAAAGGAACTTATTACTTGCTTCTTTATAAGTATAACAGAAATAAGGGTGTACCATAGATTAAAGTGAGAGTCAAGAACTGGTTGCTATGTGATTGAAGTGCCTTGGTATGGACAGGAGTTAACAAATTCCTGTATAATCAAAGCAATTTTAAAGCTGAAACTAATAATAAAAATGTCTCACAAACGGTCAACTCCACGAAAAAAGTGTATAACAAATGTATACATAAATTGTGGTCTTAACGAGGTCTACATTTTTTGTTTAGTCAGCTTTTTTCTATCACTTATGCTTTACCAGTTATGCAAACTTCCGCAAAACTCATCCAAAATAAACAGGCCTTCAGAAGTCATTCCCAGGAAATTGAAGATAAACATTTTATTTATCACATAAATATCTTAAATGTGAGAGATTTTAATCAAAATCGTTAGAGCCATTTTTGATAAAATCAAAATTTTCGAAATTTTGTCCACGTAAAAGGTAATTGGGGTGGGTGGGATTTTCTTTAAAATCTTGGTGTTGCATCCTTGGAAAATACTGAAATTAAATATCGAGTTTGGTATTTAAAGAACTTTTCGTTTTTGAGCTATGCTGCCCCCCCAGACACACGCTCGGACATTTTTCTAAAAATGATTTTTCTTTTTGGATTCAGATGATTTCAAAAGGTATATTTCCAATGAAATCTCAGTGTCAAAATTTTGGGTGGAATGCAATATCTTCTCTATATACTATGTAAACAGAGCGTGTAAAGAAAGTAAAAAGAGAAAAAATGTCGAACTCTCCTATAGGGATGAGGAAAGCATTTCTAATATTTTTCTGTAATAGTGGTAGATAATTATTCTCAATTTCGTTCAGCTGTTTTTTCATTCCAACAATAATTAGCGGGTTCCGTTGCCAACTGAAAAGTAATGAGTGAACGTGCTAGCGCATTCACCTCAATGCGAAGACACATTTGAGATACCCGTTATTTACTTTTTGCAGTCCTGGCAACTTAAAAAGGATAATAAATACAAATGCCTAAAATATAAAATAATGAATTGTAATAATTACATTTAAGTGCGCCTCATGAGCAATGCATTTTTGTAAATAGTTGGTTCATAATTTAAATAATTTTAATTTCAAGATGGCTAGATTTTTACTTTCTCTAGCCCCGTATGTACAATTTATTTACATTGTGGATAGAAAAGGCATTGTATTTCGACCCAAAAATTTTACGTCAAGATTTCACCGGAAATATATATTTTGGGGTCCCCTGAGTCCGAAAAAAGCATGTTTAGAGAAAGGTCCGTGTGTGTGTGTGAGAGGGTGTGTGTGTGTACAACATAGCTCAAAAGCTAAAAGACCGTTAAATACCAAACTTGGTAGTTAGGTTTGGTATCTTCCAAAGATGCGACACGAAGATTTATCAAGAAAATCTCCTCACCCCAACTACCCTTAAAAACATGAAAAAAATTTCGAAAATGTTTATTTTATAAAAATAACTCTAATGATTTTTATTAAAATATCGTGTATTAAAGATATTTACATTCCAAATAAAATACATATCTTGAATTTTCTCGGAATAGCCTCTGAAGACTTCTTTATTCTGGATGAAGTTTGCCAAATTTTGCTTAGCTGCTAAACTGTATTGTAAGTCTCGTCAAAACACACAATTTGTGTGATTTATGTTTTGTTGTGGAGGTAACCATTGACGAGATATTCCTTATTAAACAGGAAGAAAAATACATAAATGGTGTGTTATTTATGGATGCACTTTAACTGCTGTGGTTCTATATTGGGCGTGAAAGACCGCTTAAGTTTGCTCAGAGGCCTCTTTATCTGGCTTGTGGTTCTTTTACGTGCCGTAAATCTACGACACGGGACCAACGGCTTTACTTCCCTTCCGAAAGAAGCCCTGATAACGTTTTTACGCCCGAAAAAAGCCAACGTCCTCCGACGGTTTTGAAACCGTGACCTTGGGTACATTAAGTCAGCATGATAACCATTACATCACGGAGGGCGACTTAGACATGAAGTGTCCGTTTTTCTTTCGTGCTTCTCCTGTCCAAGCAAAGAAGCGATTTGCAATGACAATCGCATATCGACAACTTTTAAACATTTGACTATCGATTTAGCCCAGTGTATTTCTTTAGTTCCCTTCTACTCACAAGAAACTATGTAATTAGCATCTCGATTAGCATGGTGTAGAAAGAAGAATAATTTTATGTAAGAGTTTGTAGAACAGGTAGAAAAAAATCATGTGAGTGCAACACATCTGAATTCTCATATGGTTACTCATTTTGTTGTGCATAGAGATTAAGAATAGTTGGAACTAGAGGTAAATATTATTTTCGTCATGGATGCGAAGAAGAATGTCGATTTTTTTTTTTTTTTTTTGTAGTGTTTAACTACTAATGGCACGTTTTATGAATCGTGCTAATCAATATAAACATTATTGATCTTATTACTTGCTTCTTTGTAAGATAAAGGCAAATAAGGTAATGCACAGGAAAAAGCGACAGTGAATTATTTTAAAAGCCGGTCTTTATGTGAAACAATTGAAAGTCGGTTCTCTTTGCTTGACATGAGTCAACAAAAGAGAGGCGAAAAGAAAAATCGACTTCCCATTTCAAAAAAGTTTAAGTAGCTTAAAATGAAATCAATAATTCAGAATATCTCTAAAACAATTATCTCTACAAAAACAGATGTATAATACATATTATGTGTTTTAAAGAGATCTATAATTTTAGTAGTAAGTTTACAAACGATATACAAGAGTCATCCAGAACGAAGAGGCCTTGAAAGGCAGCTCCCAGAAAATTCAAGGTATACCTACATTTCGTTTGTCAAAAAACATCTTATAACATTTTAATAAAAATCTTAGAGTCATTATTGAGAAAAATGTATTGAAAACATTTTCCATTATATGCTTTAAATGTCTTTGTGTCGCATCCTTGGAAGATACTGAACTTAAATAACAAGTTCGATATTTAATCGGCTTTTCATTTTTACTTTCTCCATACGCACTATGTACATAGTGTATAGAGAAAGTATTGCACTCCACCAAAAATTCGATACCGAGATTTCACCGGAAATATATGTTTTAGGGTCCCCAATATAAAAAAAAGCACTTTCACAAAAAGGTCCGTGTGTGTGTGTGTGTGTGTGTGTGTGTGTGTGTGTGTGTGTCCGTGTGATTGTGAACACGATAATTCAAAAACGAAAGGTCGGTAAAATACCAAACTTGGTATTTAAGTTTAGTATCTTCCAGGGATGCGACACGAAAATTTTGAGAAAAAATCCCCCACCCCCAACTACCCTTTACATGGAACTTTTTTCGAAAATTTTGATTTTCTCAAAAATGGCTCTAACGGTTTTGATTAAAATTTCGGATTTTAAACATATTTACCTGGCAAATGAAATGTAAATCTTGAATTTTCTTGGAATAGCCTCTGAAGAGTAGTTTATTCTGAATGAATTTTACTAAATTTTGAATGACTGCTAAACCGTAAGAGATGGACAAAAGCTTACTACACAAAAAATGTAGAGCACTTTATAACACACAATTTATGTTATATACATTTTTTTCGTGGAGTTCGTCGTTTTTGTGACATTCCTTATTTTTGGTTTCTGCTATGAAAAACGTATACTTTTCTCATACAGGAACTTGTCAACTCGTATCCATATAAACAAAGGAACTTCATTGACCTAGCAACCAGCTTTTGACTATCACTTTAACCTACGGTTGTCCCTTATTTCGCTTCTACTTACAAGGAAGCGAGTAATAAGGCTATTTCTGCTATTTTTTTCTGATTAGCATAAAGTAAATAGAAGTATAAGTTTTTAAGATTTATTTGTTGCAGGGATATGGAGAAAGTCATGTGAATGGTACACATCAGATTTTTGAGTTATGCTGTCAACATACATACACACACACACACACACATACACACACACACAGCAAACACACACATGTTTCTAAGAATGCATGTTTCTCAAATCAGATTTCCGGTGAAATGTCGGTATCGAAATTTTGAGGGGAATTTAATACCTTCTCTATCCACTATGTAAACTGTTAGAGAAAGTAAAAGATTAGACTACTGCGCCACTTATATTCAAAGCGTTCATGTCTTATAGACTAACGCGTACGTATAAAACAATTAGTTAAATTATAATTCGAAAGCAATCTTCGAGTTTAAATGAATAATAATTTAGCATTAAAAGAAGGAATGCAAAAATGGAGAACATTAAGTTTGAATGACAAATTCAATGATATTTGAGTTGTTGTTTCTTTGTAGCCTAACTTCCTTTAACCTGGTTGGTCACATCGATCGGACGATGACTGATATTGCTCAAATGATATCGAGGTCCATGGAGCTTAAAGTTACTCGACATTCGTCTTCTCAGGATAAGGGAAACCCCCAATACCGTATAAGGCTTTTTTCGGGGGTTTTCCCTTATACCGAGAAGACGAATGTCAAGTAACTTTAAGTTCCATGGGCCCCGAGATCATTTGAGCATCATTTCACCAATTTCATTCATCGTCCGATATGACCAACCAGGTTAAAGGACGTTAAGCTACCACAAAAAAAAAAATCCTTCCAGTAGCATAAAACAAACACTTGATATGAAAACACTTGGCTTCCATATATTAACGCCTCAAATTTCAACTAATCTGCATGGTTCATTTCAGTGGTAAATAGAGATTTTCTAAATTCTTGACCACCCGAGGTATATTCTTGTGCTCAATGACTTATTACATATACACACTGAGGCGGAAAACATACAGCGAAAGAAACTAAACATTTGCGGCAAACAGCAATGTTGGGAGGGAAGAATTATATTTGATAAATTTGGTAAACTGCTGAGAAAGAAATATACTAAAAACACAGTAGGGCTTGCTCCTCTGGTTACGCCACTCACCCATGTGGAGTTGTCAATTTTACCAAGTTGTCTCATAAGTAATGTCGGTTTTTTTGATTTTGGTGGCGTACATAGCGAGCATGTATCAGTCTTCAGTAGTTAATAAACAATCACAAAATGGAGACAACAAACTTTGAACTTGGAGTCATTCTAAAGCATTACATGAAACAAGATTATAAAGCCGTTGCCGCAGCTCGAAGAATATGTGAAGTGGAAGGAGAAGGTGCCATTAATGAGCGTGTGGCACAACGATAGTTCCAACGTTTCAACAATTGAGACGAAAACACTAAAGATTTACCACGCTGTGGAAGACCTAAGGTTTGGAATATTGACGATACACGCCAAGTTTTGCGAGAAAACCCGCAAAAAGGTACCCATAGGCTTTCAGAACAACTTGGTGCATCAAAAGATACCATACACCGCCACATTAAACACTTGGAAAATCATATAGAAGCTGTAGATCTGTACCTCATGAACTGACACCTCAACAGGCTCAACGTAGAGTAGATATCTGTCATCAGCTTATCCGCAATCCCATGGATGATAGATTTGTCAGGAGAATTGTCACTTGTGATGAAAAATGGGTATATTACCAAAACCCTGATGCCTCGAAACAGTGACTTGATCACCGCCAATCTGCCAAAAATCGGTTCGGTTCAAAAGTAAAGGTGGAATTTTGAAGGTGTGATTCATTGGGAGTTTGTTCCAAACGGACGGGCGATTGATGCAGATCTTTATTCTTAACAACTGGAACGAGTTCATGGAATTTTGAGAACGGAGATACCCAGTATTAGTTAACCGAAATAGAGTTGTATTGGAGCAGGAATATGCAAGACCACATACTGCACAAACAACCATGAAAAATTCAGGAATTGGGAGGAAACGAATAGCTACCTCACCCAGCATACAGCCTTGATCTCGCACCATCAGATTACCATCTTTTTCGATCCATGGCCCATTTTTTACGTGGAAGAAATTTTGACAGCATTGAAGCAGTGCCGGTGGGTCTCCTGAATTCTTCGCATCAAAAACCAGAGACTGGTAACATCGTGGGATAATAAACCTCGCAGAAATATGGATCAAGATCATAGAATCTAATGGTCTGTACTTTGAAGATTAGTTAATTGCTTGTCAGAATACATTTCAAATAATTGCTTTTGTTAAAAAACGACATTACTTATGAGCCAGTATCTATATTTATCTATGACTTAGAAATATCGTTGGGCGGTGATGCTGCCAACATGCTGGGCCTTAATCCGCAAGGCTATCGTGGGATGATTTTAGAAGGATAAGAGAGAAGCGGTGGTATCCGTTACTGCCCCCCCACTACAGCGACTGCTCCAGGCCTTTCGCCGGTGGAGCGAAAAATGGAGGATGGCCATCAGTCCAGGGAAGAGATCTGCTCTTCTCCGGGCAAAGGTCCGTCGCTGGCGGCCGGTGCGGCCCCTGAGGTTGAGATGGCGGTAGATTCCATGGGTCACCGCCGCCAAATACCTCGGGGTCCTCCTCGACCGCGAGCTCACTTTCGCGCCACATGTAAGGGGCAAGGTGGGGCTAGGCTACACCGCCCTCTGGCAGTTGAAGCCCGTTTTAAAATCCGCCATGCCTAAACACCTCAAACTGCGCCTGTATCAGGCGATCATTGGGGGTATGGGGGTCAGCGGCACCGTCAACAATCCGCAGACTTCAGGCCGTTCAGAAAAGGGAATTATGGACGATCTATGATACTGGGCGCAGATTCCCATCTCACATCCTACATACCTACTCCGGAATCCCGTATATCATCGACGTCGTGAGGGAACGAGTCCGCACGTTGTATGATAAAATTCCCTTTCACCCAAACCCTCTGGTGCATACTTTGGGTGACTATGACCATAGGGCGCCAAGAAGGAGCAAATCCTACCCTCTGCCAAGGGACGCTCTCGGGCTTCTAGCCTGAGAGACTGCCATCCCTTCAACCAATTAGCCCCAGGTTTCGCAGTAACGGGAAGCGTCGCAGCCGGTTGGGAGACCATGCCGGTTGTACCCTTGCCCCCCCTCTCTCATATTCCATAATCCTACCAACTTTCCTCCCACCTGGCCTGCTTAACTCGGTGGGCACACAAGCGGCTCGCCGAGTTAAGGGGCATTGAGCGTAGTCTCCACTTGGGTGCGTGAACGCCCAAGTGACCGGCTGATTTCAAGCCTAAGGATGCGGAGGAACTTTAACACCGCCCGGTGGACACAGACACAAAAGCTTGCGAACAAAATATTTTTCCCTACAATATCGCACAGGTAAAACCGCTTTCAGCGGTTAGGAACTGTGGCGAAATTACATTCCGTCCAGGTAAACCTGGACGACCTGTTCTTGGACTCTGGACTCTGACCGATTACGGAGCGACGACCGTATGTCCTCGAGGGATCTGTGAAGAGCAGACTTCGGCAATAGACAAAACCAGATTGCAACCAACATTTTCTGAACTCTGCTATGCAATAATGACTTATCAATGCGAAAAAGAGTAAAAGAAAAAAAGTTTACACTCCGGCATATGTAGCGGATTTGGACTAACGGATTTGAAACCCTGTTGGGTTGGCAACGGAATAGCGCATGTTTTCTGTGTATGTTGCTATAAAACCAAATGTTCTACTAGTGGTGATGGCTTTCAAACTGTCTACATCTACTCCTGGAATTCCACCGCAGCATTTACACGGGTAAGAAACATCTTATATCACCCTTTGGTAAAGTTTAGCAGCAAGTGCGGAAGTTTAGCCGTGACTTCCTCCACGGAAGAGGTGACATTAACCTCAGGATTTACTGGTGCGTCTAGATGAGCATTTTCAGGTAAGGTAATATACTCCGGCCAAGAAACTGAAACAGGCCAGAAAGGTTTCAGATGTTAGGATATGACTTGCGATAAACTTATGTGTGAATTGGTGCAAAGCGTAAAACACATTGCATTGTTAGACCATTATGATGTAAGGTTGGCACAACCTGTACCATATTATTTTAGCCATGTGCACTGCGGAGTTATACATTACTTCAGAGCTACCTATAGCTAAACCAATTTCTTCCAAAAAAACATACTTTTAGGGTAACCAAACTTGAACATGAAAATAAGAGAGATTGAGTTCCGAAGAATTACGGTACCTTAACATATAAAAATCTGATGTGTTCCATTCACATGCCTTTCTCTACATCTCTGCAACCAATTAGTTTTAAAAAGCTCATGCTTCTATTTATTTCATGCTAATCGACAAAAACTTATCAGAAATATTCTTATTATTTGCTTCCTTGTAAGTAAAAGGGAAAAAAGCGAGTAGCATAGGTTAAAACGACAATCAAAAGCTAGTTGCTGTGACTGAAGTTCCTTTGTTTCTATGGACAGGAGCTGACAAATTCATGTATGAGAAAAGCTAAGTTTTCGAACCTGAAAACAAAAACAAGGAATATCTAAAAACCGATCAACTACACGAAAAAAATGTATACAACGTAAATTGTGTGTTTTAATGTTCACTACGTTTTTTGTGTGGTAAGCTTTTGTCTATCTCTTACGATTTAGCAGTTATGCAAAATTCCGTAAAATTCACTCAGAATAAAGTAGTCTTCAGAGGCTATTCCCAGAAAATTAAAAATATAAATTTTATTTGTCAGGTATATATCTTTAATATACGACATTTTAATCAAAATCGTTAGAGCCATTCTTTATAAAATCAAAATTTTCGAAAAAATTCCATGTAAGGTTGGTTTGGGGTGGGTTTTTTTTTTTTCTCAAAATCTTCGTGTCGCTTCCCCGGAAGATACTAAACTTAAATACCAAGTTTGGTATTTTACTCACTTTAAGTTTTTGAGTTATCGTGTTCACAGGCACACGGACACACACACACACGGACCTTTTTCTGGAAATACTTTTTTTGGATACAAGGGACCATCAAACATATATTTCCGATGTAATCTCGGTATCGAATTTTTTGGTGGAGTGCAATACCTTCTCTATACACTATGTACATAGTACGTGTAGAGAAAGTAAAAATCAGTTTGTGTATGTGTGTATGTGTGTGTATGTATGTGTGTGTGCGCGTGCGTGCGTGCGTGCGTGCATGTATGTATGTATGTATGTATGTATGTATGTATGTATGTATGTATGTATGTATGTATGTATGTATGTATGTATGTATGTATGTATGTATGTATGTATGTATGTATGTATGTATGTATGTATGTATGTATGTATGTATGTATGTATGTATGTATGTATGTATGTATGTATGTATGTATGTATGTATATATGTATGTATGTATGTATGTATGTATGTATGTATGTATGTATGTATGTATGTATGTATGTATGTATGTATGTATGTATGCGCTTTATAGGCTTCCACACCGTACCAACGCTTTCGACCGAATTGCCACAGATACCTTTGACACAAAGTGAGAAACATTGTCTACTTAAAATTTGAAATTCCGTCTATTTCAAAGAATTAATTATTAAATTTCTTGTTATGCCTATCAGGTTAAGAGACCATCTGCATTTTTCTCAACGGTAATGGTGAGGGTTCGAATAATAATTTGTATATTAATTACTTTCGCTATTCCTACTATATATATATATATATAGTGTATAGAGAAGGTATTGCACTCCAACAAAAAAGTCAATACCCAGATTTCACAGGAAATATATGTTTTAGGGTCCCCTGTATCCAAAAAAGCATTTTCAGAAAAAGGTCCATGTGTGTGTGTGTGAGTGTGTGTTTGTGTCCGTGTATCTGTGTGTCTGTGAACACGATAACTCAAAAACGAAAAGTCAGTGAAATACCAAACTTGGTATTCAGATTTAGTATCCTCCAGGGATGCGACACGAATATTTTGAGAAAAATCTCCCACCTTAAACTACCGTTACATGGAATATTTTTTGAAAATTTTGATTTTTTAAAAAATAGCTCTAAAGATTTTGATTAAAATATTGTATATTAAAGATATTTACCTGAAAAATAAAACGTATATCTTGAATTTTCTGGGAATAGCCTCTGAAAGCTACTTTATTTTGGAATAATTTTACGGTATGTTATATAACTGCTAAATCGTAAGAGATGGACAAAAGCTTACCATACAAAAAATGTAGAGCACTTTAAAACACCAAGTTTATGTTACATACATTTTTCTCGTGGAGTTGTCGTTGTTGAGTTATTTATTGTTTTAGATTTCACCTTTAAAAGCTTATATTTTTCTCATACAGGAATTTGTAAACTCTTGTCCATACAAAGGAAATTCAGTCACACAATCACTTTAACCTATGGTAGTACCTTATTTCGCTCGTACTTACAAGGAAAGAAGTAATAATGCCAGTTTTGGTACTTTTTCTCGATTAGCATGAAATAAATAGAAGTATGAGCTTTATAGCAATAATTTCTTGCAGAGATGTAGAGAATGGAACACATCACATTTTTTTAGCTTTGTTTCGCTTTGTCCTCTGTACGTTTTATTAGTAGTTCTATGTACGCATTTATTAAGAATAAACAAGGTTATATGAACCTTAATTAAACTGTTATTAATTTTCCCCAACTGAGACGCTCTCTAAACAGCCACGAGGCAACCGTAATATAACAACCTGGAGGTCACTTAATTACATTGATGGGAAATTATCATTACAAAATGGTATTTATGGCTGTTAAAGTGTTTTTGCATACACACTAACTGACATTTACGTTGGTTACACAGCTAATTTAACCCATTTCAGAAGTGAAAATGATATTATCCAGTGCTTCCTTTCAAAATTAGGAACATTAAATATTTTAATAATAAAATATTCAAACATATTATATTTGTGTGTATAGGTAAGTCACGATGTTATAGTATATTTTGTAATGTATTCATTTTAATGGTGCAAGGGAAATATATGTTTTGAGTACCCCTGAGTTCAAAAAATGAATTTTTAGAGAAAGATCCGTGTGTGTGTGTGTGTGTGTGTGTGTGTGTGTGTTTTTGTGGACAGTATAGCTAAAAACCTGAAAGACCGTTAAATACTACACTTGGTATTTCAAGAAATATTTTAAGAAAATCCTCGCACCTCAAACTACACTTTACATGGAAAATTGTTTGAAAATGTTTTTTTTTTTTTTGTTTTTTTTTTTTTTTGTTTTTTTTTTTGTCCAAATGGCTTATAGATTTTAACATACCGTATATATTTACACCTCAAATAAAAGTATATCTTAAACTTTCTGGACATAGCTTCTGAAAACCTCGTCATTCTGGGCATAAAACATATGTTTCCAGTCAATTCTTAACATCTAATGTTTGAGTGAAATAAACACATCCCGTATACGGGGTGTCTACAAATCATTGGACGGTTTCATAAAGCTGTATTTTCAACAATACTTAACATGATTAAAATGTCTTACCAACATTTGATGGTGTAAAGTTTGAAGTTTTGTGTTATACATCTGAATTTCATTTTCATTAAGTGAGAAATGTGTAGGTACATTGTATTGTATTTGTCGTGCAATAGCCGCAGACAATACCTTCTGCACATGGCCACCACGTTCCCCTGACTTTACAGTGTGTGATATTTTCCTGTGGGTTACATCAAGCATAGTGTTTACATCCCTCGACTTACAAACGTTGGAGGAATCAAAAGGGAGCATCGACATGCTTGACAGGGTCAGGGTGTGGCATGAATGAAGAACATCGGTTGGACGTCTGCTGTATTACATGTGGTGCTCAGATCGAGTACATCTAACGTGAAAACAAACTTAACTCTTTATTGCATGAGTTATTTTGTTACATATGCCGTTTTTCCTCTAATTCGCAAACCGGTTTTTATATCCTTTCACTGGCACCACAATTCAAGCGACTTGAATAGCCGTGATCTTTAGTGTGATTTGAAATGGTCGGCAATCTATTCAAAGCTGATCATCGCGAGTTCGAGTCCCAGCTATTGTAGTTATATGTGATTGTGGTATAGGAAGGGGAGGACCCAAGTAAAATAACCGGTGTGATGCCATGCTTGAATGTTGCTCTTTACTATTGATGTGTTCTATTCACCTGACTTTCTCTACATCGCTGTAACTAACTATTGTTAAAATTCTTGTTCTTCTATTTACTTTGTGATAATTGAGATAAACATTAACAGAAATTGTCTAAATTTCTTGCTTACTTGAAAGTATAAGGAAAATAAAGGATTACACTAAGCTAAAACGTATTCAAATATTTTAAAATCTAGTTACTATATGGTTTAAATCTGTTTCTATGAAGGACCAGAGAGTGCGTTTGAGAAAAGTTTTTAAATATGTAATAAATAACAAGGAATATCTCTGAAATGTCAATCCCATGAAAAAACATATGATATAAATTGTGTGTTTTAACGTGATCTACATTTTTGTCTAGTAAGTTTTTGACTCTCTCTTACGGTTTACCAGATACGCAAAATTCAGCAAAATTCTTTCAGAATAAATAGGTCTTTAGAGGCTATTCCTACAAAATTCAAGATACACACTTTAATTGCTATATAAATATCATTAATGTACGGTAATTTAACCAAACAGGTTAGTTTGGGGAGATGGGATTTTTCTCAAAATCTTCATGTTGCAACCGTGGAAGATAGTAAACGTAAATACCAAGTTTGATATTTTACCGACATTTCGTTTTTGAGTTATTGTGTTCACAGACACCCGAACCATACACATACACGGACCTTTTTCCAGAAATGTTTTTTTTTTTGATAAAGGGAATCCTAAAACGTGTATTTCCAGTGATATCTCGGTATCGAATTTTGGGGTGAAACTCAATACCTCTCAATACACTATGTACATAGTACCTGTAGAGAAAGTAAATACTAAAGTTTTATTAAATAAACATTTACAGTTTTACTTTCCCTACACGTACTATGTGCACAGTGTATAAACACGTAAACTATTGCACCCAAAAGTTCGACACCGAGATTCACTGGAAATACATGTTTTGGGTCCCCCTGAAAGCATTATTGGAAAAAGTTCCGTGTGTGTGTGTGTGCGTGTGGACAGCAAAGTTCAAAAACGAAAAGACCGTTAAGTAACAAATTTGGCATTTAAGTTTGGTATCTTCCAAGGATGCGACACGAAGATTTAAAAAAAAGTTCCCCTCCACAAACTACCCTTTACATGGAAAATTTTTCAAAAATTTTGATTTTCTCATAAATGGCTCTAAATATTTTGATTAAAATTCCATATATTAAAGCTATTTATATCCGAAATAAAATGTATATCTCGAATTTTGTGGAAAGAGCCTCAAAGATCTCTTTATTCTGGATGAATTTTGCTTAACCGCTGAACTGTAAGAGATAGACAAAAACTCCTACAAAAAAAAAAAAAAAATAGATCTCGCCAAAACACACAATTTATGTCCTTTACGTTCTGGTTGTGCAGGCAATACTTAAGCTTTTCCTAAACAGAAAGTGTGCGTTTTTCTTTTGCTCTACTCCTGGCCAAGCACAGAAACGATTTGCCCGCCTGGCAGTGTGATGGTAGCCTGTCTGCCTGACATTCAAAAGGCTGTGAGTTCGAATCTCGCTTAGGATGATTTACCTGGATAAGGTTTTTTTTGGGGGTTTTCCCTTATCCTGCGAAGACGTATGTCGAGTAACTTTAAGCTCCATGCACCCGAGATCTTTTGAGTATAATTTCACCAATTTCATTCATCGTCCAATATGACCAACCAGGTTAAAGAAAGTTAAGCTTAAAAAAAAAAGGAAAAGCGATTTCCACTGACAACATAATGAAAACTTTTAAAGCATTTGACTATCACTTAAGTCTAGTGCATTCCCTTAGTTCCCTTATACTTATAAGGAACTAAGTAATAATAAAATTCTGTTAATGTTTATCTCGATTTGCATGTGTAGAAAGAAGACTAATCTTTTGTAGGAAGTTTGTAGAGCAGCTAGAGAAAGTCATGTGAATGGAACACATAAGAATTTTACAATATAAAATACTATAAATAGCATACTTTTATTATTGGAGGTTAGCATGGTTTAAACATTGGAATTAATAACATTTAGTTACCTCAGTTCAAGTGAAGTAGAGGATTGTATATCCAAATATGCCAGGTCAATATAGAGTTTAACTTCCCTCTTTCATGGAGGTTTATTTATATTAAGTATTATGAAATTATCCAATAATTTGTAGATACCCCGTATGTACATAAGAAAGAAAGTGAAAACCAATCATTCCAAAATAATATTTCATGGGTGGATTTGAGTTTATTATTTGTTGAGAAAGTTGTGAGAATATAGTTTTGGAGGCCGTTTGAGCAGGTGGTAACTTGGTTTCCGACAGAGATTCAAATGCGTCCTGACTGGAATAGGCAAGTGCGCGGGGACTGAAAGCTTTACGAGATGCGGGCCTCATCAGCACTGACTGCACTAACTACTGGATGAGACAGTTGCTGACATGTGAAGCAAAGAAGTGAGGTAAAAGCAGTCAGCGAGTCAGTCTTCCTCGTACGTCAGCACCACTTTCCTAACGGCTGAAAGAAATCCAACACGACAGGACCTGTCTTTCGCTTTTCGGAACGCCAGCGGTTTGGCAATAAAGCGGATGTACCCGTTTCCAACATCCCACCTTTCGGCATTCCTATGATGGTCAAAATCGAGCTTAATATATAATATATTAATAATTATTTACATATAGTAAATATATAAATATATAATAAGGTAGAGTAATTAATTCTGGATACTTTTTGGTAAAATTAACTTTTAAATTGCAATATTGCATTAACTATTACTCAATATTGTTCTTATTTGAATTATTATGGAAATGTTAGCATAATGCACTATTAAAGCTTTTACCACAAGCAGGTGCCAATTTGCCCAACCTTTTGAAAATATATTATTTCATAAATATAAACATAAGTATCTTATTTTACATCATATCAAATGTGAAAATTGGAATTAGTGGTATCATATTACAAAAAGAAGCTTAAAATCTATTAATTTTAAGTTTTGACATGTCAACGACAAACACTAATCTTAAACGAGAATTCATCAATTTTGAGTACTCTCTCTACACGTACTGTGTACATAGAGTATAGAGAAAGTATTGTATTGCACCAAAAAATTCGATACCGAGATTTCACCGGAAATATACCTAGGTTTTGAGACCTCCGGAACCAAAAAGAGCATTCTTATAAAAATGTCCGTGTGTGTGTGTGTGTGTGTGTCTGTCTGTCTGTGTCTATATGTATGTATGTGTGTCTGTGAGTTGCATAGCTCAAAAACAAAAAGTCCATTAAATACTAAACTTGGTATTTAAGTTCAGAATCTTCCAAGGATGCGACATGAAGATTTTCAAGAAAAACTCCCTACTACCTTTTACATGGAATATTTTTCGAAAATTTCGATTTTCTCAAAAATGGCTCAAAGGATTTGCATTAAAATATCGTATATTAAAGATATTTACATGAAAAATAAAATGCATAATTTGAATTTTCTCAGAATAGGCCTTTGAAGACATCTTTATTCTCGATAAATTTTCCGGAAATTTGCATAGCTGGTAAACTGTAAGAGATACTTAATAAAAGATGTATATCTCGTTAAAACACACAACTTGTGTTATATATATTTTTTCGTAGAGTTGATCATTTTTCAGATATTCCTGGTTATTGGTTTCAGCTTTAAAATACTTATACATTTCTCATAAATAGTCTCAGCTTCCTTGTTGGTAGAAGGGAAATAAGGGAGTTCCATAGGCTAAAGTGACCGTCAAATTTTTTAAAAGCTGGTTACTATGATTGAAATACCTTTGTATCACCAGGAGTTGACATGTTCCGTATAGAAAAGTATAAGCATTTTAAAACTGAAACAAACAACTAGGAATATCTCAAAATGTTTATATTGTAGGAAAATAATATACATGACATAAATAACATTTTTTGCGCAGTAATTTTTTGTCTATCTGTCACAGTTAACCAGAACATGAGAAATTCAACAAAATTCGTCCAGAATAAAGAGGCCTTCAGAGGCACAAATACGCATGAACTTTTTTCTTTAAAAATGTTTTTCTGGCCTGAGGAGACCTCAAAACATATATTTCCTGAAATCTCGGTATAGAATTATTGGATGGAATGCAATACATTCTCTGTATACTATGTACATAATACGTGTAGAGAGAGTAAAAGCGAAGAGCGGTAGTCTGTTTACTGAATTATGTTCCTTAGTAATTGTTCTGTGTATAACTCATGTAAACAGTATTGGTGTGTATTTTGCCTATTTTATTTGATGCTGAAGCAAAAATAATATCGTTTGCCATGTCGCGGCATCATGTTCTCACAGCGAAGAGTTTTTCGATAGAAGTTATGTAAACTTCACTCTGTGTATGAATGTAACATGCTTCTTTAAATTTGTGTTATTGTGTAACTTACCACCGCACGAAAATGTTTTTTCTGCATATGTTACATACAGCTCTGTTGTTATTAGTATTTTTCTTCTAAATATTTCCACATTTCTGTCATGTTTTATTCAATACCACTGTTGTACTTTGGTAAAACAAGATTAATATACATGCTACATTCAAAAAATTCCCGGAATGTGTAAATAACACAAAAGTTGTCATAAGGAAATTTACACAACATTTCCTTCAAAATATTTTCCTTCTCCAGCGACACACTTCTGCCACCTCGTGTGAAGTCATTTTAAGATACCTGTCGCATTGCCCTTGTCGCATGTACAGTAATTTCTTCAGCGTTCGAAAATCTTGACTGAAACGTTTATCTTGAATTTCTTGAAAATACCATCTAAAGTCCCCTTCATTCTGAAAGGCTTTCGCATAATTGGTAAACCATAAATGATAGACAAAAGCTTACTAAACGCAAAATGTAGATCTTGTCAAAATACGCAGCTTAACAGTTTTACTTTAGAGCTATTTATTTCCGAGATATTGGTATCAGTTTTAAAAATCTGATTGTTACATTCGCATGACTTTCTCTGCATCTCTATTATAAATTATTGTTAAAAAGCTTATTCTTCTATTTTAATGCTAATCGAAAAAAAAATAGCAGAAAAAGTCATTACATGTGACTTACTCGCTTTAGCCTAGTGTATTCCCTTATTTCCCTGCTACATACAAGGAAGCAAGTAATAAGACCGTTTCTGCTAATCTTTATTTCGATTATTATAAAGTAGATAAAAGAAAAAGTTTTTCTAAAATAATTTGTGGTGGAGATACAGAGAAAGTCATGTGAATAGACACAACAGATTACTTTATTATTGGTTTTATAAAGGGAAAAAGCAAGAGAAAATCTTGACAAGGATTGGAGACGGTTTTTAAAAAAAATTGATGTGTTCTTCTCACATGACTTTCTCTACATCTCTGCAACAAACTATTGCTAAAAAGCTTATTCTTCCACTTTTTTCATGCTAATCGAGAAAAAATTACCAGAAATTGTCTTTTTGCTTGTTTCCTTGTAAGTAGAAGCGAAATAAGGAAGTACCATACGCCAAAGTTGGTTGCTATGTGAACAAAGTTCCTTTATTTCTATGTTGACAAATTCCCGCATGAGAAAAGTATAAGTATTCTAAAACTGAAACAAATAACAAGGAATATCTAAAAACGATCAGCTCTATGAAAACATAATAACATAAATTGTGTGTTTTAACGATCTATACACTTTTGTTAAGTAAGTTTTTGTCTATCTCTTACGGTTTAGCAGTAAGCAAAATTCAGCAAAATTCAACCAGAATAGAGCTCTTCAGAGGCATTCGCAGAAAATTCAAGATTTACATTTTATTTGGGATGTAAATAGCTTTAATATACTGGATTTTAATAAAAATTATTACAGCCATTTTTGGGAAAATAATTTTCGAAACATTTTCCATGTAAAGGATAGTTTGTAGTGGGGGTATTTTTTCTTGAAAAGCTTGGTGTCGCATTCTTGGAAGATACTAAACCTAAATACCAAGTTTGGTATTTAACGGTATTTTCGTTTTTGAGCTATGCTGTCCACACACACACACACACACACACACACACACACACACACAAACACGGTTCTTTTTCTAAAAATGCTTATTCGGACTCAAGAGACCCCAAAACATATATTTCCAGTGAAATCTCGACATCAAATGTTTGGGTGAAATACAATACATTCTCAACACTATGCACGTTGTACATGCAGGCTAGAGAAAGTAATAAATAGTCATCTATCCATTCAGCTCACAGTTAGCAGCCAGCATGCAGATAGCGTGGTATGATAGAAGTTTGTTAGTCATTGTTAATAGCATGTGAAACTCTGTGAAGTGTTTATGTTCCTTACTTTGGTTTTGCGCGCAATTTTTTTAATTTCGGACGATGAAGACTTAGAAGAAAAAAAAATTGTAAACTAAGAAGTAACACAAACTAATAAATAAGTTGGATTATTCAAGTAAAATGACTGTTAATAAGGGAATAGATGAACGAGTCAATGCTAAACGGTGTTTACAAGCAGTAAGATATCCAATAAAAATCTGATGTGTTCCATTCACATTACCTTCTCTAGCTGTTCCATATATAAACTATTCTTACAAAAGATTATTCTTTCACCCACATCATGCTAATTGACAAACATTAGCAGAAATGGTCTTATTACTTGCTTCCTTACAAGTAAAAAATAAAAAAATCTGATGTGTACCATTCACATGACTTTCTCTATATCTCTGTAACAAATTGTTGTTAAAAATCTTATGCCTCTATTTATTTCATGCTACTCGAGAACAAATTAGCGGAAATAGTCTTATTACTTGTTTCCTTGTAAGTAGAAGCGAAATAAGGAAGTACCATAGGTTAAAGTGGTTGCTATGTGACTGAAGTTCCTTTGTTTGTATGGACACGAGTTCACAAAGTCCGTATGAGAAAAGTATAAGTTTTTTATAGCTGAAACCAAAAACAAGAAATATCTCAAAAACAATAATCTCCACGAAAAAAATGTATATAACATAAATTGTGTGTTTTAAAGGGCTCTACATTTGTTGTATGGTAAGCTTTTGTCCATCTCTTACGGTTTAGCAGTTATTCAAAATTCAGTAAAATTCATCTAGAATAAACTACTCTTCAGAGACTATTCCCAGAAAAGACAAGATATACTTTTTATTTGTGAGGTAAATATCTTTAATATAAGAAATTTTAATCAAAATCGTTAGAGCCATTTTTGAGAAAATCAAGATTTTCGAAAAAAGTTGTTTGTAAAGGGTAGTTGGAGGTAGGGGATTTTTCTCAAAATCTTCGTGTCGCATCCCTGGAATATACTAAACTTAAATACCAAGTTTGGTATTTTACCAACTTTTCGTTCGTTGAGCTATCGTGTTCACAGACACATAGACACACGGACACACACACACACGGACCTTTTAGTGAACACGCTTTTTTTGGATATTGGGGACCCTAAAACATATATTTAGGGTGAAATCTCGGTATCGAATTTATGGGTGGAGTGCAATACCTTCTCTATACACTATGTACATAGTGCGTATAGAGAAAATAAAAATACGGAATACATTAGACTAAAGCGATATTCAATTCTTAAAAGCTCGTCGGTATGTGAAACAATTGAGGTTCGATTCCCTTTACATGGCTACGTTTGAGAAAAGTTAGGTGGGTTATAAATGGAACCAATAACAAGAAATATCTCGAAAACAGGCAACCATACAAGAAACCCATATATGATATTTTAGTTTTGAGCTATGCGTCCACAAACATGCACACGAACTTTTTTCTAAAAATTTTTAGACTATGAGGACATGAAAACATATTTCCGGTGAAATTTCGTATGGAATTTTTGGGTGAAATACAATACCTTCTCTATAAACTATGTACGTAGTACGTGTAGAGAAAGAAAAAATCATCCCTCATATAGTAAAGCGGTATGGTGAAACGGACCGCATACGTTGAAATAGTTGAAAACCGGCAGCGAGGCAAAGCCGTGAGAATTAATAGAGATAAATGCACAGTATGCCGAGAACATCCACATGTCACATGTTTAGGATCAGAGGGAATTATCGATTACGTTGTCCTGCGGCACCAATCGGTTTTTCCCTCTTTTTAAAGACTCTTTTGATTGTTCATTTTATCGGGATTTTAAAGTGTCCTAACCTAGCTCAGTGAATCTGAGTTCTTTTGTTCCCTTTTAGGAGCCGCAGTTGCTGAAACAGACCCCAATTCCGCTCATTGTATGCACAGAGCACCACTTCTACAGTGTGTCAAGGAATTCAAGGAAACGAAAAAGTAGATCAGCTATCAGTCACATGACTTTCTCTACTTCTGTGTAACAAATTATTGTTAATAAGCTTATTCTTTTATTTACTTCATGCTAATCGAGAAAAAATTAGCAGAAATAGTCTTATTTCTTGCTTCCTTGTAAGTAGAAGCGAAATATGGGAGTATCATGGGTTAAAGTGAAGTCAAAAGCTGGTTACTAGGTGATTGAAATTCCTTTGTTTCTATTGACACGAGTTGACAAATATCTGTATGAGAAAAGTACTCCTTTTTCAAAGCTAAAACCAAAAGAAAGGAATATCTCAGAAACGATCAACTTCTCGAAAAAAATTTATATAACATAAATTGTGTATTTTAATGTGCTCTACATTTTTTGGGTCTTAAGTTTTTGTAGATTTCTTATTGTTTAGCAGTTATGTAAAATTAATTCAGAATAAATTAGTCCAGAGGCTATTCCCAGAAAATTCAAGATATACATATTATTTGTCAGGTAAATATCTTTAATATACGATATTTTAATCAAAATCGTTAGAGACATGTTTGAGAAAATCAAAATTATCAAAAAAAGTTCCATGTAAAGGGTAGTTGGGTGTGGGGGGATTTTCTTGAAAAGCTTCGTGTCGTATCCTTGGAAGATACCGAACTTAAATACCAAGGTTGGTATTTAATGGTCTTTTGTTTTTGAGCTATGCTGTACACAGAATCACACACACACAGACGGACCTTTTTCCAAAAATGCTTTCTTTGGATTCAGGGTGTCCTAAAACATATATTTCCGGTGAAATCTCGGTATCGAATTTTTGGGTGCAATACAACAACACTATGTACATAGTACGTATAGATAAAGTAAACATTTGATGTGTTTCATTCATATGACTTTCTCTACATCTCTGTAACAAATTACTGTTGAAAAGCTTATGCTTCTATTCACTTCATTTCAATGAAGAAAATTTAGCAGAAATAGTCTTATTACTTGCTTCCTTGAAAGTAGGAGCGAAATAAGGGGTACTATAGGTTAAAGTGATAGTCAAAAGCTGGTTGCTATGTGACTGAAGCTCCTTTGTTTGTATGGACAGGACATGACTTTCTCTACATCTCAGCAACAAAGTATTGTTGAATAGCTTATTCTTCAACTTTTTTCATGCAAATCGAGAAAAATTATCAGAAATTGTCTTTTTACTTGTTTCCATGTAAGTAGAATGGAAATAAGGGAGTACAATACGCCAAAATGATAGTCAAAAATTTTAAAACGTGGCTGCTATGTGAACAAAGCTCTTTTGTTTGTATGGACAGGAGTTAACAAATTCATGTAAGATAAAAGTATAAGATTTTCAAAGCTGAAACTAATCTCAAAAGCGATCAACTCCACGAAAAAGAATGTATATAACATAAATTGTGTGTTTTAACGTGCTTTACATTTTTTGTGTGGTAAGGTTTTGTCCATATCTTGTGGTATAGCAGTTATGCAAAATTCCGTAAAATTCATACAGAATAAAGTAGTCTTCAGAGGCTATTCCCAGAAAAGTTAAGAAATACATTTTATTTGTGAATTAAAAATCTTTAATATACTATACTTTAATAAAAATTGTTAGAGCCGACTTTTTCCTTTTTTGATTTATCGTGTTCACGGACACACTGACACACGGACACATACGGACCTTTTTTCTGAAAATGCATTATTTGGATACTGGACACCCTAAAACATACATTTCCGGTGAAATCTCGGTATCGAATTGTTGGGTGTAATACAATACCTTCTCTATACACGTACTATGCACGTGTAAAGAAAGTAAAATCTGATGTGTTCCATTCACATGACCTTCTGTACATCTCTGTAATAAATTATTGTTAAAAGGCATATTCTTCTATCTATTTTATGATAATTTAGATAAACATTAGTAGAAAATGTCTTAATTTATTGTTTCCTTGGAAGTAAAAGAAAAATAAGGAATACACTAGACTAAAATTATAGTCTTTTAAAAGCCGGTTGCACGTGGTTGAAATCCCCTTTTATGCAGGAACAGAGGTTTAAGTATTTTATATCTGAAACAAATAACAAGGAATATCTATAAAATAATCACATCAACCAAAAAGAACGTATATGACATAAATTGTGTTTTAACGTGATCTACATTTTATGAGTAGTAAGTTTTTTTCTATCTCTTACGGTTTCCAGTCACGCAAAATTTGGCGAAATTCATAGAGAATAAAGAGTTCTTTAAAGACTATTCCTAGAAAATAAAAAATATACACTTTATTGGCCATATAAATATCTTTAATATACGGTATTTTATTCAAAATTGTTACAGCCATTTTTGAGAAAATAAAACTTTGCGAAACTTTTCCCATATAAAGCGTAATTGGAAGTGGGGTAATTGTTTTAAAACTCTTTGTGCCGCATCCCTGGAGGATACTAAACTGAAATACCAAGTTTGGTATTTTACTGACTTTTCGTTTTGGAATTATCATGTTCACACGCACATGGATACACGGAGACACACACACACAGACATTTTTTCTGAAAATACTTTCTTTTGGATATAGCAGACCCTAAAACGTCTATTTCCGGTGAAATCTCGGTATCGAATTTTTGGGTGGAGTGTAATACCTTCTCTATACACTATGTACATAGTACGTGTAGAGAAAGTAAAACGTCCTTTGTTGGCCCTGAAGCCTTGGTTGGTGTCAGTATACGTGCTGCTGAAACCTCGGTTAAGACATGGATTGTGGGAAACTTATGCTGGACAAAGCCTAGCCCAGAAACCGATTTGAGGTCCAAACGACTCTCATTGCTCAAATTGGGCAAGTTAGGGATTAGATCTGATTACTGAACATGGTCACTTTAGGAAACATTTCTAAAAATCTGATGTGTTCCATTCACATAACTCTCTTTACATCTCTGCAGCAAATTATTGTTAAAAAGTCTTATGCTTCTATTTATTTCATGCTAATCGACAAAAAATGAGCAGAGATAGTGTAATCACTTGCTTCCTTGTAAGCAGAAGAGAAATAAGGGAGTGCCATAGGTTGAAGTGATAGTCAAAAACTGGCTGCTATGTGACTGATGTTCCTTTATTTGTATGGACAGGAGTTGACAAATTCCCGTATGAGAAAAGTATAACATTTTCAAAGCTGAAACCAAAAACAAAAACGAATAATCGATCAACTCCATGAAAAAACGTATACAATATAAATCGTGTCTTTTAATGTGCACTACATTTTTTGTGCGGTAAGTTTTTGTCCATCTCTTATGGTTTAGCAGTTATGCAAAATTCCGTAAAATTCATTCAGAATAAAGTAGTCATCAGAGGCTATTCCCAGAAAATTCAAAATATATATTTTATTTATAACGTAAATATCTTTAATATACGAAATTTTAATCAAATTTGTTAGAGCCATTTTTGAGAAAATCAAAATTTTCGAAAAAAGTTCCATGTAAAGGGTAGTTTGTGGTGGGGGGATTTTTCTCAAAATCTTCGTGTACCATCCCTGGAAGATACTAAACATAAATACCAAGTTTGGTGTTTTACCGACTTTTCGTTTTTGAGTTATCGTGTCACAGACACACGGACACACTGACACGGACCTTTTTCTGAAAATATTTTTTTTTGATACAGGGGACCCTAAAACGTATATTTCCGGTGAAATCTCGGTATCGAATTTTGGGTGGAGTGCAATACCTTCTCTATACACCATGTGCATAGTCGTATAGTGAAAGTAAAAAGTGGGTATTTATTAAGATGAACCCAGGAAGAGGAAACCGCCTCACATAATCTGTTTGACTGCCCATTCCTGGAAAATAAGAGATTTGCCCTGCTTACAACCAGGAACGATTGGACGTTGGAACCAAGATATGTTAAAGGAACAGATTTTGTAACTTGATAAAGGAACAGATTTTGTAACTTGTTAAAGGAACAGATTTTGGAACACATGATAGCAACCCTTCCGATGGGTTGCACAATAAGCCTTTAAGCCTTACAGGAGGTCAACAAGACTTCTTCAAAAACCCCAATATCTAATCTTATCTAGCAGTGCGTTTGGTGTATTGCAAGGCCTCCTTGACCAATATGGAAATGAATACAAACAAAAAATATGCAAGCATCAATTGCAGGAAGTGTAGTAAAATTCACCTGTAATTTAGGTATTCACTAATATGAGCTTCTCTGAAAAAATCTAGATCAATATATGGAGCATAATGTATTGCTAAAAATGTGATGTGTTACACTCACATGACTTTCTCTGAATCTCTGTAACAAATTATTGTTTAAAAGCTTATGCTTCTATCTACTTCATGCTAATTGAGATAAACATTAGCAGAGATGCTTTCTTGTAACTAGAAGGTAAATAATAGGATACAATAGCTATAACGATAGTCAAATCTTTTTTAAGCAGGTTGTCGTCTGGATGATATTCGTTTCTTTACATTGCCAGGAGCTGTCAAATTCCTGTGTGTGAAAAGGTAAGTATTTTAAAACTGTAACCAATAACAAGAAATATCTCAAAAATGGTCAACTCGAAAAAAAATGTATATGACAAATTTTGTTTATATTATGGAGTAAGCTTTTGTTTATCTCCTACGGTTTACTAGTTATGCAAAATCCAGCAAAATTCATCCAGAACTAAGGTGTCCTATTCCCAGAAAATTCAAGAGATACATTTTATTTGGGATGTAAATATCTTTAATATAAGGTATTTAATCAAAATCATTAGAGCCATTTTAAGAAAATTAATATTTGGGAAAAATTTTCCATGTAAAGTACAGTTTATGGTGGGAGAATTTTCCTGAAAATTATCGTGTCGCATCCTTGAAAGATACCAAACCCAAATACCAAGTTTGGTATTTAACGCTCTTTCAGTTTTTGAGCTATGTTCTCTAAGGGTACCCACACGTATCTTTTTTCTAAAAATGCTTTTTTTGGACCCACGGAACCTCAAAAAATATATTTCCGGTGAAATCTCGAAATTGAATTTTTTGCTTGGAATACAATACCTTCTCTATCCACTATGTACATTGTAAATGTGGGTAAAGAAAGTAAAAATCTGATGTTACACTCACTTGACTTTCTCTAGCTACTCCACAAACGAGCTTCTTTTAAAAGATCATTCTTCTTCCAACACCATGTTAATCGAGATAAACATTAGCAGAATGTTATTACTTAGTTTCTTATAAGTAGACTGGAGCTAAGGGAATGCAGTAGGCTAAAGTGATGGTCAAATGTTTTAAAAGCTGTTGTTATGCCATTTATGCAAATCGTGTTTGCTTGGCCAGGAGTTGAACAAAAGAAACACGCACACTTCAGTCTGAGAAAAATATACTTCACAATTGAAACTAATAGCAAGGAATACCGAAAAGGCAAGCTCCACAAAAAAAAGGAAGACATAATTAGTGTATTTTAACAAGATCTACTTTTTTTGTATAGGAAGTTTTTGTCCATGTCTTACGGTTTACTAGTTATCCAAATTAATCAAAATTCATCCAGAATAAAAAGCTCTTTAGAAGCTGTTCCCAGAAAATTTAAGATAGAGATTTTATTTGAGATAGAAATGCCTTGTGGTGTTTTAACCAAAATCGTTACAGCCATTTTTAAGAAAAACAAAAGTTTCGAACAATATCCCATGTAAAGGATAGTTAGGTTTTTTTTTTTTTTTTTTTTTTTTGTTTTTTGTTTTTTTTATTTAAATCTTCAAGTCTCATCCTTGGAAGATACCAAGTTTAGTATTTAACTATATTTTCGTTATTGAGCTATGTTGTCCACAGACACACAAATACATACACACACAGACGGACCTGTTTCTAAAAATATTTTTTTGTTTTGTTTCAGGGGGTCCCAAAACATGTATTTCCGGTGAAATCTCGGTGTCGAATTTTTAGGTGGAATATAATAATTCTCTATCCCTATGTATATTGTACATACGGGCTAGAGAAAGTAAAAAAATCTGATGTGTTCCATTCACACGACTTTCTCTACATCTCTGCAAAAACATATTATTAAAAAGCTTATATTTCTATTTACTTCATGCAGAAATAGTCTTATTACTTGCTTCCTTGTAAGTAGAAGCGAAATAAGGGAGTACCATAGGTTAAAGTGATAGTCAAAGGCTGGTTGCTATGTGACTGAAGTTCCTTTGTTTGTATGGACAAGAGTTGACAAATTCCTGCATGAGAAAGGTAAGTTTTTCAAATCTGAAACCAGTAACAAGGAATATCTCAAAAATGATCAACTCCACGAAAAAAAAATGTGTATTACATAAATTGTGTGCTTTAACGTCCTCTACATGTTTTGTGCGGTAAGTTTTTGTCCATCTCCTACGGTTTAGCAATAATGTAAAGTTCCATAAAATTCATCCAGAATAAAGTAGCCTTCAGAGGCTTTTCCCAGAAAATTCAAGATATATACTTTATTTGTCAGGTATATATCTTTAATATTCGACATTTTAATCAAAATCGTTAGAGCCATCATTTAGCAAATCAAAATTGTCGACAAAAGTTCCATGTAGAGGGTAGTTGGGATGGAGGATTTTCTTGAAAATCTTCGTGTCGTATTCTTGGAAGATACAAAACCTAAATACCAAGTTTGGTTTTTAACGGACTTTTTGTTTTTGAACTATGCTGCCCACAGATACACTCATACACACAGACAGATAGACAGACGAAAAATGTAAATGGCGTGTTATTTATGGACGCTCTTTAACTGCTGTGGTTCTCAGCGTCCCATTCTAAATTGGGTGTGAAATACCTCTTAATTTTGCAAAGAGACCTCTCTATCAGGCTTGAGGTTCTTTTACGTGCCGTAAATCTACGACACGGGACCAACGGCTTTACTTCCCTTCCGAAGGAAGCCATGCTAATGATTTTTACACCCGAAAAATTCATCGTCCTCCGCCGGGTTTGAACCCGCGACCTTGGGTATACGAAGTTAGCATGGTAACCACTACATCACGGAGCGCGATAGGCAGACAGACAGACACACACACACGGATATTTTTCTAAAAATCCTTTTTTTTTTTTTTTGTAATCAAGGAGTCCCAAAATATATATTTCCGGTGAAATCTCGGTATTGAATTTTTGGGTGCATTACAATGCCTTCTCTATACACTATGTATGTAGTACATTTAGAGAAAGTAAAAATCCTGTTATAATTGGAGCTGTGGATCTCGCGTATGGGTTTTCCATCTACTGACTTTTACCCTGGAGAATTTCCGGCACTACATATCTCACATTACTCACACATGACGCCGCGACGTGGCCGAGTGGTTAGACCTCCTGCCCCTCATCTAGGTGGCACTGATTTGATCACAAGTGACCGCATGTGGGATTTATGGTGGACAAAGTGGCGTAGGAGCGGGTTTTCTCCGAGCTCTCCTGTTTATCGTAGCATCATATTCCACCGGTGCTCCATCTTCATTCCATGTATCACATTGTCATCGCCTGCATAGTAGTAAAAGCGGCCGTTAAACACTATAAAAAAATCTGATGTGTTACACTCACATGAATTTCTCTAGCTGCTCTACAAACTTCTTACAAAAGATTATTCTTCTTTCTATACCATGCTAATTGACACAAACATTAGCAGAATACTGTTATTGCTTAGTTCCTTATAAGTAGAACGGAACTAAAGGAATGCGCTACGCTAAAGCGATAGTCAAATGTTTTAAAAGCTATCGTTAATGGACACCTCCTGTCTGAGAAAAATATAAGCAATTCTCAATTAAAATCAATAACAAGAAATATCTCACAAACGGTTACCTCCACAACAAAAATGCAAAGGACATAAATCATGTGTTTTGACTAGATCTACATTTTTGTGTAGTACTAAAACTACCAAAACCCTTACGGTTTAGGAGTTAGGCAAAATTCGGAAAAAAAATCATTCAGAATAAAGATGTCTTCTTCTTTAGGTTCCCATGTATCCAAAAAAAGCATACCTATTTAGAAGAAGGCTGAGAATTCACGAGGATTACAATATTATCCAATTAATCAATTTATATTCTGAACCATAGTTGCGGCTGCTTCAAATCCAAAGTGATGAATCGATGTAAAATGTATAGATAAGTGTGCAAGTCTCGTGTGTGTCCGTGTTTCTGTGAACATGATCACTCAAAAACGAAAAATAGGTAAAATACCAAACTTGGTATTTAAGTTTACTATCTTCCTAGAATGCAACACCAAAATTATGAGGAAATCTCCCCCATCCCAAACTATTCTTTACCTGGAATAAATTTCGAAAATTTCGATTTTCTCAAAAATTGCTCTAACCATTTTGGTTAATTTAACGTATATTAAATTTTCCCTGGTATAGCCTCTGAAGACCTGTTTATTCTAAATGAATTTTGTTGAGTTTAGAGATGGATGAAATATTAGTACACAGTAAATGTAGCTTTGGTTAAAACACACAGTTTATGCCAAATATTTTTTTTCTTAGAGTTGACCAATTTTTACCTTCTCTATATTCACTATGTACATAGTGTATTAGAGAATGTATTGCTCTCCACTAAAAAATTCGATACCGAGATTTCACCGGAAATATATGTTTTAGGGTCCCCTGTATCCAAAAAGAGTATTTTCAGAAAAAGGTCCGTGTGTGTGTGTCCGTGTGTCCGTGTGTCTGTGAACATGATAACTCAAAAACGAAAAGTCAGTAAAATACCAAACATGGTATTTATGTTTAGTATCTTCCAGGGATGCGATACGAAGATTTTTAGAAAAATCCCCCTACCCCAAACTACCCTTTACATGGAACTTTTTTCAAAATTTTTGATTTTCTCAAAAATGGCTCTAACGATTTTGATTAAAATATCGTATATTAAAGTTATTTACCCGACAGATAAAATGTATATTTTGAAATTTCTGGGAATAGCCTCTGAAGACTACTTTATACTGGATGAATTTTTCATAACTACTAAACCGTAAGAGATGGACCAAAACTTAAACAACAAAAACTGTAGAGCACGTTAAAACACAAAATTTATGTTACATACATTTATTTCGTGGAGTTGATCGTTTTTGAGATGTTCCTTTTTTTTGGTTTCATATTTGAAAAACTTACTTTTCTCATACAGGAATTTGTCAACTCCTGTTAATACAAACAAAGGAACATCAGTCACATAGCAACCAGCTTTTGGCTTTCACTTTAACCTATGGTACTCCCTTATTTCGCTACTACTTACAATAAAGCAAGAAATAAGACTATTTCTGCTAATTTTTCTCGATTAGCATGAAAAAAATGAAAGATAAGCTTATTAACAATAATAATTTACAGAGATATAGAGAAAGTCATGTGAATGGAACACATTAGATTTTTACTTTCTCTATACGCACTATGTACTTAGTGTATAGAGAAGGTATTGCACTCCACCAAAAAATTCGATACCGAG
The DNA here is from genome assembly GCA_030762935.1 of Hymenopus coronatus. Classification (NCBI taxonomy): domain Eukaryota; kingdom Metazoa; phylum Arthropoda; class Insecta; order Mantodea; family Hymenopodidae; genus Hymenopus; species Hymenopus coronatus. The sequence continues at coordinate 126,356,834 of CM060898.1, forward strand.
ATTTCACCGGAAGTATATGTTTTAGGGTCCCCAAAATCCAAAAAAAGCATTTTCACAAACAGGTCCGTGTGTGTGTGTGTGTGTGTGTGTGTGTGTGTGTGTGTGTGTGTGTGTGTCGGTGTGTCCGTGTGTCTGTGAAAACGAGAACTCAAAAACGAAAAGTCGGTAAAATACCAAATTTGGCATCTAAGTTTAGCATCTTCCAGGGATGCGACACGAAGATTTTGAGAAAAATCCCCCCACCCACAACTACCCTTTACATTGAACTTTTTTCGAAAATTTTGATTTTTTCAAAAATGGCTCTAACAATTTTGATTAAAATTTCGTTTATTAAAGATATTTACATGACAAATAAAATGTATATCTTGAATTTTCTGCAAATAGTCTCAGAAGAGCAGTTTATTCGGGATGAATTTTACAGAATTTTGAATAACTGCTAAACTGTAAGAGATGGACAAAATCTTACTACACAAAAAATGTAGAGCACATTAAAACACACAATTTATGTTATGTACATTTTTTTCGTGGAGTTCGTTGTTTTTGAGACATTCCTTATTTTTTGGTTTCTGCTATGAAAAACGCATACTTTTCTCATACAGGAACTTGTCAACTCCTATCCATTTAAACAAAGGAACTTCATTGACATAGCAACCAGCTTTTGACTATCACTTTAACCTATGGTAGTCCCTTATTTCGCTTCTACTTACAAAGAAGCAAGTAATAAGACTATTTCTGCTAATTATTTCTGATTAGCATAAAGTAAACAGAAGTATAAGCTTTTTAAGAATAATTTGTTGCAGGGATATAAAGAAAGTCATGTGAATGGTACACATCAGATTTTTAGTTTCTCTATACGCACTATGTACATAGTGTATAGAGAATGTATTGCACTTCACCAAAAAATTCGATACCGAGATTTCACCGGAAATATATGTTTTAGGGTCCCCTGTATCCAAAAAGAGTATTTTCAGAAAAAGGTCCGTGTGTGTGTCCGTGTGTCCATGTGTCCGTGTGTCCGTGTGTCCGTGTGTCTGTGAACACGATAACTCAAAAACGAAAAGTCGGTAAAATACCAAACTTGGTATTTAAGTTTAGTATCTTCCAGCGATGTGACACGAATATCTTGAGAAAATTCCCCCCACCCCAAACTACCCTTTACATGGAACTTTTTTCGAACATTTTGATTTTCTAAAAAATAGCTCTAACGATTTTGATTAAAATATCGTACATTAAAGTTATTTACCTGACAAATAAAATGTATATTTTGAATTTACTGGGAATAGCCTCTGAAGACTACTTTATTCTGGATGCATTTTTCATAACTACTAAACCGTAAGAGATGGACAAAAACTTAACCCAAAAAAATGTAGAGCACGTTAAAATACACAATTTATGTTATACACATTTTTTTCGTGGAGTTGATCGTTTTTGAGATATTCCTTTTTCTTGGTTTCAGCTTTGAAAAACTTATACTTTTCTCATACAGGAATTTTTCAACTCCTGTCCATACAAACAAGGGAGCATCAGTCACATAGCAACCAATTTTGGCTTTCACTTTAACCTATGGTACTCCCTTATTTCGCTTCTACTTACAATAGAGCAAGAAATAAGACTATTTCTGCTACTTTTTCTCGATTAGCATGAAATAAATAAATGATAAGCTTATTAACAATAATAATTTACAGAGATATAGAGAAAATCATGTGAATGGAAGACATCAGATTTTTATATATTTCTTGTTATTGGTTTCAGCTTTAAAATACACTTGGCAATACAAAGATTCGGACTTCATCCACATGACAACCAGCATCTAAATTTATTTTTTTTAATGATTTATTGATCGATCAGCGCATGTGCGCTCTACAGATCATTGATTTACATGTATGATACTGAATAACATTGAAATGAGGTAAGCCCCATTGGGCCCCTCATAAGTCGGTACATTTTGTTTGTTTTTACTTTACAGAAAGTCTTGCTGTGAGAGCTGGTACAGTGGTAGGCGACTCTTGATGCGAGTTGGATAGCTAGATTTTCTGCCAAGAGAATAGTGAATGGCTCCTGAGACGTCTTTTAGCTTGCTGTAAAACGGTTCGGCTTGTGAAGAAATTGACTGTTGAATGATGCTGATTCCAGTTTCTCTATGTAGTTGACTATTTCTGACAAACCATGGTGCATTCGTTGAGATTCGCAATATTTTGTTTTGAAATGTCTGGATACATTTGATTTCAGAAGGACTAGTTCCTCCCCAAACTGGACAAGCGTATAGTGGCAGTGGTCTTAATAGAGTCGTGTAAAGTAGTGTGCAGTTTTTTAGTTTGAGTGAAGATCTTTTGTTGAGCAGGGGGTAGAGTTTTGCCAGTCTTGCTCGGGCTAGTTTAAGTTTGTTGCTTATATGTGGTTTCCATGTGAGTCGTCGATCCAGGAGTACACCGAGATATTTCACTGTTTCTGTATTAGTTTTCCAGGGTATCTGTTTCGCTGGGAGCGTTACTGGTGGTGGATAGTTTTGTCTGCATAGTGTAAAGACCATTGCTTCACATTTTTGCTGGTTGAGCGAAATACGCCAGTTGTCTAGCCAGGGCATAATTAAGTTTAAGGCCTCTTGAAGGTGATTTCTGGCGGTGTGGATATTGTGATGTGTTGAGAAGATTGCAGTATCGTCCGCATACATAGCGATTTGAGCTGTAGGCGTTGCAGGCATATCAGAGGTGTACAGGTTGAACAGAGCTGGTCCCAGGATAGATCCTTGAGGAACTCCGGCTGTTATAGGTTTTGTAGAAGAGTGACAACTACCTATGCGGACTGAGAATGTTCGTTGTGACAGAAAGGAGGAAATTATTTTATAGAGGTAGTCTGGAATGCCGTTGTTGAACAGTTTGTATAGAAGACCCTGATGCCAAACCCTGTCGAATGCCTGAGTGAAGTCAAGGAAAGCTGCAGTTGTGTGTTCTTTCTTCTCGAAGCCTTGTGCCACTTGCTCTGTAATCCGGAGAATTTGATGGGTGGTTGAATGTTTACGACGAAAACCGAATTGAAAGGGAGGTAATACTGATGCTTCATTGAGAAATTTTGTTAAACGCTTCAGTATAATCTTTTCATACACTTTGGACAGAGTTGGTAGCAGACTTATAGGACGATAATTGTTTGGGTCTGAGGAGCTTTTCCCAGGTTTATGGATAACAATAATTATAGCGTGTTTCCAGATTCTGGGGAAGTATCCCATACGTACCAAACTATTGAAGAGTGAGGCTAGAATAGCAAGTGCTTTGCGAGTCAGATGTTTGAATACAAAATTTGGAATTAGGTCATGACCAGGCGATTTTCTTGCTGGTAGTTGCTGGATTATGAACAAGATTTCTTTTGGCGAAGTGAAGTCAATGGGAAGTGGAGCAGTGGTATAAGAACCAGGAAAACGTTCAATTTCGTGGTTGAATTCTTCGTTTATCACTGGGTTTGGGCTGAAGATACATTGTAGAGTATTTGCGAATAGTTCCGACTTCTCAAAGTCGGTTATGTAATGTTTTCCATCTTGTATTAAGGGTGGAATAAGCGTCGGTTCTTTTAATATTCTTTTGGTTTCTTTCCACAAGGATGAATCTTCTGGTGAAATGCTGGAGAGGTGCCGTTTGTAAGTCGAGTACCGGTACTCATCCATTTGTTTTTTTACCTTTCTTGTGAGTTGGTTCAAGCGATGAAGTTGCCAGGTTTCTCTGTACTTCTGCCAAAGCCGGCGCATTTTGTGTTTTTCTTTCAAGAGAGATCTGATGTTAGAGGGCAAAGTTTCGTGATAGGGTTTTCTTTGTTGCTGAGGTCTAGTTGGAGCTGTGGATTTTTCTATGGCTGAAGTTATGACTTTTGTGAACTCAAGAATTGCTGCTTCTGCATCACTGGGACTTTTCAGGTTGCACGCAGGTTTTAGCTCGTTATCAATTACATGTTGGAAGGTTTCCCAATGTATGAAACCTCTGCTGAGTCTCCTTGTGGACTGTGGACGTAAAATCAGATTGTTGTCAAATGATATCAAGACTGGGGAGTGGTCCGAGTCCATTTCAGGTAGAACAGCCATGGTGGGAAAGCCTAATACATTTTTGTAAAGTACTATGTCTAGTATGTCAGGTGCTACATTTTGCCTAAAGAAAGTATGACCAGGTGGAGCTAAGATGTTAATTGCATTGCGTTCAGCTGCTGTTAATAGTCGTCTTCCGTTTGGAGTAGTCACACGGCATCCCCATTTAAAATATTTGACAATCGCTTTATTCTGGTATATTCCTGTGTTTCCCTTATACCCACAAGAAAGAAAGTGGTAAGGTCATGTTTGACAATGTTTATCTCGATTAGCATGAATTAGGTAGAAGAATAAGCTTTTTAATATCTGCTACAAAGATGTAGAGAAATCATGTGAATAGAACACATCATATTTTTACTTTCTCTATACGTACTATGTACATAGTGTATAGAGAAGGATTGCACTCCACCCAAAAATTCGATACCGAGATTTCATCGGAAAAATATGTTTTAGGGTCCCTTGTATCAAAAAAAAAAGCATTTTCAGAAAAAGTTCGTGTGTGTGTGTGTGTGTGTGTGTGTGTGTATCCGTGTGTCTGTGAACACAATAGCTCAAAAACGAAAAGTCGGTAAAATACCAAAGTTGGTATTTAAGTTTGGTATCTTTCAGGGATGCGACACTAAGATTTTGAGAAAAATCCCCCCACCCCAAACTACCCTTTACATAGAAATGTTTTCGAAAATTTTGATTTTCTCATAAATGGCTCTAATGATTTTGATTAGAATTTCGTACATTAAAGATATTTATACGACATATAAAATGTATATCATGAATTTTCTGGAAATAGTCTCTGCAGACATCTTTATTCTGGATGAATTTTACGACATTTTGCATAACTGCTGATCCGTAAGAGATGGACAAAAACTTACAACATAAACAGTGTAGAGCACCTTAAAACACACAATTTATCTTATATACATTTTTGTCGTGGAGTTGGTCTTTTTTGAGATCCTCCTTGTTTTTTTTTCAGCTTTAAAAAACATACTTTTCCCATACAGGAATTTAACAATTCCAGTCCATGCAAACAAAGAAAGTTCAATCACCTAGCAACCAACTTTTGACTATCACTTTAATCAATAGTACTCCCATATTTCGCTTCTACTTACAAGGAAGGAAGTAATAAGACTATTTCTGCTAATTTTTCTCGACTAGCATGAAGTAAATAGAATCATAAGCTTTTTAGCAATAACTTGTTGCAGAGATATAAAGAAAGTCATGTGAATGGAACACATCAGATTTTTTACTTTTCTTTTTCCCTTTTAATTGCTAGTCATCTTGGGTTGCGGAGGGGACTTTGCTTTAGAATCAAGTTGAAAAGTAGGGTTTACTAACGCTAGCTTTACGGTATATTATTATCAGAGCTAGAAGTTCGTATAGTTTACAGTCCTGTATATATGTTGCGACCTACCTTCTCGCCGCATCAAAAAAAATCTGATGTGTACCATTCACATGACTTTTTCTACATATCTGCAACAAATTACTCTTAAAAAAGTTTACATCTATTTACTTCATGTTAATCAGACTAAAATAGCAGAAATAGTCTTATTACTTGGTTCCTTGATGCTATGTTTGCTTCATTCCTTGCTGGTTGCTATGTCAGTGAAGTTCCTTTGTATGGAAGCAGTTGAAAAATGTCTATATGAGAAAAGTATATCTTCATAGCAGAAACCAAAAACAAGGAATGACTCCAAAACAATGACTCCACGAAAAAAATGTATATATCATAAATTGTGTGTTTTAACGTGCTCTACATTTTTTGTGTAGTACGTTTTTGTCCATCTCTGACGGTTTAGCAGTTATTGCAAATTCCGTAAAATTCATCCAGAATAAAGTAGTCTTCAGAGGTTATTCCCAGAAAATTCAAGATATACATTTTATTTGCCAGGTAAATGTCTTTAATAAAAGAAATATTAATCAATGTCGTTAGAGCCATTTTTAAGAAAATCAACATTTTCGAAAAAAGTTCCATGTAAAGGGTAGTTTGGGATGGCGGGATTTTCTTCAAAATCTTCCTGTCGCATCCCTGGAAGATACTAAACCTAAATATCAAGTTTGGTATTTTACCGATTTTTCGTTTTTGAGTTATCGTGTTCACGGACACACGGACACACGGACACACGGACACACACACACTCACACGGACCTTTTTGTGAAAATGCTTTTTTTGGATACAGGTGACCCTGAAACATATGTTTCCGGTGAAATCTCGGTACCGAATTTTTTGGTGGAGTGCAATACCTTCTCTATACACTATGTACATAGTGCGTATAGAGAAAGTAACTAGCCATTGATAAGAACGCACGGTGAGAGATAAACAATCCTGCTGTCAAGTAAACAGTTCTGTTTCCAAAGAACAAAAATAATTATGAGACATTCCCAAAAGCACACCTGTTTAGATTATTATGTACAACATTCAAATTGTTACATATATAAGGTTGACTCTGATTTTCTTCTTTACATATGTATATCATGAAAACACCCAAGCAAGTATAACACGAATTGTAATATTTACTGATCGAATATAAAATAATATCCAAATAACAAAATTATTTTCTTAAATATCTTCTGACACTACCAGGTAAAAACGAAAGCAGGAATTAAACTAAATAGTTACTCATCTGCAGCTGTATTACTGAAAACTATATGCACTTCAAAAGTAAAACTCATTGTACGTTCCAACAAACAAGCTCTGTAATGCGAAAAGTTCCTTCTACTTCACATGATGTGATCGGGGCATATTCTATAAGTTCCGTATTAGCATCGCCAAGCAAATAGCATTAAAAGTGCAGCGTGTATACGATACATCACATTGAACCCTGCATTCTTATCAGTTACATTTTTACTTTCTCTATACGTACTCTGTACATAGTGTATAGAGAATGTATTGCACTCCACCCAAAAATTCGATACCAAAATTTCACTGGAGTTATATGTTTTAGAATCCCCTGTATCCAAAAAAAGCATTTTCCGAAAAAGGTCCGTGTGTGTCCGTGTGTCCGTGTGTTTGTGAACACAATAACTCAAAAACGAAAAGTCGGTAAAGTACCAAACTTGGTATTTAAGTGTAGTATCTTCCAGGGATGCGACACGAAGCTTTTGAGAGAAATCCGTTCACCCCAAATTACCCTTTACATGGAACTTCTTTCGAAAGTTTTCATTTTCTAAAAAATGGCTCTAACGGTTTGATTAAAATGTCTTATATTAAAGATATTAACCTGACAAATAATATGTATATCTTGAATTTTCTGGGAATAGCCTCTGAAGACTACTTTATTCTGGATGAATTTTACGGAATTTTGCATAGCTGCTAAACCGTATGATATAGACAAAACTTACAACACAAAAGATGCAGCCAGGCATGAGCGTGAGGAAGTGGATAGTATGAAATAAAAGCGAAATGGATGATAGAAAAAATGATGATGGAATAATCGGTGGAATGATTGGCGGGGAAAACCAGAGGACACGTAGAAAACCCACTCAGACGCCGTTTCATCCACCGCAAATCCCACATACGTCGCTGGGGATCGAACCAGGACCGCCTAGGTGGGAGGCGAGAGAGGTGTCATAGCGGTGCCAGGGAGGTGAAAGCTATTTTATAAAATCTAGTTATAGAAATGGACACATTTTTCGCTACTGTAATTCAATCTGTAGGAGTCCAAGTTTTAGAAGTTTTACAGCTGCTTGGATAGAGGTTTTTGAAACATTCATTTGCTGCGAAACACACTTAGAGACTTCCTTGGACAGCGTTCGAATGATCCGTCAATTTTATATATTTTTTCCTCTATTAGGACATTTCCGTTTTTACTTTCTCTACACGTACTATATACATAATGTATAGCGAAAATTTTGTAATGTACCCAAAAATTCGATACCAAGGCTTCACTGGAAATATATATTTTGGGACCCCCTGAATCCAAAAAAGGATTTTTAGAAAAATGTCCTTCTGTGTGTCAGTCTGTCTGTCCACCTGTCAGTGTGTGTGGGGAGGCAGCATAGCTCAATAACAAGAAGTCCGTTATATACCAAACTTGGTACTTAAGTTTAGTATCTTCCAAGGATGTGACACGTGCGTGGTACTTAAACAAAGCATTTTATTCCACTCAAAATTCTTTACAGAGATTTAACCTGAAATGTATGCTTTAAGACCCCTTAATCGAAAAAAGAAAAAATACTATTTAGAAAAATGTCACAAACGCGCAGTTTATGTCATATAATTTTTTTTTTCGTGGAGTTGATCATTTTTGAGATATTTCTTGTTTTTTATTTCAGCTTTGAAAAACTTATACTTTTCTCATACAGGAATTTGCCAACTCGTGTCCATACAAATAAACGAACTTCAGTCACATAGCAACCAGCTTTTGGCTTTCACTTTAACCTATGGTACCCCATTATTTCGCTTCTACTTACAATAAAGCAAGAAATAAGACTATTTCTGCTAATTTTTCTCGATTAGCATGAAATAAATAAAAGAATAAGCTTATTAACAATAATTTATTACAGAGATATAGAGAAAGTCATGTGAATGGAGCACATCAAATTTTTTGGATATATGGGGCCCTAAAATGAGTATTTCCGGTGAAATCTCGGTATCGAAATTGCTTAATTCATACACTATATATATGTAGTATGTGCAGAGAAAGTAATAAATGTCTTGTAGTTTTAGAATAATGAGTAGAGAAAACCATGTGAATACAATACACAAGCATTTAATTACTATATGAGTGATGTATTCTTATTTGTTAAACATTTTGTCCAGAAATTGCCTGCTGTTCCCATCTGGGTAAGCTGGCATTAGAAAGACCCCATTAGAACATTACTGTTGCCAGATGACAAGCTAAGTTTAGAGACTTTCTAATTCGAACAAGTTTTTCTGATTAAAATATCGAAGATGGAGAAACAGCTGAAGAGGGTTGGCTGTCAAATGCACGGCGTCGGAGTTTGAAGGAGTTGGATTGCTTGATACACAAGTTTCCAAGTTCCATTGGACGCAGATGCATTACGGACTATTGGATTTCTCAGACCAACTTCACATCGGGAATTAAACGATGCTACTACTACCACCACTGCGTTCTTTTGATGATTGATGGCGGACGAGGAATATATCCGAGAATCGATTCCTTTGCATAATTACACACGGCTTCAAAGCGAGATTTGATGATGTTGCACAACTGGCTAAACATTCCAAACAGACAAGAAAATGCTTTCTGTTTGAGAATTCCAACCTCATATCATATATCTGCTATCCAGGATCTTCCTCGAGTATATTAAAGTAGACAAACATTCATTATTCATAGTTGGCTTCCCGACTTTACACGGTTAGCATTTTAAACACGCATCCTATTTATTTGTCCCCCTCTTCTTTATGAAGTTATTATTGATCTGCAATACAGAAGTTGCCCCAGAGGTACCCGACCTGACGTATAGATAGTGGTTGTTATTTCAAACAACAACAATGGTAAAAAATATCAACCTTAGAAAGCTTAAGTTTGAAGTTTGACGATTTTAAATTATTTATCATTTGTTTGGCAGCCATCATTAGTGAATGCTCTCAGCGAATTTGTAAATATGGATAAAACTGTTGATCGTTATGTGATACAATACTTTCATTTGAAAGGTCTTAGTCCAAATAATATTAAAGCTGAGCTAGATTCTACTTTGGGGGAGTCTGCTCCTTTGTTTAATACACTGTAATAATGGGAGACAGACTTTAAGCGGGTCCTTACGAGCTGCCAAGACGAACATCGCAGTGGTCAACCAAAAGAAGTTACCAATCCAGAAACTGTAAAGAAAATCCACAAAATGATGTTGGATGACCGTCGACTGAAAGTACGCGAGCTAGCAGACATTGCAGGAATTTCAAAATGTTCTGTACATCGCATATTGACTGAAAATTAATATATAGGAAAGTTGTGTGCATGGTGAGTGCCGCGTTTGCTTACAATAGAACAAAAACCGCGTCGTGAGGATGTTTCAGTCGAATGTTTGGCAATGTTTTGCAGCAATAAAGCTAAAAATTTTTGCGTAGATTCATAACAATGGTTGAAACCTGGGTCCATCATTTCACACCTGAGACGAAAGACCAATCAAAACAGTGTATTGAAAGGGGAGAATCGGCTCCAAAGAAGGTGAAGACAATTCCATCTGCAGGCAAGGTCATGGCGTCAGTTTTCTGAGACGCATGCGGCATAATTTTGTAGGTTATCTCAAAAAACAAAAAGTAATCAATGGCAAATGTTATGCGAACTTGTTACAGCGTTTAAGTGATGAAATCGAACCGAAACGGCCGCTTTTAGCGAAAAAGAAAGTTTTGTTTTATCAAGATAATGCACCAGTTCACACGCCAGAATCAATTAGTTAAAGTTCAAATTGCTTCTTCATGCACCCTGTTTGCCAGATTTAGCCCCCTATGATTATTTTGTGTTTCCAAACTTGAAGAAAGGGCTTGGTGGTAGAAGATTTGCCAACAATGAAAAGGTGAAGTTTTCTGTAGTTGATGGTTATTTTGCAGACCTCGATAGTTCTCACTATAAACGGGGTATCTAACCTATTGAACATCGCTGGGAAAAATGTAATGAGCTGAAAGGAATGCTTCTGCGCTTTCTTTGTACGGTCGGATACTTCTGGGACAGCCCTAGTACTTTATAGTGAATCTTTCCTTTGCCCTCCTAATTGTAATTTAGTACAGACTCTACTTCCCCTAATAAGCGGTGAAAAAGTCCTTAATACTCACGCAGAAGAATGTGGAGCATTGGCGGAAAGTCTGAGTCAAATCAAGGAACATCTCAAAAATGTCAATTCCATGAGAAAAAATCTGATGTGTTACACTCACATGACTTTCTCTAGCTGTTCTTCAAACTTCATACATAAGATTCATCTTCTTTCTGCACCTTGCTAATCGAGGTACTCATTAGCACAATGTTCTTATTATTTAGTTCCGTATAAGTAGGAAGAAAATAAGGGAATACACTAGGCTAAACCAATAGTTAAATGTTTTAAAAGCTGTCGTTAGGTGATTGTCATTACAAATCGCTTCTTTTCTTGGCCAGGCATAGAACAAAAGAAAAACGGACACTCCCGTCTGAGAAAAGTATAAGTACTTCACAACTGAAACTAATAACAATGAATACCTCAAAAACGGTTAGCTCCACAAGAAAAATGTATATGGCATAGCTTGTGTACATTTTTTGTATAGTAAGCTTTTGTCTATCTCATACGGTTTACTAGTTATGCCAAATTAAGCAAAATTCATCCAGAATAAACAGGTCTTTAGAAGCTATTCCCAGAAAATTCAAGATATACATTTTATTTGTTAGCTAAATATCTTTAATGTGTGATGTTTTAACGAAAATCGTTAGAACCATTTTTAAGAAAATCAAAATTTTCGAAAAAAGTTCCATGTAAAGGGTAGTTTGGGGTGGGGGATTTTTCTCAAAATCTTCGTATCACATTCCTGGAAGATACTGAACTTAAATACCAAGTTTGGTATTTTAGCTAATTTTCGTTTTTGAGTTATCGTGTTCACAGACACACGGACACACACACACACACACACACACAAGGACCTTTTTCTGGAAATGCTTTTTTTGGATTCAGGTGGTCCTAAAAAATATATTTCCGGTGAAATCTCGACATCGAATTTTTGGGTGGAATGCAATACTAACTCTATCCCTATGTACATTGTACATACGGGGCAATAGAAAGTAAAAATTGTGTTTAAACGAGATCTGCAGTTTTTTTTAAAGGGGATGTTTTTGTCTATTTTATATGGGTCATCAGTTATACAAAATTCAGCACAATATATCCAGAATATAAAAATAGCATGTAAATATCTTTATATATTTATTAAAGATAAACGGTATTTTGATCAAAATCGTTTGAGCAATTTTTGAGGAATCAAAATGTTCGAAATATTTACCATGTAAAGGGAAGTTTGGAATGGGGGATTTTCCTCAAAATATTCGTGTCACATCCTTGGAAGTAAATAAATTTAAATACCAAGTTTGGTATTTTACGAGTTTTTGATTTTGAGATATTGTGTTAACAGACACATGAACACGAAACTTTTTCTAAAAATGTTTTCTTTGGATACATTATTTCTCCGGTGAAATCCCGGTACCAAATATTAGGGTGGAATGCAATACTTTTTCTACCTACGTATCATGTAGAGAATGTAAAAATGCGTTAGTTTAAAAACATATTTTATGAAACCATATTACTGACACACTTTTCAGAGCCGGTAATTATGTAAATTTATTGCTTCTTAATACGGTAACTTATAAAGTGATGTTTTCTTTTTTCAGTCGAAAATGTTTATGCCATCGACGCTTTGGGGTGTATATTCAAAAGTGAAATGTATGCTGATATTGAAAGAAAACGTAGACACTTCTTCTTTGGTAAGGTTTCTCATTTTTGAAGACGTTTTCAATAAGACGTAAGCAAACAAAATAAGATGTACCCCATTCATAGACTTTCTCTAAATCTCTATAACAAAGTTATTGTTATTAAGCTTATTGTTCTATTAACTTCATACTAATCGAGACAAACATTAGCAGAAACTGTCTTATACTTAGTTCCCTCCAAGCAGAACGCAAATAAGGGAATATAGTAGGCTAAGCATTTTCTTCTTTTTAGGAAAATTGTTATTCATTGAAATAGCTGTTTTTTTTGGGGGAGGGGTGGTTTACCGTCCTTTAACCTGGTTGGTCAGATCGGACGATGAATGAAATTGGTGAAACGATGCTCAAATGATCTCGGGGTACATGGAACTTATTCGGGTAACTCATCCTAAGCGAGATTCGAACTCACGACCTTTTGAATGCGAGGCAGACACACTACCACCACACTACCCTGGCACGGGCTGAAATAAATTGTAATTTTTATAAGTTGATTTTTCCTTTCTCTATATGTCCTATGTATATAGTATATAGAGAAGGTATTGCATTCCACAAAATAATTCGATACCGAGATTTCACCGGAAATATATGTTTTAGGGTCCCCTGTATCCAAAAAAAGTATTTTCAGAAAAAGGTACGTGTGTGTGTCCGTGTGTCTGTGAACACGATAACTCAAAAACGAAAAATCGGTAAAATACCAAACTTGGTATTTAAGTTTAATATCTTCCAGGGATGCGACACGAAGATTTTGAGAAAAATCCCCCAACCCCAAACTACCCTTTACATGGAACTTTTTTCGATCATTTTGATTTTCTAAAAAATGGCTCTAACGATTTTAATTAAAATATCGTATATTAAAGATATTTACATGACAAATAAAATATATATTTTGCATTTTCTGGGAATAGGCTCTGAAGACTACTTTATTCTGGGTCAATTTTACGGAATTTTGCATAACTGCTAAACCGTAAGAGATGGACAAAAAACTTACCACACAACAAATGTAGAGCAACTTAAAACACACGATTTTTGTTATATACTTTTTTTTTCGTGGAGCTGATTGTTTCTGTGATATTCCTTGTTTTATTTTCAGCTATAAAGACATACTTTTCTCATACAGGACTTTGTGAACTCGTGTCCATACAAACAAAGGAATTTCAGTCACAGAGCAACCAGCTGTTGACTATCACTTTATCCTATGGTACTTCCTTATTTCGCTTCTACTAGCAAGGAAGCAAGTAATAAGACTATTTCTGCTAATTGTTACTCCATTAGATGAAGTAAATAGAATAATTTGTTGCAGTGATATAGGGAAAGTCATGTGAATGGAACGCATCAGATTTTTTGGTTAGGTAGATTTAAGTAAAAAATCTGATGTGTTCCATTCACATTACTTTCTCCATATCCCTGCAACAAATAATTCTTAAAAAACTTATACTTCTATATACTTTATGCTAATCAGAAAAAAATAGCAGAAATAGTCTTATTACTCGCTTCCTTGTAAGTTGAAGCGAAATAAGGGACAACCGTAGGTTAAAGTGATAGTCAAAAGCTGTTTGCTATGTCAATGAAGTTCCTTTGTTTATATGGATAGGAGTTGACAAGTTCATGTATGAGAAAAGTATACGTTTTTCATAGCAGACACCAAAAATAAGGAATGTCACAAAAACGACGAACTCCACGAAAAAAAATGTATATAACATAAATTGTGTGTTTTAATGTGCTCTACATTTTTTGTGTAGTAAGCTTTTGTCCATCTCTTACGGTTTAGCAGTTATTCAAAATTCAGTAAAATTCATCCAGAATAAACTACTCTTCAAAGGCTATTCCCAGAAAATTCAAGATATACATTTTATTTGTCAGGTAAATATCTTTTATATACGAAATTTTAATCAAAATCGTTTGTGCCATTTTTGAGATAATCAACATTTTCGAAAAAAGTTCCATGTAAAGGGTAGTTGGGGTGTGGGGATTTTTTTCAAAATCTTCGTGTCGCATCCCTGGTATATTCTAAACTTAAATACCAATTTTGGTATTTTACCGACTTTTCGTTTTTGAGTTATCGTGTTCAAAGACACACGGACACACGGACACACTGACACACTGGCACACGGGCACACGGACACTCACACACACACACGGACCTTCTTGTGAAAATGCTTTTTTTGGATATTGGGGACCCTAAAACATATATTTCCGGTGAAATCTCGGTATCGAATTTTTTGGTGGAGTGCAACACTTTCTCTATACACCATGTACATAGTGCGTATGGAAAAAGTAAAAATGTACGACAGTCAAATTTTTAAAATGTGTTTGCCCTAGGATTGGAATCCGTTTCTTTGCCTGGCCAGGAGTTCCTGCATGAGTTGAGTTTAAATATTTTCAAATTGAAACCAATAACAAGAATTATCTTTAAAACGGTCAACTACAGGGAAAAAATCCATATGACATAAATTCTGTATTTAAACGATATTTACATTGTTTGTACAGTAAGTTTATGTTTGTTTTTGAATTGTTCATGAATGGATTACATCTTCAGATGTAATTACGAGTAGAATTCATGTTACTCCGTAAAATTTATCCAGAATAAACATATCTTCAGAGGCTATTCTCAGAAAATTCAAGATATACATTTTATTTTTATGTAAATATCTTTAATACACGAGAAATTAATGAAAATATTAGAGCCATTTTTGAGAAAATCAAAATTTTCAAAAATGTTTCCATATAAAGAAAGTTGGGGTTGGGGGATTTTCTGAAAATCTTTGTGTCGCATCATTGGAAGGTACTGAATTTAAATACCAAGTTTGGTATTTAACGGACTTTTTGTTTTTGAGTTAAGCTGTCCACACACACACACACGCACACACACATACACACATGCAGATGTTTTTCTAGAAACGTATTTTCTGGGTTCAGAAGGTCGAAAACGTGTATTTCTGGTGAAGTATCAGAAACGAATTTTTGGGTGCAATACAATATCTTCTCTATACACTATGTGCATAGTACGTGTAGAAAAGTAAAAAGTATAAGTATTTTAGAACTAAAACCAATTACAAGAAATATCTAAAAAACTATCAACTTCACGAAATAAATTTATATAACATAAATTTTGTGTTTTAACGAGATCTACATGTTTTGTGGAGTAAGTTTTGATTCAATTATGCAAAATTTTGCAAAATTCATCAGAATAAAGAAATCTTCAGAGGCCATTTCTAGAAAGTTCAAGATGAACATTTTATTTATCATGTAAATATCTTTAATGTATATTATTTTAATTAAAAGTGTTTCAGCCATTATTGTGAAAATCAAATTTTTCGAAAAAGTTTCCATGTAAAGGGTAATTGGAGTTGGGATGATTTTCTTGAAAATCTTCGTGTTGCGTCCTTATTAGATACTCAACTTAAATACCAAGTTTGCTATTTAAAGGTGTTTTGGCTTTTGGGCTACGCTGTCCATAGACACACACTCACACACATAAACACACACACATACACAACGCAGTCCTTTTACTGGGTTCAGAAGCTCCCAAAATTTGTACTACCGGTGAAATACTGTTATCGAATTTTTGGGTGCAATACAAAATTTTCTCTATACATTATGTACATAGTGCGTGTAGAAAAGTAAAAAGTATGAGTATTTTAAAACTAGAACCAATAACAAAAAATATCTCAAAAACGGTAAACTTCACGAAAAAAAAATGTATTTAATATAAATAGGGTGTTTTAACAGATCTATATTTTTGGTGAAGTAAGTTTTGGTCTATCTCTTACACTTTACCAATTAAGCAAAAATTCCGCAAATTTCATCGAATAAAGACGGCTTTAGAATATTTCCAGAAAATTTAAGACACACATTTTATTTATCATCCAAATATCTTTAATATGCGATATTTTAAACAAAATTGTTACAGCCATTTTTGAGAAAATCAAAAATTTCGAAAATGTTTTCATGTAAAGAGTAGTTGGGGTTGGGGGGATTTTCTTGAAAATCTTCGTGTCATATCCTTGGAAGATACAGAACTCAAATATCAAGTTTGGTATTTAACGGATTTTCATTTCTGAGTTATGCTGTTCACACACACACACACACACACACACACACACACATACACATATTCACACACATACACACATGTACTTTTGTAAAAACGTTTTTTTGTTTTTTGTTTTTTTTTTATTCAGGGGATTCTAAAACATGTACTTCCTATGAAATCTCGGTATAACATTTTTGGGTGCATATGTTATGTGCAGAGGAAGTGAAAGTGTTAATTTTGGATATAGGGGGTCTATAAAATACATTTCCGGTCAAATCTCGGTATCAAATTTTTGGGTGGACCACAGTACCTACCTGCTCTATATACTATGTAAATGGTACGTGTAGAGAAAGTAAAAATGTGTCTGCCGAATTTTGTCGGAATCTGCTCAAGCGTGTATAAAGAACATAAAGAAATTGAATATAACTCACGGTGAACATTTTCCTAAGATAAATTATGGCGTTTTCAAGATTATAGTGATAGATGAATATGATTGGTAGAAATTGAAGCTATGTGAGGTTGAACTGGTAAACATCAAATGCCTCGCATATGAACGAAGCAACCAGTAAAAATTTCCGGCCCAACAGTGAAAAACAAAGGAAATGTTGATATTTTCCAGCAGATAGCAGCGCAGCGAACCGCGCACGCATCCTGTACTTCATCAGCTGCAGTTTTCATTGACCCGCGCTGCATAATGTGGTAGGCAGTTATTTGCATGAGACCACCGATCATGACCTATTCGTATTGTTATTATTTGTGTGGCGAAATTAAATTTCATTCTGTGATCGGCTCGCTGTTTTTTATTTTTCAATATCCCGTGCTCGGTGCGCCATAAATTCGCCGGGGAATATAAAGTAGCGCCATTGTTGTGGAGGGCAGCCAATTTTTCGAGGAATGCACTGAAAACAAAGGTGTAGCATTTCCGATGCGGTATGGCGACAAACAATTGCGGCTGCAAAACAAACGAGGAGCGGTCGCACTCGGGCACCCGCACAGTGTATCCCAAGAAACCACTGTGTCCCGCTCCCAAACGCTATCAATATCAGAAATTCCATTCCATTCTACCCTCAGGTAGCAAACATCCACCCTCTTCTATCACCTGCACCTGATATTCCGTCCTATGCCAGCTTGAAGGTATAAGCCCTAAAGAAACCGAATGAAGATGAACCGGACGCAATACATGCGTGTGTGGCTAGAGCATTTGAAAAATCTCGGCATCAAATCTAGTATACCAGACACTTTCTCTACATGCAAGGTATTATGATAAAAACTTTCTCTAGTTACTCTACAAACTTCTTATAAAAAGAATATTTTTCTTTCCACACCATGCGAATCGAGATAAACATTAACAGAATGTTCTTATTACTTAATTCCTTATAATTAGAAGAGAACTAAAGGAATGTGCTATGCTAAAGTGATAGTCAAATGCTTTAAAAGCTGTCGTTATGCGATTGTCATTGCAAATAGCGTATTTGCTTGGCCAGGAGTAGAACAAAAGAAAAACGGACAGTTTCTGTCTGAGAAAAGTGGTTCACAATTGAAGCCAATAACAAGGAATATCTCGGAAACGGTTACCCCTACAACAGAAACGTAAATGGCATAAATTGTGTGTTTTGACGAAATCTACACTTTATGTGCAGTAAGGTTTTGTTTATCTCTTAGGGTTTAGCAGTTAAGCAAAAGTCGGCCAAATTCATCCAGAATAAAGAGGTCTTCAAAGGCTATTCCCAGAAAATTAAAGATATTCATTTTATTTGGAATGTAAATATCTTTAATATACGGCATTTTAAATCGTTAGAACAATTTTTGAGAAAATCAACATTTCCGAAAATTTTCCATGCTATGTGTAGTTTGTGGGGTGGGGAAATATTCTTGAAAATCTTCGTGCCGCGTCCTTGGAAAATACTAAACCAAAATACCAAGTTTGGTATTTAACGGTTCTTTCGTTTTTGAGCTATGTTGTCCACAGAGACACACACGCACACACACACACATACACACGGACCGTTTTCTAAAAATGCCTTTTTTTTCGTCTCAGGGGACCCCAAAACATATTTCCGTAAAACCTGACATCGAGTTTTTGGGTGTAATACATTATCTTCTCTATCCACTATGTACATTGTACATGCGAGTTTGAGAAAGTAAACATTAGAAATTCTAATATGGCACATACACACGGCCTTCTCTACCCATTATTTAACAAACTATTATTAAAATATGTGTTAATGAATTGCTTATACTTTCTCTTGCACATATTACATACAATGTACATATTAGCTAGAGAAATTATTGTATTCCTTCCAAAAGTTCGATGTCAATATTTCACTGGAAATATATATTTTGAGGTCCCCTGAGTCCGAAAGAAGCATTTTTAGAAAAAGGTACATGTTCGTGTGTCCATAGGCAGCATAGATAAAAAAAAACGTTAAATAGCAAACTTGTTTTTTTATGTTCAGTATCTTCCAAGGTACATAGATTTTTACTAAAATGTCCCAACCTCAAACTACTTTTTGCATAGAAAAAATGTTTGAAAAGTTTCTTTTTCACAAAAAGCTTTGACTAAAGTACCATAAGTTAAAGATATTTACATCACATACAAAATGTATATTTTTAATTTTCCACGAATAGTCTCTGAAAACCTCTTTATTTTGGATGAGTTTCCCAAAATGTTGCATAACAGTTAAATCGTAAGAAGTAAAATAAAATAGATAAAAAATTGAGACAACTACCAGAGAATATCTGGGATATGTTTAACTTTACAAAAAAACATATTCGAAATAAATTTTGTTTTAACAAATGCTACATTTTTTGTGTAAGATTTTGTCTATCTGTTACTTGTTATGTAAGTAAAAGCATCCAGGATGAAGAATACTTCAGAAAATTCAAGATATACATTTAATTCGTCATGAAAATATATTAAACGTATATAATTTTAGTTAAAATTATTAGAATCAAAATTATCGAAACATGTTCCATGTAAAGGGAGGGTAGGAAGGGTGGTGGAATTTTTTTAAACATTTTCTGCCGCATCCTTGGGAGATGGAAAATTTAAATCAAGATTAAGATGTTTTTTTTCAAAAGGGAAGAGTTCTACTCTGCAGCGAATGAGATACCTTACTGTGTTCTGCGTTGCCAGGTCGCTACACCTACTCTTTTCATATTGCCCTCTAACTCGCACACTGAGCATGCAAATCTGCCTGGCGACATAATGTTTCTTCATGTGCATAATGAATACTATTATAGCTAAAAATAATCCGATGTGTTCCATTCACATGATTTTCTTTACATCTCTGCAACAAATTATTGTCAAAAAACTTATGCTTCTATTTACTTCATGGTAATCAAGAAAAAAAGTAGCAGAAATAGTCTTATTACTTGCTTCCTTGTAAGTAAAAGGGAAATAAGGGAGTACTAAGGGATAAATTGATAACCATAAGCTGGTTGCTATGTGACTGAAGTTCCTTTGTCTGTATGGACAGGAATTGGTATGAGAAAAGTATCATTTTTTCAAAGCTGAAACCAAAAACAAGGAATGTGTAAAAAACGATCAACTCCACACAACAAATATACACGACATAAATTGTGTGTTTTAATGTGCTCTACGTTTTCTGTGTTTTATGTTTTTGTCCATCTCTTATGGTTTAGCAGTTATGCAAAATTCCGTAAAATTCATCCAGAATAAAGTAGTCTTCAGAGGCTATTCCCAGAAAATTCAATATATACATTTTATTTGTCATGTAAATATCTTTAATTTTTGACATTTTAATCAAAATCGTTAGAGCCATTTTTAATTTTCGGAAAAAGTTCTATGTAAAGGGTACCTGGGGGTGGGGGAATTTTCTTGAAAATCTTCGTGTCGCATCCTTAAAAGATACTTAACCTAAATACCAAGTTTGGTATTTAACGGTCATTTCGTTTTTGAGCTATGCTGTATACAGACACACACACACACACACGCACACACACACGGACCTTTTTGTAAAAATGCTTTTTTTGGATTCAGGGGGACCCAAAACATGTATTTCCAGTGAAATCTCGGTATCAAATTTTTGGTTCGAATGCAATACCTTCTCTATACATTATGTACATAGTACGTGTAGAGAAAGTAATGTGTTTTTTACGGTTCTGCTACGAACATTACTCCCTATCTTCCTTGTGAATTGTTTTACAGTTTGAATACTTTGTCTTAGCGCAAGTAGTATTTATGAGAGACGGAATCACTTAGCGAGTTTCTCCCAGTTAAGCAGGAATGCAAAATGCCTTTACAGCAGCACTCTGGTTGGCTGCCGGCCTGGTGGCGCTCAAGGACAAACCTCATCCCATTTGAAAGTCACTGTAGGTATTTAACGAACTTCTTCGTGTTTGTGTTATGGTGTTCACAAACGCACACACACAGAATAACTTCTCGAAAATGCTTTTTGGTTAAAGGGAATCTCATAATATATATTTCGAATTTTTGGGTGTACCTTCTAAGTACATTATACGAGTTTTAGTAGTGAATAAAAAGGATCTGTGTGTCTGAGCAACTATAAACAACATAACTCAAAAACAAAATATTGGATAAATACCAAAGTTTAGAATATTCCAAATATCTTTAACGAATATTTTCAAAACAATTACCCACCCTAAACTACCCTTCATGTGCAAATGTCTGAAACGATTTAGATTCAAATTAGATGAATTAATTCATATAAAGAATAAATTATTTATCTCAAATTTAGCGTCCTTTAACCTGATTGGTCCTCTCGAATGATGAATTAAATCGGTCAAATGATCTCGGGTGCATGGAGCTTAAAGTTATTCGACATTCGTCTTCTCAGAATAAGGCAAACCTCTGAAAACGACCTTATTCGGGTAACTCACTCTATGTGAGACTGGAAACGCGATCTACCACAGCTAGCTTTTCAACTTTTCTGGAAACAGACTATCGTAATCATTTTGAAAGAATTTGGTATATTCTTATGTACTGATAAACATTAAGCGATTCACGAAAGCCCAGCATGTTCTATTCACATGACTTACTGTACATCTCTGTAACAAATTACATATTATTAAAACGCTTATCCTTCTACCTACTTCATGCTATTCGATACAAACATTAGCAGAAGTTCTCTTATTACATGTTTTTTGTAAGTAGAAGGGAAATAAGGGAATACACTAGACTAAACCAATAGTCAAATATTTTAAAAGCTGGTTGCTATGTGATTGAAACTCATTCCTTTGTAATACCAGGAGTAGACAAATTCCGTATGACAAAAGTATTTCAAAACTGAAACCAAAAACAAGGAATGTCTAAAAAAAATGGCAAACTCTACGAAAAGAAATCTGATGTGTTACACACACTTGACTTTCTCTAGCTTCTCTGTAAACAAACTTCTTACGAAAGATACTTCTTCTTGCAACACCGTGCTAATCGAGATAAACGTTAGCCGAATTTTATTACCAATTCCTTATAAGTAGACTGGAACTAAGGGAATGCAGTATTCTAAAGGGATAGTCCAATGTTTTAAAAGGACGTCATTATATGATTCTCATAGCAAATCCCTTCTTTGCTTGGCCAGGAGTAAAACAAAAGAAAAAATTCCGTCTGGGAAAAGTATAAGTACTTCACAATTGAAACTAATAACAAGGAATACCTCGAAAACGGTAAGCTCTACAAAGAAAATGAATATGACATAATTTGTGTATTTTAACATCTACGTTTTTTGTATTGTAAGTTTTTGTCTACTTCTTACGGTTTATTAGTTAAGCCAAATTAAGCAAAATTCATCCAGAATAAACAGGTCTTTAGAAGCTATTCCCAGAAAATTAAAGATATACACTTTATTTATGATAGAAATGACGTGATATTTTAATAAAAATCGTTACAGCCATTTTTAAGAAGAACAAAATTTTCAAACAATTTTGCATGTAAAGGGTAGTTATAGTTGGCGGGACTTTCTTGAAAATCTTCGTGTCGCATCTTCAGAAGTCACCAAACTCAAATACCAAGTTTGGTATTTAACCGTGTTTTCGTTTTTCAGCTATGCTGTCTACAGACCCACACACACAGACAGACAGATAGACAGACACAAACACGGACCTGTTTATGAAAATGACTTTTTTGGACTCAGGGGGTCCTAAAACATGTATTTCCGGTGAAAACTCAACATCGAATTTTTGGGTGGAATACAATACTTCTCTATCCATATGTACAGTGTACATACGGGACTAGAGAAAGTGAAAAGTGTATAGCATAATGTGTTTTAAAAAGATCTACATATTTTGTGTCGTAAATTTTTCTCGATATCTTGCGATATACCAGTTATGCAAAATCCAGCAAAATTCATCCAGAATAAACAGGTTTTAAGAGGCCATTCCCAGAAAATGCAAGATATACATTTTATTTTCCATGTAAATATCTTTAATGTATCGTATCTTAATCAAAACTGTTAAAGCCATTTTAGAGAAAATAATATTTTTCAACTTTTTTTTCCACGTAAAGGATGGTTTGGATTTGATGAATTTTTTCCCAAAATGTTCGTGTCAACCCTTGGGAAATACTAAACTTAAATACTAAATTTAATATTTTACCGGCCTTTCGTTTTTTAGTTATTGTTTTCACAGATACACGGACATACACACATAAGTTCCTTTTCCTAAAAAATACCTTCTTTCTTTTTGATACTGGGGAATATAAAACGTGTATTTCCGGTGAAATCTCGGTATCGAATTTTGGGGTGGAGTGCACAACCTTTTCTACCTATGTACCATGTAGACAAAGTAAAAATATAATATTACTCTGAAACATAACACTTTTTCCAATAACTTTTTGAAGATGTGTCCGTTATTAATTGTTCGAAATGTTCAATATCATATCATTATTTTAAGTGACAAATGCCAAAATCCCAAATTCCATATTTTTACTTTCTCTAGTACGCATGTACTATGTACATAGTGAATAGAAAAGGTGATGTATTCCACAAAAATTTGATGTCGAGATTTCACCGGAAATATATGTTTTAGGGTCTCCTGGGTCTGAAAAAAGTATATTTAGAAAAAGGTGTGAGTGTATGTGTGTGTGTGTGTGAGAGAGAGAGAGAGAGAGAGAGAGAGAGAGAGAGAGAGAGAGACTCTGGACAGCAGAGTCACGGAACTACAGAGAAATAAAAGAAAGAACACTGTGATACACACACACACACACACACACACACACATACTTGCACTCAGAACTACACCCACGTATTCACACACACATTTTAATCAAACACCAAATAAGTTTATATAATATTTACACAAATATTTTATCTGTTAGTAGACGTTAAATAGGTGCCCAGATTTGGCCAGTTTTGGTTCTATAGATTCAAATCCCAGAATGCTATCCTTCGTACAAATCTTATATGATAAATGTAATTACAATCTGGTCAACATTTCCGGAGTGAATTTTTATGCGAAATAATGTATTTTCTCTCATAGAAAATAAATCTTAATAAAATGGACTTAGCACTAGAAATTACGTGTAATGACCACTCAGAAATTTAAAAATTGCAATTTAAATGTTGCTGAATCTTGTATAACTGGTAGACAGTAAAAGATATACAAAAAGTCACTTTTCAAAAACACACAATTTATGTCATGTGCGGTTTTTACGTGGAGTTCACCATTTTGGAGATTCCCTGTTATTGGTCTCAGTTTTATAATATTTAAATTTTTCTCTTACGGGAATTTGGCAGCTCCTGGAAGTGCAAATTAGCGGATTTCAATACTATGACAACCAGCTTTTAAAAGATTCCTTCAGCCTAGTGTATATCCTTATTTCCCTTCTACCTACACGGAAGTAAATAATAATAAAAATAATAAATAATAATAATTCTGATAATTTTTATCTCGATCAGCATGAATTAGATAGAAGAATTAGTTTTTTTAACAATAATTTGTTACACAGATGTAGAGAAAATCGTGTGAATGGAATACCTATATAAAAATTTTACTTTCTCTAGCCCGCATGTACAATGCACATAGTGGATAGAGAAGGTTTTGCACTCCATCGAAAAATTTTATGTCGAGATTTCACCGGAAATATATGTTTTGGGGTCTCCTTAGTCCGAAAAAATCATTTTTAGAAAAAGGTCCGCGTGTGTGTCTGTGGACAGTACAGCTCAAAAATGCCTCCAACATTTTGATTACAATCCTGTAGATTAAAGTTATTTACATCCGAAATAATATGTATATTTTGAATTTCTGGGAATAATTTATGAATGGCTAAACAATAAGAGATAGACAAAAATCTTACTGCACAAAAGAAATAGATCTCGTCAAAACACACAATTTATGTCCTTCAGGTTTTTTTTTTTTTTTTTTTTTTTGAGCTAACTGTTTTTGAGATATTCCTTGCTATTGGTTTCAATTGTAAAGTAGTTATACTTTTCTCAGATAGGAAGTGTCCGGTTTTCTTTTGTTTTAATGCTGGCCAAACAAAGAAGTGACTTGAAATGACAATCGCATAACAACAGCTTTTAAAACATTTGACTACCACTTTAGCCTAGTGCATTCCCTTAGTTCCCTTCTACCTATAAGGAAGTAAGTAATAAGAACATTTTGCTGATGTTTATCTTGATTAGCATGATGTAGAAAGAAGAATAATCCTTTGTAAGAACTTTGTTTGTAGAGCAGCTAGAGAAGTAATTCAGGGCTCTCCATACGTGTATATTGGTAAAATCTCAGTACCTATTGTATTTTGGGTGGAATACGATACGTTATGCATAATATATAAGTGAAATATATCCTGGATCAAGAAAATCCTAAGGCCAGTTGTGTATAAACGTTTCTGTGTGTTTAACAAACGCATGGTTGCAGGCTGTCAGGGCCGCCTATAATAATGGGTTATCACGAGTCTCTGACGGGTGTGTGGTGGTGTGTTTTTGCGTGGAGGACAAAGGAAGTGGTGAACCAGAGTTCTGTGGAGGGGTTGTCTGACAGACAAATTACCATCCCCTTCTCTGACACATTCCTCTGTCTGCTAAGTTTGTTCAAGTCTCTGACGTCACATAATTTGTTTCCAGCAGCACTTTACCTATGTTGGATCTATGAGATCCTTACAGCAACATTGCTTCCCGCCATTATAACCAGAGAAGACATTCCATTCCATTCAAAATCTCTATATGAATACCTCACAGAAATTATATAGCTCGTTTTGTACTTTCTCTACACGTACTATGTACATAGTGTGTAGAGAAGATATTACATTCCACCCAAAAGTTCTAAACCGACAGTTTACCAGAAAAGACGTTTTAGGGTCCCCCGCATCCAAAAGAAGCATTTTTATAAAAAGGTCCGTGTCTGAGTGACACGATAACTCAAGAATGAAAAACCAGTAAAATACGAAACTTGGTATTTAAGTTTAGTATCTTCCAGCGATGCAACACGAAGATTTCGAGAAAAATTCCCTACCCCAAGGTGGAAAATTTTCTAAAATTAAGATTTTCTCAAAAAATTGATTAAAATACCGTATATTAAAGATGGTAAATGAAATGTATAAGTTGAATTTTCTAGGAATAGCCTCTGAAGACTGCTTTATTCTGGATGAATTTTACGGAATGTTGCATAACTGCTAAACCGTAAGAGATTGGCAAAAAGTACTACACAAATTATATAGAGCACGTTAAAACAGACAATTTATGTTCCATACATTTTTTTTCGTGGAGTTGATCGTTTTTGAGATATTCCTTGTTTTTGGTTTCAGTTTTAAAAAACTTACTTTTCTCATACGGGAGTTTACCAACCTCTGTCCATAAAAAAGTAGCTTCAATCACATAGCAACTAGCTTTTAAAACATTTGTCTATCACTTTTTACTTTCTCTACATGTACTATGTACATACTGTATAGAGAAGGTATTACACTCCACCCAAAAATTTGATAGCGAGATTTCACCGGAAATATATGTTTTAGGGTCCCCTGTATCCAAAAAGAGTATTTTCAGAAAAAGGTCCATGTGTGTGTGTGAGTGTCCGTGTGTCTGTGAACACGTAAACTCAAAAACGAAAAGTCGGTAAAATATCAAACTTGGTATTTAAGTTTAGTATCTTCCAAAGATTTTGAGAAGAATACTTCAACCCAAAACTACCCTTTACATAGAACTTTTTTCGAAAATTTTGATTTTCTGAAAAATGGCTTTAACGATTTTGATTAAAATATCGTATCTTAAAGGAATTAACCACACAAATAAAATGTATATTTTGAATTTTCTGGGAATAGCCTCTGAGGACTACTTTATTCTAGGTCAATTTTACGGAATTTTGCTTAACTGCTAAACCGTAAGAGGTAGACAAAAGCTGACCACACAACAAATGTATAGCACTTTAAAACTCTCAAATTATGCTACATACATTTTTTGCGTGGAGGTGTTTGTTTTTGAAATACTCCTTGTTTTTGGTTTCATCTATAAAACAGGACTTTGTGAACTCGTGTCCACACAAAAAAAGGAACTTCAATCACATAGCAACCAGATTTTGACTAGCACTTTAACTTATGGTACTTCCTTATTTCGTTTCTACTTACAAGGAAGCAAGTAATAAGTCTATTTCTACTAATTTTTTTCTCGATTAGCAGGAAGTAAATAGGAGCATAAGCTTTTTAAAAATAATGTATTGCAGAGATGTAGAGAAATTCATGTGAATGTAACACATCATATTTTCAGAAAAGTTTCGTATCGGGGTGTCCATGTGTCCCGAGCGACTGTGAACACGATAACTTAAAAACGAAAAATCGGTAAAATACGAAACTTAGTATTTAAGTTTAGTATCTTCCAGGAATGCGACTCGAAGATTTCAAGAAAAATCCCCCTACCTCAAACTACCCTTTACATGGAAAAATTTTCCAAAATTATGATTTTCTCAAAAATGTCTCCAACGATTATGATTAAAATACCCTGTACTAAAGATATTTATGTGGCAAATAAAATGAATATCTTGAATTTTCTGGGAATAACATTTAAGAGCTCTTTATTTAGGCTGAGTTTTGCTGAATTTTGTGTAGCTATTAAACCATAAGAGATAGACAAAACTTACTACACAAAAAATGTTTTTCACGTTAAAACACACAATTAATGTCACATACGCCTTTTTCGTGGAATTGGCCATTTCTGAGATATTCATTGTTATTTGCTTCACATTTAAAATACTTAAACTGTTTCAATCGGAAAGTGGTAAACTTATGCATAGAAACAGATTTCATCCACATGGCAACCGGCTTTTAAAAGATTTGACTATCGTTTTAGCCTAGTGTATTCCCTTATTTTCCTCCTACTTACAAGGAAGCAAGGCAAGTTGCAAGTATTTAAGGCAATTTATGCTATTGTTTGTATAGATTATCTTAAAGTAGATAGAAGAATGCGGTGATTTGTTACAACGATGTAGAGAAAGGCATGTGAATGGCACACATCTGATTTTTTGCTTTCTCTACACGTACTATATACATTGTCTATAGAGAAGGTATTACATTCCACGCAGAAATTTGATATCCGAAATAGGTGTTTTAGGGTCCCCTGTATCATAAAAAAAACATTTATAGAAAAAGGTCCGTGTGTGTATCCGTCCGCGTGTCTGTGCACACGATAATTCAAAAACGAGGTTGATAAAATACCAAACTTGGTATTTATGTTTAACATCTTCCAAGGATATAACATGAAAATTTTGAAGAAAATGCCACCCTCCCCCCCAGTCTACCTTTTACAGGAAGAAATCTTCGAAAATTTTGATTTTCTAAAAAATGGCTCAAACGATTTTTATTAAAATACCTAATATTAAACATAAACACGGAAAATAAAATGTGTATTTTGACTTTTCTGGGAATAGTCTCTGAAGACCTCTTTATTCTTGCAGAATTTTGAGAAAGAGAAAAACCTACTACACAAAAAATGTAGATCCCATTAAAACATAAAATGTTTGTCCTTAACGTTTTTGTTGTGAAGGTAACCGTTTCGGAGATATTCCTTGTTATTGGTTTCAATTGTAAAGTACTTAAAGTTTTCTCAGGCAGTGTCCATTTTTTTTTGTTTCTTTTTTTGATTTTGTTTTTTGTTTTCTTTTAGTCTCTCTTTTACGTATAGTAACTAGGGGAAGCATTGTCACCCAAAAATTCAATATCGAGATCTCATCGGGAACAAGTGTTTTGAGTTTCCCTAAATCAAAAAATTCAATTTTAGAAGACTCTTGTGTGTGTATGTGTGTGTGTTTTGTAGTTTTTAACGCCGGCTTTTATTGCATATGGCACCACAGGCAATGACACTGATGATGCATGGAATGAAGATGGCACACCGGTGGAATGCGATGGCGGGGGAAACCGGAGAACCCGGAGAAAATCCGCCCTGCCCCGTGTTTATCCACCGCAAATCTCACATGCGCTCACTTAGGATCTAGGGTGTGTTTGTGTTTGTGAAGAGCATAACTCGAAAATATTATGTGTTCCTATCATATTTTCTTACAAAAGATTATTATACTCAAGATAATAATTAACATAAATTGTCTTAATATATAGTTTCTTATACCAAGTCAAGTGGTTCATGCATTTTGTGGGGTCGGTTTTCTCTAACACATGGGCTCCTAAGGGTTTTACCGGGTCACTAGGCCACTGTTGGAGAGGCTTCTTCAGTTTCAAACTTCCTGTCTCTTCATTTCTTCCCAACCGGTCTCCTTGAATGAGGTGACTACGCTCTGGAAATACAGCTCTCGGCACCGGTATGGTGCTAGAGGTTTTCTGCGGACTTGGGTGGTCAAACAGAGACTAATATTCTTCGTAGAGTTGACCATTTCTGAGACATTCCTTGTTATTGGTTACAATTTTAAAATACTTTAAATTTTCTCACATGCGAATATGTCAACTTCTGTCCATACAAAGAAACGAATTCAATTACATGTCAATCAGCTTTTAAAGAATTTGACTATCGCTTTAGCCTAGTGTATTCTTTTATGTTCCTTCTGCTTACAAGGAAGCAACTAATAAGACAAGATCTGTTAATGTTTAACATAAAGAATAAAAGGTTCTAAGAATGGTTTCTTACGGAAGAAGTCTATCTGGACACAGATAGATGGATGGTCATGAGAATGCAACATACCAGTGTGTACATGTATGTATGTATGTATGTATGTATGTATGTATGTATGTATGTATGTATGTATGTATGTATGTATGTATGTATGTATGTATGTATGTATGTATGTATATGTGAGTGTGTGTGTATGTGTGAGTTTGAAGTGCAAAAATCGCTATCTTATGAGTTACTAAAGAAAATGAGGGAGGGAAAAGATATATCGTCCTCTTGAAAAAAATAAAAAAACGGAAAGTTCCAATCACATGACTTTCTCTGTCAGCTCAGCAAAGAAACTTTTTAAAAATGTATTCTTGTTTCTCCTTCGTGCTAAGCGAGAGAAGCATTAGCAAAATATTCTTTTTACTTAGCTCCTTATAAGTAGCATGGAACAAATGTAATACGCTATGTTAAAGCTAGTCAAATGTTTTAAAATCTATACCTATGCGATTATGCTTGAATTTCAGTTCTTATATGGCCAAGAGTAAAACAAAACTTCCTGTTTAAGAGAAGTATAAGTATTTTAAAATTGAAACCAATATCAAGGAATATAGGAAAATAGTTCAACAACACAAATGTATTGGACATAAATTATGTTTAAGTATTTCTACATGTTTAGGGTACTAAGTTCTCGTCTATCTTACGGTTTACGAATTATACAAAAGTAATCGAGAATACAGAGGCTATTCCCAAAAAATTCAAGATATACGTTTAATTTGTCATGAAAGTTTCCTATGTTATTTTAATCAAAATCGTTAGAGGATTTTTGAGAAAATGAAAATTTTCAGAAAATATTCCATTATAATTAATGGAGAGATTTTCAGAAAATCTTAGTATTGCATCCTTGAAGATGCTAGAATTATGTAATATAAAATGACGCAATTTTCTTTTTTTGGGTTATGCTCTCAACTGATACACACACGCGCGCGCGCTTACACGTAGACAAACCTAAATATGAATCTTTTCATAAAAATGGTCGTTTTTTCTTTTATTCAGGGGGGTCTCAAAACATTTATCCAATGAAATCTCCGCATCAAAATTTTGGGTGAAATGTCTCCTCTATGTACTATGTTTATTGTACATAAAGTAAATTAAAAGAAAGTAAAACGAGTTTAAATGCACTATGGTAGTTCATTTGTTTCCTCATTGTCATATTCAGCAATGTATACGTCCCGTTCTACAGTCCAGTGAGTTTGCAGACTGGAATATAAGCGTAAAGGGAAGGTTGACGCTCGTAACGGCAGAATTACGAAACTTCGTTATCCTCCGCTGAACGAAAAGAGCTAACAAATGATGTAGAGAATGAAGAGAGGCAAGTTAGGAAATTAGATCGCAAAGGAAGATAGAATACCGAGTGCGAAATAATCTCGGTTCGGAATCTGAACCACAGAAATCACTGAAAATTAACACAGCCAGTTTCTATTGCAACAACAGTTGAATATTGCACTTCATCATGCATGTGTTTATCAACAAATAACGTCAAATTTCTAACATACACAACTACAGGAGAAATCGTTATGCTAATGTCAATATATACACACACACTCACCAGGTGGCCCATGCAAGCCGTCCTTCGCTGAAGTTAGTTACTCCCGGATAATGCGGACGCCGAAAGGTTTGCCTAAGCATGTCAGTAAAGGGGACGCGATTCCAACAGAAAGGAAACCTTGCTAAAGACCAGAGCTTGAAAACCAATCTTAACTGCTAGCTGGTTTCATTACTCGTCGCTAGAGCTTACTAAGGGAACTGTGCTCGAGAAAGAATGGGTGCAGAGGAATGTTGTCCCTGAGCAAACCAATACGCACATGGACCATAGTATATTAATAAATATGTTTCAAACTGACTTCTAGTTTATCAACAACACACAATGCAACAATTTGTGCTTCACGATTAGTAATATTAAGCAAATGTTATTATATTCTTGATTGCAATAAAGAATAATGAATATAATTAACTTATGTGTCTTTAAACATATATTAAGTCTGATATATGAGGTACGTCCAGAAAGTAAGTTCTGTTTAATAATAAAATTAAATTGTGTACAGATACAGAATAATTATTTATTCCACAAAATTCTACAACTCTTAAACTACTTTTCCACATAACTTCCGAAATTTTGCAGGCATTTGTCATAGCGTGGCACAAGTTTTTGTAAAACTTCTTCATAGAAGTTTGCCGCCTGTGTCTTTGGTACCCAACGTGAGAAAAATTTACGAAATTTCAGTTTTTCGGTAACAATTTCATGAATTAGTGATCGTGAGCTTTGGGGAAATTCCATAGCGAGAGCACTAATTGTAAACTTGCGGTTTTCCTGGATCTTGTCATCAATCGCGTGAACCAGTTCTTCTGTAATCAAAGATGGACGCCCACTTCGTTCTTCATCGTGCTCTTCACTACGTCCTTCATTGAACTGTCGGACCCTCTTCTCACCATTGAATCACTCATCGCATTTTGTCCGTAAACTTCGCAAATTTGCCGATAAATTTCAATTGGTTTCACTTTCCTAGCATTCAGAAAACGAATCACAGATCTGATTTCACAAGCGGCGGGATTTTCAATCAACACCGACATTGTAAACAAGCACAACAAAGCGTATGACAGCGATCTCAAATGGCGCACGTTTCTTCTCCTTGATACAGAGCGTCTACCGCACATGTGCGGAACTGCGATCGCAGCGTTGCAACGAAGATAATTTGAAACGGAACTTACTATCTGGACGTACCTCGTAAATGTATTATTACATTATTCATAACACAAATGTTTATATGCAAATCCACCGTGTTAGTCACCCTCCGTGGTGTAATGGTTACCATGCTAACTTCATACACCCAAGGTAGCGCGCTCAAACGATGGATTTTTTTGAGAGTAAAAATCCTTAGTGTGGCTTCCTAAGTGGTTTTTCATGCCCAGTATAGAATGGGACGACGAGAACCACAGCAGTTAAGGAGCGTCCATAAGTAAAACTCCATTTACATTTATTTTCCAACATGTTGGATACATTAATGTAAGTGCCTCACAGTATTAGCTAGACATCTCTTAATATTTCTGCAGATACCGAAGCGCAAGCAGACGTATTCTTTCTTTTAACATATCTGGATTTCCGGTTTTGTTTTGCAAACCCTGGCTTAGATATATGTAAGAACAAATCCAAGGGAGTTAAATCAGCCGATCTCGCTGGCCGTCGAATGCAACCACCACGACCTATTCACTGTTTGGGGTACACATTGTTGAGATATTCTCTAACCCCCTACAGTAATGGAGTGGTGCACCATCGTGCTGAAAGCAGCGGAAAACAGGTAACTGAAGTGAGATGTTCTCTGAAAGATGCTCTAGATTCAGCCCATTCCATAGGAACTGCAAATAAGGCTGATCAGTAATTCTGGGAGCCAAAGAAACTGGTTCAATGATATCGGCTCCTAGAATACCGCGGCATATGTTAATACTTGCATGTAATATGGTCGTAACTGAGGATTTTCAGGATCCAGTAATGTAGATTATATCTATTTACATTGTAATAATTGGCGAAATAGCATAAAGTCTGCTCGGTGAAATCCGAATTTATATTTTACTTTATTCAAGAGGCTTCTGCAGAGCAATACCCGACTTTGGAAATCGCTTCCATAAGCTGTTGGTGTAAATGCAGTTTAAAGAGATTCAATTTTCGTTCTTTCAGAGTCCTTTGTACCGAAGACCTCGATACCCAAAGGCCTGCTGCAGCTCTTCTTTGTTCTAATAACGATGAGAAATAGGTATTAGTGTTCAGAACTAGTGGATTTCATAATAGTAGTAATAATAATGATAAATTAAATAACAATATAACAGTATTTTCAATACTACAATGTACGTACGTAGTATTATTTTAATTTAAGCTATGTCTACCTTGCATGACATTTGCTCCAAATCACCGCAAAGCATTCTGACGCGTTGCAAATTGGTCTTTCCACGACACTGTACCTGATCTCTTGGTTCTTAAACTATCTCGGTACGTCTAAGCACATGCGCAGAACGTCTTGTAAAACGTTGACAATACAGCCTTCGGGCCTCAGGTGCATTGCGGTGCGTCTCCCATAGATCATCATGCCATTGCAGATTTTGCCTGTTGGACTGAAAGACCTGACTCGAACTACAAACAGACGGTTACGCGACCTTATGAGAGTGAAACCAGGAGGAAAACAAACGCAAATAGCAGCACTACTTAGTGAAGACTCGCTGGTTCGTGCACTTCCCCTTTGAACTGCAGTGATGAGGCAACCCTTCTTGTACTAACGTATGTGGGAAACATAAAAATACAGAGGACGGCTTATATGGACCACCTGGTATACACACTGTGGTTTATGAAAATTGCAACACCAAGAAGGAAACTCGTGAATGCAATTAATTTAATGCCACATATTAGGTACATTACAAGTAATAAATGATAAACTTTGCAAATCTATACACGACCTTTGAGCCCTCATATTCAGTATTTGGTGTGGCCTCCATGTGCTACAATTAGAGATGCTATACGTCGTGGAATTGAACCAAAAAGGTTCTGATTAAGGTCCAGAGGGATTTCCTTCCATGCAATTTGTATTCTAGCCCACAAATCCGTGACACTAATTCCTGGAGGACCGTGATGCATCAGGTACCAACCAGCCATATCCCAGGCATATTCGATGGCGATATGTCAGGCGAACATGTAGGCCAGGTAAGCAATGGTACCCGTCGCTCTTCGAAGAAGGCCTGTACATTTCTCGCAATATGTGGCCGGACATTATTCTGCTGAAATGTGGCCTGTGGAGATGCCTGAAGCAGGGAGAGTACCTAGGGCTCTACAACCACCCGTAGGTACCGGTCGCTGTACAATGTGCTCTCAATTGTAGGAGCGATGTCGGTTGTTGTAACCAATGGCGCCCCAAACCATCACACCTGCTGTTTGTCCACTATGCCGCTCAACAATGCAGCCCTTCTGGTTGCGATCACCACGGTACCTCTGGACAGGTCTGCGGCCATCACTGTAGGACACGTTGAAGCGGGACTCGTCCGAAAAGACTGCATTGTGCCACTCAGCACCTCAGTGACGGTGTTCATGTGCCCATTGCAGTCGGAGGAGCTTGTGGTTTCTGCACAAGCCGAAGCGTGCAACCAGTCCAACCTGCAGCAGATGACGACGAACCGTTGATGCAGACAAGTTCATACCTGTTGCAATGCTCCAGCGTCGAGCCAACACTGTGGATGAAGCCGTACAGTCCTTTGGCTATGCAGACAAGGTGGTGATCATTCTGTGCTGTGCCATCTTCCGTCATCCAGTAACCGCACTTTGCTGTGTAAGACCTTCATCTATCCACTGCTTCCACACACGCATCGCTGTCGCAGTAGCATAGCCTGTGCGAGCCGAAATGTCACGGTGTGTAAGACCTTCATCTATCCACTGCTTCCACACACGCATCGCTGTCGCAGCAGCATAGCCTGTGCGAGCCGAAATGTCACGGTATAACGAACTCGCTTCCTGGAGACCAATCATTCTGCCCCGTTTGAACTTACTAACATGCCGATATGACTCTCTTTGACGTGGATGAGGCACAGTGGCATTCACTTTATTGTTTCCAGCTTGTTTGGCATCTCTGCACTGACTACACTTGGTGTAAGAGTTAGCTTATCGGATCGACACGACAGGGCTCTGCTCGGCCTACGTGTAACCCATCTCTCTGCAAAGCTCTCTGATCACTTATTGCTTGCACATTCTTCTACATTTGCAACACGTTTGGAGCTGTTCGGGAAATTCTTTCTTGGTGTTGAAATTTTCAAAACGTATATATATATAGTGAAAGAGAGAGAGAGGAGAACAGAGTGAGAGAGAAATGAAAAGGCAAACTTGTTGGCAGCAAGAAGCAGCAGAAATAAATAGACAAAAAAAAACCAACAAATAAAACGTGTCATCAACACAACATTTAAAGATCAATTAATGCAAATTAGCCTCACTTTCTACGAAAGATGATCCTGAAAAATTCTAGTACACTAAAATCAACAGTACCTCAAAAACCAATAAAAAATTATATGGCAATATTTCGAACACTCACAGGTCATTAGCGTCGTATCTCCATCTGCCGTTCTCCAGGGTGTATTTTATGTTACGAAAGTAATTCGTTTATGCACAAAGACCAAATGTTTACTACCCATGTTAGTGAAAAGCATTCTATTGGGAAACGGGAAGGCGAAAAGCATTGTATCAACTGGCGGAGAATTAAATAAATATCTGATGTGTTACGTGTGTGTATGATGCCGGAGAGGATTCCGCATTGCAGCCATTGGCTTATTGTACGTCAGACCCCAGCACGATAGGAAGAGATGAGAGTAATATCAACGGGCAGCCGAAACTGCACGGCGGAGGAATACCCACCGCTGAGGGATCCTAACATATTCCCAGCAGTTTTTTATCCCGACGTGGGGAGCGCTCTAACTAAACAAACGACTTCCAACGCCATCTCGACGCCTAGAGCTGTATTTTCAGAGCGAAGTCATCACCACGGAAGGGCGCTAGCACCGCAGTCCTCGGCGACACCTAGGGCCATGAAAAAGACCCGGTTAGATGAAATGGAGATGAAATGAAAGGACTGGCAGTTCAGGAGAGTGAAGAAACCTCCCTAGCATTTACCTAGTGTCCCGGGAGAACCCCCGATAAAACCCATGGGCAGCGCGAATCGAATCCCTAGACTTCCCGAATGTCAGTCTCGTTTTAAACGCATGACCACCTGGCTCGATTTGAGCTACACGTACTACCCTCTAACGTAATCTTAATGGTTTTACAAATTATTTTTCTAAAATTTTAAAGGATAGTGAGTTTAAATATCAAGCTTGGTATTTAACGGTATTTTCGTTTTTGAGCTATGCTCGCCATAGAAACTCACACCGAGACACACAAACAGATTTACTGACACACACACGGATATTTTTATAAAAATGTTTTATTGTATTCAGAGGTCTCAAAACGTGTATTTTGAGTGAAACTTTGGTATAGAGTTTTAGGTGCAATGCAATACCTTCTCTATAAACTATGTACATAGTACATGTAGAGAAAGTAAACATATTTACTTTTACCAGTGAAAACTTGCAGTCGAATTTTGGGTGGAATATGTACATGGTACATACGTGTTACAGAAAGTAAATAGAAGGAACTATATTTTTCATATAAGGAGAAGGTGGTAAAGAGATTTGAGTGAATCAGGACCGTAACTCGTTGAAACAAATCTGATGCGCTCCATTCAAATGACTTTCTTTACATCTCTGTAACAAATTATTGTTAAAAATCTCATTCTGCTATCGAGATAAAAATTAGCAGAAATTGTCCTTATTACTTGGTTCTTTGTAAGTAGAAGGGAATCAAATCTAATACGTTCCATTCACATGATGTCCTCTAGCTGTTCGGTAAATAAACCTTTTAATCAAAACATTAATCTACATCATGCTAATCAAGGTAAACATAAACAGAATTAGTCTTATTATCTGATCCTTGTAAGTAGAAGGGCAATAAGAAAATGCACAGTCTAAAGCCGATGGCTATGTGAAACAATTTTAATTCCAGGAATAAACATACGCGAAACGATAAAAATATTTCTTATCGTTTGAGAAAGGTCTAAGTGATTACATTGAAACCAATAATCCAAAATACCACGAAAACGGATAACTCTACAAAAAAATGTATATGGCATAAACTGTGTATTTTAATGAGATCTACATTTTTGTGTTGTAAGTTTTTGTATATTTCGTACGGTTTGTCAGTTATAGAAAAATCATTCAGAATGAAGAGGTCTTTAGAGGCTCTTACCAGAATATTCAAGATGTGCATTTCGTTTATCATAAAATGATCTTAAACATATGGTATTTTAATCAAAATCATTAGAGCTATTTTTGAGAAAATCAAAATTTTCGAAAAATATCCCATGTAAAGAGTGGTTTGGAGTGGAGGGATTATATTAAACTTTTTTGTGTCGCATCCTTAGAAGATACCAAACTTAAATACCATGTTTGGTTTTTATAGATATTTGCATTTTTGAGCTATGCTGTCCACAGACTCACACAGACATTTTTCTAAAATTGCTGGTTATTTTTATTCAGGGGGACCCAAACATGTATTTCCGGTGAAGTCTCGATATCGAATTTTTGGGTGCATTACAAATCCTTCTCTATACCGTACGTAGTGCGTGTAGAGAAAGTAAAAATAAATTCTTGCAGATAGGATTACGTCCCATTTGGAAACATGAATGAATAAACCATAGAAGGATTTTCTTAGTCTTCACGCTTTCGCATTGATCCTTTAACTTCTTTTTCGTCTTAATACATTAAGTTTGCTCGGTCCGTATGCTTACGAGAATCTAAAATATTTATCTCAATCTTTTTGAGTTTAATGGGCCGCAGCATCACGGTTCTGAATACGGAATAAGCTTTCCTGATGTAATTAGTTGCTGGGAGTCTGATGATACAATTAATCATTAAGTAAGTTTACAAGGCTCGCGTAATTAGAAAACCAATAAATTTAATGTTACAGGCTACAAACCCAACCGCAAAACAGTCTGGACGGGGAAAATAAATTGCCTGGGTTCCAATCCTTGGGGAGATATATCTCACTCGCTTTCGTTGTTGTGATTATTATTATTATTATTATTATTATTATTATTATTATTATTATATTATCATCATCACCACTTACCTATATAGTATACAGTTAGAGAAGCTGGTACATTACACCCAAAAATTCTATACCAAGATTTCACCTGTATCCATAAAAAGTATTTTTAGAAAAAATATATGTGTGTGTCATAAACGAAAAGTCGGTAAAATTCCAAACTTGGTATTTAAGTTTTAGTATCTTCCAAGGATGCCACACGAAGATTTTGGGTACAATTGCCCCCACCACAAATTACCCTTTACATGGAAAATGTTTCGGAATTGTTGATTTCTCAAAATTGGAACTAACTATTTTGATTAAAGTAGCGTATATTAAGGATTCGTTTTTTGGTAGTCGGCTTACCCTCCCCGAATGTTAGGACTGATATCACCCTAGGGCTTACAAGCGGATGCCTAGGAGTCAGGAGCCTGCCGGGGAGAATGGAAACCCCGAAACTTGGCCCTAGCCAGACATGAGCATGAGCAAGCCGATGGTCTTAAATGCAAGCGAAATTCAGGATAGGAAAAGTGATGATAGAGCAACTGGTGGAATGCGTGGCGGGGAAAACCGCAGGACCCGGAGGAAATCCATGCAGAACCTCCATCGTCCACCACAAATCCCACATACGGGCGCTTGGTATCGAACGGGGGCCTCTAGATTGGTAGGGAGAGGTCTGACCACTCTGCCACGGCGGCGCCAAAGACACTTCTATGACAAATAAAGTGTATATTTTGAATTTTCTGTGAATAGTCTTTGATGAACACTTCATTCTGGATGAATTTTGCTGAGTTTTGCATAACTAGTACACCTTAAGAGATAAACAAAACCTTATTTCTAACGGTAGATCTCATTAAAACACACAATTTATGTCACATACATTTTTTTCGTGGAGTTGATCATTTTTTAGATATTTCTTGTCATTTGTTTCAGTTTTAAAATACTTAATACGGAAATTTTTCAACTACTGGCAACGCCAAGAACCGGATTTCAACCACATCACAAACAGCTTTTAAGAGATTTGACTATTGCTTTAGCCTGGTGTATTCCTTTATTTTTCTACTACTTACAAGGAAGCAAAAAAGAAGACAATTTCTGCTAATTGGATAGGTAGTCAGACTGAAAAATGCAATGCCTAGCCGGGATTTGAACCACGGATCCAACTCCTGTCCTTCACACGGCTATGTGTAAAAAAACATTTAATCCATACAAATTGACCATAATAGTTGGCCATACTATGAATCCTGGGTCAAAAGTACTTACAGCATTGTAAGTCGCCATTGGGGTTGTCATCTCAAAATAATTTGAGGTCACCTTGTGGTTTAATGGAAAACATACGAGTCAGCTGAGAAATTCCTTGCTATGCCAGCATGTTGCCATGGTAGCTCAGTGGCAGAGCAACCTGCTAGAGATCGGGAGATCCGTGGTTCAAATCCCGGCTATGGCATTCTGACTCTACCTATCCAACTCAAGTCCTTCACACGGAAATGTGTAAAAAAAGCAATTATTCCACACAAATTTCTGCTAATGTTTGTCTCGGTTAGTGTGAAGTAGACAGAAGAGTGAGCGCGTTAACAATGATTTGTTTTAGAGATGTAGAGAAAGGCATGTGAATGGAATACATCAGATTCGTAGAATAAAGGTATGTACGCACGCCCGCTTGTGTGTAAGCCTGTGTATGTTAAATACACACTATAGTATTTAAGTTAGCATCTATCAATAATACGACAAGAGATTTTCAGAATAACCACACCCTAAAATAACATTTTCTAAAATTGTGATTTTCTCAAAAATGGCTGTAACGATTGTGATTAGAATACCATATGATATTTACATGACATAAAATGTTTATCTTGAATTTTATTTTTGGGAATAACCTCTGAAGATCTATTCATTTTGATTGGCTTGTGTAACTAGTAAATCGTAAGAGATAGAAAGAAACTTGCTGCACAAAAATTGTAGATCTCGTTAAAACAGACAATTTATGTCATGTGCATGTTTTCTTTGTAGAGTTAACCCTTTCCGATACATTCATTGTTATTGGTTCAATTTTAAAATAAACTTTTCTCAAACGGATATTTGGTATTCGTTTTTCTTTTGTTTTACCCTTGGCCGTACAAAGAGGAGGAAATTTCAATCACAGAGTGACCAACTTTTGAAAGATATGACTACCAATGCAACCTTGTGTATTCGCTTAGTTCCTTATAAATAACAGGGAAATGAGCAGCAAGATCATAATGTTTATCTCGATTGTTATTCTCGTGATCAAAGTAGCTAGAACAATACGCTTTTGTAAGAGTAGTTTGTTGCAGAATAGGTAGAGAAAATCATGTGAATGTAATACATAATATTTATATTCCTTTCTTTTGAGGGATGCTTAACGTTTTTTATCCTGATTGGTCATATCGGACGATGGTCAAATGAACTGGGGGTCCATGGAGCTTAAATTTACTCGACATTCGTCTTCTCAGAATAAGAAAAAAGAAAACCCCGGATGAAACCTTATCCGAATAACTCGACCAAAGCGAGAGTCGAACTCGACACCTGTTTAATGTGAGGCAGACATACTACACCACACTACCCAGACGGGCAAAAATGTTTATTACTGAAGTACGTAAAATGAAACACAGCGTTTCGTTCTTCACTTGTTTCCCCTTTTGTGCAAGTAACCTCTATCGCTGCCTGTGGTTTCTTATAAACTAAGCGATCCTGAATATTTCCAATCTAATGCGTTTTAATTATGTTGAAGAGTTTTATTGCCTTATCACAGGCCCTAAAGGTGGCCCCAGAGTCCCATTTGGGTGGTTGCTGGTTTGATCAACTATGACCACCTACTCTTATCAATGGGGTTTTCCTGGTTTCACCGGTATCCGCAGTGGAATGCTGGAGTAGTTACTCTCTAACATGATTTTTCCCACTATTTCTGCTGCATTCTCGTGTTTTGGCGTATTTATACATTTTAAATGTATGGTAATGCCTGCAGATGGTGCAGACGCATGCTTAATGTAAAGAATACTCCCTGTGGACACTGTAGGGCTGCCTGGTCTACGGATCGCTTCATCGCACTCTCTGGCGAAGAAAGCAACAGGACACGTCATCATCTGCTTGCGACCTTTGGCTTCCCCCTTTCCTTCACTTCATCGCTTCCTGCTGAATTATTTCTCAGAGGCGGCCCCACACCCGCCACCCCCGGTCACGATCATCCTCAGAGATTATATATTTTCCCCATGACCAGGCTGTGTAGGCTAAATTAAACCAAGCATGCAAGGCTATGGAGACGGTGTGCTATGTTAGTAACACGTACATGATTTCAGCGGTCGGGTTCCGCGTTAGCACCCCGGTTAGTTTATGTTAATACCTAGCTGACACGCATTGCATGCGAGTGCGTGCATTGCGAACTGGGAGACAGCGCATACAGGAGTCTATACAACACCAAGAGAGATGATAGGAGAAATAATCTAGCGTATTTATACATTTGTAGGCGAATGAGGATGCAGTGCGAAAGTTAAGTCAGCTGCAAGGGCGTCACGTAAGCAGACAGTAAAAATAAATAAGATTACTAGGAGCATAGAAACGAGTGATCGTGAAATGGTGTAATGGGGACGACAAATGTGTTGTGGTGATGTTACTTCTTCGCTAATAAATATTGTGAGTACTTGCGCTAGCTGTGGATGTCACTTTTACTATTGCTATGGAGTTTTATGGGCATTTCCGGCTGCTGTGTATGCTTCTGTCAAAACAGAGGTGGTTAGTGGTTTACAACACCTAAAAAAAATCTTAATGCTGCTTGAGTTTCTCTAGCTGTTCTGCAAACAAAATATTATTTTATCTACACCGGGATAAACATCCTTTTACTTTCTCTATACGTGCTATGTACATAGAGTTTAGAGAACGTACGGCACTCCACCCAAAAATTCGATATCGAGATTTCACTGGAAATATTTGTTTTAGGGTCCCCTGTATCCAAAAAAAGTATTTCCAGAAAAAGGTCCGTGTGTGTGTCCGTGTGTCCGTGTGTCCGTGTGTCTGTGAACACGATAACTCAAAAACGAAAATTAGCTAAAATACCAAACTTGGTATTTAAGTTTAGTATCTTCTAGGGATTTGACACGAAGATTTTGAGACAAATCCCCCCACCCCCAACTACCCTTTACATGGAACTTTTTTCGAAAATGTTGATTTGCTAAAAATAGACTCTAACGATTTTGATTAAAATATCGTATAGCAAAGATATTTACCTGACACATAAAATGTATATTTTGAATTTTCTGGGAACAGCCTCTGAAGACTACATTATTCTGGATCAATTTTACAAATTTTGCATAACTGCTACACCGTAAGAGAGGACAAAACCTTACCATACAATAAATGTAGAGCACCTTAAAACACACAATTTATGTTATATACATTTTTTTCGTGGAGTTGATTGTTTTTGAGATATTCCTTGTTTTTGGTTTCAGGTATAAAAACTTATTCTTTTCTCATACAGGACTTTGTGAACTCCATACAAACAAAGGAACTTCAGTCGCAGACTAACCAGGTTTTGACTATCACTTTAACCTATGGTACCCCCTTAT
Organism: Hymenopus coronatus; assembly: GCA_030762935.1. Lineage (NCBI taxonomy): Eukaryota > Metazoa > Arthropoda > Insecta > Mantodea > Hymenopodidae > Hymenopus > Hymenopus coronatus. The sequence goes on from CM060898.1 coordinate 126,399,611, forward strand.
TTCGCTTCTACTAACAAGGAAGCAAGTAATAAGACTATTTCTGCTAATTTTTGCTCCATCAGATGAAGTAAATAGACTAATTTGTTGAAGTGATATAGAGAAAGTCATGTGAATGGAACACATCAGATTTTGATTTTCTGTGTGGCATGCAAGGCCTTCTTTTTTATTTATTTACTTTTTTGGGAAGCAGGTGAAAAATAGAGAGTTTATGTTTATTACATGTCATTTTATTGTGTTTTCTTCGCCGCTATGATCAGTCCTATTTCACGTCCTGGGGAATTTTGTTGGTGGTTTTTGAAATTTTGCACAGCAGTGGGAAGCCGTAAGCCAACAACAATGTCAGGGCGTTTTAGTATTGGGGTGATAGTCAACAGAGTGACCAACAATATTAGTTGGTAACCTCAAACCGTGTGATAAATGGCGTTCCCGCTACCAACGAAATCACACAGTGTTGTAGGTAGGTATTCTGGAAACGAAATTCTAGGCGCCAGAATTTCTCCAGGCACGGCGGGGCCTCCGGCTGGCACCAGTCATTAGCAGAAATGGTCTTATTACTTACATCTTTGTAAGTAGGAGGAAAATAAGGGAACACGCTAGGCAAAAGTGGTAGCCACATACTTTAAAAGCCCGTCGCAATGTGAAACAATTGAGATTTGGTTCTCTTTACTAGCTAAGACTAAACAAACGAGAGACGAAAAGAAAGACGTATTTTCGTCTGAGAGAAGTTTTAAGTACCTTAAAACTAAAACCAATAATTCGGATTATCACGAAAACGGTGAACTCTACAAAAAAAAAAAAAAAAAAAAAAAAAAAAAAAAAAAAAAAAAAAAAAAAAACTGAAGTGTTCCATTCACATGACTTTCTCCACATCTCTATAACAAATCATTGTTAAAAAGCTTATTCTATCTACTTCATGCAATCTGCATACACATTAACAGAAACGGTCTTATTACTTGCTTCCTTGTTAGTAGAAGAGAAATAAGGGAATACACTAAGCTAAATCAAAACTTCTAAAAGCTGGTTGCTGTGTGACTGAAGCTCCTTTGTTTGTATGGCCAGAAAATGACAAATTTCCGTATGAGGAAAGTAAGTATTTTAATGCTGTAGCCAATAACAAGGAATATTTCAGAAACTGTCACCGCTAAAGACAAACCTATATGACAAATTTTGTGTTTTAACGAAATATAATTTTTTTTTGTAATGCGTTTTATTTATCTCTTATGGTTTACAGCCTATGCAAAATTCAGCGAAGTTCATCTAGGATAAAGAGGTCTTCAGAGACTATTCCAAGAAAATTCAAGATTATATATTTTGTCATGTAAATATCCTTATCATACAATACTTTGATCAAAATCGTTAGAGCTACTTATGAGAGAACCCTAATTTTAGAAAAGTTTTCGATGTAAAGGGTAGTTTGGTTGGGCTGGTTTTCGTGAAAATCTTCGTGTCACATCCTTGAGAGATAATAAATTTAAATACCAACTTTAGTATTTAACACACTTTTCATTAGAGAGCTTTGGTATCCACAGACACAGGAATGCTTTTTTTTTTTAATCAGGTGACCTCAAAACATGTATTTCCGGTGAAATCTCAGTATCGAATTTTTGGATACAACAATACCTTCTATGTACACTATAAACATGGTACGTGTAGAGTAAGTAAATAAATGAATGACATAAATTGTGTGTTCTTAATGTGATACACATTTATTGTGTGGTAAGCTATCTCTTACGGTTTACATTTACACAAAAGTTATACAAAATGAAGAGAGCCCGTCTGGGTAGAGTGATGGTAGCGTGTCTGCTTCATATTCAACAGGTCATGAGTTCAAATCTCGCTTAGGATGAGTTACCCGGATAAGGTTTTTTTAGGGGTTTTCCCTTATCCTGAGAAGACGAATGTCGAGTAACTTTAAGCTCCATGGAGCCTAGGTCATTTGAGCATCATTTCAACAATTTCATTCATCGTCCGATATGACTAACCAGGTTAAAGGACGTTAAAAAAAAAACATATGGCATTTTAATAAAAATCGTGAGAGCTTTTTTATCACAATTTTCGAAAAATGTTCCATGTAAAGTGTAGTTGATGTTAAGGGGTTTATTTATTAAAGTCTTTGGGTAGCATCCTTATTGAACCTAATTACCAAGTTTGGTATTTAACCGACATTTCGTTTTTGAGCTTATTTTTACGCTCAGACACATACACACACGGACGTGTTCCTAAAAATGCTTTTATTGGATTCCGTTGGTTTCAAAACATGTATTTCCTGTGAAATCCTGTGCATTATTCAAATCGAGATAAACATTAGCAGAAATTATCTTACTACTTTTTTCGTTTTAAGTAGATGGGGTATAAGGGAATGCACTATGCTAAAATGATAGTCCAGTCCTTTAAAAGCTGGGCACTATATGAAACAATTTAAATTCAGTTCTTTTTGGGCTGTTAGGTGTAAAACAAAAGAGTTACGAAACGAAACATTACTCACCATTTAAGAAATATTTGGGTTTAAAATTGAAACAAACAACAAGGAATATTTTGGAAATGGTTAACTCTACAAAAATGTACATAACATAAATTGTGTGACTTAACGAGGCCCATATTTTGTGTGACAGGCCACTTACATAAAAATCAACCAAAATAAACAGGTCTTCAGAGGCATTCCCAAACAAAAATCAAGATATACATTTCTGTGTCATAAAAAAAATGTCTTAAACATGTGGTATTTTAATCAAAATCGTTAGAGACGTTTCTGAGAAAATCAAAATTTTCGAAAATTTTGCATGTAAAAGGTAGTTTGGGGAGGGCGATGTTTTCCAAAAACCTTCATGTCTAAATACTAAATTCGATTTAAACAGTATTTTTGTTTTTGAGCCATGCTGTCCACAGACACACACACACACACACACACACACACTCGGAGCTTTTTATAAAACCACTTTTTTCGGATTCAGGAAATCCTAAAACTTCTAATCTCGGTATCACAATTTTGGGTGGAATACGATACCTAGTTCAATTACTATGTACATTATATGTATATACGTGATACAGAAAGTAAAAACTCTACACCTAAATAAAGGAACAATACTTTATAACTAAAATAATTGTAATAGGTCATAATATAACAAAATTGAAGTGTTAAGAACAAATACCACACGACTCCATCACTAAGATAGTCAAGTCAATCTATGAAAGTTGAATTATGTATTTCAAACCCAAAATTTGCATATTGCGACTACACTGAAGGAACTTATCTCTTCCTGATTTCCCCGAGTTAATCACAGTAAGGGGTTGGCTGGATCATGGAGCAAAGTTGCCTTCTCTGCTTTACTCAATGGATATATAGAATGCTCTGTAAAGAGGTTTAAGGGCCAAGCAGAGCAGCACCAAAAAGGGCAGCAATGGTAGAATTAGGAAGACCAGGAAGAAGTGGAGTGATTCTAGAGAGGGTATTGAAATATTAGTATAGGTGTACAAAGAGTGAAGATGAGAATCTGCTAAAATATATATATGAAACATAATAATAAGGAATTGCAGGGGGTTGCTAGAAGAAATCTTGACGAAGATAGGGATGGGAGACATATGGAGGAAGGGACAGGAAAATGAAAAAAGTTTCTGGAAGTCAGTGAGAAATAGGATAAAAGACATAGGTAAACAGGAAATTTGGGATGATCTAGAAAATAAAAAGCCGCTTTGTTTTTACAGAAAAACAAAGAAAGGATGGTAAGAGACAAGCATTTAGATATATGTAATAAACAAAAGAGGGAAGCATTAGCTTGTTTCAGAACAGCAGGATTACTTTTGAAATCTATAAGGAACAATGAGCTAGATCATTGTATTTTATGCGGGGAGAAACACAGTATTGTTGACTGTTTAACTGAATATAAAGAGGAAAGACATTTAAGAACACAAATGGGATAGTATGCAAGGAGAGATGCTTGCAATGAAAATGTTGAATGTTAACGGAAAGAGAATAACTAAAGATATAGGGTATTATTTGGGCAATTGAAGGAAAAGTGGCTAAGAAAAAACAAAGAGAGAGACAGAGAAGACAAGAGAGAAAACACACAGATTGTGAAGGACTAGGTAGAACATACAAGGGCTAAGCTTGCCACAACCAGAGAGCTATGTGGATGTAGTGGCTAAGCCCTACTCAATTCTATGTACATTTGGATAAGTAAACTGGTGTAACTAAACGGCGACCTGGGTTCGATCCCAAGCGACTGCATGATTTGCAGGGGCGGGTTTTCTCCGGTTTCCCCCGCCATCGCATTCCACCTGTGTCCCATCTTAATTCTATGTATCATCAGTGTCATCGTCTGCGGTGCCACAGGTAATAAAAGCGGGCGTTAAACACTATAAAAAACTAAAAGGGGATGATGTAAATAATTGCATAAGGTTGTCTCCTAAGCTCGTTTTACTCTTAAGTTCCATATATCGCGTCTGAAAACTCTGAACCCTCTGTACACTCAAGTTATAATAGTTGTCTATCAACCCATATGACTTCAACCAGACTCGCTATTGGACACGTGAGTGAGTGTTTGTGACTGACGTTTGCTGCAACAGCTGAACTTGTGTTTACAAACTATGGGAAGTAAAAATGAACATTTCCGACATCGTATGCCGTTTTACTATCGTAAGGATAAAACCGCCTCATAATGCCGACAGAAAATGTGTACTGTCAGTGGGGAAGATGTAGTAATGAATCGAGATGTCAAAAGTGATTTGGTCGATTTCGAGTTGGGAATGTCTCCCTCGATCTAGACGGCCAATAGTTACCGACGTGGACAGCATGAAATGACGAATATCAACTTGGGTTGCCATTGGAGCTCAATTAGCTCGTGCTATTGTAGCCAGGAACTTGAAAAAACTGGGTCACGTAAATATTCGCGATACATGGGTTCCTCTCGATCTGGGTGAAGCGAATTTAATTTAGCACGTTTCCAACTGTGATTCCTTGTTGAGACGCAATGATGCTTTCTGGAACGGTTGGTAAGTGGATTGTGTACAACAACGTCCGAAAGAGTAAATCGTGGCGCAGGAAGGGCAGCCACAAACCAGGGCTGCATTCGGGAAAGGTTATGCGATGAATTTGGTGGGATTGCAAAGGAATCCTATATTTGGAACTTTTTCCGAATAATGAGACTAGCAATTCCGAGAAATACTCTTCTCAGTTGGATTATCTCAAGGCAGCCATTGAAGAGTAAAGGCCAGAATTGAAAAACCATGTCGTCTTTCTCTACAACAACAGACGACATATCTCTATGGTGACCCGTCAAAAGTTTCGTTAATTTTGAGTTATTCCAACCCTTCCCTGCAGGATTTCCTGAATGGAAAATGTCTGAGTTTCTTGAGGGGCTGCAGACTAAATCTCGAAGAGTTCATCAACCAGAAAACCCCAACTTTTTGGAGAAATGGAATTTATAAGCTTCCAGAAAAATGACAATAATGGAGTATACTGCAGGAAAATTAATAGGTAGATTTTTACAAACTTCACTTAAATAGAAAGTTCAGTAACTACTCTGTCTACCTATGCTACGGGTGAGGGGTGTTCCCAGGCGTCCTTAATGATTCAAACGCAACGAACTTATGAGAAATGCTTACAAATGTAACCTATGTACAATAAATATTATGTTTTGATATTCAATGAACAAGCAATTGGTGACGTCTACTGTAGATGGAAATGCATGAGCTCTTGAGATAATAGAGACACAGCCATGATATCACTTAACGTTATTGGTTTGTTTTGTTGCAGCCAACTTGCAGCAGCCTGAGCAGTGTCCCAGCAGTTCTTCCTCTTCCGGCGTGCTGATGATCCGATGGAGAGACCTTGGCCTCGTCCTGGTGGTGGCCTGGCGTCTAGCGCACCGCGGCTGGGTGTAGTCGCGGCCACATCGCCATCCATGAAGTACTTATGAATCACCAGGTTGTTCTGCCCACGGCTGTAAGCGGTAGCTCATCGGCAACGTGCTAAGCATCTTGACATAGCATTTCGCAAAGGAGTAATCATTTCAAACACCTGTTGAGCCGAAATAAGAGATCGAGGTGTGGAAGATGAAAATGTCTTGGTGGCAGGAGATTAATTCGTATTGGTTCTTTGTTTAACGTCCCCGCTTCAACTCTTTCTGAGAGCGAACTCTAAATGTTCGCCAGAGATCTATTCCCATCACTAACTTCCACTTTTGCTTGCTTTTCATTCTAAATCTCTCACCACTCACTTTGGTCTCTCAATATGTGAAAAACCGATTTAAAATACCTACTCCTAGAACTTTTATTTATGTAACATGTTGTTACATGATTGTTACTTCTAACATTCCATTGAGAATCGAAACAATTTACGCCATGATTTCACAGCAACAGAGAGAAGTTCGCTTAGTTAACAGTGTCCAATGTGTATGGTTCGTTTATTATAAGTAGAAATGAAAAAGTCACGACATTGTCAGATATTATAGTAAACCTTTAAATTAAAAATATTTGACTCATTACCATATTTAAAGTGAAATATGCTCAGTGTTACCACATTTAGATGTTCAAACATTTTATCTTGACAACTTGGGATAACATAAATGCAATGTCGATTAAATAACTACTTTTTCATTGAAGGACGTGCTATAATATAATTTTCCAAATTTTGCGTAGTTATTTTTTCACAACATTAATGGCCAGCTAAAGAATTACTACGCTAAATTAACAGGCATATTGTGTAAAAATAATTCCTAAAATTGAAATTTCTGCAAACATTACTGTCATAGAAACAAGTAAAAGTTTAGCAAAATTGTGATAAAAATTAATAATCTCTTATTAAGCTTAAAGGAATGTGTACTAAGCACCAACATTTAATTCATATTTTCTCGTATTTAATGCTGTTTTAATTACAATTATTAATGATTTGTTACATGAATATGAATTAAGCGAATACTTAATCTAATAACTTGACCAAGTATGTGTAATTCAGCTGAAATAAAATAGGATAATCATTTTGTAATTCCAGAGAAATGAAGCACAAATAGAAGAGCGTCTTTGGCAAATTTGGAAAATACGGAAAAGAAAAATATATATGAATAATAACAAATTGTTGAGATATTCAGGAAGGCAAGGACGTTGAAAATCAATCTCTAATCTTTATAGTTCAGATCACATGTGGTGTTATTGACTTAGCCAAGAACGAAAGCTTTATTTAAGAGAAAAATATAAATAATCTACATTAATAGTCGGGATGAGGTTAAATATATAGTAATTCACGTTCACACAACGATTAATGAATATTTGGGTAGCTATTTTATGTGCGCATTGTCTACTCTATACAATATAACAAACTAAGACAAAACGTAATTATTTTCATTGTCAATTCAAATAAAAATGCATTAAAAGTACGATATTACAGAAGGCTTTAGAGTTGAATTCACTGTAAATTCACAGATATATTAATTAACGCTAATCCCCGGTTATAGAGTTATGACGAAGGTGTTTATAAAAATGATTGTATTAAATTCTTTTTTATGTTCACTTAACGTACATTGGTTCTCTGATACGTGTTGGCCGATCGCTCAACGAATCAGCTACGGCAGTTGGAGCTCTTATTCCCGAGCCATTCGATAAAATATTTCCGCAACTCAAACTAGTAACATTCAAGTTCTCGAACGTGTCTGTAGATGTTAAAACTATTCTCTTTCTGCATTCACACAACTATGACGTCTTTGTTATGTCTTCTTTCAGCTTTAGAACATTTTTCTGGGCACTTATAATTGGGGGAGGTGTGATTTTGACCTCATTTATGTTTCAAATTCCATCATAAATACACATTAGAATATGCGAAATCTGGGTTATAAGCACACTAGTTACCTGAATGAACTTTTATTTGGCTTGAGCTGTATGCGTATTGGCACAGTCTTGCTGGAAATGTCCAGGCCGGTATTCAGTACGAGTCTTTGTTCAAAGAATGGTCTGCGACGACATATCGAACCAGTTTCGCTATATTTACTTATAATTTTTGTTCGGCTTCTCTGGTTTGGGGACATAAATCTAAGAATTCTGTGAACTTGTCTTCAACAAAAATCCTTTACTGTAATTTGTGTCCATCCAGTCAGGTTATCACAACGCTGAACCAAAAACACTGATAATAATTTTTGTTCCGAAACGGATACAATGACGCTCAAACAAATCAGAGCCAAGGTGACAACGAGCGCACCTACCGGCCAACTCCTACACGAGAAACGCTAAGAGTTCTCTCTATGTTGAACGTTTACACTGGTTCTCTGGGAGTGTCAACCTTTTATGTCTCTCAAAACCCTGATGTCACATTTAAAAATAGCCTCAACCTATTCTCGTTGCATTTCAGTATATCGACTTAAAAATAAAATTATTTCTAAGCATTTTTATGAATATCAATAGTTGAAATTTACCCGAATTCTTCTGTATTCTTCTACACGTAAACAAGAGAACTCAAAATTAGAACCTCATTTGCAACTTAAAACAGTTTTGTGTTGTATCAAACTGAGTCTAGCACAATTTTAGTGTCGTCAGGATTTTCCAGACACATTTTATAGGAATCAATTAGTTGTCAGAGAGCCACACAAACTGCAACATTAAAAATTAATAAACAATTTTCTGTTAGATATCTTCTCTCGCCGTTGTAGTAATTGCGTTACGGATTTTATTATACCTCATTAATTTGAACAAATGCACTTAAATATTGCTATGAACCACCTAATAAGAAGAACAGATGTAGCTATGTGAAAGTTCAGTGTTTGTATTAATATATATAGGTCCTGGTCCTTCCATAGTGATGTGATGATTTTGAGCTTAATAATTAGGTGGCTCATGACATGTGTAACACTAATAAACATAATACATTGCCGTTATAAAGCTGTCTGCTTCACCGACAACTTCTTTAGACAACACGGAAACTAATGCGTTTATAAACAGAAGAAACTTAACACAAGCCTATCCTAACTTTACCGCCAGACCGCATAAGTTTGTGCCACAAACAATAAAAGTGGATCGGTTATTTTTAAAATTGTCTGCGGTCATGAAATCACAACTTCAGGTTTTACCTTTAGGTAAAGAAATTGGAGCTTGATTTGAATTTATTTTTCGCTATTTTAAGAACAAAATAAATAGTTGTATATATCAGTCAACTGAATGCATTTATCCTGTGACCAATTCTGACGGAAAACCGCTTAACATGTAAACCGACTGTTTTATTTTACCGTTTAAACTCCCTGGTAAGAATACAGGATGATTCAAAAATAATGTTTTATGTCAAACCTTTTATTACGCATGAGCATTGGATGATAAACCCAGTACACATTAATATGGTGACCTCTAAGTCACGGCACAGGCTATCTTTGTTGTGGAGATGGAAGCACTTTTGCCAGCATAACCGCTGCAGCGATTCGGTTTCTCAACTGTTCTAAGGGGTAGATCTTCACTGCATACACTTTGGACTCGACGAAACCCCAGACAAAGAAGTCTAGTGGGTCAGATATGGAGAACGGTGCGACTAAATTCTCGGTGAACCACGACCAATCCACCTACCAGGGAAGCTCTTCGTTGATGTGGTCAGGAACAATGATTGCCTCATCGCGGCCGTTTCAGTTTCAATACCAGATCTGAAGCCTGATATTCTTGGACCTTCTCGTAAGTCAATCCTCGTATACGAGCAAAAACAACAGACAATCTTCTCTCTATTGTAAACGTAGTTTCCAAGTACCTATAAAAATATAGGCATAAATTAACGATATGAGTAAAATGTCAAGAGTCTTTTGAATCATCCTCTATATTACTGAAGACAAGTGAAACATGAAGTCTACAACAATGTAGAAAGAAGCTAAAACATACATATAATATTTAAATAACAATTGTAGGTCTAAATTCTTTGTTGCAATACAAAAAAGAGCCACGTTATGCAGTTTTAAAACAACTGACATAGCAAATTCAAATTTTACATTAAATTTGTTTATAACTAGATCTGTAATATTAAATTTCTTTGTGTTACCTCAAATAATGGTAGAAAAAAATTATTTTGGTACCCTTCCAAACTCTTATTTCTCAAAATTGGGGTATTATGTTGAAAAATTAGTAAACCATTCTCATTAGTGCTTTTGAAAGACATTATATAAATATTGAAACAAATTAGTAAAGAATTGCATCTTAGGGAGCATTGTGAGTATGGAAAAGTGTACAGAAAGAGTTTACGATAAACAAGGTTAAGATTGGGTGTGCTAATCATTAAGCATTTGCCTGTCCAATTAAAACTTCAGCTAATTGGTATTTAAAGTGCGCCAAAATGGGAAGGCGATTTGATTCCTTTAAGTTTATAATTCACATTATTTTATTATGTAACAAACATCATTTATTAATTTTTCAAAATGATTGGTCAAATTCCACAAATGGAGTACCTTAAACTCAAATGCGGTAAAATGGAAACAGTAAAATGAAAACGAAAAAGTTATGCTGATAGGCAGTGTAACTGATTGAGTTTACTGACACATTTATGCCTAATTTGTCATCCTCAGAAATCTAGGAGTAACATTCTGTCTCTGATTCCCAAGATCGCGGCTTCAAACTCGGCGGAGGCCGATGGAGTTTTTGTCATAAAACCTTAGCATGCCTTCGTTTGGAATGGAAGTGTTGTAGATGCCCCCGTCTCTCTCTCCCTCTCTGTCCCTCTCTCTCCCTCTCTCTGCCCCTCTCCCTCTCTCTCTCACCCTACGTGGTGTAGAGGTTATAATGCTAGCCCCTTGTACCCAAGGTCGCGAGTTCAAATCCAGCGGAGGGCGATGGATTTTTTCGGCGTAAAAATTCTTAGCATAACATCCTTCGGAAGGGAAATAAAAGTCGTTGGTCCCGTGTCGTAGATTTACGGCACGACAAAGAATCTCGAGCCTGATAAATCCTCTGAGAAAAGTTAAACGGTCCTTGATATAAAAGGCCTTTAAGCAAAAATAAAATAAGGCCTCTAGGCAATATTAAAACGTTCTTTCACGCGCAATATAGAAAGTGGCGCTGAGAACCACTGCAGTTCATAAATAATGTTGAATTTCATTTTTTGCTGGTTCGCAGTTAAATAGTAAAAATAAACTGAGTTTAATACCATTCGAGGTTGATTTTTTTTCTGCTGATGTTTTTTTTCTTCTTCAGATTTAAGTAAAGCCAATAAGCTACAGTGGAATATGCACGCAGAGTTTTTCACAATAAAAGTCAGTAAAATGTGTAGAGTACAAAACCAAGTGAGGAACAAGAACGCGCGGGCCTCTTATTGGGAGGGGGAATTTGAATGTAAGTAAAACACATTATATTCTAACAAACGGATTTTCTGAACGACATTTCAGGAGAAACAAACAAAAACCGAATTAAACGCATGTGCTGTAAGCCATTGGAGGTTTCAATAGCATATAGTTTCCAGTTAAATTGTGCATTTTGAGGTAAATAGTTATACATTAATTCTTTTAAGGATAATTCGTGGATGATTTTTTTCTGTTATGCTTTATTTTTTAAATAATCTACTGTTCATTTTCAAACATTACTATTGCAAGTATGGTAAACATTTGTCTGATTAAAAATATTGGAATGGTATGTGCCGCCCTCTTCTGCTGCAAACTATCCACTTTTCGTTTAGACATTGTAGAATGTTCAGTTGGGTATTGTCCACTCCTCATTTAAGTACCAACGTATAGTTTTACGCCTGAAATTTCATAATTTTTATTTTTTATTATCTTTTCTTATTTTTATTGCTATTAAAATGATTCGCACTACGTAATTTTTTTCGTATTCCTTCGAATTTGCAGTATACTTTTCTGATGTTAACCATACTAACGAATTTAGGGTTTTATTTATAAAATTAAAATTATAATATACTTTATTAATTTTATAAGGAAAAGTTTTAATGTTCCACAAAATAAAAGCTTAAAACTGATGAAACCAGGAACATTTAGTTTGTACTATAATTATTTTAAAGAAAGTATACAAAATGTTAAACTAGTTGGAATTTGTAGATTTTAGCAGCTTCAGGATTCAGTTACGTTTATTCGGCACGAAGTATTATTTACAGTTATCTACCGCAGATATACTCCACCGCCACTGAAGCCTATCTCCAGCTTTGCCAGATATTGTAAGCCACTATAATTTATTTCTTCCATAGTGGCTTGCCCACAACGTGATTGTTTAATAAAAATTAAGTAAACAAAAGTGTACGGCTACTCTAGCCTGAAACAAAAAAGGTTATTTTAGTATTTCATCCTGTATACCACTTAGAACCAATCCTTAGGCGACTATGGGACGAAATTTACCAGTTTCTGCAATTTTAGGTTATTAAAGTATAATTTCGTGTGGTAGGGATAAATTGTGAGCAAAATTTCAAGTTGATATAATGATTACTTTTCAATGTTTTTGTTGTTGTAAAATATCAATAGAGGTATAAATAATGTTTACCCTTAGCTTTTACTGTTATTTGGATATACATTTTTGAGTTTTGTTTCCTTTTTTCTGAAATCAAAATACGTAAATATGTTATAGATTATATGTATCACCAGACCGGTAATATCAAATAAACAATTATTACTGTGTAGTTTTGGGAGCATACCTTAGAAAAGCGTGTTATAGCTTTAAATATAGTGGAATACAAAAAATTATACAATTTTATGGCGTATGTGTATCAATAGTGTGAGTGTATTAAAGATTTCTTAAGCAATGTACCACTAAGCGGGATGACTCTGGGTAATGTCTGTAGCCCGCATTTGGGAGGTGCTGGGTTTGATCCCCGGCGACCGCTCATCTTGACCCATTAGTTTTTCGGGATTTGCGAATGCTGGGGTGGTCCCGTCTTCTATCACTACTTTTGTGTCCATCATTTCCTGTTCCCATTACCTCCCTGTCATATTTTTCAGACTATGGACCAGGGGACGGTGTTCGGCCGGTGGCGGCTGGGCGGTTGCTGTGGGCTCTATAGAGGCTTCTTCTTGGCGTCCTACCGCTCAGGACATGCCTCAGGGATGGAACACTCCCTGGTGTTCACAAAATCGTGATGCATTATATCTGAAAACGCTAGAGATCCCGTCATAGATATGCAGATATGTTCACCCTTCGGGTCTCACCCTTCATTCATCCACCCCAGGATTACGCAAGTCCAAAGGGCCAAAATGGCCTACGTGTAAAGCTGTGCCCAATGGTTGGCGCCCCGACCGCGATCATCCTAATTTAAGGGGGTACTGGGAGTTAAATTTAAAATATCTTTATTTTTGAGTAGATTTTTCTGAAACGTTTACTGTGATTGCATTGCTAGTATGTCAATATGTATACCAAATGTCATTCAAATTGAATAAACTCTTTAGAAGATATAAATTAGTTAATAAATTTTATAGTGTAAATATTTTGCATAATCGAAATGTCCCGTGCGTCTCAAAATTTGAGAAAATTAGTTTGCAATTTCTGAATTGGTGCTTTGAGCTACACACAAAAACTTTAAATGGTGATATTCTATTAACTTTGATAGCTGAATTAACATATATTTTTTTAAAAAGATTAGAAATGTTAAACTGTGAAATCAATGACTTTTTCATAAAAATATTTTTTTTTAAATATTTCTATTTGTGTTAGGATAATTTTGTCTTTTCTAATGATACAATAGATACTTATGCACATTCTGGGAAATTTGAGATGTACTTAAAGAAAACCTAAGGCGCGTGAAATTTTTTGAAGGTGTGAAAATATAATTCTGAGAAATTTATGAAATACAATGGCTGGGTAAAAATTAGTGAGAACTACTTTTATCTCTAAAATTACCTTATTGACAGAGTTACTTACAGTTACACATCTTCAGTATAATCGCCCTGATATTTATGACCTTTTGCCGTAAGTTCAGACAGCGACGTATACCATCTGGGCGTCTATTTCTGTTGATGTCCCGTATTTACTATCCTAGAGCAAGGATAATGTCATCTCTGGTGTTGTAACGCATCCCTCGCAGTGGTTCTTTCACTTAAACAGGTGGTAATGACAGAGACTATCGTCACTCTTGGTGATGCAGTATTACCCCATCAATGCCATACGCCAATGAGCATTACTTTCACAGCACGTGTAGCTCCAACTTCTTTGGATGAGAAGAACCGGGAAGTCTCCATTCATTAAGACACTATCTACTATTGCACGCCCTTGCAACACCACATTCTTCCAGCTCTCAGGCGAAAGTGGACATTTCATGGAACAACAACCCATGACCTCTGCTGCTGTCCAGGAGATTCTGGAACATCCACCGTACTCACCCGCATGCGTCCCTGTGATTATAATCGCTCTGCCAAAGTGAAAGAACCACTGCGAGGGATCCGGTACAACACAAGAGAATAATTATAAATACTATAGGGGTCCATACGGGACATCAACAGAAATACGGATGTTATACGACGCCTTCCGAACATTTGACAAGAGGTCATAAAAACGGTGGTAATTATATTGAAGATGTGTAGTTATAAGTACGTCTGTCAATTAAGTAATTTCAGAGAAAAAAATAGTTTCATTACTTTTTATCCAGCCCTTTCAGTATGCAAGGAAACGGCTGTATTGTACGATCTTTAAATGTCTGTAGAACCTGAGGTAAGGAAGGAACAGCTAAACGTTGATTCTCTACAGACGCTCAAAGGTTCCAACAACTTTTATATAAAAAATAAGTTTTCAATATTCTGGCTTATTGTAGTTAAAATTACAGCTCCAGTCTCCCTTAAAAATCTACACTTCTTATAAATTTTACTCAAGCTTGACAACGTTAGTGCTTCACATGCAATTTTTCCTAACATCTAGTTTACATAGATCGGTTTTTCACATAAAGCTCAAAGTGGCTTGTTCTATGACCAAAATATAAATTGATAGATCTCTACTTTCATTTATTACTCGATTGTTTCTTCTCATTCTATCAAAAAGCAACTTCGACCTCTTAATTCTCAATCTAGGTTTAACTGCTTAAAACAAAAGAAGAATGCTATGCTGGTGAGGACGATGTTGAAAAAAAAATTGAGCACTTTCAACTAAGCCAAATCCAGAAGAAAATACGGTATTGATCTCAAAGAAGAGAAAACCCCAAACATTAATGCATATCTGTATCATAATCATTAGAATTCATCTTTTCCTAATTGCCTTATTATTGAAATTAGTTTCTAACTCATAAGAAATAAAACAATAAATAGTTAGTGCCTGAATTATAAGTACTGTAAAACTTTTTGCGAAAACAATTGCAAACTATGAATCAGAGAAGTGCTAAAGCTTTGCTTGACGTAAACTTTTTAAAAATTTAGTCTGTTTTGAAAAACTTCTTCTAACTAAATTTTTAAATTTAGTAACTAGTGGAAAAATAATAATTTAAATTTTTTCTCCCATTTAAGTAATTTCTTCAAAATATATATTATTAAACATTTCTATCTCAGTACCTTTTACATAATTCCACCTAATCTAGCTACGCGACAGACAAGAGTCGTGCACGGTGCAAATATTAAACTATGGCCTACGTATTTTATTTCTTCATTAGTTTCAATTTAGACCCAGTTGAGATTAAAAAAATAAACAGAGCTGAAACGTTTTTTCAGACATATCTATCACCTATTATATAAGCACTGACAATTACAAATTTTTAATTTTATTATAGTCTTCTTTCAATAAACAGTAGACTTTTCAGATATCAGAAAATTTAACTTTTAAAATAAACATTCTTAGCCGTGATTAACAAAAAACTAAAGTGATTTAAAAAGACAATAGAGTACACATATCTCGCGAGGAAACGATTTAGGAACGTTCTCTAGCCACATAAATGGTCAATTTTTCTCGTCTTCGTCAAGACAGTTTTGGTAAAATTATGGATTCACTAGTGAGTGTTATGTAAATGAACTATAGAACAACTACATTTTGTGAAGATACTGGGTACAGTGAACAGTGATGAAGTGTATGACTGTGAGATAAACAGTTACTTCAAAACAGTGATGTAGAATACGGCCGAGAGTGAAAAAGTGACGTCAATTTGTACGTTTTAAGTTTAAAAGTGATAAAACTAATTAGTGTGAGCAAAACTGGAATCAGATCAAGCATAGACACGATCATAAACAGTGATAAACGTCTACGTAATAAGCCTAATAGGCCCAATACTTATCACTAGATGAGGTAAGTACTGTAAAAAATGTCTATATTGTACTTAAACATTGGTTATAATCAATTATTTTATTTTCTGTTGCAAACATTCTCTCTACGCTTCGACGCGTATAGAGTTGACGGCTTGCACGCCACTGCACGCTAACACTCCAATCACTCACGACTCACTACAGCTCACTACATACACTAACTTGCACTTTTTCCTCCTTTTATTGCTAGAAGTAACGTCATAGAATGTTCTATGCTTGTGGAAACCACAGTTTCGAGAAGTGTCGCGCTCTAAAGTCTCCGACTACCACGCGCCTCACTTTCTGTGTTGTTACGCATTTATAGATCTCCAACTGCGCCGACTCACACACCAAGGCAAACGTGAGAACGGCAGCACATGGACGGTACAGTCACATACGTTATTTCCGGCTATTTGCATCATATACAGTTCGTTGGAGGTCAGACTTGTTCCCAAACACCGAGAACAGTAACCAGAGCGAACATAACAAGGTTGAAATACATGCATTTTAATGGAAGTGTTCACAAATAACGGAAGCTTTCCCGGGAACAAGAAAGAAGGCTTGGCCAAGTTTTAAATTTCTAATTCCCGTTGTCGGGCATGGAATATTAGATCAATAATGTTCATGGGACTCTTGACTGTAGGGATTATTCTAGCCGGCTGACATAAAACCACCGCTAGAGCTCTCTCTAGTCCCAATTTTTTCCAGTTTTGACGATGCTAATCCGCATTATGTTGGCTGCACTGGAGACTACGAAGCAAATATCATTGGTCAGTTACAGTCGCGCGCCAGTTCTTGGCGAATGACATTTTTAAATGAGAGGTTAGATGCGAGTCACTCACCTTTACTGGAGTATTGGAACACAGAAGCAGCAACGGAAACCAGGTGATGTGTACGTTATTCTCATGTTTCTGCGCTGCAATAGTATAGTCACTACAAAGCAAATATCACACTTCCAGTGATGTCAGTCACGTATACTCACTCTCAACCTCGGTTACTGCACTTTACACTCAATTTTCTTATATTTCTTCTATTCCTGACATTTCTCCCACGGCTTCTTCCTATGAATATCTGTCATTTTCATTGATAACCAAGCACCTCTCGTTAAAACACAAGCAATGGTATAAACCCGTAACGTACAACACTTTGCAGCCAACTGTACGCTGTGTATTCTCGAAACGTAGTTATAAGGAAGCAGAGCTGTTTGTTATTGTAACAAACTATTTCCTGACTTGGTTATCAAGGGTAGGCTAGCTCAATGTATCTTCACTAAAGATCATTCGTCTAGAAGGAACGAGCAGCAAAAACAACTGAAATCTCAATAACTAAAATCGACTTTATATCATCGACATTCAGTCCCGTTTTCGTTACCAAGTTATTCCAAAGCTAAAACGGTAAGCTGCGTCACTTCTGTTCCCATTTTCATTTTTATTACCGTTCTCGGGTTTATGTAAACCAGCCTACTCATTGAGTTAACTTCTGCATTTATTACGTTTTCTAGTACTTAACTGCATAAAGGAGGAAATACTTTCATGTTCCATTTGTATATCCTCTTCAACACCTAAGTTCATATCGGCCGCTTTGCTTTTGAAACTTCCTTTGTTGATGACGTTAAGTGGTTTATTATTGTGTTAATTTATTAATTTCATTTATAAACATGAAATTCACACACTCACATACACTTAAACTCTCATTCATGCTTCCAGAAAATAGGGAGGAATAACCCAGGCCAAAGAAAAATTCCCACCAACAGCTGTGAATCAGTCTTGGAACCTCTGAATTTGGGAGCTAGCACACCAACTACCAGAGCACAGAGAAAGTCAAATATAGCATTTTGGTGTAATTTATTTGCTATTGTGTTATTATATCAACGTGTTTACATGTTTAAATTTAAGTGTTAATTATTATAAACTGTATACAAAAATTACTTAAGGTTTGTGGGTTTTTTTTTTTTTTCTCTCATTCAGGGACAGGGCTACAGATTCTGTTCAATTATTTTTTAATATTCAGGGTGATTATTGGATACTATTTACGAAGACCAGGGCGTTCGACTCCACGCCAAAACATGTATAAATAATAATTGTGCTGCAGTTCTTTCTAAATGTCAAATGGGCAATTACTACAATAGAATTTAAACAAGAAGCTATGTGTGACAGTTTACAGTGACAGAGAATGGAAGAACAATGCTACCGGGCTGTATTGCAATGCAAGCTAGTATTAAAGCAATTGAAAAGTTATTACCCCTATAAAGTTCTGTTTGTAGGCAAAGGGAAGAAGTGTGGTGGAACGATACTGGCTATAGGAAAAGGTTCCCATGCAAATCACATGGAAAGGTGTTACTCCGATAACTGTCACAAGTCTGCTCTTGTTTAAAACAAACCGTATTTCCGTCATTTAAGAACCGAGAAAGTGATACCGCGTTGCTCCAACTTATTTAACATATATTTAAATGAAATTCTTAAATAATGTTAGAATACATATAAAGGAATTGGACGTAATATATAAGGAAAGGGACTTTTATACGAGTTTATATGCTAATGAACCAGAGTGATCATTCAAACCTGAACATTTTTAAAAGCTTATAATTTCCCTTTGAAAAGTAATAAACAATTGAATTTCAACTTTTATGATCCTTTTATGATCTCAGTGACTTTGGGAATTATGTTAGTACCTATTGATACTGACACCTACTGTTTATGACCTGCGTATGAGTATATAATTCTTCAGTTCTAAACGCACATGTGGCTCTGAATTAGGCAGTATGCTTTTATTGTGTAAACATATTGGAAGGCAAATTCAGTAATTGAAACACAACGGATAATTTAAGACACGTCAATGTGCCCAGTGTACCAAGATGGTCAATAGTGTTACCAATGGTAAGAGTCTCTCCTCAGCTAGACTGAAGCAAAATAAACGGTGTCGATGAACGTTTACTAACCACACCAAAGAAGTCATTGCTCCGGCTGAACCAGAAGACGAGCTGCTCATGTGGCAGATGTCAGACAGCTGCAAAGAAAGCTGGTTTACTAAGTGCAGAGTGATAATTTGATTTTGTTCCGTTGTCAAACATAATGGACAAGATATGAAGTCAACGTTGACTATAGCTCCTTGAAAAGTTAAAAATCTGTACATCAGATGGCAGCAACTGCTATATAAGTTATGGAAGACACCCTCAAGCATTGCGGACGTGAGTCATCCCCTGTAGTAAAGTTTAGAAGATGGTTCAGATTTTCCGGGCATCTAGCAAAGACTGGACCTTCAAATAAAACCAGGGAGCAAAATCAGCTAATGTCGAAGATGGGGATTTCGGAGATTAAGTGCCTAACCACATACAAGATAAAATAATTCGCCTTCTGACTGCAGCCTTCATGTTCTTTTGAGGCATCGAATGAAACAGAGACATGTGTCTACAATATCAATTACACATTGGCTGTTGGGCTATTCACAATTTCCTTTAGTCAGAAACTTTGTTCAGAAGTAGAATGAAACTTCTGTTGAAACATTCTTATATGATACAGATAAAGTGTGCTGCGATACAGGATTCGAAGTATTCTCTTAAATGTAGGCAGTACCCAGCTTCTCCGTTGGTATCAGTTATCTTCGAAGAGGTTAAAGGCTATTGTTTCACCGACATAAAATGCTGTAATAGGCCTTCCCTACGCCTTGAAAATAAGCAACTATTTTGACTCATAATTACTCCGCTTTAGTAACCACTGTGAAGTGATGTAATGTAGAGCAAGACTGAACTAATGCATGACCAATTTTAAATGAACAACCAGTTGAATTAAAAGAGCCAGACGTGGAAAAAGTGTGTGTTAATAATTCAGATTCATCCTATTGCGGCCTCAAATATTCCTTCCATAACTTGGTTTGCGGATGAAATGGGCCTCACTTGTTAAACTACATCGATACGGATTACTGACAATTCGCATTTCATCCACGAAACTCCATTGCATTCAGGTTGGGTTCCGATGCATGATGTTAACTACTGGAATTGATGGTCCAACAAGATGACGCAGCCATATCTATAACGTCTCATAATAGCTATGGGATAATAGATATAGTAATCATCTTACCTCAAAGAATCTGAGGCTCCCAGATTACTTGAACTCACATTTCCAGATTCATTTTTGTGAGACTAACTTAAGGACAGAACATATAAGAGTCCATCTCGGCAATTTCTGAGCTCCGTGAGACAATTACGAATGAAATCTGAAACATTAACGAGGATGTGCTTCGGAAAACATCACAGAATACAGTGTGACAAGTACAGTTGCATAAGTGTTGCATCATTTTCAAAATTCACTCAGAGAATCTCCGGAAGGCACAATGAATTTTCAACATTTACGTTGAGGTTTCTCCCAAAAGTGGAAGAATTTATAACATTTACTCAGTGGAAGGGTATGGGTAAAATTAAATGTTTTAGTAAGGGCAATACGGTTGTAGGAGACATTTTTGCTGGTTATATTATGTTTAAAGTTGACAATTTTCATATATAACAATAAACAATGCATGATCTGCAAATAGATATAAGTATTGTATAGATGATTAAAATGGCTGCTACAAATCAACAGCGGGCACAACGCGTTCTTTGGAATGCTAATTTGAGAGTGTTAAAAGACTTCAAAGGTTATTTCGACGTGAATATGATATGCGTAATGTAACTGAATACGATGCGATAATGTTGTGATATCAAACATTTGCAGAAACAGATTCTGTGTTAAAAAACATTCAGGAGGCCGCAAGCGAAACCCAGTACGAGAAGCTCTCTCTGAAGCTATGAAAGGAGTCCTTCGAAAAGTTTGAGACGACTATTAGCAGAAATTAATGTATCATATACGTCAAGTCAGCGTATTATTCGAAAGTGCCTGAAACTGTATCCATTTCACTTACAACGTCTACACGCCTTACGATGAGGATCGTAAACCTCGTTTCAATTTCGCAAACTTGGTGTGCCAAGGGATTGAAGGTGATGACGGCTTCTTAAATAAATGGTTATTTTCAGACGATGCTACTTTTCATGTCGGCAGGAGAGTAAACACCCACAACTGCATTGTTTGGGCAAGACAAAATCCACATGTGTAGTACGAGCTTGAAAGATCAAGTCCAATAAAGTGTATGGACCATTCTTCTTTGTGGAAAATACAATACGTCATGAATCTTATATGGATAAACTGTTTCAGTTGCTACAATTTGAGGAAGATGACAATATGGGCATGGGACGTTCGTAATTTTCTAACTGCCACTTTCAATGGTATGTGGTGTGGTCGTGATAGACTCCCCAACCATAAAAGTGTGATTTGCTGAAAAGCTTGAGTAACTTTTACTTCTACTCCCAGATCAGCAATGTTCCTAGATTTCTGTGCATAGAGATCTAACCCTTCCTGATTTCTTCGTGTGGAATTTTATTAAAGACACTGTGGACAGAAACCTAGGAACATTGATGATCTCGGAGTAAAAGTAAAAGTTACTTAAGCTTTTCATCAATTCACCCTCTTGTGTTGCAACGGACATGGGCTGAATTCTACCACTGTTATGAGTTATGTAGAGTGCGTAATGGTGGTTATGTTGTGAGTTGAGGAATGTCCCATCTTTCAGTGTTGGATGCACAAAGTTTCAAATAATTAAGTTCATTAGTAAATTTTGTATGATGTTCTTATTTTATCCATACTCAAACGAATCATCCTATATTTTCAACATTTACTCTGAGGAATCTCCCAAAGGTCTAGGCCGATGGTCACGGGTTCAAACCAGCCCAGGCCGATGGTTTTTAAGCGTAGTTAAAAGCGACAGCTTCATGCCAGCAGATTTGCTGACATTTGCACTGCCCAAATGTCTAAGACAGTTTAATACTTGCTCTCAAGAATCTCCCGAACGTTGTCTGTAATTCAGAATAGATTGCACATGTTTGTTAAAATTGAGTAGCAGATATAAGTATTTTAAAGGTGTTCAGTTTTATATATTATGAAGAAAGTATTGGGTAAACCTGGAACAAACAGTATTTTGTGGTGAATTGTTTTGCAAGAAACTAAAAGTAGAAATGATTAAGACTTGTACAGAATACATTTATTTAGGAATGAAAATTGCAACTTTTGGAACAGTTAAAAAGGAATGTAAAGTATAATTTTCCAAGCAAAACAGCGACTAAACTGTTTTGCTGGCCTTCTATTGTTAATAGCTGAAATAAAAATGAATTAAAAATAGAACTAATACATCATAGTACCAATATATTGTGCGCACTGATTCAAAAGAAGTTAACTAAGATAACCAGAACAAAATTTTAAATTATAAGACATGGATTTTATAAGAAATAGGACTCCTAACTTTCAGAAGGTTGCAGATGAAGGAATACACGGGGAAGGGTAACGTTTTATCAACAATTAAAAATACAATGGCCATAAACAGTTTTGGAGCTACAGACAACTTGATAAGCTAAGTTTATCTTTCCCTTTCCTCAATTTAACTAACCACACGCCGATCAGTCCCAAAAGCGTTTCATGTCCTTAGGTCGCTACCAAAGGCACCCCTATAATACCATGGCAATATCTATACCGAATTTATAAGTAATAACTCGAGTGTTTTCATCTTGTCGATAATTCACGACCGGAGCGAAGCGACAGAAGTCAATTGTCAATACACGAGTTGTATTTGATAAGGCAATTCAGCGAAATAGACTATTAATAATTTATAATATATAGGAAGGGAGGTTTTATTAGGCTATCATTAGTTCTCAAATGTTGGATGACGCATTCAACCATGTTTATTTACCCAATTTTTTTTCCTTCTTTCTTCACTGTCTCCTGAATTATGTTATGGCCGACCGTGCCTACGCAACAATAGAAATAGAAAACAATTATTTTATTTTGGCTTTTAATAACAAATGCATGAGATGGAAACGAACGTTATTTTATATGTGGTTATTGCACTCATCTCATACATAAGAAATAAAAATAATGATACTGCTTTTTTGAACCAAATACATAATGAACTGGATAAAATTGTAAAGAAGCATTATAACTGAATTAATTAAAAGTATGATTGTGGAACTGAAAATTATTAAAAGTGAAAGTTGGCTCAATGGATTGTTTCCTTGTCACCAATAACCACAACAGAAGATTAAACAAACGAACGTCATGTGCCACAAGAGTCTAAAGAAATGAACATCAGCTGTGATAAGATGTTTTGACAATATCGCTCTAGTCAGATTGTTTGAAATTGCGTAATCTCGGCAGTTGCATTGTTATTTTAATAGTTGAGCTGAATTGATCACGCCCTGGTAGCAGTATTCAGCTTAGTTACAATAAGTAAAGAAATAAAAGTGTGACTGACGTTGTTTTATTATTCTTGTTTCAGCCTTGCAAGTTCACGGTGAGAGCCGACGAAGCACTGTTCCTTACCACCACTGCTATACAGCGATGGACCCCAGTTATATATACATTATATATACATACATTGTATTTATTACATGAAGGAAATCCTCTTAATAAGAACTAAAAATTAATAATAATCATTGTTATCTTTTAGCTATTATAAAATGCCTGCTGCCTGCCTCACTTCCAACGTTTACTTGCAAAGAAAAGAAAATGTTATTAAGAAAAATTAAGAAAGAAGTGGTTAATAGAAATAATATGTACTGGTTTTAAAAGAAAAAGAAGAATATTTGCCGTTACTGCATTGCCGCTATTATTGCTGTTAATGGAAATATATTGTAGATGACATAATAGAAAATATGCTTCCTTGGGTCGCCAAGAAAAACATGGACATCCCTGCCGAAGTGAGAGTCTTTGGTTTCCAAATGTTGAACAGTTTATTTCTTTAGCAACATTTTCGACAACAACGTTAAAAATTATGATGCACTTTTTTTCGAAAACTACTTTCAAATCCGCAAAAAGTAACTAATCTCTGATTCTTAATGTTTAGAATTGAATTATTTTTTCAAAATAATGTCATACCCATGTTGACAGTAAAATTGGAACTATTTGCAGGACATTATCTGATTCTATCTAAATGTGAGATTTGTTTAATTTTTATCAAATTGTTTCGATACTTAGGACAGAAAACCCCCGGAAGTTGCCAGTTATGAAAACTGAGAAGAATCTGAGAAAAAGTCAGGGTGTGTTTCAAACCTCAGATCTTTCTTTCAAGACGACGAACCTGTGAAGTTTAAAAACTGAATTGCTTAAGCAATGTGATTTTAATGCCACTTACACACAATTGCTGAAGGCTTCTTAGGGCATTTGAGTCAGCGTACGCCAGAGACGTGGTGTTAGTTGCGTAGTCACCGTTCTGTACCATTTTATATTGCTACTGAGGAATGTGGATTTCGGATTATGGAACTGGTGACAGTTCTTTCAGTTTGTCTGCTGGTAAAAAGGTTTTAATTGTGCAATGATCTTCCTGTACCATCTCTTTAGGAAATTGTTGAAGCTGGCCTTATTTACGTAATTGCCTTCCTATAAAATCTCTGTTTAAACTATTTTTATGTTTCGTGCCCGTATTTACTGAAGGAAACCAAGGAAAAAACAAGTTAGGTAAAGTCTGTTTAGTGAATGAAAGTGCAATTGCTTCTCAAATATATGTAAACTACCCAAAATTAGTCCACCTCTCCGCCCCAGAGAAAAGAATGTTTTATCCTGGTCCATAAGATCAATTTTAAAGAAGTGGCAGTCACTTGTTAACTCTACGTGAAGCCTCAGTTACCAAAATTCGCTCTAAAACAGATGTTGATTTTAAGAGTTTTTATAGTGTTTGACTACTATGGCAGCGTAGGCGATGACACTGATAATACATGGAATGAACATGGAGCATTGGTGGAATGTGACGGCGGGGGAAAGCGGAGAACCCGGAGAAAACCCGCCCCTGCACCGCTTTGTCCACCACAAATTCCACATGCAGTGAAAGGCGAGTTCGGCACCTCTTAAGGGGTTGGAACTCTGCAGAAAGAACTGAGGAACGAGGATCTATGTTATCATAATTAAAGGGTTCCTCGTAGGAGACGGTCGAACTGCACGCGCCAGGACTTTACCCAGGATTTGAACCCAGGACTTCCCAAATGTAAATCATAGACGCCCGAGTCCGAGCCTTTTCGCACAGTCAGTTGTGTTGAGTTTTCTGAGATAAAAGATGTATATTATCAGTAATCTACGCAGTAGATTTCGGGAGCTACCGTATCTCCTTTAGCGACATTGACTTTGGGTTTATCGGTAGTGAATGCTATGTACCATCAGGAATTTTCTTTCTCTCATTCCCTCTTCTTTCTTCTCGTTTCATTTTGCAGGGTAACGGGGTAGTGCAAAGTGTTTCTGTCCGAGCATGGCGGAGGTATCGATGGGGCGCCGAGGATTCTTATTCTGGACTACCATTCATTTGTCCTTCTATCCCACTCTTTCGCCTCTCATTTCGTCCTGGAGGAATTTAAGGACGCAATAGGCCTAGTTTAGAAGCAATAGTTTAAAATCCTATTCTATTTTTTCGTCATATCGTGAACACATTTCATTACTGAATTATGACACGTTTTATCTTAGTTCCAATCCGTACTTCAATACTATATTAATGAAAGGTGCTAGTTAACTCTATGTTAAACATTATTGCACAGAAGAAAAAATAATTATCCAATAGACTTCGTTTCTATTCTATCAGCATACTAAAGTCCAACAAATTTATTATACTGTTCCATTAAATTATATACACAGAAATCTGTATACATTTCGGTTATATCGACATAAATACAAAACTAAACAGAGTGACTCTATCTATATACGTCTCTGAATCTAAATTAATAATCTTTGTAAATTGCATCACAGATATTTAAATTAAAAAGTATTTTCAAGAAAATTTCCCATAGTTAAAAATATGTTATATATTTTAAATATTACTTTGGAACTTTTTTATGTTTTAAAAGCCATTAGAACTGAGTTTTCAGCTGAAGTTCTCTCTAAAACATGGGGTCTTCCATTAGGGCAATATACCTGAATTATTAAAAGCCCTCCTCCCCCTGGTGTGCAAACATTCCAGGATGGAAGTGGATACTTACGTGCGTCAACCCCGAAGGAAAGATTACCGAAAAACCTCTGTTGGGCTGCCAACAGCTAACCGCGGGACATTGAGGCGTTTCACAATCCCATCTAAGCATCCCTGCCCAGACGTACACTATCTCATAGGGTATCGGGAGTTATTGCCCCGCTGAGACGAACCCAATCCGAACAACTGCCTTAGGGAGGGACCTAGGCTTTCGGCCCGAAGTACCCCCTCCTCAAGGAGAGTATAATTATTTGTTAATACATTTTTAGGGGAACATCACATATTATTCATTTTTTTTTAATTACATCATATAAATATTCTACACTTATGAATCATTTTGGCCAGATCTTTTTCAAGATTATTTTTCATTTTTAAAAACCGAGTGACTTACTTACATTATCCAAGCGATACCTTTTAATCCTACTTCTCCTTTTTGTATATTTTTTTCCTCAGTTTTACACTGTTACGAATGAAAAGTATTCTTACATTTCAGTTTTACTCTAATTTGTATATAAATTTGCATATGTGCTATATAAAATGCAAGCATTCAATTTATGATCGTTTTATTAATTGGCTTACAAAAACTTACTTTATACTGAAAAAAAAAGAAAATGTTAGTAGCAGCTACTTCATAAAATAACATTTTGTTTCTTCACCCATCATCAAATAACTATATTTAATTTCACTGTAATAAAGTATCAGCTAATGCCACTATTATACTTCTATGATAAATCTGTTGGCAGTTTTAGCAAGTTTGCGTTTTTTCGCTAATTAAATATGTGTCATTGTATTACCCTGATAAACTATTTCAGGTAGAGGTTTGAGCTTTAGTACCTTAATTTGTTTGTTTACTCATATTAACTTGCCAAGTTTCGAGTAACTAGCTTTAAGATTTAAAACTATAGAAAATTCAGTTTCATGCCCTTTAAACTTGAGTATTAGTTACTAAAGAACTTCTACACCTACCAAAACCTCTCGAGTCCATTTTTGTTGGGCTTATTTCCATTTATAATATAACTTCTATGATCATATCGGGGATTTTGTTTAGAAACATCTGCTGGTGTTTTCTCACGGAACTGTAGGGTTTATTGACTGTGTGGAGGATAGAGACTGATTCCCATCCGGGATCTCTGGGTTCGAAACCAGAACACTGACCACTCGATCACAAAGGAGTGGTGTGTATTGTTTATTACCTTTATGGTTTGTCAATGTAATTAAAAATATTACCACGTTTCGGTCCGGGGAACTCACGCATTCAACTGTTCCCACTCTTCCTGCTTTAGCAGGCCGCTTTCGGTGATGGTGAGAAGGTGAGGATGGAAGGGGAGGTTGCCATCACCGCTATATCATTGTTACAATATGAGCGTGTATGGCTGAATGTAGGAAAAGAACGAGTACTTGCATTCTCAAGTAAGTGGAAACATTGTTAACAATCGCTCTAGCCTGTCCTCTAAGGGACTTACCAGAAGAAAACTGAGGTAGTATAGATCCCGATATTACTTTTAATAGCTCAGTTTATATATTTTTAAAATAAACAGTACACTAGGATGTTTGTAATCTCACTGCCGCTTGCACTGCCCTCTCTCCCACCAGACAAAAATTCTCGCGATGCGCATGCGTGTCTGATGTCACATGGACATCGGGAGAAGGGAGAGTGACGTAATCGGCAATAGTTGTGCCCACAACGTTCCGCGCAGCTTTTTCTTTACCCAGACAACATATATCTTATTTGTCTATATTTTGTTTGCTATGAAAAGGTTCCACACCTTACACGAGATTATATTTTTACGTTTATGCTCTGTAATATATCTCTAGCAATTAAATGAATTCAATTAAATGGTGCCTTGTTTCTCTCTAGCGCCGCTTTAAGCTTATCATTCACCTCTGGTAGAAGCAGACACTGTTAAGTGATATACACTAAGGCAAGTAGCACTGGAAAAATAAAGAAGAACAGGAGGGAAAGGATGACTTCTGTTAAGAATCCTGAAATATTAGCACAGGTGTATTCAAAGAGAAAATCGGGATATATTCAGGATTTGTATGAATCAAATAATAAAATCAGCTTATATTTGGCACCTATAGGATAATAATGACTGCCGATTATGGGAAGTAGTGAGAAATAGGGTAGAAGATAAAGATAAACAAGAAAACTGGGGAAGTCTTTAAAATAAATAGTCCTTAGGTTTATAAAAGAAGATTGGGGGAGAGAAATTTATGTTGACATATGTAACAAGACAAGAAAAGGGGATGCTTACAAAGGATGTGAACCGGAATAGCATTTTTGCGAGGATTAACAGAGAGAAAAATTAATACGGAAAGGGAATTAAAAAAACAGTAGATTATAAAGTTAGACAAGAAAGTTAGACAAGTTTGAGACAGGATATTTGTGATTCCAAATGGGACAAAATGAGAGATATAAAAAGATTAATAGTTAAGGGAGAAGAAAGAATCAAAACTATGGGTGAGTTTTTAAAGGAAAAGTGTTACGAAAATTAAAAAAGAAACAACAGGAAAAGAGCAGGAAGTTTGAAAGTGGAAATAAGAAAAGTGGATAGGAAAAGAAAACACAAACGTTGATCGAAAGCCAAAAGACCTGGGTTTCTGGCCCAAGTTAGCTCTTTAAAGAAAGAAAAACCAGACTAAAACTGTACCAGAAGGTGAGTAAGAATAAGATTTCAATGTATTTAATATTTTGTATAATATTCAGTACAAATATTGTCCCTAAAACTCAACGACTTTGTTAATCATCCAAGGAAACTGCAAATAGTTAATTCTTGTTATATTGAAATGAATATTCTCTGGACAGGGAAACCAAAGACGCTCGATCAGGTTAGGATAAAATGTTTGTCGCAGTGCTGTGTACACATATTTTTTAGATAAAAAGCTGACCTGCTATCTAAAGTTATATGAACAGAACCTGTATTTAAAGAGGCTATATCAATACAACAATTATGTACGAGTAACGATTTTATCAGATGACTAAGCAAAATGAAGGGAAGGTTCGACAAATGGCTTCACTGTTGATTCTTCCATTATAATGTTATTACAGACCTACTTTTCAATAACCGCTTCCAAATAATCAGATATTTTGTTGGCTATGTTTACGTTGTTGATAGATTTGTAATGAAATTTCTTATAATGATAGTTGTATAAGTTACTACTTCAGCTGCCACTAGATTAAGATATTTCTGAAAGCGCTTAATATAAACATAGTATATTAAATATGGGGAAGTCTAAATCACACATTTGATAGGAACCTTAAAATGTTATTCAAAATGCCATCACTTACGATGTATTTTGTAAAAGAATCATCCATATCATAGCCTGACAATCGTTACCAAATGTCGTAAGATAGAAAACTGAATTTGACTGTGAAATGTCATTGATTAAAAATAAATATAAATATGTTTTATTAATTTCTATTATGCTAGGTGAATCGACTAGCATTTACACAACCGTTTGTTTAGAAAATAATTTAAATACATAAACGAGGTCTCAAGTCTCTAAAAATCAGTTTAAGACGAACACTCAACCCCAAAGAGGTTTTATTTACGTTGTATGGTCTTTTATACGCAAATATTCATATACTGAAGTTCCTTGCTTAAATTTTAAATCCAACGTGTTTTTTTAAATGTATTTCTGAATCCCTGTAAAGGGTGGAGTACATAGCCTGCTATTGAATTATATATTTTTAAATTATTAGTTTCAAACAACTTACATCGCAATGTTAGTGTTTTTTCTTTGTATAGTTGACAATTCTGCAGCTAAAGTTGGTGTATGATGAAAAATAATATTTTAAATAAGTATACAAATATTCCAGTTTTAATTTGGGAGTACAAAAATGGTTTTTAAAATTTTTCTGAAATCTGTACGTTTTGTTCAAATAAAATAACCTGTTCATGCAGTTTTGCAATCGAAAATAATATATTATATTTTGGGGCACTAAATAGTACTACTCTTAATGCAAATTAGTTTTAAACCCATAGAAGCAATTTCGGAAATATTTCAATAAAAGCATGTTTTAACATTAATAAATTACAGTTTAATAGATTGCAATAAGAGTTGTACAGTCCGATTTAAATGACATCAAACTATTATCAGACTCAGAAATGTGTACTAGCAGTTCAGCTCAATAAAATGATTTTACCGATGAATCTGTAAACTATGCAACAGACAAATCTCAAATAGTATTTCTGAAAGCACATTAACAAAAGACTAGTGATATCTTATGTGGCATAATACATTTTAATTAAGTAATTAATACAATATAAATAAAAAATATAAAAGTATAAAAATAAAGAGTAGAATATATAATAATCATAGCAAAAATACAAGCATCAAAACTCCATGTCTTGTCTCAGAATGGCTAACGGTAACATACAGCTTTTAAAAAGTTTATGTAGTCGTATCATAATAGCGACTTTTCAATTACGTCTTAATTTCGGAATGCCATTGAGGTTAGCATTCATAAATTAGCATGCTTGAAAATAAATTCCTGTTCCTAAAAGTAGATACTTTTTAAGCATGACATTTAGAAACATTGAAAACATAAATTCCAATATTTGTTTATTATAAAACATTATATAAGATATATTTTCTTTTCGTACAGTACTACTATGTTCTGTGGCAAAATTCTTAAACTCATTTTGTTCCTTAACTAATATTATCATTAAAATATAAGCACTGTAAGGATATTGAGCTGCTATTTTTGAAAAAATCGCTGCATGAAAAATATAAAACGCGTTATTACTTGACGTGTTTTCTCGTGCCATTGTTACGTATATAACAGTTGATTAAATTGCAAAAAACGTCATTGGTGGTTTTTAAATAAATGAATCTGAATCCACAAAGTCCTTAGTTCGTTATGAGTTATTAAAAGCCCAAGCGCTGAACTCTTTCGCAACCATTATTACGTCGGTCTGGGTAGCTTAGTTGGTTAGGCGCTGCCCTCCTGAACTCAAGATCATAGGTTCAAACCCGACCCAGATCTATGGTTAAGTGTGCTTAAAAATCACAGCCTATGTCAGTAGATTTAAAGAAGTCCTGCGGGACGAAATTTCGGCACACCAGCAGCGCTGATATGATCCTGGCAAGTGACCGTGTCGTTAACAAAGAAAATAACAAATAAACTATTATTACGGAATAAATAAACTTAAAAATCTAAACTAAGAATTATTAAATTACGCTTAGAAACACTGATACCATGTCTCGATTGAATGTGAATAGTTTTCTTTTTCGTTCCCAGGCAATTGTGCAAAGAACTTCAGTCATTATACTATTCAGATTGACATATTCAAGCGCAGATTGCGTGATTATCCCTTTTAGCTTCTGCGCAAGCTGTTTTCTAATTTTTTTGTGGCTCCTCAAGCAATATTATGGATGAAACATATCAACGTGTATGATATCTTTTTTTTCAAGTATAAAGCAATATATTGTTTAGTTATTCTTCTGGTGTGTAGACGAGTATTCAGATGGTTTTACAAATACATGCATATCACCGATAATACAGAACAAATCATATCAATAGACCTCTCAAATAAAGACATTTACTGGAATTCTTTTAAGTACAAAAGCATATGTATACAGCTCTAAGAATGTTCCTTTTTGTGTGGGATTGTTAAGGAATGGTTAACAATGTACATATATCAATAATTGAAAAACGGACTTCCCAGTATATACATATAAATAATGTATTTTTAGGGGTTGCTTTAAGTTACCCAAGCTTTATTTCCACGGAGAAGTTTATCAGCTACGTGTCAATTAACTATACAAGCTGTTACATTAAAGTGACGTCATTTGTCGAGCCCTCCTTCCGAATTTCATATCTATGTACATACTGAATGTTACTGTTTTTTCATTTGTACATACAATGACGGTTGTCATGTTATTAATAAAGAGAATAAAAATAAATCCATCACTCTAATGCGAGGAACTTATGTACATTTTGTAATGCTCATAGATTTCATAATTTAAAAGAAATAAAAAAATCCATACTGTGTAAATTTAACAATAATTATATGTTATTTAATGTGTATAAATTGTATAGCATGGAATGCATGTCACCAAATGAATGGGAATTAATATAGAACGATGTAAAAATAAAAAAGGCCTCTTGGAATCAACATTTCTTCATTTTTTGCATGGAAAGTACATTGTGGAACTGCTCTGAAAAGATGTGATGTAAAACTAATAAAGAAACAAAAGAGAAATTAAAACGCTTGGACTCTTTGCATACCATGAAGTTTCTTTTCCTCATTGCACAAGGTAAGTATGTTAACAACAATATCTAATGGTTATTACCAGAAAAAGAGCCGATTGCAGCAATAATATTTAGAAAATAGTTAAGGGTATTCAATACTGAATTTTCGACAACCTTTAGACATTTTCACTTTCTTTGAATAACAATATAAAGTTCCCAAAACTTTTCTAATTAATATTATATCATCGGTTTATCAAAGGAATTTAAATTTACGAACCTAGGAGAAATTTTAAAACTTAATTTCTGATATGTTTTTTCCTGACAGCTTTGCTACTTTAATTCTTTTCAAACGTTTTCAGCATGCATTCTTTGAAGTGTCTCAAAAATGTAAAAAAAGACTTGGCTCGTTATCATACGTAATTTTGTGGTTTACAAAAAATAATTTATTAGTGCTTTATTTAAAAAATATGTGCTATTAAATGTACGTATTATTCCCAAGAAAAATTTAGTGTTGTATAGAAATGCATTTGGGGAATATTTTTCAAAATTTAAAATGTTCAAACATTCACTACCTTAAGCATTTCGCTTATATTTTTACTTTCTCTATATGTACTATGTACATAGTGTACAGAGAAGGTATTGCACTCCACCCAAAAATTCGATACCGATATTTCAACGGAAATATATGTTTTAGGTCACCTGTATCCAAAAAAAAGCATTTTCAGAAAAGGGTCCGTGTGTGTGTGTGTGTGTGATATCGAGATATTCCTTGTTATTGATTTCAGTTTTAAAGTACTTAAATTTTTCTCATACGGGAACTTGTCAACGCTTGGCCACGCAAAGAAATGGACTTCAGGCCCATAGCAACCACATTTTAAAACATTTGGCTGTCGGTTTAGCCTAGTGTATTTCCTTATTTCCATTCTACTTATAAAGGAATTAATTAATCAGACCGTTTTTGCCAATGTTTTAGCATTAAATAAATGGTAGAATAAGCTTATCAACAATAATTTGTTATTGAGGTAGAGAGAAAGTCATGTGAATGGAGCACATCAGATTTTTACTCTTTCTACACCTACTATGTACATTGTATAGAGAAAGTATTGTATTCCATCCAAAAATTTGATACCGAAATTTTGCCGGAAATTCATGTTTTAGGATCCCCTGAATCCAAAAAAAAAATGAATTTTAGAGAAAGGTCCGTGTGTATGTGTGTGTCTGTCTGTCGGTGTGTGCCTGTGGACAACATAGCTCAAAAACGAAAATACCGTTAAATACCAAATTTGGTATTTAGGTATAGTATCTTCCAAGCATGCGACACGAAGATTTTCAAGAAAATCCCACCAACACAAACTACCCTTTACAGGAAAAAATGTTCCAAAATTTTGATTTTCTTAAAAATGGCTTTAACGATTTTGAATAAAATCACGTGTATTAAAGCTATTTGTACCCCGAATAACATGTTTATCTTTAATTCTCTGGGAAGAGCTTCTGAAGACCTCTTTATTCTCGATGAATTTTGCCGAATTTTGCATAACTGCTAAACCGTAAGAGATGGGCAAAAACTTGTAACACAGAAAATGCACATTAAAGCACACAATTAATGTTATATATGTTTTTTCGTGGAGTTTATCCTTTTTAACATATTCCTTGTTATTAGTTTCCGCTTTGAAAAACTATACTTTTCTCTTACAGGAAGTTGACAACTCCTGTCCATACAAGCAAAGCAACTACAGTCACATTGCAACCAGCTTTCGACTATCACTTTAACTTACGGTACTCCCTTATTTCGCTTCTACTTACAAGGAAGCAAGTAATAAGACTATTTCTGCTAATTTTTTTCTCGATTAGTTTGAAGTAAATAGAAGCATGAGCTTTTTAACAATAATCTGTTGCAGAAATGTAGAATAAGTCATGTGAATGGAGCACATCAGATTTTTAAGAACAAAGGAGCATCAGATGTTTTTGTTAATTCCGGGCAGTAAAAGTTGGTATGGGAACGTGCAAGGCTCTAAGAGAAAAGTATAATTAGGACCACTGTTAGGAATGGAGACGCCATTTTTTTAAAACA
Organism: Hymenopus coronatus; assembly: GCA_030762935.1. Lineage (NCBI taxonomy): Eukaryota > Metazoa > Arthropoda > Insecta > Mantodea > Hymenopodidae > Hymenopus > Hymenopus coronatus. The sequence continues at coordinate 126,434,034 of CM060898.1, forward strand.
CAAGTTTTTTGTTTCTCAATAAGGTCTTCTTTTAGGGAAATACACTTCTCCCAACTTTCTTGACATTTGTTAACCCCTCCAATAATAGGAATTTTGAGGCTCAGCAAAATACACCTGTGTCTCGAAATTCACCTGCTCATTTGAACTAAGTTTTGTACCGCGAGTCATTTCTTCATGTTTGGGAATAAGAAGAAATCGCAGGGAGCCAGGTCGAGTGAATGTGGGGGTTCACCAGTAATGCATGCAGTTTGGCGGCGACTTCTCCGGATGAATGCACTGGTTCGTTATGGTGAAACAGCTCTTTTTAGTCGCCAAATAGGGTATACCTCCTTTCACCTTTTTGTCGAAATGGACCAGTAGCTCACTGTGGTATTGTCGAGTAATCGTTTTCACTTTGTCTACACGTACTATGTACTTAGTGTATAGAGACGGTATTGTAATGAACCCAAATATTCGATAACGAAATTTCACCAAAATACTTGCTTTGGGACCCCCTGAATAAAAAAAGGCATTTTTAGAAAAAGGTCCGTGTGTGAGCGTGTGTGGGTGCCAGTGGAAAGCATAACTCAAAAACGAAAAGACCTTAAAAACCAAACTTGTTATTTACGTTTGGTATTTTCCAAGGATACGACACGAAGATTTTCAATAAATTCCCCCCCAACCCCAAACTACCCTTTACATGGCATATTTTTTCGAAAATTTTGATTTTATCAAGAATGGCTCTAACGATTATGATTAACATGGCATATGTATAAGATATTTTTTGACAAACGAAAGGTATAACTTCAATTTTCTGGAAATAGCCTCTGAAGACCTCTTCATTTTGGATGATTTTTTTATATAACCCGCAAACCGTTAAAGATATACTAAAACTTACTACACAAAAATGAATGGTAATAAAACACACACTTTATATAATTTGCATGTTTTTGTTCAGTTAACCAGTTTCGAGATATTTCGAATCATTGGTTTCAATTTTTAATCACTTAAACTTTTCTCAAACGGTAAGACATGTGTTTTCTCTTTTTTCGTTTGTTTACTCTTGGCAAGCATAGACATTGGCATTTCAATTGTTTCACATAGCGACCGGCTTTTAAAGGACGAGATCATCACTTTAACCTGTGCATTTTCTTATTTCCCTTCTACTTACAAGGAGGCTAGCAATAAGACTAATTCTGCTTATGTTTATCTTGATTAGCATGATGTAGATAACAGTTCAATCTTTGAATAAGAGGTTTGTTTGCCGAACAGCTAATGCTTATCTCGATTAGCATAAGGTAGATAGAAGAATGCTTTTTAACAATAATTTTTTATAGTGGTGTAGAAAAAGGTATGTGAATGCAACACATTACATTTTTACTTTCTCTAGACCCGTATGTACAATGTACACAGGGATAGAGAAGGTATTGCACTCCACCCAAAAATTCGATACCGAGATTTCACCGGAAATATATGTTTTAGGGCCCCCTGTATCCAAAAAAAGCATTTTCAGAAAAAGATCCATGTGTGTGCGGGTGTCTGTGAACACGATAACTCAAAAACGAAAAGTCGATAAGATACCAAACTTGGTATTTAAGTTTAGCATATTCCAGGGATGCGACACGAAGATTTTGGGAAAAATCCCCCACCCCAAACTACCCTTTACATCGAACTATTTTCGAAAATTTCGATTTTCTAAAAAATGGCTCCAACGATTTTGATTAAAATATCATATATTAAAAATATTCACCTGACAATTAAAATGTGTATTTTTAATTTTCCAGGAATAGCCTCTGAAAACTACTTTATTTTGGGTCAATTTTACGGAATTTTGCATAACTGCTAAACCGTAAGAGATGGACAAAAACTTACCACACAGAAAATGTAGAGCACATTAAAACGCACTATTTATGTTATATACATTTTTTTCGTGGAGTTGATCGATTTTAAGATATCCCTTGTGTTTGTTTTCAGCTATGAAAAATGTATACTTTTCTCATACAGGAATTTGTCAACTCCTATCCATGCGAACAAAGGAACTTCAGTCACATAGCAACCAGCTTTTGGCTATCACTTTAACCTATGGTACTCCCTTATTTTGCTTTAACTTTCAAGAAAATAAATAATAAGACTATTTCTTCTAGTTTTTTTTTCTCGATAGCATGAAGTAAATAGAAGCACAAGCTTTTTAACAATAATTTATTGCAGAGTTGTAAAAAAGGCATGTGAATGGAGCACATCACATTTTTTTCTTTTTCTAAGACGTCAATGGCTATGCACTTTACACTTCATGCGGCTGATGGGCCGTTTTTGCACTTTAGGAGCAGATTCGCCGAAAGCAACCCATTGGTTTAATTAACATATCCTGGTCTCATGAGTATAACAATGGATCCAGGGTGGATAAAAACACTAATTGCAAAAAATCTGCTATGTTCCATTCACACGACTTTTTCTACATCGCTGTAACAAATTATTGTTAAAAAGCATATTCTCCTGTCTACTTTATGATAATCGAGATAAACATTAGCAGAAATTGTTTTAATTACTTGCTTCCTTGTAAGTAGAAGGAAAATAATGGAATACACAAGGCTAAAGTGATGGTCAATCTTATAAAAGTTGGTAACTATGTGGTTGAAATCCGTTTCTATTCAGGGTCAGGAGTTTACAACTTTCCGTGAGAGGAACGCTTAAGGATTTCAAATCTGAAATGTCTCAGAAAGGTAAATTACACTAAAAAAACATACATGACATAAATTGTGTGTTTTAATATGATCTACATGTTTTGTGTAGTAAGTTTTTATCTCTCTCAAAATTCAACAAAGTTCATCCAGAATAAACAGATCTTTAGAGGCCATTCTAGAAAATTCTAGATATACATTTTATTTTCCATATAAATACCTTTAATATACGGTATTTTAATCAAAATCATTAACGCCATTTTTTTTAAAATAAAAATTTTCGAAATTGTTTCCATGTAAAGGGTTTTTGAGGTGGGGGGGGGAACATTCAAAATCTTTGTGTCGTATCCCAGGAAGATATTAAACTTAAATACCAAGTTTGTATTTTACCGACTTTTCGATTCTGAGTTGTCATGTTCACGCCACACAGACACGGACATTTTTCTGAAAATAAAACAAGTATTTCCGGTGTAATCTCGGCATCGAATTTTTAAGTGGGATGTAATACCTTCTCTTTACACTATGTATATAGTTCGTGTAGATAAAGTAAAAATTCTTCGGATTTCGCTTAAAACAAGTTTCAAAGCTGAGCATAAAAGCTAACCAAAATGCTTGCCAATACAAACATACCAAATTGGTAATGGCGAGTAACAAATGACGTAACACGATGGCAACACAAACTTTCATTAACAATACTGCTTATTTTGCAACAAGTACTCATTGAACTGCCTTTGTATTCTTTTTACTCCTTGTTTTTGGTTTCAGCTTTAAAAACTTATACTTTTCTCAAACAGGAATTTGTCAGCTCCTGTCCATACAAACAAAGGAACTTCAGTCATATAGCAACCAACTTTTGACGATCACTTTAACCAATAGTACTCCCTTATTTCCCATCTACCTTCAAGGTAGCAAGTAATAAGACTATTTCTGCTATTTTTTTCTCGTTTAGTATTAAGTAAACAGAAGCATAAGCTTTTTAACAATAAATTGTTGCAGAGATATAGAGAAAGTCATGTGAATGGAACTCAACAGCTTTTTTACTTTTCCTACGTAGTGCTTAGTGCTTTGGAAGAGAAGGTATCGCACTGCACCCAAAAATTCGTTTTTGCGTCTCCTGTATACAAAAATCTGATGTGTTCCATTCACATTGTAACTAATTATTGTTAAAAAGTTTATTCTTCTATCTACTTCATGATAATCGAGTAAAACATTAGCATAAATGCTTTCTTGTAAGTAGAAGGGAAATACTGGAATAAACTAGGCTAAAGTGATTGTAAAAGGTGGCTAACATATGGATGAAATCCGTTTCTTTGCAGGTCCAGGGGTTTACAAATTTCCGTATGTCAAAATTTTAAGTATTTTAAAACTGAAACTAATAAAAAGAAAGATCTAAAAATGGTCAACTCTACGAAAAAATGTATATGACATAAATTGTATGCTTCAACGAGATCTACATATTCTGCATAGTCAGTGTATGTTTACTACTTATGCAAAATTCATCCACAATTAAGAGGTCTTCACAGGCTAGACCATAAAATTCAAGATATACATTATATATGTCAACTAAATATCGTTAATGTACGCTATTTTAATCAAAAAGTTACAGCCATTTTTGAGAAAATCAAAACTTTCGAAAATTTTCCATGCAAAGGGTAGTTTGGGGCTGGGGGATTTTCCTCAAAATCTTCGTGTCGCGTCCTTGGAAGATTCTCATTTACTAATGTAGTACATACTAAATTTGGTATTTTACCGACTTTTCGTTTTTGAGTTATCGTGTTCATAGAAACACGGACACACATTCACACATACAAATGGACTTTTTTTCTAAAAATGCTTCTTTTGGGAAAAGGGGACCTTAAATATTTTATTTCCGATGAAATCTCGGTACACTATGTACATGTTACGTGTAGAGAAAGTAATAATAGCATTTTTAGAAATAGGTCTACATGTGTTCATGTGTCCCTATGTCCGTGTTTCCGTGAATACGATAATTCAAAAACGAAAAGTCGCTAAAATACCTAACTTGGTATTGAAGTTTAGTATCTTCCAAGGATGCGAAATTAAGTTTTTGAGGAACCCTCCCTTCTCAAACTATCCTTTACGTGAAAAAAGTTTCAAACATTTTTATTTTCTCAAAAAATGGCTCAAACGATTTCGTGTAAAATACCGTATTAAAAGATATTTACATGACAAATAAAATGTTTATTTTAAATTTTCTATCAATAGCCTCTGAAGTCCTCTATGTTCCGGATGATTTATTTTTTTTTCTGAATTTTGTTTAATTGGTAAGCCGCAAGAGAAAAAATATTACTGAACAAAATATGTAATGACGTTAAAACACCATTTTATGTCATATGCATACATTTTTTTCGTGGAGTTGACGCTTTTGAGACATTCTTTGTTATTAGTTTCATTTTCAAGATACTTGAAACTTTTTACATACGGGAATTTTTCAACTCGTGACAATATAAAGAAACGGATTTCAATTACATGGCAACCAGCTTTTAAAAGATTTGACTATCGTTTTAGCCTAGTGTATTGCCTTATTTCGCTTCTATTTACGATAAAGCAAGCAAGAAGACCATTTCTGGTAGTGTTGATCTCGATTTGCATGAAGTAGATAGAAGAATTAGCCTTTTAACAATAATTTGTTATACAGATGTAGAGAAAACAATGTTAATAGAACACATGAGATATTTTTCAACAAGCAGAAACTATTTATTTACATGTAGCACAAAGAATCATTGTTAAGTTTAAGTCATTTGTGAGTTCATAGAAATCTCTGGATGCTATTAAGATGCTAAATACACTTAAATACGTCAAAATATATAACAAAAATCTGTTGTGTTTCATTCACATGACCTTCTCTACATCTCTACAACAAATGTTGTTAAAAAGGTTTTTCTTCTATCTAATTCATGATAATCGAGAAAAAAAATAGCAGAAATGGTCTCATTACTTGCTTCCATGTGAGTGCCATAGGTTAAAGTGATAGTCAAAAGCTGGTTGCTATGTAACTGAAGTTCCTTTGTATGAACAGGAGTTGGCAAATTCCCGTATGAGAAAAGAATAACTATTATAAAGCTGAAACTAATAACAAGGAATAAAAAACGATCAACTCCACAAAAAAATGTCTTCAGAGGCTATTCCAGAAAATTGAAGATATACATTTTGTTTGCCAAGTAAATGTGTTTAATATGTGATATTTTAATAAAAATCTTTAGAGCCATTTTTGAGAAAATTTGTCCTTGTAAAGGGCAGTTGGGTGTGTGAGATTCTATTGAAAATCTTCGTGTCGCATGCTTGGAAGATGCCAAACTTAAATACCAAGTTTGGTATTTAACGGTCTTTTCGTTTTTGATCTATGCTGTCCACAGACATATGTACACACGGGCCTTTCTCTAAAATTGTTTTTTTATTTTCTTGGATTCAGGGCGACCCAAAACAAGTATTTTCGGTGAAATCTCCGTATCGAATTTTTGGGTGCAATACTATTTCTATACACTATGTATATAGTACGTGTAGAGAAAGTAAAAATTGCGTTAAATCAGGTAGGATTTCTCATATACGGAATACTGTATAAAATATGTGTTACATTCCTATGGCCTTCTCTACCAATTTAACAAATGATTCCCTTAGTTCATGTTAATCCAGAAAAGCATTAGTAGAAGTTCTTTCATTACATAAATCTTGAAAGTATTATAGTGCAGTACTGTAGGCTTAAGCGATAAGTAAATTCTGTAAGAGTTGGTCGCTTTGTAACGGCTTTGATATCCCGTTCTCTTTGCATGATCAGAAGAAAATGTAAAAAAATATATATTTTGTGTTACATTGACATGAATTTCTCTATCCATTCTCCAGCAGATTATTCTAACAGAAGTTTATTTTTCTATCTACTTTCTGCTGATCGAGACATTTACAGAAATAGTTTTATTACATAATAGTTGAAACTTCTGGTGTTGGTCGTGATTGGACGGTTCCACTTCGCAATGGTCTTGCGTTTCTTTGGAGACATTTAAGAGTACAATACTACTCCACAATAAATCTAATAATGTTATTTCTAGATATTACAACACTTCAGAAATTCCTAAAACTATTTTTGATCATAAAGGTTCAACGCAACACACGAATCACATTCAAATGCACCAAAGGTAATTCATTTGCTTTGGGGGCTTTGTTGTGCTATGTGGAGCACACCTGCAGAACTGCCCACAAAGTTGTTCGCGTGCGCCATTTTAGGTCTAGGTTAGTTTGCGTTTACACTGACTCGTGCAATCGCCACCATGCGAGTTTTCCTCAATGTGTTACGTTCGCATTTGCGTAATAGCGGCAAAATGGCGCCACTTTCTTCCTCATATAACATATTTTGCTCATATTCGGAATTTAAGCAACTGCCTTAACACGCCGGGTGCGGCCTGTAGATTCAAAGCGTAAAGGCTCCCCCCAGTGGATAATAAACGCCTTATTTGCTCTGGGACATTTAAGGAAATAGAAGAAAAATCTGATGTGTTCCATTCACATGACTTTCTCTACATCTCTGCAACAAACAATTCTATTTACTTCAAATAATCGAGAAAAAAATAGCAGATATAGTATTATTACTTGCTTCCTTGTTAGTAGAAACGAAATAAGGGAGTACTATAGGTTAAAGTGATAGTCAAAAGCTGGTTGCTATGCGACTGAAGTTCCTTTGTATGGACAGGAGTTGACAAATTCCTGTATGAGAAAAGTAAGTTTTTCGAAGCTGAAACAAAGAACAAGAAATATCTAAAAAATCTGATGTGTACCATTCACATGACTTTCTCTATATCCCTGCTCCAAATTATTCTTAAAAAGCTTATACCTCTATTAACTTCATGCTAATCAGTAAAACATTAGCAGAAATAGCCACATTATTTGCTTGCTTGTAAGCAGAGGTGAAATAAGGGAGTACCATAGGTTAAAGTGATAATCAAAAGAGCTGGTTGCTATGTCACTGAAGTTACTTTGTTTGTATGGACAGCAGTTGACAAATTCCTGTATGAGAAATGCATAAGTTTTTCATAGCAGAAACCAAAAATACGGAATGTCACAAAAACGACGAACTCCACGAAAAAAATGTATGTAACATAAATTGTGTGTTTTAACGTGCTCTGCATTTTTATGCAGTAAGTTTTTGTCTATCTCTTACGGTTAAGCAGTTATTCAACATTTAGTAAAATTCATCTAGAATAAACTACTCTTCAGAGGCTATTCCCAGAAAATTCAAGGTATAAATTTTATTTGTCAGGTAAATATCTTTTAATCAAAATCGTTAGAGCCATTTTTGAGAAAATCAAAATTTTCGAAAAAAGTTCCATGTAAAGGGTAGTTGGGGGTGGGGGGATTTTTCTCAAAATCTTCGTGTCGCATCCCTGGAAGATACTAAACTTAAATACCAATTTTGGTATTTTACCTACTTTTCGTTTATGAGTTATCGTGTTCATAGACACACGGACACACGGACACACGGACACACACAAACACACGGACCTTTTTCCGAAAATGTTTTTTTTAGATAAAGGGGACCCTAAAACATATATTTCCGGTGAAATCTCGGTATCGAATTTTTTGGAGGAGTGCAATACATTCTCTATACACTATGTACATAGTGCCTATAGAGAAAGTAAAAACGATCAACTCCACGAAAAAAGTGCATATAACTTAAATTGTGTGTTTTAACGTGCTGTACATTTTTTGTGTGGTAAGCTTTTGTCAATCTCTTCCGGTTTAGCAGTTATGCAAAATTCCGTAAAATTCATCCAGAATAAAGTAGTCTTCAGAGGCTATTCCCAGAAAATTCAAGAAATACATTTTATTTGTCAGGTAAATATCTTTAATATACCTACGATATCTTAATCAAAATCGTTAGAGCCATTTTTGAGAAAATCAAAATTTTCGAAAAAAGTTCCATGTAATGGGTAGTTTGAGGTGGGGGGATTTTTATCAAAATCTTCGTGTCGTATCCCTGGAAGATATTGAACTTAAATACCAAGTTTGGTATTTTACCGACTTTTCATTTTTGAGTTATCGTGTTAACACATACACTCTCACACTCACACACACACCGACCTTATCCTGCCAATGTTAAATTTTGATCCATTATGTCAACAAGTATTTAACATAATGAGCTAGATTTTTCAAGGTATATTCAGCAATGCCTTGAAGAATTTATTGATGAAAAATAAAATATTTCTGCTTATTAGAAGGAAAGGTATAGTTTTTTTTAATAAAACTCTAGGAATTTTATTGAAACATTATGATTTTTAAGTCTAAAAAAAATAAGTAATCCATATACATAAAAAACTTTTTCGTTAAAATAAAGCATATTAGGTGCAAATGTTTGGTAAAATTTCAGCCCTTGGTGTCAATTAGTTTCTGAGATAATGGGCCATTTGTATACAAAATTTTACATCTTCTGAAATTGCTTTCAAACATAACTTAAAAAAATCTGATGTGTTCACTTCACATGATTTTCTCTACATTTCTGCAACAAATTATTGTTAAAAAGCTTATGCTACTATTTACTTCATGCTAATCAAGAAAACAATAACAAAATAGTCTTATTACTTGTTTCCTTGTAAGCAGAGGCGAAATAAGGGAGTACCATTGGTTAAAGTGATAGTCAAAAACTGGTTGCTATGTGACTGATGTTCCTTTGTTTGCATGGACAGGAGTTGACAAATTCCTGTATGAGAAAAGTACAAGTTTTCATAGCTGTAAACAAAAACAAGGGATATCTTAAAAACGATCAACTCTACGAAAAAAATGTGTATAACATAAATTGTGTGTTTTAATGTGCTCTACATTTTTGTGTAGTAAGTTTTTGTCCATGTCTTACGGTTTAGCAATTATGCAATATTCCGTAAAATGCACACAAAATAAAGATGCCTTCAGAGGATATTTATGGAAAATTCAAGATATACATTTTATTTGTCAAGTAAATACCTTAAATTTACGAGATTTTAATCAAAATCGTTAGAGCCATTTTTTACAAAATCAAAATTTTCTAATTTTTTTCCATGTAAAGGGTAGTTCGGAGTGGGGAGATTTTCTTGAAAATCTTCGTGTCGCATAAGGATAGGGAAGATACCAAGGGGAAGATACCAAACTTAAATTCCAACACACACGGACATTTTTCTAAAAATGCTTGTTTTGAATTCAGGGTGACTCAAAACACGTATTTCTGGTGAAATCTCGGTATGGAATTTTTGGATGAATTACAATGCGTTCTCTATATACTATGTACATACTACGTAGAAAGTAAAAAACTGTAACCTAACTTTCCATTCACAATTTTGCATTACTTCCAAACTCTCAGATGAAGGCAATATGAACAGAGTGCCAACAGCTAAAAGTAAAACAATCCGATCAAAATGAGAAAGATCTCTGCTCTAACACCAATATTTACAAAGCTATTGATGTTTTACCTAGTGAGTGTACCAACATGTTCTAAGAAGCTACTAGGCACGATTATTTTCAACAATATTTTAATCTTTTTACAAATAGCACCAAAATGACCGGCAGATTTCAAATATGCATATGTAATTAAAACATTAAAATGCACAAAATTAACAAAATCCCATTTTGGCTTTCCTTAAACAGTGGCTTAATTAGAAATCACAGGACGAGAAAAATGCTGCTGCTGTTACTTTCGTCATTCACTGTTACCAAAGTAATGTGCAATTCTGGTTTCCGTTGGTAAAAGCTTGAAGGTTACTTGTAATGTTGCATCAGAAGTCTTCAGAAGATTTTGAGAAAAATCCTCCCCTCCCAAACTACCCTTCACATGGAAAAAATTTCGAAAATTTTGACTTTCTCGAAAATAGCTCTAACTATTTTGCTTAAAATACCGTATATTAAAGGCAATTTATACGTCAAATAAAACTTATATCTTAAATTTTCTGGGAATAGACTCTAAAGACTTCTTTATTCTGAAAGAATTTAGAAAGAAGTTTGCGTTACTAGTAAACCATAAGAGATAGAAAAAACTTACTTGACAAAAATGTAGACCACATTAAAACATACGATTTATGCCATATACATGTTTTTCGTGGAATTGACCATCTCTGAGACATTCCTTGATATTTGTTTCAGATTTAAAATGCCTAAACGGATTTCAACCACATAGCAACCAGCTTTTAAGAGATTTGACTATTGTTTTAATATAGATAGTGTATTCCCTTATTTTCCCTTTATCTACAAGGAAGCAAACAATTAAGATACTTTCCGTTAATGTTTAACTACATTATCATAAAGTAGATAGATGAATAAGCTTTTTAACAATAGTTGTTACCGATATGTAGAGAAAGAACACATTACACCTTAAAATTAGTTAATTACAAAACGATAATAACACTTTGGGTTCTTGTCGCTTTACACTACATATCAACGTCTGCGGTGCTTCTTAAATGTGCATTATAAAGCATCTATCCTTTCCTTTTACCATTCCTTTAAAAGAAATGTATTAGAATGTATTCCTTTCACCTACAAACCTATCCCTTCCCTGCACGTTTAAAAGTAATACATTACAAAGCAAATTATAACATACATAAGTTATTTAATATGTTGTTATGAAAATAGTAAATGTTCTTAATTTTGAAAGGCATGAGTGAATAATATCATTTTACTTCTGGAATACGTTATATTAGTTGTGTAACCAACGCAAACTGTTGTGTTGATGTGTATACAAAAGCACTCTAACAACCACAAATACCAATTTGTAACGATGGTTCCTCATGAATGCAATTGAGAGGCCTCCAAATTCTTATATCACGGCTATGGCTTAAGTAACGTCAATATAACCTTGTATATTCTTAATTATTACATGCATCGAAATACTAATAAACGTACAGAATACAAAACAAAAGAAAGGCAAAAATGAATATACAAAATGTTATTCGGACTACACCATTGTCGTTGAGAAAGATAAAGGTGGTCTTAACAGCTTTGGTAGGCATAACGAAATTAAATAAATAACCCTGTGAAATAGAACGACATTTTTAATTTTAAGCTAGAGAAAGTTTTTGCCTTGTGTCAAAAGTTATCTGTGCCAAGTTTGGTCGAAATCGCTGCAACGGTGTGGAAACGTATAATAAAAATAACTCACCCACCCACCTGCACTGAATAGCTTTTATATATTAAGATTTCTTTGTAGATAAGTGCAACGAAAATAAGGAATACATTCGGCCAAAGTGATATTCAAATCTTTCCAGAGCCGGTCGCTATAAGAAGGCAAAGAAATTGGTTCTCTTTGCATGACTAAGATGAAAAATGTGAAAATGTTTTTCCATTCTAGAAAAGTATAAAATAGGAAAATTGAGCCGAAATTAAGGAATATCTCAGAAATGATTAACTCCACAAATAATGTATTTTACGCAAAAGTTGTGTAATCAGATTATAACCAGATATATATATATATATCTTTATTTATATATATATATCTTTATTTATTTATTTTTGGGTGGTAAAGATTTCGTTTATCCCTTATGGTTAATTATGCAAAGGTTACCAGAATGAAAAAGACTTAAGAGCCCATTAGCATTAAATTATATTAGTATATGAAATTATGTTATTTATATATATATATATTGTATATATGTTGTATTTGTAATATAAACATCTTCGATATATATTATTTTAATACAAATCATTAGTAGCTTTGAGAAATACGAAAATTCTGAAAAATCTTCCACATAGGTATCGGGTGGTTTGGGGTGGGGGATTTTCCCTAAAATCTTAATGTCGCAGTTTTGGAAGATAACGGAACTTGAATACCAACTCTGTTATTTAATCAATTTTGTTGTTGAGTTATGCTGTACACACACGCACCCACACCTTTTTCTATTTTCACTTTCTCTACACGCACTATGCATATAATGTATAGAGGAAGTATTGTATTACACCTAAAAATTCGATACCGAGACTACACCGGAAATATATTTTTTGAGACCTCCAGATTCCATAAAAGTATTTTTAGAAAAATAACCTGTATCTGTGTGTGTGAGTCTGTGGGCAGCATAACTCAAAAACGAAAAGTCCGTTAAATACCAAACTCGCTTTTTAATTTCAGTACCTTCCAAGGATGCGACACGAAGATTTTTAAGAAAATCCCCTGGCTGGGGACTAGCCTTTACATGGAAAAATGTTGATTTGATTTTCTCAAAAATGGCTCTAACGACTTTGATTTACATATCGTATATCAAAGATATTTATCTGACAAATAAAATGTATATCATAAATTTTCTGGGAACAGCCTCTGAAGACTACTTTAGTGAATGAATTTTATGGAATTTTGCATAGCTGCTAAACCCTAAGAGATGGACAATAACTTACCACACAAAAAATGTAGAGTATGTTAAGACACACACTTTATGTTATATTCATTTTTTCGTGGAGTTGATCGGTTTTGAGATATCCCCTGTTTTTGGCTTCAGCTTTAAAAAGACATACTTTTCTCATACGGGAATTTGGCAACTCCTGTCTGTACAAACAAAGGAACTTCAGTCACAGACCAACTATCACTTTAACCTATGGTAGTCGCTTCTTTCGCTTCTACTTACAAGGAAGCAAGTAATAAGACTATTTGTGTTAATTTGTTCTTGATTAGCATGAATTAAACAGAAGAATAAGCTTTTTAACTATAATTTGTTGCAGAGATTTAGAGAAAGTAATGTGAATGGAACACAACAGATTTTTTTTTATTTACGTATCCTCAAAACATAATTTTGCGGTGATTTGAATTTTTGGGTGGCCTTCCGTACCTACTATGTGCATTGTGCATACTTGCTAGAGAAAGTAAAAGTTGGTTGTATTTTAATCATATAGGTTTCTCTACCTATTCTTACAAAATCTTGTTCGGCTATGTAGTACATGTTAATGAGATAAACATTAGCATAATGGGTGTTCTTACTTGCTTCCTTATAGGTAGAAGGGGGTACACTAGGCTAAAGCGAGTCAAATATTTTAAATCGTTTTGCTATTTTCGAAAACCTTTAAATTTGTTTGAGAATTTTCAGAATGTTTAGTTCTCTTAGGCTACCTACAGGGAGAAATGGAATCTTGTATTCCACCCAATTATTTCATATTGAAATTTCACAGGTAATACGCGCTATTCTTTTCTTCTTCTTCTTCTTCCAAAAAGTGACACGCAAGTTTAAAAAGGACACCCCAAAATACCATTTACATTCACAGAGCAAGGAAACCCCTCGATAAAGTTTGCAAGTCGCATTCGGGAGGTCCCAAGTTGCCGGTCCCCATGGCCACGCTCGCTAAAGCGTCTCGCTTTGGTGCTTCGTGGGTTCGAGTCCCGCCTTGGGCATGGGTGTTATATGTTTGTGCAATGTGTATATGCTTGTAAAAGAAACAGTAAAACCAGTAATCAGTAAAACCTACGGGGGGAAATGTAAGTAGGGATACAGTACCGGAGTCCTGATCAGACTCCGTTACTGTTTAAAAAAAAAAAAAAAGTTCAATCCCAGACCGCCATGGGTGTTTCGTGGTTCCGCCGATGTTGCCAGGCGATTTCTCATCGCCTACAACTTCCTTCTATCACTGTCCCTTCATTCCGTCCTTCATTCCGTGTTCCTCTCATCTTTCAGGTGTTTTTTTTCAGGTTCGTGGAGTTATGTCACTTCGGAAACATGGAATGGATGCATGTTCAATGGAAAGATACTAAGTGGCCATCAGGTCGACGGGTCACTTCCATGCCCTCCCTGGGGGCCCATAATCGGATTGGTCATCAGGCTCTGGTGACCTGTCTTTATTTCACCTCATCCCAAGCTCCTGGCGGGTGGGGTGTTAGCTATAAGGCGTAGGATGCAGATTTTCTGGCAAAAGACTCTGAAGATCTCTTCATTCTGGACGATTTTGTGAGAAAAAAATTGATGTGATCCATTCACATGACTTTCTCTACATCTCTGCAAAAAATTATTGTTAAAAAGCTTATGCTTCTATTTACTACATGCTAATATAGAAAAAATTAGCAGGAATAGGTTTTACTTATCTCCTTGGAAGTATAATTCAAATAAAGGAGTAACATAGGTTAAAGTGATAGTCAAAAGCTGGTTGCTATGACACTGAAGTTCCTTTGTATGGACAGGAGTTGACAAATTCCTGTGCGAGAAAAGTGTAAGTTTTTAACGATGAAACCAAACAAGAAATATCTAAAAAATATGATCAACTCCACGAAAAAATGTATATAATATAAATTGTGTGTTTTAACGTGCTCTACATTTTTTGTGGGGTAAGTTTTTGTCCAACTCTTATGGTTTAGCAGTAATATAAAATTCCGTAAAATTCATCCAGAATAAAGTCTTCAGAGGCTATTCCCAGAAAATTCAAGATATACATTTTATTTGTCGTGTAAATGGCTTTAATATTTGACTCAAAATCGTTGGAGCCATTTTTAATAAAATCAAAATTTTCGAAGAAAGCTCCATGAAAAGGGTAGTTAGGATTTTCCTGAAAATCTTCGGGTCGCATCCATGGAAGATAGCAAACTTAAATACCAAGATAGGTATATAACGGTCTTTTAGTTTTTGACCTATGTTGTCCACAGACCACACACTCACACACACGGACCTTTTTGTAAAAATGCTTTTTTTTTTTTTTTGGATTCAGAAGGACCCAAAACATGTATTTCTGGTGAAATCTCGGTATCGAATTATTGGATAGAATATAATACCTTCTCTATGCACTATGTTCATAGTACGTGTAGAGAAAGTAAAAAACTTACACAAAAACTGTAGATCTGGTTAAACACACAGGTTATGTAGAGATAACAATTTCCGATATGTTCTTTGTTGCTGGTTTCAATTTTAAAAACTTATTTCTAAAATGGGAAGTCTTCGTTCGTTTCATATATATGTTGTTTTATTCCTGGTCATGCAAAGAGAAGTGAATTTGAATTGCATTACACAGCGACCATATTTTAAAATATTTGACTGAGGATTTAGTCTAGTGTAGTCCCTTGTTTCCCTTCTACTTATAAGGAATCAGTAATAAGACCATTTCTGCCAATGTATAACTCGATTAGCATAATGTAGATAAATGAATAATATTTTGAAAGAATAGTTTGTTTGCAGAACAGGTAGAAAGAGTTATATGAACAGAACACATCAGATATTTCGTCACTGTGATTTGTTTATGATTTCTTCCGAAAATGAAATTTGACTATTGCTCTCTTCAAAATTCCTTCTCTGCCACTTCCTCGGTATGTGTGGTCAAGCAGGTTAGGCGTTGGTGCTTTGATGCCAAAGAAGCGGGTTCACACCTGATCCAGACCATTGGTTTTTAAGAATACTTAAAAGCGACAATGGATTTGCTGGCTTGTTAAAGAACTCCTGCGGGCCGACATTCCGGCACATCGACGGCGCTGATATGATCCTGCCAATTGACAGCGTCGTTAACAAACAAATAATTTTGACTTCTTCTAGCCTGTATGTACAATTTACATAGTGGAATAGAGAAGGTATTGTATTCCACCGACAAATTCGATGTCGAAATTTCACCGGAAATATATGTTTTGAGGCCCCCTTTTTAGAAGCATTTTTAGAAAAACATTTGTGTGTGTATGTGTCTGTGGACACCTTAGCTCAAAAACGAATATACCGTTTAATATAAAAAAATTGCTGTTTATATCTTCCAAGGATGCGACACGAAGATTTTCAAGAAAATCTCCCCAACACAAACTAACTTTTACATGGAAAAATGTTCGAAAATATTGATTTTCTCAAAAATGGCGTTAACGATTTTGATTAAAATACCGTATATTAAAGATATTTACATCCCAAATAAAAGTATATCCCCATAAAATGTATGGGAAAAGACAGAGATGTAATTTTTGGATTACGATGAGGAGTCATACTTTTTATTGTTTCAAAGTATTTTATTCGTATCATTCTTTTAAATATTTATCACTTATTCATCTCTTCATTCTGGATGATTTTGCCGAATTTTGTATAACTGCTAAACCGTAAGAGATAGACAAAAACTTACTTTGTATAAACGTAGATCTCGTTAAAACACATAATTTATGTCATATACGTTTTTGTTGTGGAGGTAACAGTTTCCAAGATATTCCTTGCTGTTGGTTTCCATTGTAAAGTGTTTATAAATACTTTTCTCCGTCAGAATGTGCACGTTTCCCTTTTGTTCTACTTCTGGCAAACTAAAGACAATTGATATGACAATAGCATTTAAAAGTTTTGACTATCGCTTTAGCCTAGTGTACGTATTCCCTTAGTTACCTTCTACTTATAAGGAAGTAAGTAATACGAACATTCTGCTAATGTTTATCTCGATTAGCATAATGTAGAAAGAAGGGCAATCTTTTGTCAGAAGTTCATTTGTTGCACAGCTAGAGAAAGTCAAGTGAGTGTAACACATCGGATTTTTTCATTGCCATTTGTTAAGTTATTCGGTAAAAGAATGCTCGGATTTTTTTTTTTATTACTTTCTCCATACGCACTATGTACATAGTGTATAGAGAAAGTATTGCACTCCACCCAAAAATTCGATACCGAGATTTCACCGGAAATATATGTTTTAGGGTCCCCAATATTCAAAAAAAGCATTTTTACAAAAAGGTCCGTGTGTCCGTGTGTCTGTGAACACGATAACTCAAAAACGAAAAGTTGGTAAAATACCAAACTTGGTATTTAAGTTTAGTATCTTCCAGGGATGCGACACGAAGATTTTGAGAAAAATCCCCCCACCCCCAACTACCCTTTACATGGAACTTTTTTCGAAAATATTGATTTTCTCAAAAATGGCTCTAAGGATTTTGATTAAGATTTCGTATATTAAAGATATTTACCTGACAAATGAAATTTATATCTTGAATTTTCTGGGAATAGCCTCTGAAGAGTAGTTTTTTCTGGATGAACTTTACTAAATTTTGAATAATTGCTAAACCGTAAGAGATGGACAAAACCTTACTACACAAAAAATGTAGAGCACATTAAAACACACAATTTATGTTATATACATTTTTTTCGTGGAGTTCGTCGTTTTTGTGACATTCCTTATTTTTGGTTTCTGCTATGAAAAACGTATACTTTTCTCATACAGGAACTTGTCAACTCCTATCCATATAAACAAAGGAACTTCATTGACATAGCAACCAGCTTTTGACTATCACTTTAACCTACGGTTGTCCCTTATTTCGCTTCTACTTACAAGGAAGCGAGTAATTAGGCTATTTCTGCTATTTTTTTCTGATTAGCATAAAGTAAATAGAAGCATAGCTTTTTAAGAATTATTTGTTGCAGGGATATGGAGAAAGTCATGTGATTGGTACACATCAATTTTTTTTTTTTTTTTATTTCCGGAGGTTGGTCGGAACTCCGGTGCTGTATTCCTTTTGCTGTTTCCCCTACATTTCCGTTGATTTCCGTTTTCTGTTTTTATGACAAATGCAAACATATACACATTCACAATTACACAAACACCAATGCCCAAGGAGGGACTCGAACCCACGATCCCCTGCGACACGAAGCACCAAAGCGAGACGCTTTAGCGAGCGCGGAATTGACTATAGATTGTCAGATTCTATTTACGGCCGACACACGGCAAATTTTTCTAATTAAAATAAGTTTCTACCCATCGGAGAGGCTGGAAATACAGGAGAGCTAAAGTCAGTTTCCCCTAAGTCAATTTCTGCTTCGTCAATTCGACTTTTTATAGGTAAATCTTGAGGATATGCGGGAATAAAATTAATTATAGGGTATCGTTGGCAGCACTACATACAAATTCATTTGTTTGTGAGTCTTCTGTTTTTGCTATTATTAGCGTGTTGAGCATTATTTGCAATGGCAAATAAATGTAACAAGGAACAACGCATTTACATGTATCAGTTAATGTCCAAGTAACAGCCAAGACATCATGAGAAGGTTTCCTAAGGCACCATTACCAACTCGGCAACATTTGCGGAAACTCAACATAAAATTTGAAAGAACAGGGAGTGTTTCAGATGCTTTGAGATCCGGTCGATCACGTAATGGCCGAAAATAAGAAAATTCTCTGTTAGTTGCTCAGGTATTTGTAGCACGTCCCCACAAGTCAACTAGGAAGGCGTCTGTGTAATTGGGCATGTCTTGAAGGAGCCTGCAGAGAATCCTAAAAGACATAAAATTCAAACCTTTTCACCCAATATTTCTTCATGCATTACATTAAAATAACTACGACAGAAGATTTGAGTTCTGTGAGTTGTTTTAGTACGCCACAAAGTAGATCCTAATTTTTGGCGGTCAATTTTATGGATAGACGGGGAAGTTTAAAACCAAATGGACATATGAATCGCTATAAATATGTTTGTTAGTCCGACACAAACCCCCATGAGGAAACAGAGAACGAATTCAATGTTCCAGGTGTTGTTGAGGAACTTCCAGTAGCTATCGGATTAATGAGGACCTTATTTCTTTGAAGGTATAGTTAATCAACAGCTTATTTAGAAATGCTGTAGAACTTTGCAGTGCCCAAGATGGAAAACAACCACATTCTGAATTTCATTTCACAACAAGATAAAGCTCCACCTCATTTTGGACTGAACTTTCGAAATGTTTTAAATAACATATTCAAAGAATAGATTGGACGCCGGGAACTTGTGATTGGCCACCACGTTCTTGTGATTTGACGCCATCCGATTTCAGTCTATGGGGAATTCTGAAGGATATGATGTTCTCCATATCGCCAAGAAATTTAGATGAACTGAGAATGTCCATTCAAAATCATTTCATACCTTCAATGAGGATAAATCTTTATTGTCCGTATTTGTAAATCAGTTGTTAGGCATTGCCTGAAATATATTGAGCATGGAGACGGACAAAATGGAACTGTTTATGTATTGCCAACAATTTAAAATTATCTCTCTTTCTTACATATATGTCCAAGTAAAAAACTGTATCTTTGTTATGTCTTAATGCATGGGGAAACTGACTTTAGCACTCTATGAATGAACGGCGTGCTTAATTTTTAAAATCATAAAATCCAAACATAACAAACCTAGAGTTCAAAGTGTTACGAAAACAACTGCAAATGTAGAGGAAATTTTGAACGTTATTTTTCATTTGCCTTGGGAAACAGTTTTCCTACGCCTGTGGTACAGCAGAGAAATTATAAATGTTCTTTAAAAATAAAAATCTGATGTGCAACCTGCACACGATTTTCTCTACCAAATAAAATGCACTCATATCCTTTATAAAAAAAACACTGATTATCTTATTGAAGATAAATGCTTTAAAATGTTCTTTTTTAAATTAATAAAATAGAAGCTTAATTACATGGTAACAGTATATAAATCTTCATATCACAAACTGTTGTAGTGAGCTCATATGAAGAAAAACAAAGGAGAATCGTCAACTTTCAAACGCGACGCTTTACACTTTGGAAAATGCAAAAGTAGAAAATTTCATAAACAGTAACGCTATTAATAAAGAAAAACTTAAGATGCATTCACATGCGTTTCTCTACTCACTCTTCTAAAAATATTCCTACGAAATGTATTTTTTCTTTACATTCTGGAACGCTTCTAAAAGAGAAATAAACCTTGACTGAACGAAATGTGCCGACGTTATTTAAGTTAATTCCCGCACCACACCCTGGAGATCACCGTAGCTAAATACCAAAGCTAGATATAAATAAGTCTCAATTGCTCGTCGCTGAACCCACCAATAGCCCAGGAGCATCGAGAATCGACTTTAGCAGCTGCAACGCCGGAGAGAGGGCAGTCGTCGCTGCGCAGCCCAGCACCACCAGGTACGTCCACCAGTTTCCGCCTCAAGTATTGCAGTCCACCCAAAAATAAATTCACCGGAAATATATGTTTAGGGTCCCCTTTATCTAAAAAAAGCATTTTCGCAAAAAGGTCCGTGTGTGTGTGTGTGTGTGTGTGTGTGTGTGTGTGTGTATGTCCGTGTGTCTGTGAACACGATAACTCAAAAACGAAAAGTCGGTAAAATATCAAACTTGGTATTTGAGTTTAGTATCTTCCAGGGATGCGACACGAAGATTTTGAGAAAAATCCCCCCAACCCCAACTACCCTTTACATGAAACTTTTTTCGAAAATTTTGATTTTCTCAAAAATGCCTCTAACGATTTTGATTAAAATGTTATATATTAAATATGTTTACCTGAAAAATAAAATGCATATCTTGAATTTTCTGGGAATAGCCTCTGAAGAGTACTTTATTCTGGATGAATTTTACGGAATTTTGAATAACTGCTTAACCGTAAGAGATGGACACAAACTTACTACACGAAAAATGTAGAACACGTTAAAACACACAATTTATGATATATACTTTTTTTTCGTGGAGTTCATTGTTTTTTAAACATTCCTTGTTTTTTGTATCTGGTTTGAAAAACATACTTTTCTCATACAGGAATTTGTCAACTGCTGTCCATACAAACAAAGGAACTTCAGTGACATAGCAACCAGCTTTGACTATCAGTTGAACCTATGGTACTGCCTTCACTTCTACTTACAAGGAAGCAAGTAATAAGACTATTTCTACTATTTTTTTCTGATTAGCATGAAGCAAATAGAAGTATATACTTTTTACTTTCTCTAGCCCCATATGTACAATGTACATAGGGATAGAGAAGTTATTGTAATGCACCCAAAAATTCGATACCGAGATTTCACCGAAAATATACGTTTTGGAGTCCCCTAAGTCCGAGAAAAGCATTTTGTGTGTGTGTGTGTGTGTGTGTGTGTGTGTATCAGTGGACAGCATAGCCCCAAAACAAAAACACCGTTAAATACCAAACTTGGTATTTAGGTTTAGTATCTTCCAAGGCTGCGACACGAAGATTTTCAAAAAAATCCTCCCACCACAAACTACCTTTTACATGGAAAAAATTCGAACATTTGGATTTTCTTAAAAATAGCTCTATCGATTTTGATTAAAATCCGTATATTAAAGCTATTTATGTCCGAAATAAAATTGTTATCTCGAATTTTTTGGGAATAGCCTCTGAAGACTACTTTATTCTGGATGAATTTTGCTGATTTTTGCTTAACTGCTAAACCGTAAGAGATAGAAAAAAACGTACTGCACACAAAATGTACCTCATGACAAAACACACAATTTTTGTCCCTTACGTTTTTGTTGTGGAGGTAACCGTTTTCGAGATATTCCTTGTTATTGGTTTCAATTGTGAAGTACTTAAACTTTCCTCACACAGGAAGGTTCTGTTTTTCTTTTGTTCTACTCCTGGCCAAGCAAAGAAGTGATTTGCAATGACAAGCGCATAACAATAGTTTTTGGCATAGCGCATTCCCTTATTCCCTTCTACGTATAAGGAACTAAGTAATAAGAACATTCTGCTTACCTTTATCTTGATTAGCATTGTATACTAAGAAGAATAATCTTTTGTAGAGCAGCTAGAGAAAGTCACGTGAGTGTAACACATCAGATTTTTTGAAATAAATTTAAAGTTTGAATATATGCCCTGGTATAGTTACCTAGATGCCGGGATGGAATGTTCGTATTTTATTTATGTATTTATTTATTTTTGTAGATACATACGTACTAGAGAAAGAAAACATGCTTTACTTGGATGCAGAAGTCTCAAAATGTATGTCGGATGAAATTCGGTAATTTTTGGTGGAATACAAATTCTTCCCAACTTACTTTACGCAATAGAGAAAGTAAAAATTAAATATTCTAGAAAATGCTTTCTCTGAGAGTACCGAGTACTAATTTTGTTAAAAACATTTTGCTATGAGAGCATAAATACGCGCAAGGAAAGAATCACTTGAGCGCAGTCTGGCGGCGAGGCTGAACAAAGGCAAGGCGTTAAGGCTAATGTGAAACTCTTGTATTTCTGCCCCTTTGTTCCTAAGAATTCAGGTAAAATACGCTCCCGTGCGGCTTCCTTTTAAAATCTTAACCAAAGAAACACCGCGGAAGCTTTCAACATATTATGTACGCAAATGCTAAGGCATGGCTCGCTTTTGTTATTTGGTTTCTTGTTTCCTGGTTCGCAACATCACTCTTCGTTATCACAGTTCCGGATTTTATTCCTTTATCTTTCTACTTTCTTATCTACTCATCTATAGGACATACAAATTTTGAGATGTTCAAAAGATTGATTTTATTTATTTATTTCTGATAGTGTTCAAAGCCCGCTTTTACTACTATTGGTATAGCAGCCTATAACACTTATAAAACATGGAATAAAGATGGAGCACCGGTTGAATGTTATGGCGCGGGATACCGGAGAACCCGAAGCAAACTCGTTCTTGCGCCGCTTTGTCCACCACAAATCCGAAATGCGGTCTCTTGAGATCGAACCCGGCCCATATAGATGAGAGGCGAGTGATCTAACCCCTCGGCCACGGCGCGGCAGATTGTTTTTAGAAAACTCTTCGTGTATACGTGTCAATGCACAATTACCAAACAACATTTTAAAGAAATTTTCACGCCAAACTACTCTTAAATAGGATCTCTAAGACGGAAAAGTAGGTGCCACACTTTTGTGCATAAGTGCAAATGAGCATTAAGGCCTACCTTACACTAGAAGCGTGGCATCCACTGCATTCTCCAAAGGATTTGTAATAGCATTCATTTTCTTCAGTGCTCCTTTGTCGCCCTCCATGGTGTAATGCTTACCATGCTAACTTCATATACCCATGGTTATGGGTTCAAACCCGGCGGAGGACGATGGATTTTTTCGTAAAAATCCTTAGCATGGCTTCCTTCGGAAGGGAAGTAAAGCCGAGTGTCCCGTGTCGTAGATTTATGGCACGTAAAAGAACCTCAAGCCTGATAGAGAGGCCTCTGAGCAAAATGCAAAATTAAGCGGTCTTTCACGCCCTGTATAGAATGGAACGCTGAGAACCACAGCAGTTAAAGAGCGTCCATGAATAAATCGCCATATATATATATATATATATATATATATATATTCATTCAGGGTTCTTTTGTTTTGTTCGTTCGGTCTCACCATTGAGCAGGCTTCGGGATAACACGACATACAGAAAACTGCTACAAATTCATGCAACATAACCCTTTTAAAAACCATCGCTAAATATTCAACTACTACAATTATTTTTACCTTCTCTATACCTACTATGTACATAATGGATAGAATAAGTATTGTATTCCACCCAAAAATTCAATACCGAAATTTCACCGGAAATACATGTTTTAGTACCCCCTGAACCCAAAAAAAGCATTTTCAGAAAGAGGTCCGTGTGTGTGTCTATCTGTCTGTCTGTCTGTGCATCTGTGGACAGCATAACTCAGAAACGAAAATACCATTAAATACCAAACTTGGTATTTAAGTTTGGTATCTTCCAAGGATTTGACACAAAGATTTTCAAGAAAAACCCCCACCCCCAACTACTCTTTACATGGAACTTTACATGGAACAAGACAAAACCTTACTGCCCAAAAATGTAGATCTCGTCAAAACACTCAATTTAGTGTGTTTTGACGAGATGTGTTCGCTATTAAATAGGCAAAAGAGCTGTTGTAAGACATTTCATATTCTCATCTTATGGCTTTTCGCAAACAGCTAGCACATAATCCTATCAAAATGAAAAATTAGAAACATAAATTTATATACACACATGACCTTAACCTATTCGAATCTAACCTCGCGTTAATTGGAAAACCACATGACCCAGTAGTTTCTCTACTAGGAAAAGCTACAAACACTTGTCCAAAACCATAGGTCCCAATGGTTTAGGCTCGCATCCTTGCACATTTAATACAAAAATACGGCCAAACACATAGAGTATAATAGAAATGTAAAAAATCTAATGCGTTCCATTCATATGACTTTCTCCAAATCTCTGTAACAAATTATTGCTGAAAAGCTGTCTACTTCATACTAATCTAGATAAAATTAGCAGAAATGCTTTCTTGTAAGTAGAAAGGAAATAAGGGAATACATTAGGCTAAATGACAGTCAAATCTTTTAAAACCTGGTCGCCATGTGGATAAAATCCGTTTTTATGCATTGCCAGGAGTTCACAAATTCCCCTATCAGTGAAGTTATTATAATAACTCCATGGCACGACAGCTCACGGGGAACCTTGGCCTACCGCCCGGCCGCTGCGTCCCCCATCTCAATCCACTACAGACGTCATGGATGGGGTGCAGTATTGGAGGGTGAGACGTGGTCAGCGCCTCGAGCCCCTCCCGGCCGGTTAATGCGGTCCTCACGACCTGGAGCCGCTACTTCTCCATCAAGTAGCTCCTCAATTGGCCCCCCCAGGGACCTCACGAGGCTGAGTGCACCCCGGTCCAGGACTCCCAGCGGGGGAAAAATCCCCACGCCGGTACTGGGGATCGACCCCAGGTCTCCCGCTTGGTAGGCAGCTGCGCTATCACCGCGCTAAGGAGACGACCATCTGTGAAGTTATTAGCAATTTAAAACTGAAACAATACCTCAAAAATGCTCAACTCTACAACAAATGTATATAACAAAAATTATATGTTTTAACGAGATCTACATTTTTTGTTTAGTAAGTTTTTGTCTATGTCTTACGGTTTTCTAGACACTTAAAATCCACCAAAATTATCCAGAATAAAGAGGTCTTCAGAGGATATTCCCAGAAAGTCAAGATACACGTTTTATTTCACGTATAAATGTTTCTAAAGTGCGGTATTTTAATCAAAATCGTTAGAGCCATTTTTGAGAAAGTAAAAATTTTCGAAAATATTTCCTTATAAAGGGTTGGAGGGATTTTCCTCGAAAACTTCGTGTCGCTTTCTTGGAAGAAAAAATCCAGCAAGATTCATCCAGAATGAAGAGGCCTTCAGTGGCTATTTCCGGAAAATTCAGGTTACACGTTTTATTTGCCATGTAAATGTTTCTAACATACGATGTTTTACAATCAAAATCGTTTGAGCCTTTTTTGAGTAAATCAAAATTTTCGAAAATATTTCCATGTAAAGGGTAGTTTGGGTAGAGGGGATTTTCCACAAAATATTCCGGTCGCATCCTTAGAAGATACTAAACTTAAATGCCAAGTTTGGTATATTACCCACTTTACGTTTATAAGTTATTATGATCACAGACACACGGACACACACACACACACATACACCATACGGGCCTTTACGTTGAATTATTCCTACGGGTTTTCACACAGCGGGTAATCGTGTCAAGAGCGACATAAGACGTTCTTGCATACCATACAGGAATTTCGGCATATACACATCATAAAACTATTATTCATATAATATTTGTTTGTATATAATTATTTGGCAAATGAAATGGTTATCACAAATACAAGATCAATCGATCGCACCTAGATTCATTCGATTTTTCGAGCGGCCCGTTTTCTGTTTAATGAATAGCAATTATGCTGTGCAATTCAAGAAAACCATCACGTACGGTATCTGGAAGAAATACAGTAAACCAAATAAATATTTTATGTGGTCCTAATTCTCAGTTTTTATTCATATATTCATGACTCAGTTCGATGTTTGCCTGCCCCAAATGTTAAATTTGTTTTTACATAACTGGCGAATACCGTTCCGCATGTTTTCACACGTTTTAACAGTTTTGGATAAAAGTCTACAAAATATAAGTTGAATGTATTTGTATATAAGTGAATGGTATAGATCTGATAAAAATGCTTTGGCTTCACATAAAGTGTGCCATCTGCTAATATGGTATTAGTATTATTGCAAACAAGTTTTAATTTGTTTCCTATATAAAGAACACCCCTTTGTTGTTACCTAACAATATATAAATATACATTTGGTAATTATGCAGAAAACGGGCCGCTCAAAAAATCAAATGAAAGTAAGTGCGATCGATGAATCCTGTATTTATGGTGACGATTTCAAAGGCTTTATTTGTGGTTCAAGCTTGCTTTCTTTTATTATAGGCAAATTTGGATACATGCTAGAACGGCTGGTAGTTTGCGTATATGACGGATATTTACCAAATAATTATATATAAACGATTACTATATAAATAATAAATGGTTTTATAATGTTCAGAAACATATTTCTCCTCCACCACAATAGAAAATTAGCAACATAAATTTATACACACACTAACTTTAACAGATTTGAACCTAACCTGAATTTGAAAACCATAGACCCAGTGGTTTCGCCTGCAGAAACAGATTTAAAAAAAGCTCACAGAAAATGCAGAAAATGCTCCTGCAGAAAATGCTAAAGTCACACGGGTTCTCACGACGCAGTAATACTGCCAAAAGTGACATATGTAATGTATTTTATACATTATAAAATAATTTATTATTCATATAATACTCATTTATGTATAATTAATTGGTAAATATCCGTCATATACGCAAAATACCAACCGTTCCACCATTTACACGAATTTGTCTATAATAAAAAAGCCAAGTTTGACCGACAAATAAAACCTTTAAAATCGTCATCTGAAATACAAGATCAATCACACTTAGTTTCATTTGAATTTTAGAGCGGCTCAAGTTCTGCATAATAACCATAGATTTAACAGGTGCCTCGTCAACAGACCAAGATAAAAATGATAGTAATTTCCTTCGTTCTCTATAAATTTATATACGGATACTGTC
Organism: Hymenopus coronatus; assembly: GCA_030762935.1. Taxonomy (NCBI): domain Eukaryota; kingdom Metazoa; phylum Arthropoda; class Insecta; order Mantodea; family Hymenopodidae; genus Hymenopus; species Hymenopus coronatus. The sequence continues at coordinate 126,461,245 of CM060898.1, forward strand.
AATGTGTCTTTTTAAATGTGATTTGCGTTTGACTTAGAGAGTTCTTTATGAATAATTTTACGTGGTTGTGTAGTTAGGTCCTTTGCAGCTATACAACTGCGTTTGCAATTACTTCTAATATATGATTTTCGATACACTGTTCGCCTTCGCTTTCACGCGCATGCTCACCTCTTGCAAACATTTCTTTAGCATGTGCTTTAGTTTGTAATGTAGCTACACAATGCACTGGCACGATATATTTCCAATACTCATTACTTGCTGTTTACGGTATATACAATTATCCCACTGCACTCCACGCCGGCACTAGCAGTGTATACGGCAATACCTACCGATCATCAGTGCTGCCACACCAGTATCATTTGGGTGTGTTCGTAAATCTGTCTGATTAATTTGTCACATTTATTTGCGCTACTGTAACCTATATTACTTTCTCTATACGTACTATGTACATAGTGTATAGAGAACGTATTGCACTCCACCCAAAAATTTGATACCGAGATTTCACCGGAAATATATGTTTTAGGGTCCCCTGTATCCAAACAAATCTGATGTGTTCCATTCACATGACTTTCTCTACAACTCTGCAGTAAATTATTGTTAAAAAGCTTATGCTTCCATTTTCTTATTACTAATCGAGAAAAGATTAGCAGAAATAGTCTTATTACTTGCGAAATAAGGGGGTACCATAGGTTAAAGTGATGGTCCAAAGCTGGTTGCTATGTGAATAAAAATATGCCCTACTAGGAGAGCGTGTAGTTCGATTCTTCGCCGCCAGCTACTTGGGGAACTCTATCTACTTTACTTAGAACTACTGTAGTAACTCGAGTGTACCACCAGTAACGTATGACTGGTAGCCGTTGGTCAGTTCGCAATTTCAGAGTGCTATAGTTTGAAGCCAGCCTCCTAGAATGTTTCAGTCGGGAATAACTAGTTATTTTCGTTATGGAGACGTATAAGCGGTACACACAACCATGAAATAGACCGGTTGGGACGAAATGGGGATGAAATGAAGGGACAGGAAGTTTGGGGGAATGAAGAACCTCCCCAGAATTCGCCTAGAGACCTGGGAAAACTCCCGAAAAACTCATGGGTGAGAGAGGTCGGCCGCGAGGAACCTATCCCACGACCTTCCGAATACCAGGCCCAGAAGAACCGCTTGAGCCACCTGGCTCGGTATGATAAAATAAAGTAAAGCGTGCTCTTAATTTTGAACAAAGGAACTGAAAGTATTAACTATGGAAGTTGAGCAGTTTATATAAATAGATGAGATGTAAATTGTTAAAAATCTGATGTGTTCCATTCACATGAATTTCTCTACTTCTGTGTAACAAATTATTGTTAATAAAGCTTATTCTTCTATTTATTTCAAGCTAATCGAGAAAAAAATAGCAGAAATAGTCTTATTACTTGCTTCATTGTAAGTAGAAGCGAAGGATAAAGTGAAGTCAAAAGCTGGTTACTAGGTGACTAAAGTTCCTTTGTTTGCATGGACACGAATTGACAAATTTCTGTATGAGAAAAGTATAAGTTTTTCAGAGCTGAAACCAAAAAACAAGGAATATCTCAAAAACCATCAACTCCTCGAAAAAAAGCATATAACGTAAATTGTGTATTTTAATGTGCTCTACATTTTTGTGTTGTATGTTTTGTCCATTTCTTACGGTTTAGCAATTATGCAAATTCCTCCTGAATAAAGTAATCTTCAGAGGCTATTCCCTGAAAATTAAAGATATACATATTATTTGTCAGGTAAATATCTTTAATATACGATATTTTAATCAAAATCGTTAGAGCCATTCTTAAGAAAATCAAAATTTTTTAAAAAAGTTCCATGTAAAGGGTAGTTGGGGGTAGGGGGATTTTCTTGAAAATCTTCGTGTCGCATCCTTGGAAGATACCAAACTTAAATACCACGTTTGGTATTTAACGGTCTTTTCGTTTTTGAGCTATGCTGTCCACAGACACACAGACACACAGACACACACACGCACACACACGGACCTTTTCCAAAAATGATTCTTTTGGATTCAGTGGGAGCCAAAACCTGTATTTCCGGTGAAATCTCGGTATAGAATTTTTGGGTGCATTACAATACCTTCTCTATACACTATGAACATAGTATGTGTAGAGAAAGTAATAGTGTCTATGGCTTTACTTAAATTTGACTTCGTTATGTAGATTAAAAATCTGATGTGCACCATTCACATGACTTTCTCCACATCCCTGCAACAAATAATTCTTAAGAAGCTTATACTTCTATTTACTTTATGCTAATCAGAAAAAAATAGTAGAAATACTCTAATTACTCGCTTCCTTGTAAGTAGGAGCGAAATAAGGGAAACCGTAGGTTAAAATGACAGTCAAAAGCTGGTTGCTATGTAAATGAAGTTCCTTTGTCTATATGGATAGGAGTTGACAAGTTCAAATATGAGAAAGGTATACGTTTTTCATAGCAGAAACCAAAAATAAGCAATGTCAAAAAAACTACGAACCCCACGAAAAAAATGTATATATCATAAATTGTGTGTTTTAATGTGTTCTACACTTTTGTGTTGCAAGTTTTTGTCCATCTCTTACGGTTTAGCAGTTATTCAAAATTTAGTAAAATTCATCCAGAATAAACTACTCTTCAGAGGCTATTCCCATAAAATTCAAGATATACATTTTATTTGTCAGGTAAATATCTTTAATATCCGAAATTTTAATCAAAATCATTAGAGGCATTTTTGGGAAAATCAAAGTTTTCGAAAAAAGTTCCATGTAAAGGGTAGTTGGGGGTGGGGGTTTTTCTCAAAATCTTCGTGGAAGATACTAAACTTAAATACCAAGTTTGGTATTTTACCTACTTTTCGTTTTTGAGTTATCGTGTTCACAGACACATGGACACACGGACACACGGACACACGGGGACACACACACACACACTCACACACACACACGGACCTTTTTGTGAAAATGCTTTTTTTGGATATTGGGGACCCTAAAACATATATTTCCGGTGAAATCTCGGTATCGAATTTTTTGGTGGAGTGCAATACTTTGTCTATACACTATGAACATAGTGAGTATGGAGAAAGTAAAAAGGAATAGTTTATCTTCTCTTTACTGTGTACGAAAGAAAATGATATTTTATTTATATATGTTGGTGTCGCCAATGACGACACTGCATTTCAATATTCCTGTTAATGATGACTGACGTCTTTGCTTGGCAACTAATTACTTTCTCTGCACGTGCTTTGTACATAGTGTACAGAGAATGTATTGTAATGCACCCAAAAATTCGATACCGAGATTTCACTGGAAAATCATGTTTTGAGACTCCCTGAATCCAAAAAAAAGCATTTTTAGAAAAATGTCCGTGTGTGTCTGTCTGAGTGTGTATGTGTCTGTGTGTATGTTTGTTTGTGTGTGTGTCTGTGGGCAGCATAGCTCATAAACGAAAAGTCCGTTAAAAACCAAACTTGGTATTTAGGTTTGGTATCTTCCAAGGACGCGACACGAAGATTTTCAAGAAAATCCTCTACTCCCAACTACCCTTTACATGGAACTGTTTTCGAAAATGGCTCTAACGGTTTTGATTAAAATATCGTATATTCAAGATATTTACCTGACAAATAAAGGGTATATCTTGAAGTTTCTGGGAATAGCCTCTGAAGTCTTCTTTATTCTGGATGAATTTTGCACAACTGTTAAACCGTAAGGGATAAACAAAACCTTACTGCCCAAAAATGTAGATCTCGTCAAAACACACAATTTATGTTATATGCATTTTTTTTCGTGGAGTAGATCATTTTTGAGCTATTCCTTGTTTTTGGTTTCAGCTTTGAAAAACTTATACTTTTCTCATGCAGGAATTTGCCAACTCGTGTCCATATAAACAAACGAACTTCAGTCACATAGCAACCAGCTTTTGGCTTTCACTTTAAACTGTGGTACTCCCTTATTTCCCTTCTTCTTACAGTAAGCAAGAAATAAGACTATTTCTGCTAATTTTTCTCTATTAGCATGAAATAAATAAAATAATAAGCTTATTAACAATAATTTGTTACAGAGATATAGAGAAAGTCATGTGAATGGAACACATCAGATTTTTTTGTATCGTATGCATATTCGTATATCGCATTTCATAATGTCGGAAACGAAGCACGTTTGAATAAAAAGCTTCGTATTTTGTTAAAAAAATTCCACAGAGACATTGAGAATGATGAAAGAAGCTTATGGTGAAGCAGCAATGGAGAAAACTCAGGTGTATTAATGGCATAAATGTTTCGGTCAAGATTTTCGAACGCTGACTGTACATGCGACAAGGGCACTACGACAGGTATCTGAAAATGGCTTCCAGGAGTGCTTTACACGCGGTGGCAGAAGTGTGTCACTGCGGAAGGGAACTGTTTTGAAGGAAATGTTGTGTAAAGTATCTTATGATAAATTACTTACACATTTCGTGAACTTTTTAAATGTAGTATATAAATTGATGGTATAATAATAGTAATAGTAATAATAATAATAATAATAATAATAATAATAATAATAATAATAATAATAATAAAAACTTTAGACAATTTGTTTTAGCATTCAAGTCTAGTTACTAAATCAACTAGCGGTGAATTAAATTATGTAATGGTAGCAATAAAACAAACTAATGCATTTAAAACTGGTTGTATTAATTCTGATTTGCTTTTTTGTTACAATGAAGGTTGAGCCATTGTTGAACAGTTGTGCCAATGGTTAACAAATTAGAGTGGTTACGGCACTCTTGGTATTCAAAGCAAAAGGGGGGTCATAAATGCTATCGGTAATAAGTCCCATCATGTCTTTATTATAAATCCAGCTCACAAGGAACCTTGGCCTATCGCCCGGCCGCTGCCCGCCCCCATCTCGGTCCATGACAGGCGTCATGGATGGGGTGAAGTATTGGAGGCTGAGACGTGGTCATTTTCAATGCTTCTGATCATCACCTTTGGCTATCATTTCATGTTCTCTTTCTCACTCCTGGCAACGAGCCGATCCCTCGTTCCGGGTACTCCGTTCTGTAATTAAATATCATTAGTTGCTCGAGACAAGCTTTTGTCCCTAGGCACCTGCAAGTCCCAGAGCGCAAAGTTCCCATACTTGGGGGGTACGCCATCTGAATTAAGTAATGTTATGTCACATCCAGAGACTCAAAACTATCACTCGCCCTGCTGCATAACAATTATCGGCATTAAGGCATAACAGAGAATAACCTTTATTATTATTATTATTATTATTATTATTATTATTATTATTATTATTATTATTATTATTGGTTTAATTGTTTTGTCACACAAGCCGTAAGTAGAATAGGAGTTGAATTAAACCAATACCTATTGTCCATAATAGTTGGTTAAACTATTAATTCCGGGACTTAAAGTATTTGCAGTATTGTAAGTCGCCATTGGGGTTGTCATTTTAAAATAATTTGAGATCACCTTGTGGTTTCCGGGAAACACGCGAGTCAGTTAAGAAATTCAATGCTATGCCGGCATGTTGCCATGGTAGCTCAGTAGAGGAGCAAGCGGCTATGAACCAGGAGTTCCGTGGTTCAAATCCTGGCTATGGTATTGAATTTTTCAGTCTGACTCTACCTATCCAATTATTATTTATTTAAGGTCGCATAATTCAGTGTTTATTTTTTTGCGACCACAACATTACCATAATAAAATTCAAATATCTTATGAGAATAGCCTCTAAAGACCTCTTTATTCTGGATGATTTTTATTGAAGTTTGCATAACTGGTAAACCATAAGAGATAGACAAAAACTTACTGGACAAACAATGTAAATCACGATAAAACACAGAAGTTATGACATATTCATTTTGTTCGTGCAGCTGGCCGTTTTCGTGATATTCCTTGTTATTGGTTTCAGTTTTAAAGTACTTAAACTTTTCCCATACGGGAATTTGTCAACGCTTGGCCATGCAAAGAAACGGAATTCAATTCTATAGCAACCACAATTTAAAACTTGGTTTAGCCTGTTCCCTAATTATTTTTTTATTGTGTCATTTATATAGCACCTTTAACAACTAAAGTCATATTGGGGGCTTTCCATTAGAAACAACTCTTCTGTAGGTTTTTTACGACACACACATTCATTCTCTCACACATACACACACAGACATTCATTCACACACACACACACACACATTCAGATTATGTGGGGGATAGGGAATAATTCTGATTAAAGAAAACTTCCCCACCGTAGCCAGGAGTCGATGGGAACCGGCTGAGAAGTCAGTCGCTTGAGCATGGAGGTAGTCAGTATTCCCTTATCTGCCATCTACTTATAAAGCTACTAAGTAATAGTATTGTTCTGCTAATATTTTTGCATTAAATAGAAGAATAAGCTTATTAACAATAATTTTGTTTCGGAGATACAGAGAAAGTCATTTGAACCGAGCACATCAGATTTTTACATTCTGTAGCCCCGTATGTACAATGTACATAGGGATAGAGAAGTATTGTATTCCATCCAAAAATTTGATGTCGAGATTTCACCGAAAATACATGTTTTAGGGCCCCCTGAGCCCAAAAACAACATTTTCAGAAACAGGTCCGTGTGTGAGTGTCTGTGGACAGCATAGCTCAAAAACGAAACGACGGTTAAATACCAAACTTGGTATTTAATTTTGGCATCTTCCAAAGATGCGACACAAAGATTTTCAAGAAAATCCCCCCAACCCTAACTGCCGTTTACATGGAAATATTTTCTAAAATTTTGTTTTTCTTATAAATGGCTTTAATGATTTTGATTAAAATGTCACATAGTAAAGATATTTATATCACAAATAAAATGTATATCTTGAATTTTCTGGAAATACCTCTGAAGACTACTTTATTTTGGATGAATTTTACGGAATTGTGAAAAACTACTAAACCGTAAGAGATGGAGAAAAACTTACTTCACAGAAAATGTAGCTCACGATAAAACACACAATTTATGTCATATATATTTTTTTCGTGGAGTTGATAATTTTTAAGATATTCCTGGTTTTTCGCTTTAGCTTTGAAAAACTTATACTTTTCTTATACAGGAATGTCTTAATTCCTGTCCATACAAACAAAGGAATTTCATTTACATAGCAACCAGCTTTTGGCTATTATTTTAACCTATGGAACTCCCTCATTTTGCTTCTACTTACAAGGAAGCAAGTAATAGGACTATTTCTGCTAATTAGCATGAAGTAAATAGAAGCATATGCTTTTTAACTACAATTTGTTGCAGAGATGTAGAGAAAGTCATGTGAATGGAACACATCAGATTTTCATAGCATGGTTTGTGTTTTGTTAGAATATGAAGTGCCTAACTACGCACTAAAACGTCAGTGATTATTGTAGTAGTAGATAAAGATACATGATGGTAGATAGGCTTATATATTCAGTACAGAGATAACCCTTGCTTGCGGGGTGACATATTGGCTTCCCTATGTTGACACAGAGAAACCGTTTAGAGAAGCAGGGAGGCTGCTCCGCATTGTCACGTAAGCACGCAGCGAACTCGAACTTGAAATAATAGTTCCAGTTACCACAAAGTCACGTGTTGAATCCATCCCCCGGAAACTTTGCCACTTATATGGAAACTTCCGCCTTCTGCTGCTGGAGATTATTATTATTACTTGTATTAAATCTTATGGCAGATAGTTCTTTGTTCCCGCAGACGTGAGATTGGTTAAGGCTCGGGCACTCACTCAACGCGCCCCCCTCCCCAAAAAACCAAGAGTTTTTCTTCAATTGAAAACTTCCCACAGAGTTTCTTTCTCTACTATCCTCACTTCGTCTGGAGCTGTGATGAACGACTTCTTGCGTTCCACGCCCTCTTTCCAATTCCCTCACTTCGCTTTGGCGGCCCAGTCAAACATATTTTAAAAAACCTTATGTGTTACAACCAGATGACTTTCTCTACATCTCTGCAACAAAAAAGCTTATGCTTCTTTTTACTTCATGCTAATCAAGAAAAAATTAAAGTATTAGTCAAAAGCTGAAGTTCCCTTGTATGGGCAGGAATTGACAATGGACAAATTCCCGTATGAGAAAAGTATGCTTTTTAAAGCTGAAACCAATAACAAGGAATGTTTCAAAAACAATCCACTCTCACTCAACGAATTGTGTGTTTTAACGAGCTCTACATTTTCTGTTATGTAAGTTTCTGTCTCTCTTGCCAGTTATGCAAAATTCCGTAAAATTCATCCAGAATAAAGTAGTCTTCAGGGGCTATTCCCAGAAAATTCAAGATATACACATTATTTGTCAGGTAAATATCTTTAATATACGACACGATATTGTAATCAAAATTGCTAGTCATTTTTGAGAAAATCAATATTTTCGAAAATTGTTCAATGTAAAGGATAGTTGAGGGATGGGGGATTTTCTTGAGAATCTTCATGTCGCATCCTTGGAAGATACTGAACTGATACCAAGTTAGGTATTTAACGGAATTTCATTTTTGAGCTATGCTTTCCACAGACACACACACACGCACACAAGGTCTTTTTTCCAAAAATGTTCTTTTTCTTTTTTTGGATTCAAGGTACCCAAAGCATGTATTTCCAATGAAATCTCGGTATCGAACTTTGGTTACATTACAATACCTTCTCTAAATACTAGGTACATAGTACGTGTAGATAAAATAAAGATCTGATGTGAAAGTGTTAAAATCATATGTAATTCTCTAGGTGTTCCTCAAACCAACCTTTTATTCAAAAGATGTATCTTTTATCTACGGGGGCCAGCCAGAAAGTTACAGTCGATTTGGCAAAACTAAATGATACCGAAAAACATCAACACAATTTACAAAATTACACTATCTAACTCTATTTCTCAATATAATCTCCATTCTGTCAATACATTTACTGTCACATGGTATCAGTTTTTCAATGCCGATTTTATACTTTTCTACCGTCAAAGGATTTGTTAGTTTTTAGAATGCACTAAACGTTGTTACAGTGGGCAAATAACGCAAGTGTGTGGTGATATTGCAATGAACGAATCTTTAGTGCGGAAATGGCGCATAATTTACAAGTAATCAAGAAAGAACTGGTGTGTACGATAAAGATCTGAGTGGAAGTTCATCAATCGTTATAGAGGAGTTGAAAGCAAATGTTGATAAAATAATTAAGAAAAAAACCGGTGTTTCACTTTGGACACCGTACATTTTTGGATGGAAAAGATTTTCCAACGGATTATTTTTTTTTTGGTAGTGTTTAACGCCCTTTTTAACTGCTTATGGCACCGCAGGCGGTGATACTGATGATACTTGAATGATGATGGAGCATCGGTGGAATGCGATGGCGGGGGAAACCGGTGTACTCGGAGAAAACCCGCCCCAGCGCCGCTTTGTCCACCACAAATCCCACATGCGGTCACTTGGGATCGAACCCCGGCCGTCTAGGTGAGAGGCGGTCTAACCACACGGCCACTCCCAACCGATGGAGACCTCAAAGTAGCAGTGACATCTTGGCTCATCTTTAGCGGCGGAAGAGTATAACATCTGCGTTGAAAAACCAGTACCACTAGGCAGTAAACACCTTGATAGCAATATTGATTACGTTGAAAAATAGACTAAGGTACTGTAACCTTGTAAATAAAGTTTTATGTTGATATCTTTCGTTATTGTTTAGTTATACCAAATTGTCTGTCACTTTCTAGATGGCTCTCGTACATCATGCTAATCCAAATAAATCTAAATAAAATTAATATTATTATTGCTTCCTTGTAAGTAGGAGGGAAATAAGGGAATGCACTGGATAAAGCGATAGTTAGGTCCTTTACAAGCCGGGTGCTATGAGTAAAAATTGAAATTCCATTCTCTTTTTTGTCAGAAGTATACAAACGAGAGACGAGAAGAACGTTTTCTTCCAGTTTGAGAAAAGTTTAAGAGGCTTAAAATTGAAACCAATAATCCAGAATATCTCCAAAATGGTTAACTCTACAAAAAAATGTAGCCAGCATAAATTATATGTTTTAAAGAGATCTCTATTGTTATGTAGTAAGTTTTTTTCTATCTCTTACGGTATACCAACTATACAAAAGTCATATAATATGAAGAACTCTTCAAAATAAACATATAATTTGTCATGAAAATATGTGAAACATAAGATATTTTAATCAAAATGGTTAGAGCCTTTTTTGAGTATTTCAAAATGTTCTAAAATGTTCAATATAAAAGGTATTTGTGGGTATGAGGATATTCTTGAAAATCTTCGTGTCACATCTTTGGAGGATACTGAAATTAAATACCAAGTTTGGTATTTAACTGGCTTTTCGTTTTTGAGCTATGCTTCCCACAGACTCACAGAGGCACACGGAATTTTTTCTAAAAGTCTGTTGTGTTCCATTCATATGACTTTCTCTACAGCTTTGCAACAAATTATTTTTAAAAAGCTTATTCTTCTATTTGCAACATGCTAATCGAGATAAGCATTAGCATAAATTGTCTTATTACTTGATTCCTTGTATCTAAGTAGAAGGGTAATAAGGTAGTTTTATAGGCTAAAGCGATAGTCAACTGCGAATGAAAATCCTTTGTTTGTATGACCAGGAGTTAACAAATTCCTGTATGAGAAAAGTATAAGTATTTTCAAACTGAATCCAATAACAAAGAATATCACAAAAACGGTCAGCTCCACGAAAAAGTGCAATTAACATAAAATGTGTTATTTAATGAGTTCAAAATTTTTGGTATGTAAGTTTTTGTCTTTCTATTACGGTTTACCAGTTATGCAAAATTTCGTAAAATTCATCCAGAATAAGGACGTCTTCAGTGGTTATTCCCAGAAAATTCAAAATATACATTTTATTTGTCATTTAAATACCTTTAATATGAGATATTTTTAAAAAAAAATCGTTAGAGCCATTTTTAAGAAAATCAAAATTTTCAAAATTTGTCCATGTAAAGGGTATTAAGGGTTTGGGGGATTATCTTGAAAAATCTTCGTGTCGCATCCTTGGAACATACTGAGCATAAATACCGTTTGCTATTTAACAGACTTTTCGTTTTTGAGCTATGATGCCCATAGACCCACCCACACACACACACACACACAAATACACACACACTGATAGACATACAGTCACACATGGACCTTTTTCTAAAAAGTTTTTTCTTGGATTCAAGGAGTCTCAAAACATATATTTCCGGTGAAATCTTGGTATCGAAATGTTGGGTGTAATTCAATACCTTCTCTATCTCATATGTGCATAGTACGTGTAGATAAAGTAAAAATGCTTTTTGGGAATCAGGAGGTCTCAAAACGTATCTTTCCGGTGAAATTTCGACATCGAATTTTTGGATGGAATACAATACCTTCTGTAGCTATTATGTACATAGTATGCACACACGTGTTAGAGAGCTGCTTCTTATCCTGAGCGCTTCTATCTGACGACTCAGATTAACATAAGGTTTCACTCACAAAATTATACATCATAAAGTTCCTTCACACAGTCCCTGAATTAATTTAACTTATTTAATATGAGCCGAGAGCATGTTTTCAGGCCCCCTGAATCCATAAAAAGCATTTTTAGTAAAAGATTAGTGCGTGTGTCTCTGTATGTGTGTGTGTGTGTGTGTGTGTGTATGTGTGTGGTATGTGTAAGACTGTAGACAGCATAGCTCAAAAACGAAAAGTCCATTAAATACAGAATTAGGTATTTAAGGTTAGTGTCTCCCGGGGATGCGACACGAAGATTTCCAAGAAAATCCCCACCCCAAACTACTCTTCACACGGAAAAACTTTTGAAAATTTTAATATCCTCAAAAATGGCTGTAACGATTTTGATTAAAAAACCTTATAAAGGTATTTACATTATAAATGAAATGTATATCTTGAATTTTCTGGGATTATCCTCTGAAGACTTCTTTATTCTGGATTAATTTTGCATAAGAGATAGACAAAAACTTACTAAACAAAACCTGTAGATCCTGTTAAAACAAACAATGTATGTCATATACCTTTTTTCGCGAAATTGATTACTTTTGAGATATGGCTTGTTATTGGTATCACTTTTAAAATACTTAAATACGGGAATTTGTCATCTCCTGGCAACGCAAGGAAAGATTTTAAAAGATTTGACTGTCACTTTAGCCTAGCGTATTCCCTTATTCTCCATCTACTTTTAAGAAAGCAACTAATAAGTTCATTTCTATTACTATTTATCTGGATTAGCATGAAGTACATAGAAGAATAAGCTTCATAACAATAGTTTGTTACAGAAATGTAGAGAAAGTCACGTAAATGGAGCATTTCAGATTTTTCTACGTATATAATCAGTAGAGGAAGTAGAAATATTTGGCGGTATATATAAAGCTTAGCAAGGCATCCACGCGGGCAGAGCACCTCTTTGAATGAAAAGGGCGCACGTTATCCTTTGTTGCAAAACAACGACGTTGAAACAATTCTGAAAGTCTTCCTGTAAAGGCAAAGCCTGTAAGTAGCGTTTTCCACAAGACCTGTATAATACCCACTTGCCCTGAATGGAGGTTTCATACCTTTAGTGAACAAAGCTGCTTCGCCCAGCATAAGGGAAGAAACACCCGCGGCAAACAAATGCAAAGCCTTACTTCCAAACTTCTAGGTTAGACAATTTAAAATACGAAAAGCAAAACAACTGAGTGAGGAACTACAACAAAGTTGCTTCACTATTTTTGGACGTTTATGCCAACTTAACGGCAAATTCCTCCAAAAATTCTAACTTTTTACCTAGACTAAGTATCGAAAGTGTTTCATTCCACCCCAAAATGCGATATCCGCTTTTCACCGGTAACACGTGTGGCAATATGTTAAAGAAAATGGTAGGAAAAAGTAGGTGTTGAATGATGGCGGCAATATGAGAACCGAACCAGAATATATGAACAATTCATCAAAATGGAATCTAGTTATGTTGAGGGGGACTATTTCAGCTCCCTTATTCACTAACTCATTCATTGACGAGGATACCAATGTAGTTACCTCAAAACAGGAGGAGAGAAGGAAGAAACATTACTTGACAGAATACAAAAGAAAGTGTAGCGCGCGCATTATCACATGCATGCGTGGAGATAATAGAACTTCAGAAAGAAATAATGAAACAGAATATAGTGTTTAGAGAAGAATATAAATGCAAACTGGACTGCATGAAAAGAAAACAAACAGAAGAAGAAAAATTGAGGCTGTAAACGGCATTATTGAAAAAAGTAGAATTGAGCTCCGTTTTGTGCATTATCCCTTTAATTACAAATTGCATTTTAAATAAAGTGCAACGCATTGACATAGTATTATAAATTTCCAAAACTATCATTCTTTTGTTCCTTAATTAAGTCGCTTGAACTTTAAAGTCATATCATGACTGAACGCATTATGTTTCTACTTAGATTTGTGGATTTATCATTTAGTTTACTAAAGTGATGATAAATGTTTAATGAAGTTAGATTACGTATTCCCATACTGCTAGAGAGATGGAGAATTGTTGGGTTTCGTTTTTAAAGCTATGGACAGTGTATGATGATGTATTGCACAGTTAGCACGATTTGACATTGTTAACAATCAGGCAGAAGATGGGAGTGAGTCAAGGTTGTACGACCAATGCGCAGTCTGGTGAGAACAACTTGGTATTGGAATAATTGTTTTTTTCACACAAGCCCTGTGTAGGACAGGAGTTGGATAGGTAGAGTCAGACTGAGAAATTGAATGCCATAGCCGGGATTTGAACCACGGATCTCCCGATCTCTAGCCGGTTGCTCTGCCACTGAGCGACCTGGCAACATAGCATTGAACTTTTCAATCGACTTGCATGTTTCCCGGTAAACCACAAGGTGCTCTCAAACTATTTTGAGAACACAACCCCAATGGCGACTTACAATGTTGTAAGTACTTTACACCCAGGATTCATGGTATAGCCAACTGTTATTATGGTACCAAACACACAATTTATGTTACATACATTTTTTTTGTGGAGTTGATTGTTTTTGGTTTCAGGTATGAAAAATGTATACTTTTCTCATACAGCAATTTGTCAACTCCTGTCCATACAAACAATGGAACTTCAGTCACATAGAAACCGGCTTTTGACTATCACTTTGACCTATGGTACTCCCTTATTTCGCTTCTAATTTCAAGGAAGCAAGTAATAAGACTATTTCTGCAAGTTTTTTTTTTCCTCTCTCGATTAGCATGAAGTAAATAGAAGCATAAGCTTTTTAACAATAATTTGTTGCAGAAATGTAGAGAAGTCATGTGAATGGTACACATCAGATTTTTTGCTAGGGTTTTGAGAACACAAAGCCATCCACTGCATTCTATTTTGAGAAACCTGAGAAGTGTGAGTCAAGTTATTCCTTTAAAGAAATGCAGTCCAGGGATTCACAGCAAGGAGATAATAGGAGTACCATAAATCGCTAAAAATAGCTTAGGATCAGGTACATGGCTCCTGTGTTGGAAAGATGCAATGCATTGGCGCTAAAGAGAAGAAAATTTCAGGTTAGTAGAATAACTCTATTTCAACAAGGTGTTCAGAGTAGTTTGAGGCAGTTCTCCAGCACTTCGTGTAACTCTTCCTTTGCAAAAGATGATGTCATCCCAAAATAAAAAATCCATTCACATGACTTTCTCTACATCTCTACAACAAAGTATGGTTTAAAAGCTTATTCTTCTATTTACTTCATGCAAATCGAGAAAAAATTAGCAGAAATAGCCTTATTACTTGATTCCTTGTAAGTAGAAGGGAAATAAGTACGTTAAAGTGATAGTCAAAAGCTAGTTGCTATTTGACTGAAGTTCCTTTGTTTGTATGGACAGGAGTTGACAAATTTCCGTATGAGAAAAGAATAAGTATTTTATAGCCTCAAATCGATCAACTCCACGAAAAACAACTGTATATAACATAAATTGTGTGTTTTAACGAGCTCTCGTTCTATATTAAATAAGTTTTTGTTTATCTCTTACGGTTTACAGTTATGCAAAATTCCGAAAAATCCGTATCGAATAAAGAGGTCTTCAGAGGCTTTTCCTATAAAATTCAAGATATACATTTTAATTATCATGTAAATATCTTTAATATACAATATTTTAATCAAAATCGACAGAATGATTTTCGAGAAAATCAACGTTTTCGAAAACTTTTCCAAGTAAAGTGTAGTTGGGTGTGGGGGGATTTCCTTGAAAAAATTTTTGTGTCGCCTCCTTGGAAGATACTAAGTTTGGTATTTAACGGTATTTTTGTTTCTGAGTTACTCTGTCCACACATAGACACATGCACACACTGACCTTTTTCTAAAAATGTCTTTTCTTAGATTCAGGGGGACTCAAAACCTGTATTTCCGATGAAATCTCGCTATTGAATTTTTGGGTGCATTATAATAGTTTCTCTATACACTACGTACATGGTACGTGTAGAGAAAGTAAAAAGATTTCAAGAGAAGCTGAAGGTATGATACAGTATTCTTAATGGCTACAGAAAATAACATCACAGTCAAAACCTATTCCTGAGGTATATGGTTCATTGGCTCTGTCGCGTATAATTGTATTTTGGAGGAAATTGTAGAAGAATGCAAGCATGTTTCGAGTTACCCATCATCGGTAGGTTTCGGAGAATATGATTACGGTAAATCTTGTCGTACACCACTTTTATGTCCAGATTTATATCAGCCATGTACTGTCTGTTATTAAAAACGTTTACCGTGTATAACGTCCGCTTTTACTAGCATGGCACCGCAGGCGATAACACTGATGATAAATGGAATGAAGGAGGAGCTGCGGTGGAATGCGATAGCGCCGTTTTGTCCACTACAAACCCCACGTGCGGTCGCCTGAATTCGATTGAGAGGCCAGTAATATCACGGTCTGCAGCATAATTAAGGTATGTATTGTGGAATGAAATGGTCAAAAACCATGTTAAGCTGGGTAAAAAGAAATTCTCCTCTCCAGTACTATCGAAGTCGTTTAACGATAAATGTCTCCATCAATGTATACATTGTGCATGTAAATAATAAGGGTCGATAGTTTTCAGGAACTGTGCAAATAAAAACATTACAGAAATACGCCATTGGCTAGGAAACTGTTTTTATGATAACATATGGTTGAACAAGTCCAGAATATGTTGTAAAGCTTGAGTTAATATATCGTAAGCGACATAGCCCAGTACTTCAACTGTTGCAATGGAGTAAGGCTTATTTCAGCTCTTGAAATGACAAAGTGATGCTGTACGGCGCATCGGAGTCAGTAAAAGCTGCATTTACAGTGAGATCATGAAAATTAGGGACGTCTGCACTGCTACTAGAAACCTCTGAAAATGCTGCTGCTAGGGTAGCTGTTGATCAGTGTTTGGATTATCTTATTAGGAGGTCACGGATTGATTAAATGGAGCAGCTATGGCCTGAAATTTATTCCAGACTTCCGTTTAGTTTGTTGTAATGTTGATAGATGACAAAAAAAAATTCAACCAGAATTCCCTTTTGCTTCTTTTGACTTCACATCAAGCAATTTCTCTTAGGCGTTGGAATTCCATTTTATTTTCTTTCATAGCATTTATTTTATATCTGCAGTATGCTTTATTTGGTCGTCTCCTTAGCGCGGTGGTACCGGAACTGTTTACCAAGCGGGAGACCTGGATTCGATCCCCAGTACCGGCGTGGGGATTTTTCCCCCACTGGGAGACCTGGCCCGGGATGCACTCAGCCTCGTAAGGTCCCTGGGGGACCAATTGAGGAGCTACTTGTAGGAGAAGTAGCGGCTCCAGGTCATGAGGACCGCATTAACCGGCCGGGGGACTCGAGGCGCTGACCACGTTTCACCCTCCAATACTGCACCCCATCCATGACGTCTGTAGTGGACCGAGATGGGGGACGCAGCGGCCGGGCTGTAGGCCAAGGTTCCCCGTGAGCTGTCGTGCCATGGAGTTATAGTATGCTTTATTTTCGGCTGTAAAAGATGTCTTACAAGTTGCGTTCCACAGAGGACTTTGCCCTGCTCATATGAAAAGTAATTTGTTGATATATTAACTTTAGCAGAATATATAACTGCCTCAGAAAACAATCATCAATGTTGATATTAATGATCTACCATTGATAGTTCCTGAATATCATCGTGAAGTTTCCAATCAACTTTCTTGATGTTCCAAGATGATGGTCGAATGCTTGAAGCATCAGAGTAAGCGATCTCGAGAATAATTGGAAAGTACCACTGCCCTGAGGATACGAGGTTATTGACCAATGAAATCTTAGTGCACTACTTGGAGTAGATGTTGTAGAATTGTGAGAAATGTTGAAATAAGTGGAATTTAATGAGTTTAAAATAAGCAGATCCGGTATTTTGGCATCAATAGTTTTACTTCTCCACAGTGGATTGTAACTATTAAAATAAAAAAACGGCTTATCTAGTTAAGGCATCAAATACAGCAGTAACAATAACTCTAAGGAGATCTGTTTAATTTATAAATATTGCACAAACAAATTGTTGGTTCAAGATATTACAATCGCTTCTATTTGAATTTAAGTGTAAGAGATCATTAGGAAACTATATTTGACGTATGTTGCAAGCATGTGAAGTATTTCTTCTGTTTTATTATAGGGGCAACACAATAACATTGTCATAGGAAATACCACGAGTGCTTGTCGGTAATTTACGACCGGGGCGAAGCGACGGGAGTCTATTGTCCTAAGAGATGAAAACACGAGTTGCATTTCATAAGACTATTATTAATTTATAATATATAGTAAGGGAGACTTTATCCAGTTATTACCGTAATACTCACATTAGTTCTCAAACAGCAGATGACGCATTCGACCATGTTTATTTACCCAATGTTGTTTTTCCCCTTCTTTCTTCACTGCCTCCTGAATTATATGACTGACCGTGCCTACACCTAATGTACGAATATCGATAGCAACAATAGAAACAGGAAACAATTATTTTATTTCAGCTTTTAATAAATAATACTTGAAATGGAAACGAACGTTACTTTATTTGAGGTTTTGCACTCATCTCATACATAAGAAATACAAATAATGACTTTTTGAACTAAATACGTTGTGAACTGGATAAAAATTTAAATAAACATTGTAACTGAATTGATTGATAGTACAATTGTGGAACTGACAGCTATTAAAAGTGAAGGCTGGCTGACTGGATTGTCACCTTGTTACCAATAACTAAGACAGGAGATTAAACATACGAACGTCAGGTGCGACAAGATTCCAAAGAAATGAACATGCAAGAAGATGTTTCGGTAACATCCCTCCAGTCAGATAACCGCGATTGGTTGAAATTGCCTAATTCTGGCCACTCCATTGGCGCTTTAATAGTTGAGCTAAATTGTTGCTGAAATAGCCTTTCGTAAACATATTACCGTAGAATGCCATTGTACAGCGGTAAATAATTATTTCACGGAAACAACGCTTGGATTAGCTACTAATTCATTATATTTGCTTTTCTTAATGGTCTCTGTTAGTTTTTACAGGTGAGTTCTATTACTTTCTCTACACAGTACATCCAGTAACTCGATACCGAGATTTGTATAAAAACATCTTTAGAAAAAGGTCCGTGTGTGTTTCTGCGAACACGATAAATACAAAATGACAAGTTGGTATACCAAACTTGTTATTAAATTAGGTACATGGAAAAATTATGAACATTTTCATTTTCTCAAAAATGGTTCTAACGATTTTGATTAAAATACCGTACGTCTATTAAAGATATTTGTGTCACAAATAAAAGTATCTTGAATTCTCTGAGAATGCATCTGAAGACCTATTCATTCTGAATGAATTTGCATAGCTGATAAACCGTAAGAGATAGACAAAAACTTACTATGCAAAAATTTAGATATCGTTAAACCCATAATTTATCTCATATACATATTTTTTTTTCGAGGAGTTGACCATTCCCGATATATTCCTTGTTATTTATTTCCGTTTTAAAATACTTTAAACTTTTCTCAGAAATTTGTAAGCTCCTGGCCATGCACGTGAAACAAATTTCAATCACATAGCTACCAGCTTTTAAAAGGTTCGACTACCGCTTTAGCATAATGTATTTCCTTATTTCCCTTCTAATTACAAGGAAGCAAGTAATGTGAATGGAACACACCGTGTTTTTTTATCCCGCTGCTGATTAAAGTTATTGTACAAGGGCATAAAATAGTTCTGATACGTTCTTTTTTAAATACTCATATGTAAGTTAATAATCCTGAACACATATTTGATAATGTTAGCTAAATTTATAATTAATTTATTGATTGCTATACAAATAAGCAATGTAAGTACTTACAGTAAGAGTTTGAGAGCTCATTACTAATATTGCCCACCTGGGTAGTGTGGTGGTAGAGTGTGTGCCTCACATTCAAAAGGTCGTTAGTTTAAATCTTGCTTATGTCGAGTTACCCGGATAATGTTCTTTTTCGGGGTTTTCCCTTATCCTGAGAAGACGAATGTCGAGTAACTTTAAGCTCTATGGGCCTCGAGATCATTTGAGTATCATTTCACCAATTTCATTCATCGTCCGATATGACCAACCAGGTTAAAGGACGTTAAAAATAATACATTACAAATAGGAAATGACATAAGATTCAAAACATGTGCTACTTCAAGTAAAGAATCTATCGCAAAATTCATTAACAAAAGAGCATATAAGAAGGCTTGTCAATATAATTTAGATGTAGCCTTTCATTTGTTCACATCGAGAATTAATTACTTTCTCTATACGTACTATGCACATAGTGTATAGAGAAGGTATTGTATTCCACCCAAAAACTCGATACCGAGATTTCAGGGTCCCCCTGAATCCAGTAAAAGAATTTTTGGAAAAAGGTCCGTGTGTTTGTGCGTGTGTGTGTGTGTCTGTGGACAGCATGATTTTCAAGGCAATCCTTCGACCCCCAACTACCCTTTACATGGAACTTTTTGTGTTTTTCTCAAAAATGGCTCTAACGATTTTGATTAAAATCTCTTATATGTAAGATATTTAACATAACTCCATGGCACGACAGTTCACGGGGAGCCTTGGCCTACCGCCCGGCCGCTGCGTCCCCCATCTCGGTCCAATACAGACGTAATGGATGGGGTGCAGTATTGGAGGGTGAGACGTGGTCAGCACGTCGAGCCCCTCCCGGAGGGTTAATGCGGTCCTCACGACCTGGAGCCGCTACTTCTCCATCAAGTAGCTCCTCAATTGGCCCCCCAGGGATCTCACGAGGCTGAGTGCACCCCGGTCCAGGTCTCCCAGCGGGGGAAAAATCCCCACGCCGGTACTGGGGATCGAACCCAGGTCTCCCGCTTGGTAGGCAGCTGCGCTACCACCGCGCTATGGAGACGACCATGTAAGATATTTACATGCAAAATAAAATGTATATCTGGAATTTTCTTGGAATAGCCTGTGAAGACTGTTTTGGATGCATTTTGCATAACTGCTAAACCGTAAGAGATGGACAAAAACTTACCACACAAAAAATGTAGAGCACGTTAAAACATACAATTTGTGTCATACACATTTTTTTCGTTGAGTTGATCGTTTTTTGAGATATTCCTTATTTTTTGTTTCAGCTTTGAAAAACTTATACTTTTCTCATACAGGAATGTGTCAAAATGGCACACCTTATCGTGGGTTCGAGTCCCGCCTTGGGCATGGATATTTCTTTTACAACAGTCTGGCTGCGGCTGGCGGATCGAGAGGTTGTTTGTCCGCTGTGTTGCGCGTAATCGAGCGGCGTTAAGGAATGTCAACTAGATTGTTCTGTGTGAGTATATTAGTTCTACAAGGAAAGAATTTCTAATGATGGAGGCAATACGCCGGCAAAATACTTTGCAAATCTCATTTCGAGGAGCTGAACGTCGACCCAGCGCGATGGAAGTGCATGACTGGATTCACGACTACATGAAAATACCACCTAATCAGGTAGATACACTGCAGTTTCATCCTAGAGAAAAATCAGTTTTTTTTATAAAATTTATATCTGTAACACACTATGAAAGATATTGACTGCAATTTCAAGGCGCTGCAAAGTTTAGTTATGAGAATGGTGAAATACTAACGGTAAATATTGGGCCAGCTGACTGCCGGATTGTAAATGTCCGGGTTTTCAATTTAGGCCTGAGATCACTCATACGTTTCTGGGACAGAAACTTTCACAATATGGGAAAATACTAGAGGTTCAAGAAGAACAATGGAACGCAGGTTATAAGTAGCCCGTCAAGTCTAGTGTTCGTTCTGTAAGAATGGAATTAAAAAAGGAAATTCCATCTACAGTAGGAGTGCGTGGGTTTCCTGTTGGAGTGACCTATCTAGGACAACCGCAAACATGCTATGTGTGTGGGGAAGCTTCTCATTTTCGCTCACACTGTCCATACAAAAAGTCTGTACTGCCTGTATCTGTCTCGTGCAGGGCTGTGTTACTCAGCGATGTAGTGAGAGGACAAGTTAGCGCTCAGAGGAATGTAAACAAACAGTAGGTGCGTCAAATGGGCCCGCTACCGAAGCTAGTGATATAGAGCCTGTTTGTAACGTCAAACCTACAGAGGAAGTCTACCCGACTACCAGCTGTATGCGTGACGATGTGTCTGCGGCGGTGCAGGAGACATCTGTGTCCGCACCGGTAGCTGTCAATACTCCCTCAGAAGTAGCAGAAATGGGTGTCTCATCCCCTACACGATCTTCTGTAGTTGTGGTAACTAATAGTGGCGACCAGAACATGGTTGGCCACTGCGATCCACCAGACACTGTAATAATTGAACACCAGCAATGGAGTGAGATGGATTCCGACCAACCTGTGCAGGTTAGGACAGAACGCCCGTTGTCTGTTAGTGAGGAGGAGGGCACCGAAGAAACGGAGTCTAACATCGCATGGGAGACCGTGAGACCTTCGACTCAGGAAGCACTTACCTTCTCGGTCTGGAAACCTACCGAAAAAGTTTCCACGGGTTTCAGGAACGCACGTTCATGCCGTTGAAAATGACTAGATACATCTTGGACGGTGACCACTATACCTGTTCTTTTTTATTTCTGGCCTGTTTTAATGGTTGTCTTACGTACCTTTGCCACTGTTAACATCAACTCCCTACGCTGCAGTGCTAAACAGGCTCTTTTACGCGATTTTGTGCGGACTCATGATTTAGATATAGTTTTCCTCCAAGAAGTTAATATAACCGACTTTGACTTTATGGGTCCACAGTACAGTTGTGTGGTGAATGTTGGAGAACATATGCGTGGTACTGCTATTTTGTACAGAGCAGGTTTGGCGTTTGCCGAGATAGAGATGCATCCTAGTGGTCGTGTTATAAGTGCTAGAATGGACAACATGCTGCTACTTAACATATACCTGCCTTCAGGTAGTGATAGGCGCCATGAGCGAGAACTATTTATAGCCAACATTCTACCCTATTATTTGAGATGGAATTATGCCCTTCTTTTAGTAGGTAACGACTTCAATTGCGTGCTACATGCTAAGGATCAGTGTTCTGGTTATAACAAGTCTTTGGCATTGGATCAGCTGGTAACCGGGCTACGTCATTGTGATGTTTAGGAACATACGAACGCTACGTCTGTAGAATTTACTTACTGTCGAGCGAACTGTGCTTCAAGGATAGATCGTTTCTATTTAAGCGCTCAGTTCAACTCTCTGATTCACGCAGTGCGAGTTTTACCTGTTGCCTTTACTGACCACCATGCTGTCAACCTGCAATTAATCGCTGAGAGTCGCATTCCGCTATATGGCAGAGGTTATTGGAAATTAAACGAAGTTTTATTACATGACAACATTATTGCTGCTGATTTCGCCAAGTTGTGGCAAAGTCTTCAGGGTAAAGCTCGACGCTCTCCGCTGTCGGTGGTGGAAAAATGGCGACGTATATTTAAGCCTGGTATTATGACCTTCTTCAAGACCAAAGGTCGTGAGAGGGCAATTGAACGACGTCACACCTTCGACTCTTACCAAGAAACATTAATGGGTCTTCTCTCTAGACAACAGAGTGGCCAGGACGTATCCCATCGCCTTCAAGCTGTGAAGCGGAAGCTTGTGGAAATACAGCAACATGTTTTGGCGGGAACTATGACTCGTTCGCGAACTCATGACTCCGTCGTGGCACAGGAGAAAGCTTCTTTGTTTCACACCATTAAGGAGAAGTGTGCTGGTAGTGGTCGTTACATCCATGCTCTTCTGACACCGGAAGGCGCCAAGGTCACCTCTGTGCCTCAAATCTTACATTTTATAGCATCATGTTTGACACCACTGGCCTACACAATGACGCCATGGAGGAGCTCTTCCAATATGTTGACACCGGTATAACTGTCGAGGAACAGCGTTCCTTGGAGCAGCGATATTCTGCCACCCAGATTCTGCACACCATTAATTCCGCTAGCCTCCATTCCTGCCCAGGAGAAGACGGCCTGACATATTCATTCTATAATACCTTTTGGAGTATAATCAAAGCAGAAGTTGTAGAGTTGGTGAATGAGATCCTTATTGGATCGAACTGTTGCCCTGGATTCGCAGATGGATGAATATAGAACGGATCGTTTAGAAATTATGCTTTCTCATAAAATGAGAATAAATATAACAACTGCAATGAATGAAATTATTGATCCTATTGATGATACAATATTTCATGAAGTGTAAGCATCTGGATAATCGTCATCTTAATCCCAAAGAAAATGTCTCCATGCCTGGGAGTATAGACCCATAACACTTTTAAACACCGACTACAAAATTGTGATGAAAGTACTTGTATCCAGATTAAGGATTATTCTACCTACAATTGTAACCTCCGGTCAAACATGTGGCATCCCGGGCAGGACCTTAATTGACAACCTTCTGGTCCTCCAAGATACCATTCTCTATTATGAACGGAATCCTTCGGAGGCTGAAGCGTTGGTCAGTCAGGATTTTGATAAAGCCTTTGACAGAGCTGGCCATGCTTATATGTTAAAAGTGCTTCAGAAATTCAAACTTCCACCTTTGCTAATATCTGCAATCAGAACCGTCTACAGTGAGATGCCTTCGAAGGTACAAGTCAATGGATACTTCAGTATGCCTATAAAGCTTACTAACTCTGTATGCCAGGATTGTCCACTATCAAGGAATCTCTTATCCCTTTCTTTAAAACCCTTTCTTCGCTATCTTCAGGATAAGCTGACTGGGACTGTCACTCCAGCTCGATTATTCTGTGCCAGGGCTTACGCTGATGACGTCACGCTGCTCATCCGTAGGCGTGAGGCCTTACCCTTGGTACATACCGCCATCACACTTTATGAGGCAGCTTCTAATGCTAAAATGAACACCGCAAAGTCGCAACTGCTCCAACTTGGATCGTGGTCGACTGATCATACATTTCTCGATATCCCGATACAATATAGTGTTAAGATTCTCGGCATGATCTTCTCCAAGCCGTTTACGTCGATGATTGCTCGCAACTGGGGTCACAAAAGAAATTTGATTCGGATGAATACCACTGCACATCTTGGTCGGAACTTGAACCTTCTACAGAAAGTGTGGCACATCAATTAATTTTGTTTTGGCAAAATTATGGTATATGGCGCAGATACTACCCATGCCTGAAAAACAAGTCTCCCGAATTGAGCGACTTATTGGATACTATCTATGGAGAGCACAGTCCTTTCGTGTAGCTAAAACCCAATTGTGGCGAAAACGTAACGAAGGCGGCAGTGGGGCCTAAGAGTAAAGCGCTTCTTGTTAAATTTATTATACTTGCCACTAGGGGATACGGAGAGGAACAAGAAATAGCATTTTGGGAACCCTTCAAGAATTCTCTTGGAACTCCAGTTCGGGCTGTTCCTGCGAGTTTTAGGAGAGCACTCCATGTTTTGGATGGCATTGATGTCGATGTCCTACCTCAGCAACCTAGAGGACTATCAACTGAGCTCTACAAGCTTTTCCTACAGCGGCTGCTTGCACCAATTCATGTGGTGGATAGAATGCCCAACAGACCCTGGTGTCAGGTATGGCGGAACATCCATTTGCGCAACATATCTACGGAGTGGACTACGTGCGCATGTTTCGTCATCAATGATGTTGTGGCTACAGAGGATAAAAAATTCCGATACAACATGGTAAGGGCCCCCACATGCAACATTTGCAGTGTGCGGGATACTCTACGCCATCGTTTTGTTACCTGCACAACAGCACGACAGATCTGGCCGCGCCGTGGCCGAGTGGTTAGACCACTCGCCTCTCACCTAGACGGCCTGGGTTCGATCCCAAGCGACCGCATGTGAGATTTGTGGTGGACAAAGTGGCGCAGGGCGGGTTTTCTCCGGGTACTCCGGTTTCCCCCGCCATTTCATTCCACCGGTGCTCCATCATCATTCATGTATCACATCAGTGTCACCGCCTGCGGTGCCATAAGTAGTTAAAGCGGACGTTAAACACTACCAATTGCAATTGCACCGTCTTGCTCCTTCACAAAATCCCAACGATTATGCTCGCACATTACTACAACTAGAGACTCGAAGTACTACAGACCGCTTCGCACAGGTGTGGCTCGCAATTGGCTTTCAGCATTATATGCTGTCTGAAACGCATTCCAGCGTCGACGGCTTAAGCTGTCATCTTAGAGCAGCAAGAAAAGATCTGCAAAAATATAGGCGTCTTTCACTGCAGTCGGCAACAGCTTTTGCCTTGCGCTTACAACACTTTCTGATTTTGTTACCATCTTCCTGCACATGTTTAATTTAAACGCACAGACAACATACGTAGTTCATAACTATATATAAAAAAAAGTGTGAACTGATATACTGTATTTATAATATAACTTATACCTTTTGTAATTAACAAAATGAATAAATAAATTTATATATATAAAAAAACTCGTATCCATATAAATAAAGGAACTTCAATCACATAGTAACCAGCTTTTGGCTTTCACTTTTACCTAAGGTACTCCCTTATTTCGCTTCTACTCATAACGAAACAAGTAATAAGAGCATATGCTTTTTAATAATATTAACTGCTGCAGAGATATAGAGAAAGTCATGTAAATGGAACACATCAGATCTTTTTTGTTAATATTCAATTAAATATTGAAAAGCAATTTTAATTTTTTTTTTTTTTTTTTTTTTTTTTTTTTTTTTTTTTTTTTTTTACAGTTTCAAGTATTTCAAAAAGTAATTTGCTAACCACGAACTGTAAGTTACTTATAAGATCTCAAGTTCTTGGGAAAACCCGGCCCTGAGGGCCTCGAATTCCCAATATGCATGCTCGACCCGATAAGTATAGCTTACAGTTCTTTGTACGCAATATACTATTGAGTACGTTTGTATCGAATTTAGCTATTCGTTTGTTCCAGTAGCATTCTCGTAAAAATTATAAAGCTGTGTGAAATTTAACGTATATTTTCTGTATTTCTATCCAGTAAATGTTTACTAGTAGCAGAGAAACATATATTGTTCCCACATTGTTCTACTCAGACCGTTTGTTACTGCCTTCGGGCCTGAATACTGCGGAGGCCTCAGGATTAAAATCGTGTTCAGATTCAGTTACAGGTATTGTTGAACTGTCATCTGATGGAATGGGCGCTTAGGGTAAGTTTAGACTGGGAGCATTTCTATCTCTGACGACTTGTTGATTTAATACAGGAGTAGAACCACATGAACTCTCATGTTTATTTTAAGAGTAGGTGAGTTTTGGTGGAGGTAGAGGGGCGTAACTACTATCCATTCTTGCAGAGTTAATCTCCTGCAGCAATGGGATAGTTTGGTTTAGCACATTAGGTGTGTAAACAGAATCACTTGGTCTCTCAGGCATAGCTGATAGAGATGCTGAAGGAGATGCGCAGTACTTTACTAAATGCGGACAGCAGGAAGGCGGTCGGAAACTGGATAGAACGAGCGGGTGTTTCAAACGTTTTAAAGGGAGTTCATTGCAAAATAACTCAAATAAAGTCCTTTCATGGCATTATACCAACCAGTATTACATAAAGTCACAGATTAAAGTTAATACATGTTTGAAGAAAGAGAAATCCGTAACGTTATTGTGTTTATTTCCAAACTGAGTTTTAATTACGGCTGAAATCATTTGCCCATCTATACGGTCAAGTTGTTAATTGGTAGCGTCCTCAGTAACGCCGTTTATTATTCTTTGATCCAAGAGTTCCATCCTCACAATATTGATGAACCATTCCATATGGCATTAATATAAATTTAACAACATGCAGCAAGGCGCTTTGAGTAACCTTTCAATAAGCTGAACGGACAATGTTCTCTCTTATTATATTCTTTAAGCACAAAATGTCCTTCTTGCTTCTTCAATGAGGAAACGTAATAGGAAATGTAATTTATGGTTAGAAACCCATTTCTACTAAATGCTGCGTATTAGCACTTTTAATGCACAACTCCAAGTTGCTCCTGAATCTACTTAAGTTCTTTTCTCAGCTCACAGTTATAAAGTCATATAGTTTCAAATCTGTACGTAACTAATCAGAAACTGCATGCAAACTTTAAGTAGGTTTTCATGAAATACTTGCAAATAATAAGATTTATCTCCTCTTCTCACGAATTTCTCAAGGCACCAATTAATTTCTTAAAAACATAATAATAAACACGTTTCTTACCTCGATGTGCACAGAATCATATGTATCTCAATACACAAAATGTTTACGCAACTCATAAGGCACATGACTTTCAGATCTGATGTTCACCATCTATGCAGTGAACCACTCGCCTCTCACCTAGATACCAAGCGACCGCATGTGATATTTGTGGTGGACAAAGCGACGCAGGGACGGGTATTCTCCGTGTTCTGCGGTTTTCTCCGCCATCGCATTCCACCAGTGCTCCATCACCATTCCATGTATCATCGCTGCGGTGCCATAAGTAGTCAAAGCTGGGTTAAACACTACGAAAACAAATCCTTAGATCTAAGAGGAGATAATTCGGTACAAAATGAGCTATATTGGCATCGGTTTCATTGTTAGCCGCGCATTGTTGGGATAGATGCCCTCCCATTTTGCACACAGTATGTTACAGTATCTGACTGTACATACATAAACCCATAGTTTATGTCTTCATACCACAACTAAAAGCTCTGGGGTAGATCTCCGTTGCACAACAGCCCGAAGCCCGGCGAAGGATTACCGCCTGACCACTGCGCCCCCCATCTCTGTCATTTCAGCCGTCATTGGTGGGGTGCGTCGCCCTCCGTGGTGTAATGGTTACCATTCTAACTTCATATACCCAAGGTTGTGAGTTCAAACCCGGCGGAGGACGTTGGATTTTTTCGGGCGTAAAAATCCTTAGCATGGCTTCCTTGGTCCCGTGTCGTAGATTTACAGCACGTAAAAGAACCTCAAGCCTGATAGAGGGGCCTCTAAGCAAAGTTAAATGATCTTTCACGCCCAGCATAAAATGGGACGCTGAGAACATCAGTTAAAGAACGCCCATAAATAAAACGCCATTCCATTTCATTGGTGGAGTGCAGCACTGGAACTCGTGGGACGTGGTTGCTTTTTGGGCAACCTGGAGCCAGTATTTAGTTTTTAAAAGTTCTCCGGCTTGAAAAACCGGCATTAACTAAGTACTTGTGAATAGCGAGGAGTACTAAGCTATGTTAGAAGCAAGGACAACTCAAATTGATTTAAGTACATTTCTAATATTTGTTGAAATATTTTGGGGAATAAAGTGGAAAGATGACCCAAGTTTGTCTTGGGTGGAGAGCCAAGATACACAATGATAGATACCAGATGCTCAGCTGTTTTTTAAGTGTTTAACGCCCGCTTTTACACTATGGCCCCGCAAGTGATGACACTAATGACACATGTAATGAAAATAGAGCACCGGTGTAATGCAATGGCGGGGAAAACCGGAGAACCTCGAGAAAACCCGCCCTGCGCCGCTTTCTCCACCGCAAATATCACATGCTGTCGCTTAGGATCGAACCTCAGTGAAAAACGAGTGGTCTAACCACTTGTCCACGGTGCGGCCTGCTCAGCCGTGGTCATGCAGGTTAATGCAGAATCAGTATGACCTTCTGGAAATGAACCTGATACTAGTAGGATCAATTAGCTTGCGAACAGCGTATAAATAATCGTGTATGCAAATACTCTTATGGGCATCAATAATGATAGCCTGTTCTTTTGTTAGTTTTCTTTGAGTAGTATCAGAACAAATGCCATATGCAAAAGTATGTTTTCTTATCACCTGTTTAACATTAGGAGCAGATTTTCATTTTGGAGCTACTTATTTCCTGTAATTCCTAAACTGGATCATAGGGTATTGTTGGATGTTTCGTTGATCGAATTTGAATTTCTAATTCGTGAGTTCGCCGCTATGCGCCATGGTAACCAAGGTTCGGCTCGTCGCCCACAGATGGCACGACTTGCGAACGCGAAAAGGCAAAATTTTGCGCAGGAACCTTCTTCTTTCAAGGTATCGGGTGTAAACAAACACCGGCTTTACTTCGCTTCCGAAGGATGCCATGCTAAGGATTTTTGCGTCCGAAAAAGAATCCATCTCTTCCGCCAGGTTTGTACCTGGTACCCCTATACCACGGAGGGTGCATACTTTGAAGCAGATATAACAAATAAGCTGATTACCTGAGGAGTAGAGTGATGCAAGCATACGTACATGTCGATTCAGTAGTAGAAGCTATCGTTAAGTAGAAGCAGTCGTAGGAAAATGCTGTGGTGCACTAGCAGGGTTACAATCGACATTTATTAGCATGGTGGCTACGTAACCTCATCAGGTCTGAGTCGGTTGTCTTTTGGTCGCTAACAATAGAACCAAATACACAATTTTATACGAAAGTCTCCTTAGAGTATTTATTTTAGAAGATAATACGCAATTTAGTTCAAAATTTAACAATATTCCACACAAACGATAAATATTTAACTAGAAAGCTAAAAACAGATCATGGCCAACTCTGTCACATGAAATAGTTTAGCAACTTTATTTATTAAGAAATAACCTGAGTTTAATTTATGGAAGCTCTTTAACCACTACACTTCTCAGCGACCCATAATATTGTCTCGAACAAGGTTTTGCAACATGGCGGATAACTATTTAAGAGTGGTGAATGATAACAACGGGGCTTAAATTAAGCAAATATATTGAGAATGATTAAACAATTTGTTGGTTGCGCATGCTTGGTTTACAAAGCAATATATTCCATTAATCCTAGCCAATATTATTTTGAATATTGGGGTTACTAATACAAAGCCTTACCTTAAGAAATATGTCATGATGTGTCTAGCCGAGGTGAGGAATGAAGTGGCTGGGCGGTTGAGCGGTCGAGCCTGGAGCGACGCCCCAAGCCCATCAGAGGTTCTCCGACGGTCAAGATCTGGTGGTCAGGTTTGTAGTCCCTTAAATAAGTTTAGCGGCATCTCGGAAGGGCTTTCCAACATGGTGACCGTACTCCTGTTATGGAGAACCAACGTCCTGATAGTGGGTAGTCTTAGCCAATCAGCATCGAATGTTTAAATGTTTTAGATTATCCGGGTGATGCCAAAATGCGAATGTGCACGTAGCCCAGCGGAAATTGGTGTCATCGAAAAGTCCACTAGGAGTACCATCGGAAGAGGTTAGTCACTACCATCCTGTTACTTAATTAGCATATAGCAAAACTTGTATTTTTCCAAGAATATGTAGAATAAAATCCCAATTAATTCAGATTAATTAATTGATTAATTAAATAATTTACAATTAATAAAATATTACTGAAACAATATAACTTAAACTCTCGTCAATGACACACATGACAGTATATGCGTGAAAAAAACGCTTTATTTTGCTCAGAGGTATCTTTATCAGCTTGAGATTCGTTTACGTGACATAAATCTACGATACAAGACCAATGGCTCTGAAGGAAGACATTCTAAGGATTTTTACCACCGAAAAAATCCATCGTCCTCCGCCGGGTTTCAACCCGCGACTTTGGGAAACAGAGGCTAGATCACGTAGGAACACATTTATTAGGAGCATAGACAACTAGCAATTATGAGTAACCAACACACATTTTACTACTAATAAAACATTAGAAAAACAAAACAAACAAAAAATCTGATGTGCTCCATTCACATGACTTTCTCTGCATATCTGCGACAAATTATTGTTATAAAGTTTATTCTTCTATTTACTTCATACTAATCGAGAAAAAATTAGCAGAAATAGTCTTATTATTTGCTTCCTTGTAAGTAGTAGGGAAACAAAGGAGTAGCATAGGCTAAAGTATTGGTCAAAAGCTGGTTGCTATGTGACTGAAGTTCCTTTGTTTGTATGGACAGGAGTTCACAAATTCCCGTATGAGAAAAGTATAGGTTTATTAAAGATGAAACCAATAACAAAGAATATCTAAAAAACGATCCACTCCACGAAAAAAAATCTGATGTGTACCATTCACACGACTTTCTCTACATCTCTGCAACAAATTATTCTTAAAAAGCTTATACTACTATTTACTTCATGCTAATCAGAAAAAAATAGCATTACATGCTTCCTTATAAGCAGAAGCGAAATAAAGCAGTAGCATAGGTTAAAGTGATAGTCTTAAGCTGGTTGCTAAGTCACTGAAGTTCATTTGTTTGTATGGACAGCAGTTCACAAGTTCCTGTATGAGAAAAGTATAAGTTTCTCATAGGAGAAACCAAAAACAAGGAATGTCTATAAAACGATGAACACCGTGAAAAAATGTATATAACATAAATTGTGTTTTAACGTGCTATACATTTTTGTGTAGTAAGTTTTTGTCCATCTCTTACGGTTTAGCAGTTACTCAAAATTCCCTAAAATTCATCCAGAATAAAGTAATCTTCAGAGGCTATTCCCAGAAAATTCAAAATATACATTTTATTTGTCAGGTAAATGTCTTTAATATACGATATTTTAATCAAAATCGTTAGAGCCATTTTTTTAAAAATTAAAATTTTCGAAAAAAGTTCCATGTAAAGGGTAGTTTAGGGTGGGGGAATTTTTCTCGAAATCTTCGTGTCACATCCCTGGAAGTTACTAAACTTAAAAACCAAGTTTGGTATTTTACCGACTTTTCGTTTTTAAATTATCGTGTTCACAGACACATGGACACACTGACACACGGACACACACATGGACCTTTTTCTGAAAATACCTGTTTTGGATAAAGGGGACCCTAAAACACATATTTCCGGTGAAATCTCTGTATCGAATATTTTGGTGGAGTGCAATAGCTTCTCTATACACTATGAACATACTACGTGTAGACAAAGTAAAAATATATATAACGTAAGTTGTGTGTTTTGACAAAGCTCTACATTTTCTGTTAGGTAAGTTTTTCTCTATCTCTTAAGCTTTGCCAGTTATACAAGATTCCGTAAAGTTCATGCAGAATAAAGTAATCTTCAGAAGCTATTCCCAGAAAATTCAAGATATACATTTTATTTGTCAATTAAATATTTTTAATATATGGTATTTTAATCAAACTCGTTAGAGCCATTTCTGAGAAACAAAATTTTCAAAAATTTTTCCTATGTGAAACAGCTGAAGTTCGGTTCGCTTTCCTTGGCCCGCAGTAAAACAAGAGAGATGAAACGGATTGTCACTTCCCGTTTCAGGAAAGTTAAAGTAGTATAACAGCGAAGGTCTCAGAAACAGTAATTTGTACATAAAAATCGCATATGACATACATTATGTGTTTTAACGAGATCAGCAATGTTTGTGTATTAACGTTTTGTCTATCCTTCACGGATTAACTGTTATGTAAAATGCTGATAAACTCATCCAGATAAAGTGGTCTTCAAAGGCTATTCCCATAAAATTAAAAATATATAGTTATTTTTTATATAAATATATTTAATGTGCAGTATTTTAATCACAATCATTATAGCCAATTTTGAGAAAAGCTAAATTTTCAACAACAAAAAATCCATATAAAGGTAGTGTGTGTGGAGGATTATTTTGAAAATCTTCGTGTCGCATCTTTGGAAGATAGTAAAATTGAGCTATGCTGTCCAGACACACACGTAACTTTTTTTTTTCTAAAAATACTTTTTTTTTTTTTTTTTTTTGACTAGGAGGGGTCTAAACACATATATTTCCGCTGAAATCTTGACATAGAGTTTTGGTTGGAATGCAATCCTTCTCTATCCACTATGTACATTGTACATATAAGCTAGTTGAAAAGTTGCTGGTTTAACAATAATAATTTTTATTTAGAATATATTTACTTTCTCTATACGCACTATGTACATAGTGTATAGAGAAGGTATTACACTCCACCAAAAAATTCTAAAAATAGATTTCACCGAAAATATATGTTTTAGGGCCCCCTGTATCCAAAAAGAGTATTTTCAGAAAAAGGTCGGTGTGTGTGTTCGTGTGTCTGTGAACACGATAACTCAAAAACGAAAAGTCGGTAAAATTCCAAACTTGGTATTTAATTTTAGTATCTTCTGGGGATGCGACACGAAGATTTTGAGAAAAATCCCCCCACCCCAAACTACCCTTTATATGGTAACTTTTTCGAAAATTTTCATTTTCTAAAAAATGGCTCTAACGATTTTGATTAAAATACCATATATTAAAGATATTTACCTGACAAATAAAATGTATATTTTGAATTTTCTGGGGATAGCTTCTGAAGACTACTTTATTCTGGGTAAATTTTACGGAATTTTGCATAACTTCTAAGGCGTTAGAGAGGGACAAAAACTTACCACACAACACATGTAGAGCACTTTAAAACTCACAATTTATGTTATATACATTTTTTCGTGGAGTTGATTGTTTTTGAGACATTCCTTGGTTTTGGTTTCAGCTATGAAAAATGTATACTTTTCTCACACAGGAATTTGTCAACTCCTGTCCATACAAACAAAGGAACTTCAGTCACATAGCTAGCAGCTTTAGACTATCACTTTAACCTATGGTACTCCCTTATTTTGCTTCTACCTTCAAAAAAGCAAGTAATAAGACTATTTCTTCTAGTTTTTTTTTGTTTGTTTGTTTATTTTTGTTTTTATGTTGTTTTTTTTTTTTTCCTCATTTAGCATGAAGTAAATAGAAGCATAAGCTTTTAACAATAATTTATTGTAGAGTTGTAGAGAAAGTCATGTGAATGGAACACATCAGATTTTTCTTTTTAAAATTCTAGATCATTGTTTACTGGTTGAAATTTTACTTTTAGTTTAGTTAATTATTCGGAAAAGGTATGCAATAGATAAAACTTGTAATTTTTGTTTTTGCCAATAAATGTTAAGTTTGAATATATGTCCCGCTATATACTCGGACTTATTTATTTTGTACCTACCTAGGGGCTAGAGAAAGTAAAAATGAGTAAACTCCTTTGAGTCAGCCTGTGACTTAATTGGAAAACAGTAAGAGATACAGAGAACATTATCGGATAAGTCGATCTCTTATTTTACGGCAATACCTTCGTTCAAAACATCACGGTACATGATTACGTTTAAAAAAAAAAAAAAAGAAAACATTTGCATGTTAAACCGGAGAGGTTGTGGTATGCAGTTGTTTTGCCTGACATAGGTACAACAGTCACACGGCTGCGGTGTTATAAAACATAAACACAGCTGGCGAATCTAACTCTGACATCGTGTTTGTGGAGATAACACTGAACCTAGCGCACATTATACAAACAACCCACACACGTAATTCAGCTACATTCACGTGACGTTCTCCACCAACTAGTATTTATCACTTTCTCTACTACATATAGTAAGTATTACACCCAAAAATTCCATGATGAAATTTCAACAAAAATGAGTTTTGAGGTCTCCCAAAATACAAAACGCTGATGCGTTCCATTCACATGACTTTCTCTACATCTCTGAAACAAATTATTATTAAAAAGCTTATGCTTCTATTTACTTCAGTTTAATCGAGAAAAAAATAGCAGAAATAGTCTTATTACTTGCTTCCTGTAAGTAGAAGGGAAATAAGGCAGTACAAGAGGCTAAACTGATACTCAAAAGCTGGTTGCTATGTGACTGAAGTTTCTTTGTTCGTATGGACAGGAGTTGACAAATTCCTGAATGAGAAAATTATAAGTTTTTCAAAGCTGAAACCAAAAACAAGGAATATGTCAAAAACGATCAACACCAGGAAAAAATGAGTATGACATAAATTGTATGTTGTAATGTTCTCTGTTGTAATGTTTTTGTCCATCCCTTTTGGTTTAGCAGTTATGCAAAATTCCGTAAAACTGATCCAGAATAAAGTAGTCTTCAGAGGCTATTCCCGGAAAATTCAAGATATCTTTAATATTTGACATTTTAATAAAAATCGTTAGAGCCATTTTAAGAAAATCAAATATTTCGAAAAAAACTCCATGTAAAGGGTAGTTGGCGGTGGGGGGATTTTCTTGAAAATCTTCGTATCGCATCCTTGGAAGATACCAAACTTAAATCCCAAGTTTGGTATTTAACGATCTTTTCGTTTTTGAGCTATGCTGTCCACAGACACACACACGCATACACATACGAACCTTTTTGTAGAAATGCTTTTTTTGGATTCAGGGGGACCCAAAACATGTATTTCCGGTGAAATCTCCGTATCGAATTTTTGGGTGGAATGCAATACCTTCTCTATACACTATGTACATAGTACGTGTAGAGAAAGTAAAAATCTGATGTGCTTCGTTCATTTGACTTTCTCTACATCGTTGTAACAAATTATTGTTGAAAGGCATATTCTTCTATCTACTTTATGATAGTCGAGATAAACAGTGTCTTAATTAATTACTTCCTTGTAAATAGAAGGAAAATAAGGGAATACACTAGGCTAAAACGACTATGCAGGCCGGGAGTTAACAGCTTTCCGTGTGAGAAAAGTTTAAATATTCAAATCTGAAACATAGCAAGGAATATCTCAGAAATGGTCAACTCCACGAAAAAAATTTATATGACAGAAATTTATGTACATTTTTTGTGTAGTAAGTTTTTGTCTATCTGGTACAATTTACTAGTAACGGAAAATTCAGCAAAATTCTATCAGAATAAAGAGGCGTTTAGAGACTACTCCCAGAAAATTGATACGCATTTTATTTGACATTTGATATATATATATCAACATTTCTGGGAACAGTCACCTTCATTCTAGATGACTTTTGCACATCTGGTAAACCGTAAGAAATAAAACAAAAATTAGATCTCGTTAAAGCACATTGTTTGAGTTAAATACAACCCTATAAGGTGTTAACCCTTTCCGAGATATTTCTTATTTTGGTTTACCTACATTATCCAATAATTAAAATATTCTTAAATGGTAAGTCGTATTGTTTTCATCCCCTGGTCATACAAACAGAACAGAATTTCAAATCTCCTGCCTTTAAAATACTTTTTTTTATCAATTTTGCGTAGTGTTGATATCCCTTATTTCTAATTTCTCTTGTACCTACAGCGAAAAAACTTAACATGCCTGTTTCTGTCACTGTTTATCTTGACTAGCATGAAGTAGGTGGTGGAATAAACCTTTGTAAAAATTGTTTGTTGCAGAATAGGTAGAGATAGTCACTTATTTATTTTCTCTAGCAGTTATGCACAATGTACACAATATGCACAGTAAACAGAGATGGTATGGTATTCCATCCAAAACTTCGATACCGAGATTTCAACGGAAATATGTGCTTTGAAGTCCCCTGAGTCAGTAAAAAGTATGTCTAGAAAAAGATCCGCGGGGGCACGTATGTGTGTGTCTGCGATCAGCATAGAAGATCGTTAAATAACAAGCTTGATATTGATATTTAGTATCTTCCAAGGATGCTTACACGAAGTTTTTAAAGAATATCCTTCCACCAAGAAACATTCTGCAAGAATTTTGATTTACTACAAAATGGCTGTAACGATTTTTGTTAAAATCCCATTTATTAAAGATACTAATATCCCAAATCTAATGCATATCTTGATTTTCTGTGAATAGCCTCTGAAGATTTCTTTATTTTGGATGCATTTTGCCGAATTTTGCTTAATTGCTAAACCGTAAGAGATAAACAAGAACTTAAAAGACAAAAAATGTAGAACTCGTCAAAATACACAATATATGTCCTTTACATTTTTGCTGTGGAGGTAACCGTTTTCGAGATATTCTTAGTTATTGTTTTCAATTTAAAGTGTCTATACTTTTCTTAGACAGGAAGTGTCCGTTCTTCTTTTGTTTTACTCCTGGCCGAGCAAAGAACGATTTGCAATACAATCGCATTACGACAGTTTTTAAAACATTTGACTATCAATTTAGCGAAGCGAATTCCTTTAGTTCCCTTCTACTTTGAAGGCAGTACGTAATAAGAACATTCTGCTAATGTTTATCTCGATTAGCACTGTGTAGAAAGATGCATAATGTTCAGTAAGAAGTTTGTTTGTAGAGCAGGTAGAGAAAGTCTTGCGAGTGTAACACATCAGATTTTTTTAGGTTATATTCCGCTCGCACTTGCTGATTCGTTGTTGCATCCTAAAGGGTAGATTCTGTACTACTTCTACTTAAGAGGCTGTGCAGTTTAGAAGCTGCCAAACGCTTAAGAAATGCTCGCTCACTACCCCTTGTCAAAGGGTGCTAATTGCCTTAGCTCTTGAATGTCGAGGAAGGATATGTCCTCGAGGTTTGCCTTGAAGCATTTCTCGCCTAAATCCGTGCCTCAGATAGTTAATTAAGAAATAATTGCTAAACAGACAGTGAATTAATTAAAATTTATACAGAGGTGACGGCTTGTTACCATTCAGTATTGTCTGAAGGGGAGAAATGCTCCAGGCGTGTGACGTCAAGTGTCTACCCTTAGACGTCTAGTTTAAGCATTCTTCTTCACTCTTTGACAGGTTCCTTTCCCATATCACATACCAAGAAAATGCGTAGAAATCATAGCTGACAGTTTATAAACTCCGGGTACGGAAACCGAATACCTATAAATTGTCTAAAAAGATCCGATGTGTTCCGTTTACGTGACATTCTATACATTTCTGTAACAAATTATTGTTGAAAAGCTTATTACTTTCTCTACACGTACAATGTTCATAGTGTAAAGAGAAAGTATTGCATTCCACCTAAAATCAATACCGAGATTTCACAGGAAATACACGTTTTAGAGCCTCCTGTATTAAAAAAAACATTTTTGGAAAAAGGTCCATGCCTGTCCGTGTATCTGTGAACATAATAACTCAATAACGAAAAGTCAATAAAATACCAAACGTGGTATTTAAGTTTATTATCATTCACAGATGCGGCACGAAGATTTTGAGAAAACCCCCTCAATCCCAAACTATCTTTAACGTGG
Organism: Hymenopus coronatus; assembly: GCA_030762935.1. NCBI lineage: Eukaryota > Metazoa > Arthropoda > Insecta > Mantodea > Hymenopodidae > Hymenopus > Hymenopus coronatus. The sequence goes on from CM060898.1 coordinate 126,499,422, forward strand.
ACATTTTTTTTAAAATTTTTATTTTCTTAAAAATGAACTATACACAAAAAAAAAATCTGATGTGTACCATTCACATGACTGTATTCTCTCTGCAACAAATTATTGTTAAAAACCTTATGCTTCTATTTATTTCATGCTAATCGAGAAAAAAATAGCAGAAATAGCCTTATTACTTGTTTCCTTGTAGGTAGAAACGAAATAAGGGAGTACCATAGGTTAAAATAATTATAGTCAAAAGCTATGTGACTGAAATTCCTTTGTTTGTATGGACAGGAGTTGACAAATCCCTGTATGAGAAAAGTATAAGTTTTTTAAAGCTGAAACCAAAAACAAGGAATATCTCAAAAACGATCAACTCTACGAAAACATATTATAACATAAACTGTGTGTTTTAACGTGCTTTACATTTTTTGCTTTGTAAGTTTTTGTCCATCTCTTAGAGTTTAGCAGTTATGCAAACTTTCGTAAAATTTATTCAGAATAAAGAAGTCTTCAGAGGCTATTCGTAGAAAATTCAAGATATACGTTTTATATGTTACTTAAATCTCTTTAATATACGACATTTTAATCAAAATCGTTAGAGCCATTTTTGAAAAAAATCAAATTTTTTAAAAAAAGTTCCATGTAAAGGATAGTTTTTTGTGGGAGATTTCCCTCAAAATCTTCGTGTCACATCCCTGGAAGATACTGAACTTAAATACCAAGTTTGGTATTTTACCGACTTTTCGTTTTTGAGTTATCGTGTTCATAGACACACGGACACAGGTCACACACGCACACACACACACACACACACACACACACATACACGGACCCTTTTATGAAAATGCTTTTTATGGATACAGGGGACCCTAAAACATATATTTCCGGAGATATCTTGGTATCGAATTTTTGGGTGGAGTGCAATACCATCTCTATACAATATGTACATAGTATGTGTAGAGAAAGTAAAAATGTATGACATAAATTGTGTGTTTTTTACGAGATATACATTTGTGTGTAGTAAGTTTTGTCTATTTTAATGTAAGAGTCATCCCGAATAAAGAGGTCATTGTCATTTAAATTTCTTTAATATACAGTAACATGTTCATCCACCAAAATAATAGAAAAATCTACTGCTAATTATGACAGACTGCTGTAAGAAGCATTATACATAAAAGAAAACCAAAAAATAATTGTAACAAAGAGAAGGTCTGTAAATAAGCAAAGCATGGCTACCATAATTAATTCCCGCTTGCCTCATCCTCCTCAACCCCCATTGGCCAGTGGCGACAAATGACAGCGCGCGAGGCGGTGTTTCAGCCTTCCCCTCCAAGTATAAATACCGCCGCTAGAGCGACTTCTCTCCAGTTCCCTGATGATGGCAACAGAGTACGTCGTTGAAAGCTTGGAAATTAGTCCAACACTTACCTGACTGACGTCCAGAGAACAAATCATTAATAACCAGCCATTAATAAAGGTTCAAATTCTTGAGATCTACATTGTTTGTGTAGTAATTTTTTGCCTATTGCTTACGGTTTAGCAGTTATTCAAAAGTCATCCAGAAAGGAAGAGGGCCTCAGAGGCTATTCCCAGAAAGTTCAAAATGTAATTTGTATTTGTCCATATTCCATGTAATGGGTAGTTTGTGGTGAGGGATTTTCTTAAAAATCTTCATGTAGCATCCTTGGAAGATACAAAAGACCAAGTTTGTTATTTAACGGTCTTTACGTTTTTGAGCAATGCTGTCCACACGAACCTTTTTCTAATTTGTATTGTATTCAGGGCGACCAATAACATCTATTTCCGGTGAAATCTTGGTATCAATTTTTTGGGAGGAATACAATACCCTCTCTATACACTATGTACATAGTACATGTAGAGAAAGTAAAAAGGGGTCTTCGGTCCTTGCACAGCTACATACTGAATCGTTGCGGTGGCCACTGTATGAAAGAGAAACATTATAGTTAAACAACTTTAAATAAAGAGAAGGAAAAATACTTCCTTTCGTAAGGTGTTGCAGAATGTTAAAGCAAAAAAAAAAGTTCAAAAATTGCGCTAATTTGAATGATTTTGGTTCATACTTTTATTTTTTCTGTCCCACACCTACGTACAATGTATGGTATTGTATTCCACCCAAAATGTTGATGTCCAGATTTCATTGTAAATATATTTTTTGAGGCCCTTTGAGTCCGAAATAAGCATTTTTAGAAACAGATCCATTAGTGTATGTGTCTGTGGTTCAGCATATCTCAAACACGAAAAGACTATTAAATACCAAACTTGGTATCTTTCAAGAATACGATACGAAGATTTCAAAGAAAATTCCTTCACTCCCCTCTAACGATTTTGACTAAAATACGTGTATTAAAGATACTTACATGCAAATAAAATATATATTTTGAATTTTCAGACAATAGCCTCTGAAAAGCTCTTTATTCTGGATAAGCTTTGCAGAATTTTGCATAATGGTTAAACTGTAATAAGATACATACAAACTTACTACACAAAAAATGTAGATCTCGTTAAAACACATAATTTATGTCATATGTTTTTCTTGTAGAGTTGGCAGTTTTCGATATATTCGTAGCTGTTAGTTTCAATTTTAAACTAATTTTTCTCAAACGGAACCATACAAAATGAACCGATCCTCAATTGCTTCACATAGAGACTAGCTTTTAAAATATTGACTATCACTTTTTGCCTAATGTATTCTCTTATTTCGCTTCTACTTTACAAGGAAGCAAGTAATAAGACCAATGCTTCTAATAGAGAAGGTTATGTGAATGGGACACATCAGATTTTTCTGATATCGCTCAGTTTTAGGCGGTTCTTTAGAAACAAGAGATGTAGTTTATCTACTGCTCCAGTGGCAGCTTCTGTTTTCTGCGTCTATACGTGGCTGGTTATGAGTATTGACAAAACCAGTTTAATTTCCCAAGAATATTTAATTGAGGCCAATGATTTGTTTTAATTGAGTTGCCGATTTTTCCTTTCTCTATACTCACTATGTACATAGTGTATAGAGAATGTATTGCACTCCAACAAAAAATCCGATACCGAGATTTCACCGGAAATATACGTATGTTTTAGGGTCCCCTGTATCCAGAAAAAAGTATTTTTAGAAAAAGTTCCGTGTGTGTGTGTTCGTGTGTCCGTGTGTACGTGTGTCAGTGTGTCCGTGTGTCTGTGGACACGATAACTCAAAAATGAAAAGTCGGTAAAATAGCAAACTTGGTATTTAAGTTCAGTATCTTCCAGGGATGCGACACGAAGATTTTGAGAAAAATCCCCCCACACCAAACTATCCTTTACATGGACCTTTTTTCGAAAAAGTTGGTTTTCTAAAAAATGGCTCTAACGATTCTGAGTAAAATATCGTATATTAAAGTTTTTTACCTGATAAATAAAATGTATATTTTGAATTTTTTGGGAATAGCCTCTAAACACTACTTTATTCTGGATGAATTTTTCATAACTACTAAACCGTAAGAGATGGACAAAACCTTAACCCAGAAAAAATGTAGAGCACGTTAAAACACACAATTTATGTTATATACATTTTTTTGTGGAGTTGATCATTTTTGAGATATTCCTTTTTCTTGGTTTCAGCTTTGAAAAACACTTTTCTCATACAGGAAATTGTCAACTCCTGTCCATTTAAACAAAGGAACATCAGTCACATAGCAACGAGCTTTTGGCTTTCACTTTAATCTATGGTACTCCCTTATTTCACTTCTACTTACAATAAACCAAGAAATAAAACTATTTCTGCTGATTTTTCTTGATTAGCATGAAATAAATAAAAGATAAGCTTATTAACATAATAATTTACAGAGATATAGAGAAAGTCATGTGAATGGAACACATCAGATTTTTTAAACATAAAAACCAATTGTTTCAAAATTTAAGCTCAAGGAATTATAACTGAGTAGTAAATCTGTCAACTTCCTGAGAATTAAATGGTTTACCCTGTAGGAAAAATTAGTTTTCGTAGTAAATTAACAAGTTTAAGTTATCGTGACTGTCTAAACTGCTATATATGCCTTACAGATCACCGCAAAACTGGTGTTGAGAATAGCGTTATGCAATAGATTGCAGGAATACTTCCGTAACTTATAAACAATGCAAGTAAGAATCTTTAAGCACAAGAATCTCAAGACTGCTCGCATATTGACATAAGTCTCGCCTACTAGTGACTACTCCACCATAACCACTAGGTTCTATGTTGTCAAATCTTATCCTTCATATTAGCATTTGAGAAGAATCTTCATCCTTTTTTACTGCTTAATACTAAACGTTCTTTCCTTTGCTAATTCATAGAAATGGTCTGCGCACAACTGTTCAACAGCCTTTAGATGTTAAAAACCACTACTCTCATGAACCACGCCTTAAACTTAATGGAGTTATTTCTATTGAACTTATTGGAACTTAATTACCTTCACTAACCTGACTTCGGGCTAATTGCTTTCTCCAACGTAACTTGCGTTTGCTAATGACTTTTTCCTAGCAACTGATTTGTGCTCTTAAAAGTAACGCTTGATTTTATTACAGGATTGTTAAATTATAAGGTGAAATTTCTTGTAGCCTCTCTCTACTACGTGAGAGAAAATGGTGCTGACAAAGGCGTACTGAAGCCCTTACCTTACAGTGTGTCATTTCTGTCACATACACGTGTGATTTTAAATGGGTTGAAACGATCAGGCACGTATATTTTTGTCTCTTTAGTTTTATCACTAGGGGCGCAGATAGTGTTGAATTCTTCCTCCCGCGTAGTCAAGGGTTGAAACGATAAGGCGCGCCTATACTTTTGTTTTGGTGTCCCTCTAGTTTTATCAATACGGGCGCGCATAGTGTTTTGTTCTTCCTCCTGTGTAGTCAGGGGTTGAAACGATCAGCCGCGCGTATACTTTGGTTCGGTGTCTCGTTAGTTTTATCACTAGGGGCGCGCATAGTGTTTTGTTCTTCCTCCTGCGTAGTTAGGTTGACCTAGAGAGAGAGAGAGAGAGAGAGAGAGAGAGAGAGAGAGAGAGAGAGGTGGTTTTGAGCAGTTAAGTTTGGCGACCGCTTGAGGTTGCACTGACGCGAAATGTGAGCGTAACATACGCGAGTTTTTGGTGAAGGCAAACGCCTGGGTAAGTTTCCTATTACCTTAGCAAGTTTCTTTACTTAAACCACTGGCGTTATGTCGGTGAATGTCCGCTGTGTGAATTTTAGTAAAAGTGAGATGCGGTAGCTTTTGTCCGCATGTATGTAACATTTTACAATCTTAACGTTATTAATTATATTTTATATTGTTACGTCCGTACTTAAGGGTATTTTCTGAATGACGTCACAGGGAGACGCAGGGGAGGAGTAGAGCGAATCGAAAGATTGTACACTACATATAACATAACAACTTTAACCTTTAATAGTTTATATGATTTTCTAAGCAGACTAGGCAAGCAGATTCAGTTACTTAACAAAACGGTTTACTATTCTAATCTTAATGTTACTTATCCCAGATACCTTGGCAGTTTCAGGCGTGGTCACTTTGATCCTTGCTAAGGTCCCGAGTTCGGCACCTTGACGGGATTGTCGCCGATACTTCCATAGATCCATCGTTCAACAATAATCACACACTTACTGAATTCATGGTGGATTTATATACCAAAATCCATATACCTACAACTACATGACTTGTTTAGGAAGTGAATCACCTCACCTGACACGTCGTGGATATTGCAATTGATTGCACCATGAGCCGTCATGAATGCCAAGTTTTTCATATAAAATTGGATATATCGTGACAATATTTTGTTATTGTTCTTAGACTTTATTCTTAGTAAATTGTAATACTTTAGGGTGTTATATTCGTCACATTGGGAACTCATGGGGAACATTTCATTCCGTTAGTTCAGGTGCTTTACCACATCACATTGTATTATCACATTTGTAAAGGGCTTGTATTGTCATTTTCATCCTTTTGGAAGCCATAATAAGGTAGAAGTTCAAGCAGGAGTGTGGTACAAGTGTTATGTTACTTGGCTGGATATTTATCCTAGGAAATTTTTCATATGTAAAGATATAAATAGCTAGCAAAAGAATTTAATAAATATGCTTGTGAATAGGCGAGCGATTCCTTCAGGCATCTGTGTGGAAGGGGGCACCCTGTCTTACCATTACTGCTTCTTGACGATTACCTCCCATTACTTTCGCGATCCAAACTAGCATAAGTCCCAGCACAAGTGAATGCTGGAAATTTTGACAGGCTCCCAAAAAGGTAGCATACCTTGCAAATTTAAAATATTGTCTCGTTTGGTCAACATTTCTCCAGTATTTACTTTAAGATACGGTATTTAGTTCACCTTTGTCGGCACCACTTTCCCGGCGACTCTCGGCAGAGGAGAGAAGCCCGAGAGGGGTTATCTTATAATTAATGACCCTATGTATATATACATGAGTATAGGATCGCCGTAGATTATGTAATGGTTTCCGTACTACCCTCTAGTACCCAAAGTTGCGGGTTCAAACCCGGAGAAGGACGATAAACCTTTTCGGACGTAAAAATCCTGTGGTCCCGTATAATGTTTATTTGCATGTAAAGGAATCTAGGTATCTTGAAAGGAAAGCTACTTGGGGTATATTCTATCAGTTTCTCGTGCAAAAGTTGGAATTTCTATAGTGTTGTCTATGGGCTAAGAGTTGATCCTTCGTCTCCTTGGTGGCAAACTCGTGAACCATTAGAGAAGCCTAAAACTGGAAATTGGGCTGCTGTACCAGAGTAGATAGTTTTAATATATAATAAATTATTTATCTGTTTCTCAATTATTACTTTCTCTACACGTAATATGTACATAGTGTACATAGAAGAAATATTGTATTCCACCCAAAAATTCGATACCGGGATTTCACCGGAAATATTTATTTTTAGGGCCTCTGAGTCCATAAAAAGCATGTTTAGAAAAACGTCCATGTGTGAGTGTTGTGAACAGCATAGCTCAAAAACTAAAATATCGTTAAATACCAAATTTGATATTTAAGTTTGGTATCTTCCAAGGATGCGGCACGAAGATTTTCAAGAAAATCCGCCCACCCCAAACTACCCTTTAGATAGAAAAAATTTTGATAATTTTGTTTGTCTCAAAAAGGCTCTAACAAGTTTAACAAAAATATCCTATATTAAAGCTGCTTACAACGCAAATAAAATGTATATTTTGAATTTTCTGTGAATAGCTTCTAAATATTTGTTAATTCTGGATAAATTTTGCTGAATTTTACATAATTGGTACGCCGTAAGATACACATAAAAACTCACTACATAAAAATGTAGATCTCCTTAAAACACACAATTTATATCATATACATTTTTGTGGGAGTTAACTGCCTCCGAGATATTCCTTGCCATTGGTTTCAATTTTAAACTAAGTATCTTCTCAAACGGGGTCCCTTTCGTTTCATCCCTCTCTAGTTTTTCTGGATATGCAAAATGAACCAAACTTCAATTGCTCACATATCTATCGGCATTTAAAAAAATTGACTATCGCTTTAGAGCGGTATATCCCCTTATTTCCCTTCTGCTTATTATGAACTATATAGTAAATACCAATTGTATTAATACGTATTTATCTTGTGTAGTGTGATGTAGAGAGAAGAATAATTTTTTGTAAGAATAGTTTGTTTGCAGAATAGATAGAGAAAGTCATGTGAATGCAACACATCAGATTTTTACTTTCTCTATACGCACTATGTACATAGTGTATAGAGAAGGTATTGCACTCCACCCAAAAATTTGATACCGAGATTTCACCGGAAATATATGTTTTAGGGTCCCCAATATCCAAAAAAAGCATTTTCACAAAAAGGTCCGTGTGTGTGTGTGTGTGTGTGTGTCAGTGTGTGCGTGTGTCCGTGTATCAGTGTGTCCGTGTGTCCGTGTGTCTGTGAACACGATAACTCAAAAACGAAAAGTCGGTAAAATACCAAACTTGGTATTTAAGTTTAGTATGTTCCAGGGATGCGACGCGACGATTTTGAGAAAAATCCCCCTACACCAAACTACTCTTTACATGGAACTTTTTTTCGAAAATTTTGATTTTCTCAAAAATGGCTCTAATAATTTTGATTAAAATTTCGTATATTAAAGATACTTACCCGACAAAAAAAATGTATATTTTGAATTTTCTGGGAATAGCCTCTGAAGATTAGTTTATTCTGGATGAATTTTACTGACTTTTGAATAACTGCTAAACCGTAAGAGATGGACAAAAACTTACTACACAAAAAATGTAGAGCACCTTAAAACACACAATTTATGTTATATTCATTTTTTTCGTGAGTTCGTCGTTTTTGAGCCATTCCTTATTTTTGGTTTCTGCTATGAAAAACTTATACTTTTCTCATACAGGAACTTGTCAACTCCTATCCATATAAACAAAGGAACTTCATTGACATAGCAACCAGCTTTTGACTATCATTTTAACGTATGGTAGTCCCTTATTTCGTTTCTACTTACAAGGAAGCAAGTAATAAGACTATTTCTGCTCATTTTTTCTGATTAGCATAAAGTAAATAGAAGTATAAGCTTTTTAAGAATAATTTGTTGCAGGTATATAGATAAAGTCATATGAATGGTACACATCAGATTTTTTTTCTATCAAATAAGTATTCATTTAATACGTCGACATAATGAAGGTGTCAAACATCAAGGAGTAACTGAACATTATGTTTGGAAATCGCTCGCGCAGGAAGAAGATAGCAGTCCGCCAATTAGGTTGATTACTATCGCTTAACCTGCCACATTCACGCGAAAGGTAGAAACTCGTATAATCCTTGCTAACCTCTCTGCTGTATAATAAAGCTACATAAACACGTCATTCTGTCAGAAAACCTCGCTCCTCTCTTGTTAGACGTCAAATTTCACCTCATCTCCAAGGATTACAGATTTCACAAAGAGATCACTATAGCAACGGTGAGATCTTGACTTTAACCCCTCATAAATATCTTTACAGGTAAATATTACATGCCGTAGCATAACTGCAGCCAAAATGTTCTAATAATATGTTATTAATTTCTCTATAAGCACATACTATATACATAGTGTATGGAAAAGATTTTGTGTCGCACTCCGTGGTGTAATGGTTACCATGCTAACTTCATATACCCAAGGTCGGGGGTTCAAACCCGGCGGAGGACGATGGATTTTTTCGGGCGTAAAAATTCTTAGCATGGCTTCCTTCGGAAGGGAAGTAAAGCTGTGGGTCCCGTGTCGTAGATTTACGGCACGTAAAAGAACCTCAAGCCTGATAAGAGAGGCCTCTGAGCAAAAATTAAGCGATCTTTCACGCCCAATATAGAATGGGACGCTGGGAACCAAAAAGCAGTTAAAGAGCGTCCATAAATAACAGGCCATTTTTTGAAAAGATTTTGATTTTTATCCAAAAATTCAATACCGAGATTTCACCGCAAATACATACCTACTAGGGTCGGCTGATAAGCTTCTGGCCTCACAATGAAAACAGCATTTCCTTTTTTTTTTCTTTTTTGCTTTATTTCTCAACATAATCTTCAGAGAGGCTAATACATTTGTCATATTGGTGTTCTAATAATTAAACCATCTCTGTAGTGCGATTTATCAAGGTCCTCAACATAACTGTTTACCACATCAAAGACCTCCTAGTTGCTGGGAAATCTTCGTCCTTCAAATAATGTTTTGCGGTTTGGTGCGGTGCTAGTTCTGGCGAATAGGGTGGATGTTCAAGCAATTTGCACTTTAATTCGCACATTTTTCCCATTGCAATGAATGCATTGTCGTGATGAAACTAGATTTTTGTTTGCCAAATGAGGTCTTTTTCTTTTCACCTCACCAAAAATACGTTGTAGTAAGCTTGCGTAGTAGTCACCAGTAGATAATTTTATCCTTTTCCAAGTAATCAATCAAAATAATTCCCTGTGCATCCCAGAAAACACTCGCCATAACCTTGTCAGCTGGCAAAGTTGAGTTTGCCTTTTTTGAAGTAGGTTCACCTGGCGCAATCCACTGTTTTGACTTTCTGGAGTGTAGTATTGTATCCAAGTTTCATCCGTGGTAATAAGCCGTCTCAAAAATTCACATTCTTAACAGAAATAGTTTTTCTTTGCAACTTTTGATCAGTTGTCAACAAACGCGGTACCCATCTTGCACAGACTTTGTGAAAGCTCAAAATATTACTTAAAATATTACCTGCAGGTTTTTTTGATACGGTTACAGCCTCTGCTATCTCAAACACTTTTAATTTGCGGTCTTCCAGTATTAAACGATGATTTTTTTCAATGATCTCTGGAGTTGTCACTTCTACAGGGCACCCAGAGCGAGGCTCATCACTAGTGCTCGTACGTCCCGTTTTAAACTCTGCAACCCACCTTTTAATCATTGAATATGAAGGGGCAGTGTCTTTCAATGTACTGTCCATTTCCTTCTTGATTTGTTTAGGCGTTAAGCCTTTCAAATTGTAGTATTTAATCACTGCTGTTTTTCCAAATCCTCCATTTTCGTGAAAACTCTAAAGTTGTCTTGTTTAAAATGCTGTCATTTCAAAAATTAACAAGATATTGACTTGTAACTATGGATACAAGCTAGTCTAGAGTTAAAATATACGATACTACCGTCTAACTGGCCTAGTGGCGCCATATCTGTGTGAGGCTCGGGACTTATCAGCTGACCCTCGTTCTTTGAGACCTCCTGAATCAAAAAAAATGAAAAGAAGATTTTTAGAAAAAGGCCAGTGTGCGTGTGTATGTGTGTGTGTGTATGTGTATGGACAGCATAGCCCAAAAGGAAGACTCCATTAAATACCAAACTTAGTATTTAAGTTTAGTGTCTTCCATGGATGCGACACGAAGATTTGAGGAAAGTCTTCCCCCATTCTAAACTAACCTTTACATAGAAATTATTTCGAACATTTTGGTTTTTGCAAATATGTCTCTAATGATTTTGATTAAAATGTCGTATGTTATTGATCTTTGCCTTAAAAATATGTATATCTTAAATTTTCTTAGAATGGCCTCTGAAGACCTCTTTATGCTGGATGAATTTTGCTGAATTGTCCATAGATGGTAAACCATAGAAATAGAAACTTATTGTACCAAAAACACAGTATTTATGTCATATACCTTTTTGTTTGTTTGTTTTGAGAGGTAAACGTTTCTGAGATATTCCTTGTTATTGGTTTCAGCTTTAAAATACTCATACGTTTCTCATCAAGGAGTTCGTCAACTCCAGGCCATACAAACAAATGAACGTTCAATCGCATAGCAACCAGCTTTTAAAAGATTTGACTATTGCTTTTAGCCTAGTGTATTCTCTTATTTCTCAAGGAAGCAAGTGATGAGACCAATTCTGCTAATGTTTATCTCAATTAGCATGAAGTAAATAGAAGAATAAGCATTTTAACAATAATGTGTTACAGAGACGTAGAGAAAATCACGTGAATGGAATATTTATCTTTCAATAGTATTATAATTTTGTAAATCGTGATAAACTGTCATTACACTTATACTCATTTCGTTGAAGGAATAAGAAGCATACAATTGGTGAAAACGTAATTCATTTTTATTTTCTCTACTTCTAATTAGAAGAAATGAATTCCACCCAAAAAGTCAATACTTTGAAGTCACCGGAAGCACATGTTTTATGACCCCCTGACTATAAAACAAAAAGCATTTTAGAATAAGGTCTGTGTATGTGTCTGTAAACAGTATAACTCAAAAAGAAAAAGAAAAGTCGGCAAATGCCGAAATTGATATTTAAATTATTCACCTTCAAAGAATACAACATGAAGATTTTCAAGGAACTCCCACTGTCCCCAAACCACCTTATATAAGGAAAAATTGCCAATGTATTTTCTTTCGTCTAAGTGGCATAACAATTATTAACAAAATACCACATTGGATTAATAGTTTTTTCACACAAGCCGTGTGTACGACAGGAGTTGGATAGGTAGAGTCAGACTTAAAAATGCAATGCCATGGCCGGGATTTGAACCAGAGCAGAGCAGAGTGGCAGAGGAACCGGCTAGAGATCGGGTGATTCGTGGTTCAAATCTCGGCTATGGCATTCAATTTTTCAGTTTGACTCTACCTATCCAAATCCTGTCCCACACACGGCTTGTGTGAAAAAACTATTAATCCAATACCAATTGACCATAATAGTTGGCTATACTATAAATCCTGGGACTTGAAGTATTTACAATATTGTAAGTCATCCCGAAATAATTTGAGATCACCTTGTGGTTTACCGAGAAACATGCGAATCAGTTGAGAAATTCAATACTATGCCGGTACATTGCCATAGCAGCTCAGTGGCAGAGGAACCGGTTAGAGATCGGTTGATCCGAGGTTCAAATCCTGGCTATGGCATTGCATTTTTCAGCCGATCCAAAATACCACGTTTCTCAGTTTTGTGGGAATAGGTTCTGAAGTCCTCTTCATTCTGAATTACTTTTCATTACTGATAAACCATAAGAGATGGACAAAGTCTTACTAAATTAAAAATTAACTCTCGCTAAAATAATGAAGTAATGCAAAATAAACTATTTTCTAAAGTTGACCATTTCCGAGATATTTCTTGTTATTGGTTTAAAATTTAAAATACCTATTTTTTCCGCAACTGGAAAGTCTTTGTTCCATTCTCTTGCTCCTGGTCAAGCAAAGAGAACAACAGTTCAAATCATTACATATTGACAAGTTCTTAAAAGTTTTGACTAACGCTTAAGCCTAGCGACTAACTTATTCCTGTGTATCTACAAGGAAAATGTGGTTAAACCATTCTTCATATTTTAATCGAAATTACCTCTGCAGAAATAACTACATTACACATTTTATTATAAATCCAAGGGATTAGTGATAATCAAATACTTAAGAATAAACGCTATATTCTGACTTTAAATTTTTTATAGTGTTTAACGCCCACTGTAACTACTTATGGCACCGCAGGTGGTGACACTGATGATACCTGAATGATGATGGAGCACCGGTGGAATGCGATGGCGGGGAAAACCGGAGTACCCGGAGAAAACCCGCCCCAGCGCCGTTTTGTCCACCACAAATCTCACATGCGGTCGCTTGGGATCGAACCCTGGCCGTCTAGGTGAGAGTCGAGTGGTCTAACCCCTCGGCCACGGCGCGGCCTGACTGACTTTATAATGTCATACCCTTTACATGCAAAGATTAAAACCAAGTAAAAATCAAGAGGACTTTAAAATAATGAGACAAGTATTGAACAAATCAAAGAATTACTAATAATGGTTACAAAAAAAAGGTAATTTTGAACAAATTTTTTAATTATGTTTTAAAGAGCTATGCGGGCTTGCCCTCCATGGTGTAGTAGCTACCATACTAGCTTCATATAGCCAAGGTCACGAGTTCAAACCTGGACGATGGATTTTTTTGGGGTAAAAATCCTCAGCTTGGCTTCCTCCGTAAGGAAAGCAAAGCCGTTGGTCCCGTGTCGTAGATTTACGGCACGTAAAAGAACCTCAAGCATGATAAAGAGGCCTCTGAGCAAAATTAAGCGGTCTTTCACGCCCAACATAGGATTGGACGCTGAGAGCCACAGCAGTTAAAGAGCGTCCATAAATAAAACTCCATTTCATTTCTGTACGGGGTCAATCCCTTAACGCCTATCAATTGTATAATGATTTTAAAATTGTGTCTCAGCGAAAAGACGGAATTAACTCGGGAAAATGTTCGTGGATAATTTTGACGCAGATTTTCAAGACAAGAGTACATTGATCAACTTACTACTACATTTGGCGATGAAGCTCCATCCTTTGTAACTGTGAAACGCTGGTATAACGAGTTTAATCGCGGCCGCCGTTCCTTCATTGACGAAGTTCGTGAAGGTCTTCAAAATCAGTTGTGCCAGAAAGCATTGATGCTGTGCAAAAACTGATAAGCAAGGTTGTTGTGCCATATGCTGTGAGGAGAAGGCAACTCTAGGCATCAGCACCATCAGCATATATAAAATATTAGATCATCATTTAGCCTTGAAAAAGGTTTGCTCGCGTTGGATCCCACATAATCTGACACGATCTCAAGAGGATGCTCGTGTCGATTGGTGCACAAGAAATACAATAGTGGGGCTTCGAAAGACGCATATCACACTGTTACAGGAAAAAAAATATGATGTGTTCCATTCACATGACTTTCTCTACATCTCTGCAACAAATTACTGATAAAAAGCTTATTCTTCTATTTACTTAATGATAATCGAGAAAAAATTATCAGAAATAGTCTTATTACTTGCTTCCTTGTAAGTAAAAGTGAAATAAGGGAGTACCATAGGCTAAACTGACGGTCAAAGGCTGGTTGCTGTGAGACTGAAGTTACTTTGTATGGACAGAAGTTCATAAATTCCTGTATGAGAAAAGTATGTTTTTAAAGCTGAAACTAAAAGAAAGGAATATCTTAAAAAAACCACCTCCACGAAAAAGATGCATATAACATAAATTATGTGTTTTAATGTGCTCTACATTTTCTATGTGGTATGTTTTCGTCCATCTCTTACGGTTTAACAGATATGCAAAAATCCGTCAAATTCATCCAAAATAAAGTAGTCTTCAGAAGCTATTCCCAGAAAATTCAAGATATACATTTTATTTGTCAAGTAAGTATCTTAAATATATGAGCTTTTAATGAAAATCGTTAGAGCTATTTTTAAGATAAAAAAAATTTGAAATTGTCTTGAAAGTCTTCGTGCCGCACCCATGGAAGATACCAAACTTATATACCAAGTTTGGTTTTCAACGGTCTTTTCATTTTTGAGCTATGCTAGCCCAAGGACACACAGACAGACACACACGGATATTTTTCTAAAAATGCTTTTTTTTATTCAGGGGGTCTCAAAACATGTATTTCCGGTGAAGTGTCTGTATCGAATTTTTGGGTGCATTACAATAAATTCTCTATACACTATGTACGTAGTACGTATAGAGAAAGTAATTATGGATCTATGCGTATGAACCTGCAGCGGTAGTGTTATGCAGCGGTTGGTGTGACTGCAGGTTCTTTCCGCTGTTGGCTTACCTGTCGTTGGCGGCAAAGTTGCCTCGCTGCGTCTGCTTCAACAATAAGTTTATTTCAGTAGATTTTACATTTAGGTTCGCTGTGCTTATACCTCGGCTAGCTGTATCAAGATTATTAATAATACTAGTTTTATTTGTACCGCAAGCGCTTTCACCAAAGGTCATGGAATGAAGAGATAGCCAATCTACTGAAATTATAAAGTAAAATTTCTTGTCAAATATATTTATTTCAAATATATTAATTATATACAAATTTTGTTATATAATATTCTTTTTGTGACGTAATTCAATGTAGCGTAGGCTTTAAGTCACACTATCCAACTGCACCTTCCTCTTAGCGTGGCTTTTTCGTAAGTTCTATAAATCTAATGTGTTATGTTACTAAACAAAATTTAATCTCTTATTTAATGAAAGCTGATTTTTTTTGTCTAATCTTATGAATTCTTATGGCGTATGAATACCAGGTCACTTACAAACGTATACATACGTTTATTCTGACTATAATTTACAATACAATTATGCTTCCTTTTGCGCGTTTTTGCACATGAAAATAGCTCTCCTTCATACAGTTTCTGAATTTACCAAGATTTTGCAATAATTGTTTCTGCTTTACGAGGATTACATAAAGAAGTATACATTTTGATTCGGACATTTTCCATTCCTAAGCTAAATATGTAACAAATATTTACATAATCATTTCTCTGACTTATGTAGGGTATTTTTAACCTTCCAATAATATTTAATTTTAATTACTTCTAAATGATAATATTTAGAATTCTTGCATATGTGAATTCTTCCGTTGCAAGCCAGAACGTAAACAGCAGTTGACTGCGTGGGTGTTTCAAAATAAAATAAATCCAACAAAAGCTATTCGCACTCGAAGCACTTCTAAACAAATGACCCCCTGTTTTTTTTTTCAGAAAATCTGGTCATGGTAACAGTGTCTTTAGAGGAACAGGTTTGGCTTATTTCGGCTTTTTACTTTTTCTACAATATGTTCCATGTACACAGTGTATAAATAAACTATTATCTTCCACTCAAAAATGCTATACCAATATTTATCCTAAAATATGTTTAGAGGTCCCCTGAGTTCAGAAAATTATTTTTAAAAAAAGGGCCGTGTGTGTCTTTATGAGTGTGGACACCATTGCTCAAAAACGATCGTTAAATACCAAACTCGGAACGTTTAGTACGTTCTAAGGATGCGACACGAACATTTTCAAGAAAATCTTCCTCCCCAAACTACCATTTACATGGAAAAAGTTTGAAAAGTTTGCTTTTCTCAAAATGACTTACGATTTTGAATAAAATACCACATATTAAAGACATTTAAATGGCAAAAAATATAATTTGAATATTCTGGGAATAGCCACAAAAATGTAGATCTCGTTACAACAATTATCATATACATTGTTTTTGTAGAGTTGACGTCTTCGAGATATTTCTTTTTATTGGTTTCAATTTTAAACTACGCAACTTTTCTCAAACAGAAGACCTTTTGTTTCATTTCTCCTATGTGTTACTGCTGGCCGTGCAACGCGAACCGAAACTCAATTTTTCACATAGCGCTCAGGTTTTATAAGATTTGACTAGCTTCTTAGATGGAAGCAAGTAATAAGAGAATTTCTGCTCTAGATTAACATGCTATAGATAAAATAATTATCTTTTGTAACAATAGTTTGTTTGCAGAAGAGGTAGAGAAAGTCGTGCAAATTGAACGCATCAGATTTTCTTAAGCTCATTGTCATTATGTTGAATAAAACATTAGTAATTTTATTCATAGTGCTATAAGAATTTGTAAGTTAATTATTATTGTCATCCATAAGTTTTAAAAATCTCCTTCAAATCCAGCAAACTATCGTCCCGTAAGCCTGCGACCAACATTATTGCGTGTTTCCGAGTTCTGAGGAAATAACCATTCTCAGAAAAATGTTGAATAGGGAGGCTAGAATAGACAGCACTTTGCGAGTCAAATACTTTAATTCAAAATTTGCGATGCGATCGTGTTCAGGTGATTTCCATACTGGTAATTGCTGAATTATAAAAGATATTTCTTTATGTCCGAGAAATGGTGTTTCCCATCTTGTTCTAAAGGCGGAATAATTGCTGGTTCTTTAAGTACACTTTTGGTATCTTTGTATAGGGACGAATCTTCCAGTGCGACACGAGAAAGATGCTATTGTTAAGTTGAATACTAAAATTCATCCATTTGTTTCTTCACTTCATCTGTAACTCTGTTCAAGCGACTAAGTTGCCAGGTTTCTCTGTGCTTTTGCCACAGTTGACGAGTTTTGTGTTTTACTTTCAACAGGCTTCTGGTGCTTGAGGATAAAGTTTCGTGGTAGGGTTTTCTGTACTGTTGTAGGAGTTCTGACTCTATCTACAGCGGAAGTTGAGTCTCCTGGTGGGTTCTGGTCATAAAATTGGATTGTCATCGAATAAGAATCTATTTCAGGTAGAACAGCATGGTGGGAGTATCTGATATAGTTTTGTAGCGGTGATGTGTAGTATATCAGCTGTTACATTTGGTCTATAGAAGGTAGGATCTGAGGGAGCTGCGATGTTGACTGCGTTGTTCTCAACGGCAGTTGAAGTTGGTACATGGCATCCCCGTGTTTTAAGCTTGCTGTTTAGCTCTCCCGCCAAGAGAATTGGCGTTGTATCACAATAAAATATCAAAATCACAGTAATATAGTGTGGATCCTCGTGATTTGAATGCTGAAATTATTGTAGTTTTAGAAGAAATACACATGAATAGTCAAACTGCAGAGGCTTTAAGACTGGTTAATTGAGGTAAAAAGACTGAATGGTGATGTATATCTTTCCGAATGATGATGGCCACTCCGCCTGAGGCGATTGGAGCGTTGCGATCGAATCTATATACTGCATAGTCTGTATAAAAAACCTTTCCCGCTGTAGTAAATGAGTGTTAGTGATACGAGCTATAGCAACATTGAGTCTCGAGAGCATTGCATAAAGCCCTCTTCTTTGGCTTCGATTCCATTAGTTTATTGTGATTAGTTGGAAGAAAAGCATTAGGTTGTTTTTAGTTATCATTGGCAAACAAATTATAAAAATCTGATGTGTTACACTCACATGACTTTCTCTAGCTGTTCTACAAACTTCTTACATAAGATTATTCTTCTTTCTGCACCTTGCTAATCGAGGTACTCATTAGCACAATGTTATTATTACTTAGTTCCTTATAAGTAGGAAGAAAATAAGGGAATGCACTAGGCTAAACCGACAGTCAAATGTTTTAAAAGCTGTCGTTATGCGATTGTCATTACAAATTGCTTCATTTCTTGGCCAGGAGTAGAACAAAAGAAAAACGGACACTCCCGTCTGAGAAAAGTATAAGTACTTCACAACTGAAACCAATAACCAGGAATACCTCGAAAACGGTAAGCTCCACGAAAAAAATGTAAATCAGATAACCTGTGTGTTTTAACAAGACCTACATTTTTTGTACAGTAAGTTTTTGTCTGTCTCTTACGGTTTACTAGTTATGCCAAATTAAGCAAAATCCATCCAGAATAAACAGGTCTTCAGAAGCTATTCCCAAAAAATGCAAGATTACATTTTATTTGTCAGGTAAATATCTTTAATATACGATATTTTAATCAAAATCGTTAGAACCAATTTTAAGAAAGCCAAAATTGTCGAAAAAAGTTCCATGTAAAAGGTGGTTTGGGGTGGGGCATCCCTGGAAGATCCTAAACTTAAATACCAAGTTTGGTATTTTAGCTACTTTTCTTTTTTTGAGTTATGGTGTTCACAGACACACGGGCACACGGACATACACACACGGACGTTTTTCTGAAAATGCTTTTTTTGGATACAGGGGATTTCCGGTAAAATCTCGGTATCGAACTTTTGGGTAGAATACAATACTTCTCTATCCCTATGTACATTGTACATACGGGAGTAGAGAAAGCAAAAAGCTACAATAAAAGGATTTTAAGATGTCAGGAATGGTATTAGAAAACTGATATCTAATTGAAGCAAATTACCGATACCATCTGAGGAACAAAATGTAGGAGATGAGTTCTGTGTTGATGGCGACTAAGATGCATGAGTATGACGTTTACCTTCAGGAGGAGCTGGTCGCTTCGGGAGTTGTAGATGGTGAGCTTGCTGTCAAGTTTGGAAAATTGTCTGTATTTAGGTTTGGAGTTGTTTCTTGTTACAGTCTGAACCATCTTTGCATCAGATTTAATTTTCATTTCAAGATAGTTAACGACAACCTTTGAAGTTTTCCGGATGAGCTTCTTCACAATTCCCGCAGGAAGGTTGAGTGTCTTTGTCTTTTGTGCATACAGAAAAATGGTGACTAGTGAGATATTCCACACCTCGAGGCATGAGTCGGCAAATATGTATGCTTAGTATGCCCATAGCGTCGGTACCGAGTGCAATGTGGGTTTCTTCCGATACTCAACTTTGATTATAGCATGATGAATGTGTTTGACTTCGAACATCTACTTACCTGTTTATTGTTATCTAATTTTATGGCACACAATAGCATAGGTTGTCGATCTTTATAGAAACATCTAGTGACTTAAGCAGCTGATAAGTTTAGAGAGGTTAATTCTGAAGGCCATGTGTCCATGTGTAAGAAAGTAGAGAGTATTTCTTAAAATAACTTCAAGTCTTTTGGAATTCGGACCACGGTAAGTGTTGAAAGGAAGCTTCATTCTTCCAGGAATTTTATTACAGCCCGGAAGCCGTTTACAAAAGTTGTATTTATCTTAAGAAGTTTTTAGTTGCAGTGTAACGTACGCCTTTTTTACAATAGAGCTATATTATTTATATACTGGTAATTGTCGACTTTGTGAAGAAAAATAGCTTCTGAAACTGTGTCATTGACTTTTTCCATTTCTTCCAAAGAGTAAAATTTATTGTGTATTGAATTAGGTCAACAATGCATTTGGGATTTACAGCTGAAGCTAAGCTGTTTTTCTTGCGGGGGTAAAGACCCATCATTTGATGCAGAACCGTTGCTTTAATTAGCTTCTTGAAGCGTGTGTTTATGAACTAACTAAGGTGGTTGCAAGATGGATCACGGTGTAGAAGCATTACGGGCAGATCTGATAGGATTTGGACTTGAGAAGCTTTGCTCTTGTGGATTATATTGCATGGTGCTGGTAACAAAACAAGAGACAGTCTGTTCTACAGTAATCTGATTTACAGACAGCTGCCGATCTTCTTATCTAACAAAACACAAATGTCTTGCAGAGAGCCAGCCATACGAAACCAATTATTACTTTTTTGAAATCATGATATGTAAGTTAATCATTCTGAACAGATTTTTGGTAATATAAGCTAAATTTACAATTCATTTATTAATTGCCATGCCAACAAGCACTGTAAATACTTACAGCAAGAGTTTGAGAAATCATTAATACTTACAATACAATTAGAAACATATCCTAGCTTCGACTTCGCTGGAAAAAGTGAAGCACATGCTAGATCCGCAGCTTCTTCAATAGCAATGTCGCTCATTTTTATAAAATGTTATTGCTTGATAATAACTATGAAAAAAATTAATTCAGCTACTTAAATAACCTAACAACCAAGACATGTGCTGCTTCAAGAGCTAAAGAATCTATTACAAAATTCATTAACAAAAGAATGTATAAGAAGGATTTGTCCACATATGTAATTTAGATGTAGCCTTTCATTTGTTCACATCGAGAATTCATATTTTCTTAATGTTCAAGAGAATACTGAAAAGCATTTTGATTTATTATTGTTTTTATAGTTTTTTTTTCAAGTATTTCAAAAAGTAATTGGCTAACCACGAACTGTAAATCATATCAGATCTCAAATGCTTGAGAAAACTCGGCCCTGCCGGTCTCGTATTCCCAATTCTCGATCTGATAAGTATAACTTACAGTCCTTAGTACGCAATATACTATTAATAAAGTGTTTTATACAACAGATGCTCTTACTAACATGTACACTCTATACTATAAGTTTGTTAAAGACTTTTATAAATTAAATTTACTTACAGGTTAAGATTTATATGGAATATGACACTTTTATTAACCCAGAATCATACTAAAAACAGCTTGTACATTGGCTCCTGGAATCGTCCAGTCTGAAGACATGAAGTTCTGTAAGGATAGTAGTGACCAGGAGTCGAACTAGGTCGTACTCAAGGAGAGCTGGAGGTAGTTCGGTGGTTTTAGAGACTTGAGTCCAATGAAGAAGAAAATAAGAAAGATTTATAAGCAAAGGGACGCAATATCCTCTAGACCTCTCTGTATGTAAGTCCCCCGAATATGTTAACATCTAAAGTGCGTTGACCCCAGCAACAAGTTATACAAGTGCACATCTTTCTGGAATATTCCAGAATAAGTTACATATTATCTCCTTATAAGGCCACACCATATGTACCGTTACAAATATTATGGTCTCTTGACCTGATATGATTCAGAGCACAAGAGATAACATTTTTTAATATTCTTATACAGAATTATTTAATGTCTCCTAATACAATTTTGTGGCATATACCTTCTTATTACATTGTTTTCACATCATGCATGTTACAAACCATACATACAAGTTTTAATACCATAGAGTTGTCCTCCGGGGTGCTAGGCTCTTGTACCTAAGGTAGCGGGTTGAGACAGTACATGTCGCGTCATGGGGTTAAAAGTTATCTAAAAGGGAGATATAAATTATAGCCAATATAATATAAATTATACTAAGAGGGCACAAATGTACATTGAAAACGGTAAATAAGAAATACTGTAAAACACGTCTAAGAAACCCAGGACAAGCTGTTGTCACGAGCTGACAAGTGTCCTCCCAGGTAGGATAGTACCGTTAAGGGAAGGACATTGTGAGGCGGTTAGTTGGCTTCTCTATAATAACCATTGTAATTTTCATTAATTGTCTATCTGTTTATATTTAAAGAGTGCCAGCACTCGATCATTTCTTGTATTAAGAGTGTAAAAATCAGCTTTTAGTAAGAGCAGTTGAGAGTTGTTTACGTCAAACTTGGAAAGTGGTGTGCGAGGTTTTCATTGTTAGCAAATGCTCTTTTCTCCAGGCACGTACGAGCTATACCTGACGGTAAAGTTCCTTTTCGTTTGGAACAGAAAATTTTTCCATTGTGTAACACTTGTCACGTGGGTGTTTGTTGCATCCTGGGAAGAAAATGGTGTATTTTGGGTAATATCGACTCCCGTTTCGCGGCCTTTCTGCCCAATCAGAAAGAAGCCGCCATGACAGCAAATTTGCTATATTAGGAGAAGATTGCCGCATATCGGGGCTGTCTCATAGTTACACTGGTGCTGTCTGTTAGTTGCATCGAAGCATTGAAGTTAGGTCAGGGCTGTCACATAGTTACATCGGCTTTCAAGTTAATCAACGCAACTCTCATAAATAGTTATCGGTGCACTCAGTAGTGGATAGATAAAGTCAGTGAAGCTAATCTAGACTTAATTATATAAAGCTAACTTAAAAAGAAAAGAGCTATAAGTAAAACACGTCTGAATTTTCAATAGAGAAAGCTCCGAGTAAATAATTGACCCAGCAGATTGTACAGCAAAGTACTTATCTCGTGTCTTCTAGTGACAATAAATTGAAGGAAAGTAACGTGTGTCTATGAAATTTTATAAGATCACTCCCTAAGCTGCGCTCATTGTTTCCACCCCGAGTGAGTCAAACCAGCATGCAGGCTGAGTCTAGCTGAATGCAGCCGGTCCCCATGACCACGCTTGCTAAAGCATCTCACTTTGGTGCTTCGTGGGTTCGAGTCCCGCCATGGGCATGGGTGTTATATGTTTGTGCAATGTGTCTATGTTTGTAAAGGAACAGTAAAAACAGTAATCAGTAAAACCTACGGGGGGGAAATGTAAATGGGGATACAGCGCCGGAGTCCAGATCAGAATCCGGTACTGTTTAAAAAAAAAAGGCACCCCATCGGTAGCAGGTCTGCACAACAAAGATACGTAGATGTACTCATCTGGTAGTGGGGTGAGGTTTTAAGCACCGCCAACGTCAACACATATCTGCACGGTGCTAAAATACACCTACATACTTGGCTATGTAACGAGGTGCTACAAGTTTACTCTTCATACCTGGCTCCCAAACGCGGGGCACATACTCTTCATACTTGGCGTCCCGAACGTGGCGCATACTACGGCCGCATTAAAACCCCAAAACCACTTGTGTCTCACCACACCTGAAATTGATTCCATGCTAACGAAATCCTGAGCAAGGACACCCACATCTCATCTCCACACCATTGCTTAATATCCAAAACCTGCACCCGGAACACGAATCCGCTACTCCTATGTTGCCATCGCAAAGTTCAAATCCGGTAGAGGGCGATGGAATTTTTCTAGCGTAAAAATCATTAGCATCTCTTCCTTCGGAAGGAAAGGTTCCGTGTCGTAGATTTATAGGACATAAAAGAACCTCAAGTGTAATAAAGAGGCCTCTGAGCAAAATTAAACGGCCTTTGTTCGCGCCCAACATGAATGGGACACTAAGAACCACAGTAGCTAAAGAGCATCCTTAAATACAATTCCAATTCATTTAATATCACACATACACATTTAAATGTTAATTATTTCACCATCACTATTCTCTTTGTACCTCTAACGAAATGTCTACTGTAGCTATTTCCCAAAGATATATGCCGATTAAAGTGAAGCAGGTGGAAATATAAACTTTGATAAGAATGGTTTGTATACCCGGTAATAAATGAAAGAGGTTAGAAAAAATAATATGAAGATTTTTATGTGGAACGCAAGGTTCCCTGTGCTTACCGTAGCCAAGCGATAGAACACGTAATGAATTCCACTTACCGTGAGCTTCATGGACATTACTTTCTCTAGTGCGTATGTACATACAATGTACATAGTAGCTAGAGAAGGTATTGTATTTCACCCAAAATTCCGATTCCGAGATTTCGCCGGAAATACATTTTTAGGGTCCACTGAATCCAAAAAATCTATTTTTGAACAAATTCAGTGTGTGCGCGCGCATGCGTCTTTGTGCGTGCGTGTCTGTGAGCAGCATAATTCATAAACGAAAAGTTGGTTAAACACCAAACTTAAGACTTGAGTTCCATATCTTCTAACGATGCGACATAAATTTTCGGGAAAATCCTCCTATCCGCGAACTACCCTTTACAATTTACATTTTTTTTTAAAATTTGTATTTTTTAAAAAGGTTACTGATGAGTTTTAATAAAATTCCACATGTTTAAGACATTTCCATGACAACCGAAATGTATATCTTGAATTTTCTGGGAACAACCTCAGAAGACTTTTATCTAACTGGTAAATGCTAAGAGATAGACAAAAGGTTATTAAAGAAAAAAGTAGATCTCATTAAAACATCCAATGTATGTCCAACAATTTTTTTTAACTGTTTTAACTGTTTCCAAGATATTATTTGTCAATTGTTTCAGTTTTAAACCACTTAAATGTTTCTACAGCAGGAAGTCAACTTTCATTTCATCCAAGGGATGCAAAATATGGCCAAATTGCAATTGTTTCACATTGTGGCGAACTTCTAAACGATTTGACTATGGCGTTAGCCTAATGTATTCCATTATTTCCCTTCTACTTATAAAGAGATGAGTAATAAGACCATTAAAGGTTAGAGCATGTTAACTGCGGGGGACACCTCGGTAACGGCAACCAAGTACTGATTTATTGCGGCCTACCACCTCTCTGCCGGGAGAAGGACTGCGAGAGGGGAAGTCGCAGGTCAGCGCACCGCAAACGACGGAGCCAAACGCGGTGACGCACGAAAGTCCTTAAAAGTTCATTAGATGGCAGCCTGACACGCCACGGAGGCATACAGACGCCGGGAGACCAAAAAGAGGCCTCTGCAAAGGTATCAGCGCAACCAGCGGAAGAGAGTTTTACTCGAACAAAGCAACCGCGCCATCTCTCTGCAAAGCCTCAAGGAAACGAAGCGTAGTAGATATACAGCACCTCAGCATATGCCTAAGCAGCCTCAGGAAAACAAAGGAAAAAACCAGGGACAGAGCGTGCGGTCAACGGGGATCGAAACCGGACCTCCCGAATGCCAGTCGCAGACGAAACGCCTGAACCACTCTCTTGGTAATAAAACAACTACTGTTAATATTTATCTCTATTGGCCTGATACAGATAAAATAATAATCCCTTGTAAGAAAAGTTTGTTCGTAGAATAGCTAGAATAAGTCATGTGAATGGAATACATCAGAAAAGTTTTCTTTTTCTTTTATTTTTTTTTTTTCAGTAAGATTGCGGCATCGAATTTTTCGGTCGAGGGTAACGGAAGAGAAAGAAACGAAGAGTAAACAGAGGTAACATTGGAGGTAAAGTAGAAAGGTAAATCAAGAAAATAATTGCAATGCATGTGATACCAAAGAGAATAGAAAAACAAAGTTGAGGTAAAGAAAAGGAGAGAGAAGAAAGCATAATTGGATAGAACACAAGGCAAGAAGACATGTTATTTATCATAGCTGTTTGTGAAGCTAACTGCAAGCACGGCATGTTTCGTGTTGTACAGCCATTAGAAAGCAGAAGGAATACGCCATTATGCAGCTTCCTAACTGCATCTGTACAGTCATTGCCAGGGACAAAACAAGTTGACCATACCTTCCCAATCTCTGGTTCCAAGGTTCATTTTTACTTTCTCTATACGTATTCTGATTTTCTCTGCATCTCTGCAACAAACTATTAGAAAGCTTATGCTTCTATTTACTTCATGCTAATGGAGAAAAAAATATAAGAAATACTCTTATTACTTGCTTCCTTGTAAGTAGAAACGAAAAGAGTACCATAGGTTAAAGTGATAGTCAAAAAATGGTTGCAATGTGACTGAAATTCCTTTGTTTGTATGGACAGGAATTGACAAATTGCCATATGAGAAAAGTATAAGTATTTTAAAGCTGAAACCAATAACAAGGAATATCTCAAAAACGATCAACTACACCCAAAAAATGTATGTAACATAAATTATGTGTTTTAACGTACTCTGCTTTTTGTGTGGTAAGTTTTTAACCATTTCTTACGGTTTATCAGTTATGCAAAATTCCTTAAGATTCATCCAGAATAAAGTAGTCTTCAGAGGCTATTCCCAGAAAGTGCAAAATATATATTTTATTTGTCAGGTAAGTATTTTTAATGCGACTTTTAATAAAAATTGTTAGCAATATTTTAGAAAATCAAAATTTACGAATCAACTTTCATATAAATAGTAGTTAGGGTGCGGGAATTTTGTTGAAAATCTTCGTGTCGCATCCTTGGAAGATACCAAACTTAAATACCAAGTTTGCTATTCAACGGTCTCTTTATTTTTGAGCTATGCTGTCCACAAACACACACATGCACACATACACGAACCTTTTTCGAAAATGCTTTTTTATTCAGGGGACTCAAAACATGTATTTCCGCTGAAATCTCGGTATCGAATTTTTTAGTAGAAAACCTTCTCTACACACCATGTACATAGTATGTGTAGAGAAAGTAAAAAGCATTTTAGAAACAGGTCGGTGTGTGTGCGTGTGCGTGTGTGTCCTTGAGTCCGCGTGCCCGTGTGTCTGTGAGCACCGTAACTCATAAACGAAAAGTCGGTAAAATACCAAACTTGGTATTTTAGTTTAATATCTTCCTGGGATGTGACAAAATGATTTTGAAACAAAAATTCCACAACCCAAACCAGCCTTTACATGGAAACAATTTCGAAAATATTGACTTTCTCAAAAATGGGGCTAACGATTTTGATTAAAATGTCGTATATTAAAAATATTTACATGGCAAATAAAATGTATATCTTGAATTATCTGGGAATAGCCTCTGAAGAGCTCTTTATTATGGATGAATTTGGTTGAATTTTACGTAACTGGTAAACCGTAAGAAATAGACAAAAATTTACAATAATTAATATTTAGATCTCGTTAAAACACACATTTTATGTCATATGTGTTGCTTTGTTTTTTTGTTGTTGTTTTTTTTTTGTGGAATTCAGCATTTCTAAGGCATGTCTTGTTGGTTGTTTCAGATTTAAAGTACTGTATTTTTTTTTTTCACACTGAAATTTGTAAACCCCAGGCCATGCATGGCGACGGATTGCAACAATATGGCCGCCAGTTTGTAAAAGATTTGACTATCGTTTTAGCATTATATATTCCCTCATTTACTTTCCAGTTACAATGAACCATGTAATTAAGACAAGTTCTGCTAATGTTTATCTCGATTATCATAAAGTAGCTCGAAGAGTAAACTGTTTGACAATAATTTGTTACAGCGATGTAGAAAAAATCATGTAAATGGTACACACCATTTTGTTTTACTTTCTCCTCACGTTCTATGTACGTGAAGTATCCAAGATTTCACTGGAAATACATGTTTTGGGATCCCTGAATCCAAAAACAGAGTTCTTATAAAAATATTCGTGTGAGTGTGTTTGTGTGGGCAAGCGAAAAGCCCGTTAAATACCAATCTTAATATTTAAGTTCAGCATCTTCGAAGGATGCGACACGAAGATTTTCAAGAAAATCACCCACCCCCAATTACCCTTTACATGTGTATAACATTTTGATTTTCTCAAAAATTGCAATAACGAGTTTGATTAAAATCTCTTATATTTTAGATATTTTATGAAAATAAAATATACATCCTGAATTTTCTGGGAATGGCCATTCTATCCTCCTGGTGGCCAAATAGTTACGCCTGAAGACCAATACATTTTAGAAAAAAAATCTGATGTTTTCCATTCATATGACTTTCTCCACATCTCTGCAACAAATTATGGTTAAAAAGCACATTCTTCTAAATGCTTCATGATAAACGAGAAAAAATGTGCAGAAATGTTATTACTACTTGCTTCCTTGTAAGTAAAAGAGAAATACGGAGGTAGCATAGGCTAAAGCGATAGTGACATCTTTTAAAAGCTGGTTTCTATGTGAATGAAGTGCCTCTGTTTCTATGACCAGGAGTTGACAAATTCCTGTATGATAAAAGTGTAAGTATGTTAAAAAGTGAAACCAATAACAAGAAATATCTCAAAAGTGGTGAACTCTAGGAAACATTTATATAACATAAATTGTGTTTTGTGTTTTAACAAGTCATACATATTAAGTGAGATTTTGTTTACCAGTTATGCAAAATTTTGCAAAATTCAAGATATAAATTTTATTTGTCATGTAAATATCTTTAATATACGATACTTTAATCAAAACCATTTGAATTTGTTTTAAGAAAATCAACATTTTTGAAAAGTTTTCCATGTAAAGGGTAGTTGGGGCGGCGGGATTTTCTTGAAAATATTCGAAACTTAATTACCAATTTTGGTATTTTACGAAATTTTCGTTTTTGAGCTATGCTGCCAACAGACACTCACACATAAATACACACACATACACTCAGACATTCTTCTAAAATTTGTTTTTCTTTTTTTTGAATCAGTGGGTCCCACAAAACGTATTTCCGGTGAAAACTGGTATCGAATTTTTGGGTGCAATACAATACCTTCTCCATATACTATGTACCTAGTGTGAGTAAAGAAATTAACAAACACTAAGATGACATAAATGAATTGTTTTAAGATTTCTATATCTATGTATAGTAAGTTTCTTACTATCTCTTACGGTTTAGAAGTTATACACAAGTCATTCGAAATAAAGAAGACCAAGAAATTCAGGATATACATTTTATTTTCAAACTGGGCAGTGCGGAATTGCTGTGAGTTTATCCCTCTTTGCCTATAACTGATCGTTTTAACGGGGCATTCAGCTCTGCAACTGTTTTAACACATGACCTGTTAACGTCAACTACAGGGCAGTAGGAGCACTTGATGTTTCTGATGTCATCGCGATACCGCTCGGTTAGGACCAATTTCGGGCCAGAGCCCTTTTGGGGAATTCCCGGAGTGAGTTGGGCCCGGTAGGTGTCAGAGGCGTTAAATTGGAACCGTTAGGGGTCTCGTCCCTTCTTGCGCTTATCGTCATCTGAATGTGGTCGACCTCTTGGTGTCTCCTCTCATCCCTCCCTTCCTACAGTGACTGGTGTGCTCGTCCGTGAGTAATTCTAATTCTAAAAGATATACGTGCCAGAGAAAGTAAAATCAAATATTTCAGGTTAATCAAAGAAAGTAATGGATGCGTGACTATTCACTGGTGCAATGTGTTAAAAGTTGATGCATTTTGTGCATGTCTGGAGAGTTAGGATTGCAGCGCAGGTCGGTGATTACAGATCACGCTAGACTGCGGAAATGAAATGCAGCTCTGCAGTAGGGCCGCTCATCAAAATGTCGGGGCTGCAGAAACACACACGCGAGCAATGAAAAGGAATGCGTCGCAAATTTTATTGGAGGAATCCGCGTTCAGACACAACGGAACCTGGCTCCCGGCAAATACCGTATCCTGGCATGCACCATCATTTGCAAGAGATAAGAATTCCATGCTGGGAATTTAATGCCTACATCTCACCGGATGTCGCCTCACGACTGGGGTCGCCTGCTCAAGTCATGCAAACAAGCACAACAAATAATTCTGATTTCCCTAAAGATACCCTCAACAAGTTCTCTACTGCTGCTCCTTGCCACTAAAATACTGCTAAAATAATATTACTACTACAATACTAGAATACTATAACTACCACAATACTATTACTATTACAGTACTATTACAACTTCAGCACTATTGCTATTATTACTCCAATATTACTACAATACTACAAAAATATTACTGCTACAATATTACTACAATTCTAAAAAAATATTACTGCTACAATATTACTACAATACTAATAAAATATTTCAAAATTATCATTACCACTACTGTACTACTACAATGCAGCCACAATTATATTACTACAATACTAATAGAATATTACTACAATAATATTACTATAACAGTACTATTATAATACTACTAGAATACTAATAGAATATTACTAAAATACCATTACTACCATAATACTACTACAATATTATTACTGCTACAGTACTACTGTAATACTACAATACTAATAGAATATTACTAAACTAGCATTATTACTACAATACTAACACAATAATATTACTACTACAATACAACCACAATTAAATTACTACTAAAATATAACCACATTTATATTACTTCTAAAATACAATCACAATTATATTACTACTACAATACAACCACAATTACATTCCTACTAAAATATAACCACAATTATATTACTACTAAAATACAACCACAGTTATCTTACTACTACAGTAAACCATAATTATATTACTACTACAATACTAGAGCAATACTAACAATAATATTACTACTACAATACTAACAATAATATTACTACTACAATACTAACAATAATATTACTACTACAATACTAGTGCAATACTAACAATAATATTACTACTACAATACTAGTGGAATGCTAACAATAATATTACTACTACAATACTAGTGCAATACTAACAATAATATTACTACTACAATACTAGTGCAATGCTAACAATAATATTACTACTACAATACTAGTGCAATGCTAACAATAATATTACTACTACAATACTAACAATAATATTACTACTACAATACTAACAATAATATTACTACTACAATACTAGTGCAATACTAACAATAATATTACTACTACAATACTAGTGGAATACTAACAATAATATTACTACTACAATACTAGTGCAATACTAACAATAATATTACTACTACAATACTAACAATAATGTTACTACTACAATACTAACAATAATATTACTACTACAATACTAGTGCAATACTAACAATAATATTACTACTACAATACTAGTACAATACTAACAATAATATTACTACTACAATACTAGTGCAATACTAACAATAATATTACTACTACAATACTAACAATAATTTTACTACTACAATACTAACAATAATATTACTACTACAATACTAGTGCAATACTAACAATAATATTACTACTACAATACTAACAATAATTTTACTACTACAATACTAACAATAATATTACTACTACAATACTAGTAAAAACACTAACAATAACATTACTACTACAATACTAGTGCAATACTAACAATATAATTACTATTACAATACTATTGCAATACTAACAATAATATTATTACTCCAATACTAGTGCAATACTAACAATAATATTATTACTACAATACAACCACAATTATATCACTACTACAATAGTACTACAATTATATTATTACTACAATAGTACTACAATTATATTATTACTACAATAGTACTACAATTGTACAATTACTACAATACTACTACAATTATATTATTACTACAACAGTCTACAATTATATTATTACTACAATAGTACTACAATTATATTATTACTACAATAGTACTACAATTATATTATTACTACAATACTACTACAATAATATTATTACTACAGTAGTACTACAATTATATTATTACTACAATACTACTACAATTATATTATTACTACAATAGTACTACACTTATATTATTACTATAATAGTACTTCAATTATAGTATTACTATATTAGTACAACAATTATATTATTACTACAAAAATACTACAATTACATTATTACTACAATACTACTACAATTATATTACTACTACAATACTACTACAATTATATTCTTACTACAATACCACTACAATTATATTATTACTACAATAGTACTACAATTACATTACTACTACAATACTACTACAAATATATTACTACTACAATACTACTACAATTATATTACTACTAAAATACTACTACAATTACATTACTACTACAATACTACTACAATTATATTACTACTACAATAATAGTATTACTACAATACTACTACAATTATATTTTTACTACAATACTACTACAATTACATTACTACTACAATACTACTACAATTATATTACTACTACAATAAAAGTATTACTAAAATACTACTACAATTATATTTTTACTACAATACTACTGCAATTATATTACTACTACAATACTACTACAATTATATTCTTACGACAAAACTACTACAATTATATTACTACTACAATACTACTACAATTATATTATTAATACAATACTACCGCAATTATATTACTACTACAATCTACTACAGTAATATTACTACTACTATCACTACTATAAGTAGAGCACTGTTATATTCCATTAAATGTCAAAATGTTACCGAATGTTTTGTGTGTCTTGAATCCA
Organism: Hymenopus coronatus; assembly: GCA_030762935.1. Classification (NCBI taxonomy): domain Eukaryota; kingdom Metazoa; phylum Arthropoda; class Insecta; order Mantodea; family Hymenopodidae; genus Hymenopus; species Hymenopus coronatus. Next base: position 126,531,610 of record CM060898.1, read on the forward strand.
GAAAAATTATTATTACCTTCTCAACAACGTGCAATTTAAATTGAATTCTGTTTATGAATGCTCTTTAGCCAATATCATTCTCAGCGACCCATTTTGAGCCACGCCATGGCCGAGTGGTTAGACCACTCGCCTCTCACTGGGTTCGATCCCAGGGGACCGCATGTGAGAGCATGGATAAGGCGACAGAGAGGAGGGTTTTCTCCGGGTTTTCCAGTCACGCATTCCAAGGGTGCTCCATCTTCATTCCATTTATCATCAGTGGCATCTCCTGAGGTGGCGTATGTAGTAAGAGCGGGCGTTAAACTCTACGATACCGGACCACTTGCCTCCAAAACGAAGGAAGTCATTCTAAGGATTTTTATGCCTATGGCCCTCCGGTTTGAGCCCAGGAGTTTGAGACCCAAAGGCTACCAGTACAATGTACAGCTAGAGAAAGTATTGTATTCCACCCAAAATTAGTCAAATCTTTTAAAAGTTATCGCTATGTGAAACAAATTAAATTCGGTTCTTTTTTTGCATCCCCAGGAGTAAAACAAAACAGATGAAACAAAAGTGGACTTCCAGTTTGAGAAAAGTCTATGTCCTTTAAATTTTAATATATGACATTAATTGTGGGTTTTAATGACATCTAAAATTATTTGTTTAGTAACTTTTTATGCATCTCTTATGGTTTGCGACTTATACAAAAGTATCCAGAATGAAGAGGTCCTCAGAGGCTATTTCCGGAAAGTTCAAGATATAAATTTTGCTTGTCATGAAAATATCTTTAAAATATGTCATTTTAATCAAAGTCGTTAGAGCTAATTTTATAAATTCAAGATTTTTGAAAATTGTTCTAATAAATGTAATAGGAGTGGGGAGTTTTGTTGAAAACCTTTGTGTCGCGTGCTTGGAAAATACTGGACTTAAATATAAGTTTGGTATTTAATCAATTTCTCGTGTTTGAGCTATGCTACCCACCCACACACACACATACGCACACATACACACAGATACACACACATACAGGACATTTTTGTAAGAGTACTTTTCACTTTCTCTAAACGTACTATGAACGTAGTTATAAAGAAGGTATTGTATTGCACCCAAATATTCGATACCGATATTTCACTGAAAATATGTTTTCAGACCCCCAGAATCGAAAAATGTATTTTTAGAAAAATGTCAGTGAGTGAGTGTGTGAGTGTGTGTGTGTGGGTGGGTGTGTGTGTCTGTGGGCTGCATAGCTCAAAAACGAAAATTCTGTTAAATACCAAATTTGGTATTTAAGCTTAGTATCTTCCAAGGATGCGACATGAAGATTTTCAAGAAAACCCCTCCACCCCAATTATCCTTTACATGGAAAAAGTTTCATTGCTATATACATTTTTGTTAGGTTGACCGTTTTTGACATACTTCTTGTTATTAGTTTCAGTTTTAAAATACTTATACTTTTCTCATAGGGAATTTGTATACTCATGGGCATACAAGCAAAGGAACTTCAATCACATTAAAAATCAATTTCAAAAGATTTTATTATCGCTGGTATTAACAGTAATAAGACATTTTGTCCTCATTTTTTCTCAATTAGCATGAAATAAATATAAGAATAAGATTTTTAACAATAATATGTTACAGAGATGCAGTGAAAGTCGTGTGAATGGAACAAATCAGACTTTTTGGATTCAGGTTGTCTAAAAACGTATATTTCCGGTAAAATCTCTGTATCGGATTTTTGGGTGGTATACAATAGCGCCTCTATCTACTATATACATTGTACACAAGTACTAGAGAAAGTAAACCCTGTATTTCTGTTTGAGTAGAGAAAACGTTGCATACCTCACGAGAGAATAAAGTCATTTCAAGTTTCTGTATACTACCACCAGGGGTGACATTATCGCGTTGCGTGTTTGAGACAAGAGATTATGTCCTCGCAAAGCGGTATATTCTGCGATAACCATCGACGTGAATAGATCAAAGGACCTTAGAGCGGGAGAACTTTAGTAATAAATTATAAAACACAGAGAGATTAAATTCGTGTAATATTCATAAATGCGCTAGTAAACGACAGCATGCAAACGACCCGGAAACGAAACAGAAAGTTGTTAACGAACCCGCAAACTCTGCTTCTAAATTCGTAAACATTTACCAACAGTTTTCAGGGCGCTTACATTTATATAAAACGTAAATACAATAACTTTCGATTATCCGCGGCTATGTTAGGATTTTTCCTACTTTCTCTACACGCACTATATGCATAGTGAATAGAGGGAGTATTGTAGATACCTATTCCACCCAAAAGTTCGATACCGAGATTTCACCGGAAATAAATGTTTTGATGTTCTCGGAGTCCAAAAAAAAACAAACAAACAAACAAAAACATGTTTACTTTATACGTACTTTGTACATAGTGTATACAGAAGATATTGTATTGTCCCCAAAAATTTGATACTGAGATTTCACTGGAAATATATGTTTTGAATCCAAAAATAAATTTTTTAGAAAAAAGACTGTGTATGTGTGGGTGGGTGTGTGTGAGTGCGTTTGTGTCTGTGGGCAGATAGCTCAAAAACGAAAAGTCGGCAAGCAAAGAGATTGGAATTTCAATTGTTTCACATAGCGACCGGTTTTTAAAGGACCAGACTATCACTTTAGACTGTACAATTTTATATTTCCGTTCTACTTACAAGATAGCTAGTAATAAGACTAATTCCGCTTATATTTATCTTGATTAGCATAATGTAGATAAAAGAATAAATAAAGGGTTTGTTAGCCGAACAGCTAGAGAACATCATGTGAACGGAACGTATCCCTTCTACTTACAAGGCATGACAATATCTGCTGTTTATCTGGATTATCATGAAGTAGGTACAAGAATAAGCTTCCTAACAACAATTTTTATATAAATAGAGAAAGTCATGTGACTGGAACACATTAAATTTTCAGAATGTGCGTATGTGTCTGTGGACAGCATAGCTCAAAAACGAAAGGACCAATCAATACCAAGTTTGGTATCTTCCAAAGATGCTACACGAATATTTTCAAGAAAATCCCGCACCTCAAACTACCCTTTACATGGAAAAGTTTTTAAAATGTTTGTTTTTCTCCAAAATGGCTCTAACGATTTTGGTACATTAAAGCTATTACATCACAAATAACATGTACATATATCTTGAATTTTTTGGGAATAGCTTCCGGAAACTTGTTCATTCAGGATGAATTTTACTGAATTTTGCATAATTGGTAAACCGTAAGAGATAGAGAAAATCTTACTACACAACAATGTGGGTCTCATTAAAACATACAATTTATGTCCTATACATTTTTTTCGTGAAGTTGATCATTTTTAGATATGTTTTGTTATTGTTTTCAGTTTATACGGGAATTTGTCAACTCCTGGCAATGCTTAGAAACGGATTTCAACCACATGGCAACCAGCTTTTGAAGGATTTGATTACGGCTTTTTTCCCTTCTACTTATGAGAACGCAATAATGTTTATCACAATTCCACGAAGTATTTAGAAGTATAAGCTTTTTAACAATAATTTGTTACGGAGATGTAGAGAAAGTCGTGGGAATGAAACACCTCAGATTTTTTTTTCTTTTTAATTTCTTAACCAGTTTGTATATTTTGCACTCGAAAATGATTTCAAAGACCCCGAGATCATTTTTGTAGCATTTCACCAATTTCATTCATCGTTCGATATGACCAACCAGGTTAAAGGACGTTAAACTACATATATATATATATTATAATGTTTGACATAGGATAAATCCAAAGAAGCCATTTACGGTGCAAGCAATGAGGTTTGGAGTTTTCTTCTTTTTTCAGTTAACCGTTACCATAGTTTTTGTTGTTGTTTGTTTTTTTAATAAAGCATTAGTAGTTTTATTCATACAGCTATAACAATTTGTACGTTACAATACTTGACTCCATCACTAAACAATAGAATACAGCTGATTCACTGCTATTATCAATGTACGAGGATTTTTTCTCAAGATTTGAGAAAGTTTAGAACTGCTAACAATTTGAGAGCTGGTCCAAGTTCCATTCGTACCAATGCGGATTTAATCAGAAGTTTGAGGAAACTGGTTCTGTTACTGATATAAAGAAATCTAGAAGTCCAAAGAATCAATGATGTCACTGTTGCTGAGATGCTTTATATCTGCAACCCTTTAAAACAATTAATTACCCACATCTTTGGCCGTCGTGTCATCAGTAGACATTTTTCAACAAAGTGGCCGCCGCGATTTCCAGATTTCAATCCAACCGCATTTTGGTTGTGGGGTTACCTTAAAGAATGGCTTTCCTGACATATTCAATAACCTACATCAACTGAAATATGCTGTCTCGCAAGAAATTGCTAATATCCAAGACATCATCTGCAAAATGCTATTCATGAAGCCTCAAAAAGAATGTTGTACATTGAACAAGAGAACGGAGGACATCTTCCCAATGTTTTATAAACCGCCACTGGTTTCCCAGTATGTGACTTATTTTGTTTTACTCCTATTTCAAATATAATATTTATAACGATTTAAAGTTTTAATTGACTTTTGAAAGATCTGTATTTCGAAGTGTTATGTTGGACAATGATTTGCTGAGACGACGTTAGTAAGTTTCCTCGAGTAATCTTTTACTTGTATGGAACTTTATTTTCCTTTGACTATTCATCCTTTCTACAGGAATCCCTTGCTGACTATGCGAAAGAACAAGAATATGTAACTCTCACCCGTTTGCAAAAACCTAAACATTAGAACATTAAAGGATGTTTTGTGATTAATAGAATGCGGTTATGTCACTTGATTGACAGTAATATAGAAATTTTGACAAGTACGTTCCAAAAAATGGTGTAAAAAAATACAGGCTGTTTCAGAAGTGATGTTTAGTAATTCAAACATGGAAATTAAGGCAAAAATAGCTAAAATATCCAATAAACATGGGTCCACAAACAAACCGTTGTCGAGGTATCACTTTAATTCGAGTTAGGGACCAACTGTAAACACCCCTGGATACCTATGTAATTACGTTGGTATCTCAAGGTTTTAAAAACGACTTCAGTTTATTTACGCATGCGCATCTACTGCCTATTTGCCTTCCGTGAACTGTGCTGTACCGGCCTCACGTGAGATTGTAGATTCTAGATTAGTTTTAGACTGAGACTTTCCTTTGGTTACTGAAGCAATATGGCTGCCGGAAAAATGAACGACAGGTTTCGAGATTTCGTCGAGGTTAGGTTACGTTAGATTAGATCGAAATAAAGGGTAAAAATGGAGTTGCTGAAAATTGGTTCTTCTTTCCAAAGCGAAATGCACACTTCCGTTCCTTCTGTTTGCTTGCGCCATGTTGGTCGATCGACCAATGGCAGAGTTCAAATCTAAAACTGAACTAGAATCTACAAAGTCGCCGGCCTCACATTGGTAATGGTGCCTTAGGAAACCTTGTTCAAAAGTCATCATGAACTGGTTGTCGCTTTGTTGCTTCTTACTAAATTAATTTTCCGTTGCAAATAATGCTCAACACACCAGTAATAACAAAAACAGACACAAACAAATGAAGTGTATACAGTGTTGCCAACGATATCCTGTAATTCATTTTATTCCCGCAAATTCTCAAGATTTATCTACAAAAGGTCGAATTGATGGAGGAATTGACTTAGCGCCACCCTATATATATATTAACTTTTGGGGAATCGCCTCTGGAAAGCCTTTTAGTCTTATTGAGTTTTGCAGAATTTTACATTACGGTTAAACCATAAGAGAAAAAACGTATTTCACAAAAATTGCAGATCCAGTTAAAACACATAGTTTGTCATATATCTACGTTTTTCTTAAGGAGTAGACCCTTTTCGAGAGATTCGTTGTTATTGGATTCAAATTGAAGCTAAATAAGACCAAATCTGCTCATATTTATCTAGATAAGCATAATGTATATAAAATAATACTTTTTTTAAGAAAAATTTGTTTATGGAACAATATAGAAAGTTATGTAAATGGAACACATCAGATTGTTTCCTATATAAACAATAGTTTTGAGTGGAGAACTTTTTTTGAAAATCTTGTGTACACTCTTGGATGATGTTGGATGTATATACTATGTTTGGCATATCAGGAGTTTTCATTTTTGAGTTATCCACATACATACACTCACACGAGTCTTTTCTAAAAATAAGACATCTGATATTCACAGGACGTTTTCAACCTGTTCCGCAAATAACTACTCTTCCGAAACGTTGTTCTACTATATATAAGATCTGGAAAGAAATAAGTAGCAACATATAACTCCTTCATGAACCATTTATTCTACAGTCATGAGACTTCTACAGGCCTTCGAGGTAATCCCCTGTTGCCAGATGTGGGCAAGTCGTAGCAGAGAATTCTTTGTTCAAGTCTGAAGAGAGCATCTTATAGCTCAAAGTGCGGATATGCATCCCTCGCAGTGGGTCTTTCATCTTAGGGAACAGATGGAAGACACACGAACTCGCGTCCGGGGAATAGGATGGGTGTTCTAAAAGCTGCCACCTCCATCGTGTAAACAGGTTCCGCACAGTCCTGCAAAACAATGGGTGTATCCCTGACTCGGAAGTTGGATCGTTTCCTGGGCAGTTTCCTACCTCGTTAGACAATTCCCTGAAAGTCCACCTCCTGTCTATGTGCAGCAAAGATTAGATCAATTGGACCTACACTTGATGCACATTATCACGTCCAACAGAAAAGCTGTAAACCAAAATGTTTCAGTCTGGTATGTCAATGTCTCATTCTGCATGCTTTTTGTAGTCAAGAGTGGGTTCCCTGACATTTTTTCCATGGGCTAAATCTTGATCCATGCATGTTGTTCTAACTTGGAAAGTATATTTTTTAGATCTGTGAAATTTGACAGCCTACATTCAGAATAGCAACGCCTACATTAGCGCCGCCACCCGAGTTGTATAGCTCCACCAACCCGCTACACGTGTTGCCAACAGCAGTTCGAACAAACATCCTTGCGCTGGGATAATGCAGTGTTACTGCTTATTTCTTTCCATCCGTCATACCTAATGCTAATCAAGATAAACATTTGCCAAATTGTTTTATACATATTTCCTTATAGTTAAAGGGAGAGTAAGAGAATACACTAAACTAAGTTGATGATAAAACTTTTAGGAGTGGGTCGCTGTGTATTAGATTTCAAATTTCGTTCTTATGTATTGCTTAATGTACACGAATAATGGAGAATATCTCCGATATGAATAATTCCACAAAAATGTATTTGGCTATAAGTGTTATTTAAAGAGGTCTACATGTTTTGTTTGTAACACTTTGTCCCTCTTATGGGGACAGTCTTGTGCAAAAGTCGTTCAGAATGAAGAAGACTTTAGAGGCTACTTCCAGAAACTCAAGATATGCATTTTATTTGTCATGAAAATATTTTGAAAATTGTTATACTTGAGAGTCATTTTTAGAAATTAAAAATGTTCTAAAAAATTGTACATATTAAGAATAGTTTGGGATAGGGACATTTTCTTGAAAATCTACTTGTCCCATCTTTAGAAGATAAAATAGTTTTCTCTTTTTATTTATTTATTTTTCTATTTAGAAGGCCTCGGTGTATATTTTTCCGGAGGAATTTTAAAAGAAACAAAGAACACCTTAGTAGTGCTGCTAGTACTGAATATTTGGAGTAGCGCCCGCAATTACGAGAAAAAGTCTCAAAAAGGGAAGCATATAAGACATCAGTCTTCACAAAGCGGGTCACGGTGGGGAGAAGAGAGACAGACAAGCTTTCTGCATTGCAGATGAAAAATGCGCTAGAGAAACAAAAAATAAAATCAGAGAACTTTGTAATTATCTTGAAGTTGGTTCATCGAGCAGAAGGGGAAAGTATGACAGCAATGCGATTACAATGTTACCACCAGCGAGGAGTAAAATCTTCTACCGCATCATGGAATAATCATTCTTAGCAAGTCTTCTGCGTGCCGCTGTCATTTGTCTTGCAAGCCTCTCAACATAGCCGGTCCCCATGGCCACGCTCGCTAAGGCGTTTCGCTTTGTTGCTTCGTGGGCAGGGGATCGTGGGTTCGAATCCCGCCTTGGGCATGGGTGTTATGTGTTTGTGTAAAAGAACAGTAAAACCAGCAATCGTACAGTAAATTTAGGGGGGATGTAAACGGGGATAAAAAAAAACAGCTGTCAAAAGTCTATCGAACTAAAGCACACGTTACATCATGTAATTATCAAATATCACAGTTTATCCGTAAATTGATTAAGAGAATCAATCTGTGAAAATTTCAAATTCAGTGTTTATTTTACTTTCTCTTCACTACTATGTACATAGTGTATAGAGGAAGTATTGTATTCCACCCAAAAATTCGAAACCGAGATTTCCGTGCGTGTGTGTGTGGACAGCATAGCTCAAAAACGAATTGACTGTTAAATACCAAATTTGGTATTTAAGTTTAGCATCTTCCAAGGATGCGCCACAAAGATTTTCAAGAAAATTCCCCCACCACAAACTACCCGTTATATGGAAAAATATTCAGAAATTTTGTTTTTCTGCAAAATGGCTCTAACGATTTTGATTAAAATACATCATGTTAAAGCCATTTCCATCACAAATAATATATATATATATATAATTTACTAGATCTGTTTATTCTGGATGACTTTTGCATTTTACCTACAGTGTAAATCTCGTTAAAACACACAATTTATGTCCAATACATTTTTTTCGTGGAGTTGACCGTTTTTAGATATTCCTTGTTATTGGTTTCAGTTTTAAAAAACGTATATATTTCTCATGCAGGAATTTTTCAACTTCTGCCAATACAAAGAAATTCTATAGTAACCACATATTAAAACATTTGACTGTCGGTTTAGCCTAGTGTATTCCCTTATATCCTTTCTACCTACAATGAACTAAGCAATGCGATCGTTTCTGCTAATGTTCATGTCGATTAGCATGAAGTAGATAGAATAATAAGCTTATTAACAACAATTGGTTACAGAATTGTAGAGAAAGTCATGTAAATGAAACACATCAGCTTTTAAGGAATTACCTTCATTGTGTACCACATACCTCTCTCTATTTTTATGTGTAAATAATTATGTCATTTTGAAACAAATGCATTCAGTTTTTCAGGAAAAACATAACTCTACCAAAAAATCTCCTTGTGCTTTAGTTTTCAAAATTTTGTAACACAACTTCATATTTACATTACAGAAATATCACTTTAAAAAGTATCCAATGACTTTAAAATAATTAAATATTACTGCAGGAAAAGTTATGATAAATTATTCGTTCACACTTATTAGTTTTATAAAATATTTAACTTTGTTAACACAAATATATAATTAATTTAAGTTACTTAGAAAGTTAATTGTATATTTTTTTATTTTTTTATGATATTAAGGTTCTCAGGTAGAAAAATAAAATTGATTGGTTTAAATATGCACCGCAAAGGGCATTTTGAACATTTGGAAGGTGCTCTTAGAGACACACGCATTTTAATATTTGAAGTGTCATTTGTCCATTAAAACTTTCATTTAAAAGGTCAGGCGACAAGTATTTACACTGCAAGCGGCTGAAAATAGCTAGGCCATGTTGATCTAGAAGGGCCACGGTATACTAATGTGCTAAAATCCAAAATTAAGCCTTTTTTAGAATTTTGGTCAATGTATACAAGTTGATTGCTTTAATGTACACTCAAGAGAATTATATACATCCACTGCCATTTATTAAGAATTCATTTACCATCCAGGGACATTTAACAGGCATGAACAGGTATTTAAAGATGTAATGAATAACAGTCCTATCACTTTTTCTATCTTCTATGGCACATTAGTGGGCTACAAATTAGTCTCACAAAAGTTTATTTGCCCATCTAATTGAATTTAAACGAAATATACCTAGTTCCAAAAACAGCTTAATTATAAATTTCGTTGTCGATACAAAAGTAATACTGATGTATAAGAACTCGACGATATATAAAGTAATCATATGTATAATAGGCAAAATTTAAACCTATTTGACTTAAACTGTGTTATAAAAGCATCGTTATTTAAATATATAACGTCCAAATAACAGGAGATATGTAATTAGTTACTAAACTCTTCCAAAGATGTCACTAGTGGCAAACAACAATGCTATTTCTGGATATAATAGGTCATGTAATTTTCCTTTTGTCATTACAGCGTTCATACAGAAATGTTATATCCATTCCCTTCACTTTCCCCAAATTGTATATACATTCTCTTCACTTTCCTCAAATTTTATATCCATTCTCTTCACGTTCCTCAAATTTTATATCCTTTCCCTTCACTTTCCCCAAATTTTATATTCAGTCTCTTCACTTTCCTCAAATTTTTATATCCATTCTCTTCACTTTCCTCAAATTGTATATCCATTCCCTTCACATTCCTCAAATTTTATATCAATTCTCTTCAAGTACCTCAAATTTTATATCCATTCCCTTCACCTTCACCAAATGTTATATCCATTCCCCTCACTTTTTCCAAATTTTATATCCATTCCCCTCGCTTCTACAAAGGTTATATTCATTCCCCTAATGCTTTCCAAATGTTATATCCATTCCCTCACCTTCCCCAAATGTTATATCCATTCCCTCACTTTTTCCAAATTATATATACATTCCCCTCGCTTCTACAAAGGTTATATTCATTCCCCTAATGTTTTCCAAATTTTATATCCATTCCCCTCTCTTTTTCCAAATTGTATATCCATTCTCTTCACTTTCCTCAAATTTTATATCCATTCCCTTCACTTTCCTCAAAATTTATATCAATTCTCTTCAAGTACCTCAAAATTTATATCCATTCCCTTCACCTTCCCCAAATGTTATATCCATTCCCCTCACTTTTTCCAAATTTTATATCCATTCCCTCACTTTTTTCCAAATGTTATATCCATTCCCCTCACCTCCACAAAGTTTATATTCATTCCCCCTACTTTTTCCAAATTTATATCCATTTTCCTCACTTCCATAAAGTTTATATTCATTCTCCTCATTTTTCCAAATTTTATATCCATTCCCCTCACTTCCACAAAGTTTATATTCATTCTCCGCATTTTTTCAAACTTTTTATCTCCATCCCCTTCACTTTCCCCAAATGCTATATCCATTCCCTTCATTTCCCCAAATTTTCTATCCCTTCCCCTCACTTTTTCCAAATTTTATATTCATTCTCCTCACTTTCTCCAAATGTTATATTCATTCCCCTCACTTTCCCCAAATGTTATATTCATTCTCCTCTCTTTCCCCAAATGTTATATTCATTCCCCTCACTTTCCACAAATTTTATTTTCATTCTCCTCTCTTTCCCCAAATGTTATATTCATTCCCCTCACTTTGTTCAAATTTTATATCCATTCCCCATTTTCCCCAGATTTTATATCCATTCACTTCACTTTCCCTAAATGTTATATCCGTTCTTCTCACTTTCCCTAAATTTTATATAAACTTCCGTCGTTTTTCCTAAATTATATATTCATTCCCTTCAATTTTACAAAATTTGATATTCACTACCCTGAAATCTCCTATATTTTATATCCATTTCCCTAACGCCCTAGATGTTTATATTCATTTCTTTGACTCTCCCTAAACTTTATATCCATTTCTCTCACCTTCTGTAAATTTTGTATCCAATTCCCTCATATTCCCTTAATTTTATACTCATTTCCTCGATTTATCTTAATTTTATATCCAGTTCTCCGACTTTCCCTATTTTCATGTTAATATTCCTGAATTATCCTAAATTTTATATCAATTTCCTTGATTTTCCGCAAATTTATATCCATTTTCACGAATGTTTCTAAATGCTATATCCGTTCCCTAATCTTCCCTAAATATTATATCAATTTCACTAACTTTGACTAATGTAATATCAATTGCTCTCACTTTCCTTAAATTCAACATCAATTTCCAATACTTTCCCTAAATTATGCATCCATTTCCCTCACTTTTCCTGAGTGTTTCAAAATGTTATCTATATTAATTTCCCTCATTTTCCCTAAATTGTATACAATTTTCCTGACTTTGCTTAAATATTATATCCATTTTCCTAATTTTCCCTGACTAGTGATAAAACAATACAATTTAAACCTACAAATGTGAATATTCAAATAAGGAGGAATAGAATGTGTCGCTCTGTGAGGCAATTTTACACATTCTAGCCACTAAGCACTAGACAATATCTAATATCCCATCCACTAATTTATCTGGATATTATTATTCTTCTTCGCGATATTCACAGTTGTATCATTTTAGACCACTACATGAGAAAATCGTTGACTTTTATGAAAATTAAAATCAATTTCTCTGTTTATAACACATTGTAAATAAATTCTCTGATTTCTTTAACCTTCCCTGACAGTCTAGCCCTGTGTGAACTATGTGCTAGCAAACTCTACGGATTTACAAGTTGACCGAGACTGGTGTTTTCAGGAAGAAAGTGAATTTGATAATATTGCCTTCTTTTTGCATTCTTTAGATGTTATCAAGAGACTTACAACGGAGTACAAGAGGCGCTTGCGGAATATGCTGTGTGACTACTGCTCAAAGTAACGCTTTATGAAAACCTCATACGATAATCTTTCACACATATGGCAGAAGAAAGGCGGCTAAAGTTACACATATTCCAAATATTATTATACTGTAGCCTAGTATTACAGGATAATTACTTGAAACTAGTACAGGATAACAAAATATAACTAATGAACACTACTTATAATTAAAATGAATGTAGCTAGATAAATGGTACCTAAATAGCTTAAAAATGCAAAGTCCGGCAAATTCGTACTCTTGGGCAATCTATGGTCAAAGTGTACGCGTTTACAAATTTCTGCTATTGTCACTAAATCTAAATCTCTCATCTCAATCACATGTACTTTTATGGAGTGAATAATCACAGTAACGGAATCGGCATACCTTACGGGAACTTCAATTAAATTAAAGCCCCTAATCAGTACACTGTTTAGGCCAACAATTAATGCGCTAATCACAGATTATCAAATCAGCTTCTGGAGAATCTGTGTACTGCTCTCCCCAAAGTGCATAGGCGATACAATCTTCCCAGCTTTTGCCATTAGCCGCCACCGCTTCTTCTTCTTCTCCTTCTTCTTCTTGGGGTCCAGAAGTATGGACCTTCCAACGTTATAACTCCCTCCAGTAACCAGCATCCAAGTCTTTACAGCATAACTCCCAGTTCAACAGTCCAGAAGTCAGGACCTTCCAATGTTATAACTCCCTCCAGTAACCAGGTTCCAAGACTTTGCAACATAACTCCCAGTTCAACAGTCCAGAAGTCAGGATCTTCCAATGTTATAACTCCCTCCAGTAACCAGGATCCAAGTCCTTGCAACATAACTCCCTCTACAACAGTCCAGAAGTCAGGACCTTCCAATGTTATAACTCCCTCCAGTAACCAGGATCCAAGTCTTTGCAACATAACTCCCTCTACAACGGTCCAGAAGTCAGGACCTTCCAATGTTATAACTCCCTCCAGTAACCAGGATCCAAGTCTTTGCAACATAACTCCCAGTTCAACAGTCCAGAAGCCAGGACCTTCCAACGTTATAACTCCCTCCAGTAACCAGCATCCAAGTCTTTACAGCATAACACCCAGTTCAACGGTCCAGAAGTCAGGACCTTCCAACGTTATAACTCCCTCCAGTAACCAGGATCCAAGTCTTTGCAGCATAACTCACAGTTCAACAGTCCAAAAGTCAGGAACTTCCAATGTTATATTCCCTACAGTAACCAGGATCCAAGTCTTTGCAGCATAACTCCCAGTTCAACAGTCCAGAAGTCAGGACCTTCCAATGTTATAACTCCCTCCAGTAACCAGGATCCAAGTCTTTGCAACATAACTCCCAGTTCAACAGTCCAGAAGCCAGGACCTTCCAACGTTATAACTCCCTCCAGTAACCAGCATCCAAGTCTTTACAGCATAACACCCAGTTCAACGGTCCAGAAGTCAGGACCTTCCAACGTTATAACTCCCTCCAGTAACCAGGATCCAAGTCTTTGCAGCATAACTCACAGTTCAACAGTCCAAAAGTCAGGAACTTCCAATGTTATATTCCCTACAGTAACCAGGATCCAAGTCTTTGCAGCATAACTCCCAGTTCAACAGTCCAGAAGTCAGGACCTTCCAATGTTATAACTCCCTCCAGTAACCAGGATCCAAGTCTTTGCAACATAACTCCCAGTTCAACAGTCCAGAAGTCAGCACCTTCCAACGTTATAACTCCCTCCAGTAACCAGAATCCAAGTCTTTGCAGCATAACTCACAGTTCAACAGTCCAGAAGTCAGGACCTTCCAATGTTATAACTCCCTACAGTAACCAGGATCCAAGTCTTTGCAGCATAACTCCCAGTTCAACAGTCCAGAAGTCAGGACCTTCCAATGTTATACTCCCTACAGTAACCAGGATCCAAGTCTTTGCAGCATAACTCCCAGTTCAACAGTCCAGAAGTCAGGACCTTGCAATGTTATAACTCCCTCAACATCAAACCAGGATCCAAATCCTTGCAACATAACTCGCGCTACAACAGTCCAGAAGTCAGGACCTTGCAATGTTATAACTCCCTCAACATCAAACCAGGATCCAAATCCTTGCAACATAACTCGCGCTACAACAGTCCAGAAGTCAGGACCTTGCATTGTTATAACTCCCTCAACATCAAACTAGGATCCAAATCTTTGCAACAATACTCGCGCTTCAACAGTCCAGAAGTCAAGACCTTCCAATGTTATAAATCCCTCTAGTAACCAGGTTCCAAGTCTTTACAACATAACTCCCAGTTCAACAGTCCAGAAGTCAGGACTTCCAATGTTATAACTCCCTCCAGTAACCAGATTACAAGTCTTTGCAACATAACTCCCAGTTCAACAGTCCAGATGTCAGGACCTTCCAATGTTATATCTCCCTCCAGTAACCAGGATCCTAGTCTTTACAGCGTAACTCCCAGTTCACCAGTCCAGAAGTCAGGACCTTTCAATGTTATAACTCCCTCAACATCAAACCAGGATCCAAATCCTTGCAACATAACTCCCGCTACAACAGTTGAGAAGTCAGGAACTTCCAGTGCTATAACTCCCTCAATATCAAACCAGGATCCAAATCTTTGCAACAATACTCGCGCTTCAACAGTCCAGAAGTCAAGACCTTCCAATGTTATAACTCCCTCCACATCAAACCAGGATCCAAGTCCTTGCAACCTAACTCCCAGTTCAACAGTCCAGAAGTTAGGAACTTGCAATGTTATAACTGCCTCAACATCAAACCGGGTTCCAAATCCTTGCAACATAACTCGCGCTAAAACAGTCCAGAAGTCAGGACCTTGCATTGTTATATCTCCCTCAACATCAACCAGGATCCAAGTCCTTGCAACATAACTCCCAGTTCAACAGTCCAGAAGTCAGGACTTTCCAATGTTATAACTCCCTCCAGTTACCAGGTTCCAAGTCTTTGCAACATAACTCCCAGTTCAACAGTCCAGAAGTCAGGACTTTCCAATGTTATAACTCCCTCCAGTAACCAGGATCCAAGTCTTTGCAGAATTCCCGGTTCAACAGTCCAGAAGTCAGGACCTTATTATGTTATAACTCCCTCCAGTAACCAGGTTCCAAGTCTTTGCAGCATAACACTCCCAGTTCAACAGTCCATAAATCAGGACCTTGCATTGTTATAACTCCCTCAACATAAAACCAGGATCCAAGTCTTTGCAACATAACTCGCGCTTCAGCAGTCCAGAACTCAAGACCTTCCAATGTTATAACTCCCTCAACACCAAACCAGGATCCAAGTCCTTCCAAGATAACTCGCGCTTCATCAGTCCAGAAGTCAAGACTTTGCAATGTTATAACTCCTTCAACACCAAACCAGGATCCAAGCCCTTGCAACATAATTCGTGCTTCAACAGTCCAGAAGTCAAGACCTTCCAATGTTATAACTCCCTCAACACCAAACTGGGATCCAAGTCCTTGCAACATAACTCGCGCTTCAACAGTCCAAAAATCAAGACCTTGCATCGTTAATACTCCCTCAACACCAAATCAGGATCCAAGCCCTTGCAACATAACTCGTGCTTCAACAGTCCAGAAGTCAAAAACTTCCAATGTTATAGCTCCCTTAACAACAAAACCAGGATCCAAGTCCTTGCAACATAACTCGTGCTTCAACAGTCCAGAAGTCAGGAGCTTCCAATGTTATAGCTCCTTAATCATCAAACCAGGATCTAAGCCCTTGCAACATAACTCCCGCTACAACAGTCCATAAGTCAGGACCTTGCATTGTTATAACTCCCTCAACCCCAAACCAGGATCCAAGCCCTTGCAACATAAGTCGTGCTTCAACAGTCCAGAAATCAGGAGCTTCCAATGTTATATCTCCTTCAACATCAAACCAGATTCCAAGCCCTTGCAACTAAACTTGTGCTTCAATAGTCCAGAAGTCAGGAGCTTCCAATGTTATAACTCCCTCAACATCAAACCAGAATCCAAGCTCTTGCAACATAACTCGTGCTTCAACAGTCCAGAAGTCAGGATCTTGCATTGTTATAACTCCCTCAACATGAAACCAGGATCCAAGTCCTTGCAACATAACTCGCACTACAACAGTCCAGAAGTCAGGACCTTGCATTGTTATAAATCCCTCAACACCAAAACAGGATCCAAGCCTTTGCAACATAACTCGTGCTTCAACAGTCCAGAAGTCAGGAGCTTCCAATGTTATAACACCCTCAACACCAAACCAGGATCCAAGCCCGTGCAACATAACTCGTGTTTCAACAGTCCAGAAGTCAGGACCTTGCATTGTTATAACTCCCTCAACACCAAACCAGAATCCAAGCTCTTGCAACATAACTCGTGCTTCAACAGTCAGAAGTCAGGACCTTGCATTGTTATAACTCCCTCAACACCAAACCAGGATCCAAGTCTTTGCAACATAACACTCCCAGTTCAACAGTCCATAAATCAGGACCTTGCATTGTTATAACTCCCTCAACACCAAACCAGGATCCAAGTCTTTGCAACATAACTCGTGCCTCAACAGTCCAGAACTCATGTCCTTGCATTGTTATAACTCCCTCAACACCAAACCAGGATCCAAGCCCTTGCAACATAACTCGTGCTTCAACAGTCCAGAAGTCAGGACCTTGCAATGTTATAACTCCCTCAACATCAAACCAGGATCCAAGTCTTTGCAACATAACTCGCGCTACAAGAGTCCAGAAGTCTGGAACTTGCAATGTTATAACTCCCTCAACATCAAACCAGGATCCAAGTCCTTACAACATAACTCCCGCTACAACAGTCCAGAAGTCAGGACCTTCCAATGATACAACTCCCTCCACTACCCAGCATCCAAGTCCTTGCAACATAACTCCCTCTACAAAAGTCCAGAAGTCAGGACTTTCCAATGTTATAACTCCCTCCAATAACCAGGATCCAAGTCTTTGCAGCATAACTCCCGCTACAATAGTCCAGAAGTCAGGACTTTCCAATGTTATAACTCCCTCCAATAACCAGGATCCAAGTCTTTGCAGCATAACTCCCGCTACAACAGTCCAGAAGTCAGGATCTTCCAATGTTATAACACCCTCAACACCAAACCAGGATCCAAGCCCTTGCAACATAACTCGTGCTTCAACGGTCAAGAAGTCAAGACCTTGCAATGTTATAACACCCTCCACTCCAAACCAGTAGGCAGGATTTTCCAACCTGTCCACAAAAGACGTTTTCGATTTTAAATAAATGTGATGTACGTAAACTACCCCAAAGTTTAAAACATTTACGAAATAGAATTCACACAACATAACAGAGATACAAAAGATCATTCTACAATCTGAGAACAACATATCAATACGCCATCTTTCCAACCATCACCAATGCCACAGAAGCCTGGTTTACCTCAACATCAAAGAGAGCTAAAGAAAAACTGAAATATATTCAAAGATCGTTTCTAATTTCCGCCACAGTAGCCTACCGCACAGTACAAGAGTACGTATCATGGTGGTGTGTTTGTGTTTGTATCTTTTTAATATCTGCACGAAGATTTCAAAGAATATCCACTCTTACCCAAATTACCCTTTATATCGAAGATTTCTCAAAAACGTTCGACTTTCTAAAGAATGGCTCTCACGATTTTGATTAAACCACATACAATAAAAATCTGATGTGTACATTTCAAATGACCTACTCTAGCTGGTCTGCTACAGATTATTCTTATAAAAGCCGATCTTTCTCTCTATTTTATGTTAATCAAGATAAACAAGAGATATCACAAATGGTCGTATTTAATTTCTTCCTTAAAAGTGGAAGGAAAATAAAGGGTTTTTTTTTGTTTTGTTTTGTTTTTTTTTTTTTTTTTACATGGCCAGGAGTTGACAAATTCCCGTATGAGAAAAGTTTAAAGTAGGTATTTTGGAACTGAAACCAATAACAAGGAATAACTCGGAAATGGCCAACTCCACGAAAAATATTTACCTGGCATAAATTGTGTTTTTAACGAGATCTACATTTTTTGTGTAGTAAATATTTTTTGTCTCTTACAGCTTATCAGTTATGCAAAAGCCATTCGGAATAAAAATGTCTTCAAAGGCTACTCACAGAAAATTCAAGATACATTAGTTGCCATGTAAAATATCTTTAACATATTTATAATACATTTAATCAAAATTGTTAGTCATTTTTGAGAAAATCAATTTTTTTCAAAAACTCTTCTATGTAAAGAGTAGTTTGAGTAATGGAGGATTTTCCTCTAAAGTTTCTTTGCATCCTTGGAAGATACCAACATAAATAACAAGTTTGGTATTTTACCGACTTTTCGTTTTTCAGCTATCGTGATTCGCAGTCAGATTCATCGCAAATACATGTTTTGAGGACAGCTGAATCCAACAGTATCATTTTTAGAAAAAGTCCATGTATACGTGTACAACATAACTCAAAAACGAAAAGTCCCTTAAGCACCAAACTTGGTATTTAAGTTTAGTATCTTACAAGAATTCAAATAAAAGATTTTGAGAAAATCTTCCTACCGCAAGCTAACGTTTACGTGGAAAAATGTTTGAAATGTTTGATGTTCCTTAAAATGCTTCTAACTATGTTTAATACAATGGCATATTTACATGGCAAATATATATGTTGATTTTATTTTTTTAATATCCTCTGAAGGCCTCTTTCTTCTGGAAGACTTTTGCATAACCTATAAACAGTAATAGTGGATTATTTAGTTAAAATACACAATTTTAATATTATTAATATTTTATTATTAAGATGCAATAGTATATATTGTAGTTGGTCATTATTGAGATAGTCCTTGTTATTGGTTTCAATTTTAAAATACATACATATTTCTCAAATGTGAAATCGTTATTCGTATTTCTTTTGTTTTACTTTTGGCCATGCAAAGAGAACCGAATTTCAATTTCACCGCATTGCGACAGATTTTATAAGATTTAATTACCGCCTTAGTCTAGTGCTATCTTATTTACCTTCTAATTTCAAGAAATGATTAATAGGAGCTAATGTTTATCTCGATTAGCAAAAAGTAGATAGAGGAATAAGACTTAGTACGAATAGTTTGTTTGCAGAATAGGTAGAGAAAATGTGAATGGAACACATCAGAGTTTTACTTTCTCTACATAGTACATGGTAGGAACGTGCACTCAACCCAAAAATCGACACCGAGATTTCACCAGAAATACGCTTTAAGATTCTCTGATTCCAAGCATTCCAAAGCATCTTTAGAAAACAAATCCGTGTGTGTATGTATGTGCATGTGTCCGTACGTGTGTCTGTGAACACGATAACTAAAATAGAAAAGTAGGTAAAATACCAAACTGAGTATTTAAGTTTAGTATCCTTCATGGATGCACACTAAGATTTGAGGAAAATGCCTCACTCCAAATTACCTTTACATGGAAAAATTTTAGAAAAATTTGCTTTTCTCAAAAATGGCTCTAACTATTTTTATTAAAATACTATATATAAAAGTTATTTGTGACATATAACATGTAAATCTTGAATTTTCTGGAAATAGCCTCAGAAGGCTTCTTTATTCTGAATACAATTTGCTGAATTTTGCATCATCGGTAAACCGTAAGAGGTAGGCAAAAACTTCTAAACAAAATATGTAGATATTATTAAAACACAATTTATGTCATATAAGTTTTTCGTTGAGCTGGACGTTTCCGAGATATTCCTGGTTATTTTCAGTTTTAAAATATTTAAACTTCTCATACGGAATTTGTCAACTCCTGGCAATGCAAAGAAACGGATTTCCATTACTTAGCAACCGGCTTTTAAAACATTTGAATATCGGTTTAGCAAGTATACTTCCTTATTTCCCTTCTGCTTACAAGAAAGCAAGTACACATCATTTCTGCTAATGTTTATACCGATATCATGAAGTAGATAGAAGAACAAGCGTTTTAAGAATAGTTTTATTACAGATATGTAGAGAAAGTCATGTGAATGGAACACAGCAGATTTTGATATAATTGGATGATTTCTGGAGAATGGAAGTGTTTCTGAATCGATTTCTCTAGGCTTCCTCATGAAGCTGGTGCTGGAGAGGTATCGAGTGTTGCTTCTTGGTGTTCATTATACGATCTCCAAGAGTTGACAAACAAGGAAGTAATTGGAGAAATACATGGCTTTGCATTTAGATCTATTGGCACGCTTGGGCGCCAGTAGGAATCTAGCACTTTTATCATTACGCATTATTTATTAGTGTTTGCTTTTGTACTGTTTATACGAGAGGCGTTTAATAAGTCTATAGAAAATCCAAGCAATTACACTTATTGGCCTCAGAAAAAAAATGTATTTGGTAAGCGTCGTCTCTTACTAGATGGCAGTTAAAGCATCAACCATATCCATCACGCGGTTTTGTTGCCATAGAGATTGGATCAATCTTTAGAAAGGTGGAAAAAAACAAGTTTCGTGGGGTGACTAAATACTTCTATTTAAAAGATTTAACAGAGAAAGAGATAAAAGTCGAGTTGGATGAATTTCATGGCACATCTGATCCTGGTTTGCAACAATTTACAATTGCATAAATGAATTTAAGCGTGGCCGTACATCCACAAATGATAAACATCGTTCAGACATCCAGTAGAAGTGTCTTCCTCCGAATGATTGACAAAATCTGGGATGTGATTTAGAGGGATCGACGAATCAAAGTTTGCGAAATGGTATAGGCCACAGGGATATCACAAAGTATGATGTTCCCAATTTTGTACCAAAAATTAGGTCTGACAAAGGTCTCGGAAGAATGGGTGCAGTGTTTTCTCTCAATGGAGAATGAACGCAATCATGTGATCGATTCGGAAGCTGGTTTGGCAAGTTTTCCGTCGTAATCCTGCCGATGCATAACTGTGGATGAAATACGGATACACTACTATACTTTAGAGACAAAAGTACAGTCCAAACTTAGGGTTTCTAAAGGCGAACCGGCTCCGAAGAAGGCAAAGGTGGTGAAACCTACAGACAAGATGTTGGCCTTAGTTTTTTGGGATGCACGCGGAGTCATTTACATTGATTACTTACAGAAAGGAAGAACGATAAATGGAGAGTATTAATCATCGTTGTTGCACCGGTTGAACGGAGAAATCAAGAAAAACGCCCTTATCTGGAAAAGAAAATTATTCTCTTCCATTAAGACAATGCAAGCATGCACACCTGTGCATTCCGATAGCGAACATTGTAGGATTAACGTTTGAATTACTACAACATCCACCGTATTTTTGGCTCCCACTGATTTTTTCATTTCCAAACTTGAAAAAGTGGCTCGGCGGAAAAAGATTCACGTCTCCTGAAGAGGCCATCTCCCAAACAGATACCTATTTTGAGGACCTTCCAAAATTATTATTTTTGGAAGGCTTAAAACAGTTGGAGAAACGCTGGAAAAGACGTATCAAGCAGGAGATAATGTTGAAAAATAAAAAACCTGATGTGTTACACTCACATGACTTTCTCTAGCCGTTCTACAAACTTCTTACATAAGATTATTCTTCTTTCTGCACCTTGTTAATCGAGGTATTCAGCACAATGTTCTTATTACTTAGTTCCTTATATGTAGGAAGAAAATAAGGGAATACACTAGGCTAAATCGATAGTCAAAGGTTTTAAAAGCTGTCGTTATGCACTTGTCATTACAAATCGCTTCTTTTCTTGGCCAGGAGTAGAAAAAAAAAGAAAAACGGACACTCCCGTCTGAGAAAAGTATAAGTACTTCACAACTGAAACTAATAACAATGAATACCTCGAAAACGGTAAGCTCCACGAAAAAAATGTATATGACGTAAATTGTGTATTTTAACAAGGCCTACATTTTTTGTGTAGTAAGTTTTTATCTATCTCTTACCGTTTATTAGTTATGCCAAATTAAGCAAAACTCATCCAGAATAAACAGGTCTTTAGAAGCTATTCCCAGATAATTCAAGATATACATTTTATTTGTCAGGTAAATATCCTTAATATACGATATTTTAATCAAAATCGTTAGAGCCATTTTTTAGAAAATCAAAATTTTCGAAAAAAGTTCAATGTAAAGGGTAGTTTAAGGTAGGGGGATTTTTCTCAAAATCTTCGTGTCACATCCCTGAAAGATACTGAACTTAAATACCAAGTTTGGTATTTCAGCTACTTTTCGTTTTTGATTTATCGTGTTCACAGACACACGGACACACACACAAACACACGCACACACGCACACACACACGGATCTTTTTCTGGAAATGCCTATTTTGGATTCAGGGAGTCCCAAAACATGTATTTCCGGTGTAATCTAGACATCGAATTTTTGGGTGGAATGCAATACTTCTCTATTGTACATACGGGGCAAGAGAAAGTAAAAAAAATTAAAAATCTGTCAAAAATAATTTGTTTTTTTAACTTTCCCTAAGGACTTACTGAACGCCACTTGTAGCAAAGTCTACTACACTTGTAAACAGTTGCGAGGCTTCTATCACCGATAGACCCCACGATAACTAACAAAATTAGCAAAAAACGGATTTGATTTTAAAAATATCAAAGAGTGCGT
Source organism: Hymenopus coronatus (assembly GCA_030762935.1). Lineage (NCBI taxonomy): Eukaryota > Metazoa > Arthropoda > Insecta > Mantodea > Hymenopodidae > Hymenopus > Hymenopus coronatus. The sequence goes on from CM060898.1 coordinate 126,554,636, forward strand.
GGCTAAATGTTGGCAGAAGCAAGTCATAAGTGTGCAAACAAGCCAAAAGGTTACGCGATATATGAGCAGACGTGAGATTTTGCTAATCCCAGCGCATTGAAAACTGTATGTACTGCCAACTAAACACCACTTTTACTTTCTCTAGCACATATGTACAATGTACATAGTAGATAGAGATGCTATTGTATTGCAGCAAGAATTCGTTACCGAGGTTTCACCGGAAATACCTGTTTTGGGGACTCCTGAATCCATAAAAAAGATTTTTAGAAAAACATCGTTTTGTATGTGTGTGTTGTGTGTGTGTGTGTGTGTGTGTGTGTGTGTGTGTGTGTGTGTGTGTGTGTCTGTGGACCGTATAATTAAAAAATCTAACGTGTTCCATTCATTACTTTCTCTAAACAGCTGTAACAAATTATTGTTAAAAAGCATAATCTTCAACCAACTTTATGATAATTTAGACAGAAATTAGCTGAAACGGTCTTATTACTTGCTTTCTTGTAAATAGGTAGAAAATAAGGCAGTACACTAGGCCAAAACAAATGTCAAATCTCTTAAAATTTGGTTGCCATGTGGCTGAACTCCGTTTCTATGCAAGGCCAGGAGTTCACAACTTTCTGTGTCAGAAAAGTTTAAGTATTTTGGATAGGAAACAAAAAACAAGGAACACACCAGAAATGGTCAGTTCCACGAAAAAAACTTATTAGCATATTGTGTGTTTTATCATGACCTACACTTTTTGTGTAGTAAATTTCTATCTCGTACGGTTTAATAGTTATGCAAAATTCAGCAAAATTCATTCCCAATAAAGAGATATTTAGAGGCTATTCCCAGAAAATTCAAGATACACATTTTATTTTCCATATAAATATCTTTTATATACGGTATTGTAATCAAAATCGTTAGAGCTATTTTTGAGAAAATCTAAATTTTCAATTTTTTTCCATGTAAAGAATAGTTTGGAGTTGGAGAATTTTTCTCAAAATCTTCGTGTCGCTTTGTGGAAGATATTAAACTTAAATACCAAGTTTAGTATTTAACGACTTTTCGTTTTTGAGTCATCGTGTTCGCATTCACAGGGACACAAACATGCACATTTTTTCAGAAATACTTTTCTTGGATATAGGGGGTGCTAAAACGTGTATTTCCGGTGAAATCTCAGTATCGATTTTTTTGGGCGGAGTGTAATACCTTCTCTATACACTATTTACGTAGTACGTATAGAGAAAGTAAAAAAAAAAAAGTCGATTAAATATAAAACTTGATATTTAACATTCAATATCTTCCAAGGAAGCGACACGAAGACTTTTAGAAAAATCTGGTGTGTTCCATTCACATGACTTTCTCTACTTCTCTGCAACAAATTATTGTCAAAAAGCTTCTGAGGTTATTTACTTCATGCTAATCGAGAAAAAATTAGCAGAAATAGTCTTCGTACTTGCTTCCTTGTAAGTAGAAGCGAAATAAGGGAGTACCATAGGTTAAAGTGATAGTCAAAGCTGGTTGGTATGAACAGGGGTTGACAAATTCCTGTATAAGAAAGGTATAAGTTTTTTAAAGGTGAAACCAAACACAAGGAATATCTGAAAAACGACGAACTCCAAGAAAAAATGTATACAACGTAAATGTTGTGTTTTAACGTGTTCTACATTTTTATGTGGTAGATTTTGTCCATCTCTTAGGGTTTAGCAGTTATGCAAAATTCTGTAAAATTCATCCAGAATAAAGGTCTTCAAAGGTTATTCCCAGAAAATTCTAGATATACATTTTATTTGTCAAGTAAATATCTTTAATATACGATATTTTAATCAAAATCGTTAGAGCTATTTTTAAGAAAATAAAAAATTTCGAAAGAAGTTCCATATAAAGGGCAGTTTGGCGTGTGGGAATTTTTCCAAAATCTTCGTGTCGCATCCCTTGAAATACTAAACTTAAATAGCAAGTTTGGTATTTTCCCGACTTTCAGTTTTTAAGTTATGGTGTTCACAGACACACGGACACACAGACCATACATGCACACACGGACGTTTTTCTGAAAATGTCTTTTTTGTTTACAGGGGACCCTAAAACATATATTTTATAACCTAAATACCAAGTTTGATATTTTGCCTACTTTTTGAATTATCGTGTTCACAGACACACGGACACACTTGAACCTTTTTCTGAAAATACTTTTTTGGATACAGGGGACCCTAAAACATATATTTTCGGTGAAAACTCGGTATCGAATTTTTGGGTGGAGTGCAATACCTTCTCTATACACTTTGTACATAGTACGTGTAGAGAAAGTAAACATACCCCACCACAACTAGCTTCTACGTGGAACATTTTTCAAAAAAGTTTGTTTTTTCCGAAATGGTTGTAACGATTTTTAATAAAATACCATAGATTTAAAATATTTTCATAAAAATCTTGGGTGTTCCATTCACATGACTTTCTCTACATCTCTGCAACAAATTATTGTAAAAAAGCATTATGCTTCCATTTACTTCATGCTAATCGATAAAAAAATAGCAGAAATAGTGTTATAACTTGCTTCCTTGTAAGTAGAAGCGAAATAAGGGAGTACCATAAGTTAATGTGATACTCAAAAGCTGGTGGTTATGTGACTGAAGCTCCTTTGTTTGTATGGACAGAAGTTGACAAATTTCTGTATGAGAAAAGTATGTTTTTTTTAAAGCTGAAACAAAAAAAAATCTGATTTGTTCCATTCACATGACTTTCTCTCATCTCTGCAACAAATTATCGTTAAAATGCTTATGCTACTATTTACTTCATGCTAATCGAAAAAAGTCAGCAGAAATAGTCTTATTACTTGCTTCCTTGTAAGTAGAAGCGAAATAAGGGAATACCACAGGTTAAAGTGATAGTCAAACGCTGGTTGCTATGTGACTGAAGTTCCTTTGTTTGTATGGACAGGAGTTGACAAATTCCTGTATGATAAAGGAAAGTTTTTTAAAGCTGAAGCCAATAACAAGGAATATCTCGAAAACAATAAACTCACGAAAAATATGTATATGACATACATTTTGTGTTTTATCGTGATCTACAGTTTTTGTGTGGTAAGATTTTGACTGTCTCTTACGATTTACCAGTTATGATAAATTCAATAAAAATCGTCCAGAACAAAGAGGTCTTTAGAGGCTAATCCCAAAAATTCAAGATATACGTTTTATTTAGCATGTAAATATCTTAAATATAATAAATTTTAATCAAAATAGTTAAGTCATTTTTGAAAAAATAAAATGTTTCGAATTTTTTTCCATGTAAAGAGTAGTTTGGTGTGGGGGGATTTTCTTGAAAATCTTCGTGTCGCATCCTTGGAAGATACCTACCAAACTTAAATGTCAAGTTTGGTATTTAATGGTCTTTTCGTTTTTGAGCGATGCTTTCTACAAACACACACGCACACACACAGATCTTTTTCCAAAAATTCTTTTTGGGATTCAGGGGACCCTAAAGAATATTTCCGGTGAAATCTATGTATCGAATTTTTGGTGCATAACAATACTTCCTCTATATACTATGTGCGTATTACGTGTGGAGAAAGTAAAAATCATCATTTACACCAGCCGTTCTGCAACGTAACTAATCATATTTCAATATCGGTGAGACATTCTGGGAGTATAGCTAGAGTATTAGCCGGAACGTCTGTGCGGTCCAGTTTCATGTGGCAGGAATCCCGATGAAGGCCAAAGGCGGTCGAATGCACATGCTTGGCAGACGCTGAAATTGCGATTTCCTAGTTCTTTAAAGGCTTGAGAGAATCTCAGTGGCAGCAATACTCTATTCTTTGATATTCATTTATAGCCTCTTTGCCATATAAGCCACTCAAAGTTGTCAAAGAATGTAATACAAAATCAGATGTGTTCCATTCACATTATTGTTATATCTACTTATTAATAAACGAGATAAACATTAGCATAAATGATCTTATTGCTTGCTTCCTTGTAAGTAGAAACGAAATAAGGGAATACAAAAGGCTAGAGCTATAACCAAATCTTTTAAAAGCCGGTTGCTATGGATTGAAATGTGCTCCTTGCGTGACCAGGAGTGGACAAATTTCCCCGTATGAGAAAGCTTTAAGTAATTTAAAATGGAAATCGATAACAAGTATTTATTATTATTTCGCTTCTACTTACAAGGAAGCAAATAATAAGACTATTTTTGCTATTTTTTTCTCAACTAAAATGAAGTACATAAAAGCAATTCTGATGCCAGTCTGCACGATAAACTTACTGAAAAAGTCGATAAATGGTGCAAATGCAATAGTCTTGTTCTCAATGAAAACAAAGCAATTGGCCTCATTTTAATATTAGTTGTCCTGTTTTTTTAACTGAAACTAGTACAAAATTTCTAGGCATTCATTTCGAAGCTGATCTAGGTTGGCATTCACATATTAATTATATCGCCAATAAAGTATGCAGAGGTATATTTATGTTACGTGTTTTAAAAAATAATGTGTCTTCCAATGTTTTATTGTCAGTTTACTATATACAAATCCATAGCTATTTGAGTTATGGAATTTTATTTTGGGAGAACCATGCTTTAGCTAAAAAGATACTTTTATTACAGAAAAAGGCAATTCAAATTTTATGTGGTGTAACCCCCAGAACTCATTGTAAACCTTTATTTGTTAAGTTGGGCGTTTTAACTTTGACTTCATTGTTTGTGTTCCACTGCCTCTTATTTGCTAAGAAAAATAGTCATAAATACAATCTATGTTCCGAAATCCATCTTCATCACACGAGAACTAGTTCCAATATTTACATAAATAGATGTTAATATAGCAAGATACAAAATTCCTTTGAAATAATATCATTAAATCTATTTAAATAACTCAGTAACAGCACTAAAACTCTCTCCATTGAATCTTTTAAGAGGTCAGTGAAGCGCACTTTGATTTTAAATCCATTTTGTTGTTTGGATGAATTTTATAATACTGTCAATTGTTTTAGATCATGCTTGTATTTGACGTTGCTACGCAATGTACTTTATTCTGGCAAATAAACTTATCCATCCATCCATCCATCCATCCATCCATCCATCCATCCATCCATCCATCCATCCATCCATCCATCCATCCATCCATCCATCCATCCATCCATCCATCCATCCATCCGTCCGTCTGTCTGTCTGTCTGTCTGTCTGCCTGCCTGTCTGTCTGTCTGTCTGTCTATCTATCATAAGCTTTTTAACAATAATTTGTTGCAGAGATGTAGAGAGAGTCTTGTGAATGGAACACATCAGATTTTTTTTCGTAGTCGGCTTACCCTATTCGTATGCAGGACTGATACACCCCTAGGACGTACAAGAGGATTCCTAGGGATCAGAAGTCTGTCGGCGATTCAACGGCATGAAACCTCAGAATAGAGAAACGAGTGGTCAGCCCGTGGCCAGACATGAGCGTGAGGAAGTGAATGATATGAAATACAAGCGAAGTGGGTGATAGGAAATGTGATGATGGAGCAATTAGTGGGTTGAGTGGTGGGGGAAACCGGAGGACCCGGAGAAAACCCGCCCAGACGCTGCTTCGTCCACTACAAATCCCACATGCGGGTACTAGGGATCAAACTCGGGCCGCCTAGAAGGGAGAGATTAACCACTCGGCCACGGCGCCGCCTGTAAGCGATATTTACTGCACCAATTTTAGCTGCCCATAGTGGTAATTATACATGTTGGTGAGCCTTAAATATGGTGGTGTAATAATGAATAGGACATTTTATGGTGTTTAACGCCCGCTTTTACTGCATATGGCACCGCAGGTGATGACACTGATGAAGCATGGAATGAAGATGGAGCACCGTCGAAATACGATGATGGGACAAGCCGGAGAACCCGGAGAAAGCCCACCCCTGCGCCGCTTTGTCCACCACAAATCCCATATGCGGTCTCCGGGTGAGAGGCAAGTAGTTTAACCACTCAGCTACGACGTGGCAATGAATGTGATGAGAAACACAGATTAACGTAATGAACACTCAATTCTATTTAGTTGTACGTAAGCTTGTAGTCTTTGTGTAGAAATCTTAACTAAATACAATTAATATACGTAAAATTCAGGTGTGTAGCAACATGAATCTTACGTATTCCAGATAACAAGCCGTTTACATTACACTTGTAGGTGATTAGTATATTTCTACTAAATTATGAGTACTATATTTTACATGTGCAGAACATGCAATAGGAAGATGGAAGAGGGATGAAAAACCAAAAACAGTTTAGCTTAGCTAAGTTTCAAGAAAAACTTCTGACTATTCAGAATGTAAATCTTACATTAACCCTCCGTCGGGCGCAATATATTAGCTGAGGTCTGAGAGATATTTTTCCCGTCTTTTATAGCGTACACATGCAACCCTTTATGCGAAGATACTGGAATGCATTATAGCTTCCTAAAACATATGTTGTGCTTTCTGATTAATTGTTGTCTTTTTTTTTCCATTATCAACCAAAAGTATCTGTGCCCGCCTGGGTAGTGTGGTGATAGCGTGTCTGCTTTACATTCAAAAGGTCGTGAGTTCGAATCTCTTTTAGGGTGAGTTGCACGGATTTTTTCTGGGTTGTCTGTTATCCTGAGAAGACAAATGTCGAGTAACTTTAAGCTCCATGGAGCCCGAGATCATTTGAGCATCATTTCACCAATTTCATTCATCGTCCGATATGACTAACCAGGTTAAACGACCCTAAGCTATATATATAACGCTCTATTGACAACATTAAGCTCCATGGACCCCGAGATCATTTGAGCATTATTTCACCAATTTCATTCATTGTCCAAGGCCGCGCCGTGGCTGAGTGGTTAGACCAATCGCCTCACACCTAGACGGCCGGGGTTTGATCCCAAGCGAGCGTATGTGAGATTTGTGGTGGACAAAGCGGCGCTGGGGTGGGTTTTCTCCGGGTACTCCGGTTTCCCCCGCCATTGCATTCCACCAGTGCTCCGTCATCATTCATATATCATCAGTGTCACCGCCTGCGATGCCATAAGTAGTTAAAGCGGGTGTTAAACACTACCAAAAAAAATCATCGTCCGATATGACCAACCAGGTTAAACGACGTTAAGCTACAAAAAAGAAGAAGAAAAAAAGAAAAGAATAATGCTCTATTGAAACTTTCCAGTGGAAAGACCAGATGGCGCCTGCAGCCATCAGTGTTGCCAAAGCTCAAAATATAAATAGTGGCCCTCGCACATCGTGCCCGCTCACATACCTCATTTCTCGTTGCCTTCTTTTATATCGGTCATGTTTTTGCGCATATAATGTCAAGGAAACAAGAAGTGTTCAGTCTGTAAGACCTGGCAATACTGCTGGTTGATAATTAAGACAATGATGAAAGCGTCACAGAAGGTCGTGTAGAGGATTCTCATTCCTCTCAGACTGACACAGATGAAGACATAGATGTTTTTCCTCAGTTAACTGGTAAAGATGGGATCACTAAATGGAATAAAATGGCACCTCTGCACCAGAGAAGAACTAGGTCAGAATTTTCTTACTCATCTGCCTGGAGTTAGGGGCCCGGGTAGAAATGCTAGCACACCTACAGACTTGTTTTACTCCTACAGATGACATGTTAGAAATAACTATCACGTCCACCAATTATAATATTGCATTTATACGAAACAAATTTAGCCGTGAAAGAGAAGATAATCTGACAAAACACAAGAGATGAAAGCATTCTTAAGTCGTCAGGAGTCCTACACAGTAGCTATGGGGTACACAGTATACGGAATACAAATATTTAGATTGGTAACGAAGCGCTTCAAGCTTCTTCGTCGCTGTCTTAGATTTGATGACACATCTAGCGAAGAAAGAAAGATATTTATGGTACATTCACAATGAGATGTGAATGTAGCTTACGTAACGCAGCATAACCGTAACGCAAGAAGTTGGTTTCTAGATCTGTAAATTATATGCGGATATCTTTCAAGCATTCCGCAAGTTTCAAATTGAATAACATAGCCAAAAAAAATCTGATGTGTTCCATTCATATGAAACTTACTTTACATCTCTGCAACAAATTAATGTTAAAAAGCTTATGCTTCTATTTACTTCATGCTAATCGAGAAAAAATTAGCAGAAATCGTCTTATTACTTGCTTTCTTGTAAGTAGAAGCGAAATAAGGGCTTACCGTAGGTTAAAATGATACTCAAAACCTGGTTGCTATTGACTGAAGTTCCAGCACGAGTTACCAAATTCCTGTATGAGAAAAGTATGTTTTTCAAAGCTGAAACCAAAAACAAGGAATATCTTAAAAACGACCAACTCCACGAAAAAAATGTAAATAACATAAATTGTGTGTTTTAACGTGCTCTACATTTTCCGTGCAGTAAGTTTTTGTCCATCTTTTACGGTTTAGCAGTTATTCAACCGTAAAATTCAACCAGAATAAAGTACTCTTCAGAGACTATTCCCAGAAAATTCGAAAAATACATTTTATTTGTCAGATAAATAGCTTTAATACACGATATTTTAATCAAAATCGTTAAAGCCATTTTTGAAAAAGTCAAAATTTTCGAAAAAAGTTCCATGTAAAGGGTACTGGGATGGGGGGATTTTTCTCAAAATCTTCGTGTCGCATCCCTGGAAGATACTAAACTTAGTAAATACCAAGTTTGGTATTTTACCGACTTTTCGTTTTTGAGTTATCGTATTCACAAACACACGGAAACACACATACACACACGGACCTTTTTCCGAAAATGCTTTTTTTAGTTAAAGGGGACCCTAAAACATACATTTCCAGTGAAATCTCGGTATTGAATTTTAGGGCGGAGTGCAATACTTTCTCTATGCACTATGTACATAGTGCGTATAGAGAAAGTAAAAATATCATATAAGAAAATTCACTCAGTCTTTTACAAATAAATCGGCTATAAAATTACATACTAAGAACTAACGCTCAGGCAGTGACGTCACAATAATTACTCATTAAAATTATTGAAAATAATACTAGCATAGACACTGCAGAAAGAGATAAAGCTATACATTTAATGAACTAAGAATTTTATCCCGACGCCTTCGATTTATGATAAACAATAAATCTAAACGTAGATGACGCATCCATTAAATCAAAGGAGGATTCGAAAGGAGACTGACATAACCTCTTGAGGGAAATTAGAGATGGCGCGGCTGTGCACGGCCAAATAGAAGAGCATGCATGTACAGCAGACCTGTAAAATCTTGCAGTGCGATCGTTTGTATTGAATTCACGGGCAATGTATAGAGAAAAGAAGTTGAATTCCTGCTCTTTACACGCAACGTAGGACCAAGTTTGGAGCTTGCAAACTCTTGCGTTGCGTTGCATTGCATTGGGTAGCGTCTTGCGTGTTTCTATGTGAATGCTTACATTAAATAACATGAGTGCAAATTCTCACGCTTACGTTACGTCTGCACTTGCATCTCATTGTGAAATGTAGCATTAGATCTTTTGCAACAGTGAGACATTTCACAGCATTCGTGGGTCACTGCCAGAAATGCTACTCATTGGGATAAAAGGTCACAATCGACGAGATGTTGGTAGGTTTTAGAGGGGTAGTTTTAAGCAATACATCCCATCTAAGCCCAATAAATAGAAATTAAAATCTATTCCATGTAAAGGATAATTGGTGTCTGATTTTGGAGAGATTTTGTTGACTCGCAGCTTTTGAAGACGCTGAACTTTAATATCAAATTTGTTATTTATCCGAGAATTTGTTAGTTACACTGTTCACACTCACACTTACCAACACAAAGATACACCCTGTTACTTTATCTGTTATATAAAACTTAACCAATTAGAGGAAATATAAATAATGAATGAGCTATACTAAAAAAATCTGATTTATTCCATTCACATCACTTTCTCTACTTCTGTGTAACAAATTATTCTTAATAAGCTTATTCTTATATTTACTTCATGCTAATTGAGAAAAAAATAGCAGAAATAGTCTTATTACTTGCTTTCTTGTAAGTAGAAGCGAAATATGAGAGTATCATAGGTTAAAGTGAAGTCAAAAGCTAGGTGACTGAAGTTCCTTTGTTTGCATGAACACGAGTTGACAAATATCTGTATGAGAAAAGTACAAGTTTTTCAAAGCTGAAACCAAATAAAAGGAATATCTCAAAAACGATCAACACCTCGAAAAAATGTATATAGCATAAATTGTGTGTTTTAAAGTGCTCTACAATTTTTGTGTGGTAAGCTTTTGACCATTTCTTACGGTTTAGTAGTTATGTAAAATTCATCCAGAATAAAGTAGTCTTCAGAAGTTATTCCCAGAAAATTCAAGATATTCATATTATTTGTCGGGTAAATGTCTTTAATATACGATATTTTAATCAAAATCGTTAGAGCTATTTTTGAGAAAATCAAAACTTTCGAAAAAAAATCCATGTAAAGGGTAGTTCGGGTGGGGGGATTTTCTTGAAAATCTTCGTGTCGCATCCTTGGAAGATACCAAACTTAAATACACGCACACACACGCACACATGGACATTTTTCCAAATAGCATTTTTTGGATTCAGGGGGACTCGGTATCGAATTTTTGGGTACAATAGAATACCTTCTCTATACACTTTGTACATAGTACGTGTAGAGAAAGTAAAAATTCTGCATAAAGAAAACAAATGATAACACATATATTCAACAATACAGAAATGACTGGAAACACAGGTATTGTGAAACGCAACAAAAAATCTGCGCTCCATTTCTCTACATTTCTGTAACAAACTATTGTTAAAAAGCATATTCTTCTAATGTCAATCGATAATTAGCAGAAGTTATCCTTATTACTTGGTGCCTTGTAAATAGAAGGGAAAATTTCTAATGTGTTCCATTCATATGATGTCCTCTAGCTGTTCGGCAAAAAAATCTTTTATTCAAAAAGATTATGTTATCTGCATCATGCTAATCAAGATAAGAATAAGCAGAATTGGTCTTATTACTAGCTCTTAGTAGGTAAAAGGGAAAATAGAAATGCACAGGCTAAAGCGATAGTTTTGTCCTTTAAAAGCCGGTCGCTATGTGAAACAATTGAAATTCCAATCACTTTGCTTTCAAGGGGTAAACAAACGAGAAACGTGAAGAAAGATGTCTTCCCATTTGAAAAAAGCTAAAATGAAAACTAATATTCCGGAATATCTCGAAAACGGTTAATGTACATGACATAAATGGTGTGCTTTAATCAGATCTACATTTTCTGTGTAGTAAGCTTTTGTGTATTTCTTACGGTTTGCCAGATATACAAAATAAGGAAATTCCAAGATATACATTTTGTTTGCCATGAAAATATCTTAAACTACGGTATTTTACCGTTACAGCCATTTTTGAGAAAACAAAATTTTCTAAAATGTTTCTACGTAAAGGGTAGTTGGGATGGCGGGATTAGTTGAAAAGGTGCATAATGGTCTTTTCGTTTTTGAGCTATGCTGCCCACACACACACACACTCACACACACACAGAAACACACACAACACTCACGGACATTTTTCTAAAAATACTTTCTTTGGATACAGGGGGTCTCAAAACATATATTTCCGGTGAAATCTCGGTATCAAATTTTTGGATGCAATACAATAACTTCTATATACAGCCTGTGCATAGTACGTGTAGAGAGAGTAATAAAAAAATCTGGTGTGCTGCATGCACATAACTTTCTCTAATTGTTCCATATACAAACAATTGTTTCTAAAGATCATTATTTTATCTACGGCATGCTAATTGAGATAAACATTAACAGAAGTGATCTTATTACACGCTTTCTTATAACTAGAAGGCAAATAAGGGAATCCATTAGGCTAAAACGATGGCAAAATCTTTTTAAAAACCTGGCTGCCATGTGAAACAATTGAGGTTCGGTTCGCTTTACATGGTGCAGTTTGAGTAAATTTGGAAAGTTTAAAATTGAAACTATTAATAAGAAATATCTCGAAAACGGTTGACTCTATAAGAAAAACGTGTATGACATAAGTTATGTATCGAACAAGATGTACATATTTTGTGTAGTAAGTCTTTATCTATCTTTTATGGTTTAACCGTTATGCAAAATTCTACAAAACTCATCCAGAATAAGAGGTCTTCAGATATTATTTCCAGAAAATTCAAAATATGCATTTAATTTTTTATATAATTTGTAATCGGTATTTTAATCATAATCATTAGAGTCATTTTGGAGAAAAACAAAATGTTTAAAAACGTTTCTGTGTATTTGTAATCTTCGTATCGCATCCTTGAGAGATACCAAACATAAACATCAAGTTTGGTATTTAACAGTCTCTTCGTTTTTGAGTTACGCTGTCCACAGACACACACTAATCTTTTTCTAAAAATACTTTTTCCCTGAATCCAAAAATTAAAAATCTGATATGTACCATTCACATGACTTTCTCTATATCTCAGCAACAAATTATTGTTAAAAGCTTATACTTCTATTTACTTCATGCTAATCAGAAAAAATTTAGCAGAAATAGTCTATTACTTGCTTCCTTGTAAGTAGAAGCAAAATAAGGGAGTATCATAGGTTAAAGTGATAGTCAAAAGCTGGTTGCTATGTGACTAAGGTTCCTTTGTTTGTATGGACAGCAGTTGACAAATTCCTGTATGAGAAATATAATTTTTTCAAAGCAGAAACCAAAAACGATGAACTCACGAAAAATGTATCTATAATAAATTGTGTGTTTTAACGTGCTCTTCATTTTTCGTGTAATAGGTTTTTATCCATCTCTTACGGTGTAGCAGTTATTCAAAATTCCATAAAATTTATTCAGAATAAAGTACTCCTCAGGCTTTTCCCAGAAAATTCAAGATATACATTTTATTTGTCAGGTAAATATCTTTAATAAACGAAATTTTAATCAAAATCGTTAGAGCCATTTTTGAGAAAATCAACATTTTTGAATGAGAAGGTTCCATGAAAATGGTAGTTGGAGGTGGGGGATTTTCCTCAAAATCTTTGTGTCGCATCCCTGGAAGATACTAAACTGAAATACCAAGTTTGGTATTTTAGCTATTTTTCGTTTTTGAGTTATCATGTTCACAGTCACGCGGACATACGGACACACACACGGACCTTTTTCCGAAAAAAAATTTTTTAGATAAAGGGAACCCTAAAATATATATTTCCGGTGAAATCTCTGTATCGAATTTTTTGGGTGGAGCGCAATACCTTCTGTATACACTGTGTACATAGTGCGTATAGAGAAAGTAAAAAAAAATCAGAAAAAGAGTCGTGTTATGTGTGTTGTCTGTATTTGTGAACAGTATAACTCAAAAATGAAAATGCGGTGATACACAAAACTTGATAGTTGTATAAAAGCAATGTCTTCCAAAGATGTAAGACCAACATTTTTATAAAAATTCCCCAAACCAAACTACCTTTACATGAAACAATTTTCGAAAACTTTGATTTTCAAAAAATTTCACTAACTTGTTTGTTTAAAATGTCATATATTGAATACATTTCCGTGACATATGAAATGTACATCTAGAATTTTCTGAGAATATCCTCATTCTCGATGGCTTATACATAACTGCTATACAGATCTCGTTAAAACATAAGGTTTGTGCGAAATATATTGTAAGAAACGTATGTATTCATTCAAGTGCAGTTACAAATAAAGCTTTAAATTCACTGCTGCAAATAATTCACTCGATGCGTAGATATCTTATGGCAGCACGCCGCACCACTGTGCGCTGACACTCCAGTCATCCGCGACTCAGTACAATTCACAACACACGCTGCATTCCTTTCTCCTTTTATAGCCAGAAAGTGATGTCACAAACTTTCTGGAAATTCAAAGGTACTTGAAACCGAAGCTTGCACCAACATCACGAATATCGGAAAGTATCATGATGTCGCAAGAAGGGTCTCGCGTTCCGAAGGATCCTTTTGCGCCGCTCGGTGCTTACGCATTCAACTGTGATGTCTCACATTCCAGCTCCACTACTGCGTACCAGAGCGAACATTAGAGTGATCACATACCGGATAACATTGTCATTTAGTTGACCGTTACTGAAATATTCCCAGTAATTGGTGTAAATTTTCCAATGCTTAAAACTTTCGCAAAGTCGTATTTCGTGTTTGCTTTCTCTAGCCCATATGTAAATGTGCATAGTGGATATAGAAGGTATTGTATGCCACCCAAAAGTTCAATGTCGATATTTCACGTAAATATACGTTTTGACGTCCACTGAGTCCCTTTTTTGAAAAGAGTCCGTGTGTGTCTGTGGACAGCATATCTCAAAAACGAAAATACCGTTATAAAACCAAATTTGGATTTAAGTGTAGTATCTTCCAAGGAAGCGACACGATGATTTTCAAAAAAAAAATCCACCATCCCAAACTACCCTTTCATGGATTTTGTTTTTAATTTTTTATGGATCTACCGATTTTGATTGAAATACCGTATATTAAAGATATTTACATCACAAATAAAATATATATTTTGAATTTTCTGGGAATAGCCTCTGAAGACCTCTTTATTCTGGATGAGTTTTGCAGAGTTTTGCATAACGGTTAAACCGTAACAGATAGACAAAACTTACTACAAAAAATATATAGATCTTGTTAGAACACATAATTTATGTCATATACGTTTTTTATGTAGAGCTGACCGTTTCTGAGATATTTCTTGATATTGGTTTCAATTTCGAACTGCTTTAACTTTTCTCAAAAGGGATGAGACGTTCCGATTCATCTCTCTTGTTTCCTGCAGGTCATGGAAAGCAAGTCGAACTGCAGTTGTTTCACATAAGACCAGCTTTTAAAAGATTTCGATTTAGCCTTATGTTCCGTCTACTTACAGGGAAGCAAGCAATAAGAACATTTCTGCTAATTTTTGTCTCGATTAATTTGAAGGAGATAGAGAATGAAGTTTTGTAAGAATATTTTGTTCCAGAATAGGTAGAGAAAGTCGTGTAAATGAAACATCAAATGTTTCAACAGAAATAGTAATTTGTAAACATGCAAATAGTGAAAGGATCACTTTACTTCAGAACTGACAAAACGTGTAAAACATTTTGTCACGGCCTCACACCAGTTTTGTATTCTCAGGGAAGAGAAACGGCCTCCAAGACTCTTGTGCATCAGCTCCCTCTAGGAATTACTTCAAGAGACGAAGATTTCTCCTGGGTTTTTCCTACTCTAGAAATGCGAGTGACAGGTAATTTAACCCTCGGTATATCCCAAAGGAACTGCCCCAAAATAATTCGTTTCATTCCACTCCGTTTCACTGTCCTTTAGATAAGGTATCCCGGGATCCAAAAGAATCATCTGTTTGTAATTTCATGGTTGATTACAGCAGTTAGTACATTCTCTTCCATTTGGCTATCCATACAGATTTTTAAAAAAAATCTGATGATGTGATTTATTCACACGAGTTTTCTCTAGCTGTTACACAAACAACTTTCCTTACAAAAGATTATTCTTTTGTCTACGACATGCTAATCAAGGTAAACATTAAACATTAGAACTAGAAGCGAAATAAGGGGAATACACTAGGCAAAATCGATTGCCAAACCTTTCAAAAGCTGGTCGCTATGTGAAACAGCTGAAGTCCCGCTCTCTGTGCAAGGCCTGCAGCAAAACAAGAGAGATTAAACGAAATGTCACTTCTGGTAGGAGAAAAGTTTATGCAGTTTAAAATTAAAACTAATAACAAGGAATATCTCAGATCTAATAAAAAACGTATGTTACATAACTTATGTGTTTTTAACGAGATCTACCTTTTTATGTAAGTCTTTGTCTATCTCTTACGGTTTAACCGTTATGCAAAATATTGCACAAACTCATTTAGAAAAAAGAGGTCTTCAGAAGCTATTGTCATAAAATTCAAAATATACAGTTTATCTGTGATGCAAATGTCTTTAATATATGGTATTTAATCAAACTCGTTACAGTCATTTTTGATAAAATCAAAATTTAAAAAAAAAAAAAAAAAAAAAAAAAACCCATTTAAAGTGTAGTTTGGGGTGGAAGAATTTTTTGAAAATCTTCGTGTTGCATCCTTGGCCGATACTAAATATTAATACCAAGTTTCGTTTTAGCAGTCTTTTCGGTTTTTAGCTATGCTGCTCACAGATACACACACGAACCTTTTTCTAAAAATGTTTTCCTCGGACTCAGGGGACATCAAAACATATATTTCTGGTGAAATGTAGACATCGAATTTTTGGGTGAAATACAAAACATTCTCTATCCACTATGTACATGTTACATGCGACTAGAGAAAGCACAAAATCTGATGTGTTACATTCACATGATTTTCTCTACCCGTTCTGCAAACAAACTATTCTTATAATAGAGATTCTTTTAACTACATCATGCTAATCGAGATAAACATTAGCATAAATGGCCTTAGTACTTGATTCCTTGTAGGCAGAAAGGAAATATGGCTAAAGCGATAGTCATATCTTTTAAAAGCCGGTTGCTATATGAAACTGTTTATTTTGCAACGCCAGCAATAAACAAAAGTAAGATGGAAGGAAAAATAATCCCCGTTTGAGAAAAATTGTGTGGTTAAACTTGAAACGAAAACAAGCAATATTTTGGAAACGGTCAACTCTACAACGAAAATGCATATGACATAAATTGTATGTTTTAATGAAATCTACATTTTTTGTGCAGTAAGCTTTTGTCAATTACTTACAGTTTAGCACTTATGAGAAGCTCTGTAACATTCATCTAAAATAAAGAGGTCTTCAGAAGCTATCCCCAGAAGATTCAAGATATACATTTTATTAATGATGTAAATATTTATAATGTACGGAATTTTAATCAAAATCGTTTGAGTCATTTTTGAGAAAAACAGTTTCACAAATTTTTTCATGTAAAGAGTAGTTTGATAGTTTTAAAATCTTTATGTCAAATCCTTGGATCATTCTAAACTTAAAAACCAAGTTTGTTATTTAACGGTCTATTAGTTTTTTAGTTATGCTGTCCAAAGACGTACGCACACACAGACACATGGATTTTTTACTAAAAACAATTTGGACTCAGGGGACCTCAGAATATATGTTTCCGGTGAAATCTCTCTATCGAAATTTGGATGAAATACAATGCCTTCTCTATACAGTAGACATAAATCTGTGGTTAACACCACAAATTTCTGAGAATTATCCTTAAAATACTTCAGGATGTACATAGTACGTATAGAGAAAGTAAAAAAATATTAATATTGGCTATTTATTTTAATTTGATCAGTGCTAACCACGTCGATTATAGTGGCAGGTGGGGTCCTTCCGGACAGTGAAGGGGTAGCACCTCAGTAACCCAAGTGGGGTGAGAGGATTAGGATCGCGGATGTGGCCTCTAACCACTGCGTGCCGCAGTGCCTGTAGGGCGACTTACGTGACCCATGTGAGGGAGGTAGAGAGGGAGGGGGGAGGTAAGGAAAAGGAAGATACCTGTATGTTGATGAGATCCTCATGGTGATGAGCGCAAGCATGGGCGAGGGTTCCTAACGTTTCCAGAAAGAGCGCAACTGACGCTACCCGCCTCACTCCCTCATCTGTGCGTGTTTCTGCGGACACTATAACTCAGAAACGAAAAGTTGGTTAAATACTAAACTTTCTATTTAGGTTCAGAATTTTTTTAGAATTTAACAAGAACATCTTCAGTTAAGTTTCTCTCACCTCATACTACGATTTTGATTAAAATGTTATATATTAAATATATTTACTGACAAATAATAAGAATGGCCTGAATTCTCTGGGAATATCCTCCGTAACCCTCTTCACGCTTTTATGAGATTAACCATATCGTATATATATTGCGTTTATGTTTATCTCAATTAGGATGAAGTTAATAGAGGAAAAAACTTTAGTAAGAGCAATTTGTTGCAGAACAGATAGAGAAAGCATTGTAAATGCATCACAATAGACTTTTGTCTAAAATAACAGCTTGAGAACTTATAGAAGCTTTGAAAGTTTGATAGGTAGAGTCAGACAGAAAAATTGAATGCCATAGCCGGGATTTGAACCACTTATCCAACTCCTGTCCTACACATGGCTTGTTTGAAAAAACGATTTATCCAATACCTTTGAAAGTTTATTTAACATACTAGAGTCGGCTGAAAACAGCATTTATTTATTTATTTATTTATTTTGCTTTATTCCTCAACATAATCTCAAGAAAGACTAATACATTTGTCATATCGGTGTTCTAATTTAATTAAGCCATCTCTGTAGTGCAATTTAACAAGGTCATCAACATAGCTGTTTACCGCATCAATGACACCCTCGTTGCTGTGAAATCTTCGTCCTCCAAGAAACTTTTTGAGGTTTGGGACAGGTGGTAGTCACTGGGTGCTAGAACTGGCGAATAGGGTGGATGTTCAAGCAATTCCAACTTTAATTCTCAATAAGCCGGAGCATTGTTGTGATGAAACAAGATTGGTTATCTCTCTCTTTCTCTCTCTCTCTCTTGCCAAATGAGGTCCTTTTCTTTTCACCTCATCAGTAGTCAATAAAAATAATTCCTTGTGCATCCCAGAAAACACTCGCCATAACCTTCTTAGCTGACAAATACTTTGGAATTGGTTCACCTGGCGCAATCCAGTGCTTTGATTGTGATTTACTTTCTGGAGTAGTGATGTATCCAATTTTCATCCATGGTAATAAGCCATCTCAAAAATTCACTGGACCTTTTACGTAGATCTCCACATTCTTAACAGAAACGGTTTTTCTTTGCAACTTTTGATCAGGTGTCAACAAACGCGGCATCTATCTTGCACAGTCCTTGTGAAAGCCCAAAACATTACTTAAAATATTACCTGCTTACAGCCTCTGATATCTCAAACAACTTTAATCTGCGGTCTTCCAGTACTAAACGATGAATTTGTCACTTCTACTGGGCATTCAGTGCGAGGTTCTTCACTATAGCTCGTACGACCCATTTTAAACTCTGCATAAACCTTTCATATACTTTGAATATGAAAGGGTAGATTCTTTCAATGTACTCTGCATTTCCTCCTTGATTTCTTTAGGCGTCAAGTATTTCAAATGGAAGTATTTAATCACTGCTCGTTTTTCCAAATCCTCCATTTTCATGAAAACTCTAAAATTGTCTTGTTTAAAATGCTGCCATTCGAAAATTAAGCAAACTATTGATCTGTAACAATGGATACAAGTTAGTCTAGAGTTAAACTTTACGATGCTACCGTTAAACTCGCCTAGTGGAGCCATATCTGAGTGTGGTCCGGAACTTATCAGCCGACCCTCGTATGTACCTAATGAACCAGAGAGAGAAACTTTGGGATAGTGCACAATAATAATATTCTGGCTGATGAGCTATCCCAATCATACCTGTCTACCATCGAGAGGTACGGGGTTCGTTTCCTTGCTGAGGCAATGGGAGCGCTTCTCTAGCCTAGAGTATTTCCTATCCTGCCCGGAGTCTGGAAGTATGAATGAGAGTGTGAATGTGTGGCTGTAAACTTAAAGTTAAAACTCAAAGATTAATAAAAACGTAAACAGTAAACATTATTGCCATAGCAATTGTTCCAAAGACAAAAGCCGCCGATATGATCTAGATATCAATGAAATAATAGAATACTCGATTTCGTAAGACCTTGATACGGATCGAGGCAAGAGTAAAAATGCGAGACGCTTGCGCTGAGATCTCAATGTGCTTAGCAGTTGTGTACCACATACTATGTTTTGCACGATGGTTATTTATATCAATTTAATCATATTAATTCAGATATTAGTGGAAATATTTATATATTACTAGCAGTAGCATCCGGCATTGCCCATGATTTGACTGTTTAACCTTACATTTCACAAAATGTTTCTTTGGGGGCATTTAACAAGTGTATTATTACTTCACAACCGTCTCACCCGTAAATATATGAATTATTATTTCTAAATTGCTACTCACCATTATGTGGTACTAAAAAGCTTTTAGTTTTTATGGGATTATATTATATAAGTTATACATTATATTAAGGTGATTTATATTTAAGCATTCCACAAGCACTTTGGGTGCTTTGGTAGTTTTGTTGTACTATGCAAAACGCAACAGCAAAGGTACCAGAATGTTTCACCAACGCCGCTCTCGTGCGCTGTGTTAGGTGTGTACGTAAAAATTCAATATATATATATATATATATATATATATATATATATATATCCTCATGGCAATCTTCACCTTGTGTCAAAGTTATCTCAGTCAAATTTTCTCGAAAACTTCGCAACGGTGTAGAAGTCTATAAGGAACTTGCATACTTAATACACACTCGCACATTCTCACATGTACAAACATACGTACATAAATACATATATGCACACATACATATATACATGCATACAGACTCGCATAGACTCACACATGTATACAAATTTGCCTACATACATTCAAACACGCACATACCTACACCTACACACATACATTCATGCATACATACACACATACATACATATAAACATACTTACATACATATATACATACATACACACATACGATACTCACATACATTCATACATACTCACATACATACATATATACATAAATGCATACATACAATCACACACGCACATACATACACACATACATATATACGTACACGCATACATGCATTCAACATGCCCATACATACATATATTCATACATACACGTACATACATATGTACATACTAATACATACATACATTCACACACTACATACATACACATACATACATATATACTTTACATACACATACATATATACATACATACACGCACATACATACACATAAATACATACACACATACATACCCACATACATAAATACATATACACATACACACATACTTACTCACATGCATACACACATGCATACATACACACCTACATGCATGCATACATACATATTTATATACATACATACACACATACATACACACATACACACATACATTGATGCATTCATGCATAATTACATACACACACTAGTAGTATAACTGGGGATTTTAAGAGGACTTGAAAGCCTCGCCCTTGGATCCAAGGATCTTATCCTAGCATAGGAATTCGAGCTGCTTGGCTTTTGTCACCCTCCTGGACTCTTTTTCCAGAGTTAGACCATACATACAGAAGATAAATGTTATAGTTTAGGTGATTTGTATATTTGTGTTGCTATGGGGATGCAATATTTGCAAATAGTATTGTTGTCCTTATCGACATATCTATGGTTTGTTTCACAGCTACCTTAGCAATTTGCTTATTACTTCATTACGAAAGAATAATAGAAGACGTGTTCAGTGATAGCAGAAATCAAAGAGGCTTGGAAAAGTGGATGTGGCGTGTTAATACCGAAAAATCCAAACAGGGGCCACAGCAGGCATATACTTCATTTGGTTAAAGAAAATGGTGTATTATAATGAGAAGAACATAATGACGTATATCGTTATAAAACGTATTAAATTGAAGAGGCAGGAAGTTTGTGGTCGTAATCTGCACTGCTGAAAACTATAATTTAACTTAAACGACGGAATTGATAATTTTACTTTCAGTACATGTGTATTGCCATCTTATTTTATTACTTTTTCTGCACGTACTATGTACATAGTGTATAGAGAAGGTATTGCATTGCACCCAAAAATGCAATGCCCAGATTTCACAGGAAATTCATGTTTTGAGACCTCCTGAATCTAAAATTGCATTTTTATAAAAATGCCGTGTGTGTGTGTGTGTGTGTGTGTGTACCACATGTGATTACACTGATGATGCATGGAATGAAGATGGAGCACAGGTGGAATGCGATGGCGGGGGAAACCGGAGAATCCGGAGAAAACACGCCCCTGCACCGTTTGTCCACCACAAATCCCACATGCGGTCGCTTCGGATTGAACCCGGGTTGCCTAGATGAGAGGCAAGTGGTCTAAGCATTCGGCCACGGCGCAACCGTATTGTGATCTTTCGGTCACTTCTTTCTAAATTGAGATTTCTTTTGTTTTCATAGTAACAATCTTAGTAAGTACCACGCATTAGCTACATCGTACCAAAAAAAATCTGATGTGTCCCATTCACATGTCTTTCTCTACATCTCTGTAACAAAATATTGTTAAAAAGGTTATAGCTCTATCTACATCATTCTAATCGAGATACACATTTGCAGAAATGGTCTTATTACTTGCTCCCTTGTAAGTAGAAGAGAAATAAGGAAGTACCATGGGTTAAAGTGATGGTTAAATATTTTAAAAGCTGATTGCCATGTGGTTGAAATCCGTTTCTTTGCTTGACCAGGAGTTGACAAATTCCGTGTAAGAAAAATTAAAAGTATTTTAAAACTAAAGCAATAATATGGAATATCTCAAAATCGTTCACTCCACAAAAAATATGCGTGTGACATAAATTGTGTGCTTTAACAACATCTATATTTTTTATGTTGTAAATTTTTGTCGATGGCCTACGGTTTACTCGTTATGCAAAATTCAGCAAAACTCATCCAGAATAAAAAGGTCTTCAGAGGATATTGCCAGAAATTTCAAGATATACATTTTATTTGTCACGTAAATATTTTAATATGCGCCATTTTAATCAAAATCGTTACAGCCATTTCAAGGAAATCAGAATTTTCGAAATTTTATCCATGTAAAGGGCTATTTGGGGTGGGAAGATTATTCTCAAAATTGTTTTCGCATTCTTGGAAGGTACTAAACATTAATACCAAGTTTGGTTGTTTGCCGACTTTTCCATTTCAAGTTATCGTGTTCACCGACACAGATACATGCAAACGGACCTTTTTGTAATGTTTACTTTCTCTACACGTACTATTTACATAGTGTATAGAGAAGGTATTGCACTCCACCTAAAAATTCGATACCGAGATTTCATCGGAAATATACGTTTTAGGGTCCCCTGTATAAAAAATGTATTTTCAGAAAAAGGTCCGTGTGTGTGTGTGTGTGTGTCCCTGTGTCTGTGAACACGATAACTCAAGAATGAAAATTCGGTAAAATACCAAACTTGATATTTAAGTTTAGTATCTTCCAGGGATGTGACACGGAGATTTTGTGAAAAATTCCCCCATTCCAAACTACTTTTTACCTGGAAAAAATTTCGAAAATTTTGATTTTCTAAAAAATGGCTCTATTGATTTTGATTAAAATTTCGTATATTAAAGACAAATAACATTAATATTTTGAATTTTCTGGGAATAAGCTCTGAAGATTACTTTATTCTGAATGAATTTTACGGAATTTTGCATAACTGCTAAACCATAAGGGATGGACGAAAACTTACCACACAAAAAATGTAGAGCACATTTTTTGTTGTATACATTTTTTTGTGGAATTGATCGTTATAATATTCCTAGTTTTTTGTTTCAGCTCTGAAACCTTATGCTTTTCTCATGTAGGAAATTGTCAACTGCTGTCCATACAAACAAAGGAACTTCAGTCACATAGTAACCAACTTTTGACTATCACTTTAACCTATGATACTCCCTTATTTCGCTTCTTCTTACAAGGAAGCAAGTAATAAGACTAGTTCTACTAATTTTTTCTCGATTAGAACGAAGTAAATAGAAGCATAAGCTTTTTAACAATAATTTGCTGCAGAGGTGTAGAGAAAGTCATGTGAATGGAACACATCAGATTTTTTTGTATACAGGGGACACTAAAAGATGTATTTCCGGTGAAATCTCGGTATCGAATTCTGTACCTTCCCTACCTATGTACTATGTAGAAAAAGCTATAACATTCTGGAACAAGCTAATCTTTCTATAACCTTACGTAAAGATGGCAAAATAATTGACTGAATATTAATTACCAACTGGATGCAGGAGGCCATGAATACTATTGTCAAAAACATTAGTATTCGTATGTGTGCAGCATAGCAATATGGAAAACCTCAGTGTAAAAGAAATGATTCTAGTTTTAATTAGTGTTGCATATGATAATAGAATGAGCAAGAGTTGTGCAATTGGTTTAATCGGATGTAACCAGACAGAAACAAAAATGGGTTGGAAGAAGAGGGAAAATCGAATGGGCTCTTAGATCCTCAGACCTCAGTCTGTGGGTCTACTTAAAGAATGTGCTACAATAGATCAAATAGTTTATTAGAACCGAAATAGAGGATCGGCATATAGACGCACATTATCCGTCCAAACACTCTACACAAGGCATTGCCCAGGGTTTGTTCCTGCCGAACATTTGTTGTGATTGAAAGAATGTAACTTATCAGATGTTTTTAATTTACTCTTTGCTAAATTAAAAGAAATCTGATGTAATACTTTCACAAAGCTTTCTCTATCTATTCCATAAATAATCTACTCCTGCTAAATATTATTTTATCTACATCATACTAATCGATATTAACGTTAGAAGAATTGGTATTATTACTTCCTTCCTTGTAAGTATAAAGGAAATAAGCGAATACGTTTGGCTAAAACCAGTCAAATATTTTAAGAGCTGGTCGCTATGTAAAAAAAAAAATTGAGCTTCAGTTGCTTTGCATGATGCCGTATGAGAAAAATTACCTCATTTTGCGGGTTCATTATCGATCCAACAGTTAGAACAGAGTCCCATGAACAGCAGCCGGCAGAAGTGCATGGGGGAAAATGTATGAACCTACAATTCCATACTACAAGGAAAAGTACCAGCTGAGCTCCATCCAAGTTATTGGACTAATGGTCGGAGCTAGAGGCACCATACTCCGCATGTTGGTCAACTTTTACTTTCTCTACATGTACTATGTACATAGTGTATAGAGAAGGTATTATAATGCACCCAAAAATCGATACCGAGATTTCACCGGAAATACATGTTTTTAGTACCCCTGAATCCAAAAAAAAGCAATTTTGGAAAAAGATCCGTGTGTGCGCGTGTCTGTGTGTGTGTGTGTCAAAAACGAAAAGACCGTTAAATACCAAACTTGGTATTTAAGTTTGGTATCTTCCAAGAATGCGATACAAAAATTTTCAAGAAAATCCCCTTACCCCAAACTACCATTTACATGGTTAAAAAATTGAAAATTTTGATTTTCTCAAAAATGGCACTAACGATTTTGATTAAAATATTTCATATTGAAGATATTTATGTGGCAAATAAAATGTATATCTTGAATTTTCTGGGAATAGCCTTTAAGAACCTCTTTATTCTGAATGAATTTTGCCGAGTTTTGCTAAACCCTAAGAGATAGACAAAAACTTATTACACAAAAATGTAGATTACGTCACATAGTTTATGTTATACAGGTCTTTTCGTTGAATTGACCATTTCTGAGATATTCCTTGTTATTTAAAATACTTTTTTTTCAACTTCTGGCCCTGCATAGAAAAGGATTTCATCCACATGACAACTGGTTTTTAAAAGATTTGAATATCGTTTTAGCCTAGTGTACTCTTCCAACAAGGAAGCAAGTAATTAAGACAAATTCTGATAATGTTTATCTCAATCATAATAAATTAGATAGAAGAATTATAACAATAATTTGTTATAGCGATGTAGAGAAAATGTGTTATTTATGGACGCTCTTTAACTGCGTCCCATTCTAAATTGGGCGTGAAGGACCGCTTAATTTTGCTCAGAGGCCTCTCAATCAGGCTTGAGGTTCTTTTACGAGCCGTAAATCTACGACACGGGACCAACGGCCATGCTGAGGATTTTTACGCCCGAAAAAATCCATCATCCTCCGCCGGGTTAATGTAGAGAAAGTCACGTGAATGGAAAACATCAGATTTTTTTTAATGTTAGATTATAGTAAATGGAATAGAGTGGCTGGTTACCTGCCACCTTTAAGTACTGGTCTCCAGTACAATTATTGTATTTGGATGCTTAATTGGTTTTTAAAACCAAAATTTGTATTTTATTTTTAATTTTATTTATTATTATTATTATTATTATTATCAGCAGTAGTAGTTTATTATTTTAGTTAGTAGTTATAATTTATATCTGTAAATGTTGTTCCATATGTTATTGATTGTGGAAATAAATATAAAGTTTGTGTATATATTTAACAGGCATATAGGTGCCGAGATGCTGTATTGCAGATTTTATTTATTTATTTCTACATACGTGCTAGAGAACTTGGGTGCAAAGTGTTGCGCTTACCCCGCGTGTGTCCTTGTAGTGGGGTATCCATCCTAATGCTCATCGTGTGTTATCGCGGTTCTGCAAGTGGCATCGTTTTTGAGTATCCAAAACTGATACTTACCTACCAACTGAGCAAGCTGGCTCACTGGAATCGAACTCACAACCTTCCCAATGAGAGTCGCAGACGCCATCTCTCTCAAACATTCTCCCTATGGAGTTTTGTTTCTCGTTTTAGCGCCGTTAGCGATTGCAGACACTGATTAAATAAATGCGCGATGTAATTTTGTGTTTACTGCATCGTCTCTCAGAGATTCTTATTCCTCTCCAAAGATGTTATTCTTGTAATGCTATCTTCACAACCACCACCTTTGTTGAAATACAGTTCTTTTTTTATCTCATGGTTGAATTTGTAGGCTTTGTGAGGGAGATGGTTAATGAAATTATCCCGCGGCTGCGAAGTCTTTAGAAATTGGATAATTAGTCCCCGGGGAACATCTCAGCCAAAAGAAATTCGCCCTCCTCCCTCTCGCCCTCTCCTTCTCTTTACGCTAGAAATGTATCTTTAGGTCACATGGGTAATCCGTTTATGCGACCGTGTAACGAATTTAATATGAGCTATGCATGTAAATGCGTGCGTAAAAAAGCCTAAGAAAACACAAAACTTCTCCTAACTTCAAAACGAGCATCGGGACTTACTCCTTTTGTTAATATCCTTACAGCTTTCAACACTACAGAAATGTAAGTTGCTTAGTCTAGACACTATTTCTCTACCACGTACAAAATACGTAGTGGGTAGAGGTTTTCACACCGAACGTTTGCCGGAAATATATATATTGAGGAAACTGAGTGAATAAATAAGTCTTATGTGTTACATTTACATGACTTTCTCTATCTATTCCAAAACAAACTACTCGCATAAAAGCTTATCACTTTCTCTACACGTATAATATACATAGTGTATACAGAAGGTAGGTATTCTATTCCACCCAAAAATTCGATATCCTTTGAGATCCCCTGATTCCAAAAACAACATTTTTACTTTCTCTACATGTACTATGTACATAGTGTATAGAGAAGGTATTGCACTCCACCAAAAAATTCGATACCGAGATTTCACCAGAAATATATGTTTTAGGGTACCTTGTATCCAAAAAAGTATTTTCAGAAAAAGGTCCGTGTGTGTATGTGTGTGTGACCGTGTGTTCCTGTGTCTGTAAGCACGATAACTCAAAAAAGAAGTCAGTAAAATACCTAACTTGATATTTAAGTTTAGTATCTTCCAGGGATGCGAAACGAACATTTTGAGAAAAATCCCTCCACCCCAAACAACCCTTTACATGGAACTTTTTTCTAAAAGTTTGATTTTCTCAAAAATGGCTCTGACGATTTTGATTAAAATATCGTATATTAAAGATATTTACGTGACAAATAAAATGTATATTTTGAATTTTCTGGGAATAGCCTCTGAAGACTACTTTATTCTGGGTCAATTTTACAGAATTTTGCATAACTGCTAAACCGTAAGAAATGGACAAAAACTTACCACACAACAAATGTAGAGCACTTTTAAACACACAATTTATATTATATACATTTTTTTCGTGCAGTTGATTGCATTGAGATATTCCTTGTTTTTGGTTTCAGCTATAAAAAATCTGGTGTGTTCCATTCACATGACTTTCTCTATATCTCTGTAACAAATTATTGTTAATAAGCTTATCTTTTATTTATTTCAAGCTAATCGAGAAAAATTTGCAGAAATAGTCTTAATTCTAGCTTTATTGTAAGTAGAAGCGATATAAGGGAGTACCATAGGTTAAATTGAAAGCCAAAAGCTGGTTCCAATGTGACTGATGTTCCTTTGTTAGTATGGACAGGAGTTGACAAATTCCTGTATGAGATAATTATAAGTTTTTCATAGCTGAAACCAAGAAAAAGGAATATCTCAAAAACGATTAACTCCATGAAAAAAATGTATACAACATAAATTGTGTGTTTTAACGTGCTCTACATTTTTTGTGTGTTAAGTTTTTGTCCATCTCTTACGGTTTAGTAGTTATGCAAAATTCATCCAGTATAAAGTAATCTTCAGAGGCTATTCCCAGAAAATTCAAAATATACATTTTATTTGTCAGGTAAATATCTTTAATATATGATATTTTAATACAAATCGTTAGAGCCATTTTTAGAAAATCAAAATTTTTGAAAAAAGTTCCATGTAAAGGGTAGTTTTGTGTGGCACGATTTTTCTCAAAAGCTTCGTGTCGCATCCCTGGAAGATACTAAACTTAATTACCAAGTTTGGTATTTTACCGACTTTTCGTTTTTGAGTTATCGTGTTCACAGACACACGGACTCACAGACACACTGACACACGGACACACACACACACATGGACCTTTTTCTGAAAATACTTTTTTTGGATACAGGGGACCCTAAAACATATATTTCCGGTGAAATCTTGATATCGATTTTTGGTGGAGTGCAATAAGAATATAAAAACATACTTTTATCATACAGGACTTTGTGAACTGGTGTCCATACAAACAAAGGAACTTCAGTCACATAGCAACCAGCTTTTGACTATCACTTTAACTTATGGTACTCTCTTATTTCGCTTCTACTTACAAGGAAGTAAGTAATAATATTATTTCTGCTCATTTTTACTTTTTCTATATACGCATTATGTACATAGTGCATAGAGAAGGTATTGCACTCCACCAAAACATTCGATACCGTGATTTCACCGGAAATATAGGTTTTAAGGATCCCCTAAAAAGTATTTTCAGAAAAAAGGTCCGAGTGTGTGTGTGTGTCCGTGTGTCCCAGTGTCCGTGTGTCCGTGTGTCTGTGAACACGATAACTCAAAAACGAAAAGTTGGTAAAATGCCAAAATTGGTATTTAAGTTTAGTATCTTCCAGGGACACGAAACGAAGATTTTGAGAAAAATCCCTTCACCCCAAACTACCCTTTACATAGAACGTTTTTCGAAAATTTTGATTTTCTAAAAAATGGCTGTAACGATTTTGATTAAAATATCGTATTTTAAGATATTTACCTGACAAATAAAATGTATATTTTAAATTTCTGGGAATAGCCACTGAAGACTACTTTATTCTGGGTCAATTTTACGGAAATGTGCATAACTGCTAAATCGTAAGAGATGGACAAAAATTTACCACACAACAAATGTAGAGCTCCTTAAAACACAATTTAAGCTATCTACATTTTTTCGTGGAGTTGATTGTTTTTGAGATATTCCTTGTTTTTAGTTTCAGCTATAAAAAACATAGTTTTCTTATACAGGACTTTGTGAACTCGTGTACATACAAATAAAGGAACTTCAGTCACATAGCAACCAGCTTTTGACCATCAATTTAACCTATGGTACTCCCTTATTTCGCTTTTACTTACAAGGAAGCAAGTAAAAAGACTATTTCTGTTAATTTTTGTTTGATTAGCAGGAAGTAAATAGAAGCATAAGCTTTTTAACAATAATTTATTGCAGAGTTGTAGAGAAAGTCATGTGAATGGAACACATCAGATTTTTAAGCAAATCCCCCGACCCCAATTACACTTTACATGGACAAATTTTCGAAAATGTTGATTTTCTTAAAAATGGCTCTAACGATTTTGATTAAAATCTGGTATATTTAAGATTTTTACTTGACAAATAAAATGTATATCTTGAACTTTCTGGGAATAGCATCTGAAAACTACTTTATTCTGGATTAACTTAATGGATTTGTGCATAACTGCTAAACCGTAAGAAGTGGACAAAAACTTACCATACAGAAAATGCAGAGCACATTAAAACACACAATTTATGTTATAAGCCTTTTTTTGGTGGAGTTGTACGTTTTTAAGATATTCCTGTTTTTAGTTTCAGCTTTGAAAAACTTATACTTTTCTCATACAGGAATATTTCAACTCATGTCCATATAAGCAAAGGAACTTCAGTCACATAGCAACCAGCTTTTGACTACAATTTAACCTATCATAATCCCTTATTTGGCCTCTACTTACAAAGAACCAAGTAATAAGAGCAAGTAATAAGACTATTTGTGCTAATGTTTTCTCAATTAGCATGAAGTAAATAGAAGCCTAAGCTTTCTAACAATACTTTTTTTGCAGAGAAAGTCATATGAATGGAACACATCAGACTTGTTTATTTTGTAAAGTTAACCGTTTCCGAGATATTCTTTGCTTTTGGTTTCAATTATAAGCCACTTAAACTTTTCTCAAGTGGGAGGTAATTTTCTTTTAATCTTTCTTTTGTATTGCTCCCAGCCGTCAAAGCGAAAACTGAATTCCAATTGTTCCCCACAGTGAACGGCTTTTTAAATATTTCTTAATCGCTTTAGCCTGTCCATTCCCTTATTTCCCTTAACAAAAATGCAAGCAATAATACAATTCTGTTAATGTTTGTTATGTTATGGATAAAAGAGCAATTTTTGAAAGCAAAGTGTGTTAGCGGAAAAGCTAGAGAAAGTCGTTAGAATTGAACACATCAGATGTTTTAAGAACCGCACGCTATGTACCTACTGGGTTTAAAAATCCCTAATCTTTCCATCCAATCGCCAGAAATAAATAAAAATCAAAATAACTATAAAAGAATGTTTATGCCTTGAAATTTTCTTAGCATAAAAAGGTTTTCTTGCAAATGGTTTGTTTGGATGAAACTGTTTTTAAAGAATTCTAAATATGTCTATCATTTAAGATGTATTAGTATATAAACTGATTCAAAATTCCTTTCGCAAGGAAGAGACATATACATTTGTCACATAAATATCATTAGTCGTTTAATCAAAATCGTTAAAGCCCAATTTTGAGAAAATTATAAAGGTCGAAAAATGTCAATGTAAAGGGTAGTTTGAGTTGGTGGGGGGTTTGTGTCCCGGTAACTTAAATATCAAGTTTAGTTTTGCCTTTAGTCGGTTTGTTTATAGAGAAAAAAGTTTGATGTGATCCACTCACATGACTTTCTCTACATCTCTGTAACAAATTATGTTTAATAAGCTTATTCTTCTATCTACATCATGCTAATCGAAATAAACATTACTTAGCTCCTTATAAGTAGAAGAGAAACAAGGGAATACACTAGGCTAAACCGACAATCAAATGCTTTAAAATGTGGTTGCTATGGGATTGACCAATCAACAGACACGGAGACTTCAAAACACAATATCGAATTTTTGTTTTCCTCTATTTACTATCTCTTTACATATCCGCTGACGTTTTGACCCTTAGTTGCCTGCCCTAGTATACTACATATGCCGTTTTTCCTTTAATTCAAGTTTAAAACTGGAGTTCTAGTAAAAATATTTGGGAATAAATCTATAAAAGTATTATATAAAGTAATAGAGAAAATAGAAATAAAAATAAATGTAGAACCTTTATTAATATTTTTCTTCTCAATTGAAAGTTTAAATTCTTCTAAACCTGTTTTCATAATGCTGCAAAAGGCACAACCAAACAAAGAAGTTAAAATGACCATGAATGTTAGATGATAGGTAATGGACTGGCCATCCATTCAAAGCCAAATGTTGCAAGTTCAAATCCCAGTGATTGTGGTAAATGACGGGGAGAGCCCAAGTAAAATAATTGGTGTGATGCTTGGAAGTTAATGGGGTTACATTTGACTGTAGTTATGTCGATTTTCTCTTTTATTTAAAAAAATCACTGCGGTTTTAGGGCAAAATTGTATATATTTTTACTTTCTCAATACGTGCTATGTACATAGTGTATACAGAAGATATTGTATTGTACCCAAAAATTCGATACCGAGATTTCACCAGAAATACATGATTTGAGACTCCCTGGATCCAAAAAAGGCATTTTTAGAAAAATTGTCCGTGTGTGTGTGTGTGTGTCTGTGGGCCGCATATCGCAAAAACGAAAGAACCGTTAAAGCCCAAACTTGGTATTTAAGTTTGGTATCTTCCAAGGATGCGACACGAAGATTTTCAAGAAAATCCCCCCACCCCAAACTACCCTTTACATGGAAAAGATTTCGAAAATTTTGATTTTCTTAAAAATGGCTCTAACGATTTTGATTAAAATATCGTATATTAAAGATATTTACCTGACAAATAAAATGTATAACTTGAATTTTCTGGGAATAGCCTCTGAAGACTACTTTATTCTGGATGAATTTTGCATAGCTACTAAACCGTAAGAGATGGACAAAAACTTAACACACAAAAAATGTAGAGCACTTTAAAACACACAATTTATGTTATGTATATTTTTTGGTGGAGTTGATAATTTTTAGATATTCCTTGTTTTTGGTTTCAGCTTTAAAAAACTTAATTTTCTCATACAGGAACTTGCCAACTCTATTTCTGCTATTTTTTCTCGATTAACATGAAACTTTTTATCAATAATTTTTTGCAGAGATATAGAGAAAGTCATGTGAATGGAACACATCAGAATTTTACAATATAAAACAGTCTGATTACTTGTGTTTATGGTTGAAATTAATCCTAGAGTACAACGCTATTTGTATAGCTACGCTTAAAAGAAGCTGAACTTCGACAGGCATTTGCGGATGTTAATGATGCAGTAACGAATGCTGTGCAGTGTATCGATTGCCGAGAGAGAGGGAATGCAAGAAGCACACACCTGCTTGAGGATTCCCCGTGACCACAGTTGAAGATTACTCGGCATGTACACGCGCTGGCTGATGCCGAACTTACGTGCCCAGCAAACCTTAACACTGTTCCTCTTTCTTCCTTTCAGGTCAACTTTTCATCCTTTGGGATATGATTCGATTCCTGTAACTCTGCTCTTTCCAAGATAAAAATCTTATCATTGTGGCTGCTGTGTCGGAAAAAGGTGCAAGAGAAAAAGAAGAGTTGCCGCGATGAAGAAACGATAAATTAAAAGGAACTGCCCTTTGGGACACACAAAGACATCATTGTGTTTTGGAGATGGTACAAATATTGCAATCTAGAGGCCAGTTCCAACACAAAAGGAAATTCTCTCAGCATGACTATGATTTCAAATATGTGCCCTATAATAATCTTTATCCTTTGCAATTGTTTTAAGCATAGATCCAATTAAAAACTGCAAAAAAAGTTCTAATGCGTTCCATTTATACGACTTTCTCTACGTACTCTGCAAACAAACTTCTTACAAAAGATAATTACTTTCTCTTCACGTACTATGTACATATATAGAGAAGGTATTGTAATGCACCCAAAAATTCGATACCAATATTTCACCGGAAATACATGTTCTGGCTCCCGCTGAATCCAAAAGAAGCATTTTTAGATTTTTAGGAAAAGGTCTGTGTGTGTGCGCGAACACGTGGGTGTCTATGGATAGCATAGCTCAAAAACGAAAACACCGTTAAATACCAAACCTGGTGTTTAAGTTTGGTATCTCCCAAGGATGTGACAGGAAGATTTTCAAGAAAATCCCCCTACTCCCAACTGCCCTTTACATTAACTTTTTTCGAACATTTTGATTTTCTCAAAAATGGCCCTAATGATTTTTATAAAAATATACCTGACAAATAAAGTTTGTGTCTTGAATTTTTTGGGAATAACCTCTAAAGACTATTTGTTCTGGATGAATTCTACGGAATTTTGCATAGCTGCTAGACCGTAAGAGATGAAGTTATTCGCAGAAAATTCAAGGTGTATGTTTTATTTGTCATGTAAATATTTTAATATACGGCATTTTAATCAAAATCGTTAGTCATTTTCGAGAAATTTAATATTTTTTAATTTTTTCATGTAAAGTGTAGTTTGGGGTGGGAGGAACTTCTTGTAATTCTTCGTGTTGCATCCTTGGAAAATACTAAACTTAAATACCACATTTGGTGTTAAATAGTTATTGAGTATTTGAGCTATGCTGTCCACAAACATAGATAGACACATACGCATACACAGAAAAACCCACAAGGACCTTTAACGAATATGATTTTTTTTCTCTCAAGAGACCCTAAAAATGTATTTCGGGTGGTGGAATACAATAGCTTCTCTATCTACAATGAAACGTGTATATACGTGCTAGAGAAAGTAAAAAATATGATGTGTTACATTCACATGACATACCCCACCCTTTATCCATTATTAAGGGTATACACACTATTCCTCCAAAAGCTTATTATCTTCTCTATCAAGTATATATAACCTACATGGTAGGTAGAGAAAGTATTGTACTCCACCCAAAAATTCGATATCAAGATTTCACCGGAAATGCATGTTTTGAGGAACTCTGAATGAAAGAAGCTCTTTTAGTAAAAGGCCTGTTAGTGTCTGTGATTATGCAAATCTCTAAAACGAAAACTTGGTTAAATACCACAGTTAATATCTTCCAAGAATACGACACGAAGATTTTCAGAAAATTCCCACCACCCCAACTACCCTTTTCGTGTAAAATGTTTCGAAATTGTCAATGTTATAAAAAATGGCTTTAATTATTTTGATTAAAGATGTTTACATGGCAAATAAAACTATATCCTGAATACCTTGAGAATGTACCCTGAAGTCCTCTTCGTTCTGAATCACTTTTGCATAACTGGTAAAACGTAAGAGATAGACAAAAACTTGGTAGTGTCGGCGTTGCCTCACATTCAAGAGGGCACGGGTTCGACTCTCGCTTAGAATGAGTTATCCAGATAAGGTTTTTTTTTTCTCTCTCCAGAATCTTCCCTTATCCTGAGAAGACGATTGTCGAGTAACTTTAAGCTCCAGGGCCCCGAGATCACTTGAGCATCATTTCACCAATTTCATGCATCTTCCGATATGCCTAACAGCTTGAAGGGAAAAATACTTACAATACACAAAATGTAGATCTCGTTAAAACACAACTTATTTTTTGTGGAGCTAACAATTTCCGAAATATTCCCTGTTATTGGTTTCAGTTTTAAAATACTTAAAGTTTTCTTAAAGGAGACGCTCTCATTTCTCTCTCTCCCTCTCTCTCTCTCTCTGCTCTCCCCTCCCTCTTCCCCTCCACCCACTCTTTCCCTCTCTCTCTGGGTTGCCCTCCGTGGTATAGTGGTCACCATGCTAGCTTCATATATCTAAGGTCGCGGGTTCAAACCCGGCGGAGGACGGTGAATTTTTTCGGGTGTAAATATCCTTAGCATGGCTTCCTTCGGAAGGGAAGTAAAGCCGTTGGTCCCGTGTCGTAGATTTACGGCACGTAAAAGAACCTCAATCCTGATAGAGGCCTCTGAGCAAAATTAAGTGGTGTTTCACGCCCAATTTAGAATGGGACGCTGAGAACCACAGTAGAGCGTCCATAAATAACACGCCATTTCCATTTCTCTCTCTGACCACGAAAAAAGAGCCGAATTACAATGACAATCGCATAGGACAGCTTTAAAACCTTTGACTAGCTTTAGCCTAGTGTATTCCCATACTTCCCTTAAGGAACTAAGTAATAAGCGATTTCTCGTAATGATTATCTTGATTAATATTATGTATTTAAAAGAATAATCTTTTGTAAGAATGTCTTGCTTGCAGAGCAGATAGACAAAGTCATGTGAATGAAAACATCAGATATTTTTCTATTTCATTTTAACCGAGATAAATATTTCTAGATATAGCAATATTACGCAATTTATTATATATACAAAGGGATTAGTGATAATCAAAATTTTAAAAACTGGACGCTACATGTGGGCTTTAAAATGCCATTATGTCTCTAGACAATCACGAGAAGCAAATCAAAATGCATAGAAATTTTAAAGAATGACAAAGTTTTGTGAAATTCAAACTAATAATAACAGATATCTTGCAAGCGGCTTATGCCACACAAAAGATAATTTAGACGTAAAGACAGTTTAAAATGAAAGTAATTCTTTATAGACTAGCAGAATAAATCTTAAGGCAGCTATTATATACATTTAAAAAATAAAATAATTTAAACTCTCCCTTTTATTTCAAATGCAACATTTACTTACCTGTTGTCGTGAAAACAATGAAAAATATGATGTATTCCATTCACATGACTTTCTCTAATTGTTCCACAAACTTTCCTTACAAAAAATATTCTTTTATCTGCGTCATGCTAAGCGAGAAAACCATTAGCTAAAATTTTTATTACTTGCTTCGTTGTTAATTATAAATAAAATAAGAGATTGTACTAGGATAAAACGATAGTCAAATCTTTTAAAATTGAAATTTGGTTCTTTTTTGCATTCCGAAAATAAAATTAAAGGGATGAAGTGGAAGTTGAGTTACTGCTTGAGAAAAATGTAAGTACTTTACAAGTGAAACAAATAAGGAATAATTCGGAAACGGTTAAATCTACAAAACAAATTATGACAAAGTGTATTATGTGTTTTGTGTATATTTATGTGTTTTAATAAGTTATAAAGTTTTTCCATAGTCATTTTTGCCTAACTCTTACGGTTTACGTGTTCAACAAAAGTAATCCAGAATGAAGAGGTCTTCCCAGAAAAGCCAATATATAAATTTCCGTTTCATAAAAATATCTTAAAGAAATTGCATTTTAATCAAAATCGTTTGAGCAATTTTGAGAAAATCAATTTTTCGAAAAAATGTTCCATGTAAAGGGTAGTTGCGAGTGGGGGAATATTCTTGAAAATCTTCTTGTCATACTCTTGGAAGACACTGATTTTAAATGCCAAATTTGCATTTAACCGTCTTTTCGTTTTGATCTATGCTGCTCAGAGACACACACAAACACACATAAGGAATTTTTATAAAAATACGTTTTTTTTGTCGGCTTCTGACTTCTAAACACCCACTTGTAAGTCCTAGGGAATGTCAGTCCTACATACCGGGAGGGTAAGCCAACAGCACGTAACCACAGAATGAAGAACCTGGGAGGGGTCCCGTAGCCAGACATGAGCATGAGGAAGTGGATGATATGAAATGCAAACGAAATGGATGATAGGAAAGTTGATGAATGAACAGTTGGTGGAATGAGTGGC
Organism: Hymenopus coronatus; assembly: GCA_030762935.1. NCBI lineage: Eukaryota > Metazoa > Arthropoda > Insecta > Mantodea > Hymenopodidae > Hymenopus > Hymenopus coronatus. The sequence continues at coordinate 126,591,541 of CM060898.1, forward strand.
GGGTAAAACTCGAGGACCCGGACAAAACCCGTCCAGACGCCGTTTCGTGCACCACACATCCCACCTGGGGTCGAGAAGCGAGCGGTCTAACCCTTACTCAGGCGTCGTATGCTTCTGGTTTTAGCAGAGAAATGGAAAACTTATATTTTACACGAGGGACAACAATTGTGTTATTTAATATTATGTCAATACTGAGACACCCATGCGATGTCCATACAATACATTGTCATTTGTTGCAGCCTACCCGCGACTTTGGCTATGTTAGGGGGCACGAAGTGATCTGTAACAAATGGCCAAATATTCTTTTACCTGTTCCGGGTACGTTTCTCGCGGCCGACATCTCCGACCCTGTGTCTTTTCGGAGTTTTTTCGGTTCACTAGATCAGTTCTGAAGATTTTTATTCATTTCCGAACTTCCTGTCCCTTCATTTCATATCATTTCATCAAACCGTTTCTTTCAGGGTTGTAAGTGTCGCGAATGTGCTTTGAAAATACAGGTCTTGGCGCCATGGGAGCGCTTCGTCCAGGGTGCTCGATCCCTGCATTGATATGTAGAACTACTTGGACCATGTTAGGGACCCAACACGGTGGCTCTTTTATCGCAGTGCGGTTTCCGCCGCCCATCCACATTACTCTCATTTTATCCTATTCCTCTGTGATCTGATGCACAATAACCCCCCTTCTGAATGACATGTACAACAGTCCACCGCAAATGCTACAGCAGCAACAGCCGTTATCCTAAAGCCTACTACGCTGTTGTGTTGTGAGAGAGAGGGCTGGCGGTAGCGGATGGGTAGAGTTCTGCTTGTTGCTGAGTAACATGCGTTTTATTCAATGAACTGTATATTCATAACTTCGGTGAAAAGAAGCAAACGCTTTGAAACTCAAAAAAAAGCAAATTTTGAGGTATCATTTCGACTAAGATTCAGTTTTGAAGTGGCTGGACACAAGTAATTGCCCCATATGTTTGATGAATTCTCAAAATAGTTTTGAGTCGTGGGAGAGACGTAGCGCCTCAGCCATCGGGTCGCATGCTGAACCTGTCTCTTCTAGGCTATACACAGATTTCTACTCAATGTTGTATGCTTTATAACATCAACTTAAACAAAAAATGTCAATAAATTGGGAAACATATTCGTTAGCCATAGTATTCGAATGAAATAAACAATTTAGGTGAGGTAAAGGAATCATTTCATGTCATCACGAAGTGTTCGTCATGAAGCATTTGTGCTGATCATTAGTACAATCAAATTAAAATGAATCTTGTTGCAGCCCAATGAAGGGGAACAATAACTGCGATGGAGGATAGATATACAGATGAACTCTGGCTTACCATAGCACTTATATCAATTAGCGCGGTAGATTCAAATTGTAATCATTTCAAAAAAAATATCTGAAGTATATCATTTACACGACTCTTTCAATCTATGCTGCAGCAAACTATTATTGCAAAATGTTATTCTTCTGTCTTCATGTTCATAGAAGTAAACACTAGCAGATTTGTTTATTAGCTATTTCCTTGTAGGTACAATTGGAATATGGGACTACACTAAAGTGATAGTAAAAACTTTTAAGAACTGATCGTGATGTGATGTCCTTGATCTTCAAATTCTTCGCATTACCGAAATTAAAATAAGTGAATAACGACTTCTCATTTGAAGAAATAATAGGCATTCTAAAATTTAAACCAATAGAAATAAATATTTCGGAAATGGTTAACGATACAAAAAACATTTACGGCTTAACTGTCTATTTTAACTAGATCTAAATGTTTGTGCAGTAAGATTATGTTTATCTGTTATGGTCAAAAAATTAAGCAAAACCTATCTACAAAAAGAAGTCTTCAGACTCTACTGCCACAAAATTTAAGTCACACATTTGCAATGAAAATATATTAAACCTATAGTATGTTAATGAAAATCGTTATAGCCAGTTTTGATAAAATCAAAATATTTGTTTTATTTAAAATGAAGTTTGTGATGGGAAAATTTTGTTAAAAATATTCGTGACACATTCTCGGAAGACATTCAAGTTTGATATTTAATAGATTTTTCGTTTTAGAGTCAGGTTGCTCGTAAATGTAAATGGCGTGTTATTTATGGACGCTCTTCAACTACAGTGGTTCTCAGCATCCCATTCTATATTGGGAGTGAAAGACCGTTTAATTTTGCACAGAGGGATCTCTATCAGGCTTGAGGTTCTTTTACGTGCCGTAAATCTGTGACACGGGACCAACGGCTTTACTTCCCTTCCGAAGGAAGCCATGCTAAGGATTTTTACACCCGAAAAAGTCCATCGTCCCCCTCCGGGGTTGAACCCGCGACCTTGGATATATGAAGTTAGCATAGTAACCATTACACCACGGAGGGCGACAGGTTACTCGCAGACACACACACACACACACACACACACACACACACACACACTTTTGAACTATCTTTTTCTAAAAATGTTTTTTTCTTAATCAAGGGATTCTTAAAAAATACCTCTATTTACTATAGTAGAGAAAATAAACAGCAGAGGACATTGGGTCTAAAAATGAATTTACCTAATGTTAAATAGTCATGTATGCCTTCAAAGTTATTAACATTAAAAGAGCAATTATTTAGCATGAAAATAGAATTTATAAGTATAATAAAAGTATAAAATCAAAAAATGCGAACATTTGTACTAAAATTTACCAATTAATTATTTTCGTACAATATAGTGTAATGCGCTGTTGTGACAGTGATGAAAATATGTAAAGGTATCCGCTCCCGTATTTTTACGCACAACCCGTAAAAGTTGGCAAGAATGCACAAGATATGAAGCCGTGGCCTCGTGTATACTAGAGCGTGTCATCTATAGATATACGAGGGTACTTCTTTATCGGATTAAAGCATCAGTTTGAAAATTCACAGAGCAGGTAAGTGGTACGCCGCTCCGTGTATGCAACTTATCCGGCACTGCAATGCTGTAAGCATAACTATGTAGGCGTTAGTAGCAAATGTTCCCAGAGTAATGATTTCTGAAATGAAACGCAAGAGGCGTTCCAAACCACCTATCAGAGACAACTGGAGTGTTTTAATTAACCAAATCTCATGGTGTTGCAAATAAGAGGTTTGATATCCTCATCTGTATGAAAATTCATTCATTTGAGCCCTTAATTTTAAAAGGGGGCTGATATAAGATGGCTTCCAACGATGTTACTTTCTCTATTACATCTCTGTTTTACCAAGCGATGGTAGCGCGTGTAACTCCCATTTGTGATGTCTCAGGTTCGATCCCAGTGACCGTTTACTCTGTTCCATGGTGATTTTCGGGGAACTCCCCGAGTCAGAAGACGAATGCTGGAATAGTTTTTTACCCCACCCCCCTCGAATTTCCAGTCCCTCATGTTGTTCCATTCGTTCATCCCCGCTCCATTGGTGTGTTTCAGTGGTTGAAGTGTTGTTGATGGTGCTTCGGTGCGGCGTGATAGGAAAATGTTTTGTCTAAAACTCTCACCGTTCCTCGGCTTTCCGCAGGTTGCCGGGGGAAAGGATCGCTCCTTGGGGACGTTGGGCCCTACGGGCGGCAGGTTCCCCTGCTCTGCCTCTCCGACTATCGGGGTGCTGTTATATTCCACCCAAAAATTCGATACCGTGATTTTACCAAAATACAGTTTTGAGTCCCCCTAAATACAAAAAAAAATCATTTTTAGACAGACGATCGAAAGCGTGTCTGTCTGTGTGTGTCTGTGGGCAGTACATCCCAAAAATTAAAGTCGGTTAAATACGAGCTTGAGATTAAGTTCAGTATCTTTCAAGGATGCGTCACGAAGATTTTCAAGAAAATCGACTCACCCCAACTACCCTTTACATGGAAGATTTTTCGAAAAGTTTAATTTTTTCAAAACTGACTAAATATTTTTATTAAAAAGCGCGTTTAAGATATTTGTATGACACACGAAATGTAGATCTTGAATTTTCTGGGAGTAGCCTCAGGAAGACCTCTGACAAATGTATAACTCGGAAATCGTGAGAGGTAGACAAAAATTTAGCGCATAAATCATGTGAATCTCATTAAAACACAAACTTTATGTTGTACTTACTTTTTTGTACAGTTAACCGTTTCCGAGATATCCTTGTTATCGGTTTCAGTTTTGAATCACTTTTACTTTTCTCCAGCGGGAAGTCAACTTTCGTTTCACCTCCTTTGTTTTTCTCCCGGGAATGCAAAATATAACCGAGTTTCATAGCGATAGCTTTTAAAAGATGTTTCTGTCGCTTTAGCCTAGTGATTTCTCATATCTATCTCCTACCAGCCGCCCGCCCCGGCATCGCACGGGTGGTGTACCTAACCAAAAAAAACTCAGACAAAATCTTCCGTTTACAGTACGACCATGCAATGAAATGAAAGTACAATTAAATAATTTGACAGCACTGTATTGTAATGCCTTGTAATGTACAATTTTCCTTCCAGAGAGAAAATAAAAATAGCGCCGATACTTTGCCGACTCTCGAGCACGCAACGTACAACATGCGAAAGACACAATTCAAGTTATATTACTCACACTTGCAACGATTGATCTTGGGGTTTATTATCATTGCGAATGCAAGGCGCGCTTAAAATCAAACCGAAAGTCGGTTGACATTAGTGACGTTCTTGGAACAAGTATATCCTCGCCTTTAACGTTCCCATGTTATAGTAACTTAATTAAAATGTTTCATAATTTTACTTTCTCTACACTTTCTATGTAAATAGTGTATAGAGAAGATATTGCACTCCACCCAAAAATTCGATACCGAGATGTCACCGGAAATATATGCTTTGGGGTCCCCTATATGCAAAAAAGAATTTTCACAATAAGGTCCGCATGTGTGTTTGTGTTTCCGTGTGTCTGTGAACACGATAACTCAAAAACGAAAAGTCGGTATATACCAAACTTGATATTTAAGTTTAGTATCTTCCAGGGATGAGACACGAACATTTTGAGAAAAATGTCCCCACCCCTCACTACCCTTTACATGGGACTTTTTTCGAAAATTTCGACTTTCTCAAAAATGGCTCTAAAGATTTTGATTAAAATATCATATTTTAAAGACATTTACCTGACATTAAAATTTATACCTGGAATTTTTTGGGAATATCCCCTAAAGAGTAGTTTATTCTGGATGAATTTTACGGAATTTTGAATAACTTCTAAACCGTAAGAGATGGACAAAAACTTACTGCACAAAAAATGTAAAGCACGTTAAAACACACAATTTATGTTTATAAATTTTTTCGTGGGGTTCATCGTTTTTTAGACTTTCCTTATTTTTGCTTTCTGCTATGGAAAACTTATACTTTTCTCATACAGGAATTTGTCAACTGCTGTCCATACAAATAAAGCAACTTCAGTGATAGCAACCAGGTTTTGACTATCACTTTAACCTATGGTACTCCCTTATTTCGCTTCTACTTATAAGGAAACAAGTAACAAGACTATTTCTGCTAATTTTTTCTGATTAGCATGAAGTAAATAGAAGTATAAGCTTTTTAAGAATAATTTGTTGCAGAGATGTAGGGAAAGTCATTTGAATGGTAGACATCAGATTTTTTTAACAGTGAGTTTGTTCTGCTGCATATATCGGCTGATTGATATTGTGTCGTATAATTATCACCGAGTCAACCTTAGGTTGTAAATTGTGTGACGGGAATCCTGGCAAATCCCATAAGGTAGTTTGGAAAGGATGACATATGGAGTTAGCAGCGTTGGCAACCAAGATGCCGTTGGCATAATAACAGTAATGGCAGTGCATCCATAGTGTGGTGGCTATACGCTGGCATAGGTAATGAATTACATTAAGGAGTAAGTCAGAACGTAACATTCATGCTTCTTCCGAATCTCTTTCTTTCCTTTACTCCTAATATTTTCCACCTCTTTCTTTATTATCTTCTATGTCAAAACAGCAATTTCTAAGGCTAACAATGACGTAACTAAAGAGCAAGTAGACCCAGTTAGTCAATTGATAAGCTTTTATTTCATAATAGCTTTGTGTATTAAATTTCTCCATTTAACCCAAAATATTACTTGATCAAATGTACTGTAGTGTGATGGTGACGCAAGTATTTTCATGTTCTTTAGCTAGTTCATGTATCACATAACGTCAAATAACCAACATCTGCAATAGGAAGTTAATACTAAAACGGATCCCGTTATTTTCAGATTGTAAGAAGAGTGATTGGTTATGTGCATAGTTTATAACTTGTTCATTTTAAAGAATTACAACATAAATATACTTATTTCTTTATTTAAATGAAGTGACCAAGGGAACGATAGTTAATGCATAAGAAATATATTTGATTTTCATAGTTAGCTTGCGTCATTGTCTCCATAACCAGGTGCATGCCCTTAGCATTGAAGAAGAAAAATAGAGCAGTAGGTACTACGGCCTTCTGGTGGCAAATAATAGGTACGTGTTTCAGGTGTTCGTCGCCAGCAAAGCTTCTTTATTTTGAACGATAGGAGTAAGTAAAGGACAGTTAATACATAAAAATGTATTTGAATTTCACTGCTGCATTGTGTCATCTCGATAATCTGTTGCGTAACCTTAACGTTGGATGGGGAGGAAAAATACTGCTATCGCTATCTATGGGAAAGTAAATAACTACTTCCTCTAGGTGTTCATCGTTAGGAAAACTTCTTTGATTCTTTATTTTAAATGATAGGAGTAAGGAAATGACAGTTAATATATAAAAATGTATTTGAATTTCACTGCTGCATTGCGTCATTGTGTCGATACACTGGTGCGTTGCCTTAATATTGAATGGGAAGGGAAATATATAGCAGTACTACGACCATTTAGCAACAAATAACTTGTACCACTGCCCTCTGGCGGCCATTAACGGAAATGCGCTCACTTAGCATGGTTTTTATTCATATTATGAGATTTTTAATTCTTTCCCGTACCATTTCAACCATTTGCATCTCTACAAACCTTCTCGTGACAAAAACGAACACAACAAAAAAAGTATTTTTCAATTTGATGCAGTCGTTGGGAAGTGATACGCGTACATACATTTCAGCGATTCATGTATTTGATTTACACAGTTATCTTGCGTCATTGTCTCCATAACCGGGTGCATTCCTTTAGAATTGAAGACGAAAACTAGAGCAGTAGGAACTACGGCCATCTGGTGGCAAATAATAACCACATATTTTAGGTATTCATCGCTAAGAAAGCTTCTTTATTTTAAAGATAGGAGTAAGTAAAGGTCAGTTAATACATAAAAATGCATTTGAATTTCACTGCTGCATTATCTCTTCTCGATAAACTGTTGTGTTACTTTAACATTGGATAGGGAGGGAAAATATTACTATAGCCATCTATCGGAAAATAAATAACTGCTTTACTCTAGGTGGTCATCGTTAGGAAAGCTTCTTTGATTCTTTATTTTATACGATAGGAGTAAATAAAGGACAGTTAATAGATAAAAATGTATTTGAATTTCACTGCTGTATTGCGTCATCGTGTCGATAAACTGGTGCGTTACCTTAATATTGAATGTGTAGGGAAATATATAGAAGTACCATGACCATTTAGCAACAAATTACCTGTGCCACTGCATCTGTGGGCTATTAACTGAAAAGCGTTCACTTAGCACGGTTTTTATTCATATTATGAAATTTTAAATACTTTCCCGTACTATTTTTAGACATTTTCTTCTCCACAAACCTTGTCATGATAATAACGAACACAACAAAAAAAGAATTATTCAATTCGATGCAGTCGTTGGGAAGTGATACGCGTACTTACATTTCAGCGATTCATTTATATATATATACAAGAAAACAACTAATAATGCTAATGTTTATCTAGATTAGCATGACGTAGATAAAAAAATCTGATGTGTTACACTCACATGACTTTCTCTAGCTGTTCTACAAACTTCTTACATAACATTATTCTTCTTTCAGCACCTTGCTAATCGAGGTACTCATCAGCACAATATTCTTATTACCTAGTTCCTTATAAGTAGGAAGAAAATAAGGGAATACACTAGGCTAAACTGATAGTCAAATGTTTTAAAAGCTGTCGTTATGCGATTGTCATTAAAAGTCGCTTCTTTTCTTGGCCAGGAGTAGAAAAAAAAAGAAAAACGGAGCTCCACAAAAAAAAATGTATATAACATAGCATGTGTGTTTTAACAAGACCTACATTTTCTGTATAGTACGTTTTTATCTATCTCTATTTATGCCAAAGTAAGCAAAATTCATCCAGAATAAACAGGTCTTTAGAAGCTATTCCCAGAAAATTCAAGATATACATTTTGTCAAGTAAATATCTTTAAAATACGATATTTTAATCAAAATCATTAGAGCTATTTTTAAGAAAATCAAAATGTTCGAAAAAATTTCCATATAAAGGGTAGTTTGGGGTGGGGGCATTTTCCTCAAAATCTTCGTGTCGCATCCCTGGAAGATACTAAACTTAAATACCAAGTTTGATATTTTAGCTACTTTTCATTTTTGAGTTATCTTTCACAGACACACGGACACACACATGGACCTTTTTCTGAAAATGCTTTTTTGGATACAGGGGGTCCTAAAACATGTATTTCCGGTGAAATCTCGGTAACAGTAGTTAATATAGAGCGGTTCTGGGCCAGGGGCTAATGCGCATACATGGGAGAGATAGGGAATTTAAGGATGAGGGAGTCTCTAGCGAGAGATCAGGACTAGGGCTAATACGCATACATGGTGGAGATAGGGAATTTAAGGAGGAGGGAGTCTCTAGCGAGAGATCAGGACTAGGGCTAATGTGCATAAATGGGAGAGATAGGGAATTTAAGGAGGAGGGAGCCTCTAGCGAGAGATCAGGACTAGGGCTAATGTGCATAAATGGGAGAGATAGGGAATTTAAGGAGGAGGGAGCCTCTAGCCAGAGATCAGGACTAGGGCTAATGCGCATACATGGTGGAGATAGGGAATTCAAGGAGGAGGGAGTCTCTAGCGAGAGATCAGGACTAGGGCTAATGCGCATACATTGGAGAGATAGGGAATTTAAGGAAGAGGGAGTCTCTAGCCAGAGATCAGGACTAGGGCTAATGCGCATACATGGGAGAGATAGGGAATTTAAGGAGAGAGTCTCTAGCGAGAGATCAGGACTAGGGCTAATGCGCATACATGGGAGAGATAGGGAATTTAAGGAGGAGGGAGTCTCTAGCGAGAGATCAGGACTAGGGCTAATGCGCATACATGGGAGAGATATGGAATTCAAGGAGGAGGGAGTCTCTAGCGAGAGATCAGGACTGGGGCTAATGCGCATACATGGGAGAGATAGGGAATTTAAGGAGGAGGGAGTCTCTAGCGAGAGATCAGGACTAGGGCTAATGCGCATACATGGGAGAGATAGGGAATTTAAGGAGGAAGGAGTCTCTAGCGAGAGATCAGGACTAGGGCTCATGCGCATACATGGGAGAGATAGGGAATTTAAGAAGGAGGGAGTCTCTAGCGAGAGATCAGGACTAGGGCTAATGTGCATGCATGGTGGAGATAGGGAATTTAAGGAGGAGGGAGTCTCTAGTGAGAGATCAGGACTAGGGCTAATGTGCATGCATGGGAGAGATAGGGAATTTAAGGAGGAGGGAGTCTCTAGCGAGAGATCAGGACTAGGGCTAATGCGCATACATGGGAGAGATAGGGAATTCAAGGAGGAGGGAGTCTCTAGCGAGAGATCAGGACTGGGGCTAATGCGCATACATGGGAGAAATAGGGAATTTAAGGAGGAGGGAGTCTCTAGCGAGAGATCAGGACTAGGGCTAATGCGCATACATGGGAGAGATAGGGAATTCAAGGAGGAGGGAGTCTCTAGCGAGAGATCAGGACTGGGGCTAATGCGCATACATGGGAGAGATAGGGAATTCAAGGAAGAGGGAGTCTCTAGCGAGAGATCAGGACTAGGGCTAATGCGCATACATGGGAGAGACAGGGAATTCAAGGAGGAGGGAGTCTCTAGCGAGAGATCAGGACTGGGGCTAATGCGCATACATGGGAGAGATAGGGAATTCAAGGAGGAGGGAGTCTCTAGCGAGAGATCAGGACTAGGGCTAATGTGCATGCATGGTGGAGATAGGGAATTCAAGGAGGTCACCTAGGCTCAAAGTATTAGATATATTCCTCAGTCATTTAGAGTCCCTTTCACGGTCGTTTGCTGCGTTTATCAATTATTTTATGGTTTTTCCTAGGTTTTGTTTTGGGGGGTGTTGTCAGAAGACTTTTTTTTTTTTTTGCAGTGCTTTTTTCTCGTTTTTTGAGTGTGTAGAGAACATTTATAAGTCCTTTCTACGTTTTTTGAGTACAAGTACAGCTGTTTCGAATGCTTTTAATGACGTTCAATGTCATTTGGAGGGAGTTTACGTCTCTAGGTCAGCTAATTTCAAGGTACTTTGCAGACATTTTTTAGTTTTTTCAACTGATTTCACGTCATTTCGTGGGTATTTAACACTCTAAAGCTAATATTTCCGGCTTTTTCAAACGGTTTTGCTCATATTTTACATTATTTTCCAGTGTTTTGTATTGCTTTTTTTGTCGCTTTTATAAACGTTTTATTATGTTTTAGTGTTATCTTTCAGCAACTGTAATGTTTCCACATATATTTTTCAGGATTTGTCAGATGATTTTTCGAGTTGTTACTGTTGTTTGGTATGCTTAATGTCATTCCATACCATTTGGGAAGGGTGTTTAGGACTGTAGGACAGGGTATTGATAAGACATTTTAGCTCTTTTCCATACATCTCGAATCGTTTTGTTGGTATATAGGACTCTAAAGCAGATATTTTGGCCCCTTTCAGGCGTATTACTAATATTCAACAGTATTTTACGGTGTGTTCTAATGTTTTAACGCTTTTATAGACATTTTACACATTTTTAATCTATTTAGCAGAATATTGTAATGTTTTGTAGTGCTTTCTGTCTCCATACAGATCATTTACGATTTTAAGATATTCAGAACTACAGGGTAGTGTTATACCCTCAGGCTATAGGTATTTCAACCCACTTTGAATGTATTTTTGGAAGGTCTTTAATTACTTTTTGACGGAAACGAAGGTGTACTACAGATATTTTTGTACGTTTAGGAGCACTTTAAACGTATTTAAGATAATGTCCTCTTCATTCGACCTTGTAGATCCCTTTTTATACGTCTGATGGTGCTTTATTACATTTTGTGACGGTTTATGCCATTTTTCTACAAAAATTTTATGTTTTGTTGTTTTGAACTAATTGTTGTCATCGTTTCAGTGTTTCAGACATTTTTTCACACTATTTTACTATGTTTTATAGAACTTTAATATGATCCAGGATGATCTGAACGCTTTTTATAGTCTATCTAGTATTTTATTGTTTTGTCATATTTTTCCATAGTTTGCACCCTTTAGTAATCTGTTACAGATTTTTGCAATCCTTTGAGACTCATATCATATATCCCCCCTTTTTTCATACTGCTACATGTTCAGATGATAACTTGTGAAGCGAGGGGGTATGTTTGTATGGTTTACAGTCTTTCATAGGTTGTAAATCTAACATAACCTAACTTTTCATGTCTCCATCTTTTTGTATTTGTCTTTTTACATGATGTCTCTCTTCCTATGATGTCGCTAGAAGAATGACCTAAGCCTTTGTTGCTGAAGTATTAACAGTTTAGTGAAAATTATGATTCCTCATGTTTTATTCGTCTTTTGTTGTTTTTTGCCTTTATTGAAGATTTTTTGCTATAGGATAATGATATCGACATTTATTGTTGTTTCTGTTGAAGCGTTGAGCATATTTTCTGACTCATTGTTAATATTTTTAGTTTTTATATAAATATATCTAGCATGTGAGGCTAGGCGTCTCTCCTCTTTTATCTTGGCTTGAGACCAGCATTAGAAATGTATTCTAATGGCAGAGTTCCCACCGACTCTCATTCTTCTATGCTTGTGTCTTTTACTAGATGCATGGGAGCGTTTGCAGCGTAAACTTAAATTTTCTTCCTTCGTTACAGATGATGAGCAATGCATGTAGTATTCTCTCATGATACGTTCACAGCTTTGTAGTGACCATAAGCATAGGTTGATATTACATCATCAGCAATCACTCTTTTATCATCATGGGGCAATAGATCGATTTTGTTGACTTTTACAGAAGAAACGTTATGCTGTTGTGACATCAAATTCATAGGAGTTCTTATTATCTCGCTGTTTTTAAGACAGTCTACATAACTATCGAATGCGATGTACTGCTTAATAGCGCTTCGTTTTATACCTTTAATCTTTTTGATCATTCCTCCTTCAATATCAAGAGCATACATCTTAGGTCTCAGTCCGACAAAGCGTTGGATGTTTTTTTCCATTAGCTTCATCTTTAAACTTTCCCAACACTTTTTTTGTTCTGTGTGGAGTGGCATATGTGGCTTGCAGGGTAATCACATGTATCCAAATGTTCAAGAAATTGCATTTTGTCCTGGTATATGTCGGCTGTTGTAACTCGATGAATGAAGGAATCTGTGTCCATGTACATAAGCTTCAGGTTTTCAGTCCCATAATACGGCAATAGCACATCATATTGGTATGAGTACATGAGGGTTTTTGAGATATCCAGCACACTCATTCCGATGTATATTGGCTTGTTGAATATAATCTGTCGTGAGGCCATATGAACAGCTGCCAGGTTAGGTCCATATATACTTCTATCGATGAATGTCGGCTTAGCAATCAGCTTTTCCAATGTTTTCACGTTTGTCACAAGGCGTATATCCATCCGATTTCGTATATTCTCCATGGTTTTTCCAAACATAGCATTGTTGAAGAGTTTGTACAGATCCTTTTCAAAGTCATTTCTAACTTGTTGCCTCAGCTTGTTACTAAACGCTATGTAAGGTTTTAGCCTGCACGATTGTTGAAATTGTAGCACTCGATGGATTTTTGTCAGTCGTAGTCCATGTGAGAGTGCCTGTTTTAACGCCATGTAATGTAAACATACTTCTTCCTACTTCCAAGGTGTGCAATTAGTTTCATTACAATTGAATTCTTTGGCTTCAGACACTCAGGCAAGAATGGCAAATCATTATGAAGATCGTGAAGCTCAATAGGATAATCCGTATCAACTTCGAATATATATCCAAGAGGATCATCTTCTTTTAGTGTGTCTATATTAATACTGTCGGGAGAAATCCACTGAAATCCTCCATAAGGCAGTGGGTGCTGCATAACCCATCCATATTGGTTATTTGCGTCTTCGTATGTAATAAATTGAGTTGGTTTATTAGGATCAAACTCCTCCATGTAAGTGTTGTTAGCCTGGGCATACCGATGAGACACCTGACATAGTCCTCCTCTTATTCCTGATTCTACCATGAGAAGCTGCTCATAATCCATTAATAATTCTAGTTCAATTCCGGTATACAGAAGCATAGCGTCCCAGGTAAGTCCTGGAGATGTAAAGTAATGTGCAGGATCAACTTTATGAGTATTCCATGTTTGCTCTCTGAAGGCTTCAAAAACATCTACGAGTAGCAGAACATCTGATGTTAAGTAGAGATCACTATGTTCTCCCAAATTTCGGATATTAAACTGCTGCCATACATTTTCAGCATGTTCGTAGTCTTGATCATTGATTTCCTCTTCATTTAGTCTATTGTAAAACGCTTCCTTTGGAGGCAAGCATGTTTCTTTTAAAATATCCCATGATGTAATGTAATCATAGAGAAATACTCCTTTGCGAGTCACCAAACCAATCTTCTCTTCTCCAAAGTATTTGCATATCTCAGGAAACGATGTTAGAGTTTTTGTTAGTTTATCCAAACTTGAACTGAGGAAACGGTATGTATCCTCAAACCGAAGCTTAATATCTCCAACATGCTTCGAGAATGAAATATACTTTTCTTCTGAGCACGGAATCACCTCCACTCTTTCATTTGTACAACCTATCTGTTTAACGATGAAATGAGAATCATATCCGCTTAAGTTGTGCATGAAGACGGAACATACTTCGGTGTTTTGCAGGATAGATTGCATTCATTATGAAGACTTCCGCGATATTCCCCAGTCAAATGGTCATGATCCCTAACTTTCCAGTTTTCTTCAGTGAATTTTTATTACACAAGTAGCATTCGGTAGAAGACTCGAAATCCTCCTGTTGTTGGTCCGATAGTTTAAGAGGTTTAGCAGATTTGTATATACTGCTAATCTTATTTGCAAGAGATATTAGATAATCCATAAATTTCTCAGCAGCATCATATCCTCTGTATACATAAGGGACAATAGGAAGATCAGTCTGCAGCAGCTCAACAGATGACGCTGGTTTGACGTAAACAGCGAAACTCACTGGAGAATGCTTTTGATAGGGTGTTGTGTAGGAAGCTTCCGGATTAGACTCGCATGAGTAATACGGACTAAGAATACTCTCAAAATCGGCATAGATGACATACGGGAGTTTCAACATCCTTTCCACATTTTTACACTGAACGATAGAGGTCTCCTTTTTAGGCATACCTATCCTAGCGACAGCATGATTCCTACAGATAGTAGCATGTTCCTTCAACTTTTGCACTCCACTTCGTCCATATCGCCCATCAAAGTGGGTGAAGCAGCGTTTACAGGTGTACACTTGTCCTTCATATTTTGTCTTTTGTTCTCGAATAAGTTTCCCAAAGTTCTTGATATATACATAGTGATGCGTACCATTTCCATCACTCAGAAGAAGAAGAAGGTCCCGATGATCAGCTAGTTCTTCCTCCACAACCTTTATTGGAAACACTTCTTTCTTTTCATCTAGTCCAAACACGTTGATAGATATTTTATTTTTATTTTCAAATGCAGGGATTTCAGACAATGGTGTAGGAAATGTGATGCACGAGAAGTCGTATTTTTCCTCGAGTTTCTTGTATTTGCTGACACGTTGAGGCTTGTTGTCAACGAATTGAGCAAGGATGGCGTATAAAAAGCACCGCTCATCACTACGGTTCTGAGGGTTCACACACGCTTTCTTTGCTTCTATAGATGCAGGTAGAGGAATATAATTGCTTCCACGAAGAGGGTTGTACTTGTTAATTCGAAGGCGTACCCCCTCAACAGCAAGCAGAGCCCAATTGCTTCCTTTAAGTTGTGATTCCTCCATTTCAGAATCCAGTTTCTTGAATTTGGTCTCCAGCATGGCGTCTAAATCAGTTTCAAGAAACACCGCATGATTCCTGGTTTTGAAGGTCTTGTCTGTAGTTTCTCCAGCACTGTTAACGAATCGGCATTCCACTAGCAGGTTAAAATTCACAGCTTTATGCATGGGGAGCTCTTTTTGAACAGCTTGTATAATCATATGTTTAGCTTCCTGTAGGTAAGTCTTCATGTCCTTGCTTGAATTGCATCGGATGAAGTAAGATTTAAGACCTCCTTCAAACGAAGTCTCATATTCTTTCATGTCATATTCGTTCTCCATTGTTGACAATAGTTGTGTCAAGTAGGCTCAATTTTTGTTTTCTTCCGAGCCAGGCCGGCACTGCAATGCTCTTCATGTCGACCCCCATTGTATATGTTCCCGAAGGTTGTAGCACAGTGTTAACATTTGAAGAGTTGACCCAACTCATTTCATGCCGTCTCTTGTCATAACTCCTTAGAAAGCTTTTGCCGCACTTACTACAACTACAGTCAGAAGTAGAGTTTATACATGCTTCGTTGATTGTAGCTTTCTGCATGTCTCCAGTGTAATAAATCCTTCTGGGTATAATTAGAAGTTCAGAACTTTTCTCGCCGTAACACGTTCTTGTCACAATCGATAGCTAGTTTCACTAAGAGGAGCTGATGCGTTCGAAGCAAACTGTCGCAATGAAGATCTGCTATAGACACCTCCTATTTATACCAACGGCATGGACCTGCTTGGAGGCTATGTGTCTTAAGCAATGTCATTTCCCTATTTTTTCTGAGTTTACTGCTCGAGTTTAGAACTCATATTTTGGAGGCTTTAAGAAGTTAAATGATATATCAAATACGGTTTTTTTCATCTTCTTAATAGATTTTATATACTTTTATCTGCATAAATCCATGAATTATCATATAATAAAGGATTAAGCATGTACAGTTGTAAGTTCAACATTCATTTCTCGCTGTTGCTCCTCATAAAAGCCGTCTGACAGGTTAATGCATCTGCCTCCCCTCCCTAAAACCGGTTTTCATGTTTTAACCCCTCCCCGTGCATGTTCTTCCCAATGTCATGCGTCACTATTTAACATCATCTCCTAAAAGACTTGTTTTTATCATGCCCATTCTTGAATCATGTTAAGGCATGCTCTCCTTCCACGCCATACACTACCCTCGACAGAAGGATAGTAGCCAGAACAGATATATACACCTTCCCCTCTAATACAGCACACCCATATTTTAGAGATTTTAAGAAGTTAAATTATACGCCAATTGCATATTTTTTGTTTTAATGTGTCTATTGGCGTTTATATACCATTATACAGATAAATTCATACATTTTTATTTTGGTAATGTTTAATGACCGCTTTTACTACTTGTGGTACCGCAGGCGATTAATTTTCATTTTTAACTTGTATTTTGCATGTGAAGTCGGAAACCTCTCAATCATCACTTGTTGTTTACACATAAACGATATACAAGGGCCAACTCGTCTTCCTTCCCCTAAAGATGAGTCTTTCATCGTATTTTCACTAACTTTTAGGTTTACGCTTTCTTATATAGCCCCAGGGTAGCACTGTAAGTACACCCCCTATCGGTAAAAGTATTATTTAATTTAGTTGCATTTTCTCCAAGTTTTATGTAACCGAAGCCTAGAGCGTAAGGATTAGGTAGTTGTATATAGCTAATTCAGCATATTAATACATTTATATAAGCGCTCCAGGGCTTATTCGCCTTTAAAAGTTGCAGTGCACATGAAATCTTAAAAAGTTTAGTCATGAAAGGACGGGAATCGAACCAGTGTTCTTTTTATAAAGTTATTAACCAGTTTAATATTCCCAATACTAGCCCTTATTGTGCATATTTATTTAAGCTATATAACAATCTTAATTTAGAAGTTATAAAAACGGACCCTTTATAGACTCGAACTAAGTCCCTAATGCTATCTTTTTTATTTGTATCAATATTCAAGAACGGAGGGAGGGGCAACCGCTTCCGCTTTATTCGCTCTCTTCAAGTCCATTCCTCTTAAGAGTTATTCATCTTAGAATTAAGGTCCATTAGAGTCGGTGATCGAAGCGGGTACTCTAGACTAAGAAGTATTTAGAATCTTAAATGCATGCGCTAAAAGCATCAATATACACGTATTTCTGGTAATTTCGGTCTAGTATTCGAGAATTGCGCTCAAAACGTATGTCCTCGAAAGTTATAAAGTCGAACCAAGGACCTACAATCATAATTTATTCTCAAAACTGTTGTTGCGTAACAATAACTATGTAGGAGGCTTTGCTACGTCTCGTTAGGATTAATAGTTCTTGAGATAATTATTTTTAAAGATGTTGCTCAAACCCAGGACCTTCAGGTAAATCTGTATATATTTAGCATTGCACGTAATGCTGTATACTGAATAAAGTTTGTACGAAGCCAGTATCTAAATTACAATAGCCCCTACAAGGGATTAAAGTTTCATACTTCAACCTAGAATCGAACTGAGGCCTTTAAGGTTAAAATCCCTATATAATCATAGTTTGACATGCTAAGACAATTAACACTTGCTTTTCTATGTTGATTTAGGTCTTATAGTTCAGGTTTCAGCCCAAAACTTAAAAAGTCATCGAAATTTGTGGACTCCAACCAAGGACCCAGGATTACAAATTATAATTTAATCTGATGTAACGTAATATTGGATACCATATAAACTGCGCTCCATCATGCTAGAACTACAAGTTTCTGAGAAAATCAGGTTTAAGTTTTCACATCGAACCCAAGACTCTAAGGTAAACTGGTATATATTTATAACATTACACCAATTTCTGTCTATAGAATGCACTTTATTCGAAGTCTTTATCTAAATTAGTTTAACAAATATATGAAGATAAAGTTTAATATATCCACCCAGATTCGAACCCAAACAATTTGGAGCCTCTGCAAAAACTGTCCTAGGGCCGGCGTAAGCAGAGGAGTGGATCATCTTTTACCGCATTGTTCTATCTTAAGCTGTTCAGGAGATATAAGCCATCAAAGAGTAGTCTAAGAGGGTATGTCGCCACTTTTGCATAATAATAATAATAATAATAATAATAATAATAATAATAATAATAATAATAACAGTTTTTTAAGCCTATATACCAACAAAACGATTCGAGATGTATGGAAAAGAGCTAAAATGTCTCATCAATACAGTCCTAAACACCCTTCCCAAATGGTATGGAATGACATTAAGCATACCAAACAACAGTAACAACTCGAAAAATCATCTGACAAATCCTGAAAAATATATGTGGAAACACTACAGTTGCTGAAAAATAACACTAAAACATAATAAAACGTTTATAAAAGCGACAAAAAGCAATACAAAACACTGGAAAATAATGTAAAATATGAGCAAAACCGTTTGAAAAAGCCTGAAATATTAACTTTAGAGTGTAAAATACCCACGTGCGTGAAATCAGTTGAAAAACTAAAAAATGTCTGCAAAGTACCTTGAAATTAGCTGACCTAGAGACGTAAACTCCCTCCAAATGACATTGGATGTCATTAAAAGCATCCGAAACAGCTGTACTTGTACTCAAAAAACGTAGAAAGGACTTATAAATGTTCTCTTCACACTCAAAAAACGAGAGAAAAGCACTGCAAAAAAAAAAAAAAAAGTCTTCTGACAACACCCCCCCCAATCGAAAAAAACTTTAAACAAGACAAAACCTAGGAAAAACCATAAAATAATTGATAAACGCAGCAAACGACCGTGAAAGGGACTCTAAATGACTGAGGAATATATCTAATACTTTGAGCCTAGGTGACCTCCTTGAATTCCCTATCTCCACCATTTTTTTTGGGTAGTGTTTAACGCCCGCTTTAACTACTAATGGCACCGCAGGCGGTGACACTGATGATACATGAATGATGATGGAGCATCGGTGGAATGCGATGGCGGGGGAAACCGGAGTACCCGGAGGAAACCCGCCCCAGCGCCGCTTTGTCCACCACAAATCTCACATGCGGTCGCTTGGGATCGAACCCCGGCCGTCTAGGTGAGAGGCTAGTGGTCTAACCACTCGGCCACGGCGTGGCCCCTATCTATCTCCACCATGCATGCACATTAGCCCTAGTCCTGATCTCTCGCTAGAGACTCCCTCCTCCTTAAATTCCCTATCTCCACCATGCATGCAAATTAGCCCTAGTCCTGATCTCTCGCTAGAGACTCCCTCCTCCATAAATTCCCTATCTCTCCCATGTATGCGCATTAACCCTAGTCCTGATCTCTCGCTAGAGACTCCCTCCTCCTTAAATTCCCTATCTCTCCCATGTATGCGCATTAGCCCTAGTCCTGATCTCTCGCTAGGGCCTCCCTCCTCCTTAAATTCCCTATCTCTCCCATGTATGCGCATTAGCCCTAGTCCTGGTCTCTCGCTAGAGACTCCCTCCTCCTTAAATTCCCTATCTCCACCATGTATGCGCATTAGCCCTAGTCCTGATCTCTCGCTAGAGACTCCCGCCTCCTTAAATTCCCTATCTCTCCCATGTATGCGCATTAGCCCTAGTCCTGATCTCCCGCTAGAGACTCCCTCCTCCTTGAATTCCCTATCTCTCCCATGTATGCGCATTAGCCCTAGTCCTGATCTCTCACTAGAGACTCCCTCCTCCTTAAATTCCCTATCTCTCCCATGTATGTGCATTAGCCCCTGGCCCAGAACCGCTCTATATTAACTACTATGGTATCGAATTGTTGGGTGGAATACAATACTTTTCTATCACTATGTACATTGTACATATGGGGTTAGAGAAAGTAAAAATTAATCTTTTGTAAGGAAAGTTTGTTTGTGGAACAGCTAGAGGAAGTCACGTGAGTGGAACACATCAGAATGTTTTTGTTTCATTTATGGTTAAGTCGGCGCTTTGACTTGTAAAATAACTCCTTGACTGTAGGACCTTTAACATAGGGTATAATCATTTTTCTAACACATGAAGATTTACTCTTACATACATGATTTAACACTCTTTGGGGGATATGGACTGATTCTGGTTAAACAAAAATTCCCCACCTCAACCAGGAATAGAACCTCCGGTTGATAAGTCAGCTCGTTGACCACTCGATCACGGAGGCAATCAAACCTTATGACTGGAATCAAAAATACAAAAGCGAATGACATCTGTGCATTTTGAGAAGATTGTTGGGATATGTAAATAAAAAACATGTAATAGTTTGGAAATTTAAACTTTAAACCTCTAATGTAAATTTTACATACGCTGAGAATTTTGAGGAGATCTACATTTGAAGCAGTCTACCTCTTACAGTTTACCAGTTAATGCAAAATTCGTCCAGAATGAAGGGCTTTTCTATAAAAGGCAAGATGTACATTATTATTTGTCATGTAAATATCTCAGTGGTAGAGCAACCGGCTAGAGATCGGGAGATACGTGGTTCAAATCCCGGTTATGCCATTGAATTTTTCAGTCTGACTCTACCTATCTAACCCCTGTCCTACACACGGCTTGAGTGAAAAAACAATTAAATCAATGTAAATTTCTTTAATAAAGGCATGTTTATAAAAAGTATTAGACCCATTTTTGATAAAATCGAAAAGTTTGAAGAATGTTCCATGTAAAGGGTAGTTTGGGGTGGGGGGATTTTTCTGAAAATCGTGTCGCATCCTTGGAGATCCTGAATAATTTGGTAACTAAGCGAATTTTTACTTTCTCCATACGCACTATGAACATAGTGTATAGAGAAAGTATTGCACTCCACCAAAAATTCGATACCGAGAGTTCACCGGAAATATATGTTTTAGGGTCCCCAATATCCAAAAAAAGCATTTTCACAAAAATATCCGTGTGTGTGTGTGTGTGTGTGTGTGTCCGTGTGTCTGTGAACACGATAACTCAAAAACGAAAAGTCGGTAAAATACCAAACTTGGTATTTAAGTTTAGTGTCTTCCAGAGATGCGACACGAAGATTTTGAGAAAAATCCCCCCCACCCCCAACTTCCCTTTACATGGAACTTTTTTCGAAAATTTTGATTTTCTCAAAAATGGCTCTAACGATTTTGATTAAAATTTCGGATATTAAACATATTTACCTGAAAAATGAAATGCATATCTTGAATTTTCTGGGAATAGCCTCTGAAGAGTAGTTTATTCTGGATGAATTTTACTAAATTTTGAATAACTGCTAAACCGTAAGAGATGGACAAAAACTTACTACACAAAAAATGTAGAGCACATTAAAACACAGAATTTATGTTATATACATTTTTTTCGTGGAGTTCGTCGTTTTTGTAACATTCCTTATTTTTGGTTTCTGCTATGAAAAACGTATACTTTTCTCATACTGGAACTTGTCAACTCCTATCCATATAAACAAAGGAACCTCATTGACATAGCAACCAGCTTTTGACTATCACTTTAACCTACGGTTGTCCCTTATTTCGCTTCTACTTACAAGGATGCGAGTAATAAGACTATTTCTGCTAATTTTTTCTGATTAGCATAAAGTAAATAGAAGTATAAGCTTTTTAAGAATTATTTGTTGCAGGGATATGGAGAAAGTCATGTGAATGGTACACATCAGATTTTTCTTTTATGGATTTTACCGTTCACAGGCACACAGCCATAATACAAACCTTTTTTATTCTCTCTACATAGTACATGGTACATAGATAGAGAAGGTATTGCACTCCACGTAAGAATTCGATACCGAGATGTCATCATAAATATATATTTTAGGATCCTCTTTATACAAAAGAGCAGTTTTAGAAGAAGGTCCATGCTTTCGTGCGTGACCGTATCTACGGGTGTCTGTGAACACGATAAGGCAAAACCGAAAAGGTGGTAAAATACCAAAATTGGCATTTAAGTTCAGTATCTTCCAAAGATGCGACACTAAGATTTTGAGAAAAATCTGCCCACCTCTGCTACCTTATATGGGTTAAATTTTGAAATAAAAATGACTTTAACGATTTTGAATAAAATGTAAATATCTTTAATATATTTAAAATGTTTACATTACAAATAAAATGTATATTCTGAATTTTCTAAATTTCTATATTTTAATAGCTGCTAAAGAGTTCTATATTTTGGATAAATTTTGTTGAATTTTGCATAACTGGTAAACCGTAACAGATAGACAAAGGCCTAATACACAAATGTAGATGTCGTTAAACACACAATTTATATCATATGCATTTTTCATGGGATTGACTATTTCTGAGATATTTATTGTTCTTGGTTTCAGTTTTGAAACATATCTTGACCATGCAAAGAAACGGATTTCAACCACATGGTAACCAGTTTTTCAAAGATTTGACTGTCGCTTTAGTCTAGTATATTTCCTTAATCCTCTTCTTCTTACAAGGAAAAAAGTAATAAAGACAACTTCTGATAATTTATCTCGATTACCATGGAGTAGAGAGAAGGATAAGCTTTTTAACAATAATCTTTTATGTTACAGAGATGTAGAGAAAGTCACGTGTAATTAAAGTTTATCTCGATTAAAATATTTAGACAGAAGGAATAATCTTTTGATAGAATAGTTTGTGAAAAGTAAATTTATCAAGTCACTTAAATGCAACAGAACATATTTTTACTCTCCCTACTACATATATAGAAGGTAGAGAAGTAATTGCACTCCACCCAAAACTTCGATTACGAGATTTCATAAGAAATACTCCTTTTAAATGTTCCAGGATCCAAAATAGCATTTTTAGAAAAAGGTTCCGTGTGTGTGTCCATCGTTTCGTGAACAGCATAATTCAAGAACGAAAAGTATGTTTAAAAATGTTCTGAGACAGTAAAATTAACAAAAAAGTTCCCTCCCCCTCCAAACTACCTTCGCATGGAAATATTTTGAAAATCTTTATTTTCTAAAAAATGGATCTAAGGATTAAATATAATATATTAAAGGATTTGCATGCAAAATAAAATGTATATATTGAATTTTCTGGGAATCCCCTCTGAAGACTTCTCTCTGAATGACTATTGTTATAACTGGTAAATCGTAAGAGATAAACAAAAATGTATTACACAAAAAATGTAGATCGTGTTAAAACTCCCAATTTATGGAAAATACACTTTTGTTGTGCAGCTAACCATATACGAGATATTTCTTGTTACACATTTAAATTGTCCAATGCTTATTCGTATTTTGTCATCAAATCAATTAAATAATAAGGAATTTAATACCATCACATAGCTACCAGTTTTAAAAAGATTTTAAGTTATTCCGTTTCCTTATTCCTCTTATACAAGAAAATAATCGTAATAATACCATTTCTACTAATCTTTATGTTGATAAATCTAAAGTACATAGATAAAAGAATATGTTTTTGCAAGAATTGTTTTCTGGAGTATAGATATAGAAAAATATGTGAATGTAGCACGCATCAGATTTTTACTTTCTCTACATAGTACACTGAACGTAAGTAGAGAAAATGTTTCACTCCACTCATAATTTGATTACGAGATATACGTTTTAGGGTCCCCTGTATCCAAAAAGAAAAAAAAAAAGTATTTTATAAAGATGTCCATGTGTCTGTTAATACGATAACTCAAGAACGAAAAGTCGCTAAAAGACCAAACTTTGTGTTAAAGCTTAGTATATTCCAGCGATGTGAAACGAAGATTTTGAGGAAAATCCCCCCCCCAGCCTAAAGTATTCTTTACATGGATTTTTTTTTTTAAATTTCCATTTTATCAAAAATTGCTGTAACGATTTTTATTAAAATGCCGTATGCATATGAAAATATATTATATCTTGAATTTTCTGGTAATGATAAATAGTTCTTTATTCTGGATACTTTTTGCTGAACTTTGCACAGCTGGTAAATCGTAATAGACATACAAAACTATGCTGCACAAAAATGTAGATCCCGGTAATAAACAAAATTTATGTCATATACATTTTTTCGTGTAGTTGACCATTTTTTAGATATTGCTTATTATTACTTCAGAATTGAAATGCCTTTCTCAAATGGGAATTTGTGAACTCGGGCCATGCAAAGAAACGGATTTCAACCACATGGCAGCCAGCGCTTTAGTGTGCTCTATTATATTCCTTCTACTTACAAGAAAGCAAGTAATAAGTCCATTTCTGGTAAATGTTTATCTCGATGAGCATGAAGTAGATTGAAGAATAATTTGTTAAGAGAGATGTATGTCATGGGTATAGAACACATCATATTTTTACTTTCTTTACACGTATTATGTACTTAGCACATAGAAAAGGTATTGCATTCCACCCAAAAACTTGACACAGAGATTTCACCGGAAATACATGTTATAGGTCCCCTTGAATAAAAAAAAATCATTTTTAGAAAAAGGTCGGTTGTGTGTGGGTGTGAGTGTCTGTGTGTCTGTGGAACATACCTAAAAAACGAAAAGATCGTTGAATACGAACTTGGTTTTTAAGTTTGATATCTTCCAAAGATGCGACACGAAGATTTTCAAGAAAATCCCCCTTGCATGGAAGCTTTTTCATTTTTTTTTATTTTTTCAAAAATGGCCCTAACTATTTTGATTAAAATATCGCATATTAAAGATATATGACAAATAAAATGTATATCTTGGATTTTCTGAGAATAGCCTCTGAAGAATACTTTATTCTGGATGAATTTTACGGAATTTTACATAGCTGCTAAACCGTAAGAGATGGACATAAAATTAACACACACAAAAATGAAGAGCACGTTAAAACACATTACATTTTTTCATGTAGTTGATAATTTTTTAGATATTCCTTGTTGTTGTTTCAGCTTTAAAATACTTATACTTTACTCATAAAGGAATTTGTCAACTCCTGTCCATACAAACAAAGGAAGTTCAGTCACATAGTACCCAGCTTTTGACTATCACTTTAACCTATTGTACTCTCTTATTTCGCTTCTACTTGCAAGGAAGAAAGTAATAAGACTATTTCTGTTATTTTTTTCTGGATTAGCATGAAGTAAATAGAAGCATAAGCATTTTAACAGTAATTTGTTGCAGATATGAGAGAAAGTCATGTGAATGGCACACATCAGATTTTTTTCTCTGATAGCGCCTTGCTACTTTTAACACTTTCTCAAGGAAACATCTGCAACACGGCACTGCGTATTTCCTCCTCATATCTACAAGGCTGTAAATCTTACAACATGCAGGATTTACGTGTTCTTTCTTCCTTATTGCTTGCCACTATATCTCGGATCTTACACAATTTCGTCGAATCTTCGTTTCCATTATTGTTCCTTCACCTCTTGCCTGAGGGGAAGCTGAAGCAATTCTTCTGAGAGCGCAAAGGTCAAGCGACAGTCTCTCTCAATTTTATATCACGTTCCCTACAAGAACGAAATCTGCGTTCTTTTATAGATATTAGCGAGAAACTCCCATGACTGACACTGCTGCCAACACACCAAAGTATTTCCATTTCCTGTGATATTTGAAGACTTCACTCTCCTTTATTGTATGCTTATCTCGTATTGGCATTATAAGCAGTTTTTTCATTCTCTCTTCCTTTGTCCTCCCTAACGCTCTTTCCCTCATACGATCATCCCTCTCTCACTCCTCTAAGGTCACATCCTCTTTGAATTAGAAACAACTCGTTGCCTGTAGGTTATTTACGTTGGGTTTATCCATCGTTTTATTTTCCTCAAGCACACCACATTCACTCCAACATGCATACTTCCAGACTCAGTGAGGGATAGGGAATAATTCCCCGCCGGGAATCGAACCCGGAACCTTCGAGTGAGAAGTCAGCTCACTGACCACAAGACCACGGCGTGTACAAATAAGTAAGGACATATCTGATGAATTACAACACTTTCTCCACTTTCTCTCTACTTTGAACTAAGTAAGGAAACTATTGTGTTCCATGCAAAAATCCAAAGTCAATATTTCAAACGAGATAAATGTTTTAAGAATCCTGAACACAAAAAGAACAGTTTTACTTTCTCTAGCACATATATACATAGTAATAGACATGTAATTGTTGGCCTTAACAGATTTCCATTTATTGTGCAGTAAGTTTTTGTCTATCTCTTAAGGTTTTCAGATACACGAAAATTATTCAGAATGAAGAGGACTTCAAGGATACTAGAAAATGTAAGATATGCATTTCATTTGCCAGAAAATACTTTAAACCTATGGCATTTAATTAATGTTAGAAGGGCAATTTATTGAGAAAAAAGATTGAAAATCTCTCCTTCTCGGGAAAAGTTAAGGATAAGATGACTTTTTTCCGTGTCCATCTTTGAAAAATACTGAAAAAATATGGTCTGTATTAATATCTTTTATGACATATCTGTTCACATAGATTCATACCTGGACATTTTTCAATTCTTATTTTGGATTTTTGGAGAGCCTGAAGAGAGTATTTCAAGTAGCATTTCGATATTAACTTTTTGGATGGGATATAGAACGTAGTAAACGGTAGAGAAAGTCATGTAAATGTAACAAATTCATTTTTACTCTCTCTACACGTACTGTGTACATAGTGTATAGAGAAGGTATTGTATTCCACCCAAAAATTCTATAGGAGATTTCACCGGAAATATATGTTTTGAGACCTCCTGAATCTTTTAAACATTTTATTATAAAAAGTCACTGTGTGTGTATGTGTCTGTGAACAGCATAGCGTAAAATGAAGAGACTGTTTAATACCAAATTTAGTATTTAAGTTTATTATATTCCAAATCGTTTCTAAGACGGGGAATTTGTCAACTTCTGGTAGTGCAGAGAAACGAATTTCAATGACAGCAATATCTTTTAAAAGATTTGACTATCGCTTTAGCCTAATGTATTCCTTTATTTCCCGTATACTTACAAGGAAATAAGTAATAAGACCATTAATGTTTATCTCAATTAGCATGAAGTAGATGGAAGAATAAGCTTATTAACAATAATTTGTTACAAAGTTGTAGAGAAAGTCATGTGAATGGAACGCATCAGATTTTGTTCATGATATTCCTTAGGTAATTTGCCTATAAGATCTGCTATGAAGATGGGGCCCAAAATAACTCAACAAGAAGGTGTCAGTATGGCCCAAATTCCGGCGCCCGCGTGATCGATATTCTCAACGTCAGCCTTGGTGCTTGGTTGCGGAATATATAAAGTTAGGAGCCGGCTCCTCTCCCCCCCCAACCCCCCCCCCCCCAAATGGTCAAGGTCCATTTGGAAGCCGTGCTACCGCCATGTCTAAATACAGAAGGAATGATCGATTGCTTTGCACTTTTCAGGTGGGTCAGCATAATCGGATGTCCATTAGCCTGTACTGTAGGGTTCTGAAGCGATAATGAATAAATTCTTTCTTTCTTTCTTTTCTTCCTTCCATCATAGTATGGGGCATTGTTAACAGAACTCGAGCGAACTTATTTACGAATTGTTTTTGAACCTTGCCTTAAAGTTTATGTATTACTTTCTCTACACATATTAGTACATAGTGCTTAGAGAAGGTATTGTATTGCAACCAAAAATTCGATACCGAGATTTCACCGGAAATGCATGCTTTAGGGCCTTCTCAACCAAAAAAAAAAAAAAAAAAAAAAACATTTTTAGAAAAATGCTTGTGTGTGTCTGTGTGTATGTATGTGTGTGAGTGTGTGTGTATGCGCGCGCGCCTGTGAGCAGCATAGCTTAAAAACTAAAAATCTATCAAACTTTATATTTAAGTTCAATATGTTCCAAGGATGCGACATTAAGATTTTCAAAAAAACAGTTTAGAAAAATTTGGTTCTATGATTTTGATTAAAGTACGACATATTAAAGATATTTACCTGACAAATAAAATGTGTATCTTGAATTTTCTGGGAATAGTCCCTGAAGATTACTTTATTCTGGATGAATTTTATGGAATTTTTATAACTGGCAAACCATAAGAGATAGAAAAAGAATTTACTTAATAGAAAATGTAGAGCTTGTTAAAATACACAATTTCTGTTATTCACACTTTTTTTTTTTTTTCCTGAAGTGGATTGTTTTATGATATTCCTTGTCATTGGTCTCAGCTTTAAAAAATTACTTTTCTCATACAGGAATGAGTCAACTCCTGTCCATACAGACAAAGGAAATTCAGTCACATAGCAACCAACTTTTGACTATCACTTTAACCTATGGTACTCCCTTATTCGGCTTCTACTGACAAGGAAGCAAGTAATAAGAACTATTTCTGCTAATTTTTTCTCGATTAGCACGAAGTAAATACCAGCATAAGCTTTTTAATAATAATTTATTGCTGAGATGATGAGAAAGTCATGTGAATGGAGCACCAGATTTTTTTTCTTTTAAGTTGATACGAAGAAATACTGCTTGGTGAAGATATTCGAACTCGAAAAGAAATACGTCTATTGTGCCAAGTTAGTCATAACTATTATACCAGAAATTACACTCTCCAACGGTTCTTCCTTTTTGTTGTGTTTTCGTATGGTGTCATCATTAGCCAGTGGCGGATTGGTATTTTAAAGGCTTATATCCGTAACTTTGACATTTTAAACAGACAGACCAGAGGCTTCCTATCCAAATTACTTGTTTAAGACACCTCTTTATTCTCTGAAAACATTTTGATGTAGTTCATTATGTATAATGGTTAAAGATTGTTAGATAATTTACTGTTACTGGAAGTGTAAAGAACTTACCAACATTAAATTGCACGAAAAGTGCAACTGATTAAAATACTTCACCCGAGTTCTCCTCCGAAGGCAAGAAAAGCTAAAAGTATCTACATAAAGAATGACAGGAAGGAAAGAAGAAAGAAAATAAAACTGGTGTGTTCCATTCACATGATTTTCTCTAGCTGTTCCACAAACAAACTTTCCTTACAAAATATTATTCTTTTATCTGCTTCACGCTGATCGAGATGCGCATTGGCAGAAATGGTCTTATTAGTTGTGTCATTCTAAGCAGAAAGGAAAGAAGGTTAAAGCGATAATCGAATCTTTCAAAAGCTCATCCCTTTTGAAACTGAAACAATTTAAATTCGATTCTCTTTTGTATTTCCGGAAGTAAAACATGTATATGACATAAATTGTGTACTTTTGTGAGATCTATATTTTTGTACTCGTATTTGAAGTCGGAGTTTAAGAGATAAGTATCTACAGCAACATACTTTACTTTTGCTACACTAAATTACAAAGATTTAAGTATTGTTTTCAATGTCGTTACAATTTGGGAAGCAAGTCGTTATTGTGGTATGCCTTAAGAAGAACAAAATGGCATTTGGGGGCAGAAGCGGGGGGCATAACCGGGTCCCACCAATCCTGTGTCCTAACATGTTTAGTGATGTTGACTTCATGCCAGCTGAAACCACAGAACAACACACTCTTCAGCCATCAGCATCAACATCTGAAGGGTCAATAAATGTTCACTACATACCCAGCCTTGTGAGTCAGTCTCTCTTCTTCCCTCCAAAATTGCAGAGACACAAATTGGAGATCAGAGTCCTCTAAAAGAATAGAATGTTCTTCAGAACAAATGGATGTCGCATCACCTTCCACCCAGACATACTCCAGTAACTTGCACAAAATAACAATATCGGCTGAACCACAAACATTTGCAGTTTCACCAAAAGACATGTTGCCAGTTCCCTGTGCTAAAAGACTTCCCTCATCGTCAAGAAGATGCCGCGGGAAAACAGTTGTTCTTACAGAGTCACCATATAAGGTTGAGCTTCAAAAAATGGCAAATACTGAATCTAAGTCACCAGCAATTTTTGCAGTTTCACCAAAAGACATGTTGCCAGTTCCCTGTGCTAAAAGACTTCCCTCATCGTCAAGAAGATGCCGCGGGAAAACAGTTGTTCTTACAGAGTCACCATATAAGGTTGAGCTTCAAAAAATGGCAAATACTGAATCTAAGTCACCAGCAATTTGCAGAAAGTCGCTTCAGTCTAAGTTCGGTGAAACAACAAGAGCAAAGAAAGCCAAATATAGTGAAGAAAATTCTAGCGATAGCCAGTGCTCTTATTGCCAGGAGAAATATAGTGAGGCAAAACGAAATGACGACTGGATTGTGTGTGAAGTGCAACAGTTGGGCCCATGAACTTTGCACAGGTTGGCCTCAAAAGGCATTGAAATATTTTGAATGTAATGACTGTTAAACACAGAAAAACTGAAGTACCCGGTTGTGCCCCGCTGTTTTAACGGTTCTGCCCCTATCCTAGGGGCAAAACCATATTTTGCAAACAAAAACTTTTTAATTTATATTACGTATGTGATAAAAGATGGCACCAAAGCACATGTTCTAAGATGTTCACAATTCATGATACAATAATTTACAATAAAGTAAATTTCTTAAAACATTATATGTTATGATCAATTATAATTTATTGTTAGATACCCGATCCTGCCCCCCTTCCCCTAAACAGCTTATTCTTCTAACCACTCATGATAATCGAGATAAACATTAGCAGAAATTGTCTTAATTTCTTGTTTTCTTGTGAGTAGAAGGTTTCGTAATCGGCTTACCCTTCCCGTATTTGCAGAACTTTTTTGTAGTGTTTAACGCCCGCTTTTACTACTTGTGGCACCGCAGGCGATGACACTGGTGACATATGAGGCGAAGATGGAGCACCGATGGAATGCGATGGCGGGGGAAACCAGAGAACCCGGAGAAAACCCGCTCCTTTGCCGCTTTATCTACCACAAATCTCACACAAGCTAATTCCCGTAGCCAGGCATGGACATGAGGAAGTGGATGATATGAAATATAAGCGAATTTGATGGCTGGAAAGGTGATAATGGAGAATTGATGGAATAAGTGGCGGTGGAAACTGGAGGACCCCGAAAAAAACCGCTGCGTCCATCACAAATCCCACATGTGGATGCTTGGGATTGAACCCGTACCGCCTAGATGAGAGGCGAGTGGTCTAACCACGCAATTGAGAAAATCAACATTTTCGAAATGTTTTCCATGTAGGTAGTTTGGGGTGGGGGAATTTTTCTCAAAAGCTTTGTGTCGCATCCCTAGAAGATACTAAGGTTAAATACCAAGTTTGGTACTTTAGCGACTTTTCGTTTTTCAGTTATCGCGACATGGACACACACGGATTTTTTTCTAATTTTTTGTTTATATACAGGGGACCCTAAAAGGTGCATTTTGGCGAAATTTCGGTATCGAATTTTTGGGTGGAATACAATACCTGCTCTATACACTGTGTACATAATACGTGTAGAGAAACTAAAAGGTGATAAAAATGGTTCTCAGATGAAGCCTGAGGGGGTTTGTCAACCGACACAGCTGCCAATACTAGTCAACCTTAATCCACATAGCATGGAAGATCACGACTTGCAGAATCAACAGAAACTGAACGTTTGCGCTGGATTGCTGGTTACTATTTTTTTAATTTATTTATTTAAAATCGCTTTTACTGCAAGGTTATATGGCGACTGTTCATTAGGGCTACAAAGTAGAATACATTCACAGTGCAAATTTAAATAAACATATACAGAGTGTGCATAAAACAAGTAAGAAAATCAATACAATGTTATACAAGTAAGAGAACAGTTATTTTATGATGTGTTGTGAATAATGGTGTGTATTAATATTTAAATATAACAATATTTACATTTAGTTTAATATTATTACTTTCTCTACACGTACTATGAACATAGTGTAAGGAGAAGGTATTGCATTCCACCCAAAAATTCGATTCCGAGATTTCACCGGAAATAACGTTTTAGGATCCCCTGTATCCAAAAAAAAAAACACTTTGGGAAAAAGGCCTCTGTATGTGTGTGTGTGCATGTGTGTCCATGTGTCTGTGAACACGATAACTCAAAAACGAAAAGTCATAAAATACTAAACTTGAAATTTAAGTTTAGTATCCTCCAGAAATGCGACACAAAGATTTAGAGGAAAATTCCCCCACCACAAATTATCCTTTAATGGAAAAATGTTCGAAAATTTTGATTTTCTCAAGAATGGCTCTAACGATTTTGATTAAAGTCTCTTATATTTAAGATATTTTTATGACAAATAAAATGTATATCTTGAATTTTCCGGGAATAGACATTGACGACCACTTTATTCTGGGTGATTTTTTTTGAATTTTGCATAACTGGTGAACCGTAAGAGATAGACAAAAACTTATGCACAAAAATATAAATCACCTGTAAACACACAATTTATCTCATATATTTTTGTTCGTGGAACTAACCGTTTTCATTGGTTTCGGTTTTAAAATATTTAAAACTTTTCTCATACGGAAACTTATCAACTGCTGGCCACGTAAGGAAACGAATTTCAAACCCTTAACAACCACATTTTAAAACATTTGACTGTAGGTTTAACCTAGTGCATTCCCTTATTTCTCTTCTACGTATAAGAAGTAATAAGCCCGTTTCTGCTAATGTGTTTGATTAGCATGAAGTAGATAGAAGACTAAGCTTACTAACAATAATTTGTTTCAGAGATGTAGAGAAAGTCATGTGATTGGAACACATCAGATTTTTACTTTCTCTACACTTACTATGTACATAGTGTATAGAGAAGGGAGTCTAATGTACACAAAACTTCGATACCGAGATTACACCGGAAGTACATGTTTTGGGTCCCTCTGAATCCAAAAGAGCATTTTTCGAAAAAGGTCCGTGTGTGTGTGTGTCTGGGGACAGCATAGCTCAAAAACTAAAAGACGTTAAATACCTAACTTGGTATTTAAGTTTGGTATCTTTCAAGGATGCGACGCGAAGATTTTCAAAAAAATCTCCCCATCCCCAGCTACCTTTACATGGAACTTTTTTCGAAAATTTTGATTTTCTCAAAAATGGCTCTAAAGATTATGATTAAAGTATCGTATATTAAAGATATTTACCTGACAAATAATATGTATATTTTGAATTTTCTGGGAATAGCCTCTGAAGACCACTTTATTCTGGATGAATTTTACGAAATTTTGCATAACTGCTAAACCGTAAGAAATGGACTAAAACTTACCACAAAAAATGTAGAGCACATTAAAACGCACAATTTATGTTATATAAATTTTTTCGAATAGTTCATCGTTTTTTAGATATTCCTTATTTTTGTTTCAAGTTTAAAAAAATTGTACTTTTCTAATTTGTCAACTCGTGTCCATACAAACAAAGGAATTTAGTCACCTAGTAACTAGCTTTTGACTTCACTTTAACCTATGACACTTCCATATTTCGCTTCTACTTATAAGGAAGCAAGTAATGAGGTTATTTCTGCTAATTTTTTCTCGATTAGCATGAAGTAAATAGAAGAATAAGCTTATTAACAATAATTTTTTACACAGAAGTAGAGAAAGTCATGTGATTCGAACACATCAGATTTTTGTATATGCACCGAAACAAGAACTTTAGATTAAATTGTATTATACAGTTGGATTGTTTGTAAAAAATACAAGACATTGTCGGAGAATTGTAGCTGGCCTAAGGCTGTCGGGAGTTCGTTTGGCACCTTAAATATGGTTTGCTGTTCATCATAGAGACTGCAGTTGGTAATGAGATGTTTCAGTTTTAACTGACAGTTGCAAACACTACACATCGGTGGGTTTTCACGAGACTGAAGGTATGAATGTGTGAATGACGTATGTCCAATACGAGACGAGTCAATGCAGTCTGGTCCTTACGATGAAAAGATGTGTGTGAACCTCGTGCAATTTGCTGTTGTTTCCACTTTTGGATAATGACACCTTGAACAAAGTTGCTGTAGTCACGGTGAGGAGTCTTGAAATCTGGCTTTTTTGGCCGCTTTATCTGCCCCTTCGTTTTCCATTATACCTATATGAACGGGAACCAAAAGAGTAAGAGCGTTTTACCAGAAGACAGTATTTTGTTATGTACTGTTTGGATCTCCTGGAGCAGTGGATGGGTAGGGTGCTTCTTTAGAAAACGCTTAATGCTACTAAATACTTGGAATTGCGAGGAAATTAATAGTAAACTTATTTCCATATTCAGTCAACCATATTCAGCCAACTTACAATAATTATTGTACAGTGAATAATATCTAGTAATAAAATTAATAATAGTAATACACCGAACATACTATATATGTATACATGTTTTACTTTCTCTATACGTACTATGTAAATGGTGTATACAGAAAGTATTGCATTCCACCCAAACATTCCATACAGAGATTTCACGGAAATATACGTTTTAGAGGCCCCTGTATCCAAAAAAAGCATTTTTGCAAAAGGTCCGTCTGTATCTCCGTGTGTCTGTGAACGGAATGGCTCAAAAACGAAAAGTCGGTAATATACTAAACTTGGTATTTAAGTCTATTATCTTCCAGGAATGTGGCACGAAGGTTTTGAGAACATCCCCACCCTAAACTATCCTTTATATGGAAAAAAAGTTCCAATGTTTTGATTTTCTCAAAAATGCCTCTAACAATTTTGATTAAAATGCCGTATATTAAAGATAATTAAAAGGCAAATAAAATGTATTGCTTGAATTTTCAGAGAATAGCCTCTAAAGATCACCTTATTCTGAATTAATTTTGCTGAATTTTGCTTAACTAGTAAACCATAAGACAGAAACTTACTACACAATTAATAAAGATCACGTTAAAACGCACAATTTATGTTATATACGTTTTTTTCGTGGAATTGACCATTTCTGAGATATTCCTTGTTATTTGTTTCAGATTTAAAATGTTTAAACTTTTCTCACACGGAAAGCTGTAACTCCTGCGTAGAAACAGATATCAACCTCATGACAACCAGCTTTTAAAAGATTTTACTATAGTTTTAGCCTACTGTATTCACGTATTTCCCTTCCAGAAACAAGGAAGCAAGTAATGAGATCGAATTTGCTAATATTTATCTCGATTAGCATGAAATAGAAGAGTAAGCTTTTCAACAATAATTTGTTCTGAGATGTAGAGAAAGTCATGTGAATGGAACACGTCAGACTATTTTCTCTCTTCTTCATGTTAATCGAATTAAAGGCTAGCAGAAATATGTTCAACACAGGTGTTGTTAAAGCTAAAAGAAAAACTCTCGATGTTTTCCATTCACATGACTTTCTCTACATCTCAGCAACAAATTATAGTTAAAAAGCATTTGCTTCCATTTACTTCATGCCAATTGAGAAAAATTAGCAGAAATAGTCTTATTACTTGCTTCCTTGTAAGTATAAGTGAAATAAGGGAGTACCATAGGTTAAAGTGATAGTCAAAAGCTAGTTGCTATGTGACTGAAGTTCCTTTGTTTATATGAACAGCAGTTGACAAATTCCTATATAAGAAAAGTATAAGTTTTTCAAAGCTGAAACCAATAACAAGGAACATCTCAAAAACGATCAACTCCACGAAAAAAATAAATGACATAAATTGTGTGTTTTATCTGATCTACATTTTTTGTGTTGTAAGTTTTTGTCTATCTCTTACAGTTTATCAGTTATGCAAAATTCAATAACAACCATTCAGAATAA
Organism: Hymenopus coronatus; assembly: GCA_030762935.1. Taxonomy (NCBI): domain Eukaryota; kingdom Metazoa; phylum Arthropoda; class Insecta; order Mantodea; family Hymenopodidae; genus Hymenopus; species Hymenopus coronatus. The sequence goes on from CM060898.1 coordinate 126,627,018, forward strand.
AGAGGTCTTTAGAGGCTATTCCCAGAAAATTCAAGATATATATTTTATTTGGTATGTAAATATCTTAAATATAAGAGATGTTAATCAAAATCGTTAGAGCTATTTTTGAGAAAATCAAAATTTTCGAATTTTTTTCCATGTAAAGTGTATTTTGGGGTGGGGGATTTTCTTGAAATCTTCGTGTCGCATCCTTGGAAAATACCAAACCTAAATACTAAGTTTGGTATTTAACGGCCTTTTCGTTTCTGAGCTATGCTGTCCACAGACACACAGAGACACACACACTGACCTTTTTCTAAAAATGCTTTCCTGATTTAGGGAGTCTCAAAACATGTATCTCGGGTGAAATCCCGGTGTCAAATTTTTGGGTGGAATGCAATACCTTCTCTATACGCTATGTACATGGTACGTGTAGAGAAAGTAAAAACAGGAGAATGAAGTTATACACAAATCTTTGGTTCGCCGACTTTAAAATTCTACTCTCTTTGTAAGGTATCAATGAACGAAATAAGTATATATTTGTACATTACAAAATATGTGTCATCACGTAAATTTCTCTACCCATTCTGCAACAAACTGTTCTTTCAAAACTTATTCTTCTATCTCCTTCAAGCTAATCAAAATAAGAATTACAGAATGGGTCTTAGCTCCTTGTAAGTGGAAGGGGAATAATTGAATACACTAGACTAAAGCGATAGTCAAAACTTTTAAAAGCTGTCGCTGTGTGATTCCGTTAAAGTTCCGTTCTTCTTTTTTCAGTAGTATAAAAACGAATAATGATTTCCCATTTGAGAAACGTATAAGCATTGTAAAATTGAAACCAATAACAACGAATATTTCGGATAGGGTTAACTCCACAGAAAAGTAATGTATTGGACATATCGTAATTTTTATTTTCATATATCTTGTGTATTTTTGTCTATCGTCTAGGATGTACCATTTTAAAAAGGCATTGAGAATGAAGAGAACTTCAGAAGCTATTCTAAAAATGTTCAAGATATACATTTCAGTTGTATCCTTAGTTATGACGTTTCATCAAAACCGAGAGCCATTTTTTAGGATTTTGAAAATTTAGAAAAATCTTCCATGTAGGATTGGGGTGGGGTTTTCCTAAAAACCCTCGTGGCATATTTCTGGAGTATACTAAAATTAAATACTAAGTTTGTTACTTAGCAGATTTTTGTTTGTGAGTTATACTATTCACATACACACACGCCTTCTTCTGAGGTCAGACGCTTGTTGAGGAGCAGACGGACTCTGGACAGAGAGAATAGCCAGATCAGCTTAGTGACTGGTATGAGAATGAGAAACAGGATTATTTTAACCCTTAATTGAATGAATTATTTTGCTACATATGCCGTTCTTCCTCTAACTCGCAAACCATGTTCATATCCCTTTTACCGGCACCAGAACTAAACCGACTTGAACAGTGGCGCACTGTGCATCACCTAGTTCTCACCACTCTCCAACGCAGTGTATGGTATCAAGTGCTGCCCAATACCAATGAAAGGCTGTCCATATCGGTATGAAGTATGTGGCCGAACCCCATGTACGCGCTCACTATAGTGCTTCACTTTGGTGCTTCATGGCGCAGGCGATCGTGGGTTCGAGTCCCGCCTTGGGCAAGGGTGTTTGTCTGTTTGATAATGTGCGTATGTGCATTTGGAAGCAAACGTTAAATCAAATAGGCTAACAAAGGAAATGTAGGGAAACTGGAAAAAAGGAATACAGCGCCGGAGTCCGACATGCCTCCGGAACTGTATTTCTGTAAAAAGAAAAAAAAATTGATGTGTTCAATTCACATGACTTTCTCTACGTCTCTACAACAAAGTTTAGTTAAACTTATGCTTCTATTTACTTCATGCTAATCGAGAAACATTAGCAGAAATAGTCTTCTTACTTGCTTCCTTGTAAGTAGAAACGAAATGAGGGAGTACCATAGGTTAAAATGATAGCCAAAAGCTGGTTGCTATGTGACTGGAGCTCCTTTGTTTGCATGGACAGGAGTTCACAACTTCCTGTATGAAAAAAGTATGTTTTTCAAAGCAGAAACGAAAAACAAAGAATATCTTAAAAATGATCAACTCCACGAAAAAAGTGATATAAATTGTGTTTTTTATCGCAAGCTACATTTTCTATACAGTAAGTTTCTGTCCATCTCTTATGGTTTAGCAGATATGCACAATTCCGTAAAATTCACCCAGAATAAAGTAGTCTTCAGAAGCTATTCCCAGAAAATTCAAGATATACATTTTATTTGTCAGGTAAATATCTTTAATATACGATATTTTAATCAAAATCGTTAGAGCCATTTTTAAGAAAATCAAAATTTTCGAAAATTTTTCCATGTAAAGGGTAGTTTGGGGTGGGGGGATTTTCTTGAAAATCTTCGTGTCGCATCCTTGGAAGGTACCAAACTTAAATACCAAGTTTGGAGTTTAACGGTCCTTTCGTTTCCGTGCTATGCTGTCCACAGACACACACACATACACACACACACAGATAGACATACACACGGACATTTTTCTAAAAATGCTTTTTTTGGATTCAGGGAGTCTCAAAACGTGTATTTCCGGTGAAATCTCGATATCGAATTTTTGGGTATAATACAATACCTTCTCTATACACTATGTACATAGTTCGTATAGAGAAAGTAAAAATTAGCAGAAAGGGTCTTATTACTTGCTTCCAAAGTGCTCAAGGGACTTTAAAAAATACGCTTCCGGTGAAAGTTCTATACAGAATTTTTGGATGGAAGGCAATAGTTTCTCTGCCTGCTGTATGTAAGAAGGTTTTTCCCCTCACAAAAGCCTCGCGATAGAATGAACTCGAGTCTCGCTGCGGATTAGACGAAATTCGGCCCAAAGTCGTTTTCGCTAGGACTCTCCCACTGCGACTCCACTTTCTTCCTCTTCCTTAAGCCAACTTATTTCACCCGGTGTGACGTCATCAGATGACCAGCTCTGGGCAGTCATTTCCTCCTCCCTCATCCCCAAGGGTCAAGAGCTTTTCCTCTCTCCTTCCAAATTGGTCAAATTTAAAGTCGTAAAGCTCTAAGGCTATGATGGAAGCCATTAGTACCTTTTTTGCTCCCTTTGGTATGTAGCTTCGCCCTAAAGGTCTGTAAAAGTGTCATTTTAGGAGACTCCTTTTAGCGGAGTGCAGAAAATATGCAATTTGTAGTATCTACTCAATTTCTTATATTTAGTCTGCGTTTAATCGCAGTCTTCAGGGCAGCGAGCCAAAATACGAGCGGAGAAATTATTTTAAAAGTCCGATGTGTTCCGCTCACATGACCTTCTCTACATCTCGGAAACAAGTTGTTAAAAAGCTTAACTACTTCATGTTATGCAAATAAATATTAGCAGAAATTGTCTAATTACTTGCGTTCTTGTAAGTAGAAGAGAAAAAGGTTAAGGCGATACTAAAATATTTTAAAAGCTGCTTGCCATGTGGTTGAAGTCCGTTTCTTAGCACTGCCAGCAGTTAACAAATTCCCGTATCTAAAAAGTTTAAGTATTCTAAAACTGAAACCAATAATAAGGAATATCTTAAAAATGGTCAACTCCAGGAAAAAAATCATGCATGACACAAATTGAGTGTTTTAACAAGATCTACTTTTTTGTGTGACCAGTGTTTGTCTATCTCCTAGGGTTTACAAGTTATGCAAAATTCAGCAAAATTCATCCAGAATGAAAAGAACTTCAGAGACTACTCCCAGAAAATTCAAGATATAAAATTTATTTGTCATTTAAATGTCTTTCAGGTATGGTAATTAATAAAAATCGTTAGCCATTATGAGAAAATCAAAAAATTTTAAATGTTTTCCATATAAAGGGTAGTATGGGATGGTGGGATTTTTCTCAAAATCTCTGTGTGGCACCCTTGGAAGATAGTTTAAATACCAAGTTTTGTATTTTACCTACTTTTCGTTTTTGAGTTTTCGTGTTCTCACACACACACACACACAGACACACACACACACACACACACACACACACGGCCGCGCCGTGGCCGAGTGGTTAGACCACTCGCCTCTCACCTAGACGGCCGGGGTTCGATCCCAAGCGATCGCATGTGAGATTTGTGGTGGACAAAGCGGCGCTGGGATGGTTTTTCTCCGGTTTTCCCCGCTATCGCATTCCACCGGTGCTCCATCATCATTCACGTATCATCAGTGTCACCGCCTGCGGTGCCATAAATAGTTAAAGCGGGCGTTAAACACTACCAAAAAATCACACACGCACAAGGACTTTTTTACCTTCTCTACACCTACAATGCACATAGCGTATAGAGAAGGTATTGCATTGCACCCAAAATTTAGATACCGAGATTTCACCGGAAGTCCATGTTTAGGGACTCCCTGAATTAAAAAAAAACATTTTAGGAAAATATCCATGTGTGCGTCTTCTGACTGTGTATATGTGTGTAAGTGTGTGTGTGTGTGTGTGTGTGTGTGTTAGACCACTCGCCTCTCACCTAGACGGCCGGGGTTCGATCCCAAGCGATCGCATGTGAGATTTGTGGTGGACAAAGCGGCGCTGGGATGGTTTTTCTCCGGTTTTCCCCGCTATCGCATTCCACCGGTGCTCCATCATCATTCACGTATCATCAGTGTCACCGCCTGCGGTGCCATAAATAGTTAAAGCGGGCGTTAAACACTACCAAAAAATCACACACGCACAAGGACTTTTTTACCTTCTCTACACCTACAATGCACATAGCGTATAGAGAAGGTATTGCATTGCACCCAAAATTTAGATACCGAGATTTCACCGGAAGTCCATGTTTAGGGACTCCCTGAATTAAAAAAAAACATTTTAGGAAAATATCCATGTGTGCGTCTTCTGACTGTGTATATGTGTGTAAGTGTGTGTGTGTGTGTGTGTGTGTGTGTGTGTGTGTGTGCCGTGGGCAGCATAGCTAGAAATCGAAAAGTCCATTAAATTCCAAACTTAATCTTTAAGTTCAATATCTTCCAATGATACGACGCGAAGATTTTCAAGAAAATTCCCACTTTAAACTACCATTTACATGGAAAATTTTCGAAAATTTTGATTTTCACAAAAATGGCTCTAACGATTTTGATTAACGTCTCTTATGTTTAAGATATTTAAATGACAAAATGTATATCTTGAATTTTCCGGGTATAGTCTCTGAAGAGTACTTTATTCTGGACGAATTTTACGGAATTTTGCGTAACAGCTAAACCGTAAGAGATGGACAAAAACTTACTACACAAAAAATGTAGAGTACATTAAAACACACAAGTTATGTTATATACATTTTTTTCATGGAGTTCATCGTTTTTGAGACATTCCTTGTTTTTGGTTTCAGATTCGAAAAACATAGTTTTCACTTATAGGAATTTGTCAACAGCTGCGCATATAAACGAAGGAACTTCAGTCACATGGCAAGCTGCTTTTGACCTATGCTACTCCATTATTTCGCTTCTAGTTACAAGGAAGCAAGTAATAAGACTATTTCTGCTAATTTGTTGCAGAGATGTAGAGAAAGTCATGTGAATGGTACACATCAGATGTTTTGTGTAGTAACTATTTTTACTTTCTCTATACGTACTATGTACATAGTGTATAGAGAAGGTATTGCACTCCACCAAAAAATTCGATACCGAGATTTCACCGGAAATATATGTTTTAGGGTTCCCTGTATCCAAATAAACTATTTTCAGAAAAAGGTCCGTGTGTGTGTCCGCGTGTCTGTGAACACCATAACTCAAAAACGAAAAGTCGGTAAAATACCAAACTTGGTATTTAAGTTTAGTATCTTCCAGGGATGCGACACGAAGATTTTGAGAAAAATCCCCCACCCCAAACTTCCCTTTACATGGAACTTTTTTCTAAAATGTTGCTTTTCTCAAAAATGATTAAAATATCGTAAATTAAAGATATTTACCTCACAAATAAAATGTATATTTTGAATTTTCTGGGAATAGCCTCTGAAGACTACTTTATTCTTGGTCAATTTTACGGAATTTTGCATAACTGCCAAACTGTAAGAGATGGACAAAAACTTACCACATAACAAATTTAGAGCACCTTAAAACACACAATATATGTTATATACATGTTTTTCGTGGAGTTGATTGTTTTTGGTTTCAGTCAAAAAAAAGCTTATACTTTTCTCATACAGGACTTTGTCAACTCATGTCCATACAAACAAAGGAACTTCATTCACATAGCAACCAGCTTTTGACTATCACTTTAACCTATGGTACCCTCTTATTTCGCTTCTTCTAACAAGGAAGCAAGTAATAAGACTATTTCTGATAATTTTTTCTCGATTAGATGAAGTAAATAGAATAATTTGTTGCAGAGATTTATAGAAAGTCATGTGAATGCAGCACATCAGATTTTTACAAAAAGGCCCGTGTGTGTTCGTGTGACCTTGTGTCTGTAAACACGATAACTCAAAAACGAAACGCCGGTAAAATACCAAATTTGGTATTTAAGTTTAGTATCTTCCATGGGTTTGACACGAAGGTTTTTGAGAAAAATCCCTCCACCAAAAACTTCCCTAAACATGGAAAGATTTCGAAAATTTTGATTTTTTCAATATGGCTCTAGTGATATTAAATGATATTTACATAGCAAATTAAATGTATAACTGAATAGCCTTGAAATGGCCTATAAAGACCTCTTTATTTTGGATAAAGTTTCCTGAATATTGCGTAGCTGGTAAACCGTAAGTGATAGACAAAATCGTAGTACACAAACATGTAGATCTAATTAAAACACCCAATATCTTTCTTATACGTTTTTTTCGTGTAATTGGCCATTTTTGAGATATTCCTTGTTAGTTGCTTCAGATTTAAAATACCTAAGCTTTTCTTACACGGAAATTTGTAAACTCCTTGCCATGCATAGTAACAGATTTCAACTACATGGCAAACAGATTTTATAAGACTTGAGTATCTTTTTAGCCTAGTGTAATCCCTTATTTACCTTTTACTTACAAGGCAGCAAGTAATAATACAATTTCTGCTACCATTTATCATAAAACATGTAGATAGAAGCATAAGCTGTTTAACAATAATTTGTTACAGCGATGTAGAGAAGGTCATGTGAATGGTACACTTCAGATTTTTAGAAAAAGCTCCGTGTGTGAACGTTATCTGTGAACACGATAACTCAAAAACGAAAATTCGGTAAAATACCATATTTGATTTAGTATCTTCCAGGGATGCGACCCAAAATTTCGAGAAAAATCCCCCACCCAAACTACCCTTTACATGCAAAAATTTGGAAAGTTTATATTGTTTTCAAAAATGGCTCTAACGATTTTGATTAAAATAACTTATATTAAAGATATTTACATGGCAAATAAAATGTATATCTTGAATTTCCTGGAACTAACTTCTAAAGACCTCTTTATTCTGGATGAATTGTGCTGAATTTTGCGTATCTGGTAAACCGTAAGAGATAGACAAAAACTTACTCTACTAAAAACATAGATCCCGTTAAAAACACAATTTATATCATATACTTTTTACTTTCTCTACACGAACTATGTACATAATGTATAGAGAAATTATTGTATTGCACCCAAAAAATTTATACCGATATTTCACCGGAAATATATGTTTTGAGACCACCTCAATCCAAAAAAAGCATTTTTAGAAAAATGTCCGTGTGTGTGTCTGTCTGTCTGTGTGTGTGTTTGTGGGCAGCATAGCTCAAAAACGAAAAGACTGTTAAGGCCCAAACTTGATATTGAAGTTTAGTATCTTCCAAGAATGCGACACGAAGATTTTCAAAACCAACCCCCACCCCCAACTGCCCTTTACATAGAATGTTTTTAGAAAATTTTGATTTTCTTAAAAATGGCTCTAACGTTTCTGATAATATTTACCTGACAAATAAAATGTACATCTTGAATTTTCTGGGAATAGCCTTTGAAGGCTACTTTATTCTGGATGAAGTTTACGGAATTTTGCATAACTGCTAAACCGTAAGAGATGGACAAATGGACAAAACCTTACCACACAGAAAATGTAGAGCACATTAAAACACACAATTTATGTTATCTACATTTTTTTTCGTGGAGTTGATCGTTTTTAAGATATTCCTTGCTTTTAGTTTCAGCTTTGAAAAACCTATACTTTTCTCATACATGAATTTGTCAATCCTGTCCATACAAACAAAGGAACTTCAATCACATAGCAAACAGTTTTTGACTGTCACTCTAACCTATGGTACTCCCTTATTTTGCTTCTACTTACAAGGAAGAAATTTATTTCTGGTAATGTTTTCTAGATTTGCATGAAGTCAATAAAAGCGTAAGCTTTTTAACAATAATTTGTTGCAGAGATGTAGAGAAAGTCATGTGAATGGAACACATCAGATTTTTTTCGTGAAATTGACAATTTCTGAGATATTCCTTGTTATTCGTTTCAGATTTAAAATACTTTTGGACATGCATAGAAACGGATTTCATCCACCTGGCAACTTGTGTTTAAAAGATTTGACTATCGTTTTAACCTAGTCTATTCACAAGAAAGCAAATAACTCAATTTCTGCTAATGTGTATCTCGATTATCACAAATTAGATAGTGGAACATACGTTTTAAGAATAATTTCTTATAGCGATGAAGAGAAAGTCATGTGAATGGAACACATCAGATTTAAGTGCTTTCTTTGGAGTCAGGGGACCCTAAAACTCTATTTCCGGTGAAATTCGGTGTCGAATTTTGGGTAGAGTGACATATGATCTGCATCTATGTGTGTAGAGAAAGTAAAAATATGGCATCACATACGCTTTTTTTGTGCATTGCAAATGCACGGATATTTTTTCAAATTCAACAATATTGAAGTTTTAGCTATACCACACACGGAAATAAACAAAATATGTTGCCCTCCGTGGTGTAATGGTTACCATGCTAACTTCATATACCCAAGGTCGGGGGTTCAAACCCGGCGGAGGATGATGGATTTTTTAGGGTGTAAAAATCCTTAGCATGGCTTCCTTCGGAAGGGAAGTAAAGCCGTTGGTCCCGTGTCGTAGATTTTCGGCACATAAAAGAAGCCTGATAGACCTCGGAGCAAAATTAACCAGTATTTCACGTCCAATTTAGAATGGGACGCTGAGAACCACAGTACTTAAAGAGCGTCCACAAATAACACGCTTTTTCCATTTCCATTTTCCATATGCTCCATATGTCTTAAGAAACAGCGCTCCAATACAAGTGTGTGTATGCGTTCTCGGAACATTTAACCTGCAGGGGTGTCAATAAATGACATACGTTCAGAGAATTTCGTCAGCATGATGAAGATCAAATCAACAATTAGTGCAGTCGGTGGATAAATATCCGATAGTATATGATTATTCAGTAAGTTGTCAACATATAACGGTTTATAACTATGTTTATAAACTAATAAAGTTAGTTTAAAATAGCCAATGACAACTTATTTTAAGTCTTAAACTTACCTTAGTGTTATAAGTAGCTTTCCATCGGGACTTGCAGCTCTCCTGTATTTTGTGTGCTGCTTTCTTAAAGATCTGATGTGTTCCATTCACATAGCTTTCTCTGCAACTCTGTAACAAATTATTCTTATAAGCTTATTGTTCTATCTAGTTTATACTAATCGAGATAAACATTAGCAGAAACGGACTTATTACTTAGTTCCTTGTAAATAGAAGGGAAATAAGGAAATACAAAAGGCTAAAGGACAGCCAAATGTTTTAAGATGTGGTTGCTATGGGAATGAAATCCGTTACTTTGCGAGGCCAGGAGTTGACTAGTTACGGTGTAAACAAAGTTTTGATGTATTATACATGCGGAAGATATTGCGCAATAGCAGAAAACTAGATAGGCTCATGATTGTAATTTTCCGTGGGCCCAGCATGTTGGGCAGCATATTTATTAAAAGATCTTGTAAATTTCAGTCCTACTACAGAATGTACCCCGAAACCTACCAAGAACTTCTTCAGAGGGTTTCTCATTTTTACTTTCTCTACACGTACTATATACATAGTTTATAGAGAAGTTATTGCGCCCAAAAATTCGATACCCATATTTCACCGGAAATATGTTTTGAAACCCCCTGAATCCAAAAAAGAGCATTTTAGAAAATGTCCGTGTATGTGTCTGTCAGTGTGGTGTGTGTTCTTGGGCATCATAACGAAAATTCCGTTAAATACCAAACTTGATATTTAGGTTCAGTATCTTGCAACGATGCGACACGAAGATTTTCAGGAAAATCCCCCCAACCCCAACTACCCTTTACATGGAACATTTTGGAAATGTGTGATTGTGGTATAATAATCTAATTTCTTAATAATTGATGAAAAACCTCCATTTCTAGTTTAATGGGATAACAGCACTAAACTAGCGTTAAATAAACCATGTGTTATATCTATGCTTTTACTTGCCATAATGTTTTATTACAAACGTTTAAGATGTCTAAAGTCTATTTTAAAACCTTATAGCCAATAAAACACACGAATTAATACTGAAATACATCAAAATCACTTCGTTTGATGCGCTAGTTCTGCTATTAGCTTTCTAGTTGATACAGCCTTTGTTTCTTTCGCCATCATAGCGATTGTTACCAACATTAACACAAAAAAAATCTGATGTGTTCCATGCACATGACTTTCTCTATATCTCTGTAACAAATTATTGTTAATAAGCTTATTCTTTTATCTATTTCATGTTAATCGAGAAAATTAGCAGAAATAGTCTTATTTCTTACGTTATTGTAAGTAGAAGCGAAATAAGGGAGTATCATAGGTTAAAGTGAAAGCCAAAAGCTGGTTGCTAAGTGACTGAAGTTTGTTTGTATGGACACGAGTTGGCAAGTTCCTGTATGAGAAAAGTAAGTTTTTTAAAGCTGAAACCAAAAACAAGGAATATCTCAAAAATGATCAACTCCACGAAAAAAATGTATATAATATAAATTGTGTGTTTTAACGTGCTCTACATTTTTTGTGTGTTAAGTTTTTTTCCATCTCTTACGGTTTAGTAGTTATGCAAAAATCGTCCAGAATAAAGTAGTTTTCAGAGACTATTCCCAGAAAATTCAAGATATACACTTTATTTGTCAGGTAAATATCTTTAATATACCATATTTTAATCAAAATCATTAGAGTCATTTTTTAGAAAATCAAAATTTTCGAAAAATTCCATGTAAAGGGTAGTTGGGAGTGAGGGGATTTTCTTGAAAATCTTCGTGTCGCATCCTTGGAAGATACCAAACCTAAATACCAAGTTTGGTTTTTAATGGACTTTTCGTTTTTGAGCTATGCTGCCCACAGACACACCTACCCACACACACATACACGCAGACAAACACACAGACAGGCAGACACGGCCTTTTTTCCAAAAATGCTTTTTTTGGATTCAGGAGGTCTCAAAACATGTATTTCTGGTGAAATCTTGGTATGGAATTTTTGGGTGCATTACAATACCTATGTACATAGCACGTATAGAGAAAGTAAAAAGCCGCAGATGACTATAATGCTCTAAGTCCTAAGCTTCTCTTCTTTAATGACTTACAGCAGTTTTCTGAGGATCGGTTTGCTTTTAAAACGTGTTCATTGTTTTTTACTTTCTCTATACGTACTATGTACATAGTGTATAGAGAAGGTATTACACTCCACCCAAAAATTCGATACCGAGATTTCAACGGAAATATATGTTTTAGGGTCCCCTGTATCCAAGAAAAGCATTTTCACAAAAAGGTCCGTGTGTGTGTGTGTGTATGTGTGAGTGTGTGTGTGTGTCCTTGTGTCAGTGTGTCCGTGTGTCTGTGAAAACGATAACTCAAAAACGAAAAGTCGGTAAAATATCAAACTTGGTATTTAAGTTTAGTATTTTCCAGGGATGCGACACGAAGATTTTGAAAAAAATTCTCCACCCCCAAACTACCCTTTGCATGGAACTTTTTTCGAAAATGTTGATTTTCTTAAAAATGGCTCTAACGATTTTGATTAAAATTTCGTATATTAAAGATATTTACCTGACAAATAAAATGTATATCTTGAATGTTCTAGGAATAGCCTCTACAGACTACTTTATTCTGGATGAATTTTACAGAATTTTGAATAACTGCTAAACCGTAAGAGATGGACAAAAGCTTTACACACGAAAGATGTAGAGCACCTTAAAACACACAATTTATATTATATACATTTTTGTCGTGGAGTCATTGTTTTTGAGTCATTCCTTGTTTTTGGTTTCTGCTATGAAGACATACTTTTCTCATATAGGAATTTGTCAACTGCTTCCATACAAACGAACTTCAGTGACATAGCAACCAGCAATGAACAAAGCAAACATAGCATCAAGGAACCAAGTAATAAGACTATTTGTGTTATTTTAGACTGATTAACATGAAATAAATAGATGTATAAGCTTTTTAAGAGTAATTTGTTGCAGAAATGTAGAGAAAGTCATGTGAATGGTACACATCAGATTTTTCTTTTTCTTCTTCATCCAAGGATTAAACCATTGATGGTTTGCTCCGGTTCCAATTATTTTATTCTCAATTAATTTTAATTATATAAAATCGGCAAAATCTTAAAGCCAGTAGGAGACGAGCGAGGCCGTTAGGCTATGGCGGGTCAGCTAATGACTGGGAACTCCCATTATTCTATTTCCAATTAATTTTAATCATATAATATCGTAAATTCTTAAAATGAGTAGGAAGGGAGCGTAAGCTGTTAGGCTGTGGCGAGTCAGTAAATCGACTGGGTCATCTGAACTTCTGATTCATCCAGGTTACGTCTAATGGAGAGAGATAGAGAGGAGAGAGAGAGAGAGAAAGTGTGTGTATATATAAATAAACCGATTTTCGTGAAATTAGTTTTTAATAATTTCCGTTCGTTTTATAAAAGTATGCGAGCAAAGAAGCATCGGCTCTGTTACGTCCATATAAGTTTTAGATTAGGTTAGTTTAGGTCTAGGTTAGTGTGTAAATAAGCTAATTTTTACTTTCTCTACACAGAGAAGGTATTGCATTCCATCCAAAAATTCGATACCGAGATTTATCCGGAAATAGACGTTTTGGGGTCCTCTTGAGTCCAAAAAAGCGTTTTTAGAAAAAGGTACGTGTGTGTCTGTGGATAGCATAACTCAAAAACGAAAAGACCGTTAAATACCAAACTTGGTATTTAGGTTTAGATCTTCCAAGAATGCGACATGAAGATTTTGAGAAAAATCCCTCCATCCCAAACTACCCTTTACATGAAACACTTTTCGAAATGTTTTATTTTCTCAAAAATGACTCTAACGATTTTAATTAGAATACTGAATATTAAAGACGTTAACATGGCAAATAAAATGTATACCATGAAGTTTCTGGGAATACCTCTGAAGACCTCTTTATTCTGAATGATTTTTGCTGAATTTTGCATAACTGATAAACCGTAAGAGATAGACAAAAATTACTATACAAAAATGTAGATCACGTTAAAACACACAATTTAAATGCATAATCATTTTTTTTTTTGTGGAATTGACAATTTCTAGATATTCCTTGTTATATATCAGATTTAAAATACTTAAATTTTTCCTACCTGGTAGGTTGTGAACTCCTGGCCCTGCATAGAAACGGATTTCAACCACATCGCAACCTGCTTTTAAAACATTTAAGTATCGTTTTAGTCTGGTGTATTCCCTTATTTTTTCTACTTTCAAGGAAACAAGTAATTAAGACAAATTCTGCTAATGTTTATATCGATTATGATAAAGTAGATAGAAGAATATGCTTTTTAACAATAATTTGTTACAGCTAGAAAGTCATGTGAATGGAACACATCAGATTTTTATAGTTAGCTTTTATTAATTTCCATTGTTTCGCCAAAGCATACTCTATGTTAACCACAGGTGGTGTGTGTAGGTGTGTACGAGTAAATAACTGATTTTCATGTAATATGTTTTTGATAATTTCTAGCGTGTTCACCAAAACATACGCTCGAAGCAACTATTCGCTCTACACGCCTAGTTTTAGTGTGTGTAGTAAATAAACTGATTTTCGTACAATTTTCAAAGTTTTCCCTAAGTATGCGATTGCAGCAATTATGCGCTCTCTTAGGTCTAGTTTTGTGTCTGTAAGTAAATTGGTTTTCGTGTAATTTGCTTTTACAATTTTAAAATTTTCGCCATAGGATGTGATCCTAAGCGAGCACACGTCGCCTTAGTTCTGCCTGTAGTATCTTGTTGGCATTTTGCGGCGAATGGTTTATATAACAAAGAGACTTAATTAGGACAGGCGGGTAGCCATAGCAACTCAGAGTGACCACATCTACCGCTTACTTTCTCTACACGTACTGTGCACATTGCAGCCAATAAATCGATATCGAAATTACACCGGAAATATATGTTTTGAGACTAGCTGAATAAAAAAGAAGCATTTTTAGAAAAATGTTCGTGTGTGTATGTGTGTATGTGTGTGGTCTGTATTAGTGTGTGTCTGTGAGCAGCATAGCTCAAAAACGAAAAGACCGTTAAATACCAAATTTGGTATTTATGTTCAGTATCTTCAAAGAATGCAACACGAAGATTTTCAAGAAACTTCCCACCCCCCAACTACCCTTTACATGGAAAAAAAATTGAAAAGTTTGATTTTATCAAAATGACTCTAACGATTTTGATAAAAGTCTCTTGTATTAAGATGTCTACATGACAAATAAAATGTATATCCTGATTTTTCTGAAAATAGCCTCTGAAGGCCTCTTTATTCTGGATGAATTTTTCAAAATGTTGCATAACTTTTAAACCGGAAGAGATATACAAACACTTACTACACAAAAAATGTAGATCTCGTTAAAACGCATAATTTATATCACATACATGTTTACTTTCTCTATACGTACTATGTACATAGTGTATAGAAAAGGTATTGTAACGCACCCAAAAATTCGATACCGAGATTTCATCGGAAATACTTGTTTTGGGTTCCCCTGAATCCAGAAAAAGCATTTTTGAAAAATTGTCCGTGTGTGTGTGCGTGTGTGTCTGTGTGTTTGGGGGGGGGTCGTGTGTGTGTCTGTGGACAGCATAGCTCTAAAACGAAAAGACCGTTAAATATCAAATTTGGTATTTAAGTTTGGTATCTTCCAAGGATGCGACACGAAGATTTTCAAGAAAATCCCCCACCCCAACTGCCCTTTACATGGAACGTTTTCGAAAATTTTGATTTTCTCAAAAATGGCTCTAATGATTTTGATTAAAATATCGTACATTAAATATATTTACTTGACAAATGAAATGTATATCTTGAATTTTCTGGGAATAGTCTCTGAAGACCACTTTATTCTAGATGAATTTTACGGAATTTTTCATAACTGCTAAACCATAAGAGATAGAAAAAAAATTTACCACACAAAAAATGTAGAGCAAATTAAAATACACAGTTTATGTTATATACATTTTTTTCGTGGAGTTGATCGTTTTTGGGTATTCCTTATTATTGGTTTCAGCTTTGAAAAACATAAGACTTTTCTCATACAGGAACTCAACTCGTGTCCATACAAACAAAGGAATTTCTGTCACATAGCAACCAGCTTTTGACTATCACTTTAATCTATGGTACTCCCTTATTTGGCTTCTACTTAATAGGAAGCAAGTAATACCTAAGACTGTATATGCTAATTTTTTCTCAATTAGCATGAAGTAAATAGAAGCATAAGCTTTTTGTCAAAAACTTGTTACAGAGATGTAGAGAAAGTCATACGAATGGAACGCGTCACATTTTTTTCATTAAATTGATCCTTTTCGAAATATTTCTTGTTATTTGTTTCAGTTTTAAAATACGTGAATCTTCTTCCGTCATACGGGCACTTGTCAACTCCTGGCCACGGAAAGAAACGGATTTCAATACCATAGCAACCACATTTTAAAACATTTGACTGTCGGTTTAGCCTAGTGTGTTCCCTTATTCCCCTTCTACTTACAAGGAAGCAAGTAATAAGACCGTTTTTGCTAATGTTTATCTCGATTAGCATGACGTAGTTAAACAATAAGCTTATTAAATGGAGTTTGCTACTGAGATGTAGAGATAGTCTTGGGAATGGAACACATCAGACCTACACGTACTATGTACATAGTGTATACTGAAGGTATTGCACTCCACCCAAAAATTCGATACCGAGATTTCACTGGAAATATATATTTTAGTGTCCCCTGTATGTAAAAGAAAAGCATATTCAGAAAAAGGTTCGTGTGTGTGTCCGTGTGTCTGTTCATACGATAACTCAAAAACGAAAATTCGGTAAAATACCAAAATTGGTATTTAAGTTTAATATCTTGCAGAGGTGGAACACGAAGATTTTGAGAAAAGTCCCTTCACCCCGAACTACCCTTTATATGGAACTTTTTTCGAAAATGTTTATTTGCTCAAAAATGGCTCTAACGATTTTGATTAAAATATCGTATATTATGGATATTTACCTGACAAGTAAAATCTATATCCTGAATTTTTTGGGAATAGCCTCTTGGTGAATTTTACGGAATTTTGTATAGCTGCTAAACCATAAGAGATAGACAAAAGCTTACCACACAAAAAATGTAGAGCACATTAAAACACAAAATATATGTTATATGCATTTTTCTTAATTTTTTTTTCTTAATTTCGTCTTTAATTTTTTTCTCGATTAGCATGAAGTAAATAGAAGCATCATCTTTTTAACAATAATGTGCTGCAGAAATGTAGAGAAAATGGTGTGAATGGAACACATCAGATTTTTTCATTGTCATTGTGAACAATGTTGCCATGAGATACTACTAGTAATCTCTCTATATCAGGAATGAGAACTAGTTTAAAATGAACATTATAATGAGCGCCTTTCGTTTGTACTCGTCTTACCGAGACTGCATATAAAATAAAATAATACGCTTTCGCGAACCAATGTTTGCTCTAAACACATCAGCGGTCCATATATCCCAGACTCCAAAGAGATGGTGTCCCTTATTTTTTCTCTTTCAAAATGTGGACAGTTCTTTTGGAACTAAGCCCGGAGGAAAAGACCTCGGTCTTCGACATTATTTAAAATTCAAATATCTCTCTTCCCTCTTTCTATTACTTTCAATGTTGGAAAACGTGGTATTCAAAAGTCCCTTTCCTGTGCAGGAGTTCTCATTTCTTATGCATCGAATACGATGACCCTTTCCATCTTCCCTTTGGCATATAGGATAAAGTATCTTTCCTTGCTTACAGTGGTGCATTTCGGTTCACAAAACGAACGGAAATCTTCTGCAGCTTCTGACTGTCGCTGCCTTAGGACCGTAGTAATACCAGGGCTGCCATCTTCCACGGCGTCACTCCATGGGTGTCCATTTACCTCTGAAGCGTATGGACACATTTGGCCCACGTTCGGTAGGTATCTACGACATCCCGCGGGGAATGTTCGTGGTTTCCGCTGGTGGGAAGGGTGGTTAATCTTTTACCACTGCTTTCCTGTCCATAATTTCCTAGTCAGGGTTTCAGGGTTAACGGTGTTCTACATGTGGCTGGGCGTGTTGTAATGATTCCCTCTGGCGTTATTGCGGGACAATTCTGGCAGGACCCGTCTTTGGGTGTTCTCGGGCAGATGACCTTTTGGGGGACCCCCGCGCCTCGAATTATGTGGGCAAGCCCCGGGCGACGTCGAATAAGTCCGATCTGCTTTAGGGATCCCGCCACGTCTTCATCCGAATCTTGTGGCCTTTCGGATCTCTCCACTCTTCCCTCCCTCACAGAGGCTACATAAATTTCAAACGGCCACAAAGACATGTGTGGTGCTCTTCCCCAACGACTGTGGTCCATCGATAACAATTAGAATGCTATGGGCATATTTATTTCTACTAAATCTTCAATCCGTAATTACTAACCTCGAATGACTCCTTAAAAAAACGTGTTTAACATTAATTGGTTATTCTTTTGTTTTTTTTTTTCATTTATTTATTTATTTACGAGTATATTTCGCCTTTACTGCATGGTCCTATTGGCGGCATTTCCCTTTGGAACTAATTACCAATCGGCTGTGGTGTTAACTTGCGTACTGTAGTCTTTAGGTTTTTACTCATAGTTACATTCTACCATTAGATCACACACACACACTCACATACTTCCAGACTCTGGAGAGGTAAGGGAATAATATGGACTGGAGAAAAATCCCTACCTCTAGCCGGGAATCAACCCGGGATCCCTCATAAGGAGGGTAGGTGCTATACCGACTGAGCTACGGGACCAATCCATCTATTGGTTTTATTGTTACTGTTTCCAGATCTCAGTTGTGTTCTATCACCCACAATTTCCTCACGTCTCAATGAAACTTCTCTACAAACCAGAAAATTAGCGGAACATACTATATATGTTACAATACACATCTAAAAACTTTCATTTAACTCTAAACACGACAATATCCGTATTACATAGGCCTATGAGTCCATTTTCTTATCTTTCCTTTCCCTCTTTAAAACTTCTCAAACATATTTTTCTTTCTCTACCACGTACATACGGTGGCTGTCCCGACCTGATGTATAGATTGTGGTTGTTGTGTCAAACAACAACAATGGTAAAAAGTACCAACTTTAGAAAGCTTAAGTTTGAAGTTTGACGATATTGCATTGCTTAACATTTGTTTGGTAGCCATCATTAGTAAATGCTCTCAGTGAATTTGTAAACATGAATAAAGCTGGTCATCGTTATGTGATACAATATTTCATTTAAAAGGCGCTTAGTCCAACTAATAATAAAGCTGAGCTAGATTCTACTTTGGGGAGTCTGCTCCTTCGTTTACAACAGTGAAAGCGCGGCCGTACGAGCTGCCAAGACGAACTTCGCAGTGATCGACCAAATGAAGTTACCAGTCCAGAAATTGTAAAGAAAATCCACAAAATGGTATCGGATGACTGAAAGTGTGCGATCTAGCAGATATTGCAGGCATTTCAAAAATGTATGTACATCGCATACTGACTGAAAATTTGGCTATGAGAAAGTTGGGTGCCAAGTTTGCTCACAATAGGACAAAAACAGCGTCATGAGGATGTTTCAGACGAGTGTTTGGCAATGTTTCGTTGCAATAAAGCTGAGTTTTTGAATCGATTCATAACAATGGATGAAACCTGGGTCCATCACTTCACACCTGAGACGAAGGATCAAGCAAATCAGTGGATTGGAAGGGAAGAATCGGCTCCAAAGAAGGAGAAGACAGTTCCATCTGCAGGCAAGTCATGGCGTCAGTTTTCTGAGATGCACGCGGGATAATTTTCATTGATTATCTCAAAAAAGGAACATTAATCGATGGCGAATATTATGCGAACCTGTTACAGTGTTTGAGTAATGAAATCAAGCAAAACCTCCGCATTTAGCGAAAAAGAAAATTTTGTTTCATCAAAACAATGTACCAGTTCACACGTCCATTATCACCATAGCCAAAATCAATAACTTCAAGTTCGAATTGCTTCCTCATGTACCCTATTCGCCAGATTTAGCCCCCTCTGATTATTTTCTGTTTCCAAACTTGAAGAAATGGCTTGATGGTAGAAGATCTACCAACAATGAAGAGGTGGAATCTGCAGTTGATGGCTATTTTGCAGACCTCGACAGCTCTCGCTATAAACAGGGTATCGAAGCTATTGAACATCGCTGGAAAAAGTATATCGAGCTCAAAGGAGGCTATGTAGAGAAAAAAAGATGACTTTCTCTAGCTGCTCTACAAACAAACTTCTTACAAAAGATTATTTTTCTTTCTACACAATGCTGATCGATATAAACATTAGCAGAATGAATTTATTACTTAGTTCCTTATAAGTAAGAGGGAACTAAGGGAATGCACTAAACATTTAACAAAAACGTTTCAAAAGCTATCGTTATGCGGTTGTTTTTGAAAATTGCTTCTTTGCTTGGCCAGGAGTAGAACAAAAGAAAAACTGACACTTCCTGTCTGAGAAATATATTAGGTACTTCACAATTGAAAACAATAACAAGGAATATCTTGGAAAAAGTTACCTCCACAACAAAAACGTAAAAGACATAAATTGTGTGTTTTGACGAGATCTACATTTTTTCTGAAGTAAGCTTTTGTCTATCTCTTACGCTTTAGCAGTTAAGCAAAATTCGGCAAAATTCATCCATAACAAAGAGGTCCTCAGAGGCTATTCCCAGAAAATTCAAAATATACATTTTATTTGGGATCTAAATAGTTTTAATATACGGAATGTTAATCAAAATCGTTTGAGTCATGTTTAAGAAAATCAAAACTTTCGAAATTTTTTCCATGTAAAGGGTAGTTTGTGGCAGGGGAGATTTTCTTGATTTTCTACGTTTTGGACCGTTTTCCAAAAATGACTTTTTGGATTCAAGGGAACCCAAAACATGTATTTCCGGTGAAATCTCAGTATCGAATTTTTGGGTGCATTACAATACCTTCTCTATACACTATGTACATAGTACGTTTAGAGAAAGAAAAATGGTTTTTTTTTATTCAGGGGAACCCAAAACATGTATTTCCGGTGATATCTCGGTATCGAATTTTTAGGTGCAATACAATACCTTTTCTATGCAATATGTACACAGTACGTGTAAAGAAAGCAAAAATCTTTCAAGGATGCAACACGAAGATTTACAAGAAAATCTCCCACCCTAAACTATCCTTTACTGGCCGACCCGGCGAACTTTCTTCCGCCTTAGAAGCAATAAATGAGCCGACTTTAGACTTTATTAATTTAAAAAATGTTATTAGGATAATAAATATAAATACAAAAAATCAAGTATTTTAATGATTATTTATTGGCCGTGTATTTTAGTGTATGGGTTGCACTCTTCAGTGAAGCATCTTGTGATAGACGACATGTCTTATCAGGCGCAAGAGCAAATAACACAAATGGTCTTCCAACCCGTGAACATGCCACATATAATAGACCATGGGAAAACCTTGGATTTTCTAGATTCAGAACACAAACTTTCAAGGATTGATCTTCTGATTTGTTAATGGTCATGGCGAATGCAAGACGGATCGGAAATTGAAGTCGTTTAAACTCAAACGGCAAATCGGTTGGGATCATCGGGATCCTCGGAATGAGAACTTCCTCACCTTCGAATTTTCCTTTGAGTATCGTCGCGTAAATCACATTGTTCATCGATTTACTTACTACCAAACGCCTTCCGTTGCACAGTTTTGGTTGGTTTATGTTACGAAGCATGATTACTACGGAGCCAACCTTTAGTCGTAAATTGTGCGGTGGTAAGCCAGGCACATCCAAAGAGTTTAAAAATGTAATTAGATAGTTGCTCTTCACGTGCAATTTCATTCGCAATGTTTCGAATCCTTTGTCGGGAAAGATTCGATTGTCTTGGTCGCGGCATTGTTAATGATAATATCGGTACAATAAGCTAATAGAAACTCGAAACAAACACCATAGACAACAATGCGTTTTTGTGTCTGTTGCGTTTTGTTATACCACGTTTTATGTCACGTCCCACCGAAACGTGATAAAAAGTATACTATGTCCATCTCCAGGTTCTCAGCTACCTCCCCACCGATTTTCAGCCAAATCGGTGCTGCCGTTCTTGAGTTATAAATAGTGTAACTAACACGACTTTCTTTTATATATATAGAAACCTTTTCGAAACTTTTGATGTTCACAAAATGGCTCTAACGATTTTAATTCAAATACTTAAGATATTTTCATCACAATTAAAATGCATATCTTGAATTATCTGAAGCACTCTTCATTCTGAATGACTTTTGCTTAACTGGTAAACCGTAAGAGGGAGACAAAATCTTATAACACAAAATATGTAGGTCTGGATTAAACACACAATTTATGTCGCATATATTTATTTCTCTAGTAGATATGCACTACGATATATACATAATAGCTACGTAGATAAAATAGTGTACTCTACCTAAAAATTCGATACCGCGATTTCTCAATAAATATATGTTTTGAGACTCGCTGAATTAAAACAATAAAATTGTTCCATTCACATTACTTTCTCTACATCTCTACAATAAATTAGAGTTAAAAAGCTTATTCTTCTATTTACTTAACGCTAATCCAGAAAATATTAGCAGAAAGGGTCTTATTACTTGCTGCCTTGTAAGTAGAAGGGAAATAAGGGAGAACCATAGGCTAAATCAATAGTTAAATCTCTTAAAAGCGGGTTGCTATGTGATTGAAGTACATTTGTATGGATAGGAGTTGACAAATTCCCGTATGAGAAAAGTATAAGTATTTTAAAGCTGAAACTAATAACAAGGAATATATCAAAAACAGTCAACCTCACGAAAAAAATGTGTATAACATAAATTGTGTGTTTTAACGAGATCTACGTTTTTTGTGCTGTAAGTTTTTGTCTATCTCTTACAGTTCACCAGTTATACAAAATTCCGCAAAATTCATCCAGAATAAACATGTCTTCAGAGGCTACTTCCAGAAAACAAGTAACAAGGCCATTTCTGGTACAGTCTATCCTGACTTGCACTCCGTGGTGTAATGATTACCAAGCTAACTTCATATGACCAAGGTCGCGGGACGATGTAAAAATCCTTTGCATAGCTTTCTTCGGAAATGAAGTAAAGCCGTTGGTCCCGTGTCGTAGATTTACGGCACGTAAAAGAACCTCAAGCCTGTCAGAGAGGCCTCTGAGCAAAATTAAGCGGTCTTTCATACCCAATTTAGAATGGGACAATAGTTAAAGAGCGTCCATAAATAACACGCCATTTACATTTTTTTTTTTTTTTGATTTGCATGAAATAGATAAAAAAATATCTATAGTAAAAATAGTTTGTTTGCAAAACATATAAAGAAAGTCATGTAAAATTAGCACTTATGATTCTTTTGTATAGTTAACCATTTCCGAGAGATTCCTTATTATTAGTTTCTAAATTTCCTTCACTTGAGTTTTCGCTCTTCACTTTTTTTTTTAATCTTGGTCATGCAAAGAGAACGGAATTCAGTTACATCACATCATGACAGTTTTTAAATTATTTCAGTGTCGCTTGTTTGCCTTTAATTACAAGGAGCTAAGTAATAAGACTATTTCTGCTAGTGTGTATCTCGCCAATGTTTTATTACCAAGAAGTAAATAGAAGAATAGGCTTTTGCAGGAATAATTTGTTGCAGAATACGTAGAGAAAGCTATGAGAAAGAAATATACCTACCAGATGTTTGTAGAGATAATCCTTTCCGAAATATTCCTCATTTAAGAATTAAAATGTTCAAATCAGAAGTCTAATTTGTTTTTATTTAATCTACCATGTACATTAGGCAGAAAACGTATGCCTTCCACCCTTAAATTCGATATCGTGATTTCACTTCGAATACATGTTTTGTCTTAAATGAATAAAACAATATAAAAAATAATTTACTTTCTCTACCACGTACAACTTACATGATAGGTAGGAAATGTATTGCATTACATCCAAAAATTCGATACCGAGAATGCGCTGCAAATACACGTTTTGGAGTTCTCTAATCAAAGAAAAAGCATTTTAGGAAAACACCCCCTGTGTGTGTGTGTGTGTGTGTGTGTGTGTGTGTGTGTGTGTGTGTGTATGTGTGTGTGTGTCTATGAACAGCATAATTCAAAAACAAAAAGCCCGTTAAATGCTAAACTGATATTTAAGTTCAGCATTTTTAAGGATGAAATACGAAGATTTTAAAAAAATGTCTACCTCCCAAACTAACATTACCCTTTACATGGAACATTTTTCAGATTATTTTATTTTTTCAAAGTTGGCTCTGGCGATTTTTATTATAACACTATATTAAAGTGATTTATATCACAAATAAAATGCACACCTTTAATTTTCTGAAAATAGTCTCTGGAGTCCTCTTCATTCTGGATGACTTTTACATAACTGGTAAACCGTATAAATACAGATCTCGTTAAAAATAAAAAGCACAATGTGTTTGTCATATACCTTTTTGTTGATTTAGCCATTTCCGAGATGTTTCTTTTAATTGCTTTCAATTTTATAACGCTTTTACTTTTCTCAAAGGTGAAGTCGTCATTCGTTCCATATATATTTTGTTTTACTCTTGGTCATGCAAAGAGAACCGAAATTTAATTATATCAATAACGATAGATTTTAAAGTATTTGACTATCCCTTACGCATAGTATATTCCCTTATTTCCCTACTACTTACAGGGAAGCAAGCAAATAAAACCAATTCTGCTAATTTTATTGAATTAAGCAGAATAATACGCTTTTGTAGGAATAGGTAGAGAAAGGCTTTTGTAATGCATCAGATTTGTTTACGTTCCCTACCATATATGTGCAATGTACATAGCAAATAGAGAAGGTTGCATTCCACACAAAAATTCGATATCGAGATTACACCGGAAATTAATGCTTTGTGGACTCCTGAATCCAAAAGAGTAACAATTTAGAAAAAAGTTAATGTGTGTGTGTCCGTCTGTGTGTACTTGCGTGTGTCTGAAAATGAAAAATCGGTTAAATATCAAACTTGTTATTTAAATTCAGCATCCTCCAAGGGTGCGACACAAAGATTATCAGGAGAATTCCCCAACCCAAAATACCATGCTGCAACGCTGTTCAAAAATGTTGATTTTCTCAATAATGACTCTAAAGATCTTGAGTAAAATGCCATATGTTTAAGAGAGTTTCTTCAGAAATATGTTGAATCTTCTGGGAATAACCACTGAAACTCTCATGATTCTGGATGACTTTTGCATAAATGTAAGAGATTGCAGATCTTACCATAGAAAAAAAAGCATATGTGCTACACTCACATGACTTTCTCTAGCTGTTCTACAAACAAACTTCTTACAAAAGAATATTCTTCTTTCCACACCAAGCTAGTCGAGATAAAGTTAGCAGAATGTTCTTATTACTTAGTACCAGAAGGGAACTAAGAAAACTCACTAGGCTAGAGCGATAGTCAAATGTTTTAAAAGCTGTCGTTATGCGATTGTCATTGTAATTCGCTTCTTCGCTCACCCAGGAACAGAACAAAAAAAAATCTAATGTGTTCCATTCACATGACTTTCTCTAAATCTCTGCAAAAAAATATTATTAAAAAGCCATTGCTTCCATTTCCTTCATGCCGATCGAGAAAAAAATTAGCAGATATAGTCTTATTACTTGCTTCCTTGAAAATAGAAGCGAAATGAGGGATTATCATGTTAAAGTGAAAGTCAAAAGTAGTTGCTATGTGACTGAAGTTTTTCATAGCTGAAATCAAAAACAAGGAATATCTCTAAAACAATCAACTCCAGGAAAAAAATGTATATAACATAAATTGTGTGAGTTTAAAGTGCTCTACATTTGTTGTGTGGTAAGTTTTTGTCCATCTCTTACGGTTTAGCAGTTATGCAAAATTCTGTAAAATTCACCCAGAATAAAGTAGTCTTCAGAGGCTATTCCCAGAAAATTCAAAATATACATTTTATTTGTCAGGTAAATATCTTTAATATACAGTGTTTTAATCAAAATCGTTAGAGGCATTTTTTAGAAAATCAAAATTTTCGAAAAAAGTTCCATGTAAAGGGTAGTTGGGGGTGGGGGATTTTTCTCAAAATCTTCGTGTCGGATCCCTGGAAGATACTAAACTTAAATACCAAGTTTGGTATTTTACCGACTTTTCGTTTTTGAGTTATCGTGTTCACAGACACACGGACACACTGACACGCTCACACACACACACACACACACACACACATACACATGGACCTTTTCCTGAAAATACCTTTTTTGGATACAGGGGACCCTAAAACATATGAAATCTCGGTATCGAATTTTTTGGTGGAGTGCAACACCTCTATACACTATGCACATAGTACGAGTAGAGAAAGTAAAAAGTTGATGCTCTTAAAATAGCACTAATGGTTTTGATTAAAATATCATATATTTAAGGTATATACGTGGAGCGTTCAATAAATCTTTAGAAAAAATAGAAAAGCAAATTATTTTTCGTACATTTTTTTATTTATTTATTTATTACTTTCTCTACACGTACTATGTACATACAGTATAGAGAATGTACTCCACTATAAAATTCGATACCGAGATTTCACCGGAAATATACGTTTTAGGGTCCCCTGTATCCAAAAAAAGTATTTTCAGAAAAAGGTCCGTGTGTGTCTGTGTCCGTGTGTCCGTGTGTCTGTGAACATGATAACTCAAAAACGAAAAGTCGGTAAAATGCCAAACTTAGTTTTGAAGTTTAGTTTCTTCCAGGGATGCGACACGAAGATTTTGAGAAAAATCCCCCCATTCCAAACTACCCTTTACAAGGAAAAAATTTCGAAAATGTTGATTTTTTCCAAAATGGCTCTAACGATTTTGATTAAAATTTCATATATTCAAGATATTTACCTGACAATTTTGAATTTTCTGGGAACCGCCTCTGGAGACTACTTTATTCTGGATCAATTTTGCGGAATTTTCCGTAACTGCTAAACCATAAGAGATAGACAAAAACTTACCACACAAAAATGTAGATAAAATTAAAACACAGAATTTATGTTTTATAATTTTTCTTCGTGGAATTGATCGCTTTTAAGATATTTTTTGTATTTGGTTTCAGCTTTGATAAACGTACACTTTTCTCTTACAGGAATTTGTCAACTCGTGTCCATACAAACAAAGGAACTTCAGTCACATAGCAACCAGCTATTGACTATCACTTTAACCTATGATACTCCCTTATTTCGCTTCTACTTATAAGGAAGCAAGTAATAAGACTATTTCTGCTATTTTTTTTTTTTATCGATTAGCATGAAATAAATAGGAGCATAAGCTTTTTAACAATAGCATGTTGCAGAGAAGTAGAGAAAGTCATGTGAATGGAACACATCAGATTTTTTTTTTTTTTTTGTTACGTTTCAACATAATCTCTTTTAGCTCAATCCCCTTTTTCCAGCATTTCTCCAGTTATTTTAAGCCTTCAAAAAACTAGGATTTCGGAAGGTCCTCAAAATAGACAATTTTTTGGGAGATGACCTCTTCATTAGACGTGAATTGTTTTCCGCCGAGCTACTTTTTCAAGTTTGGAAATAAAAAAAAAAAAAATCATTGGAGGCTAAATCTGGTGAATACAATGGATGTTGTAATAATTCGAGTCTAAACTCTATAATTTTCGCCATCGTGCGCAAGTGTTCACCCTTGCATTTATCTTGATCGAAGAGAATCTTTTTCTTTGGCAGTTGAGGTCGTTATATCCTGATTTCTCCCTTCAACTGGTAAAATAACGATGCATAATGCTCTCCATTTATCGTTTTTCCTTTCTTCAAGTAATCAATATGGGTGATTCCACGTGCATCCCAAAAAACTGAGACCATCACCTTGTCTGCAGATTTTACCGCCTTTGCCTTCTTCGGAGCCGGTTCGTCTTTAAAACCATACTGTTTCGACTGTATTTTTGTCTCTGGAGTGTAGTAGTGTATCCATGTTTCTCCACAGTTATGTATCGATGCAGAAACCCATCAGGATTGCGACGGAAAAGCGTCAAACCAGCTTCCAAGTCGATCATGCGATTGCGTTTGTTCTCCATTGAGAGCAAACGCGGCACCTGTTTTGCCGAGACCTTTGTCAGACCTAATTTTTGGTGCAAAATTGAGAACATTGTGCCTTGTGATAAACCTATAACCTCTCCTAATTAGCAAACTTTGATTTGTCGATCACCCAAAAGCATATTACTGGATTTTGTTAATAATTTCGGAGGAAGTCACTTCTGCTGGACATCTGGAACAATGTTCTATCACTTGAGTACGTACGGCCACGTTTAAATTCATTTACCCATCCAATTGTAAATTGTTGTAAACGCAGGAGCAGATGCACCATGAACTTCATCCAGCTCCACTTTTATCTTTCAATCACCGCACGAAATTCGGTCATTTCTTTTTCATCTTTCTAAAAAAGTACAACATTGTTGATTCGCTTATGGTAACGAAACCACGTGATGGATATAGCTGAAACTTTAATTGTCATCTAGTAAGAGACGACGGTTACTAAATACAAACTTTTTTCGAGCTAGAGTGTAATTTCTTGGATTTCCTAAGGACTTGTTGATCGCCCCTCGTATAGATACGAATATATGTATATTCACACACACACACACACACACACACACACACACACACAAGCAGGTATAGGAAAGAACAGATTGAAAAAGGTATCCCTCTTGTTCCAGGATCTGAGTGAAACCTTTTCGGTGGTTTTGACTCCATAGGATTTATCCAAATTTAAAGTTCTAAAAGAAATGTTTTTCCAGATAGCTGCTTAATTTTTTTTTTATCTGTTATGCTAATTGTAAAGTAAGATATGAATTTTAAAAACATTTACAACAAAATTCAATCTTCGTACCCTTTTGCTTCTGTACACTTCAATAAATTATGCTGAAAATGTTTAAGATAGTGACTTAGCACTTTAAATATACATTCCATTGCTTTTACTTTCTCTACTAGGTACATAGTCATAGGCAGAGAAGGTATTGCAAAATGAAAAGTCTATTAAAGTATTATATACAAGTTGATATTTAAGTTTAGTATCTTCCAACAAAGATTTACAAGAAAATCCTCCACCCCAAAACTTCCATTTACATGAAACATTTTTTGAAACTGCTGATTTTCTCAAAAGTGGCTCTAGAAAGTTTTATTAAAATACCATGTATTAAAGATATTTGCAAGACAAATAAAATGTATATACTGAATTTCTTTGGAATAGCTTCTGAATTCCTCTTCATTCTGAATGACTTTTTTATAGCTGGTAAACCATAAGAGATAGACAAAACTTACTGTGTACATAAAATTGTAGATATTATTGAAACACAATTTATATCATATATTTTTTTTTTTTTTTTAATTTTTATTTTAGATAGTTATTGGTTTCAATTTTATAATACTTCACAAATGATAAGTTGTTTCATATCTCTTTGTTAGACAAAGTTATGAGAGAGAGAGAGAGAGAGAGAGAGAGAGAGAGAGAGAGAGAGAGAGAAAATATCTGTATATTGCAGGCTTAGAATAACAAGATTATATTTAACATTAGAAGTTTAATTGAGTTGGATAATTGAATAATTCAAAAATCACTGAAAGAAATACTTCATCAGCTGAAGTATACTGACAATAAAGCACACACCCGCTTTGAAACATGTCCAGATAAACATTATCTATTAGTGATGTTATAGTGTTACTATTATCCAACTTAATTAAAGTGCCAATTCAAATATATCACAGTTACTAACTTCTGAACCCAAGTTATTTATTTCACATTTTTAGCCAAATCAAGATTTTTACTGCATTAAATGCTGTTGCTACCTGGTAATCTACTATATGAATTTACAGCGGAGATTTCGATGCTTTGTTAGTGGTGCACGTTATGAGCCAGAGGCGGGAGTATTTTAGTTTGTTGATCTTACGCCTAACTTTGGGTGCTTGTGTGCAGCATAACTAAGTATCACTTCCAATCAACTACACTCACGTACCTGGTACTGAAACCCTTCTGGGATGAGTTGCCACGGCGCTGCTGAGTCTTGCACGAACATTGACTCTCCCAGGCGTGGATTTGGCTAATGGGAGGAGTTGTGGGAGTGTTCTTGTAATTGTTAAGAAAACACTTGTAACCTTTTACTGCTGTTTATTCTAAAGGAGTTTTGAAGACAAGCACCTGGTTAAACACTTTTATACTGCTGACTGATGTTCTTTAACACTTACTCACAAGTACTTTCAATTACACTGTTTTAGTTGAGTACATGGCACATTTCACTTTCACCTAATCACGAGCCAACTGTTAAACAGGTGAGCGACGTTACTTTACTTTACATACAGTTTCTTATTATGATAAACTTACTTCGCGAACTTCTTAACAAATGACTTTGCCTCACACACGGGCGAATTCTTAACATGTGATGATGTTGCCTCTCTCACGGGTGAATTCTTAGCAAAACAGCCTTGATGTGCCAAACCTTACTTCTTATATACAAAAAACGGTGTCATGGTGGCTTCTTTCTGATTGGTTGGAAGGTCCACCAAAATGACAACATCGTTACCCAAAAACCATTGCAAATCTCCCAGAATGCGTCATAATAATCACGTGATATCACGAATATAAAAAAGAAGTCCCCTTGTGTGCTTTAAACTGTGGTTTCCCCTTATACTAAACTCGAATGTGACTTTCACAAAAGAAGCAACTTCTCACCCCTCTAGCCAGTCTGGGGTCAGGATTCTTAGTAACTTTTAAGTAAACAACTGGCTTCTTGGTTCATATGCATACAACTTATTACTTTTTAACTTTTTTTACATACATATTTAGATAATTAATAAAAAAATGATTGTTATTATTACTACGAGGCTAATTAATGGTCTCAAATTATTGTATGTTGATATCTCAAATATTGTTCATGAGATATCTAGTTTGAAAAGGTTCTAATTGCTGATTGAGCTGTTTCATGAGAGTGACAAGTCTGTTTCTTCTTGAATCAGGTAATCAACATAAATAACATTATGATATTATTATGTAACTAATTTGAGTCGAATATAGACACTATAGTTTCATTTACTTAGTTTTTTCCCCATTAGTTTGTAATAATTTAAATGTTTCACTGTATAAATCACTTTATATACATACCTTGTTGAACATTATGATACCTTAGTAGTATGGGTAGTATGACAGTATAATTCAGTATTATCCATCAATTGTGATTATTACATGATGGTATTTGTGTGTAATTGTGCAATATGAAATAGATGATGCATACTTTGAAACCAGAATGTTCTTGCATGAAGAATTTACTGATAACATAACACATTTTGTCCACTGTATCACTTTACATGCTACTCATTTGTCACCATTTGTGAATACCGTTTGTTTGTTTGTGCCATGGATAATTTACATTGTTCAGTCCTTTCTCGTCATAATATTATGTCGAGAGAAAAGAAAGTGATAGAAATAGTGCTATCGGGCAATTATAATATATAAATTTCAGATGACATTTACATACCAGACTACAATGATTTAATAAGCAGTAATGAAGATAGTCCAGAGCAGTTTCATGTAGGCATAAATTTTAAATCGGGAAAGTAAAGACTTTCAGTAATTTATTAAAGACTGTATTCTGCAAATATGTTACATGAATATTTAGAGTTGGCATCGTGGTTGAGTGGTTAGACTGCTCGTCTCCCATCTAGGCAGCCCGGGTTCATACCCAAGCACCCGCATGTGGGATTTGTGGTGGACAAAACAGTGTCTGGGCAGATTTTCTCCAGGTCCTTTGGTTTCTCCTATCACTCATTCCACCAATTGACCCATCATCACCTTTCCAATCATCAATTTCTCTTACATTTCATATCATTCACTTCCTCATATTCCTGCCTCGCTACAGATCGTCCCCTCATAACAGGTTCCCCATTCTGTGGTTTCATGCCATTGGCTCTCTGACTCCTGACCCCTAGACATTGGCTTGTAAGTCCTAAGGGTCCTACAAATACAGGGAGGGTGAGCTGATTACAAAACAAATGAATATTTAGATATACTTTGTGCTCCAACTAAAATTCTTCATTTTTATCAAGGTTTCCAAAATAACTGATGTCAAATTTATAATTAGTAGTGTTAAGGTTGTAAGAATTGTAGTGTCAATGTAATGTAAATTAGTTTTGCCTATTAAGCAATATTATCATTTTTCTTTAAGCAGATAATATTAATGATAATGATAATAGTAATTTTTCTCCAGCTTATAATGAATAACTTTTGTTACTTTACTTTTAGCTTATTTGCAGAGAAAGATCAAAGTATTTCTTCCACCTCCTCTTTGGATCTAAGCAACACAGACCTGTGAGAAAAAGTAAAACTGTTAGTCAACACTGGGATGAGATTCAGCTCTTCAACTTTTTCCACATTCTGGTCATCATCTGAATCACAATCAGAGAAAACATCCATTAAAAGGACAAGATCAAGGAAAAGACAATGCCAACCACTTCATAATATTATTTTATTTATTAATGGTACTGTTAATTTCCAGGATGATATCAATATTGCCAGTGTACCAGAATTTTGTCCTGCAGGAGTTCTTTAACATGCCAGTAAATCTATTGACTTGGGGTTGTCACTTTTAAAAATCATCAGTCTGGGCAGGGTTTGAACTTACAACCTTGAGCTCAGAAATCCAGCACCTAACCAACAGAGCTACCCACGCATCCCACCCAGTTCAGTGCAAAAGTGTAGTAAGAAAAGACTGTCATCAATGTGGTGAGTAGTATGTGGCAATGAGGTAAGCTTGTTAACGAAAATATAGTGATTAAAAAAAAAAAAAAAATTGCACAAATGCATTCAAGTTCAATTGTATCTTAAAATGTTCTGAAGATGAGAGACTGACAGTTTCAATTCATATCATCAGTTAAATCAAAAAGAAAAACATTGTTTTTGAATATAAGATGTTAGTTGGTTGGTATCTAATGTTCAACAGTTGGCAGTGATGCCATTTGCTCTCTTGCATTCCAATATTTTGATGTCATATTATCAAGAAGTTGCAGAAAGACTTTTGTTACTAACAGGGAGGAGACCTTTTAATTCATTTAATAATTAATAATTGATTGAAGGCTTAAAGGATCCGACCTGGACAAAAGCCTAATGTGCGATCTCTCACCTTCATGCGGTGCAGTTGTTAGTAATCACATATCAATTTTGTTATAATAGAAAGGAGACCCTTTAATTGCTTCTATAATTTTAAGACTTAAAGGAACCGATCTAAACAAAACTATGTGATGAACTAAAGGGAAGGGCTGCTCACCAATAAGCACTGGTCAGCTTGGTGAGTTATTGACCTGGACTGATATTTCTTCCTTTTCACATATCAGATATCTTTTATCTTTCCTATCCAGTCTTGCTTGACTCAACGCGACCCCGAAGGTATCAGAGTATTCGAGGCTTAGGGGATCATTTCTTTTTCTTTCCTGTCCATACCTTTCTTTTCTTATGTGATGTAACTGCCATTTATGGTGCCTAATTTTAAACGGTTACAAAAAGTTTAATAAAAACATTCCAGATAAAATGAATATAAAATGTAGGAAGGACTCAATGTAAGAGGAGGGTTAAACACACAAAACATAGCAAATCATTTATGTATAATTTTATTAAAGTAGATCAGAGAATCTGGGTATGTTAAGCTATTCTTTTTAACACTAAGTTATGTGTTTTGCTTACAGAAATTTAATAATTAAGCAGATTTCATTAAATTAAAGAATTGTATCTATTCTTCTGTGGGAGAAGGATAAGGTTTTGCCAAGCGGTTGCAAACTTCAACCAGGGAGCTGGTGCTGGTTGACTAATGGTGCCAAGTAAAGCCAATGCACAGTTGACTTAAGTTTATTGTGGAGAATTTGAAAGTAATGTTCAAGTCTAAATAATACTTGATTGTGATACCAGCTCGATAAGTCTTAGCGATGTACAGTAACATTATAGGGTGACATGCCCTGCATGCTGCTTCCCGACATACCCTCATAGAGTTCTTACTACATCAACGTCTCCTCTAATTCTGCACACCCCGTCCTCAAAACAGGGTTTTTTCTATAAAACTGACTTATGCTTCTGGAACATCCCAGATATCACATGCGGTCAGTAAGTCATGTACTCACTGAACTTTCACCACATTGTTTGCATATTTGTGCAGTTGCTTAGGGGTGCATGATTCCTATCACTGCTCTATCACTTTGTTCTATCAATAGTGGGCTAATTGCCGCTCTTAATTAGGGGCAGGCTTTACATTGTGCTGTCACAGGACATAAGTAATACAGCTCATTAAAATGAAATACAATTCGTACACAGTAATAGATATTAAATATTCCATGTACAACATCATATTAATATTACCCTTACACAACAGAATAAATAACAGGGAACCCAGGACATATCCATCGGGAACCCCCATATTTCATTACATCATAGTCTGACTGTAGTGTATTTATTAATTTGTGTGTCTTATGAATAATTTGTACTGCTTGTTTCCCTCCTCTTAAATATGATCTATTAGATTAATAGCATGCCCCCTTACACCATATAGTTCAAGTTTATTTATTAGTTCATGCTTTACAGAATCAAAAACAGTAGTTGAATCGAGAAAGATAGTGCCAACTTTCTCACCCTTATCCGTTACACCAAGCAGTTTTGGTCGAGAGCTTGCTTTGAATTACCCTGTAGCCTTGGACCTCCCCATATACACCCACTATACACCAACCATATCCCTACAATGTTCTAACTGTACACTAACCATTTTCTTGCTAAAGGCAGATCTGAGGAGGGATTAAGAGGTGACACGTGTCATCTCTTAATCACAGAAAAGACATAAATATTATTTTGCTTTAGTGTATTAAAAATCAACACTTTTATTTCTATTAAATTTACTAAACCAAATGACATTTATATACAGTGCTTTTTCTGGGGGAATGCTAGGGGACATGTATCCCTAAACTTTTCTGTGCGCTAAGTACCTTTTTACAGTGTTCGGTTTATCGATGCTTAAAAAAAGTTTGTCACCGATTTATTTTATGGACATAAATCAGATTTCCGGATTTATTTCATTTTTTCATGTTGGTAATGTGATATGGATAATGGTTGCGCAATCTGTGAGAGATCTGTGAAGTGGCTATTTACTTCCTGTTCCTGCATTCTTGTGTTGGTTTTATGTGTGACTGAAGCTTTGTGCTGCAAGTTTGCTTTGAGGTAAAGTTAAGATGAGCAACAAAATAACCAACTATTTTACTTGTTCTCCTGCATCTAAAAAGTTAAAACTTCTAAATGGTAGTTGTGCGAGGAAACAGTCAGAAGCTGCGATGTTGTTAGTAGGTGATAAAAGTGAAAGTGAAAACCTGAACATTGAATCAAATTAAGCAAATGAATCAAGCGAATGAACCTGTGTATGATAACAAGTCACATGATCTTCCCGGATATTGGACTTTTGATCAAAAAAGTGCATTTTGTGGGAGAAATGAGTGGTAAATTGTTCAAATAAACAAAATTGGTTGCAAAATTTGCAAAGAAGTAGGAAATTTGGGTATAGAATGTAATAAACAAGGTGTGAACATTGTACAACCTTGGGCTACAGTCTCTATGTTGTCATCTAGTGTTTCAAGAAAAGAACAGATGGTCTCTCTACGGAAAAAAATATTTATACATAAAGAAAGTTCTGCTCATCAAGCTGTGGCTGCTACTTTGTGCTACAGATAAAACTCTGGAAAATGCTTGCACTAAGGCATTTGAGCACGATCAGGAAGCGACAGCAAATATATTTCACACTGCTTAGTTGCGAAAAAAAATCAGTCGTTCAATGATTTTGAGACCGAAGTTGATCTGCAAGAACTTAACGGTGTTGACCTGGGCCACATTTTATATTCTGGAAATACATGTGCCAACATTATTAATCACATTGCACAAGAAATGAAAACTACAGTGATTAAAATAATAATTGAAACAAGACCAAAAGTGTCATTAATTATCGATGAGAGCAAAACAGTTAGCCAATTATCACCTTTAGTAATTTTTTTGTGAATCAAGGTCCCTGACATGAGAGAGCCTACTAGCATTTTCCTTGATATAGTTGAGCTAAATAGTGTAACTGCTGAAGGTATTTGTAACACATTGTTGAATTGGTTTAATTGTTTTTTCACACAAGCCTTGTGTAGAACAGGAGTTGGATAGGTAGAGTCTAACTGAAAAATGTAATGCCATAGCCGGGATTTGAACCACGGATCTCCTGCGAATATTGAATTGTTTGGCATCCATGGGATTTTCTAATGAGTTCCTGAAAGAAAATCTTATTTCAGTTGCAACAGAGGGAGTAACAGTGATGATGGGAAAGAAAAAAGGAGTTGTGATACTATTGAGTCAGAATTTCCCACAAATTTTGGTTTGACATTGTGCTAACCACAGACTTGCATTGTCAGTTGGTGATGTAATTAAAAGAGACTTCCCATCACATGTGAATCACTTCAGATCTTTCCTAGACAACCTATATACAGTGTACCACCAGTCACTGAAGAATGCCCGTGAGTTAAAACAGCATGCTCAAAATTGAAATTTTGAAAATAGGCAGAATCTTAGGCACCAGATGGGTAGCTTCGAGCTTCAGAAGCATGTCAGCAGTGTGGAAAAATCTTAAAGCTTTGGTTGCACATTCTCAGTTGCTAAAGACGATGAAAGTAGGGAGTCAACTGACAGAGGCATGTATGATGGTTTACTAAAGCGCATCATTAAAACTGATTTCATTCTCAACTTAGTTTTAATGTGTGATGCCCTTCAAGAGTTATCAGAACTAAGTCTTGAGCTACAATCATGAGACATCACACTTTATTCGGCCCAGCAGAAAATCAGAAATCAGCTTTTGGTGTTCAAAGTAAAGAAGCTGAGCAATGGTCCTCACTACTGTGAAGCTCTTAAAGCAGTTCAGAGGAATTGCAT
The DNA here is from genome assembly GCA_030762935.1 of Hymenopus coronatus. NCBI lineage: Eukaryota > Metazoa > Arthropoda > Insecta > Mantodea > Hymenopodidae > Hymenopus > Hymenopus coronatus. The sequence goes on from CM060898.1 coordinate 126,663,381, forward strand.
TAGAAAATGAAACAAAAAGAAGACATCTTGAACCCAGCAGATTTTATGATTGTCTAAAACAGCAAATGGAGAATTGACTGTTGCAGTCGGAGGCTATTGCTATCTCTGTATGTGTGGAAGTGTTGGACTCATCGAATTGGCCTGAAAATTCTGGAATGGTGAATTCATTAATAAGACTCTATGTCATCATTTTGGACTTCCAGAGGGAGGGATACTTAGAGGATTTTGGGATTATTTGATGGATAAGAAAGTGCCAGCATTTCTCTGTCTTCTTCTCAATGCAGTGAAATATGTTCCCATATCCACTAGTGAATGTGAACGTGGGTTTTCACAAATGAACCTCATTATCACACCTACGAGAGCTTCATTCCATCTTTCATCAGATAGGCTGAATCAAATATTCTTCATATTTATAATTAAATAACATTTAATAAATATAAGCTTTCATTACAATGAGGATCAAAAGCTTAACAGTAGAATTAAGTTATCAAACTACTTAAATGTTACATCCAAAAGCCATGGTTGTTTAATAAGTAAATAATTTAGAAGTTTTCTCAAAATTTAGATTAATCTTTTCATCCAAAGAATAATTTATGGATTGCTTAGATGGGCATAGTGATTCAAATCCCAGCTATGGCATTTTTCAGATTGTTTCTACCTTTTGGCTTGTGTGAAAGAACAATTAAACCATTTATATAATGTTTGAAAATTTAGAAAGTAGAGTTCTCTATTACTGAATGCATTTTACCCATCAGTAAGTTAGCACTTCGTTAAAGGAATCCTAGTTATAACTCTGACTGTTCTGATCATTTAGTCACTTCTGTTTCAATAAGCAATAAATCACAAAGAAGAAATGTCTTTGTAGCTGTGGTGTTTATTTGGTTTTACAGATATTTTAAGATGTTTGCTCATAATCTTCCGCATGTTATCTTTAATTATGTTGTCATAATCTTTGTAATAATTGAACAGGTAGAGGAAATTTTCATATACAGGCAGCTGATGAAAGAATTAAGAAGGCAAGATGCACCTTCACACAGTTAAAATCTATTTGGCAATCTAAACAAATTTCCCCAAAACAAAAACTCATATTAATCAACACAAATGTAAAAACCATACTGTTGTATGAGATGAAACATGGAAAACAACAAAAGAAATGGAAACCAAATTGCAAGTTTTTATAAATCGAAAGATATCAAACATACTGGAATAAAGCAAATCAGAAGGAACCAACAAAAAAATTAAAGTAAGAGTTGAAGCTTTTCTGATGATGTTTTAACTCTGAATTTTTCTTGGTTTTTAGCCAGATAAATACATGGATTGACTCCAATGTTTCGAAGATGTGCATCACCTTTGAAATGTTGGAGTCAATCCATGTATTTACCTGGCTAAAAGGCTGAAAACATTTAAAGAAATTAAGTTCAGAAAGTGGAAATGGATTAGTCACTAAGGAGAGAAAGTGGTAATATTTCAAGAATGGCCTTTGAATGAAATCCCCAAGGCTCAAGCAGACAAAGTAGCCCACCTAGGATGACTTGGCGCAAGGATGCAAGCTGAAGCAGGGACGGCAGGAAGAGCTGAAATGAGAGAAAGTCATTGGCAAAAAAAAAAATTTGATGATGTGTCTTCATTAAAGCTGTTTGCTTCCCTGAGGAGTGAACAGGGTTCTACTACTACTACCCCTAGTAGTAGTTGTACAGAATATTTATGATATGTCATATAGCTCCTAGTACTGCTAGGTAGCTTAAAGGGATATTATATAGGAGTGTTATGAAAGGATGCGGAAGAGAAAAATACATTGATGTCTGTGGAAAAATGGTTAGAGAGGGTCTAGCTTAGGTAAGAACAGGAACAATGTTATTAAAAGGTTTAAAAGTAGATAAAGATTTATGCCCACTATGTGGCAATGTAGATAACAATTTACACTGCATAATTGAATGCAAAGAACCAAAAATATGAAATAAAAATGGGAAAAGTTACCAACAGAAATAGTGTACTTAAAACTTTTTGTAAACTACTAGAAAGAATTTCTGAAACAACTAGATAACTACACAGGGAAAGTAAGAGAGAAATGGGGGAGGAAAATCGCCAAACAATGAGAGGATATTAATAATAAAACTAATGAGGTAGTAAACATAAAAGAAATAAATAGATTAAGTTAATAGGGTATAAAAATGTATAATTAAAGGGAATGTATATATAAATGACCGGAATGTTAATTGTATATGATACCAATTTAGTAACTCCAGGAAAGAATTTATGTATGTATGAAGTCTGTAACTGAAAAGATGAAAATAAATTATCTTACCTTATCTTACACTATCTTACATCCTAGTACTGCGAACAAGTGAATGGCTTCACTGAATAATGCATCAGAAATGTATTCTGATGAGCTATGTAAACTACTGTGTAACAATATGGAGAGTCACTTCTTTAGAAATTATAAACAGAATGTTTATCCTTCAAAAGAAAGCAATTAGTAAGTACTATGCTAAAGTTAAATGTTAGATAAAGTGTAAAACTAGAATTTATAAAAATGAAATTACTTATGTATTCCAGCTTAATAACTCTCCAAACTCTACTGCATACAAAGACAAATTATAATAAAATAAACTCTGACAACCATGAATATGACACTAGACATACCAATGACTACAGTGTAGTATATCATAGATTAGCAATATTTGAAAGCAGTCCAAAGCATAAAAGAGTTGTGTTGTATAATAAACTTCCTAATGATATATAGTCATTAACAATGTAAATAAATTAAAAAAAGACTGTGTAAATATTTAGTAAATAAGGCATTCTATTCAATTGAAGAATTTATGGTAAGAACTATATCGTTCTTATATTTCTATTGTGTTAAGTAATTTGTCAGTATTCTGTTTGTTATTTTATTTCTGTTGTGTATAGAATTAAATTGACAATGTCTAATAGATTTACAGCATCTCTTTGAACAATAAATTAAAATTGAAATTAGTATCATTGCAGAAAATTTCTGAAATAGCTGAACTGCATCATTGTTATAAGTGGAATTCTTAGCAGGTACGATGTTAGTATGAGAAAAATGATAAGAATCAATCAGAAGTTGGATATGATGTGTGCCAACACAAATTGTTTGATAGTTGATGGTAACTTATGGTTAAATGCTCAAGACTTTGGTAAAGATGAGGTACACAGACTAAGAATATTAGCAGACAGTCACGGAAGAGGACTTGGTATAACCTTACTGAAAACTCAAGATGATGTACAAGTGGAAAGTTTAATGAAATCTAATGCACCACTAAGTGATGTGATAAAGGTTAGTGACTGTTACAGTGAAAATATGACTGCAAAGGACTATGTTGTGATTATGAGCGGAACAAACAACATAGAAATAGATGGGGTAATAATATAAAAATGAATTTAAAAATGTGTATAGGGAAAATGCAGCACACGAATGTACTAGTGGTTAATTTACCGCATAGATATGAATTGGTTAAAGTAGCCTATGTAAACAAAGAGGTAAGAAAATGTAATAGTAGTATAAAATTGTGATAAATTTAGAAATGCAGCCAATTGCAGATAGGGATCTTTTCACAAAACATGGACTACATTTTAACAAAAGGGGAAAGAAATGGTTGGCCACTAAGATAATGGAGGCAGTTAAAGAATCAGGTAAAACAAATACAATAAACATAATCCCACTTCCATTCACAGAAATTACTAATAGTATAGAACAGGGAAACTTGTCAAATGGGCTGAGTCCGTAAAATCTCAGCCAGATAACCAGGACTACTATAACATAAATAAAAGACAACTAATAATAGTACACCAAAATGTTCAATATCTGAGAAATAAAATAGATGAGGTCTCGGTATTTCTCCAAGAACTCAAGTCTGACATCTTAGCAGTTACAGAACATGGGTTAAAAGAAAATGAAGTTAGCTATTGTCAAATAGAAGGGTACATAAATATAGCATCTTTTTGTAGGAAAAATTTTAAAGGTGGCAGCACTGCACTGTTTGTAAATAAAGGTTTAAAAGAGGTAAAAACCTATGATATGGCTAAGAGACAGAAGTCAAGAAAAAACATTTGAGGTGGCAGGAATTGAAATACAGAATATAAACGAAAGAATTGTTGTCTTAGTATGCTATAGATCTCCATGCAGTAAGTCAAAAGAATTTTGTGACAATTTAATTAACGTTTTAGATAAAGTTGAATAGGTGACCTTAATATAAATAGGAATGAAAATAGTAATGACTATAAACAACTACAAGATTTAATAGATATGCATAATATGCATAAAATGTATATATATGAAGCAATAATATATTTAAAAACTAAGGATAGTAGTTGACAACTAAATAGAAACAATCATGATTACCTTACAAGAAATAAAGACAATTATATACCAATTCATTACAACTGTACAAAACCAAACCAATAGCTTCGGCTTGGAACTCTACAACAAACTTCCTGTATACTTGAAAAATATACAAAACCCTAAAGTCTTTAAGCAGGAACTTAAAAAATGTTGTATGAATGCTTATTTTTATTCTGTAGATGAATTTTTAAATGAATTGTAAATAGTAGGTACATATTCAATTTTGTAAATTATATTTATGGTTTGTATAAATAATTATTAATGTAAACATTGTAAATAATTCTTGCTGTATTATTTCTATTTTGTTTTTTTTTTTTTTCCATTATATTTATATTCTTTGTAACCTGACGTGTCTAACAAAATATATATGTATGTTTTAAAAGGACTAATAAAAAATGAATGAATGAACACCTAAATAGGAGGGGTCATATAAATTTGGGGAATTGCTCTGTACTGCAGTAAGCTCTATCACTCAGAAAAACTAGTAAAAGATCAGGTGGATGCTTGGACACAAAAATCTAAAACTATTGATAGTAGAATACATATTTTTATACAAATATTCAATGCCTTAGAACTAAGGTAGAAGAACTGGGTATGTATCTTAAAGATGTAAATAGTATGTTTAAGTGAGCATTGGCTAGGGGAATATGAAAGAGGTTATGTTATGCTTGAGGGTTTTACATTACAAAACTAATACTGCCGTAGTAAACATAAGAATGGGGGTGTGACAATTTATACTCAGGGTGAATTACAGGTTAAAAAATCTCAAGCTGAAAATATTTTGTAGTGAAAAGGTTATAGAAGCAACAGGGATAGTACTAAATGAGTATAAACTCATTGTAATTGTATTGTATAGATCTCCTGATGGGGATGAAAATAAATTTCTTAAAAGTTTTGAAGATATCTTAAGGTACCTGATCAGTTATAAACACAAAATAATTATATGCGAGGATATTAATGTTCAGTTTGGTGTGACAAAAGAGTGTCATACTTATTGCAAAATGTATTACAACAGATGGGTTACCATTGTGCAAACACATTTCCCACAAGAGGTACAGCATGTTTAGATAATGCCATAACAAATATAAAGTAGCAGACTTATAGGTTAACGATTCTGGACCATGAACTATCAGATCACAGTGGCTTATATTTGGAAATAGATCTATCCGGAGTCCAAAATATTTCTAAGAGAGTGGAAAGAGAGGTCAGAGAACTGAACGTAAATAGTGTAAATAAGTTTAAACAGAGTCTGACATTAATAAATTGGGAAGAAATAGTATGTGGCAATGTAAAATCAGCTGAAGAAAATTTTGAAATTTTCTTTGTTACATTTTTAAATGTGTTTAACAGAAAGTGTAAAACGAGAAGACAGATTGTACAAAAAGAATCCAAAAGAAAAGCAATCAAAACAAGTGATTGGTATAATTCAGATATAAGGGGTAAAAAAAATAGGATTTTGTTATTGAGAAGCATATATAAAAGTAATCCAACAGAACAGCTCTTAAACAACATGAGGGAGTGTAGAAAACAATATAGGAAGGCCATAATATAAGTTAAAAAGGAAGCAAATCTAACACTAATAGAAAATTCAGTCAATAAACTTAAAGCAGCATGGGGAATTATAAATTCTGTTACTGGAAGAAAGAACAATAAAAACACAAATATAGAGGAAAGCATTACTCCTAATAATTTCAATAGCTTCTTTATAAAATCGGTAAAAGAAATTGCTACACAGGTAGATGTGGGGGCTCAAACTTATGTAAATTTCACGAGCAAGGTTCCAGCTAACTCAGGTTTCATACTTAGAGAAGTTTGCTTTTTGTTACATGTACAGAGGTTGTAAAAATGGTGGAGAAACTACAGAATTCAAAAACAAGAGACATTTATGACATGTCCAATTAGTTTATTAAAGAAATAATGAATTATATTGTAGTTCCCATGACCTTTTGTATAAATAGATGTTTTATAGAAGGAATCTTTCCAAATTATTTAAAATTCTCAAAGGCAATACCAATTTACAAAAGGGCAATAAGTTAAAAGAAAGTAGTTATAGACCAATTTCAGCAATCCCAACACTAGCCAAAATAATTGAATGTTTAATTAAAATTCAACTTCAAAAATATCTTGAAGATAATAATTTATTTTTCAACAATCAGTATGGCTATTGGAAGAGTAAGTCAACCATACTTGTAGTTAGCAATTATGTAGAAAAAATCTATCAGTCTCTCGAAGAAGGAAACTCAGCTCAGGACACCTTGTGTGATCTGAGCAAAGCCTTTGACTGTGTTAAACATGATCTATTGCTGAAAAAGATGGAAAACTATGGAATAAAGGGACAGTGCCTGAACATTTTTAAATCATATCTTGAGAATCATAAACAGGTAATATCAGTTAATGGGAAACGATCTAATATACTTGAAGTAGAAATAGGTGTGCCACAAGGCTCGGTATTGGGACCCTTGCTTTTCTTGTTGATGATTAATGATGTATCAGAACGTTCTTCTGCTCATACTGTTGTATATGCAGATAACACCTCATTTTTGAATGTCCATAAAGATCTTGAAACATTATCACAGTTGGCATATAGTACAATGGAGCAGGCACAAATTTGGTTTAAGAATAATGGTTTTTACAGGACTGAAGTAAAATCACAAAATATAGTCTTCACACTAAAGAATTCTAGAGTTCTAAGTGAGACCTTAACTGAAGAAGTTAAATTATTTGCAATAGTGTTAGATAAACAATTGTCATGGAATCCACATATAGATCTTGTATGTAGTAAATTGTCTCGAGTAGTATTTTTAACAGCAAATTTAAAAAAGGTCATTTCAAATGATTTTCTGCAAACAGCTTATTTTTCTTTGTTTCAGAGTATATTTAGATATGGGTTAATTTTATGGGTTAGCAGTTCATGTGTATTAGAGGTGCTAAGGATTCAAAAAAAGGCCATCAGAATTCTATCAGGTGCCAAAAAATGGATCATTGTAAAATAATTTTTGTTAAACTAAAAATTCACATAATTGTAAATTTATATATTCAAATGTAAAAGAAAATATGCTTAATCATAGTACAAGAAAATAAATACATGATTACAATACAAGAAATATAAACAAACTGGATATGCCTTACCAGAGATTGAGTAAAACAAGTAAACATTATAAAATAATAGGTATAAAGTTTTTTAATGCACTACCAGATAGAATATGTAACCTTAATCTTCAGGTATTTAAGAATAGAGTCTATTCATGGCTGATGAAAAATCCTGTATATGGTACTCAGGAATTTGAAGAGCTGAACAAGAATAGCATATGAGTTTGAGTGTTGTTTTATATACTATATAGCCAAGAAGAATGTGGATGTATATATAGTTGTAAGTGATGAAGTCTATTGTAAATTTTTGTATTTACCCAATGACTGATAAATAAATTCAATTCAATTCAATTTCATATAGCCTACCATGTCTCTACCATGTTGTGGCTCTTATCGGTCATTTTCATTAAATCAATTTGATGACCGATTGCTGATAGCCTGGTTGGTGCACAGATACACAACAGATCATGTAGATGAACAAGAAGCCCTCTTTGTAAATTATATGGAGGGTGCTCCTTGGCTGCTCTTAAACACAACACATGATCGGACACAGTCAGAAAATGTTAAACTGTGTGGAAATCCACCTTTATACAGTTCTTTACTCATGTTTATCACACACCATTTATTTAGCATATCCTTAAGTAAGGTAACTAAGTTGTCATTGTTTTTTAATTATATATGCATATATTTTTTTAATCTTCATATATTATAATGACATTTATTTAGCTTTAAAAAACAAATTACAATGCACCTGCAGCAAAATAAACTTTCAAACAAGCATACCAAATACATATTGACCACAGTGTTTGCAACACAATTGCATAGATAAAAATTGTTCATAGAGAGGATGCCACATTTCCATATTATTTTTTTTTTTAATAGAACACTTTCTCCAAAAGAAAAATAATAAACAAAAATATTGCACAGTTTCACATAGATTTAACTTTCTGCAGCCTAATCTTGTCATGCAGCATCTCAAATCAAAGTCTGTGGTGTGATGGTTACCATGCTACTTCACATATCCAAGGTTGCAGGTGTAAACCCATGGAGGACGATTGATTTTTTGGGCATTAAAATCCTTAGCATGGCTTCCTTTGGAAGGGAAGTAAAGTCGTTGGTCCTTGTAGATTTGCAGCATATAAAAGAATCTCAATCCTGATAAAAAGGCCTCAGAGCACATGGAATGATAAGAACCACAACAGTTAAAGAACGTCCATAAATAAAACTCCATTTCCATTTTTTCTCAAATCAAACCCTTTCCAATGGCTTGGTTACTCAATGTGCCTCAGCCCAAGATTTCATTCTGAAAATTATTCCCTGACAAAGAAATGCCAAGCTTCTCTGTTCTTTAATTTTATATGATATGCTGGATTTTTGGACAATTTCACAGCACTAGCATTTTGGATATAAAGCAAAGGCAGTTTGTCTTGAATACTACTATTTCTACTTCTGTGGTGGGAATTACTGATGGCTGTCTGAACCATGATGTAGCTCCATGAGTGAGAGTTGCAGCAACACTCTCATTGACCATCTTGAGTCCTTGTCACCAGGGTAGTTAGCATCAGTAAAGACTTTCAAAGGTTCCTTTTTTTTTTGTAGATGATTCCATAATCTGCTATATTCATCAAGTATCTAAAGATGCATTTGTCACCAGGGTAGTTAGCATCAGTAAAGACTTTCAAAGGTTCCTTTTTTTTTGTAGATGATTCCATAATCTGCTATATTCATCAAGTATCTAAAGATGCATTTCACTCGATTCCAGTCTTGAGTTGCAGAATCTTCCAAGGCTCAAGCTATTTTTTTCTTTGTGAAAGCATTGTCAGGACATAAGGCTGTGGTCAAATACAGAAGACAACCTACTGCCCCACAATAAGGAATCTTGGCTGTGACCTTGTCTCTTATATCACTTTTTTGTATCCAATTGGAGTAGAGGCTTCATTCAACTCATCCATTCGAAATCTCTTCAGGAATTTTCTCCCATAATTTTCTTGACTTACTGCTATTGATTTGTCTTCATTCTTTTACATTTTCATACTCAAGATATTGTTGAGAGCTCCTCTAGTCATATGGAATTCCTGCTGTAGCATTTTTAGGAACTCTTCAATTTCTGTTCTGTCACTTGCCTTTACTAGATCATCATCTATGTAGATTGCAACATATAAGCATTTTTCATTTCTCCTACTATAAAAAATATATGGATCAGCATCACTAGTTTTAAATCCTACTCTTTTCATAAATTGTTTGAAACGTTTGTTCCTGTAACATGGTGTCTATGAGAGAGCAATCAGATTCCTGATCAGTGGACATATTCATCCAATGCAAACTTCAAACCCTTTCAGCTGTTCCATGTACATATTATCTTTGAGTACCTATACAATTCAGCAAACTGTCAAGTTGATCAAACTCCAGATTCTCTGCAGCAGCCACTACTAACAAGTTCCAAATTGTATCATAACATGCAACAGAACTGAATGTTTCTTCATAATCAATTTCTTGCTTTTGTACATATCTTTTAGATACTGGTTGAGATTTGACTTGGACTTTCCCTTTCTCTGCAGTTTTCTGGCAAAGAACCTATTGATTTTTCAAGACTTTTACACCTTCCAGACATTCAACTAGTTCCCAAGTACAATTCTCCTCATGAATTGCCTTGAGCCTTGATGTTCATTTTCAGACTGCAATGCTTCAGAATTTGAACTTGGATGCTGTTCTTCAGATGGTCTGGCAAGGTATATGCAGTCTCTGCTGGTCATCCAAACTGTTTTTTTTTGTTTTTGTTTTTTTTTTGTTTTTTTCATGTTTCTTTTCAATCTTTTCTAATACTTTTTCTTCTTCCTCTTTGGCAACTGACACTTCACTTCCTCTGGGGCTAGATTCTGTGTCGAATGCTTCTTCTTGTACATCTTCTGTCCTCTTGTCATGGCTTACATCTGGAAGTTCAGTAACGTTGGTGTGCAGATTGCAGACAACCTCCTACTTGACTTTGGCTTAAAGCAACCTTCCTCTGAGATGAAATTCAGACCCTGAATCCATCTCTTTCATTAAGTATCCCACCAGATGTCCATGAACAGCTTTATCATCAACTTTCAAACAGAATTTCTGGTTCTTATGTACATAGTATTCAGTTCCAAAAATCTTCAGTTGAGTTGGACTTCTTACTGGATGTTGATACCATAGCTTTATTAGCTCATAAAGCGATTTGTTTTTAAACAGATGACCTCCCTGTGCAATTCAAAAAATATGCAGCAGTATTACATAGCTCTGCCCACAGTTCTTTTAGATTTAGTATACAATGTATGCTCTCCACAATAATGTGATTATCTTGTTCTGCAACACCATTTTTCTGCAGTCTATTAGTATAAATAATTCACTGTTCTATAGTTCTCTTGGCAAGCAATTCAGAAATGTTCTTGTTATCAAATCTTTTTCCTATATCACACCTAAGTTTCTTGATAAAAGGGACATTCATTTTAGCTTCATTCAGGAACTGTTCCAAAATGGTACTGACTTCAGTTTTCTGTTTCAAGAAGAAAATACAATAAAACATGCTGGAATCATCTTTAAAACACACATAGTAACACACTTTTCAAGAGACTCAATAGTCATGGAACCATTCACAATATCCTTAATTTTTAATTTATTTTTAGTTTAATGTCCTTTAGCCTGGTTGGTGTAATGGATCTACACATGGCTTGTGGGAAAAAAACAACTAAATCCATACTGTTATCATTGTTATTTATTGATATTAATGTTATTTGTTGCTATTAATGGCTTCTGTACTATTCAATATAAAATCTAAGTTAAAGAACAATTTTATAAAAATATAATACCTGTGCAGTCTGTAAATTTTGCTTGGCTAGCCCCCCCCCCAAATAAAACCTTATCTGATAACTCACCCTAAGGAAGAAAGTGGTGAAAGTTGTATTATTTGCATACATTTAAAGGATTTAAGCTTTAAATAGGCTCACAAGATAGAGAATGAAATTTAAATACCCTGTGCCAGTGAAAGGGTTAATTGTTTGTCTATTAGTACTCCTTTAAAATTTGCATGTTGTACACATTTTATACTATTTTTACAACATTTTCATGGTTCAAACTTTGTTCAAGCTATATGCTAGGTGTTTAATATGAACATCTACATTTTAATAGTATTGTTTTATTATTTCCATTAATTTATTTGCTTTTCATTCTGCTTTAGTTGCTAACTTTCCTTTAATTACTACTATCATATCTGCATATCCAATTGTTATACTTCCTTGTTTGTTTTTTTTTAATTAAAAATGGAGTATACATATTATGCTAAAAAAATCTGATGTGCTCCATTCACATGACTTTCTGTACCTCCCTGTAACAAATTATTGCCAATAAGCTTACTACTTTCTCTACATGTACTATGTAAATACTGTATAGAGAAGGTATTGAATTGCACTCAAAATTTTGATACCAAGATTTCGGCAGAAATATATGTTTTGAGACCCCCTGAATCCAAAAAAAAAAAAAAGCATTTTTAGAAAAATGTCCATGTGTGTGTGTGTGTGTGTGTGTGTGTGTGTGTGTGTGTGTGTGGGTGGGTGTGGGTGGTCAGCATAGCCCAAAAACGAAAAGACTGTTAAATACCAAACTTGATATTTAAGTTTGGTATCTTCCAAGGATGCGACAAGAAAATTTTCAAGAAAATCCCCCCACCCCCAACTGCCCTTTACATAAAAAATTTTTGGAAAATTTTTGTTTGCTCAAAAATGGCTCTAATGATGTTGATTAAAATATTGTATATTAAAGTTATTTACCTTACAAATAAAATGTATATCTTGAAATTTTGGGAATAGCCTCTGAAGACTACTTTATTCTGGATGAATTTTACAGAATTTTGTATAACTCCTAAACTGTAAGAGATAGACAAACACTTACGTAATAGAAAATGTAGAGCACATTAAAACATACAATTTATGTTATATACATTTTTTTCATGGAGTTGATCATTTTTTAGATATTCCTTGTTTTTGGTTTCAGCTTTAAAATATTTATTTTACTTTTCTCATACAGGAATTTGTCAACTCCTGTGCATACAAACAAAGGAACTTCACTCACATAGCCACCAGCTTTTGACTATCACTTTAACTTTTGGTACTCCCTTATTTCGTTCCTATCTACAAGGAGGCAAGTAATAAGACTATTTCTGCTAATTTTTCTCAATTAGCATGAAGTAAATAGAAGCATAAGTTTTATAAAATAATTTGTTGCAGAGATGTAGAGAAAGGCATGTGAAAAGAACACATCAGATTTTTCTTCATCTACTTCATGCTAATTCAAATGAACATTAGCCTAAACGGTTTTATTACTTAGTTCTATATAGATAGAAGGAAACTAAGGGGATACACTAGGCTAAACCGACAGTCAAATGCTTTAAAATGTAGTTGATATGGTATAGAAATCCCATTCTTTACATGGCCAAGTGTTGACAAGGTCTCGTAAGAGAAAAGTATTAAGTATTTTAAAACTGAAACCAATAGCAAGGAATATCTTAAAAAAAGTCATGTGAATGGAACACATCAAATTAATTTGTATGTGTTATTTTTAAAGTTAAAGCAAAATAAACATGATGATGTGTGGTTGTAGCTAGTCAGAAAGTAGAATGAACATGAATTAGGTCTCATTACTCTTTTTGTTTTCAACAAATGATGTATGTATTTTGTGAGAACTCCTTTTAATGGCCATAAAATGATGACAAGAAACACATTTTAATTACTGGGTAGCCAATTAATTCATTGCAAATTTGCTTAAAGAAGGAAAAATGAAAAGCTTTAGGAAGTTCTATAATAAAAGATCTGAAGTGTCTTTCACATAACTTTCTCTACTTCTCTGTAAAAAATTGTTGTTAGTAAACTTATTCTTCTGTCTACTTCAGCTAATCGAGATAAAAATTAGTATTTAAAGGTGAAACCATAACAAGAAATATCTCAAAAATGGTCAACTCCATGAAAAAATGTGTATGACATAGGTTGTGTGTTTTAACAAGATCTTCATCTTTTGTGTAGTAAATTTTTGTCTGTCTCTTATGGTTTACCAGTATTGTACAATTCTGCAAAATTCATCCATAATGAGGAAGTCTTCAGAAATTATTCCCAGAAAATTCAAGATATACATTTTATTAGTGATGTAAATAGTTTTAATCAAAATCATTAGAACTATTTTTGAAAAGACAAAATTTTCAAAATTTTTTCCATGTAAAGGGTAGTTTGTGGTGAGGGGATTTTCTTGAAAATCTTAGTGCCGCATCCTTTAAAGATACCAAACTTAAATACCAAGCTATGTTTTTAATAGTCTTTTTGTTTTTGAGATATGGGCACGCGCATGCACACACACACACACACACGCACACGCTTTTTGCTAAAAATGCTTTTCTTGGGTTAAGGAGGTCTCAAAACATGTATTGCCAATGAAATCTTGGTATCAAATTTTTGGGTGCAATAAAATACCTTCTCAATATACTATGTATGTAGTACGTGTAGAGAAAGTAAAAATGAAAGATTTCTGATATATTTGGTTACACACTATAGCGTATAGCTAAACATTATTGATAACTTGTTTTCCTTAAAATGTAATGTAAGTAAAATGAAAGATTTTAGGTTTTCTGAATGTATTTGATAACGCACTATAGGGTATAGCTAAACATTATTGATAACTTCTTCTTTCCTTAAAGAACAGGAGAATTTACTTAATTTTAGTTATATAATTGTTAGCACATACTATTCACCTATTTTCTACAACACGAGCCACCACTGGTATAAATCATACCAAGCAGTGAGTAATGTGTATTATGCAAAACAAATATTATATTTGGAGAATCCAAGGTCAGGAGTAATGATTACATCACCTGTTTATTGACCAAGAGCTCTTGACTTGAAGGGAATCAAATATGGAATGTATGGCTGCAGTAACATATTCACCCAAATTGATTTCCCTGCCACTCCACTGAGCTTTAGTAGGTAGAGGAAGCTGTGTATTCAAACAAAAATTTAATATTGAGATTTCATTACAACAGCACTAATAAAAATTATATATATTTATTTATATAATCTTATATTTTAATTCACATGACTTTCTCTAGCAATTCTTCAACAAGCTACAACAGCCTATTCTATTCTACTTTATATTAATCAATATAAACATTTGTACAAATGATGTTATTCCATATTTATGGTAGAGTAAGTAGGCTTCAAGTAATAGCCAAATCTTTTAAAAACTGGACATTATATAATGCTTTGAAATTTTGTTTTCTTCACCTTACCAAGAGAAGAAATTGAAGAAAAAAAAAGAAAAAAGTATAAACATTTTGATATAGAAACCAATAACAAGGAATATCTCAAAAATGGGTAACTCCATAAAATATGTGTTTTTCATAAATTCTGTGTTAGTGAGATCTGTATTTTTGTGCATTTTGTCCATCTCCTACATCATACCACTTATGCAAAAGTCATTCAGACTAAATAGGACTCCAGAGGCAATTCTCATAATATGCACGCACACACACGTACACACTCACACACGCACTCACACACACGCACGCACACACGCACGCACAAGCACGCACACACGCACGCACACGCATGCACACACGCACGCACAAGCACGCACACACGCACGCACACGCATGAACAACCGCACAAACGCGCACGCACACACACGCACGCTCACTCACGCACGCACACACACGCACACACACAAACGCATGCACACACACGCACGCACACACACAAACGCATACATACACACATATGCATGCACACACATGCACACACACATACACACATGCATGCACACACATACACCCACGCATGCACACACACAAACGCTTGCACACACACAAACACATGCACACACGCACAAACGCATGCACACACACAAACGCATGCATACACACAAACGCATGCACACACACACACAAACGCATGCACACACACGCACGCACACACACAAACACACACACACAAACGCACACACACACACAAACGCATGCACACAATGAATTATTATGTGGTAATTTATTCAAGCAACATTATATATACAGCATTAGTGCTAAAATAATGTGCATGACTAAATATAACATCATGTGTACAAGAGTGAGGCTCAGTATTTTCAAAATCTGCAGTACCTGTAGTATCTTAACTTTTCATTGATAGCTAGAGAGAGCCTTAGTTTTATTTAAAGTTATAATTTTTTAATGAATGCGCCTGAGAGAGCCTTAGTTTTATTTAAAGTTATAATTTTTTAATGAATGCGCATACAGATTTGCCTGGCTAGGAAGTCTAACGTTACGCCTTACTGGATTGTTTGCTGCAGCAATAACCTTATCTGTTTATTGTTTGGCTGCAGAAATGATTAATCCGCAGTTATGTGTTGTCCAGATCAATCAGACACCACACAATTACTCTGATATATTGTTGGCATTTGTTTTTGTAATGTTTTTGCCAGTTATGAGTATTGTAGGTATAGATTCTAATACATAAAATATTTTCTTATATTTATATAATACAGATTTTATGGGGTTATGTTCCTTGTAACCCAAAACAAATATTCCATAATGCAAGAAGTATCTAAAATAACCTTAGCTGTACTCTTGGAACAATTACAAAGGAGAGCAATGGTATCAAACCTATCCACTGATTTGAAAGACCTTCTGAGACAAAACATAGGGCCATTAAATCATAAGGTAATCTCTGTCACAGCCTTTCTCCAGAAGGATTATTGGTTATGTGCATAGTTTATAACTTGTTCATTTTAAAGAATTACAACAAAAAATACTTATTTCTTTATTTAAACGCTGTGGCCAAGGAAACAATAGTTAGTACATAAGAAATATATTTGATTTTCACTTTTATCTTGCATCATTGACTCCATAACGGGGTGCATTCCCTTAGCATTGAATGGGAGAGAAAAATGGAGCAGTGCTACGGCCATCTAGCATAAATAAATAAGTACCTACTCTAGATGTTTGTCGACAGGAAAGCTTCTTTGCTTCTTTATTTTAAGCAATAGCGTTGCATCATTGTCTTGATAAACTGGTGTGTTACCTTAACCTTGACTGGGGAGGGAAAATACAGCAGAACTATGGTCATTTAGCAACAAATAACTGGGTACTACTGCCATCTGTCGGTTACTAATGGAAATGCTTTCCCTTGGCCCTGTTATTATTCATATTAGGAGACTTTAAAAACTTTCCTGTACTATTTTTAAACTTAATAACGAACACAACAAAAAAGGAACTGTTCAATTTGGTGCAGTCGTTTGGAAATGATGAGCATACATACATTTTGGGAATTCATTTATATATATATATATATATATATATATATCTTAAATATTTGAGGTAACTGTTTTTTTTACTTTCCTCATACACATATGAGAAGATGAAATTGGTGAATAATACTCAAATGATCTTGGGGTCCATGGAACTTAAGGGAAAACCCCTAAAAGAAAACCTTATCTGAGTAACACACCCTAAGTGAGATTTGAACTCACGACCTCTTGAATATGAGGTCAACATGCTACCACCATACTACCGAGGCAGGCTTACAACATACCTATTCAACCAGTTCCAGACCAGTGTATCATACAGCTTCTAGACAAGTACAAGGAGCATATTCTGTATGGTTCCAGACAAGTCTGTATAGTGTATCATACAGCTTCTAGACAAGTACAAGGAGCATATTCTGTATGGTTCCAGACAAGTCTGTATATAAGTATAAAACAAGTGCATATAAAGAACATGTTCCAAACAAATGTCTCATATAAGTTGCTAGTGGAAATCTGTAACCTAAAATATCACTGAGAGTGAAGTAGAACCATAACCCCATAAATTTTGTTCCAGGTAGTTTTTAGTCCAAGTTTGATATTGAGTTTGTCAAGGCTATTGTCTTTTGTGTTGGAAGCTAATTGCAACAATTTTATCCTCATTTAACATTAATTTGCTCTAAACCATAGATGTCCCTGGTGAAGTGGGGTGTATGTTTGGATCCCCTTAATTCTTAGCTTGAATATTTTTCCACCTATAGTTTCAACTTATTTTAAAATTACTTTTAAATTCTGTACATCTATCTGAAAAGCAAAACTATTGTTGTGTCATTGTCAAATTTATACTGCAGACTGAGTTATGATTTTTTTTGTAGTGAAAATAATAAAGTTTTACATTGTTTCATGTCCCAGACAAAATTGGGCACAATTACGTTCCTTTTTTCCCAGTGGTACATTCTTCCAAAAAAAAAAAAAAAAACTTATGTGTTCCATTCACATGACTTTCTCAGCATCTCTGTAACAATTATTGTTAAAAAGCTTATTCTTCTATCTACATCGCGGTAAACATTAGCAGAAATTGTCCTTATTACTTGGTCCCTTGTAAGTAGAAGAGGGGAAACCTACTGTGTTCCATTCACATAATATCCTCTAGGTGTTTGGCAAACAAACCTTTTATTCAAAACATTAATCTACATCATGCCAATCAAGATAAACACAAGCAGAATTAGTCTTATTACTAGCTCCTTGTAAGTAGAAGGGAAACAGGAAAATGCACAGGCTAAAGTGATAAAAGCCAGTCGCTATGTGAAACAATTGAAATTCCAATCTCTTTGCCTTTTAGGAGCAAACAAGTGAGAAGAAAGTTATCTTCCCGTTTGAGAAAAGTTTAAATGCCTAAAATTGAAACTAATAATCCGGAATATCTCGAAAACAGTTACCTATACCAAAAAAATGTATATAATATTAAATTGTGTGTTTTAATGAGATCTACAATTTTTTGTGCAGTAAGTTTTTGTTATCTATTACGGTGTGCCAGTTATACAAAAGTCATCCAGAATGTCTTAAGAGGCTACTCCAAAAAATGCATTATATACATTTTGTTTGTCACAAAAATATCTTAAACATACAGTATTTTAATAAAAATTGTTAGAGCCATTTTCGAAAAATGTTCCTTGTATAGGGTGGGGGGGGATTTTCTTGAAAACCTTTGTGTTGCTGCCTTGGAAGACACCAAACTTAAATACCAAGTATCTTTTCGTTTTTAAGCTATCTGTCCACATACAGACATTTTTCTAAAAATGTTTTTTATTCGGGGGGTCTCAAAACAGTATTTCCGGTGAAATCTTGGTATCGAATTTTTGGGTGAAATTCAATACTGTCTCTATATACACTATGTACGTAGTACATGTAGAGAAAGTAAAAAAAAAAAACACCGAAGAACTAGAATTGCACATTTATGTAAAGTATTGCATTTAATAATTATTAAACATTGGTATATGTAAGATATTAGATATCATCAGTGGATCATAATAATTTGTAAGTTTTTTTCTTGACAAACTTGGAGCTATAGTACAGAAAGTTAAGATACTGGTATGTTTTATTTTCGATCTAATTTAAGAAAAAGAAAAATTAAAAAAAAAAAAAATAAATAAAAACTTGGGATCCAGAGGCATGCATGTTACTCTCAGACCACAACAGAGGACGACTACATGGTGATGATATGGTAGAATGTTCAGGAGATGAGAACCACGCTCTAATTGCCTCGTTTTTCCTAGACAAAGTGGAAAATTCCAAGTTTCTATGTTTACGTTTAATTCAATGTTAACATGAATCATTATGAACGGTTGCATTAGTAAGTATATGCATCATGGTTGTGTCTGGTGGTGAGGGTTTGGATCCCACAATTCTTAGCTATTAACACCCGCCACTTTAAATCATTACTTTAGGTTTATACGAGCAATTCTGCGTCTCATGTGAAAGACGCGCTTTGTGAAAAAAAAAAAAAAAATAATTGTAGCCTGTAGCGTATCTACTTCACATTTAACAGGTCGTGAGTTCGAATCTCGCTTAGGGTGAGTTACTCGGATAAGGTTTTTTTCGGGGGTTTCTCTTATTCTGAGAAGGCGAATGTCGAGTAGCTTTAAGCTCCATGGACCCCGAGATCATTTGAGCATCATTTCACCAATTTCATTCATCGTCCAATATGATTAACCAGGTTAAAGGACGTTAAAAAAAATGTTGGCTACACTGAGGGCTTTGTCTCTCAAAAGGACCCTGGTCGGCAGAGAAAAGAATAGAGATGTAAGTTATAACGGCCCCTTTAGATCTGTCTTCCACCCAACGACCAGATGCCTTGTAGTATAGAAGACGCTGATTATGAATTTTGCCCACATCGAGGTTACAAATAATTAGTGAACCATTCCAATTTGTAAAGAACGTTTTTCTTGTCAGACTTGCACCTATGGGTCAGAAACCCGAGACACGAGTATTTTTATTTTCGATTTAATTTGTCTAATAAAATATCCTAGCTCGATCTACTATATCAGTGTGACAATGTCTCCTTATGAGTCACAGTTGTTTGTTTTCTGTTTTTTTGTTGTTTTTCTTTTACTTCCTCTTCTTGGTACATAGTACATAGGTAGAAAAGGTATTGAACTCTAGCAGAAAATTTAATATTGATATTTCACCGGAAATAATCGTTTTAAGGTCCCACGTATATATAACATTGCATTTTAGAAAAAGGTCTGTGTGTGCCGTGTGTGCGTGTGTATATGAATGCAATAACTCAAAAATGAAAATTCGGTAAAATATCAAGTCTGGTATTTAATTTTAGTATCTTTCAAGCATGCGACACGAATATTTTAAGGAATATCCACCTACCTCAAACTACCCTTTTACATGGAACATTTTTCGAAAAATGTTATTTTCTCCAAAACGATTCTAACGACTTTGATTAAAATACATACCACATGTTTAAGATATTTCCATGACAAACGAAGTATGTATTTTGAATTTTCTGAAAATAGGCTCTGAAGACCCTCTTCTGGATGACTTTTACATAACTGGTAAACCGAAAGAGATAGACAACAACGTATTACTAAAAATATAGATATGATCAATCACACCATCTATGTCATCTACATGTTTTGCTTTTTGTTTGTTTTTTTCCTGAGACTTAACCGTTTCCGAGAAATTCCTTGTTATTGGTATCAATTTTAAACTACTTAAAATTTTCTTAAATGGGAAGTAATCTTTCGTTTCATCTGTTCTTCTTTACTCCTGGCATGCAAAGAGAACCGAATTCCAATTGTTCACATGCACCTTTTAAAGTATTGATAATCGCTTTGTGTATTCCCCAATTTCGCTTTTGCTAACAAGGAATCAAGTAATAAGACAATTACTGCTAATGTTTACCTGGATTAACTTGATGTAGATAAATGAACATTTTTTTGCAAGAATAGTTTGTTTGCATAACAGCTAGAGAAAGTCATATGAATGGAACACATCAGATTTTTCTATCTTCTCTAACACATATGCACAACATAGTAAATAGAGAAGCATTGTATTCCACCCATTAATTCGATACCGAGATTTTATCGGAAATACATGTTTTGAGACCACCAAACAAGCATTTTTTGAGAAAAAATATTTGGATTTCTGTAGGCAGCGTAGCTCAAAGACGAATTAATTTGGTTAATGATAGAATCTGATCAAGATTGCTACGAAACACCAATACATTCAAAGAGATCGAGACTGGATAAAGGAGATAAGGACAAAATCGTGGTATCGGCGAATATTTTATAAGATCAGAGATACGATACTTGGCCAAATAGCCAACAGATTCTCAACCAACTACAGTTCCTATCATTGTTTGGCAGTTCTTCATACGCGGAATTAGACAAGACTTTCCCAGAGAGTGCGTTTATGCATCTTACTTCAACATAGCGCAAATAAGAAACGAACTTTGTTATTTGTACTCTTCCCCTGAATTTCGAAACAAAGCAGTCTACGAAGTTCACCAAGAGTTATCATGGGACTTAAAGAAACTTTGCCTCAGGTGTATAAACTTCATGAATTAATTTTGATTATTCCTGCCACCAGGGCATCAGCAGAACGATCTTTTCCAGCGCTCCGCAGAATACACAGTTATCTAAGATACACTCAAACTCAAAATAGACTTTCATCTCTGTCCTTGTTTTCAGTGGAAAAGGGGATGCTTAATAAACTTAAAAAGCAACAGCAAGCAACGTTTGAAAACTCTTATCATTGATATTTTTTTGGAGAAGAATCGGCGTATTGAACTGAAATACAAATAGACACTGTAAATTGGAGAGATTGTAAATACATTTTAAATAAGGTATGTCACTATAATTTTTATTTATATATTAGTGTGTGTTTTATGCTATACAATTGCATACAATCTATATAATATTAACCTGGAAACCCTCGGAATCCGCGACTGCCACTCCCCAGATTAAGTCTGAAGCAACCGGCAACACTTATGAATCATCCACGCCACGCCACTGATGGACATGCTGATTGCTCGCTTGTCTGAAATGCATTATCAAATTTCTGAATTGCGGTCACTTTTACATTGACAGTATTAAATTGTTGTACTCTCTTAGACTGCAAAATTTCGAACATTCCTGAGATTATTCTAAATTTCAAATTAGACAAACTAACTGGTGAATAGAATCTAGGTATGCAGTTTACAAAGACACTGGCTTTCAGTTTTACAGTAATAATTAACACATTTTTTCCGCATTGTTTAACTGCTTCGCTTATCAACTATTTTACGATTGAACCGAAAGTTCATCGAACACCATAACCTACTTGGGGGTGAAGCTTGACAAGGGCGTCACTTTTGGAGAGCACATCAGGGAACTGAGGTGTCGGGGCTATGGGGCTACGGCCTCCTTGTACCCGATGCTAAAGTCCAGGATGCCGGTTCCCCTTAAGTTGCGCCTTTTGAGGGCTCTCATAGTCCCCTTGTTAATCTACGCCTGTGAGTTCTGGGGCATGGCGGCAGACTCCAGTCGTCGCCTACGCTATTATACAAAGCCTTAGAATGAAGCGATTTTTACCGAGAAAAACTAGCAAATTGTAATAGTTCTACAGCTGCCGCAAGATGCCTGGCGTTATCCCTGTCCTTTTAACACGCGTTTAAATGACATTATATGTCAAAATTAGGCAATTAACACAAGAAGAAATAGAGTCAGACCAAAAATAAGGATTTTACCACATTTATATCATAACTAGAATATTTATGATGAAAAATTATGTCTATTAGGCCAAATAAAACATCAATTTCTGCCATTAAGTGCATTTTCGGTTAAATTGCTGTTAGTTTAATAGGCTTAGGAAAAAAGGCTAACATTTAAGTAAGATTTTCTTGAACAATAGCATATAGCTGGACTGCCTCCGTGGTCGAGTGGCAGTGAGCTGACTTCCCCCCCTCCGGAGGTCCTGGGTTCAATTCCCGGCTGGGGCTGGGAGGTTTTCTTTAACTATCCCCCACAGAGTCTGGAAGTGAGAGCGAACAAATCTCTGCAACAAATTATTGTTTAAAAGCTTATGCTTTTATTTATTTCATGCTAATTGAGAAAAGGCTGCGCCGTGACCGAGAGGTTAGACCACTCACCTCTCACCTAGACGCCCGAGGTCGATCCCAAGCGACCGCATGTGAGATTTGTGGGTTTTCTCCGGTTTTCCCCGACATCGCATTCTACCGGTGCTCTATCTTCATTCCATGTATCAGTGCCATCGCCTAGTGTCCACAAGTAGCAAAAGCAGGCGTTAAACACTACAAAATAATAATCGGGAAAAAAATTAGCAGAAATAGTCTTATTAGAAGCGAAATAAGGGAGCATATGTTAAAGTGATAGACAAAAGCTGGTTACTATGCGACTGAAGTTCCTTTGCTTGTATAGAGAGTGGTTGACAAATTCCCGTATGAGAATAGTATACGTCTTTTAAAGCTGAAACCAATAACAAGCAATGTCTCAAAAACAACTAACTCCACGAAAAAATGCATATGTCAAATTGTGTGTTTTAACGTGCTTTGCATTTTTGGTGTGGTAAATTTTGGTCCTTCTCTTACGGTTTAGCAGTTATGTAAAATTCCATTAAATTCATTCAGAATAAAGTAGCCATCAGAGACTCTTCCCAGAAAATTCAAGATATACATTTTATTTTTCAAGTAAATATCTCTAACATACGATATTTTAATCAAAATCTTTAGATCCATTTATGAGAAAATCAAAATTTTCGAAAAAAGTTCCATAAAAATGTCGTGTTACTTATGGACGCTCTTTAACTGCTGTGGTTCTCAGCGTCCCATTCTAAATTGGGCGTGAAAGACCGCTTAATTTTGCTCAGAAGCCTCTCAATCAGGCTTGAGGTTCTTTTACGACACGGGACCAACGGCTTTACTTCCCTTCCAGAAGGAAGCCATGCTAAAAAAGATCCATCGTCCTCCGCCGGGTTTGAACCCGCGACCCCTGGCTATATGAAGTCAGCATACTAACCATTACACCACGGAGGGTGACAAAAAAAATGTTCCATGTAAAGGGTACTTGGGTGTGGGGAGAAAATCTTCGTGGCGTATCCTTGGAAGATACCAAACTTAAATACCAAGTTTGGTATTCAACGGTCTTTTCGTTTTTTGCTATGCTGTCCACAGACACATACAGACTCACACACACGGACCTTTCTCTAAAAATACTTTTTTTTTATTCAGGGGGACGGAAAACATGTATTTCCGGTGAAATCTTGGGTGGGATTTCCGGTGAGTGGAATGCAATACCTTCTCTATACACTATGCACATAATATGTATTGAGAAAGTAATAAAACGATTTAAACCCAACATAAGGAACCTTTAGACAACGAATTGTTTCTAATGAAAAGCCCCGATATCATCTTAAGACGTTAAAGGAGGCTATATAAATGAAACAATAAAAAAAAAATCAGATGTGTTCCATTCACATGACTTTCTCATCTCTACGACAAATTGTTAGAAAGCTTATGCTTCTATTCACTTCATGCTAATCGAGAGAGAAAAATTATCAGAAATAGTCTCATTGCTTGCTTCCTTGTAAGTAGAAGCGAAATAAGGGAATACCATAGGTTAAAGTGATAGTCAAAAGCTAGTTGCTATATTACTGAAGTTGCTTTGTTTGTATGGACAGGAGTTGACAAATTCCCGTATGAGAAAATTATACGTCTTTAAAGCTGAAACCAATAACAATGAATATCTCCAAAACGATCAACTCCACGAAAAAAAAATGTATACAACATAGATGTTGTGTTTTAATGTGCTCTACATTTTTTCTGTGGTAAGTTTTTGTCCAACTCTTACGATTTAGCAGTTATGCAAAATTCCGTAAAATTCGTCCAGAATAAAGTTGTATTTAAAGACTATTCCCAGAAAATTCAAGGTATACATTTTATTTGTCAGATAAATATCTTTAATATACGACATTTTAATCAAAACCGTTAGAGCCATTTTTTAGAAAATATAAATTTTCGAAAAAAGTTCAATGTAAAGGGTAGTTGGGGTCGGGGGGGCATTTTTTTGAAAATCTTCGTGTCGCATCCTTGGATGATTTAATTTATATATGTTCACTTTATTCTTGAAAACAAAAATAAAAACAACACTACCACAAAATATGCCATAAATTGTTGTATACTTCCATTAACACACATGATGAACGACAGGGAAAACACCTGACATCTAGCGGCCAAGTTAGAACTGCATCTATTGTGATAACTTTGCAGGCGGCATTCTAGGGCCTGGTATAATGGCGTAGGCTACGCTCCAGTCTGCTGTTGCTTCAGCGGGAACAGAATAGATGCCTCGTGGCTTTCCTACGCGACTCCTGCACGAAGCCTCTGGTCTACCATACCTGGAGGACGAGATTAGGCGTCGGGTAACAAAATTTAACGAAGGGTTACCATTCCATCGGAGCGCCCTGGTTAGGTCTCTTGGGGATTATTATCCCACAAACCGCCACTTCAGGCGATACCGGCTTCCCCGCATGGCTTGCGGGCACTCTCGGTAACGAAGGAGCACCTCCAACAGCTGCTATGGCTAAACTCCTTACAATCCTTCAAGAGTGGCTTGGATATCAAAATTAAAACCTCAGAAGTAAACATTTTTGAATAATCATCACACCAGCGGTGCCGTTGCACCATAATTGGCAACCGTCGAGGAGCAATGCTTGCCTCCTCCTGTCACTCCACAACCCCATCTCTTACCGCCATCCTGCAAACCCCACAATCCCGTCAGAACGTGGTTAAGTGCTCTCAGAGAACAGGGACACGTCTAACACTCCTCGGGCTGCCCTCAGCCTGCCAACTGCTTGTGTGTGCCATTTCCGCATTCTTCTTTCAATATGCGGGGAAAAAGTACAGTCAATGTCCTTTATTTTCTCAAAAAACTTTACTTAGAGAATGGCTCCTTATATTTCTGTAGGGCAAATCGCTCGTTTCTGAGTTTTATCATTAAATATTTGCTAAACAGTTTTGCTCTTAAAATATTTATGTAGAGGTTTGTAAGAGGACTTCTTGGATATTCCCATTGTTAGAGCATTGTTGTTTTTTGATGAACCTGTTTCGCCATCAATAAGTAACACAATGCAGCAATATCATTACAACGTTCTGATCGGCCTGCTTTGCATCCACATTCACCTTTTATGGCTTCCTTTCAAAATCCATCTGAAAATAGCATTTACGCACAAAATCGCATCCCTGCAAAATACTATTATAAGCCTAATTAACAATGAATTATATTTCTTTTGTGATTTAAACATACAAAATATCTTATCTCTGTCTCTTTCAACTAGAAAAGATCTAGAAAATACTTTGATTTTTAACAGAATAAGGTTGACATTATTTTCCCGTAAACACTTGTAAATGGTTCACGCCATATATTGGCCAATTTGAAGATTTATTTTTATTTATTTTTTTTTTTTTGGAAGGCCTTAAATATGACGTGTCTTATTTTATTTTTCGAAATTCAATTTGTATGTTTCTAACAGTTTACTAGTTATGCAAAATTAAAAAAAAAAAAGTCATCCAGAGTAACGAGATCTTTAAAAGCTATTCTCAGAAAATTCAAGATATACATTTTATTTGTCTTGTAAATATCTAAGCATAAGAGATTTCAATTAAAAATTGTTAGAGGCATTTTTGAGAGAATAAAAATGTTCTAAATTTTTCCATATAAAGGGTAGTTGGGGTGGGATTTCTTGAAAATGTTCTTGTCACATTCTTGGGAGATACTGAACTTAAATATCAATTTTGGTATTTAATAGACTTCGTTTTTGAGTTATGCTGGGGCAGTATAGCTCACCTCCCCCCCCCCCACATGGACCTCTTTCTATTTTTTTTTTTTTTTTTTTTTGATTCAGGGTGTTCAAAAACACATATTTCCGGTGAAATCTGGGTATCAAATTTTTGGGTGCAATACAATAACTTCTCTATACACTATGTACATAGTACGTATAGAGAAAGTAGTTTAATATACAAGACCATCGTTAGACCTGTATGGACGTATGGTAACCAAATTCGGGGAACTGTCAGTAACTCCAACATCGACATCCTACGGAGAATTGAATACAGAGCTAACGCTCCATGGTACGTCTATAACACCACCTTGCATTGATGATCTACACATCCGAACAATAAAGGAAGAAATCATCTCCCATAGTCTTTGAATTTTCTTACCATCAATACTAGACAACCATTCTACTATTGACCATCTACAGTGCTGTAACATTTTGGACCTATAGCTAAACCTTAATGTTCCAGTGCTTACTTGTAACACTTTTACTGAATGCTCTGCTGAGAACAGATTCTAGATCAGCAGTTATTCCATAATAATAATAATAATAATAATAATAATAATAATAATAATAATAATAATAATAATAATAATAATAATAATAATAATAAACTTTCTATGATTCCTATCTTTCATTTCAAAGATGGCCTCAGCCCTCCTGGATAGTGTGGTGGTAGCGTGTCTGCCTCATTTTCAACAGGTTGTGAGTTCAGGCATACATACATAACATTACTATCTGTAGATCCTATTATGAGCTAAGACTCAAAGCCCAAACTCTAGGATGTAGATCATGTCAACAATTACATTTATTTATACTTATTAATACATTTATTTACAAATAACAACTCTGACAATGAATTTTCAGAGGTGTCAGATTTGCATAATTTTCAATTACATGTCTGTTTCCAAAAGTCTACCCGTACACTTGCATTCTTAGAATATTCATGTTTGTTATATTTTCAATGTTACATTATTACCAGTATTTTTTGATTGAATGAAATGCTCCTCTGTATAGAAGATGTGGGTAATAAGGTATCTTTTTAATTCTGATCTAAACTTGTTTTTGTTCATTTGCAATTCTTTTATAGAAGAGGCAAGTGAATTAAACAAAACTATTCCTTTGTAGTAAACCCCTTTTTGGAATAACTGCAAATTATTTGTTGGTCTATGTAAGTCCTGACTATGTTTGGTCTCTTTGTTATGAATATCTGTATTTTTTGTAAACTTTCTGGGTTATTTATTACAAATGACAATATGACTAGAATATATTCACAGGCTAATGGTAAAATTCCAAACATTTTGAAGAATGGCTTGCAGTGAGTTGCTCGTCTTTCCCCTGCCATTATTCTTATTACATTTTTTTGCATAATGAATAATTTTTTAGCATTTACTGAATTTCCCCAAAATATTATTCCATAGGTCATCAATGAATGAAAATATGCATAATAAGCTATCTTTAGTATGCTCTTATTTATAAGCTGAATTAAAGATCGAATTGCAAAACATGCAGAGCTCAGTTTGGGTAAGATATAATCAATATGGTGCTTCCAATTCATGTTACGATCAATCATAAGACCTAGGAATCTTGTATTACAGGCTTCTGCAATCTGATCATTTATATATTCTATCCTTAGGTCTGCCATGTATTTTTTTGATTTGTGCAAAAATTAATGTAGTTATTTTTTTTAAAGTTTATGTGTCGCTTAGGGTGAGTTACCCGGATATTGCTTTTTTCGGGGTTTTCCCTTATCCTGAGAAGACGAATGTCGAGTAACTTTATGCTCCATTGACCCCGAGATCATTTGAGCATCATTCCACCAATTTTATCTATTGTCTGATTGTCTGATATGGCCAAAGCAGGTTAAAGGACGTTAAGCTAAAGAAAGAAAAAAAAAAGAAGAAGAAGAAGATGGTCTAAAACTTTCAAAGTTTCAATTACATGAAACTGTTTAATTATGAAGTGGGAAGGTATTTTAAATAAACCGCCTACAATTCGAGATGGCGCACACCCTTAACATCTGTTCCTCCAAGATTTCTAATTTCTTATTGGTTACATGTGAGTGAAATTTTTCCCCCTGCCGCCGAAGAAATTAATGTATGTCATAGAAACACATTGAAAACGATGAATCTCTAAAATCGTTGCAAAGTCAGCATAGGAAAATCAGTTTGTGACTAATAGTATTTATGGCACTATTGTTTTATTTTTATCTCAATCACTGTGCAAATATCTCGTAATACCAGCCGTTTAGCGGCATAAGTAATGTCTGCTCTGTGTGAATCTAAGAATATTGAAACGACATGGATTCGAAAGGGAGTCATCCTAAAAGCATCAAATTACCAGACACTGTGGAAGTTTTCAGCAATTTGAAAAACGCCAAAAGGTTCGCAATAGATATAGGTAATATATAAATGGCTGTCGTAAGTACATACTTAACCTCATTATTTTCAGTAATAGAAAAATGGATATATTGAGCAAGTAAATAGATATTTTGACAAGAATCCTTAATGTCAGCGTTTGACATATTAATGTAGCGATTCGAAAGAAATAATGAAATTACAAAAGTTTTTATAAAAGTTTCATTGTGGTTTTATCGTTTATACATTTTTACGTCATTGTTGACGTTAGGTAACGTTTACAGCTGTTAACTAACAGTGTCATTGAAATCTTGCCCAAATTAATTTTCTGTCCTCTGTTTCCTTCTGAATTCATGGATGATTCTCTCCAGTGAGATTTTAGTTGCCCATAAAAAATTCGGATTAATCGAGGAAAGTAGAAACCAAGATTTTAAAAATGAAGTATTTGTTTCAATGTAGCCCATTATGTATATTAATTTAAGATTTAAGTTATTTACTCAGAATTGAAAACTAGCTTAAAATATTGGCCTCAGTTTATTACATGCTTACATAATATCAAAAGCACTATCGCTTTGAAAATTTTCTGGATTTTAGATACAAGTGTTTGAAATTTGTATCAAACTTCAGTATTTATCGCAGTTAACACATTTGCAGAGTAGGTAACATTATCTTTGCTGTTTATGTCATCTGATGTAGAGCTGCCAGCATTTGAATAATAAATCTAGTCAAAGGATGGTTTTTTGGAAGTGTGTGAGCAAAGGCTGCAACTACACAGTGAAGACAAGGGATCTGTGCAACCAACGCCCTAATAATCCAGGGCATAGACAAGGGATTTCTGAATAGTGAGTGCAGCAGGCAATGCAAGTTCTCTATATGCCCACTGTAGACAGGTTTTCACAGCCTCTACAATATATTTTCTCAATTCTACAATCTACCTATAAATAACAAAACAAAGGAAGAATAAGAAGTTCCGCTTTTTAAATCTAGGAACTTTCAATACCTACTTTAGGTTTGCAATGAATTCTGCACATGTGCATACAGCATAATGTGGCATGTTTTCTTGATTTGTTGCTGTCAGTGTTGCTATAAAAGTACAAATTTTATGGCCAAACTTCTACACACCAACCTCAGGAAAAATATGTTAGCTGATCTTCAAATACAATAAGAATCATTTTGATATATTTGCCATAGTCGAAAAGCTTGCCAATATTGCTTTGGAGTGACACGTGTATTAACAAATTTTGTTGTACATGTTATATGATTACTTATATCACAGCCTGGGTTGTTTCTGATCTTCATTTTGTTTCCTCGGCAATTGAATTCAGATACATAATGATACACAGGAATGTATACACTCAGTTGAGGTTGTGGAATTTTGAATGGGTTGTGTGTTTTTTTTTTTATCCAGTGTATTTTTAATGTATTTGCATTCACACTGTTGGATGCCTGTGAAATTGTGATCTGTACCGCCATACTTGTTGCCAAAGGCTTGCTGAGGAGACCTGTTGGATCCAGCAGGTGGCATAAGCTTTGGCGACTAGCCTTCTCTTTGAATGCTGTTATACAAGAACACATGTAAATGCTCCACCAAAAACTTTGTCCTTCAAGGTAGTGCCACAGGCTTTATTTCATACGGCACCACAGATCCTCTACTGTTTGAATGTATACCCTAGTTTCAGTATCAAATTGTGCTATTATCTTGAAAATAATAGAACAAAAATCTGATGTGTTCCATCACATGATTTTCTCTAAATCTCTGTAACAAATTAATGTTAAAAAAGCTTGTTCTTCTATCTACTTCATGATAATTGAGATAAACATTAGCAGAAATTGTCCTTATTACTTGGTTCTTTATAAGTAAAAGGGAAAAAATCTAATGTGTTTCATTCATATGATGTCCTCTAGCTGTTCGATAAACAAACCTTTTATTCAAAAGATGAATCTGTTATCTACATCATGTTAATCAAGATAGTAATAAGCAGAATTACTCTTATTAATAGCTTCCTTGTAAGATGGGAAATAAGAAAATGCACAGGGTAAAGCGATAGTCTCGTCTTTTAAAAGCCGGTTGCTTTGTGAAACAATTGAAATTCCAATCTCTTTGCTTTCCGGGATTAAACCAACAAGAAGAAAAATATCTTCCCATTTGAGAAAAGTTGAAATGGCTAAAATTGAAACCAGTAATCCAGAATATCTTGAAAACAGTTAACTCTACAGAAAAAATGTATATAACGTAAATTGGATGTTTTAATGTGACCTACATTTTTTGTGTAGTAAGTTGTTGTATATCTCTTACTGTTTGCCAGTTATACAAAAGTCATCCAGAATGAAGAGGTCTTCAGAGGCTATTCCCAGGAAATCCCAGATAACAATTTGATTGTCATAAAAATATCTTAAACATACAGTATTTTAATCAAAATCATTAAAGCCATTTTTGAGAAAATAATTTTTGAAAAAAATTTCATGTAAAGGGTAGTTGGGGGTGGGGGATAGTTGGGGGTGGGGGAACTTTCTTGAAAATCTTTGTGTTGCATCCTTGGAAGTTACCAAACTTTAATACCAAATTTGGTTTTCAATAGTCTTTTCGTTTTTGAGTTATACTACTTTCTCACTCACTTCTGAAAATGCTTTATTTGGAATCAGGAAACCTACAAAATGTGTATTTCCAGTGAAATCTCAGTATCAAATTTTTGTGTGGAATGCAATACCTTCTCTAGCTATGTACTATGTAAGTAAAGAAAGTAAAAATAAAATATATGCACATGGATGTGCATATACATAAATGCGTATGTGAGAGTCAGCACACAAAGGTCTTAAGCACCAAACCTGAATTAGGATTTTGCCTCTTCCAAGGATGTGACCAGAAGATTTTCAATAAAATCTCTCCCAATTCCAAACTATCATTTGCATGAAACATTTTTATAAAATTTTGACTTTCTCAAAAAGTGTATGCAATGATTTTGATTAAATGCCATATGTAAAGTATTTTCATAACAAATGAAATGTATATCTTGAATTTTTTGGGAATAGCCTCTGAAGCCTTCGACATTCTGTATAACTTTTGCATAACTGATAAACTCATAAGACAAAATCTTACTATACAATAAGTCTAGATCTTAAATACCTAATATATCAAATACATTTTTTTCATGGAATTAGCCATTTCTGGATATTCCATGTTATAATATTTATACTTTTCTTGAATGGGAAGCATAGTTTGCCGCAAAGTAGGTAGAAAAAGTTATGCAAATGTAACACATCAGATTTTTTAATTAGGAATAACAATTTTTAAATCTTTTATTCTTGATGCCAGAGCATTTTAAGTTAACAAGTTATGAACTGTGGTTCAAGAAGCTTTTTGAATAGTGAATAACTTAGTAGAAGAAACTGAGAAAAATTGAGTTTAAAAGTGCAATACATGCTTTATTTAAATGGTAAAGAGCTTATTAAATTGTTATTTGTGGCTTTAAAATTGTTGATATTAAAAACCCTATTGCGTAGCATGAAAGTGCAAGTTAGAGGCACAATAAAAATACCACTTTTTTACCACTTTTCATCCATGCATTGCCTTAAAACAAACTGTGGAGTATGTAAATTACAGTAATGTACTAACAAATGAATATCAGAATATTTCCAAGTTGGATTTGTAACATTAAGCATCACTTAGTATAGTTTTGCCAGACCAGTTTTGAAGCGATGTGGGCTTCATTGTGATGGTTTCCAACTGGAAACATTCTATCCATACGTATCACATTTCCAAAACACCCTTTCGGTTTTCACAATGATGTATTATTTTTCTTTCAGGTGGTTCGCTCACTAAAATAGCCTATTACTCAACAATTTCACATCGTAAAGTGTTTTATGAAGTAGATAAAGATGATGGAAAATCACAGTCAACTTCTGAGGTATGTATTTAAGTTATTTTAAGTTGGCATTTTATCTCTGAGCAAAACTTTTGTAAATACATGTATTCAATCTTTCTTTACACTTCTTCACATCAAGGATGCAGCATCACAATTTAATTTAAAAGGGTAGTTCAATAAGTACCTGTGTTAAGAATGAAGATGCCTTTTTTCAAACACAAATGTTTTATTTCTCAACATAGTCTCCTTCTAGGAATATATATTCACTTCTTCCAACATTCCTGGTATTTTAACCCCTCCAGAAATAGGAATTGTCAAGCTCTGCAAAATATGCCTCTGTCTCAATGATGGCCACCTCATTTTGTTCCTGCAAGCCATTTTTAATGTTTGGAAACAAGAAGAAATCGCAGGGAGCAGGTCAGGCAAATTGGGGGTGTGGCAGCAATTCATAATGCAGTTCATGTAGATTGGTGGTGATGGCGACACTGGATGAATGTGCCAGTGGATTGTTGTGAAACAGCATTTTCTGCTTTGTCAAATGGGGCTGTCTCTCCTTCAACTTATTGTTGAATTTGGTCAGTAACTCAATGTAGCATTGTCCAGTAAACCTTTTTTTAAGAAATCAGTGCGTATGACATCCTTCGAATCCCAAAAAAATTATCATCACTTTTCTGGTCAATGGGACTGTGCCTTCTTTGGAGCACATTTGCTGGAAACAACCCATTATTTTGATCGTTACTTGGTTTCTGGAATATAGTGTTGTATCCAGGTTTCATTTACAGTGACAGATCATTCCAAAAGTCCTTTGGATTTTACTTAAATAGCCCCAAACAGAACAACGAATTTGGAAGCTGCACCCTTATTTTGTCTACTGTGATCAAACATGGCATCCATTGGCCCACAACTTTTTCATCTCTAACTTATACTTGCCGTAACACCACCATCTATTTTAAAACATGGGTACTTATTGAACTGCCCTCGTAAACCTACACTTGTTTAGCTGATTGTCATCAAAGATTCTTACATAGAAATTTCTATTTTTGACCACCTTGTATTTAATATAAAGGTACATTTTTGTTTTTCAGATACTCCTTAATAGTAAAAATACCAGGTTTCTTTTGAAGGATCTAATTGGCAGTCTGCAATTTCCATGGCAGTGCTAAATGAATTTATTTGTACATTAGCTGTGGAATGGCATGGTATTTCTCTTCTAGATAATACTAAAAATACAAAACAATATGTATGTATGTTTATCTTTCATTATAAAAGGTATTCAAAATGCTGTCTGGCATCTGTTGAACTCTTGAATGGCTGAAGTGTTGGAAAAAACTCTTGAAGACTGGATACTGTCTAATTTGTTAAGCATATGGAAATGTTAATATAAAAATAATAGTTGCAACAAATCTTCACTTATCTTTTGGAATCCTTGCTTGGACTAGTTTCACAATGATTTCATTGCATTATCAACATATCCTTTTGGTCTCTTTTTTGATGTTGATAATGCAATGAAATCATTGCGAAACTAGTTCAAGCAAGGATTCCAAAAGATAAGTGAAGATTTGTTGCAACTATTATTTTTATATTAATATTTGTGTTATTCTTCACTGTTACTAGCTTCTTTTTACATTTGTATGGAAATGTGTAGTTTAAACTTTATCTTTAAGTATTCCCCACAGATAATTATCACTTGGATTTAGATCTGAAAGGCAGTCAACTATTCTATCATCAAAAATACGAGAGCTGATCAACAAAGACTGAGACTGATTTTTTTTCACTGATGTTTATTACTCCAATTCAATGTTTACATGATCTTTTTCAAAGTAGTCCCCTCCTACTTCAATGCACTTTTTATAGTGTCTGCCAGTCCTTGAACACGTGCTGCAGACCATTCTTTATCAGGTCCTTGAGAATCGCCTCACTTTTCTTGAGCACTGCTTCAGAGTTCTCAAATCGAATACACCTAAGCTTTGCCTTTAGTGATGGGAATAAAAAAAGTCACAGGGTGCAAGATCAGAGCTATAAGGTGGATGTGGTACACAGGTAATGTTGAATTGAGCCAGAAACTGCATGACTTGATTTGCGATGTGAGGCCATGCATTATCATGATGAAGTCGCCACCCAGTGTAGCTAATACTGACATGTAGTATGCTGCTGTAACAGTAGTTTGAGGGGGAACTGAATGCTGGTAAATCATTCCATTACAGTCAAAAAATGTGATCACTTTCTCTGCAGATGGAACAACTTTTGCCTTTTTTGGTGTTGGAGAACCTGGCGATTTCCACACTGTGCTGGCTTGTTTTCCTTCAGGATCATAATGATGCAGCCATGACTCATCACCGATGATAATTAATTTAAAAAATGCATCCTCTCCATCAGCAAAGAGATACAGCACCTCATGCAGCACAGCCTTTTGTTCGGGAGTCAACAGACGTGGCACTCAACGAGCACAAACTCAGGTCATATAGTCGGGTTGCGCATAATTGTAAACACACTGCCATATGAAATTCTCAACACTTCACTGAGGTTATGTAATGTTATATGCCGATCCTTTCGGACAATCACAGTAGCTGTGTTGATGTTGACTTCAATCACGGGAGAGAACAGGAAGCCGAAACAGGTATGACTGGCCAGAGGGAAAAGAATAAGCGGGAGAGGGCAACCAAGAATAAAATGGAGCAAATATGTAGAGAAAATAGTGAATAAGAATGGAAAGACTTTGAGGGAAGTTAACTAACTAGGGATAGGACAAAATATAGGAAATGGATCATGACTGACTGAGGAAACCCAACACTCAAAGGGGCATAAGGGAAAGAAAAGAAGAAGTTAAAAGCATTAGTATTTGACCATTTGAAACAATAAGAAAGATTATCTTGGAAATGCTAAATACTACAAAAAGTTTGTTGTTGAATGTGTGTTTAAATGAGATCTATAATTTTTGTGTAGCAATATTTTTTTGTCTTATGTCTTACGGTTTATAGAATTCATCCAGAATGAAGCAGACTTCACAGGCTTATTGCAAAAAAATTTTTAAGATAGACATTTAGAAGTCATGCAAATGTTATAGACATTTGAAATTTTTATAAAAATGATTATAGTCATTTCTGAGAAAATAAAAAAATGATGGAAAATATTTCAATGTAAAAAGCAGTTTGGGAGGGGGGGGGGGGATTTCTAAAAAAAAAATGTTGTTGATTCAGACTTCTTTCTTTTCAGCTATGCTATTAACACACACACATGCACACAATCTTTTTATAAAAATGTTTGTTCTGCAATCAGGGATCTCAAAATTTGTATACCCCTGCCACTGAATCTTTGCATTGACAGCTTGCAGTTAAGGTATGCTCATAAAACAGATGAAGAGCTTTATCTGTTAGACCTCCTAAACCAATTACAAGGCACCATTCCGGTCAATCTTCCACAAAGTGGAAATGGAACTGGAAGCGGCTATATTGCCAGATTTCCAACTCTGTGCTTCAGTTTGTGGTTTCCAACTTATTCTTGTGTTGTTCTTTGCAAGCTAGATATTTTTCGTTATTAATGTTTGTTATTGATAGTATTGTTGGTGTTGTAAACACCATAAATATTGCATTTATCTACATTTAATTATTTATATATTTCATTCATATTATTTATAGAAGATTTGAAGTGCAACAGTGCGTACAAAATGATACTGATCACAGAGTGATGGTTTGCAAACAGAAAATCTTTTGCATGAAGATATACCACTCTAATAGCCAGGCTTTGGAATTATTAATAAGGTCCTGGAAATCCTTTGAACAGAAGTAGTACATGAAGTAGTATTCCTGCTGATAAAATCATGCGGCTCTTGGATTAGCAAGGGAATGAAACATGATGGTGACAACTGAGATGTAGATGGAATGTTAAATTGATAAATAAAAAGCACAATTATGTCATGCTTAGATGTCTTTCATTTCTCTCATTGTAACAAGCAAGTTTACATTAAGTTGTTCTCTTGTTGAACATAGTAATTTATTGTACCTATTTGCGATGAATATATTATGCATATGTTATTTTCAGTTAACAATAGTAATAATGAATTAGTTATTATTCATTGGCATTCACTATTATGTATGTTGTTTATCTGCGATTTTAGACACGATAGAAAGTTTCATAATCGGCTTTTGTTGTGTAACTCTGGTAACATTGCAACCACAATATAGCCAATATTACTCGAAGCCGCCCTAACTGTCAAGTGCAAAAATTTGCAGGGGATATCTGATTACTATAGATAATTAGAAGGGGAACTAAAAATGTCGTTGGTGAATTAAAATGTGTAGAATTTACTTTCCACTTTATTGATATGCATTCTTGTTTCCAGCATTTTGTGAGCTAAATTATTACAAAACATCAAAGATATAAAAACCTTAAATAAATTAGTTCTTCTTGAATATATTTACATTTATTATCACTTTTAAATGTTTTGAAAGTTTATTGTACAATGTTATTCCTTTATAATTTGGACTCCCTTCAAAAGCTGTTGCCCTATGATTTATTATTCTGTAAGCCTTCCTATTTCTAGTGCTATAGCTATGAACTAAATTATTACAAAAAAATCAAAGATATAAAAACCTTAAATTAATTCACAAAAAGAGTTTAAAAATATCACTAAATAAGACATATTACTCTATACAAGAATTTATGGATGATACAATGATGGTTATATACATGTTACAGTACCTGGCCATATTATTAGATGCACCTAGGCTATTTCACAGTTCACTGAATTCTGAGAACAATGCTCATCTATTACTGTGAGCCTTACTGGACAATGTTAGGGGACTATTGTTTACAATGAATCTGTGCTGTGCTGTAACAGAAAATTGTTGCTTCAAAAGTGTTAGTTACAGTAATGCACACAAAAGTAGAAGGCACATTAAAGCTTGTAGTATTAATACTTACATTTGTCAGTTTTTATGGTTTGAAAGGTGAACTTTATGATTTTGTTTTCTATTCATAACATAATGTGATCTGACACCTTGAAAAGTTTCAGAGGTAAAAAACCTTGATTAAAAATTATTTGTTTTCAAATTTAGAGATTCCTCAAAGATTGGGATCATCTGTGAGGCGAATTAAAAATAAAATTAAATTTGGTATGAACCTAGCCCCACAAGAGAAGAATAAATTGGGGCGGAGGTGTGCATTGCTTGAAAAATATCTATGAAAGAAACAGGTTTATTAGTGCAAAAGAAATTAAATTCAAGCTTGAAGGGAGTGGAGTTGCTTCATCTGAAAGAACTATTAGGCATAAACTTTCAGAAATGAAATTAAAAGGCTACAGACCTGCCAAGAATCCAAAATTAACTCCTGCTATGGTTGCTAAAAGACTCAGCTGGGCAAAGGAGCTCCAGGATAAAGACTTAAACTTCTGGAAATCGGTAAATATGAAAGTCTTCATTGTAAAAATTCTTAATGAGTTAAACTTTATATTTGAAATGGATTATCCAGAACTTAAGGTCACATTTGAAACAATTCACATTGGCTTCTTTTGTTTCAGATTATAGTGATGAAAGCACTTTTGAAATTCTTGCAAACAAAGCTTTTTGTGCTAAGGCATCCTGGTGAAATGTATTATCCAGATTATGTTATGCAGAGTATAAAACATCCCACCAAAATATGGTCAGTCATCAGTGGCAAAGGCACTGGACATCTCTATGTTGTTCAAGGGACAATGCAGCAGAATTGGTACAAAGAAGTATTGAGGAGTAGGCTGCTACCTCAAATAAAGGAGACTGGGTCCCAAATGGAGAATAATTCATATTTATGTAAGATGGGGCACGATGTGACACTGCAAAATCAGTGATAACTTTTCTGAGAGAGCAAAACATACTTTTGTTGCCATGGCCAAGGAATTCACCAAATATGAATCCAATTGAAAATGTCTGGAAGTGGCAAAGGAAGTGATTACTATGAAAACTAGGCTTATTGAACACATCATAGAGATCTGGAATCATGATCCACATATACAAGAGACAGTCCAGGCATGTATAAATAGCATTCCAAGGCAAATTAAAGCATTGATGGCTGCCAAAGGTGGCTCAACTAAGTATTAAAAGTTTCATAACATTGTAAGCATCTGATAACAATTCAGAAATATATCCAATTATCATCGTAAGGATACATGTTATACTTTGAATTCACCAATGTTAAAGAATATGTAATGTTTCAATGTAGGCTAGTAAAAATTAAAATAAGAACAATAATGGTTGCATTTTTGCCTCCCAATCTTGTATTTAGTGAAAAATCAAGGTGTGTCTAATAATATGGCCAGGTACTGTATATTATTGCTGTAAATACAAATCAATTTTGCAATATAATTTACAAATATCTTATTTATCATGTACATATTAAAATTTTAAGTTATTCAGGTATGTTTTTGAAGAGTCACCAGTTTACGAGCTTAGGCTCACAATGTAAACTTCATTTGATAATAAATATTCTATTCTATTTATGGTTTTGCTTTCTCTTCTGGTTTCTATTTCACTTTTTGAGCTGTTATGAGCCAGCTTTAGGTATATTTTATGGTTGAAGCACCTCAAAATCAAAGCTTTAATCATATAAATGAAAGAACTGAACATGTTTTTGAAACAAATAATTTGTTTTCATTGCTTGATTTAGGATCATCGAGTGTATGAACTGTCAGAGGGTGCAAGGCTGCATTTCATCAAATTTGAAACAAAGTATATCGAGAGTTGTTTGGACTTTGTCCAAGCAAACCTTGTCAATACACGGGATAAGATGATAGGAAAGAGCATCAAAGCAACAGGTGGAGGTGCATACAAGTACAC
Organism: Hymenopus coronatus; assembly: GCA_030762935.1. Classification (NCBI taxonomy): domain Eukaryota; kingdom Metazoa; phylum Arthropoda; class Insecta; order Mantodea; family Hymenopodidae; genus Hymenopus; species Hymenopus coronatus. The sequence goes on from CM060898.1 coordinate 126,702,994, forward strand.
AGAACTGCTACAACAGAAGCTTGGACTCTCGTAAGCTTTCTCTTTCTCACAACTAAGGTAGTTGCAATATACAGACCTAAAAAACTTAATTGTATTTATACCCTAGTTAAAAAAGTTCAAAGTGTTGCTTTTATGTGACTTTCTTCTACTTGATTCTTATTATCAAGATACATTTTCATAACACCTAGGTACAAGAAAAATACAGTAAGCTAAAGTGATAGTCAGTTTTTTAAAGCAACTTGCTCTGCAATGACTTTGAACTGCTTTATTAACTGATTTTTTGTTGTTAGTACTTATTAGCCAAAATGTCAGTTTTAAATTTCTTAAACAAATCATAAGTAATACTGAATAGTTTCTTACATTTCATCATTATTATAATATGGATTCCTTTTAACTGGTTTTTGTGTTAGAAATTGTCTTTCTTAATTTTGGAATTGCAACTTTAAGATTGTAATTGAAGAATTCCACGAACATGTTGAGCTTTTGATCAACATCACAAGCTTTAGTAACAGGCAATCAGTTTTTACTTTTGATCAACTCTTTAAATTGCTCTAGATTGAATTTGGTAAAAATATCTAACAGTTTCTTTACCACTGGACATTGTTTTACTATCATGTTCATTTGTAATTTCTAATAATATTAGTTGTTGCTGAATGATCTGATATTAAGGTATGTATTATCTCTATTTTAAAAAACTATTTAGGAAATTTGGTTACTATATTGTATATAGTTTTCTCATTAACTCTTGTTATTTTAGTTGGTTTAGTAACAGAGCAATATTAAAAGACAGCAATAGAGAACTAAATTTTCTTGATGTATTATTTTCTTTATGCATGTCTATATTGAAATCACTTATAAGTATAATGTCTCTACTGGATATAGTCATTGTATGCAAAATAGAGTCCAGTTTATTAAAATTTGACAATATTACCACTAGGTGACCTACTTATGCAGCATATTTTGTTTTTACTGATATAAAATTCAGATCTATAACACATATCTCAATATCTTTTATCTACTTCAGACCATTAATTGATACTTTCCTTTTGCAACACCTTCTATTTATTTTCATATAAAGTAAATAACATGTTATGTATTTTCACATAGCAAAGTGTTACAAAGCACTTTATAAAATACATCACAATTCCTAAGAAATAAACATTTCCCTTTCCAAATTTTTAGTATATTGTTTCCCTCGAGTACAATAGAAAGCCTTGAAAAAAAGAAGACATTCTTCTATTAATTATTGCCAATTAATCATACATGAAAACAAATTGTAACTTTTAGGTTAAGTGTGAGTTCAACCATAAATCATACTCGTACAAAGGTTAAGTATGAATTCAACTGCAAATCGCATTAGAAAATTCTAACAAAAGTTTATAGTAATCTGACAATTTGTACCACATGAATTGACATTTTTTTCGACCAACTCATTTGTTATTCTGCTAACACCAACTTCTTCATAAATCTGGTGATGCGTATCAATACTATCACATTCAATAGGACCACCAAAAACAGCCACTGCATAATTTGATTTATTATCAATAACAAAGCGACTTGCAACACTTTCTTGTATTCTGTGGAGTCTTCAACATAACCTTCTGCTACGCTACTCGACTTCCAACCTCCATGTCTCTTTAATGCTAGTATATCCACACCACTATTTGCTAGAAGAGTGACAAATGAACATTTTGGACAGTGTCTAGTATGTTACTCTGGATTTTGTAATTGTAAACACTCAACAATATGGCTTGGAATTTTTCCAAACATTTATACCCACGCTAGGAGACCACATTTTCCATTGCGATAAAACACAAAGTATTTGTTATTATTGGTAATGAGTAACCAAAGTTTGCCATATTTCCAGCACGGCAAGTAAATTAACTGACTCAAATTTAGCAGTAACTACAAAGCATCTTGGCACATGTGTCTTTGTTAAAGGTATTTTCACAATCAATGCAGATCCAACATCTTCAACATCACCTGATTTTAGATTGTATAACTCATCTCCCTACAACAACAACGGTAATAATAATAATAATAATAATAATAATAATAATAATAATAATAACAACAGCAGCAAACAATCCTTATTGCTCATAGATTTGTTTTTACAAATTTCAAACATTATCAAGTTTAATGTACAATTAGTTTACAATTTCTTTTTTTCAAGTGGTTAAGATTCATTCATGGAATACATACATTTCTTTATTAGTATGTTTTAAGTTCCCTCTTAAAGGTTTTGCCATTTAAAAGTTTTATATTTGACGACAATTTATTAAACAATATAGTTCTCATAATATATACATCTCTCTCTGTAGCTGTCTTATTGTTCCAATTCTATAATAGTCACCCTTATTTCTGATATTATAATTATGTACATAGTTGTTTGTTATTAAATCTTTTTCCTTTACAAATAATGTTGCCTTATATGTGCATAATGAGTAGAGTGTAAGTATATGAATATCTATGAAAACATTTCTACACGGTTCTGTGGGTAGCATAGTATTTATAACCCTAATACATTTTTTTTGTAGAATGACTAGCATATCCATATACACCTTTGCTGCTGATCCCATGTCTTAATACTGCATAATCAATTTGTATAAATAGTATCTGTAGTATTTCAACCAAAGAATATACTTGTTAGTAGACGATTTAAAATGCCTTATGAGATACATAACTTACTAATTTTGTTACATAGATAATTAATATGTTCCCTCCAAGTTAAGTTTTCATCCACTATAATGCCTAAGAACTTATGTTAACTCATATTTACTAATTCTTCATCATTAATAATTAGGCTGATTTCATCTGCTATTTCCCTAGTGCATAATTCCAAAATCATATACTTTGTCTTCTTCACGTTACAAAGAAGGTTATTTGATTCAAAGTGTTTCAGTAGGTAACTTAGTGTATTTAACGTATTTTCCTTTAGTGAAATATAATAAACACCCCAACAGCTTGCAGTTGTATCGTCAGCAAATGAAAGAATACTGGAATTTGTTACTACAGCAACATCATTAACATTAAGAATAAATGAGGACCCAGGACAGATCCTTGGGGAGCCTCATATTATATTACATCATAGTCATCTGTATTATATTTATAAATTTGTCTGTCTTATGTATAGTATGTACCTCTTGTTTCCTTCCACTGAAATGTAATTCTATTAGATTAATAAGCACCAATCCCAAAAATAAGAACACCTGCAAGAAGGAAAAGAAAATATGTAGCTATTTTACTTACATACAAATTTATTAGACACCCCATGTAAAATACATCCAAATAAGGATGATGACAATAATAATAATAATAATAATAATAATAATAATAATAATGAGAGGAAGAAAAAGACTATAATTTTGGCAACTTACTTTGGTCATCAGGTATCTGTCATCCAATGCATCTTGAAGAAAGATGGATATTTGAACTCTGTTCAATATGTTTTATTTTTTTGGAACAAAACCTGTAGAAATTCAAAATCTTCCCGGGCTTCTAGCCAGGTAAAAACTTGGCTTGACACCGAGAAGATTTTGAATTAATACGTCGCCAGGAAAGCTTCAGTTCTTATTTTAAAACCTGTAGATTTTCTCTTCAAAAGGGACCTCAGCTTAGCATTTGTAGATGTATCTAAATCATCATTATTCATAAGAGTAGAATACTCTGACCACATATTGGAAAACTGTGGACACTGATAATTTGAAAAAGTAAGCTAATACGTTTTACTTTCTCTAGCCCCATATGTACAATGTACATAGGGATGGAGAAGTATTGTATTCCACCCAAAAATTCGATATCGCCCTCCGTGCTAACTTCATATACCCAAGGTCGCGGGTTCAAACCCGGCGGAGGACAATGGATTTTTTCGGGCGTAAAAATCTTTAGCATGGCTTCCTTCGGAAGGGAAGTAAAGCTGTGGGTCCTGTGTCCTAGATTTACGGCACGTAAAAGAACCTCAAGCCTGATAAGAGAGGCCTCTGAGCAAAATGAATAGATCTTTCACGCCCAATATAGAATGGGACGCTGAGAACCAAAGCATCCATAAATAACAGGCCATTTCATTTCAAAAATTCGATACCGAGATTTCACCGGAAATACATGTTTTAGGACCCTCTGTATCCAAAAAAAGAATTTTCAGAAAAAGGTCCATTTGTGTGTGTGTGTGTGTGTGTGTGTGTGTGTGTCTGTGTCTGTGAACACGATAGTTCAAAAACGAAAAGTAGCTAAAATATCAAACTTGGTATTTAAGTTTAGTATCTTCCAGGGATGCGACACAAAGATTTTGAGAAAACTTCCCCCACCCCAAACTACCCTTTACATGGAACTTTTTTCGAAAATTTTGATTTTCTTAAAAAAGGCTCTAACGATTTTGATTAAAATATCATATGTTAAAGATATTTACCTAACAAATAAAATGTATATCTTGAATTTTCTGGGAATAACTTCTGAAGACCTGTTTATTCAGGATGAATTTTGCTTAATTTGGCATAACTAGTAAACTGTAAGAGAAAGACAAAAACTTACTATACAAGAAATTTAGGTCTTGTTATATTACACATTTTTCTCGTGGAGCTTACCGTTTTTGAGGTATTCATTGTTATTAGTTTCAGTTGTGAAGTACTTATACTTTTCTCAGACGGGAGTGTCCATTTTTCTTTTGTTCTACTCCTGGTCAAGAAAAGAAGCAATTTGTAATGACAATCGCATAACGACAGCTTTTAAAACATTTGACTATTGGTTTAGCCTAGTGTATTCCCTTATTTTCTTCCTACTAATACAGAACTAAATAATAAGAACATTGTGCTAATGAGTACCATGATTAGCAAGGTGCAGAAAGAAGAAGAATCTTATGTATAAAGTTTGTAGAACAGCTAGAGAAAGTCATGTGAGTGTAACACATCAGATTTTTCTGTAATGTATCTTTTTCTCTAAAAAATAATCTTATAGTGACACTACTTGCTGCTACTTCAATGCCCCCTACAGCATAAAAATCATCTATAAATTTAACATCCATTATCAATTATGGCAATTTATTGATGTCAATTAACTACAATGGTTACTATAACAATCAAGTTCACGACATGAATAGTAATGAATTAAAATTGTTGACTGATATAAGATGTGATATGCCATATTATAATTATTTCCTGCATTAAAAACATATTTCCTTAAATAAACAGAATTTGTATTCAACTTGGTGCAAAAATAGCTTTATTACCTCGTGGGTCTTAGATCACTCCATGTTATCATGATCTAACTCGACCCGTTCATTAATAAAGCTCAACTTTTACACTAGTTAAATAATATCCTATTTCTTCACTATTACATGTGAGTTTAGACCCACAATGGTATTTAAATTAATTTTACCTTCTCCACACATACTATGTACACAAGTATAGAGAAAGTATTGTATTGCACCCAAAAATTTGATACCGAGATTTCACCATAAATGCATGTTTTGAGATCCATTGAAACAATTTTTTTTTTTAGAAAAATGTGTGGGTGGGTTGTCAAAAATGAAAAGACCGTTAAATACCAAACTTGTATCTTCGGATCCCCAACTAGGCTTTACATGGGAAAAATTTCAAAATGTTTTATTTTCTCAAAAATGACTCTAACGATTGAGGATATTTACATGACAAATAAATTGTGTATCTGGAATTTTCTGGGAATTGCCTCTGAAGACCTGTTTGTTCTAGATGAATTTTGCATAACTGGTAAACCGTAAGAGATAGACAAAAACTTACCGCACAAAAAATGTAGAGCTTGTTAAAACACACAATTTATGTCATATACATTTTTTTGTGGAGTTTTAACATTTTTGAGATATTCCTTGTTATTGGTTTCTGCTTTAAAATACTTATACTTTTCTCATACAGGAATTTGTCAATTCCTGTCCATATAAACAAAGGTTCTTCAAACACATAGAACCAGCTTTTAAAAGAATTGATTGTCGACTTAGCCAATAGGATTCCCTTATTTCACTTATACCTACAAGGAAGCAAATAAAAAGACATTAATTTTTTCTCTATTAGCATTAAATAAATGGAAGAATAAGCTTTTTAACAATAATGTATTGCAGAGAGAGTCATGTGAATGGAACACAAATGTTAACATTCCTCCACCCTTATAATATCAAATATGCTGCCTGTTTATCCGCCTGAAATCTTAAATGTTTAGTGTCTGAATCTTTCAGCCTTTTAATTTAGGAAGGGAAACTAGTTCACACAGGGATAGATGCTGTATCTTTAATTATAAACCATGTTCTGATAACTCCAACAAATTATTTGAAATATATTCAACATATTGATGGAGAATTTTTAATACGCGGTTCTGAGGAAGTCTTTTTATAGTAGGTATTTCTACATTTAAATCAGAACCAAAAAAAATTCTTGGAAATGTTTAATACCACAACAAATTTTATTTGGCATAAATTGGTACTTCAACAATATTTACTTTTCTATTGTAACAGGATTATATCTTTCTCTTATGGTTGAAGTTAGATGCCAGTTTCTGATTAAATGATTGGGATTTTGGGATACATTTGAACCAAAGGGATTCATATAAGTTAGGAAAACTAATAAATGATGCTATTCTTTCATTGAAAGATGGTTTATAAATTATACAAAAGGCATTCAAACGAAGAGAACTTTGACAGGCTATTCACTGAAAATTCAAAAAATACATTTTATGTCTCAGGTTGTCCTTTTACACACACACACACACACACACCCATGCAAGCGCACAGAGAGAGAGAGAGAGAGAGAGAGAGAGAGAGAGGGGGGGGGAGACAGAGACAGACTTTTTTCCTGTAGTTGGCCATTTTCGGGATATTCGTTGTTAATGGTTTCAGTTTTAAAATAGTTAAACTTTTCTCATTCAGGAACTTACACTCCTGCAAAGAAAAGGATTCCAATCCCATAATAACCACATTTTAAAACAGCTGACACTCGGTTAAGCCTAGTGTATTTCCTTATTTCCCTTCTACTTATAAGGAATTAAGTAATAACACTATCTTCTGCTAGTGTTTATCTCGATTTGTATGAAGTGAATAGAAGAATAAGCTTATTAACAATAATTTGTTACAGCACTGTAAGGAAAGTCATGTGAATGGAACACATCAGATTTTTAAGATTATATTTCATCCATTCTCAAAACTTTTGGAGTGACCTTTGTAATAAATCAATTATTCTATCAGTCATAAATCTGCAATAGGTATGTTAACCTATGAATAGTGAATTACTTATTTCAAATGCAAATGTTGCATACTGCCAGTGCACCAAATAAACTTCTGTGCAATTAAGGTTGTACAGTAGTTAATTCCTTGCAAGCAACTATCAAAGTTACTCTCTCTGCTTTGCTATAAGAGCAACAAGTTAGGGGATTTGACCTGTAACAAAATATTGATATTTTGCATGACTCTTTTATCATAATTCCTTTCTAAGGACTTACTATATTCAAATATCTCTTGTGTTCACACAAAGTTTATGCATGGAAAACACTTAAAACCACTCATTCATAGATCATACAATTATATACAAACACACACTCTTTTATTTATAATGGGGCACCCTGGAGAGTATTTTGTTAGAGTATATTCACTCTATAAAATTGTACTTAAAAATCACTTCTGCTTTTTCATTTCAGAGTGGATAAAGAAGATGAAATGAGCTGTCTGATCAAAGGATGTAATTTTCTTCTGAAGAATATTACAGATGAAGCTTTTTTGTACCAGCGTCATGGAAATCCAGAGTATAAATTTCAGAGTGCAGATCCAAATATTTTCCCATATTTGCTTGTCAATATTGGTTCTGGAGTTAGTATAATGAAGGTAAATTTTAAATACAAGGGTAAGGCTAATAGTACTTACAGTGGAAAAGCAAGGTAGATGCGGACATTTATGCTTTTCTGGTCATATACAAGCAATTTTAAGTAGAATTTAAAACATTAATGATTTTAGGAATAAAAATGGAAATGGCGTGCTATTTATGGATGCTCTTTAACTGCTATGGTTCTCAGCGTCCCATTCTATACTGGGCGTGTAAGACTGCTTAATTTTGCTCAGAGGCCTCTCAATCAGGCTTTACTTCCCTTCTGAAGGAAGCCATGCTAAGGATTTTTACGCCCGAAAAAATCCATCGTCCTCCGCCGGGTTTGAACCCACGACCTTGGGTATATGAAGTTAGCATGGTAACCATTACACCACGGAGGGCGACATTTTAGGAATAGTATAGATAGTTGTATATTTATATAGTTAAGTAAAATTATTTATCTATTACCATATGAGCAAGCATGCAGTCACTTTAAATTGGAAAAGGACTTGAACTTCAATTACATTAGTCGTTTTACCTCAGAACGTGTTTCAGGAGCTGTTGCTCCTATCATCAGCTGATTCTGACTGTCCCTGGTTGTCATGATTGGAAATGTGGATGTACTGGCAAATCAAATTTTCGTATGTTGAGATATCAAAGTTCACATACAGTTGCCAGTACTTTTGGATGAAAATCTTCCATGATCTTACATCTTCTGTATTGCCGATGTGTGTTACCATCTTCATTTATTTTATGATCAGTTTCCCAAAACTACACAGTTAATGCTGATTTAGCTATTATATTTAATGTTTCAAAACTGATCTTTGGTTCACATGTCCTTCTTCCTTTTTTCTTGAGCGATATGTCAAAAATGTTTGGGTTCTATATTTTTTGTTGTGGGTTCCTTGTGTTAATTAATGGCTTTGATCAGGTTTCTCAAGTTGTATTTGTTTTGGGGTAGTGTAATATTGAAATCTGATTATTTTTTGAAATTTTCTGTCCATGGATGGAATGTTTTTTTTTTTTTTTTTGGTAGTGTTTAATGCCCGCTTTAACTACTAATGGTACCGCAGGCAGTGACACTGATGATACATGAATGATGATGGAGCACCAGTGGAATGCGATGGCAGGGGAAACTGGAGTACCCGGAGAAAACCCGCCCCAGCGCCGCTTTGTCCACCACAAATCTCACATTCAGTCGCTTGGGATCGAACCCCAGCCGTCTAGGTGAGAGGCTAGTGGTCTAACCACTCGGCCACGGCGCGGCCTGGATGGAATGTGAAATTTTTGTCTTTTGGTTTTGTGATTGCTTCGTCTCTCTTGTTTTGTGTTGTTTCTCACAATATCTCTGTGATGCAGCACAATGTAAAACATTTCTGCCCTTAGAGGGAAACCTACTAAGCCTACTATTTAACTTGAAAACATTGGATTTTATTAATTTAACATTTCATTTAAAGATACATGAAAATGTTGTTAATGAACGTTGCTCACAGTGATATCAGGTATAATCACTCTTGTGTATATTATTCAGCTATGTAGAACTGAGCATTGCTGTAAATAGGGTTCCTAACTCTTAACTGAGCACTTCCAGGACTCACTCCCCCTCCCCCCAAAATGAGCTATTTTTAGTTTTAAAAATTAGTCTGAAATTTGATCACATTTCAAGCTATTTAATACATTTTTAAATAAATGTACTTACAGAAAATGTGGGGACAACAATTCTTCAGTGCATGTTGCTTCACTCATGCTGGATGTGGTAGACGCAGACCTCATAGCTGATAATTTAAATCTGCATTTATCTAGATATCTGGTTGTTTTTATCAAGTCTGGCCTACCCTTCACTCCTAGAACTCTATGCATGTCATGTTATAGTTTATTTTTATTTGTATTGCAGCTTGTCGCCCTCCGTGGTGTAATGATTACCATGTTAACTTCATATATCCAAGGTCGAAGGCTCAAACCCGGCCAAGGATGAAGAATTTTTTGGGGTGTAAAAACCCTTATCATGGCTTCCTTCGGAAGGGAAGTATAGCCATTGGTCCCATGTTGTAGATTTATGTCACGTAAAAGAACCTCTAGCTTCATAGAGATGCCTACTAGCAAAATTAAGCGGTCTTTCATGCCAACTTAGAATGGGGCGCTGATAATCACTGTAGTTAAAGAGTATCCATAAATAACATGCCATTTACCATTTTTTTATTGCAGCTTGCAATTTATTTTCACTTAATCTGTTTCTTGTGTCTATATACATATAGTTAGGACAGGAAAACTTTGTTAATTTTTTTTAGAATATTTTAGGTTATTTTTTTGGATTTTGGTGTTATTTTTCTGGTTTTCAGTGTTATTTTTCAGAGTGTTTAGTGTAATAAAGTAGAGTTTAGAAAAGTATATAAACTATCAAGAATAGCAAGCACATTATTTTTACATAAGTATATAAACTATCAAGAATTATATTGCAATTTTACTTGCATATTAATTCCACTGCTATCAGTCAGGATGAAATGTATTCTTTACAACATATTTACCAAGTGTATCACAGGGTCATACTTCAAATGATAGTGTGGTCATGAGTTCCAAATTTTCTTTGTTTAGATTGTCTTCGGTCGGTCAGAGTCTCACTGTACTTTGAAAATAGTTGTTTTCTGTCCACGTTGGAACACGGAATCCATACTGCTTGTAGAACTGCATCTGCAAATTAAGGTGTATCTAATTTCATTGCCTGTAGGCATCTCATAATGTCAACCTTCTCAATTGAAAATTGTAACTTGACTGCATCTTGCAGCTCCCTGAGTGATAGCGTTGCCATAGTCTTCACAAGACCTTCATTTAGAACATTTACCACAATGTTTTTAGGATTAAAATATTTGTTCAGCTTTGTGAACACAAGCTTTGAGGAATCAGAATTCAAAATTTCTGAGAGTTTATTTTGAAGATGTAAGCCTCTTGACATAAGAGAATGCTAAACTTCTGCTAGCACTTTCTAAAAGTTGTTTTATTGCACCTTCAAAAATATCCTGGCTGATTAATTTGAAACCATGCTCCAAGTTGTTTAACCTTGAGTGTAAATCATGGGCAATAGAGAACTTGGATCCCTCAAGACGCTGCACAAGTGCTGTGAGGTCATGAACATATTCCTTAACAAACACTGCTTCAACTTTAAGTTGTCAAAGTCCAGATTTGAGTCGAATCATTAAACTTAAAAGAAAAACATCAAAAAGTTAAAGTTCAGTAGAAGAATCATAGATCATATTTTACAAAAATCTGATGTATACCATTCACATGACTTTCTCTATATCCCTGCAACAAATTATTCTTAAAAAGCTTATACTTCTATTAACTACATGCTAATCAGAAAAACATTAGCAGAAATAGCCATATTACTTTCTTCCTTGTAAGTAGAGGTGAAATAAGGGAGTACTATAGGTTAAAGTGATAATCAAAAGCTGGTTGCTATGTCACTGAAGTTCCTTTGTTTGTATGGACAGCAGTTGACAAATTCCTGTATGAGAAATGTATAAGTTTTTCATAGCAGAAACCAAAAATAAGGAATGTCACAAAAACGACGAACTCCACGAAAAAAATGTATATGACATAAATTGTGTGTTTTAACGTGCTCTACATTTTTTGTGTAGTAAGTTTTTGTCCATCTCTTACGGTTTAGCAGTTATTCAAAATTTAGTAAAATTCAGCCAGAATAAGCTACTCTTCAGAGGCTATTCCCAGAAAATTCAAGATATGCATTTTATTTGTCAGGTAAATATCTTTAATATACAAAATTTTAATCAAAATCGTTAGAGCCATTTTTGAGAAAATCAAAATTTTCGAAAAAAGTTCCATGTAAAGGGTAGTTGGGGGTGGGGGGATTTTTCTCAAAATCTTTGTGTCGCATCCCGGGAAGATACTAAACTTAAATACCAAGTTTGGTATTTTACCTACTCTTCGTTTTTGAGTTATCGTGTTCACAGACACATGGACACACACACACACACACACACACACACACACACACACACACACACACACACACACGGACCTTTTTTCGAAAATGCTTTTTTTAGATAAAGGGGACCCTAAAACATATATTTCCGGTGAAATCTCGGTATCGAATTTTTTGGTGGAGTGCAACACATTGGTTGAATGTGATTAGTTATGTTATTTTTAATAATGATCTCATTTTTAGAGCTGCTTATACATTCTCTATACACTATGTACATAGTGCCTATAGAGAAAGTAAAAATTGTCATTGGGACTAGTTCAAATACCTTAGCAACATATCGCTAATTATGTGTAATGAGGAAATGGGCAATAATATTACATATATAGCTAAATAGCAGTCAACTATGAATACATAACGTATTTATCCAAATTCAAGATTACCTCAAAAGGAAGACAATCCCCATTTTCAGAACCAAATTTTGGAATTAAGCATATCATCTATGTAAAAAGATGGTAACTTAATTTTTAAATGAAATTTAAAGTTTTGTCATATATTTTGATGCTTAAGCTGATTAAGTATTTTGTTCTTTTTTGAACTTGTACTGAAATTCACATGGTGGGTAGGGGAGGGAAAGGGGAGAAATGAAATTATATACTGCTACCTATTGTATGTGATCAGAGGTGATGGGAACCGCAGCACAACTGTTAACAATGTAATAGATAAGATTTTTTATTTAAAAACATACCTAATATAACACACCATTGTAAAAAGTTGTACCCAAATTAATAACTCAAATTTGTGCAGAAATTCACGTTTTGGGTGCAAGAGAGAGAAAGAGAGGAATACAGAAATGTGCACGATATATGTTCAGTGGAAGAATGTGACATGACAGCATGTCTGTTAGATATGATTTTTAATTTAGTCAACATACCGAATATAACGCATTGTTATAAAAGATACCTAATTCAAATTTGCACAGAAACCCACTTGTGAGTGGGAGAGAGATGGAGAAGTATGGAAATATACTGCTATGTCTGCACACAGCTTAGCTGTAATGACAAATATGATTTTCTATTTAGACAACGTATCGTAATAAGTTTTACTATGGTTTTACCTAATTCAAATTTACATAAATTCATGTTGTGAGTGGCAGAGTGAAAACAGAGGGGCAAACTGAATGCACCAGTGTATGTGTGGTGGGAGGAGGGAAATGTGAAGCCAAACCTCTTTCTTTGTGCTTGACCATTGACTCCCAATCAACATTATATGCAACCGCTGTTTGAAAGAAAGACCTTTATTTCATTTTTTTGGTGTACTTTTAATTTATTAAAATATACATAGATGCAAGTTCAAACATAGACCTACAGTTTGTTGAGTTTAGTATTGTGTCGGTGGCTAATGAAAAATCATGGTTGTTTATAAAGAAAATATTAGGTTCTACTTTTTTACACGCTACAAGGCTGGGTGAAGCAGCAAAAACAAATCCATGAGGACTTGTTAGCTGTGCATTAGCTATGCCCATTTTATACCATTGCCAAGTGCATTTGATCATTTGAAGAAGGGTGAGAGACTTTGAAAGACAACCCTCACTCTGGGCAGCCTCTGGAAGCTGCAAACCAGAGAAAATTCAAAGAATGAGGAGGCACTTATTGGTGAAAAATCAACATATTAACTGTTGAAGTGCTAAAATGGAATTTGTTCAATGTTGGCAGCATTGACTGCATGTTCCACAAACATTTAAAGCTCTGTGTTTAATGGTGCTTGGTTGTCTGACCAATGAAGAGGAAAAAAGAAAAGGAATGTACAGTGAAACTTCTGAACATGTTGCCACTGACCCTAAAAGTTTGACAGAAGTATGCACTGATAATGAATGTTATTTTTATTGTTATAGCTCACCAAATAAAACTGAAAATTGTGTGTAAGTAAATGAGAATACTACAAGACCGGTTGCTCTTCAAGATTTTCGCTCTCGGAAACAAATGTCCACCATGTTCTACTATTAGTAGGGACACTCAAAGTTTGCGAAAATTTTAAAATTCCCGCTGTATATACAAATTTTTAGGTTTACTTACAAAATTTATTGCATATAGATTTTCAAGACAATATTATAGGAATGCACCAAATATTAGCATTGGCTATGAAATAAAATTAAACATACAACCTAAACCCTTGCAGGTGGTACAGCAAAAGAAAACAAGGTAAATTCAAACAAATTTGTATATTTAATAATTGGCAAAGAAAGTGAGCAAACATATCTTAAACTCAAATAGAAGGCAATGCTAAGTAGCCACATAAGCATTTTTCAAAAAGTTGTGTTGCACTATATATGCCTTTATTGCACGCAACAATGTTCAAGGCTATGGACTTATGGTACAGGGCAAAATTATTGTTTCTGCGGTACTTATTATGTACTAAGTAGAGAAAGTAAAAAAGTTTTTAAGGAAATAAGGTGAAATTTGGGAGTGCCTTTATAGCTTCCATTAACTCTTTGTTGACATAAGTCCTGCTTGCTTTAAACACAACTATATAAACAGGGTTCATACTTCAGGGCTAATTTCATTTAAACTAACCTTCAAACAAAATAAAATTATTTAATATTGTTTTACTTGTAAAATATAAAAATATATATCTTTTTTTTTTTTAAACCAAAGAGCAAAATCCATACAGCTGCAGTCAGATATAGCCCTGTCAGCTTCTGAGCATGCCATTACACCAGTTATTTTACTTGGGCCCTCCCCATGCTTTATCACGTGCACATTTGACTGCGGTTGCTGGGTTTCAACTTGAGTGGTTTGGCTTTGAATGATGGCCAATCCAACATTGCCTTACATTCATGGCCATTCAAAGTTTTGATGGTGGAAGTGAATTGAAGCTTTCAGTCATTAGTGTGCATTTAATTATATCATCTTGTTGTTTAACTAATATTTTATTAATTAAATTGCTTGGTTGGTATCTAATGTTGAGCAGTTGGCAGTGAAGCTATTTGCTCTCCTGCATTCCAGTATTTTGATGTCATATTATCATGTTGACTAAAGTTTGGGCAGCGCAGTAGATGGTTTCCATCCATATCTTCTTTAAGTGTACAGAAGGGACACAGAGGAGATCTCACTATACCAATCCTGAATAAATGTTTATTGAGACAGTCATGGCCTGTTAGGAGTTTAAAAGTCGCTACAGAGGATTTTCTTGGTAATATAGTGATTCTGGTTGTGTTATTACATAAATTTTCCCATGTTTTCCTTTTGTTTGTTATACATTATCTTCTTTAATTTTGTTATTATATGTTGATATAGTGATTTTTTGATAGAGTGATAACTTATTGGATCAGATGAAATTGATGTAATTTTACTATATTTCTTGGCTAGAAAGTCAGCTGTTTCATTACCCTGTATTCTGCAATGTGCTGGTATCCATTGAAGTATTTATCTTTTATTTAAATTCATTAGTTGTTTTATGATTTTGCGGCATTCTGCAATATTTAAGTATTAGGTGTTACATCAGATGTTATGGATATAATAGCACAACTTTTTCAAATTTATTTATATGATATAGTAGGTTTTGTAAGCTCTGAAGTATTGCCAAAATCTCTCCATAAAAATTTGTAGTATTTAAACTTAATCTTTTGTAGAAAAAGAGGAAAGGGCATATTGCACCTGCACACGTACCACTGTTAAGCTAGAACTGTCAGTATAAAAATATGGTGATTCATTGGTAGGATGTCTTAAATTTATTATTTCTAGTGTCATTTATTTCAGAACACACAAAGAGTTTTCAGATTTTGTAAATTCTTCAGCTAAGTGTAGATTGTGTTTAATATCAAATATTTCTAACAGGTTAATATTTGTTTGTATGTTTTCTTTTAAGTAAGGAAGTTTTAATAAAAACATTAATTAAATTATAATTTTATAAAACCAATATGAAAAGATGGACAATGTTATCAATATCCAAGAAGAATCAATATCAATAGAGGAAGATTAGAAGCTGCAGGGATTAGACGTGGAAAAAAGTTGTTATAAACTGATAATGACAATAATTTCGCATAAAGTACATTAATTGGGATCTCTAATTTAATCAAAACATTTAAGTAAAGACAAATTTAAAAAAGAATGCAATTAATTTAATTGATATACTGAAGTTAGTAACTGTTGGGGATTACTCACAATGGCACACATGCCTAGAAATATATCTGGGTAAAACTACCATTTAGTCCTGCTCTAGTGTTGTTATATATAAATTAGAGTGATTTCTAGTACAAATAATTATTCAATATTATAATAATAAGAAATAATCACAAAATGTTGCTATTCTACTGACACTACCATGATTCAGTTTCTGTGTCATGGTATGTGTTTGGGAAACTGTAGTCATTAATCCTGAAAAGGAAAATCCGTGGTATGTGAACATTGATTTGGTTACTTATCAGCACGGGAGAGCTGCATTGAGCAGCATGCTATAGGATCACCAATGACACCACCTTTATTGTGCTCTGAGACAACACCTCAACTGAAAGTCAGCAAACCCGTGCATTCCAAACCAGACTTTAAGATGATACTTGCAAACCTTTTTGAATTTTTCTCTTAGTAAAAAAGTAAATTGATACATAACTTAATGCTGTAATTATTGTACTTCAGAAATAAAGCTTTTGTTTGTCTTTATGCTTAAGGAAATCTATTTGTTTATAGGTTGAGTCAGAAGACGCATATGAACGAATAGGTGGAACTGCAACTGGTGGTGGAACATTCTGGGGCCTTGGTTCTCTTCTTACAAAAGCTAAAGTGAGTTAATGGTTTTAATAACTCCATGTAAATAGTAATAAAGACATTCATGAAGAAACATCAGGCCAGATTACATGCCTTCATTTCATATGACGTGTGCATTAATATTTGAAACACCATGTTTGGCATTTTATTTCTTTCTCTACTATATACTTACTAGACTAAGACTTGTGTTCTCCCAAAAAATTAGAATCGAGATTTCACTGGAAATACATGTTTTGAGTCTCCTGGATAATTACTTTATAAAAAATCTGATGTGTTCCATTTACATACTTTCTCTAGCTTTCTACAAACAAAATATTCTTACAAAAGATAATTCTTTTCTCTATATCACTCATGTCCAACCTTTTTTAGAAAAGGGTCTCTATTGTTAAGGTGATTTGGTTTGCAGGCCATTTGATTCAATTTTTTTACCACGCTAAATTCTAGATAGCCAATTAATTTAGAAACTCTGATATGTTCCATTCACATGAAATTCTCTACATCTCTATAACAAATTATTGTTAAAAGGCTTATTCTTCTATTTACTTCATGATAATCGAGAAAAAATTAGCAGAAATAATCTTATTACTTGCTTCCACACCCAATTTAGAATTGGATGCTGAAAACCACAGTAGTTACAATGTGCCCATAAATAACACACCATTTTTATCATATATCCAAGGTCGTGGGTTCAAACCTGGTGGAGGACGATGGAAAAATGCTTAGCATGGCTTCCTTTGAAAGGGAAGTAAAGCAGTTGGTCCCGTGTCGTAGATTTATGGCAAAAACCTCAAGCCTGACAGAGAGGCCTCTGAGCAAAATTAAGCAGTCTTTCACACCCAATTTAGAATGGGATGCTGAGAAGCACAGTAGTTATAGAGCATCCATAAATAACACACCATTTACATCCCCCCCGCCCCACATACACATATACATATTTGTCTAAAGATTTTTTTCTGGATTCAGGAGGTCTGAAAACATATATTTCCGGTGAAATTTTGGTATCAAATTTTTGGGTGCAATACAATATTTTCTCTATACACTATGTACATAGTACGTATAGAGAGAGTAAAATAGCTAATACTCTTATATTGATATGTTATTACTTTTAATACATGTACTATGTACATAGTATAGAGAAGCTATTGCATTTCATCAAAAATTTGATACAGAGTTTCACCAGAAATACACCTTTTAGGATCCCTTGTGTATAATGATTTGTTATTACTTTTTCTACACGTACTATGTACATAGTGTATAGAAAAGGTATTGCATTCTACCCAAAGCTTTGATACAGAGATTTCACCAGAAATATACATTTTAGGGTCGCTTGTGTCCAAAAAAAAACATTGTCAGAGAAAGGTTTGTGCATGTGTGTATATGTGCATGTGTCTGTGAAGATGATAACTCAAAAACGATGAGTCGGTCAACTACCAAACTTGGTATTTGAGTTTAGTATCATCCAAGTAAGCGACTCAAAGATTTTGAGAAAAATCCCCTACCCTAAATTATTCTTTATATGGAAAAAATTTCAAAAATGTTGATTTTCCCAAAAATGGCTTTTGATTTAAATACTTTATATTAAATATATTTACATAAAAAAATGTATATCTTGAATTTTATGGGAAAAGCCTCTGAAGACCTCTTTATTCTGGATGAATTTTCCATTATTAGTAAACTTTAAGAGATAGATAACAATGTACTGTACAAAAATTTATATCTCGTTAAAACACACAATTTATGTCATATACATTTTTTTTGTAGAGTTGGCCATTTTTGAGATATTGGTTTCAGTTTTAAAATACTTCATACTTTCACATATAGGAGTTTGTCAACTCTGGCAATGCGAAGAAACGGATTTCAACCACATGGCAACCAGCTTTTAAAGTTGGCAATCACTTTAGCCTAGTGTATTCCCTTATTTTGCTTCTACTTACAAGAAACAAGTAATAATACCATTTCTGCTAAGTTTATCTCGATTAGCATGAAGTAGAATAACGGTTTTAACGATTATTTGTTACAGAGTTGTAGAGAACGTCATATGAATGAGACATCAGATTTTTTATTCAAATATTAATCATATTAGCTAAGTATTTCTAAAATTAAATACAATATATATATATAAATAATTGTTATAGTAAAATAATTGAATTAATATTTTACCTGTCAATGCAACATCTGGCACTGCTGCTCACGAACAAAGCAGTCAATACCTGGTTTGATTGAAAAAAACTCTCCAGATGGCTGTCAGTAATTTGCATTCTCTGTGCGCATTTCACATGTTTCATCCTGAAGAACACTTGTTTGCATATGTATCAGCTATTGAAAAGTGGTGCAAAACAAAGTGCATCTCTACTAATGGCCAGATATTTTTCTCTTGGAAAGTAGTTGCAATAGAATTGCAGTAAGGGGATATTGTTAAACTTATTCTTTAGGTCTGACTTACAGTGAAAATGAATGCACACCATTTGCAGATCCTCGGGAACCTCGTCTATGTTAATGCAGAAAAGGGAAGAAAACAGATTGAAACTCATAACATTCTCCTTGAAGTCTTGAAATCTAATACGGAATTCACTTCTTAATTCTGATAAAATTCTTCTTAATTCTAATTTGTATTCCATCTGGCTGAATGGTAGGTTTATCAATCTGAATGCAAAGCTGTTGATCATGGAGCATTTGTGTGGAATTGGGTTGTAGCTGTTGTTAATTATGTAGTTTTCTATCTGTGTTTCTTTCCTATAGATTCCAAATTCTAGTTTGTTGTGGTTCCTAATTATTTTTAGGTCCAAGAAGGGAAGCAGGCCATTTGATTCTTTTTCTATTGTGTATGTTATGGAGCTGTCATGAAGATTTAGTAAGTTTAGACTATCCTCAACTACTTTTTTGTTTACTATTGCCACTATGTTGTCTACATATCTATACCAAGTTTTGTATATTTGTCGGAAGGCTGTGGTTACATGGATTTCTAAATTACTCATGTATATGTCTGCAAGTATTGGAGATAATGGATATCCCATGACTAAACCATACTTTTGTGTATAAAATTTGCCTCTGAATGTAAAATAGGTTTGTTCAATACATAATTGTGTTAGCTTAAATAGGTCTTAATAGGATCATAGAAATTGCACAAAAGAATGGCTACACAGATCATTTGGTAAAGAAGAAGATTAATAAATTCATGAAACAGAAGAAAGTAAAAGAAATTAGCACTCTAAAAAGAATAAAAGCAGAAACTAGCTACAAAAAATTCACTTACCATCCTTTGGCACACCAAATATTTCAAAAGATTTTCAAAAAATGGAACATCAACTTAGCCCCAGTTAATAAGCACAGTTTAAAAAACCTTCTCTGTACAAACACAAGATTTAATCCCCCCATTGAAACAATCAGGGATATATGAAATCAACTGCAAGGAATGTGAAAAGGTATACACAGGAAAAACAAAACGAAATATTGGGTAACGTTTTAAAGAACACATGAGATATTTAAAATATAAACAGACAGATAATTAAGCTATAGCACATCATTTTTGAACTCAAAACCATAATTTTCACAGTGAGCCCAAGTTGTTAAAATTAGTACAGAATCCAATTGGATTAACAGTTTGGGAATATCTATTAATTTTAAAAAACAAAAACAAGGTCATAAATTTTGGCATATCACAAACAAATGGACTCATCTTAAAATTCATCTATCCGGAAGAGAGACCTCCACAGGCCGCTACCACGAGTTCATCAGTGAATCCCCGTTGAAAATGGTGGCAAAAGCCACCGAAACGTATCCAAAATAAGTTACTTTATTTCAAGAGTGAAGTTTGAGTGTAATCTATGTTTTTACTCAGATTTGTTTTCTTGCGATATTAACCAAGGGTGTGCGTTCAAATTTGGCAGAGGACAATGGATTTTTTCAGGCGTAAAAATGTTTAGAATGGCTTCCTTTGGAAAGGAAGTAAAGCCGTTGGTCCTGTGTCATAGATTTACGGAACATAAAAGAATCTCATGCCTGATAAAAGAGGCCTCAACTTATATGGTCTTTCACATCCATGTAAATGCTGAAAACCACAGTAGTTAAAGACTGTACATAAATAAAACTCCATTTCATTTTTTTAGTGTATTAAGCAGTGATATTGCATTACAGATATTTTTCCTGCTTTAGCTGCCTCTGCCTGCAGTAATTTAACTAACCCTTCTCATTTTCCTGGAAATGCAGTAGTTCCGTTTATTATTACACCACATAGATTTGTATATTTCAAGCCAAGCTGGTTCAAGGTTTCGGTGACAACTCTTCCCCCCCCCCTTAAATCATTGGCATTAGTGGTGCCTTTAAGAGGGACAGGAACAGCCAATTCTTTTGTAGTATTGAAATCTTTATCAATTGCTCTTAAAAAAATTGCTAATTGGACAAATTTAATTTTGCAAACGGTTTTTTTCTCAAGACATAACATTAGTAACACTCTCAAGTATTCTTTAACAAACTCACCATCTGAAAATAGTTAAGTTTTTTTTTACAACAATTTCTGCTGCTGCATAACTTGCTTTTACCAGAAATTCAGTGTGAAGTAACAAACACATTCTTAAAAATTAACTGCAGTTCCAAAAGTTAAACTTCGGATACCTTGGCTTCATGAAATTGAGCCTCAAATTTATCACATGAAGATAAATCAGTGTCGTTCTGTCGCTTATGTTATACTGCTTAAACACCGAAACTGTTTCACTGCAAATTAAGCATGCTGTTTTCTTGTTTACTTCAGTAAAAAAAGTACTAATTTGTCCACTTTATTTGAAATGATCTACCTTCATCTGAACTTTTTCTTTTTCTTGCCACTATACTTGCTGGGCCTTTTTCTAAAAATGCTTTTTTTTTTTTTGGATTCAGGGGGTCTCAGCATATATTTTGAAATCTCGGTATCAAATTTTTGGGTGCAATACAATACCTTCTCTATACACTATCTACTACATAGTACATGTAGAGAAAGTACAAATTTGACATATTTTGTTCATTTTAATGAGATCTACATTTTTTGGACAGTCGGTTTTTATCCATCTCCTACAGTTTGCCAGTTATACAAAACTCATCCAGAGGTCTTCAGAGACTATTCCCAGAAAATTCAGGATATGCTTTTCATTTGTGATAAAAAAATAACTTAAATATATGATATTTTAATAAAAATTTGATGTTCCATTCACATGCCTTTCTCTACCTCTCTGCAACAAATTATTGCTAAGAAGCTTGTTCTTCTAAACACTTCATTCTAATCAAGATAAACATTAGCTGAAATGCTTTCTTGTAAGTAGAAGAGAAATAAAGGAATACACTAGGCTGAAATGATTGTCAAATCTTTAAAAAACTGGTTGCTATGCAGATGAAACCTGTTACTTTGCATTGCTCAGGAGTTAACAAATTCCTATATGTGAAAAGTTGAAGTATTTTAAAACTGAAACCAATAACAAGAAATATCTCAAAAATGGTGAACTCCATGAAAAAAATGTATATGATATAAATTGTGTGTTTCAATGAGATCTACATATTTTGTGTAGTAAGTTTTTGTCTATCCAAAATCCAGCAAAATTCTTCTTGAATAAAGAGGCCTTCAGAGTCTATTGCCATTTTATTTGTCTTGCAAATATATTAATATACAATATATTAATGAAAATCGTTAGAGCCTATTTTGAGAAAATCAAAATTTTCGAAAATTTTTCCATGTAAAGGGTAGTTTGGGGTGAGGGGATTTTCCTCAAAATCTTTTTATCGCATCCTTGAAAGACAGTTAACTTATATACCAACTTCGGTATTTTATCAACTTTTTGTTTTTGAGTTATGCTCTCCACAGACATGCACACATGGACCTTTTTCTAAACATGATTTTTACTTTCTTTGGTCCCGTATATACAATGTACATAGTGGTTAGAGAAGGTATTGTATTCCACCCAAAAATTCAATACTGAGATTTCATCAGAAATATATGTTTTAGGACCCCCTTAAACCCAAAAAAAAAGAAAAGAAAAGATATTCAGAAATGCGCGTGCATGTGCGCAAGTGTGTGTGGGGGGGTGCGTGTGTGCATGTGGACAGCATAACTCAAAATGAAAAGACGGTTAAACACCAACCTTGGTATTTAAGTTTGGTATCTTCCAAGGATGTGACAGAAAGATTGTTAAGACTACCCTTTACATAGAAACATTTTCGAAAATTTTGTTTTTTCTTAAAAATGGCTCTAACAATTTTGATTAAAATACCACACATTAAAGCCATTTCCGTAACAAAATGTATATATTGAATTTTCTGGGAATAGCTTCTGAAGACCTATTTATTCTGGATGAATTTTACTGAATTTTGCATAACTAGTAAACCATAAGAGATAGACAAAAGCTTACTACACAAAAAATGTAGATCTTGTTAAAATACATAGACATTTTTGGAGTTCACCGTTTTCAAGATACTCCTTTTTATCAGTTTCAGTTGTAAATTACTTATGTTTTCTCAGACAGGATTATGAGGCAGTTGGCCCCACTTTATGAGGTGGTTCCAGGATGATGTCCTCGGTTTCTATACCAGGTGGATACCTTGACTTCTGGATTCCTCATTGTTAGAGTTTAGCATGGGTCTTCTTGTTTTGGGAGTTTAAAGTTATTTCATCTCAGGGTTGGGAGAGAAACAGCGATTCTGGCAGTTGTGGAGGTGTTGTATATGAATACTAAATAAAATGCAGCAAGTCTGACTTTGATAAATTAGGGTTTTATTAATATTTCAAGAAATTGAGGATTAATACTTCACTGCCGCGTTAAAGCTTTCACTTATTAATGTTAAAGATATTTTTAGGCCATGTCAATACAAGTTTGAACTTCTAATTCCCCACTGCACATGTGGCTGCTCGCATGAGCATAGCGCAAACTTCTATAATCACTTCTTGTCTTGTCGCGATCCTACGTCAGAATGGCAAGCTTGGTTCAGTAATCTACCAACAAACCTCAGTTAACTCCCACTATCCAATTACGAGACTGCGTAATGTAGCAGTAGCCCATTGGTTGCATAAGCGTCAGCCATCCTTGGCTTTTCACTGATTGGCTGAGCGAACGGCCACATGACCTGCGCACCAATGCTCACTCCCACGTCATGCTTCTCTAAAATTCAAAAATAGCATGGCTTTGCCGAAAATCTAACCATGTGAAAGTCTTTAACAGACCCAAAGCTTTTCCCCAATGGTCAAACATGCTTAAACATGAACTTACAATATATGAAATGATTACAATGTTATCATTTCCCTTTGCCAAATTCAATGCACAATTTAGTATCTAAGAATCTGACAATGATATTAAAATGAGTAATATATATAATAGTAAAAATATTAGCTAATATTATTAGCAAATAATTAATATGGAGGAAATTTCATAGACATGGAATTTCAGTCTCAAGTACTTATACTTTTCTCAGACAGAAAGTATCCGTTTTTCTTTTGTTCTACTTCTGGGCAAGCAAAGAAGCGATTTGCAATGACAATCACATTATGACAGCTTTTAAAACATTTGGCTATCACTTTACCTAGTGCATTCCCTTCTTCTTATAAGGAACTAAGTAATAAGAACATTCTGCTAATATTTATCTTGATTAGCATTGTGTAGAAAGAAGAATAATCTTTTGTAAGAAGTTTGCTTGTAGAGCTGCTAGAGAAAGTCATGTGAATGTAACACACATTTTTTTATTCATGTGACCCTAAAACATGTATTCCCAGTGAAATCTCTGTGTCAAATGTTTGGATGGAATACAATACTTTCTCTATCTATTATGTACATTGTACATAAATGTACAGTATTAGAGAAAGTAAAAAACACTTAAGAATATTTTCTCTCTCTCATCTTCTATGAGAAAAGGTTTCATTATTTTTATTTTTTCAAAAATAGCTGTAATCATTTTGATTAAACTGCCATACACTTAAGCCAATTATATGATAAATATAATGTATATCTTGAATTTTTTGGCAGCAGCCTATGGCAAGCTTCTTCATTCAAAAAGAAGTTGGTATAGTTTTGTACAACTGATAAACAATAAGAGATAGACAAAAGCTAACAACATAAAACATATTACAACCATTTCAGAAATAGCCGTTATTATTGGTTTGAATTTTTCGATACTTTGTCAATAAGTGATGTCGTGGAGTGAGGATTGAATTTTATGTCTAGGCATAGCAATGAGTGTTTAAATATTCGACTGTCACTGTTTGCTTTAGATCTATAGCAAAATGTTATGTAGTCCTAATCAGTTTGAAGTAGAATTAGCTTTTACAACAATAGTTTGTAAATGCTATATAAAAATGAATGATAGTGGATACAGAAAATCGAGTAAATGTAACAATCAGGTTTTTTGTTTGTTTTTTTAATTTAAAGTATTCTGTTCACACATACAGGATGTTCAGAAATTCATATTAGAAACTTCTAGGGCTAGTAGAGGGGCCTTGATAGGCAATATTTTGAATAGGAACCTGTGTCCTGAAACGTACCCTTTCTATGCTATAGCCATTACAATGTGTTGGATTTGCTGATGTTTCGTGACCAGATAGGCAGTACATGACATTAGAGGAGCAACATGTGAATTGAGGTGTGGAGTCTTCCACTGAAGGCCCCCAAAGCTTACACTAATTCTTGCGGTCACACATTAAGTCATTTGGCTTGATTCTTTTCAATCTTCTAACTTCACACTTACTAAGCACATTCAATATCTCTTTATTTCCATGGTGCTGCACTCTTAAATGATGTTTCCTTGCTGTCTCTCTTATTTCTTCTGTAACTGTGTCGATCTTGAGATCTCTGTGTATCTGATCATTGCGCACATACCAAGGTGCATTAACTATTGTTCTTAGAGCTTTATTTTGAAATGTCTGTATATGTTTTATATTAGTCAATTTAGAACAGCCCCAAAGCTATATCCCATAGGTCCAGACTGGCTTTAACACCTGTTTGTATATTAATAGCTTATTATGTATGTCAAGTTCAGAATTTCTCCCAATAAGCCAATAAAGTTTCTTATATTTGATATTTAACTCTCTTCTTTTAGTTTCTATATGCTTTCTCCAATTTAGTTTTGAATCTAGTATCATTCCTAGGTACTTCATTGATTGAGCTTGAGGAATAGTTTGATTATTTATTTTTATCGATAATATCTTAGTTTTCTTATTCGCAAAGTAGATGTGTACGGATTTAGATTCATTTAATTTTACGCGCCATTTCTTGGTCCACTCGTTGACCCTATTGACAGCTTTCTGTAATTTTTGTGTAGATTCCTCTACTGTATGTCCTATGGCCATTATTCCTGTGTCGTTAGCGAAGGTAGCCATAGTAGTATCATCTTGATATGGAATATCCCTAGTAAATATAAGGAACAGTATTGGCCCCAAGACGCTTCCTTGAGGTACTCCAGCAGCTATATTCTTTAATTCAGAGTATTCATTTCCATATTTAACTCGGAAATATATCCCTTCAATATAGGTTAACAATATTTGATAAAAGTGGTCAAGTAGATCTCATTGAAGCTTAAAAATTAGACCTTTGTGCCATACTTTATCGAAGGCTTTGGCCACGTCTAGAAATACTCCAGAACAAATTTTCTTTTCCTCTAACGTTCTTTCTATGATATCGACTATACGATGTACTTGATCAATAGTTGAATGTTTGTTTCTAAATCCAAACTGGTGTTCTGGTATTAACTTACTTTCCTCTATTATAGGTTTTAATTGCTTTAACAATAGTTTTTCAAATAGCTTAGATAATTGAGATAAGAGTGAAATTGGTCTGTATGATTCCTTCATTAGGGTTTTTTCCAGGTTTAAGGAACATGAGCACTTCTGCTACCTTCCATTGACTTGCGATATATTTAAGTCTTACTGCAGTATTTATCATGTGTAATAGCTGGATAAGAGCTTTTTGTGGTAATTCTTTGAGAATGTGTCCTGTGATTAAATCATATCCTGGTGCTTTTTTTGCATTTATATACTGCTGTATTTCACGTTTTAATTCTTTGAGCGTTACACACCTAAGTTCTATACCTTCCTTTTTCTTGCCATGTTTTATGTTCTCTTCAGATGTTTGCCTAGGTAAAGGTTGAAAAATCTCTTCTAGATAGTTGGCGAATAGGTTTGCTTTATCCTTATCGCTCCTTGCCCATGCTCCATCTCCTTTTTTTATTGGCGGAATTTGATTAATAGGTCTTTTAATACTCATGGTTGCCTTCCATAAAGAGTAATCGGTATCTTTATCTGCTGTTAGTCCTTTCATATAGATGGTAAATGATTTATTTTTGATACTACTGATCAAATTCTTTAACTTATTACAGGTTTGATTTAATCGCTTTTTATCTTCTGGTGCCCGTGTTCTCTGCCACTTTTTACGCAGTTTTCTTTTTTCACTAATTAACTCCCTCACTTAGATTGGATAGGAGATATCGTTTATGTTATTCCTACTTTTTTCCGGAGTATGGTTCCATGCTGCTTGTTGAATATTAGTAACAAAGAGATCTATCTCTGTTTCCAACTGTTGCAGTGTTTTTAAAAGAACATTAAGTTCGATAGTGCTCTCTAATTCATTTTTGAACCCTTCCCAATTTGTTTTATTATTAATTAGTCTTGGGGGCTATCCTTTATTATTATATTATCACTTACTGTTAATATGATAGGGGAATGATCTGATGAAATATCATAATCATTTACATGCACATAATTGTTAGAGATACCCTTCGTTATGAAAAAATCAATTAAATCTGGTGTTTTGTTTTCATCTGTCGGTCAATATGTAGGTTTTCCAGTTGAATGGAATTGGCACTTTGTTTTAATAGCTGCTCTATACAGCTCCCTTCCTTTAGTAGTAATTATTCTTGATCCCCAATGAGAATGTTTGGCGTTATAATCACCTCCAACAATAAAGTTATTTCCTAGAGTCTTAAAGAGGTTGATATAATCCTCTTCTTTTAGATTATACCTTGGAGGACAATATATTGCAGAAACATTAAGAGACTTAGTTTTAACTTGGATAGTGATAGCTATCACTTGCATTTCTTCGGTTTCTATTTTACTTTCTTCGTAGTGTTTAATGCAATTTTTAATTATTACTGCGGAGGCCCCCTCTTGCTTTTATCAGATGGATGGTCTGAACGGTAGAGAGGTGTGACATAAGGTAAAGAATTAAATGACTTTTGACTCATTATAGAAGAAAGTCAAATTTATGTAGTAACAGCACCAAAGTAACATAAAAACTTTCATTGATCACAATAACATTTGTTTCAACAGTGGAAAAAACAAATTTTTCTGTATTCTGCACTGGATGTATCACACGAAACTGCTCGCTACAACTGAGGCTAGTTGTTGCACACATACCAACAAATCATATTCCAGTGCACTCAGTCTGACTCCTGGTATCCCGTTTATCTCTTGTGCAACAACTATAACTCACCAGCAGTTCTTCCTCGGTCTCTACAGGAATCTCATACGCCATTCTCTTTATATGAACAAAGAAGTAGTAGTCCAATGGCTTTAAGTCCAGCGATCATGGGGGCCATGCAATAGGAGCATCCTGGCCTTCCATTTTTGTCTGAATCTTTGGTTCAGATGTCCCCGGATGTCACGTGTTAAGTTGGCAGTGCACAATTGGGCTGAAACCACAGTTCCTGATGGACATGAATCCAACAGCAGGGACAATACATCTGTGACCCTCTGACGACATCAGGGTAAACGTCATGTGCCATCTGGTAATCCTCTGACGTCATGTATTGCCTATCCAGTTGCAAATCAACACCGGCAAATCCAGCACATTGTAATGGCTGTAGTACGGAAATGGTACGTTTCTGGACATGGGTTCCAATTCAAAATATTGTCTCTTAAGTCACCTCTACTAGCCCTAGAAGTTTGTAACATGAATTTCCAAACACCTGGTAGACATAGGTAAGCAGTAGGAAAGTAAAAATATGATATGTTACATCCATATGACACTTTCTCTCCTCTATCTGTGTGGATATACAAACTAGTCTTATGAAAGTTTATTTTTCCATCTATTTCTTTTTAAGTGATATAAAGTTTTGCAGAAATAACTACATTATACACTTCATTATAGATCAAAGAGTGTAGCAATACTTAAATGTTTAGAACTGCATGCTATATACTGGCCTTAAAATTACATACTACTTCCATACAATTGCAAGTAGCAACTGAATAAAGAAAGAACTCTAAAAGATTGATAAGTATTGAACGATTCAAAGCATTAAAACTTACATCTCAGAAATAGTTTATAACACACATTTTATTTGGAATGGATTGTGTGATTTTTTTTTTTTTTTTGTGTAGTACGTTTTTATTAAATGCTTAACATTTACTAAGATTATACAAAACTGCTGCTGAATAAAGAGAACTCCACAGTTTATTTCCAGGAAATTCAAGATATACATTTTATTCATCACACAAAAATCTTTAATACATGCTATTTTAATCAAAATCGTCAAAACCATTTTGGAGAAAAATCAATATTTTGAAAAATATTCTACATAAAGGATAGTTTGGGATTGGCAGGATTTTCTTGAAATTTGTGTGTTACATCTTTGGAAGATACTGGACTTACTACCAAGTATTTTGATATTTTACCACCTTTTTGTTTTTGAGTTATGCTATTCACATACACCCACTCCCCTAACTTTCTTTTGGATTCAGGGAGTCTGAAATGTGTATTTCCAGTGAAATCATGGTGTCAAATTTTTGGGTGGAATACAATACTTTCTCTACTTGCTATACACAGTAGAGAAAGTAAAAATGCATCCAATGTTTCCCCAAGATCACAATGCTGCCCAGACATTTAAATGCTTCTTGTTATATTTTAAGGTAATGTTATGATTTGTAAAACAAAAATTGTTGCATTAATGAATCATTTAACTGTATTACATTGTTTCTCCCATCTTTGAAGGGTTTTGACGAGCTGTTAGAACTGGCTGAAAAGGGAGACCATCGCAATGTTGACATGCTGGTAAGAGATATATATGGAGGAGACTATGAAACCCTTGGGCTTCCAGGAGACCTGATAGCATCTTCCTTTGGCAAAGCAATGCACGCCCGTAAGGATCGCAACTTTAATGCAGGTTATTATTTTAAGTACACATAATTTACCTTTTGTTACAAGATGAAGGAAATTATTGAGTTAGAATCCTGCTTCTCAATTTTGATTCAACCAACACTACCTGAAAGGCAAGCCATGAGCAACTCAGAAGAGGCAACTGTAGCCAGAGTATGGCATTAGGATAATGTATTTATCCAATTACAAGATGACCTCAAATTCAAGACAATCTTCATTTTTCAGAACTTAATTTTGCAATTTATCATATCTATATAAAAAGAAGGCATAACTTAGTTTTTAAATAACATTTAAAGTTTTGCCATATTTTTTAAACAAACTAAGGGATACTTAACCTGATTAATCCCCATTTTTGTATTTTAATTTGAATTTGTGTAGAAATTCACATGGTGGATAGGAGAGAGAGAGGAGAATGGAAAGCGGAAATCGGAATGATGTACCAGTATGCATGATATCAAAGAGACAAGAGCAGCGTAACTGAAACAATGATCATTGATAAGATTTTCTATTTAGACAACATACCTGATTTAAGTTTTAACCAAGGTAATAATTTGATTTTATTAAAGAAGATATGGATGGTAACCCGGTGGAGGACGATGGATTTAAAAATCCTTAGCATGGCTTCCTTTGGAAGAGAAGTAAAGCCGATGGTCCCGTGTCGTAGATTTATGGCATGTTAAAGAACCTCAAGCCTGATAGAGAGGCCTCTGAGTAAAATAAAGCAGTCTTTCATGCCCAGGATAGAATGGGATGCTGAGAACCAAAGCAGTTAAAGAGCGTCCATAAATAACATGCCATTTACATTTACCTACTGTGCTGCCCAACCTTTAGACAACATGATAATATAAGATCAAAATACTGGAATGCAAGAGAGCGAATGGCTTCTCTGCCAACTGCTCAACATTAGATACCAACCATAATTTGATTTTGTTTAGAAATTCACATTTTGAGTAGGAGAGAGATAGAGAAGGCAGTATGGAAATGTACAGAGCGTGTGTGCGGTGTGTGTGTGTGTGTGTGTGTGTGTGTGTGTGTTTTTTTTTCAATTTTCTATTAAAACAGCATACTTAATATAACACATTGTATATAGAGAGATGGAGGAGGGAGAATGGAAATGTACCGCGGTATGTGTGTGCTCGGTGGTGACAGTAGCAGCTTAGCTGCAATGTAGATTATGGATGTGATTGTTTATTAAGACAACATAACATAATATATTGTAAAATGTTTTAGCTAATTTGAATTTCATAAATTCATGTTTTGAGTGGAAAAGAGACTGAGAGGGGAGTATGTAGATGTATGGAATGTGTGCATTGGTAGACAATGAGGCAGTGGTGGAGGGCAGATAGCTATAATGATTATTATGGACACAATTTTTTATTACGACAACATACTTAATATAATATATTGTAAAACAGTTTAGCCAATCTGAATTTGTGTGTAAGTGACACAAAGTAAATGACCCAAAGAGATAGAGGCTAAAACTAAAATTTACTGGATATGTGCAGCAGGAGGAAGAGAAGAAGTCCACAGCTAACCTCTCTCTTTCTGCTCAACTGGTAGCTCCCAATACAACATTATGTGAAGCCATCAATGTGAAAGAAAGTCTTCTAATTTTATTTTAGTCTCAGTGAGAAATCTTTTTAATGAGAATGCTCATAGGCCCGTTAACATTTAATTTTTTTGTGCAAAATGAAATGTTTAAAAACTGCTGTATGTGTCACGACCTTGGCAGTAATCTATACCATTTCTCCCAGGCTTTGCCACTGCCATACCCTGTGACTTTTTCTTGCATGGTATTCCAAAAACATGTTGTGAATGCTAGGTGCCCCCCAGTTTTGAACATTATTATTTTGGAGAAAAACATCATCTTGTATTTGGATAAATATGGTAAATGTTTAACTATGTGCCTGTTTCATATAATGGAAATTCACAATTTGCATAGATCAAAGAAAAACATTGTAATTTGTATTTTGAAGGCAAGGAAAAGCAAAATGCAGTGTGCCATGCAAAAAACTGGTCTTTCCTCAATTCATTGCTTGGACATCTTGTACCACTTAGGGCCGGTTGTACGAACTCGGAATAAATCCTGGAATAGTTATTCTTGGAATACACTATTCACTGTATAAATGTGGTGACGAGTTGTACGATGCAATTTTATTCCTTAGCTATCTATTCGACTGTTTGTAGATTTAAAACTAATGTTGGCTATATTGCGAGTCATTCATGGCCAACTTGATACGTAATTACTGCTTTACTTTGCTGAAAATTTGCATTGTTTTCACAATCAGCTGTTTCTAAACAGCTATTATTTCTTATTTTAACTACTTACAGTACTATGAAATAATTATGAATGTTCACAAGTGTGTTCAGATTTAGAATTGCTGTACACTTTACAAAACATAAGCACATATGTATACTGGGACTTCTTGTGATAGGTAAGGAGTATGGGAATGAAACCTTATGCTACATTCACAATGAAATGCAAGTGCAGACGTAATGTAGCATAAGCACAAGCATGAGGGAAGACCATTCACAATGCAATCGTAAGTGCAACGCAAGAAGTTGTCACAGGTTTCTAGATCTGCAAGTTACATGCAAATATCTTCCAAGCTCTCTGCAAGTTACAAACTCAATAACATAACCAACAATACCACATAAGAAAATTCACTCAATCTTTTACAAAATAAATACATTACATACTAACAAGTGACGCATGTGGCAGTGACGTCACAATAATTGCTCATTCAAAAATATTGAAAATAGGGTAATTCTGCACAATGGCTCTATTAATTTAACGGGGATACATCGGGGTATCTATAGCAGGAAATAAAAGTGAAATGTGTAGATTGTGGTGAAAACAGAAAGTAATTTAAAATCGGTTAATAAATAGGAAGTCTTCAATTCAGATCCAGCAAAGACCGTGAATTCAATACAATACATAGAAAGTCTGCAAATAAGATCCAGCAAAGACCGTGAATTCGATACCTGCCAAATGATATATCAGGGTAATTCTGCACCTTCTATTAATAACCAATTTTAAATGACTTGTGTTTTCACCACAATCCGCACATATCATTTTTATTTCCTACTATAGATCCCATCATGGGAGTTCCCGTTTTGCAGACGGCAGAATTAATGGAGCTGTTGTGCAGAATTCCGAAAATAGTACAAGCATAGAGACTGTAGTTAAGTGATAAAGCTACACATTTAATGAACTAAGAATTATCTCTTTGTGTCTTCGATTTATGAGAACTAATAAATCTATACACAGATGATAGTTACATCTGTTAAATCAAAGAAGGATTCACAAGGAGACTGTCATAAACCTCTTGAGGGAGATTAGAGATTGCGCAGCACGGCCAAATAGAAAAGCATGCATGTACAGCAGGCCCTGTAAAATCTTGTAGTGCGATCATCTGTTGAATTCATCGGTAATGCATAGAGGAAAGAAGTAAACTTCACCCTCTTTGCAGGCAACGCAAGGATAAAGTTTGTAGTTTGCAAGCTCTTGCGTTGCATTGTGTTTCTATGTGAATGCTTACATTAAATAATAGGAGTCCAAACTCTTGCACTTACATTGCTTCTGCACTTGCATTTCATTGTGAATGTAGCATTATCGTTTTTAAACTTGTACATAACCTCCAAAATCTGAATATAGTACAGAATGTCGCTAACATTAATACTTGTGGCTATCTTACGTTTTGAAGTATATTGCCCTAGAAGTAACCTATCCTTTGTATTTTGTCAGTAAAACGTAACCTCACTCTTTACAACACTATGCAGTATGCTGGTGAATTGCTGCACTACACTATTTCATATTTATCTTGGGTTGGATTAAATTTAATTGTTTCCATAAAAATAGAGGTATTTTGATGATAATATTGTAGGTAGATTTTACTGTTAAAATGAAACTTCATTTTAACTATCTTCTTGTCATATTTATCTTATAACCACCAAGTTGTCTGTGTGATATCCTTTCTCAACTTTAATCTCATTATAGCCATGCTCATTTATCGGACTATCTCTACAACATATTGTATGTAGGTCTAATATGTCCTTAAAAACATATAAAGAAATGAGTAATTTATATCGGTCAAATATGGGTCAAAATTGTGTCGAGTCCCAAGCAGCCATTTTCCTTTTTATACTCTATTCTCAGAATATCGGCTTATCCCCACAAGGAATCATGGAATAAGTTATTCCATGTTTATTCCCTTGATAGTCTCTATTCATTGTTGTAGAACACAATTTAGCACATAACCATGGAATAACATCTAACAGAGGTTTATTCCAAGTTCATACAACTGGCCCTTAATGTATTTTCTAATGTTACTCTTATTTAATGCATAGTGTATCACATTGATACATGCCTAACAACAGTTTCTTTGTTATATTTTTTTAGTTTTTATTTATTATTTTTTATAACAATTTTTGTTACTATTCAGTGAATATTCCCATATTTATCCAGCCTAAAATACATGTTTCGTATTTAGGTACATGAAGAGTAAGGCAGTGTGATAAGAGTAAGTTAGGTTATGTGCTCCTAAGCTTTTTTGTCATTTATCATGAAACACAAAGCTGTTTTACAAGAAATAGCCTTCTATCGGGGCTCTCTGTAACTTTGTTGTTAAGGTGGCTACAATCATTGTTAATGTTAAACTAAAACCTTATGCCACTGTTGGGCATTCTGTAACTCATTTGTTATTACAGTATTTATTTACTAACAGGTTGTTAGCCAGCTGGAGTGACATTGAAAATCTGTGCACACTGCAGTAGCATTTTGTTTTTCCGTTGTCATCCATGCAGGGATACTGTCTACCAAATGCTTTTACTTTGCCTTATGTGGATGTTTTAATTTGCTCTCGTTGCTTAGAACAGAAAGCCTTGGACCTTCTTGTGATCTCAAAGAAGTACTGTATTTATCTGAATACAAGACAATGTTTTTTTCCTAAAATATGTTCAGGACTGGGGGTTGTCTTGCATTCGAACAAGGTAAGTTTTCCAAATACCATGTGGGAAGCAGTAAGTTTCAAACTTCGCGGTTACAGTAGTGGTAAAGCCTGGGGGAAATGATATAGATTACTGCAGATTTTGTGCATTTCATTTGGTGCCAAAAATTGGCTGTTAATGGGCCTATGAGCATTCTCATTGGAAAAAAGGATACTCTCCAAGATTGAAATAAAAGGAGAGGACTTTCTCTTTAGTGACTCCACGTAATGTATTGGAAGTCAATGGTCAAGCAGAGAGCACACTTCAACTTCTTGTGTCAAACACATACACAGTATGTTTCCCCTCTTCCTCTCTATGCCGCCCGCAATGTAAATTTATGCATAAATTTGAATTAGGTGAATGTTTTATGGCATATATTAAGTATTTTGTCTTAATAGAAAATAGCAACCATAATCGTTGTTAAGGCTATGTACTGCCACCACTGCCGTCATCACGTTCTATCATTGCACATTCCATACATCTCCTTACTCCCACTCAAAACACAGATTTATGTGCAAGTTAGATTTAGATGGTATTTTTTTAATTGAAAATTGTTTGCATAATTGCCATTACAGCTGAGCTACCGCCATCACCAACATTTATATTTCCGTTCTCCCTTCTCTGCCTCTCTCCCACTCACAATGTGAATTTCTGCGTAAATTTAATTTAGGTAAAAATATAGTATGCATGTTTCCTAAACAGAATATCATATCCATCATCATCATTAGAGTTACGTCCCATTTTATCAAATATACATACCGTGCATTTCCATTTTCCCTTCTGTTGTCCAAATACAAAATCATATCCATCATCGTTATAGTTATGCTGTCGCCACCACTGCTGTCACGTACCATTGCACTCATACACCGTAAATCTCTGTACTTCTGCATACCCTCCCTGTCAACTATTCAAAATATGAATTGCTGTGCAAATTCAAATTAAGCATTAAAAGAAAAAAAACAGGGACTTATTCAGCTTAAGTATCCATTAGTCTGTTTAAAATATATGGTAAGCCATTAAATTTCATTTAAAAATTAAATTATCCTGTCTTCTTTTTACATATGAAGAAGATATGCTAAATTCGAAAATTAAGTTCTGAAAATTGGGGGTTGTCTTGCATTTGAAGTTGTCTTGTATTCCAATAAATGTGGTATATTTGTTATGAGGAAAACTCACCCAGCAGTTTAACAGCTGTGGTAATAGCCTTGTAAAATGAGTTTGAGTTTTAGCTTAGGAAAGACAAACAAAAGCTAATAATTGAAGTTTTGTATTGTTTTGATACAAGCTTCACTAGTTTATGTCAATCTACAATTATCAATTTACCTGACTGGCTTCTGTTTGCTCCTTCTCTTCCAGCAACATCATTACACATTCCATTTTCTATGATTATTGAGAAGTTGTAAGCCACTGGTTTTAGTAGATTCAAAACTCATTCTGGAAACAAAAAATGTTTCTATAATACCTTACAACCCTAATCCTAACCTAAAAATGAAATGGAAATGCAGTTTTTATTTATGGATGCTTTTTAACTGCTGTGGTTCTTAGTGTCCCATTCTATACTGGGTGTGAAAGACTGCTTAATTTTGCTCAGAGGCCTCTTTTTCAGGTTTGAGGTTCTTTTACATGCCATAAATCTACAACATGGGATCAATGGTTTTACTTTCCTTCCGAAGGATTTTTACGCCCGAAAAAATCCATTGTCCTCCGCCAGGTTTGAACCTGTTACGTGGGGTATATGAAGAAGTTAGCATG
Source organism: Hymenopus coronatus (assembly GCA_030762935.1). Taxonomy (NCBI): domain Eukaryota; kingdom Metazoa; phylum Arthropoda; class Insecta; order Mantodea; family Hymenopodidae; genus Hymenopus; species Hymenopus coronatus. The sequence continues at coordinate 126,739,340 of CM060898.1, forward strand.
GTAACCATTACACCACGGAGGACGATCTAAAAATGAAATAAATATATATGCGAACCATGTAATTTAACATATTAATCACATATGAACCTACAATTCTTAACTTACTGTTTATTACAGGAAGAAATATCATTTCTTTTGCTATTAAAATTCTCTTAAATGTAATTTTGGGAGCATCATTTGCCATTGCTATCACACATAAATTCATTGTGTAACAAATGCATTAGCAAGAGGATTTCATGGTTTACATTTTTATTCTTAAAAACATTTTGTGTTTGTTAGGAAGTTACAGAATGCCAAATAGCACAGAATTAGCACCTTTAACAGTTTATTAAACCTTGGCAAAAGTTACAGAATATTTTTACTATGTTGTGATATCATTATCATTATCATTATTATTATTACTATTATTATATTATTATTATTGTTAGGGTTTTTTGTTTATTACTAGAACCAGCTAAAAAATTCAATGCCACACTGAGAACACTTTTACTGCTCTCTATGTGGTTTCTCTAACCATTGACCTACATTAAATTTTCCAACTGATATGGGTCTTTACTCATAAACCAACAAATTGGTTTGTCTTACTTCAGAGATAATACCATATTGTGACTTATTGTTCTAAGTACTTAGTATCTGGGTAATACTGACATAGTTTATACCACTATTGGGTAATGTTAATTATATTGTTGACATTATTAATAAAGGGTTTGTAGAGGTTTAATTGAGTTGGATCCTAGTGACACTATATCACTAACACTAAAAAATAATTTTTACCTGGACATGTTTCAAAACGTGTGTGCGCTTAATCATTAGCCGACTCCAACAGCTTTGACTGATTGGTGCTCCTGTTATGTATTTCCATTGCTGCCATACAGCACCCTATGGAAATACATAACAGGAGCATCAATCAGGTCAAAGCTGAACACTTCAATAACCACCAGAGCAAACACTGCATCAGTAGGAATTTGCTGAAAATAAGGGCATACACGCGCATATAGTATCATTATGATCCAACTCAAACTTCTAATGCAGTTCATCACAGTTACTAACTTCTGTATCCAAATTATATAAAGGGTTTTTTGTTTACTGCTAGAATAGCTGAAAAATTAGTGCCACAACTGATTTGAAAATGTTGATCTGTTCTCCATGTGGTTGCTCTAACAAATGCTAATCAAAAATGAAATCTGATTTGGAAATACTGGTAAAATCATTGTCTATGACTGGTTAGCTACTTCCTATTTACACAGGTGCTTTACCATGTTCTCCAGGGTTTTATTACATTCTCAAATATTTTTACACACTTGAGCAACAAAGTACTGTCAACAATTGGAAATGCTGATCCCAAAACACTAAAATCATTATATTGGTAGTGCTCCCTGTTTTATAACACAACAATGTCATTTAGAATATTGTACACCTGCGTATGCTATGTACCCAAACAAGTGATAATGACAAGGAATTCATCTCTGTATTTCATTTGAAATACACACATTGTAAAACGTACAATTCTGAATTATCAAATAATTTATCTATGTTAGAAATAGGAGCTCTGTATTAGAGGGCTCAGTTGGTTTGGCACTGGCTTTTTGAACTCAAGGTTATAGGTTCAAGCCTAGCCCAGACCAATGGATTTTAAGGTGCTTAAACGCGACAGCATATTAAAGAACTCCTAAAGGATGAAATTCCAGCACACTGGTGAGGCTGATATGATCCTAGCAATTGACATCGTTATTAACAAATAAAATAATCACACTTATTTACACTTTACACTTAATTAATTGAAAAACGTTGAAACATTTTCAGCAACATTCTTCATCAAAACATTTTTTTTATTTATTTATTTATTATCGTATTAGAGGCTCAGAAACCTGGTAATCGTCAGCTTATCCTTGGCAAATCACAGTCTCCCAGGTCTTTAATTTTGCCAGGCACACATAATCTGAAAATTATAAATCAGAAAATTCGCTGAATGGCACAAACATTCACATTTATAGCTAATACTTATCTGTTTGAATAGTGTTAATAACATGTTTAATAATACTACCTTTTTTACTTTCTCTAGCCCCATATGTACAATGTACATAGGGATAGAGAAGGTATTGTAATGCACCCAAAAATTTGATACCGATATTTCACTGTTTTGGGGTCCCCTGAGTCTGAAAAAAGCATTTTTAAAAAAGGTCCATGTGTGTCTGTCTGTCCATCCATCCGTGTGTGTCTGTGGATAGCATAGCCACGAAACAAAGAGACCATTAAATAGCAAACTTGGTATTTAGGTTTAGTATCCTCCAAGGATGTGACACAAAGATTTTAAACTACGCTTTACATGGAAAAAATTTCGAAAATTTTGATTTTCTTAAAAATGTCTCTAACAATTATGATTAAAATCCTATATATTAAAGCTATTTATGTCTGAAATAAAATGTATATCTCGAATGTTTTGGGAATAGCCTCTGAAGACCTCTTTATTCTGGATGAATTTTGCTGAAGTTTGCTTAACTGCTAAACCCTAAGAGATAGAAAAAAACATACTACGCAAAAAATGTACCTCATGACAAAACACAATTTTTGTCCTTTATGTTTTTGTTGTGGAGGTAACTGTTTTCGAGATATTCCTTGTTATTGGTTTCAATTGTGAAGTACTTAAACTTTTCTCGCACAGGAAGTGTCTGTTTTTCTTTTGTTCTACTCCTGGCCAAGCAAAGAAGTGATTTGCAATGACAATCGCATAACAATAGCTTTTAAAACATTTGACAATCACTTTAGCATAGTGCATTCCCTTATTCCCTTCTACTTATAAGGAACTAAGGAATGACATTCTGCTAATATTTATCTCGATTAGCATTGTGTACAAAGAAGAACAATCTTTTGTAGGAGTTTTGTAGAGCAGCTAGAGAAAGTCATGTGAGTGTGACACATCAGACTTTTTATGTACCAATCTTCAAAAGTGCTCAGAGTGCTTCTTGTGCCTATACCAGACTTCACTAGAAAAGAGCTTAAATCTTGTTCATTACATCTCACTTTTCAATGGAGTTTTGTTTCTGAAACTGAAATTGGCACTCGAGTGAAATTTGAATATGAGGTCCCTTAAGTAAGGGCTATGGAATCTGCCCTTAAATCTCCTTCATGGTCGCATGTTGTTTAAAGAAATTAAAGCTTATATAGAATTTGATAGGACTATTAATAAACATATTGGTATAAATAATTAAATGTAACAGAAATCTAGATGAGTTCAAGACATATTTAAATAGAGATATTTTGGTATATCATTTGATTACATTACCATGCTATTTCACTGCCCTATGGATTAATATTAATGCTGACATCTAAAGATACCTTGCCCAACTAACTGCAAAGAAAAAATGAAATATATGTTTTCAAATTAGCTTTTGATGATTAAAAGTATAATTACAAAATTGGCTAAAGGAGATACACTGGAGGTATTTGTTGAAGGGCTAGCGTTATCACTGTTTCTCAGTTCATTAATGTATCCCTCATTACTTTGTAAATGAGGCTTGATATATGACAATACACCATTTTATCAGCTGTGTTTGTGAAAATGGCCTACATAATTATTGTTAGTGAAAAAAATTAAATTTCCACAATATTTTAAACAAATGTCGTCAATGTGTAACAATATTAGACTGGTTGAGTGATCTGTTTTCTCATCAGAGGACCTGGGTTTGATTCCCACTGGGGCAGGGAATTTTCTTTAATCAGAATCATTCCCTGTCCTCCATGGAGTCTAAAAGTATAAATGCAGTAGCTGCAGTACACGTGTGTTCAATGTGGGGGGGGGGGGGTAGGAGGAAGTTAAAATAAATTAAAGTGGGTTTTATTTATGGATGATGTTTAACTATTGTAGTTCTTAGCACCCCATTTTCTATTTGGGCATGAAAGACCATTTAATTTTGCTCTGAGGTTCTTTTACATGCTGTAAATCTACAAAATACTACCAACAGCTTTACTTCCCTTCTGAAGGAAGCCATGCTAGAATTTTTACGCCTGAAAAAATCCATCTCCCTCCACAGGGTTTAAACCCGTGACCTTGAGAGTCAGAGCTAGCATGTTACCCCTAGACCACAGGGCACAAAAAAAAAAAAAAAGAAAAAAAGAAAGAAACACTTGTTCAGAGCTTAAACAATATCAGTAAGTAGTTTCTGAAGTTAAAGGGGACTGCACAAATAAAAGAATGAAAGAAATAAAATTGTCCTATAGATGGATTAAATTTATGCTTTTGTATCACTCCATTGGCTATTGATAGATGTTTTAGGTGTCATTCACAATGAAAATTAAGTGTTAACATAACATAAAACTGAAGCATAAATTTTGCACAGTATGCTATCGTTCACGAATAGAGTGAATGAATGAATGAATAATAGAATCATACTGTAATTGCCAGTATATAAGATGAACCCCATTTTAAAAACCTTTTTAGGGAAGAAATACTTCTTGCTTGTATTTTTTCCCTAAATTTCTTGTATCTTCATACTCGCTGATATTTTTGTCTGCATACGAAACCGATACCGTTTCATAAATCTTGAACACCTTGTTGTTAATCCAGTAAAATTAATGAGTCCTTTGTTACTGGTTTTTACATTTACTTGAAGAATTAAAGTTTGATGATGCATCAGTGTATTTTAACTTTGTTAATTTTTTAACATAATGTTCACAAACACAATGTTAGAACTTTTTTAACATTGGTTAAAGAAACTGGCTTTTAAGTGTGGTTCCAGTGGCTCGAGAATGGTAATAAAAAAGTAAACAAGAATGTGAAGCAATGTAGCATTAATGATTTTGGTTCACAATAGCCCATTAATGAGAAGGGAAATGCATGTAGATAACCATATCAATCTCAAAAGTGGAAAGTCAATTTTCAGATTGGGATTTTGTTGTTTTTAACTGACCAATGATTTATTTTGACCTACTTCCAATTCAGCCAACATAATTTGACTTAGGCAATGTCATCATTTGAAAGATTTGTGAATAGAGTGAGTCCTAGCAGATATTTTGTGTCACAGCAGCTTAGATTAATCTCTACGGTTAAAGAGTCCAATATGCTGTGCCTGGGGATGAGAATTAGAAAATTAAAACTTGACTAAGTCTTGTTACTTGTTCCCAGAGCCCAGACATATTTCCCTTCAATTGTGAATGCTCCCATTAAAATACATGTGTTTTAGCTTTATCATTCTCAACCTGGTTACCATTTTCAGTTATTGTGAACCAGTCTTCATTGTGTTATGAAGTATGTAAATGTTTTTTGAAAAAAATAAATTATTTTTGTTACAGAGTCACAGTTTTCTGAGGCTGATTTAGCTCGAAGTTTGCTGTTTACCATTAGCAATGATGTCGGACAAGTTGCATGTTTGTATGCAATGATGCATAAACTAAACAAGGTAAATAACAATATACTACTATTCTTTTGTTATTAAATCTTGATCCACAGCAAATGAACAATAATTGTGACAAGAATGACGACAGAAGATAAGTTCAGATATTTTTATTCTATACCAAAATTAATTTTTAATCGCTCTTAACTTCAGTTTTTATACCACAACTTACTGGAACATATTTCTGTTATCAGAAGATTGAAGAATTTAAACCAAATTTCATTACTTAAAATATAAAATCACATGAATCAATCTGTACTAACACTACTGCTCCATAAACTTGCTTTTCACTCAGAACATGATATGAGAACCCCGTTTTCCTCTTCCAGTGAAATTTCAATAATAATAATAATAATAAGTTTCAAACTTTGTGGGTACAGCATTTGCAAAGCCTGGAGAAAATTGTAAATACTACCTTAACACATTGAAGCCCAGGCGTTTCTGTAGTTGAAGGGCCAAGAAACCCAGGGTTTTTACGCCTACTTTGCATTATTATTTACAGTACATCAATCAAATCTGCCAAAAAGTATTGGTATATTCTAAAAGTATGGATTTTAGGATTTCTCAACAAGTAAGAAAATAATCATAACTTCTGTATTAATATTTTATTTTAAATTTGCAACAAGTATTAAGTATGAGTTTGAAAAAATCTGCGCTAAGCTGTTTACACTCTATTTATTGAAAGGTAGAAAAACTCTTCTTCGGAATCGGAATTATCCAGAGATTCATTTGTATACTAAATTTCAGCTTCAGTTCACAGAAGTTTAGGAAAATGCAGCATTTTAACATTTAAGAACACAAAACATAATTAATAGATCACCACCTTCAAGGAAAATGGCGGGACTACTCTGGAGCAACCAATATTACTAAATCTCCTAAATTTCCTAATAGTTGACTAAAGCAAGGACATATGTTAGCACAAATCAGACAACCAAACAATAACTGATGTATGTTCTTTGCCGCATAGCCCAAGACCGAGTTAAGGTCGTGGAATATCATTAAAAATTTATGCTCGGGTGTGGGCCTCATGAACATTTTGCACAGCCTGTGCTATACTCGACCTTGGGCTTCAATGTGTTAACCCAGTAATGCCTAGCATTGCTATATGGTAACGCACACAACATATTCGTAAGGCTGTTACTATCCTTTGAAAAATCAAGCTGAGGGAGTGGCACAGCTGTATATCGCTCTATGAAGGTACCACACCTATGACAATACAGTAGTCATTGTCATGTTTGTTACAATATGAATATATAGCCTGTTTGAAAACTGTCATCACTGTGAAAAAATGTACATCCGTTTTGAGTAAGTGTAATTATAAACGTTTTGAATTATAATGTGCATAATTCTCCTGTAGTAAGAAGATTTATATGCTGCAATATGTTTTCTCAGAGTTACAAATGAATCTTCTAAAAACAAGTGAAGCTAATTACAACATTACCATATGTAACGCTAGGTGGTTATATTAAAAAAAAATCTGATGTGTACCATTCATATGACTTTCTCCATATCCCTGCAACAAATAATTCTTAAAAAGCTTATACTTCTATTTACTTTATGCTAATCAGACAAAAATAGCAGAAATAGTCTTAATTACTCACTTCCTTGTAAGTAGAAGCGAAATAAGGGACAACCGTAGGTTAAAGTGATAGTCAAAAGCTGGTTGCTATGTCAATGAAGTTCCTTTGTCTATATGGATAGGAGTTGACAAGTTCCTGTATGAGAAAAGTATACGTTTTTCATAGCAGAAACCAAAAATAAGGAATGTCACAAAAACGACGAACTCCACGAAAAAATGTATATAACATAAATTGTGTGTTTTAATGTTCTCCATATTTTTCGTGTAGTAAATTTTTGTCCATCTCTTACGGTTTAGCAGTTATTCAAAATTTAGTAAAATTCATCCAGAATAAACTACTCTTCAGAGGCTATTCCCAGAAAATTCAAGATATACATTTTATTTGTCAGGTAAATATGTTTAATATACGAAATTTTAATCAAAATCGTTAGAGCCATTTTTGAGAAAATCAAAATTTTCGAAAAAGTTCCATGTAAAGGGTAGTTGGGGTTGGGAGATTTTTCTCAAAATCTTCGTGTCGCATCCCTGGAATATACTAAACTTAAATACCAAGTTTGGTATTTTACCGACTTTTCGTTTTTGAGTTATCGTGTTCACAGACACACACACACACACACGGACCTTTTTGTGAAAATGCTTTTTTTGGATATTGGGGACCCTAAAGCATATATTTCCGGTGAAATCTCGGTATCGAATTTTTTGGTGGAGTGCAATACTTTCTCTATACACTATGTACATAGTGCGTATGGAGAAAGTAACAAGGATAGTTGTCAGTATTGTCTTAGGAAAAGACTCATTACCATGGTTGCAAGCACATTAGATTTGGCTTCAAGATCTGGAGCCTGAACACCAAGGACAGGTATTTAGTGAATTTTGAGATGTACCAGGGTAAAGGACCAAAATCCAATGCTGACTATGACAAGTTATTTGGTAAGGCAGCAAGTCCTTTACTTGTTCTGCTTGAGGAAGTACCAGAGGAGAGGGGAAGCTACAGCTTCTTCATGGATAAGCTATTTTCTAGTGCACCATTTTTCTCATTTCTCGGGTATTAGAGAACATAGAATTCCTAAAGGATATCCCTTGAAAACGAGCAGATATTTTCCAAAAAAGATTGTAGGCATTGAGACAGCATTGGAAAAGAATGATGGGTTGTTTTATGTGTGCTGGATGGATAACTCAGCAGTCACAATGCTCTCTTTTACAAGAAGCTGGTCAAGTGAAGAGATTTTCACAGAACTAGAAGAGTAATATAATGATGCCAAGGCAAGGCTAATCGCCAAGTACAACTACTATATGGGAGGCAACTGATCAAATGGACCAGAATATTACCTGCTATTGCATTGAGATGCAAAGCAAAAAGTGGTACTGGCTTTTGTTTACATGGATGATAGATGTGGCTGTGCCAGAACAGCTAGCTTTTGTACAACAAAGCAGGAAGACAAAGGATATCTCAGGTGGATTTCAAAAGAGAAATAGCTACTATCTCAAGAGAAACAAGACTGATCCTAAAGCAGCTGGCAAACCAGCAAGGAGTTGCATGTTAGATGCTGTAAGGTTTGACAAAACTGACCACCTTGTGCAGCAAACAGAACAAAGAAAAGGGTAAAGGTGTGCTAATGAAAACTGTAAATCCTGTGTGAGAACAATGTTTATAAAGTGTGGTGTGGAATTGTGCAACGAATGCTTTATTCCCTTTCATACTTGCTGGATGTTAAGTAAAACATAAATTTTGTCTTTTTTCACATTTTTTCAATACCTAAGCTCAAATATTCAGATTGCTATAGTGTTAAAGCAGTAATAGATTTAACAATAAAGTGAGAACATCATTTATCATCAAGATTATAGCATATAATACTAGATAGTGGATGTACCTAGCTTTACCATATGGATACAGTAAATATTTTCAAAATTAAGCAACAAATTTTTATTTGTATTTTATTCTATGTATATGCATTATTTAGAGACATAATAATATAAAAGACGTCTGAAAATTAAAATAAAATTCCGGTGTTAATGGGTCACAACATATATAGGAGATTTTGTGCATTTCATGTTGTGCCAAAAATTAGCTGCACATGAGCATTCTCATTGGAAGAAAAGATATCTCTTTGAGAATAAAATAAAATTAGAGAACTTCCTTTCACAGCAATGGTTGCATGTGATGTTGTATTGGGAGCCAATGGTCAAGCAGAAAGAGAGAGGTTAGCTGCCCATTCCCACTGCTCCCACTGCAAATATACCAGCATATTTCTATTTCCTCTGCCTCTCTATTCCACCCTCAAAGTAAATTTATGTGCAAATTCAAATTATGTAAAACGTTTTATAGTGTAGAATTTAATAGAAAATCACATCCATAATCGTATTACAGTTGACCTGTTGCCATCACTACTGAGCACAGACATACCAGTACATTTCCGTCTGTCTTCTCCATCTCTTTCCCATTCACAATGTGAATTTTGTAAAATTCAAATGAAGTTAAAATGTTTATGATGCTGTATATTAAGTATTTTGTCTAAATAGAAAATCATACCCACCATCGTTGTTAAGGCTGTGCTGCCACTACTGCTGTCGAGTTCTAACATCACACACATACCATGCATATCAGTCTCCCCTCTCCATTGCTTTTCCACTAAAAACAAAAATTTCCACGCAAATTCAAATTATTAAAATCCCAAAACTTTTTACAACAGTATGTTGTATTAGATATGTTGTCTAAAAAGAAAAAACTTATCAAATATCATTGAGTTGTGCTGCTGCCACTATTACCTTTTTGATGACACATATACTAGTAAATCATATAGCATATAGTATAGCCAACTATTATGGTCAATTTGTATTGGATTAATTGTTTTTTAACACAAGCCGTGTGTAGGACAGGAGTTGGATAGGTACTTTATCACTGCTCGAATCTCAGGTCCTTCCATCTTCAAAATTTCTTACACTGAAACAACAATAGTAAGCAGACCGCAACACCGCTCAGTACCCAGAGCATTGAAACATCACCTGTGCAGTTGTCATAAAGGATGGCTAATTATTGTATCAGAACTGCATATTGTTAGCAATTCTGAACACTTATCAAACAACCCTTGTAGAAAGAACTTCTCTTCATGAAATCCATCTCTAAAAGAGTAAAGGGTAAAAAGTAATGCAATAAACTTTGAAGATAGTTAATTTGCAGTGTGTTGGCTGAATCATAAATCATGTTGTTAAAATGCAACATATGAAGACACAAAATTAGCTTCTCATATACGTATCAATATCCATTGTTCCTTTTCTCAGGTTGTGGTGAAGCCAAAACCTTAAATTTTTATTCTGGTTGTCACTTCCAATTTACTGTGGATCAAGGTTAATAATTATTCTAGTGCTTTTTATACACCAGATCCTATCTAGATGTTCTCAATCCTATATAAAAGGCAGCATTAAAAAAAAGCAAACATTTTACATAGGTATACTTTGGAGGTTATTTTCTACGCAATCATCCCTTGAGTATGCATACTGTGTCATTCTCTATCAACTATTGGAGCAGAGGTCAGGTTCAGGCCCTGTTTCTCAGACATGAGGGTTACCTGGGTGCCATAGGAGCTTTCCTCAAGGGTGCTGAGGAATGTGGTAAGTAGCATTTTCAGAATTACACTTGAGTTTCTGTTACCCATTTTGTGTTTTCAATTAGAGTAAAAAATTAATCGTTGTCAGCAGATGTGTGCCTTGTTGTGTTAAATTAATTCTGCTAAAAGATTGAAGTTGAATATATAATATATAAACCATTTTATTTATGTATCCTTTATAGAATATTTATTAAATGAGTACTGTAACAGTATACAAAGTCACCATATGTAAATAATGTACATAGCACATAGTTTAAATGGTGCCACAATAGCGCTAATATGTGATTAGTTCAGACTCAATAAACTAGATTGCACCATGGGTGTTTTTGCTGATTAACAGCCTTATGCCACAGCTTCGGGTATAAATAGGGCATGCGGGACAGCAAGTAAGTAAGTCAGTCGGTCTTGGCTCTTGATACAGCTCAATCATTAGCATCAGCAGCAATGTTGTACATTTACTTTATCACAGAACCAATGCATTCTCTGATGAAAACTTCTTTCTATCCTTGTTAACTTTCCTCTACTCCCATCAACCGTCAAGTGTCAGACGATTTTGGGCAGTGTTTTGAGCTCAGTGGGTGTACTCACTCTTATGCTCAGCTTTGTCAAGTGGAGACTGGCCGATATTGGCAAACCATTGACACCCAGCTGAACCAGTATGATGAATCCATTGTACCTTGTGAGACACCTCACCTGAGGAAGTGCTCGGGACAAGTAAGTGGTGCCACCTATAACCGGTTGGGGTTCATTTTCTACATCAACCTCCTGTAGCCATGGATAAAACAAAGTCCACAACATGTAGACATACATAGTTAATTTTATTTTATTAATGGTCTCAGAATGCGCATTATCATATAGTTTTATTTTAAATAGTATGTGATCATAGTATATTTTAATAATGCATAATTATTATGTTCATTACATGACTTAGTTAATGGGCTCAGCCAACGTGGTACATTGCTCTACGTTCTATTGGCAGTATGTGTTTGCAAGAAGAGCAAGTCTTAAGTGCCATGTTACTAATAACAGTTATTAATAAAGTAATTGATAGCTAATCTTTGCTGTTTGTTGCCATAGCAGAAGAAGTGAAGAAATAAAAGAACCTGCTTAATGCAAAGTGAACCTGTTAAATTTAGTATGTTGCAATATTGTGTAGAATAAAATAGTAATTATGTCAATAACAGAAAGCTTTGTGGAAAAAATATATTAAGGCAAGACATTCAAAACAAAAGAACAATAATAGGTCACCCTCTACCCTTTATATTTGCCTTAACTGATACAAAGATATTGCCAATACTAAATGACATTTTGCCTGATGACCTGGATTAGATAATAATTTAATAAATAATATTGTGTTGTGAGACCTCGTGTGACCCATTAACAGCACATCATTGTACCCCTTCTGCTTCCTCATTTTACTTTTGAAGTGAAGAGCTAACACATTGTGTGCGCAACTGTAAATTTATTATGTTTGTAATATCTATTGCTTCATTCTCACGAAAATGTATGAATTATGTTAAATCTCATGGTGGTTTGGTAATATATCAGTTTGTTTCAGTTGTGTTGAACCTTAGCTGTGCAGGAGTTAAATTAATTTGTATTTATAGACACTGTTTAACTGCTGCAGTTCTCAGCATTCCCTACTATACATTGGATGTGAAAACTGCTTAATTTTGCTCAAAGGCCTATTTATCAGGCTTGAGATTTTTTTTACGTGCCGTAAATCTACAGCATGGTACCAATGGCTCTACTTCCCTTCCAAAGGAAGCCATGCTAAGGATTTTTACACCCAAAAAAATGTATCTTTTTCTGCCGGGTTTGAACCTGCATTCTTGGGAACCAGAGGCTGGCATGTTACCCCTAGACCACAGAGGGTGATGCAGTGCAGGAGTGTGACCTTACAACTTGTTTAGAGAGAGTGTTTTTAGTAGTGGAGGGGACATCCCTATCTTAAGATTTGTCCTGTAATCCTGTTCCTTCAATCTAGTTTCTCTTGTAGTCTGGCAGTTTAATTAAAGACACATGTCAAAACTTGTGAGTTGCCAGTGGAGTACTGACAAGGACACTGAGAAAAAAGGGAAGCTTAACTTCAATTCAGCTGACTTCAGTGTTCTGAAGTTAGCTCCTGTTCTGCAACTATCACTCAAATTATATTTGACTATAAATTAAAAAATTTTCCAACGTTTTTTGAACATTCTTTAAGCCAAATCTATATGAAACTTAGAGTTCAAACAAGATGTTATTTACAATTTTTGTGCATATTCCATCAAGCACACATTGTGACCACAAAGGCTAAATCTTGATAATCAGAATCCATGTGTTTATTGATGTTAACATATGCAACATGTTTACACTTTGTCCCACTTATTAATGCAGTGGAGATGGGATGCTGATGGGAATTCCAACTCTGCATATGACTCAATATGTTTCACATTAGATGTTTTTCAAAGTTGTGTATGCTGCAGTTAATTTTTGAGGCAGATTCATGCAGTGCATTTTTATGTATGATTTTTTTTATTTGAGTTGCCCAGTAGCAATTATTTTACAAGTTAACGCATCCATTCAAGTGAAACATTGCCTCATCACTGGGCATGTGTCTGCAACCGCCAGTTGAGGTCCTGGCAGATGATAACTGAATAGTGAATAAGGCTTTTAAATCTTTATCCACAATTACTTTCACAATAAGGATTTAGTTTTAGTTTCATTTATCTTGACGATTGATAATGGAGTAGTAAGTAAGGTTTTCAAATTTCTATCACAAGTGATTTCCACAATGCAGATTTAATTTTATTTATATTTATACCATCTTATGTTCCATAGTGTGATATGTTTTAGATTCATGAATCTCAGATTTTGCCATGGATTTTTTATCTGATTTTAGCTATTTTATTTATGATTATTTTATATTGATTTTTATCTCTTGTCTTTTGCCATCATTTATTTTATTAAAGCACTCAAAACCCAGCAGTTGAAGGCCCTTAAACACCAATCACCACCACAGCCACTGTCTTGTATGAAGCAGAGGGATAGCAGAATGATACTGTGACCAAAAGCATTGCCATTTTATCTGATGCCAAAATATTTGATCCATTTTTGGAAGAAAGTTCAACTTGTTTTGCAGCAATGTATGAAATGACATGCTACCTCATTGTATATACTATTCTTGCTATTTGACGTCTCAGTAATAGGCCAAGCACTTCTTGAACTGCCCTATTAAGATATAGCTAATTAGGAATGCTTGTATACAGGGGAGCATCATCGTAATGAAAGTGCTTAATAAATATTGAGTTGAAATTTTAAACACCTTAAAACTCTCTACTTACATGTAAAACCTTATTAAGATTAGTTTCAGGGAACATCCTTCTTATCTTCAATTTATTTATCGACTGCTGACGTGCACACATACCTGAAGTAGTGAAAATTAATGCTTTCAGTTCAAATTCCATTGATAAGATAATTCATAAACATAAAATGCAGAAGATGCTAAATAAGATTACTACGAGGGGCACTATTTATATTTTGAGCATAATAATAAAAATAAACATTAATTTGTTATTGAAAATGGCTTTATTGTTTCTCCTTTTTGATCAATATACTTTTGTATGTGTTCAAACTGTTTGTCGTAGCATTTTTTCCAATCTGCTTGAGATACCTCCAAAACATTGGTTTTTGAATGCAACAGTTTCTTCTGCCGACAAAAATTGCCCACACATTTAATTCTTCATGTTAAAGAACAAAAAAATTTTATTGGGTGCCAAATGAAGACATGTGGACACTTGGCATTGTCTTGATGAAAAATGCTTTAACAGCATTTGTTTGTCTTCCTTGTTTCACCAAAGAATTTCTGGCAAACAAATGGTTGTATACCATTCAAAATTGACAGTTTTATGTTCCTCTAAAGGCCTTATTGTCACATGATTTTCTGAGAAAAAAAAAGCAGGCAACCATTTGTTTAGAGGTGCTTCGAGTGCGAACAACTTTTGTTGGATTTGGTTCATCTTGAAACACCTGCTGTTTACGTTCCAGCTCATATGCATAAATCCATGATTCTGTACCTGTCACAAACTTATACGTCTTTTGAATCCCCACATTTGTATTTCTTGAGCATATGCATACATCAATTTACATGAGCATTGTTTTGAGATTGTGTCAAATTATGAGAGATCCATTGAGAGCAAGCCTGTTTCATGGCTAAATAATCATGTAGTATCTTATATATGCTGGTGGAATTACTGCTTAGAATTGTCTCCTCACAGTATGTGGCATGACAATTTTGCACAACATCTATGTTTTCTGGTACAACAACTGTTGGACTGTTTCACAAATTTTGTCAGTGAGTGAATGGCGGCCAGAATTAAACTCATTATACCAGCATTTCAAGTGGCAAAGGATGGAGTTTCATCACCAAATGTAGTAGTAAGTTGATCAATGCACTTTTCTCTTAAAAATCCCTGTAACAAATTATAGTAAATCATCGCGCAAACATTTTTAAAAGTTAACTCCATCTTTTCTCTGACACAATTTTAAAATCACTGTAAACAACACAAATAATGCTCTATTGACAAAATATCTGAAATAGGTTGTCAACAATGTCAAACTTTCCAACGGAAACACCAGATAGCACATACAGCAATCAGTGTTGCCAAGGCTCAAAATATAAATAGTGGCCCTTGTACTTTGGAAAGGCTGAAACAATTCACATACAAATACTGCAGGATACTTCTGGAAAATTAGGAAAGTGTTTAGAAATTACGACATTAACTTGCTACTACAAATTAAATTCATTAGAAATTGACTAAATCACCCTTTGAAAGATAACACACCAAAAACAAAATTATCTGCCAAGATTGCAGTAAAATATACATGGCTAAACAAGGAGAAATCTGGAATTTAAATAAAAGAATCACTTAAGTAACACTACAAATACATGTACAAGTCAGCCATGGCTCATCATTTTTTGACAGAGAATCACAATATAGAACCAGAAATAAAACTGATCATTTAAAACAACCTTTGGAACTGAAAATATGGGAAAATATCTTTATTCATAAGTACAAAGGAAATCTCGTGCATTTTGAGATTCCTGCCACAGATGAAGTTATCGGGTTAACAAGGATAATATATAGCAGCACAACTCTTAGTGGAATGAGCCGCAACACAAGAGCAGCAGTC
The DNA here is from genome assembly GCA_030762935.1 of Hymenopus coronatus. NCBI lineage: Eukaryota > Metazoa > Arthropoda > Insecta > Mantodea > Hymenopodidae > Hymenopus > Hymenopus coronatus. The sequence goes on from CM060898.1 coordinate 126,755,086, forward strand.
GATAAATGAAGATAGTAAAGATATTACCTGAAACTAGTCTTAAAAAGGATCTTACATGTAAGTGGAAAGTTTTAAAGGATTTAAAATTTTGACTAACCATTTGTTAAACAATTCCATTAACCCTATTAAGAGTTGTCAAAATTTCCTTCATTAGTTTCCATTCAAGTGTTTTGAAATGTTGTGCACACACCTGCTGAACTTAGTTATTTCAGTTTCAAACATTACGCGACTTTTGCTTGTACTGATTGTAATAATATAGCCTTGGCGCTTGTGTTGAAGTGACACATTGCAATTATTTATAGATGCTGATAAATACTCGTGGCTGGAGAACTATGCCGGAAGTTCAGGACTAAGCAGTCCCATACCTACGCAGGTTCTGTCTGCTCAGGGTGTACCAATAGATCAATTGGAAATAGATCGCTGGGAAACAGCTGTAACATTTTGTCCGTTGTTGGATGACCCTTCTAACTACGTACCTGATACTGTGGATCTAACTCAAGACTCTGAAGCCAGGTAATATTAAATGGAATAAAAAAGCACACATACTTATTGCCATTTCATTGTGCGTAGTCAGTGATTGTTAAACCTTTTTGTGTATCACATGTAAACGAACCACCTCTTGCTCGGTCCTTATCACTATCACTAGAAATTTTTAGTTACAAGTAATAAACAAATTAGATATGCCTTATCATAGACTAAATAAGACAGGGAAATACTATAAAACAATAGGTATAAAGCTTTTTACTTCACTACTGAATAGAATATGTAACCTTAATCTTCCGAATTTTAAGAATGAAGTCCATACATGGCTAATAGAAAATCCTGAATATAGTATGCAAGAATTTTAAGAGTTAGATAAGAAACACAGAGGTGAATTTTGTTCTATATATAAATAGCCAAGGAGAAAGTTGTAGTGTACATATATGTAAGTGACCAAGTCTATTGTAACATTTGTCTATTACCCAATGGCTGATTAATAATTAAATTTAACAGAAATGTACTGGTACATGCAGAGGGAGTTTGAAAAGGTGCAGCTAAACCTCTCTCTTTGTGTTTAAACGTTGGGTCCCAATACATCACTATACACAACCACCAATGTGAAAGAAGACCTCTATTTTTTATTTTAATCTCAGAGACAAATCAATTTTCTAATGAGAATGCTTACGTCGCTGTTAACAACTAAATTTTCAAATAGATGGCTGCATATGTCACGACTTTGACAATACTCTTTACCGTTTCCTGCAGGGTTTGCCACTGCGAAGTTTGAAACTTAGTTTCTCTTGCATGCTATTTGGAAAGCATATATTGCAAATTGTCTTGTATTTGGATAAATATGGTAAATGTTAAGCGATAGATGGATATGTATTGCACAAAAAATGTAGATCTCTTTAAAGCACATTATTTGGTTTAAATAACGTCACTGTGACCAGCTATTTCCAAGATATTTTATTTTTACTTTTTCTACACTACTATGTACATAGTGTATAGAGAAAGTATTGCAATGCACCCAAAAATTTGACCGAAATTTCACCAGAAATACATGTTTTGGGTCCCCCTGAATCCAAAAAAAAAATTTGGAAAAAGGTCCATGTGTATGTGTGTGTGTGTGTATCTGTGGACAGCATCATTCAAAAACGAAAAATCCGTTAAATACCAAACTTGGTATATGCGACACAAAGATTTTCAAGAAAATCCCCCACCCCAAACTATCCTTTATAGGGAAAAATTTTCGAAAAGTTTTATTTTATCAAAAATGGCTGTAACGATTTTTATTAAAATATTGTATATTAAAGATATTTATCTGACAAATAAAATGTATATCTGGAATTTTCTGGGAATATCCTCTGAAGACTAGTTTATTCTGCATGAATTTTACAGAATTTTGTATAACTGGCAAACCGTAAGAGAACTTACTAAAGAGAAAATGTAGAGCTTGTCAATACACACAAATAATGTTATATACATTTTTTTTGTGAAGTGGATCATTTTTTAGATATTCCTTGTTATTGGTTTCAGCTTTAAAAAACATATTTTTCTCATACAGGAATTTGTCAACTCCTGTCCATAGAAACAACCAGCAACATAGCAACCAGCTTTTGACTAATACTTTAGCCTATGCTACTTCCTTATTTCGATTCTACTTACAATTAAGCAAGTAATAAAGATTATTTCTGCTAATTTGTTATTGATTAGCATGAAGTAAAAAGAAGCATAAGCTTTTTAAGGAATAATTTATTGCAGAGATGTAGAGAAAGTCATGTGAATGGAACACATCAGATTTTTAATGGTGATTTGTTCAATACTTTTATTCTTTTGAAATCTTGATGACATTAAGCTGTTTTTTGCAATTGCATAGAAAGATATAGAACATTAAGATCAGCATTTAATGTCCAGTTTCTTAAAATTTGACTATCATAATTTTCTTTGTATCTGTAATGAAATGTGTAACTATTCTGCAAAGGTATATCAATTAAAATTAAGTAGCTGAAAAAATAAACTTTTATAAAGATAGTTGTATATCTACTAATAACTTGTGTGAAGTTTTTATTGTATTTGAAAATGATAAGTTTGGCATTACAGACTTTTATGATTATTTGCAGGGATTATTGGCTGCAGTGTTTTGAAGACTCTGTAGACAAGTTTGTAAACAGAGCTATCCAAAGTCAGCCTGATAGCAGTACTGCAAAGGAACGGGCAAATAAATTTAAAGAGAAGTATATCTCACGACTTCATTATCTCAAGCTCCAACCTTTGTAAGTAACATTCCCACTTCTTTGCATGTATTGAAAAGTCTTAAGTATGTAAATTGTTCCAACATTTTAACATAAATATTTATTAAATCATACACTTTGCTGATTTAATGTTGCAGGTGAGTAAATTTTACTTTAATGATTACACTAAAAAGTATAAAACAACAAAAATTAGTAGAAATATATTTCATGAGTTTGAAGATGGAAACAAAATGTTATAGCCCGCCTGGGTAGTGTGGTGGTAGTGTTTCTGCCTCACATTCAACAGGTAGTGAGTTCAGTTCTCACATAGGGCTAGTTACCTGGATACGTTTTTTGGGGGGTTTTCCTGAGAAGATGAATGTCTAATAACTTTTAACCTGTGATTGGAGGGAATAGTTACATCATTGTAGCAAGGGAGCATTGTCTAGAACAGATGTCACCAACTGGTTGCTCTTTGAGTAAAGTAGATCGGACAATTTTGCTTGTTCTTTCTGATTCCCCTACTGAGCACTGCATCACCTTCTACTACACAGAAAGCAGGAACAGATAATTTCTTCAATGCAACATTTTGCATTTGAAATATGTAATCCACCATACATAGGTTGTTATATCTGTTGTAGATTCATCCTTGAAAGAGTAATTGCTCTCATATAATAGGTTTGGTTGTCGTAGCTTGAATAATTGCAAAAAATTGTACAGTTATTATAGTATAAACATTGTAAAACAACAGGCTCCTTAACTTGGTCAATACCATTGTAATTGTATTGCAGCCCTAAGTGTGACAGTTAGTTTGTAACAAAAACATTTATAGCAGTGAATATGGCCAGGCATCTTGACAATTAATTGGTATCTAACACAATTCAAAAACTTCTTTATGGTAACTGTCATACTTGTATAATGATGCTGCAAACTGAATTTTCTGACAGTGCAGAACTTTTCTGCAAATTAAAGAATTTATCATTCTTCCACTGTCTTTAAATAAGAAATATTCCTCCCAGGCAGGCAGGCAGGGCCTTCATGTTGGATTATTTTCTGTTCCCTACATTATAAACTGACACATGACACACTGTGCAAGGAGCAAGAGACCCACATTGCTGTCAGAAGCTGTTCCATAACTGATATATATTTACTCACTACTCTAGCATAAAATTAAGAGAATTGATGATGCCTGGTGTAGAATAAGAACAGTATTAGCCTGTATGTACAATCCATAGTGGTTAGAGAAGTATTGTTTCCACCCAAAAATTTGATGTCAAGGTTTCACTGGAAATATATGTTATGTGGTCCACGGAGTCTCAAAAAAAGCATGTTTAGAGAAAGGTCTGTGTGTTTATGTGTGTGCGTGTTGAAAATTTTGTTTTTCTCAGAAATGGCTAAGATTTTGATTAAAATACTGTATATTAAAGATATTTCATGAAAAATAAACTGTATATTCTGAATTTTGTGGGAATAGCCTCTGAAGACCTCTTGCAGAATTTTGCTTAACGGTTAAACCATAAGAGGTAGACAAAAACTTACTACACAAAAAATTTAGATCTCGTTAAAACATTAAGATTTTCATTAAAATGCTGTATATTAAAGATATTTCATAAAAAATAAACTATATTCTGAATTTTGTGGGAATAGCCTCTGAAGACCTCTTTTGCAGAATTTTTTTAACGGTTAAACTGAAAGACAAAAAATTTAGATCTCGTTAAAACATAATTTGTCTGTTCGTTTTTCATATAGAGCTGGCTGTTTCTGAGATATTCCTTGTTATTGGTTTCAATTTAAACTACAAACTTTTCTCAAATAGGAAGTGACGTCTCATTTCATCTGTCTTGTTTTGTTGCAGGCCATGCAAAGTGAATCAAACTTCCATTATTTCACATAGGGCCAGCTTTTAAAAGATTTGACTATTGATTTAGCCTGGTGTATTCTCTTATATCCCTAATGCTTACAAGGAAGCAACTTATTAGACAATTTCTGCTAATGTGTGTCTAGATAAAAGGATAATCTTTTGTGAGGAAAGGTATTTATGTAACAGCTAGAAAAAATCATGTGAATGGAACACATCAGATATTTTTTTTTTTTTTTTTTTTAGCCAGTATCTGCATTTAACTTGTAACCTTTTTATTGTTGGTTGAATACTAGAGAGTTGCATTTTGTCATGTCACAGACAAGTGATACACAATGAAACCTGCCTAAAGCAGTTACTCGTTCTTTCAAAAAATGGCTGTTGAGGTTACGAAAGTGCCAAAATTGGAGGAAGAAGTGTATTCATCACTTGGTAGGTGCAGGAGAATCTACAGTATATTAAAAGTAACAAACATATGAATAAATGTAAGTGTCAAATAATGACTATGCACCATATACATGTGCCTATACCTTGCAACCTTGTAATTGCAGCATGTGTGTGAACAGCTTGCTTTCTATCATTCTCTAATTGTTCCTGGCAGTTTCTTTTCCAATGTTACACCTGTGTGAGCGAGTGTTGTGTGGTTGGCAGGCATATTATATCAAAGCTACAATTGTCGCACCTGGGTGAAGAGGTCACACCTTTTTTTAATAAACAGGTGCCAGTAATGATTTCTACTTCTGGAAATTTCTTCCCATGAGCTCGACAATAATAAAAGGGGGCAACTTGAACCAGAAAGTTTGTTTCGACAGCAAGTTTGCAGTAAAGAGAGCTGCAGCAGATAATAGAGCATCATAGTGAGAAAGTTGTGCTGCAGATTTCCATAAGACTTGTATTGTAATTAGTTTAGAAGTGAAAAAAGCCATATCATTAAAAATCAACACCATGTATTCAACTTTGAATTGCCGCCACAAAATATATTGTGGAAGTTCGTCACCCAGCCACCAGGGACCATCACATCTCAACATAGGACACCCTGTGGAAATTCAGTTGGAAACCATAGACAATGATGCCCACATGGCATTGAAACCGGTCTGGAAAAATTATACGTAAGTGATACTTACAGTGTTACAAACCTGACTCATAAAATACCCTAATCAAGAGATCTTTGCTATAGTATACAGTACAGCAAATGAATTAGTTAATACACGTACAATTATTACACAAAGGAAAAACACCTCACTTAAAATGTAATGATTAGATACAGCAGAACCTACAGTATATTAAAAGTAACAAACCTATGAATGTACTAAGTGAATAAGATGTTATTTAATTTAAGTGCAATAAATGAATTAGTAAACACATTGTAATAGTTGCTTCACAAAGGAACAACATCCCACTCACAACTAATTACTGTCACAAATCAATCTTCACTCCTAGAATAGAGAAACTAAATTCCTTGTCATTGAAGGCTAGTAGCATTCCTGATTTTGTGGAAGTGGCAGCCACATTTGACCTCATGTGGAAAAGATAGAAGAATTAGTCCTGTAATTTAAAGAATTAAAATCGGATGATTTCTGAGTAAAAATACTGTATTTATCCAATTCAAGACAATGTTCTTTTTCTAAAATATTGATGATCAGAACTGAGGGTTATCTTGTATTTTCAATATATGTTTTCCAAATACCATACGGGGAAAAAGTAAATGAAGCCTGGGGGATTGGTATATGTTGTGACAAATGCAGCAGATTTTGCACCTTTCATTTTGGGCCAAATTTAGCTGTTAATGGGTCTATGCTGTCTTAATAGAAAATGGGATCCATAATTGTTGCTACAGTTATACTCCCATATGTTCTGCCATCCATAATAGCTAATCTATGCTACTACGGCACACATTCTGCACATCTCCGCCTTCCCCTCTTCGTCTCTCCCAATCAAAACATGAATTTACACATAAATTCAAATTAGGTAAAACATTTTATGAAATATTGTATTAAGTATGTTGCCTTGTAAATCGTATACATAATCATTGTTCAGCTAAGCTGCTGCCGTCACCGCTAAACACAAACATACTGGTACATTTCCGTTTTCTGTCTCTCTCCTGCTTACAATGTAAATTTCTGCGCAAATTAAAATAAGGTAGAAAAAATGTACATTGTGCTATATTATATATGTAGTCTAAAGAGAAAATCATATCTGTCATTGTCATTACAGCTTCGCTGATGTCAATTCTATCATCACAGACATACCGTTAATTTCCATTCTACATTCTCCCTTCTCCAACTTTTCCGCTCACAATGGAACTTCTGCACAAATTCAAATTAGGTAAAATCATTTACCATGTGTTATATTAAGTATGTTGTCTAAATACAAATCATCATTGATCATTGTTGTTAGGCTGCTGCTACCATCACCGTCACAATGTACTATATGTTTTATTAATTTATTGAGTTGGTTTTTTTAACACTAAGTCACTTACATTATTATGAGGGACTAGTTTCGAAAGCCTATGCTTTCATTTTCAACCTGGCGGGTCCAACTGCCATTGCTGGCTGCATTTGCTTGTACACTCTTCTCTGGTGGCGAAATGATGAACTTCTTAACTAAGCTGTCTACTGGCGGGATTTCAAAGTTTATTAGCCAATCTTGGTTTTTCCATATGAGGATGTTTTCCCAGGTTGTGAGTTCATTGTGGCCTGACATGGTTTTAAGCAATTTTGGATTTGGATCTAGATTGTGGTTTTCTTTCTAAAAGTGAAATGCTACTGCCAATTTATCTTCTTGTTTCAATTTTAGGTTTCTAAAGTGCTCTTTGGATCTGATTTTTAAACTTCTTTTGGTTTGTCCTATGTAGAACTTTTCACAATTTGTGCATTTAATTTGATATATTCCTGACCTATTTTCTTTTGGAATTTCATCTTTTATTTTTGAATTTAGTAATTTTATGACAGAAAATCTGTTTATTGGAACCAGGGTGATGTCTTGTTCTTTGAAGATTTTTTTGAATTTTCTAAATGCTCGGGGGTGGTAAGTGAATTTTTTGAATGTGTTGATATTGTTTTTTCCTGCTGTTAAGGGTAATTATTTCTTTTATGGTTTTTTTCTGCTTTGCTTTGTTTAGTTTCTTGTACACAAGGTTCTTGCTGTATCCATTTTGCTCTGCTGTTTGAATTATGGTTTTTAACTCTTTGTTGAATTCGGTTGTGCTCATAGGTACATTTACTAATCTATGTGTGAGGCTGTTTATTATTGCATGTTTGTGTGGTAATGGGTTGTAGCTTTCATTTTTAATGTAATTTTCTGATTGAGTTGGTTTTCTGTAGATTCCAAAGTTTACTTTTGTGTCATTTCTGATGATTCTTAGGTCTAAGAATGGGAGTTCTCCATTGGTTTCTGTTTCCATTGTGAATTTTATTGTTTTTTCCTGTATGTTTAATGATTTTATGGCATCATCTAAATGTCTACTTGGTACTATTGCAAATATGTCGTCAACATAGCGGTACCACACTTTGAAAATCCATGGGAATGCTTTCTTCATGTGCGTTTCGAATTTGCTCATAAATAAATTTGCCAAAAATGGAGATAGAGGGTTGCCCATAGAGAGTCCTGATTTTTGCCTGTAATACTTATTATTGAAGGTGAAATAGTTTTGTTCAATGCACAAACTTGTTAGTTGTATGTAATCTTCTACTTCTGCAGGTTCTTTTTCTGTTCTATTTAGCCAGTTTTTTAATAGGTCTTGCAGTTTTTGTGTTGGGATGCTAGGGTATAGTGCTGTAACAGCAAATGAAACTAATGTGTCTTCTGTATCTATTTTTAGATCTTTGATTTTTTCAACTAATTCCAAAGAGTTTTCTGGATTGGAACTTTCAAATTTTGGAAAGAAATCAAATTTATTCAATAACCATTTTGCTAATTTATATGTTGGAGAATCAATACTACTGGTGATTGGTCTCATTGTTTTTCCTGTTTTGTGAATTTTTGGTAGGCCATAAATTCTGGGTAATGTTGGATTGTCTACTTTTATTTTATATGATTCTGCTTTTTTGATGATTTTACTTTCTTTTACTGCTTTGTTTAATGTCTGGATGCAAGAGTTTAGTGGGTTGGTTTCCACTGTGATGTATTGGTCATCCTGTAATAAATTTTCCATTCTGTTTATGTATTCTGTTTTGTCCAAAATTACCATGTTGTTCCCTTTGTCTGCTTTAGTGTATATGACTGGTTTGTCTTTTAGTGATTTTAATATTTGGCTATTGCATTTGGATTTCTTTTCATTTTTAATCTGATCAAGTATTTTTGAACATTTGCTTTTTATTATAATTTTTATCTTCTTCCTTTAAGTTTTTTGTGGCGATTTGGATGTCTGCAATATAATCCTCTACTTGGTTTTAGTAGTCCGCACACGTTTTTAAACCTTGGTTCAGAAAGTTTAACTCTTTTTTGGTGAAATTTTGATTTGACAAGTTCACTAAATTATCTGTGATTTTACTTTGTTACGGTTTTAGGTTATGTTTGGTTTAGTTGGTGGTTTTTCTTTCTTTGTTTTCAAACATAATTTATCTAGTTTCCTTTTTAGTTTTATTGTTTTGTTCTTCAATGGAGAACTCCCATTCTTAGACCTAAGAATCATCAGAAACAACACAAAAGTAAACTTTGGAATCTACAGAAAACCAACTCAAGAAAAATGAAAAACAAAACAATAAAACTAAAAAGGAAACTATTAAATTAAAGGGTATAAAAAAAGAAAAGGCAGTAGGATATGATGGAATTCCAGAAAAATTCTGAAAGACACATGGTGAAACAGGAAAGGGCATAGAGATAATGTGTATAAGTTGACTCCTTTAATTGTTCACTCTGAAAATATAATGGAACCAAGGTCATTATCCAACAAAATATTTTAGCAACAATTGCGGTGGTAGATATTTTGTTTCATATGCCATATGGAGTTAATCTACAAACAGTCTAAGGTGAGCCTCAGACTCCCCAGTCAATTAAAACTACCTTCACCACTGCTCATTCACTAAAATTTGTGTGGCTACTGACCTTAGTGTGGGGTGGCCATTTAGAGAAAAGATATCATCACATCCTTTATGGGAAAATCAATTGAGATGAGAAAATCAATTGAGATGACTGCTAAGTGAAGCACTCTACTAGTCTAAAGCATATTTTTTTTTAACATGACATTTGATAATAAGATAATGGAAATTTTTTGTTTCAGTGCGTATGGAAATCTCTCTGTTCGGAGCTTGTTGGATACAATTGAGCAATGCATGAAAGAGTTTGACTTCCCAGACCCCTATCTGCTGGTAAGTGTAATGTGTGTGCATATACATTAAAGAAAGCCACAATTTTCTTAGAAAGTTTCACAAATGGCTGATAAAGATAAGCAAAGTATAAAGTATTCCATAAATAGAATATCATGTATTTAAAACTCCAAATTTTGTATTGCATTTTATGCGCCTGTGTAAGACGTGCACCACCCCAATTTTCATCATCATATAAGCTCTTCCATCTGCGTAGCATACTTGAAATTTAAAATGGTCAGTTCATCTTTTTTTAAGCCTTTCTCATGTTGGTTTGAACTGATAAATTATGCAACAGATACAAGGTGTTTCCATTTTAAGAATATAGTCTATGATTGCTATCTTTATAGATTTATTGAAAGTGTTCAGTTGTATGAATATAACAAATTAGAAAAATGTGCAGTCCAAGGCCTGGCTCTAATAGGGTTTTAACATATTTAGAAAACCAAACATGATGTATAAAAATGGTGTGTTACAGAAAGTTCAAAACTGTAGTCAGATTTCAAAGATGTACATAAAATAGTCTGCAGGGCTCAAAATTAGGATGTAATAATACATATAGATGGAATATTTGAATTGATAGAATCAAAGGGAGGCAGAGCAATTAAGTATGGTAATAACAGGTATAATTTGGAGCCAGACAGCTAAATATGTAGAAAATCGGGTAAATTAAATTTTAAAAATCTGATGTGTTCCATTCACATTAACTTCCTCTATATCTCTGCAACAAATCATTGTTAAAAAGCTTATGCTTCTATTTACTTCATACTAATCAAGAAAAAATTAGCAGAAATAGTCGTATTACTAGCTTCGTTGTAAGTAGAAGGGAAATAAGGGAGTACTATTGGTTAAAGTGATAGTCAGAAATTGGTTGCTATGTGACTGAAGTTCCTTTGTTTGTATAGACAGGAATTGTGCATTTTTGCATATTTTGTGCAGTAAGTTTTTATATATCTTATAAATTACTGGATATACAAAATCCAGCAAAATTCATCCCGAATAAAGAGGTCCTCAGAGGCTATTCCCAGAAAATTCAGGATATAAATTATATTTGTTGTGTAAATATCTTCTATATACCTTATTTTAATAAAAATCATTACCGCCATTTTTGAGAAAATCAGAGCTTTCAAAAATTTCTCCATGTAAAGGGTAGTTTGGGGTTGGGGGGATTTTCCTCAAAATCTTTGTGTCGCATCATTGGAAGAAACTAAACTTATATACCAAATTTGAAATTTTACTGACTTTTCAGTTTTGAGTTATCATGTTAGCATGCACGCACACAGGCCTTTTTCTAAAAATGCTTTTTTGGATACAGGGGAACCCTAAAACGTCTCGGTATCAAATTTTTGGATGGAGTACATGAAGAGAAAGTAAAAAGACATCATGCATGAATTTTGAATTAACTAATGTAATTCAAAGAACATAAAATTAACAATATAAGGTGAAAAATATGTTAAATAAATACTATAAACTTTATATGTGATATTAATTTGTTGAGTTGGTTTTTTAACACTACGTCACTTAATAACCAGCAAGATGATGGATTGCAAAATCATGACACAGGTTTATTATATACTTATTTACTCACACATCAGCTATGGCATTACACATGGAATATTATACAAAGAGCAATGCAAAAAGTGTTCAAATTGCAGGAAAAAAAGGTCTCAGAACAATAAGCAAGATAAATAATAAAAAATCTAATGTGTTCCATTCATATGACTTTCTTTACATCTCTGCAACAAATTATTGTTAAAAAGCTTTTTCTTGTTTACTTCATTCTAATCAAGAAAAAATTAGCAGAAATAGTCTTATTTCTTGCTTCCTTGTAAGTAGTAGGGAAATAAGGGAGTACCATGCACTAAAGCGAGTCAAATCTTTTAAAAGCTGGTGGCTATGTGATTGAAGTTTCTTTGTTTGTATGGCCAGGAGTTGACAAATTCAAATTCCCATATGAGAAAAGTACAAATATTTTAGAACTGAAACCAATAATAAGGAACATCTCAGAAACAATCAGTTCCATGAAATATATGGTATATGACATAAATTGTGTGTTTTAACGAGCTCTACAATTTTTGTGCAGTAAACTTTTATCTTACCAGTAATGCAAAATTCAGAAAAACTCATCCAGAATAAAGAGATCTTTAGATGCTATTCCCAGAAAATTCAAGATAAAGGTTTTATTTATCCTTTAAATACCTTAAATTACATCTTAATCATAATCAATAGAACCATTTTTAAGAAAACCAAAATTTTTTAAAAGTTTTCCATAGGTGGCGAAAGGGAGGATTTTCTTGAAAATCTTTTAGTCACATCCTTGGGAGATACAAAACTTAAATATCAAGTTTGTTATTTAACAGACTTTTTGTTTTTGAACTATGCTGCCCACAGACACACACTCAGACATTTTTCTAAAAATGCTTCTTCTTTCTTTTTTTTTTGTTCAGAGGGCTTCAAAACATATATTTCTGGTGAAATCTCAGTATCAAAATTTTGGATGCAATACAATACCTTCTCTATATCCTATGTACATACGTGTAGAGAAAGTAAAATGCATAGAAACTTGTTTAAGAAACAAGTAATGTATAATATCAGGGTCGGCTGATAAGTCCGAGACCCCACACAGATATGGCGCTACTAGGTCAGCTAGGCGGTAGCATTGTATAGGTTAACTCTAGATTAGCTGGTATCTATAGTTACAGGTCAATAGCTTGTCTAATTTCTGAATGACAGCATTTTAAACAAGACAACTTTAAAGTTTTCACGAAAATGGAGGATTTGGAAAAACGAGCAATGATTAAATACTTCCATTTGAAAGGCTTCAGCGCCTAAAGAAATCAAGGAGGAAATGGACAGTACATTGAAAGACTCTGCCCCTTCATATTCAATGGTTAAAAGGTGGGTTGCAGAGTTTAAAATGGGACGTACAATCATTAGTGATGAGCCTCTCTATTGATGCCCTATAGAAATGACAGCTCCAGTGATCATGGAAAAAATTCATTGTTTAGTACTGGAAGACTGCAGATTAGTTGTTTGAGATAGCAGAGGCTGCAAATATATTAAAAAAATGTGCAGGTAATATTTTAAGTAATGTTTTGGGTTTTCACAAGGTTTGTGTTAGATGGGTGCCGTGTTTGTTGACACCTGATCAAAAGCTTCAAAGAAAAACTATTTCTGTTAATATTGTGCTGCTCTACCATAAAAATCCCAGTGAATTTTTGAGACAGCTTATTACCATGGATGAAACATTGATACATCACTACACTCTAGAAAGTAATCACAGACAAAACAGTGGATTGCACCAGGTGAATTAACTCCAAAAAAGGCAAAGTCAATTTTGTCAGCTAACAAGGTTATGGCGAGTGTTTTCTGGGATGCACAGGGAATTATTTTTATTGATTACTTGGAAAAGCATAAAAGTATCACTGGTGACTACTATGCAAGCTTACTGCAATGTTTGAGTGATGAGGTGAAAAGAAAAAGACCTCATTTGGCAAAAAAAAAAAATCATCACAACAATGCTCCGGTCCATCATTCAGTGATTGCAATGGGAAAAATGTGCGATATTCTTAGAGGACAAAGATTTCACAGCAAATATTTGATGCGGTAATAGCTATTTTGAGAACCTTCATAAATCGCACTACAGAGATGGTTTAATTAAATTAGAACACTGATATGAAAAATGTATTATCCTCTCTGGAGATTATGTTGAGAAATAAAGTGAAAAATTTTTTTTCTAAATGCTGTTTTCAGCCAACCCTCGTATTTTTATAGTTTTTCATATATATGTATACATATTAAAAGAATTGTGATATACTTTGACTTTGCACCAATTGCAGACACCTGTACCTTACCACTGTGAATAATTGTTGGCAATGAGCAGCTTCCATTCCATTGTTCAACGCTTTGTTGCATCTGCATGTTATTTGGCAGTATGTGCAGTAATGACCCCTGCTTCCCAAAGTTTCTTGCTATGCAATCAGGAGTTTTAACCAATGTATTTCATGCTGGATTTTAAGTATTATATGGAGTATGTTCCTTATTTCTTTTCCAGAGTTATTATATCTTAGAGAGGAATGCAAGAGGTTTTTGGTACTTCATCTCCTGACTGGAGTTAGCTTTGTTTTGAATTTCTTTAATATCTTCTCAAATTTGTTGTGAAGTTGTAGATTGGACTTCTGCAATTCTTTTATGTTTCAAGGGTGGAACACCATTTTTACTTTCTCTATACGTGTTATGTACATAATGTATAAAGAAGGTATTGTAATGCACCCAAAAATTCGATACCGAAATTTCACCGGAAATACATGTTTTGAGACCTCCTGAATCCAAAAAAAAGCATTTTTAGAAAAATTGTCTGTCTGTGTGTGTGTGTGTGTGTCTGTGGGCTCAAAAACGAAAAGTCTGTTAAAAACCAAACTTGGTATTTAGGTTTGGTATCGTCCAAGGATGCGACAGGATGAATTTCAAGAAAATCCCCCCACTCTCAACTACCCTTTACATGGAACTTTTTTTGAAAATGTTGATTTTCTCAAAAATGGCTCTAACAATTTTGATTAAAATATCGTATATTAAAGATATTTACCTGACAAATAAAATGTATATCTTGAATTTTCTGGGTATAGCCTCTGAAGACTACTTTATTCTGGATGAATTATGAGATGGACAAAAACTTAACACACTAAAAATGTAGAGCATGTTAAAACACACAAATTATATTATATACATTTTTTTCGTGGAGTTGATCGTTTTTGAGATATTCCTTGTTTTTGGTTTCAGCTTTGAAAACCCTATACTTTTCTCATACAGGAATTTGTCAACTCGTGTCCATACAAACAGACGAACTTCAGTCACATAGCAACCAGCTTTTGGCTTTCTCTTTAACCTATGGTACTCCTTTATTTTGCTTCTACTTACAATAAAGCAAGAAATAAGACTATTTCTGCTAATTTTTCTCCATTAGCATGAAACAAATAAAAAGTAAGCTTATTAACAATAATTTGTTACAGAGATATAGAGAAAGTCATGTGAATGAAATAAATCAGATTTTTTTTTTAGGTTTTTGTTGATGCTTTTTATGATAATAGATATTTGTCAAAATGATTGGGAATTGTTGTATCTGAACTGTATTAAAATTCATTTTTATATTCAGGTCATTGAGAGAGACATTGGCTGATTTGAAAATAAAATTATTGAGAACTACATATTGATGTGGCATAGGGTTGAAACTCTGCTACTTTATATAGTTTTCAGTATGTGAACTTTTTTAGCATATTCCAAACTCTATCCTGTTTTTATTTCTTATTATTACTTTCTGTAGCACACATGTACAATATACATATTGGATAAAAAAGGTATTGTATTCCACCCAAAATTTGATACCGAGATTTCACCAGAAATACATGTTTTGGGACCCCTGAATAATAAAAAAAAACATTTTTGAGAATATGTCCCTGTGTGTGTATGTGGTGGTGAGGGTGGGTGGGGGAGGGCAGTATAGTTCAAAAATGAAAAGATGGTTAAACACCAAACTTGGTATATAAGTTAAGTATCTTGCAAGGATGTGACATGAAGATTTTCAAGAAATTTGCCCCACCCATAACTTTCCTTTACATGGAACATTTTCCGAAAATGTTTAATTTCTCAAAACTGGCCCTAATGATTTTGATTAAAATGTCATATGTTTAAGATAATTTCATGATAAATAGAATATATATCTTGAATTTTGTGAGAATAACCTCTGAAGACCTCTTTATTCTGGATGACTTTTGTATAACTGGTAAACCGTAAGAGATAAACAGAAACTTACTTTACAAAAAATGTAGATCTCCTTAAAACACACAATTTTGTGTCATATACATTTTGTTTTGTTTTTTTAATATAGAATTAACCATTCAGAGATATTCCCTATTGTTGGTTTCAATTTTAACATACTTAAACCTTTCTTAAATGGAAAACCCCCGATGGAAAGAGAATCACATTCCAATGACAATCACTTAGTGACAGCTTTTAAAAGATATGACTTGCTTAGGCTAGTGTACTCCCTTACTTCCTTTCTACTTATAACAAAGTAAGTAAATACACCATTTCTGGTTGCAGAATAGACAGGAAAAGTCATGTGAATGGAACACATCAGATCTTTTTTTTTTTTTTTATTTGTGAACATGTTGTATTGTTTCAATCCTTTTTAAATGTTATTTCAGCAAAAACAAATGGAAAATGAGAAAGCACTTAGTTTATTGGCTAAAAGACTGGAGTACTTGGATAGCTTGGAATGGGGCCCGAAGCAAGAGACTCTAGTTACGTCTATGTTGGCCGGAAACATGTTTGACTGGGGTGCTCGAGAGGTGGCAGATTTAATGGAGAACACAGATTTTGGCTTCTGCGAAGCTCGGAGCAAAATACAAGGTATTATTTGATTAATTTTGCCCTTTTTTCAAAATTTTAATTTAGCTTTGTCATCAGTCATTTTGGCCGAAAGGGAATCATACTTATATAATCATTGTGAGCTTTTTTTCAATGAAAAATTAGCAAGCAATAGTATTATTGGTATTGAAAACAAAGTTACATAACATGCACAACCTCTTTGACTTATCATACACTTTTACTAGAACTCAAATGCATAGTATTGCAATTCTCTTATATGACATAATAATGACATACTAGTACAAAAACACTTTGATAATCATTAAGATGTTTAAAGGCAATTGGTTCACAGTGTAGCTATGAGGAGGTAGATTGGGGAGAGTAAGAAAGTCATGCTATGTCAGAATTTTGTCCCCAGGAGTTCTTTTACATGCCAGTTAGAGCTGGTCAATCAGCTTTCAGTCTCGCTTGTTTCTTGCTGCTGCTTGGCTCGCCTCTTGCTGCCAAACACATAGCTGGCATGAGAGAGGTTGACCAACGAGTGTACAGGAGTCTCAATACTCTCAAGACTCATATCTCGTTAATAGCAAGAGTGGTGTAATGTGCGAAAACTCGCATAGTCAGTCCTGTAAGTTATATTATTTAATCTGTTTAAATGATTTAAGATTTAAATAGCCTACCAGGATAAGGATGATATTTAAATAACACATGCTAGGGAAAGGGTTAAAAACAAAATGTGGTGTCCAGAATCTGCAGATATGTGTACATGGTCTTGTAGATAAAGATAAAAATATGAAAACTGTTTTACTTTAAGGAAGCATGCTATTAATATGTACTGTAATTTAAGGCAATTTATTACACAGTATACTCGTGCTTGAACATTTAAAAAAAAAAAAAATTGGCATATATTTTTAATATATAGCAATGACTTAAAACAAACTTCATATTTCAGTAGTTTTGCTGTACACAACTAGCCACGTTTGAAAATTTTCTGTTGTTTTTTAATATATTCCTACAGGCAGAAAAAGACCTTTCAACATCGCAATATGTCACTGGCGTGACATATTGCAATGTTTCTCAATTTCTATACCAAGATAAAAATTGTGATAAATCCTTTCCCTGGCTAACCCCACAAGTACACTCAAAAACAAAATTAAATGCATTGTTAAACAAAAATTAAAAAATAAGACTTAAGTTTAGCAAGTATTAAGTCTTAATGTCCCACTTAGTTTTTTTTTTTTTTTTAAGTTGAATAAGATTCACACATTAGCATCCAAATGGCTTGAAACATAAAAGTACTTTGAAACTTTATAACTTACCTATAAGGGAAAAAATAGATTAAAACCTAAAAATCTGGGTACTAGTTATTATATAACCAGCTTATGTTACAGATCAAATGTGAACCTACTTTGTGTTATGGGAATACTAGTCACCTTGCTTGGGAGCACTAGTTCTCGATACACAAGATTCTCATTACCACACTCTCGAGAAGTGGCGTGGTTTACGAGTAATGCACAGGTTTTGACTGCCTCTAATGCCAGTAAAACTACTGACATGGTGCTGCCACTTTTAATAATCTTTCTCTGGGCCAAATATGAATCTTGGTATCAGAAGGCCATCACCTAACAAACTGAGGCTGTCTTTTTCAGAAAAGATTATTATTGTTAACCTCCAAATCCAAAGTTCCACCTGATAGGTAGGAGTTTTTCTTTTACAGAATTATTATCTGCCCTAGAGTCTGAAGTATGAAAGAGAGTGAATTTAAAGAAAGACTCATAAGATTAACTA
Organism: Hymenopus coronatus; assembly: GCA_030762935.1. NCBI lineage: Eukaryota > Metazoa > Arthropoda > Insecta > Mantodea > Hymenopodidae > Hymenopus > Hymenopus coronatus. The sequence continues at coordinate 126,773,115 of CM060898.1, forward strand.
GAATAGTTATGAGTGAACACCATTGCCAAGAGCAATCATTTGTTCTAAAGGTAAAACTGCCAATACAATCTAAGATGTTAAAACTGTTAAATACAGGCTCCTCCCCCTCCAAAAAAAAATATTACTTTTGGATTATTTGCCCATCAGTAAAATGCCTCTAATCCATTTACTCAAGTTTACCTTATTCTCTACATTGTAGCATTTTGTAGTCAACAGTGACCCTATATATTTAAGAGTTTAGGCTGAGTTTTTGAAACTATTATTTCCTGGTGAGAATTTTTGAAGTGAATGCTCTAATGGTACTCTCAAAGTAACAATACATTACTTTTAAGTTATAAATAATGTATGTTTTACTTTTGGATTTTCATTGGTTCTTATAAAGGGATTACATCAAACTAAAGCATTCTTATAATTAATTGATAATTTCAATAATTAATATATTGTGTCTAAAGAATTCTTGCTCGACTATTTGCCATATTAAGTGTATGTACATAACATGGAGCTAAAAACACACAAATATTTAAATCTGAAATAAGGAAAATTGGTAAGCTCACATTTGGATTTCCTCTGTACTTAAAAAAATGTCTTTTTCAATTATAATGTAACTAAAATATGTTTATTGCATAGTTTAGAGTACTAATAAAACTTGAACCACACTGAAATAAGAATTGCCAACATTAACAATGTGAATTTGCATTTTATATATGGGTCCATCATGGTGGTTAACACTTTCCAAGAGAACAGGACTTCTGGATTAATACCAGTGCTATCTATTGCCATAATTGTAAACTCGAAGCTGATGATTAGGAATAAAGCACTTTTGCCTTGCTTAAAACACCTTACTGAAGGAATATCTCAATTTTGGGGCTTAACACCTTTGAGAATTTCAGTCCTCAATTATTGTTCTGCAACTTTTGTCTAATTTTTCTCTGATAAGCAGACAGTGCCTTATCCTCCACTTCGCACAAAATCAAACTTTTTCCTAAATTTGTGTACAAGTTTTCATACAGCTTCTGTGATTGGAGAATGCATACTGGAAATGTTGTTAAAATTTATCTTTTGACTTTTATGAATGATGACATTTGAATAGTACTAAAAAATCTTTTGCTATAATGTGTACTATCCCCTCAAAATTAAAAGTATTTATTTTAACACATTAATACTAATAGCAGTCAGACACACATCTAATTTTTATGTTTTTTGCAGCTCGTCCATGGCTTGAAGATGGTTTGGATGAATGGCTGAACCGCCTCAAAGGACCTGCACATAAATGTGCTGCCATTTTTGTGGACAATAGTGGAATTGATGTTGTGCTAGGAATGTTACCATTTGCTAGAGAATTGCTTCAAAGAGGAACAAAGGTTGGTGGCCTAACCTTTCAATAATGCTATCAGTGGCATGTCTTGTGCATTTTAGATAAATGTGAGGTGAAGTATGTTATCCTTCATGTAAACATTTGGCTATTCAAGTGTCATAATACTTCAAATAATCATATTATTTCAAAATGTCTGATTGTAGTCCACATGACTTTCTGTATCTGAGGAGTATCATTGCAAACCATATGTCTGAAAAGGAACATTTTACGGAAAGACCAAAAATAAATTATACTTATACTAATGGAGGTATTTCAAAACTAACGGTCACAAATCTTGTCTTTACACATTCTAAATAGAATTGTTTTTCAAGTGAATTTTTTTTTTTTTTTTTTTTTTCAAAATTTAAGCATTTAGAATTAGAGAATTGCCATTGAGCTAATATTCTCAGAAATTTCAAGATATACATTTTATTTGCATATTTTTTTATTAATATTTTAATCAAATTTGTTCTAGACCATTTTTGAGAAATAACAAATGTTAAAAAATGTTCCATATAAAGACTATTTTGGGGTGGGTGTTTTCGATTGTCTCATCATGTCTTGGAAGATATTGGACTTAGTAAGTACCAGCATTGATTAGTTTCACATGCATGTTGCATGCATTGTTCTACTGCTTTCGACTGTCAGATTTAACCTGAGGATCCTTAATGTACAACTGCCTTCACCCTGGTGTTGGATTAATGAACTTCATTAGTGGGTTCTCTTCAAAAGGATGTCAAAATTCATACATGTTTCTTCATGTATATTTTCTCCCATGTGTCGAGTTCTACTGTCCGTTGTGCTTTTTCACCTCATGTTGTTTGACTTTTCTTTTTTGACTTATGCTGTTCACAGATAGTTACAGATCTTTTTCTGAAAATGCCTTTTTTGATTCACGCATTCTCAAAATATGTATTTCAGATGAAATCTTGGCTTCAAATTTTTCTATGTATCTCTGCATACAAGGCAGAGAAAGTAAAACTGCTACTATACGATTTTAACTTTTCTACCATTGAAAATTAATACTTATTGTGCTACACACCAAGGTTCTTAATGAGTCTTTTAATGAAGGGTGGATTTAGAGGGAACAGTGCATGGGATGTGTACCCACTCCTCACCAAGAAAAACATTAATAAAATCTCTGATGTGTTCCATTCACATGATTTTCTCTATCTGTTATACAAACAAACTATTCTTACAAATTATTATTCTTTATCTGCATCATGCCAAGCAGGCAATCAAAATAAACATTATCAGAAATGGTCTAATTAATTAGTTTCTTATAAGTAGAAGAGAAATAAGGGAATGCACCAGACTAAAATGTTAGTCAAGTCTGTTAAAAGCTATCAATATGTGATTGTTCTAGAAATTTGGCTCTCTTTCCATGACCAGGAATAAAACAAAAGAAATATGAAATGGATGAGGTCTTCCCATTTGAGAAAAATTTAAATATTTTAAAATGGAAATCAATAAAGACAAATATGAGATAATTTTACAAAAAGATATGACATAAATATGTCAGAGATGGTTAGTTTTACAAAAAACTTTATATGACATAAATTGTGCGTTTTAACAACCAAATTTTTTTGTACAGTAATTTTTGTCAATCTCTTATGGCTTACCAGTTATGCAAAAGCCATTCAGAATGAGAACTTCAGGGGTTATTACCAAGAAATTCTGAATATACACTTTATTTGCTATAAATATGTTTAATATGTGGTATTTTAATCAGAATTGTTAGAGCATTCTTTAGAAAATCAAAGATTTTTAAAAATGTTCCATGGAAAGGGTAAATTAGCATTAAGGGATTTTCCTAAAAATATCTCTCCCTCCCCCTCACCCCCTCTCTCTTTCTACCTGCTTGTTTAACAAACATCTCTAATTTCTCAATTATTTCCCCTACTTTCCTTTCCTTCATTAGAGCTTCTACATTAATCTTAAATGCTCTAAAATTAGCTCCTAACTTTCTTTAAAATCTACTGCCGTTCATTATTCCAATTAAATTTCTCTATTTTGTATCTTTGTTTCTTAGCTCGCCTCACACTCCTAAGCTTCTTTCGAAATTTCACTTTTAGACTGCTGGGACACACAAAATCCATAACCCCAAAATTTGCTAGATACTCATCTAGCTCTAGTGAGAGTTACATATAATCCACAATGCTTTGACATTAATATTTGCAAACGTAAACTCGCCCAAATAACCTTTCCCTCTAGACTATTACAAATCCACTAGTTATATTCTTCACAAAAACCCAGTAACCTATTTCCTTCCTTATCATATATTTTATCTTTACTGACCCTTTCCAGTCTAGCTTCTTTTCTCATGTCATTTTCTAGATCAATAAGATTAACTGAACCCTCCCCTATTCTTGCATTGAAATCACCTACATTTTTGTGACCATATTTGTTTTGCAGCACCCATGTCCTTTGCTAAGTTATGGATCAAATTTGGGTCATAAAACTTGGAAGTATTTAGTGGGTTATACACTGTTGCTATACACACTTTCAATTCTACTTATTTCACCTATTTCACACCATAGATCTGAATTGTCTCCATATTCACTAAACATCATGCTGACAAATTTTGCCTACAAACACTTCAGTTCTGCTCGATAACCACCCTTTGTCTTTCTTCTTAACACCTGGCTTACTATAAAACTCAAAGCCATTAAGCTCTCCATGTTTCTATCACCAACAAATGATAGTCCTTAACTAACTGCCGTATTTCCCCATTTGACACTTTTTTTAACAGACTTTCAACATTCCAGCATATAGCTGTCAACTTCTCCTACACTGCCCTTCCTTTTGAATCTAAATTCTTGCAGTTTAGTCCTGCTTCTAGTTGTGTCTTGTACCCCTCACTTCCATTATATTTCCGTCTGGCATAGACACAATACTTAATGTGGTTTCTGTCCACATATGAAAGCCTGCAGCTGCTCCCAAGACCTCTCTATATGTGTCTGCTATCAGCTGATTCTCTGATGTTACTTGCCATGTTGGTGACATGTGCATTTCTCCTCCTTCCTCCCCATCTCATTTGCCATCTCTTCTTTCCACTTCTGTCATGCTCTTGTCTCTTACCAGTGACTGGAATGCAGACCATGACTCTGTGTGTCCAATTTCTTCCCACCATTCTGCGTACTAATTTCCTGTTTCCTGCCATCTATCCATAAATCAGGCCCTTGTACATATGCATCTCCACTCTGTCTTCGCTTTTTTCATTTCTCTTAAGGAGAATGTCTCTCAACTCTGTCTTCCTTACTATAATCATTTTCAATAAATATAAGGACTCCTTTTAGCTTTTTTTGCATTTGATAGAACTGCCCATTTAAATTCATTATAGCTAGTTCCACTATCACTGGTCTTGGCTTTGAACTTATTCTTCTAATTTTAGAAAACTCACAGCATTCTTATACATCAGATTGTGCTTAAAAATGTGCTACAAAATGTATTCTAACAGGTCCATACTCACATTCAAAACATGAGGCATATAACTGTCATATATAGTTTTCTATCATGCCTGTGCCTGTGCCTCGGTCACATAAATATCAGTTGCTTCATGGCCAAAAAATATCATGCAAATCAATCGGATGCTAGCTTCATTCTCACTATACAGGAATCTGGACTTTCAAGTCATCAGTTTACCCTGAAGCTGAAGATGATGCACCTCTTCAAAATGTATCCATGTACTTACCTGGGTGTAAGTCCAAGAAAATTTAAGACTCACATCAACGATTTCCCATCCTGCTAGTTGCAGGTCTAGTTTTCTGAGAGGATTTCTTCTATTGGTTGCTATAGCCGTTTATCTCTTGACTTTTCAATTCCAAATATAATATGTTCATTTTCCTCCTGTTTTCTTCTGCTCTTTCTAAATATGCCACCCTTCTTTTACATTGTGTTATTTCTTCTTGTAGTTGTCCTACCCAATTTATATTGGCTTCCTTTATTCCTATTCTTTTGCTGATTTTGTTGCCCATCCTTTCTTCCATCCTTTTAAATCAATTAGGTCTTCTGTGATGGTGTTGAGCATCCCCAAAATCTGGTTCATTTCTGGCCCAGGGTTTAACTCAGATCCTGCTACCACCAACAGCTTTGCTTAAACTAGCATTACCATATTAACATACCTGTTTTCCATCTGTAGCACTCGTACACAATCTTTCATAACATATGATGAGAAAAAAACCTGCTCTAGGAGGGGTGGGTGGGGGAATGGTATGTGTTGGAATTTAAAGCTGAAATTTTCCTAACAATGGTGATTCCTATGCAAGTTACATATTTTGTTAATTGGTTCAAATTTCTTTTGGGTAAAGCCACCACTTATATCAACAGTTCAAAATAGAAACATTTGACACTGCACACTTTTAACACTGTACAAATAACTGCTTGCTTTTTCTTGTATAGAGACTTTTGTGATGAAGCCGCAGGAATTGGATATCTTTGAATATTTGGGAATGTTTTGCCTCTCAACTGCAACTGAAATGTAAGAGATATTCAGTTCTGTCAGCATGTTCATACATAAGAGTATCAAATAGAAAGAGGAGTTATAAAATTTTGAATAATTGTTGATTTTAACAACCACACTTGCTGAAATATTTGGACCAAGTATATAAGTTTTTGTTTGGTGTCATAAATTTTTGGAATGGGAAGGTCCTCTCCCTTCTTCTAGCTAAAACAGTTTCTAGGTTCTGTCTACAAATATATCCCTTGTATAGTGTATTATTGATATATAAAGCTATTTGTGTTTTTATGTCATGTAATTTGGGCAAATAAGTAAAGTAAATATTTTGATGGTCCATAGGTGATTCTTTGTGCCAATTCTGCTCCTGCTCTGAATGATGTGACACAATCGGAACTGGTGATGGTATTGAAGCAAGCCGCCTCTGTTTGTCAAGTGATACATAAGGCATTAGCAACACAAAGACTGATTGCTATGGAAACTGCACAGGCTGGACCATGTCTTGATCTCAGGTAGGTCATGTTACGCTTTAAATTGCAAACTTATACGAGAGAAGCAGGAATACTTTGAAACATGTGACACAAGGAGGCGAGCAATTATTACTTTCTCTGCACATACTATATACATAGTGTTGTATTGGACCCAAAAATTCAATCCCAAGATTTCACTGGAAATATATGTTATGGGATCCCCTGAATAAAAACAAAATCATTTTTAGAAAAATGATCTGGTGTGTGGGTGGGTATGGGTGTGTGTATGTACATGTGCTCAAAAATGAAAAGATTGTTAAATACCAAACTTCCAAGTATGCGACACAAAGATTTTCAAGAAAAAAATCCCCCCCCCCAAACTACCCTTTACATAGAAAAATTTTCTAAAATTTTGATTCAAATACCAAATATTAAAGCCATTTCCATCACAAATAAAAAGTACATCTTAAATTTTTTGGGAATAGCTTCTGAAGACCTGTTCATTCTGAATGAATTTTGCATAACTGGTGAACCATAAGAGAGATAAACAAAAACTTGCTACACATCTCATTGCACAAATTGTCATATATATTTTTTTTTGTGGAGTTAAACATTTTCGAGATATTTCTTGTTATTAGTTTCAGTTTTAAAAATACTTGAAACATTTCTCATGCAGGGAACGTGTCATCTTCTGGCCATTCAAAGAGGTGGATTTCAATCCCATAGCAACCATATTTTAAAACATTTGACTGTCGGTTTAGCCTAGTGTATTACCTTACTTCCCTTCTACTTACAAGAAGGCAAGTAATAAGACAGTTTTTGCTAATGCTTATCTCGCTTAGCATGAAGTAAATAGAAGAATAAGCTTATTAACAATATTTTGTTACAAAGATATATAGAAAGTCATGTGAATGGACCACATCAGATTTTTCTAAGTCTGAAGAATCACCGATGCACATATGCAAGCAAGTAGAATTGGCCAATGACTATGGATCTTATTGCTTCTTGCATGCAGCCAACATGCACATCATTTATAATAATCATAGCTAGCCTCTGCAAATAATCCCAAACATTGGATAACAAATAACGTGGAAGTGATTAATAAGGTGTCGCTATTGGACCAAGCAGATTTTATTGTAGTGTGATATGCAAAGGTTGAATGTTTTTGGCAATATTGTTATAATTATGGCAGTTTTAGAAATGGCTCATGTGATTAATAAGACAGTTCTGTCAGTTTTCCTTCGTGATACAGGGGCCTGTCTTCAACTATTATTTGAAAGGTCTGTTGAGAACAAGAATGCCGTCCTGCACCCCATTAAGATCCGGGACCACACATATCCCGAGTATTGCTGAAGGCAGGAGTGACTTTTGATGTGAATAATTATTTTGTAATTAATTATATTTATTATCTGTTTATAACTTGACATGAAATTGCACAGTCTGTATGCAAAGGTTGTAAAAATGGAAAATAGGACAATACAAATCCAATCTAGGGTGATCATAGAGACAACTGGATCCTTGGGACAATAGATGTCAAAGAAATGAGTTGCAGACAATGATAATGTAATAATACAGTGATTAGTTTTAGGCAAGGCTTAATGAATGAATGTCATTGTAACATTGGGACAGACTATGTACATAGTTATACAGTTGATGTAATTTATTGACAAATTAAGGCTGTTGGCTACATAAGCGCAAAGCAAATAAATAAAGAATTATAAACTTAAGTTATGTTAAGAAAACATTCTGCGACATAAAATGATAGTAAAAAGTGAAACTACTAAGGCTTTCATGGCTGGCACTAATACCATAAAATGTAGATTCCGGGCTTACTACCATGCTAGGCTGTACCATGATGCAATAGATATCTATAAACATAAAAAATATCATTAGGAAACGAGAATGAGCCAGTATTCATAAAGTTTGGATGCCACTGCAACAAAATACATGTGTAAAATCTTACAACTAAACAAACTCTCTGAATCATAATGAGATTAGTAGAGCAGCTACATATAGAGATTAGATCAATACGGGTTCAGTTTGCACACTTTTTGTAAGTCATTCTAAACATCAACTAGACCTTCAGCCCACAGCACCCTTCCTCACACAAGATTGGTAGACCAGCTGCCAATCAGACTGCAGCCAACCATCAACCTGTCTTCACCAGTGAGAAGTCAACTTTCCCTTGTGGGCAAAATGTTGGGTGAACCACGCATGTAAGCCCGGAATCTACATGTTATGGTGTTAAAAAGTAATTTTAAATACAGGTTAGATAAAAAAAAAAATCTAAAACTGTATTTTGACAAAAATATTTGGCTCCATTGGACTTGGTAAAAATCGCATGTCACATGTTGGAAAGAAGAGCTGAGAGAAGCTTTAGCTCTTTCCGAGCAAAATTATTTTCCAGATTCTATTAAATATTTTAAAGCATAAAACATAAAGATATTAATTTGTGAGTTGGTTTTTTAAAACATGATTCAGAATGTGTGCACTTTTGAAATTATATTGTGTACTAAATTATTAAAGATTTATAACTCAGCATAATAACATTATTAGAAGCATTTTCTTCTTAGGCTAATTACTTCAGAGAAAGAGGTGTATATAACAAAATAAATGAATTTTTTACTGTATCTGACAGATTACAATGTAATACTGAAATATTTTTGCATTAATTCGGATGTAAGTAAGGTTTTAGATCACATGTTTCACAAAAATATATTGTTTGTCCTACAGCCCTTACAAGGCATACTACTTGGCATGCCAGACAGGTTTCCTGTACTCAAGAAGGAAGAATTGTGGCCTGCATAGCCGTCTTATGGGACATCAAAAATCCCATATTTCATTCTATGCTTAAAGACTGCATTTTGAATTGCATGCTTATTTATTTAGTACATTGGTATTGTCACTACTGGTCACATGGTGATGCTGTAGTACTGTGCTGCTTCTGTGCATGGTCACGTCACAGGATCACATGGTCAGGTCATATTGCCTGCAAACCGTGAAGAGGGAAAATGTACTTGGCTCATAGTGGTTATACCTTTGATTTCTAATTATTGGAAGAAATGGATGATCCCCCCCCCCCACCTCCCAGAGAAATGGTGAATCTGTGTTTATTTAACAAAATGGTAAAGCAAAGAAAATTAGGCTCTTCTTTCCAATATGTGATGCGTGATGATTTTTTTCTAAGTGTAACATGAATATTTTTCGAACCCAGCAAAACACTGTTTATAAATTGGGCTGGTTTCACAGTTTAAGTGTAGGCCAAAGCTTTTAATAAAGCACTGAACATTGTTAAAACTAGACTTATGCTATGGTTAGGGACACTCAAATTTCTTGAATAAAATGTTGCTAAATTCTTGAGTAATAAGAGAGAAAATTCTTGAGTGAGAAGGTAAATTCTTGAGTTAGAAAGGAAAATTCTTGGATACAGTAATTCTTGGATATTAACTTACTCACCTACAAAAATAGAAATAAATGCATAATTAATTTATACAATCTAAAATATAAAAACGCTAATAGCAAGCTTAATTTACACACACTCTTATGGTTTACTTTCATAATTATAAGCTGATAGCATCTCCAAGTTTGTGATTGTGAGATTTGTTCTGAGGTCCGTCAACACACACGAAAAGTTGGAAAAAAACCTTTCACAGTTCACGTTTGAGACAGGAACCCACAGCGCCCTTAAGGCACCATCAACAAAAAGTTGATGATCATCACGCATTGCATGAAGAGCATCTTCTACTGATATATTTACATTGCTCTTCAGAATATCCTGAAGATCCCTGTAAGCATGCAGTCCTTCATCGATGGGAATACCCTTCATTGATGGTACTTTGTGGAAAAGGGTTTTCAGCTCGTCTCCTGCAGCAGGCTGTGACAGCACATTCTGCCTGTAGAAGAGTGCAGCCACAGGCTCCAAAAATGCACGGGCAGGGTCCCCCAACATAAGATTGTCCAGCTTGGTGTGCATATGGCCTGCTGCAATTTTTATGTCCTGCATCGAACTTCCCCTGAGATTTCCTTTCAGGGCATCAAGCTCCTCCTGAACTCTGTCACTGAAAGTTCCGGCAGCAACTATTTGTAAGCGCTTCTTCAAATTCTGAAGTTTGGGATACACTTCTGCAGCCATCGGTTTGGAATTTGTTTCCAGGCTGAGCAACAATTGCTTCATCACTGAAGCTAAAGATTTCACAAACAGAGCTTGCACATAAAGCATCTGTAGCTCAGAATCAGTAATATTCTGCAGGTGTGAAGATGCTGCAGTAAATGACTCTCTGCCACCAATGGAGCGAAAAAAATCAAAAAGAACGGTCCAGTTATCTGCCATCCACTCAACTGCTTCCACCCAGGAATTCCATCTTGTGGCCACTGGAATTGGAAAGATTCCTGCTGCAGATCCTTTCTCCTGCATGAATTGCCGAAATGCATGTCTTTTTTTCCGGGCATGCAGAAAAGTCTGCTTGACTGAAATGACTAGTTTATTTAGCAATGACAAGTAGTCCTTCATCACCACACCAATCAGATTTATTTTGTGTGCCCAGCACTGAATATGTAGGGACTCATCTGGCAGGAGAAGTGATAACCCAGCATAACAGGAGGTCATATAACTGGCTGAGTCACTTACTAATGCCACTACTTGGTCAAAGTTTACCCCTGTGTTCCGTAGTGCCTCGGTAATTGTTCGAGCACAGGACCGTCCATTCACTATCTCCAGTGAAGTGACAGCAGCCACATATTGCTCCTGCGATCTGGAGGGCTCCACTGTAGACAGCAGAACAACGAAAATTGCCCTGCCCATCTTGTCTGTTGTTTCGTCAGCCATAACAGCAACCTTCTTGTTCTGTAGGGCTGCAACAACTTTTTCCTTCCTGGAGTTTGCCAAGAGAGGTAAATATTCTCTACGGAGAACATTGCTTCCTGGAAGGTCTCCACGCCAATAACGATCTTCTTCACCCATTCCTTGAAGGCTGGGTGATCTGCCTTCTCCAATGGAATATTGGTTGAAATCATCATTTCAACCGTGGAAGTGACAAAATCCAGTTTGGCAGCCTGGTAAAAGTAGAAAAGAAAACATATAAGCATAGACCAGAACTTTTGCAAAATGTCTTTTTAAATGTGTTAAATCTTGAAAGCGAATCTCTAAGATTGATTCTTTGAGATCAAAATGCTGCAGTTTATGTTCCTTTTTATAACATGTCTTTTGTTGCCTTATTTTTCATTTTTATAGCCCCCTTTAACTTCTTTGGTGATATCGGAGGCTTTAACTTTCAACGGCAACAGGCCTAACAGAACTAAAAATTATGTCCTACCCGCGTATTTTGTATGCTACACTTCATATCTGTGAGAGCGTGCTCGCATGTCCCTCAACGTGCGTCATACAACCGGCTAAATCACCGCGAACCTAAAGCAGCGTTGTGTTATACACCCGATGTCAAGTTATAAACCAAAATAAATTTGAAATATGATATAAAATCAGGTAAAACATATAACTGAGCAAAATAAGTATATGCGATTAAGCGAAGAGTGCAACTACACACGATATTTTACTATTAGCCAAATAATGTTCTGATTTCTAAAAACATGTGCTTTAAAAGGAAGTAAACTGGCATTTAATTTTAAATAGGTAATACACCTTTACCTCTTTACACGCAAGTTTCAAACTCTAAGTAACAAAATAAAAATTGTCACAGAATTGAAGTAGATAAATGCAGAAAATGTGGAAATTACATACCTTTGCTCCTTTTGAACATTCAGCCGCCTCGAACATTGTTTTTTGTCGCTTACGCGTTTTCGTTGCATCCACGTGTTTCTGGCTAGCAATATGTTTTTTTACAGCATCCGAAGTTTCATATGGAATTCTTTTATTGCAAAAGCTGCAAAGCATATTTCTCCCGACCTCTTCATTCCGTCCTGCGAGAATTGCTTTACCCGCTCATCTAAGCTCACTTTCGGTGGCATGCTGTACGATATTTCAGAACTACGCTACTGCTAGTTAAAACAAACTGAACGCATGGGTGAACAGGAACTAGTGGGATACGTGTAGAAGAAGTTACTTAGGGTAGTAACAGAATGCGTGCGCAGCGCATACCGGATATGAGCGCTCCTATCTCGCTGGTTCAACGGCTTCGCTGGTCCGCCGATACTGCAGACTGCTGTTGTTATCGATCGAACGCTGACAAGATAGCCAATACCGTGCTAACAGACTCCCACGGCACTTAACAAAGCTTAAGCTGGAAGCAAAAATCGTTAACCGAAATTTGATAACAAGAATGTGTGATCTTTTTGCTATATGCGATAAATTTCGCGAGTGAACCTAAAAATTCGTATATAGAGCGGGAATTTCAAAATTTCGCGAGTAGATGGTGTGTCAAAAAGTATTTAAATTAATCAAATATGTCTTTGTATACATTTATTCCCTAATTTTAAGCATTTTAAAAATTTTCGCGAGTTTCGCGAGTCGCGAAATTTGAGTGTCCCTAGCTATGGTTTACACTGTATGTGTTTCACAATCAGGTAATCATGTTGTCTTCATTGATTGTGAACACTGAGAACTTTGATAACGCTTGCACATGAAGTATGTATGAATTCCCATCATTTATGACAGTGCTGCTCTTGAAATGTGCAGTTTTTTGAGCAATATAAACTTGAAATGCAGGGAAATACCATCAAAATGTGGGGAAAAAATTATGACACAAAGAGTAGAATGGTATGAGACAATTTTGACAGCTTAGCATACTGTAGGTTTTCAGATACTGAAAAATGTCAAAAAAGCATTGTTTCTGGCAAGACTGCTTTGTTACTAAATGTAAAGCATTGTGTATAGGTAGCATGAGTACAATAAAGTATTCAATAAAAGCTTTTAAGTATAGATTTCAAATTAAGTTTTGCTTACCAGTTGGTTATATATTAAATTGCATCATCCTTAATCAAAATCTCATGTAGAATTTATGGTCATTCCATATGTGAGAATGATTTAGGTGGATTTTACATCATCTCTATTTTGGTTGCTAAAAATCTTACAACTAAAAGTTTTGAAACAGAGTTGGAGAATTGTTGATAATGGGAACAATACTCTGTTCCTGAAACACATCCGAGTAAGTGAATTTTCAGTGATGCAGTGTTACCATTTACCAACTCACTTATTATAAGACTATACTACTTTGTACCTGGAAATTGGTTGCATGAAACCTTTATTTCTCAGAAGTCATTGCATTGCATTGTTTATTCTCATAACAAATACTCTATGCTTGTATGTAACACTATGCCATAGAGCATGTTGTTTCTGCCAATGAAAGCAAAGGAAAATTAATGGCAGATCACTGCTTATTTCACATTTAGTAAACGTTCATATATGATGCAGTCTTTATAGCAACATCATAATAACAGCAGCACAATCCAGATGTATTTGTTCACTTCATCTTACTCTTCCAAGCACCAGGCAATAAATCGGCATTCACTAAATGTTTCCATGAATTTAAATGATGCCATTGATAGTCAAATGCTTTCTGGTGTGCCATCTAAGAAGAGTGTATGGTACAGTTATCATCATCCTGAGATTGAAAATGAAAGTAGTGCCTCCCGAAACTCTCTCTTAAATTATTGTAAGTGACATTTTACAGAAAAAAAATGACTCCACAAATATAACATGTACAAGGTTTGCAGAGAGTGGATTTTGGAAACTGCTTCTTATCATAATCCTTGTAATGTTCAGAGGCAGCAAGAGGTGCTTTATTTTAAATATTATTTGTATTTAATCTACATGTTTTTGTACAGCATTCATTTCTTTTTTGCATATAATCCGCAAATATTTTTGCATGTTGTATGCATGTTTATGAATATTTCACTTTTATTTCCCTGTATAGAGAACACACATCTGTTTAATGCTAGTGATGTTACAGCAACTGGCATCCAGTGAAGACACCATCTAATGCTATCAATTGCCAGGAATATCAGTGCTCCTGGTGTGACAGAATTTCATCCTGCAGGAGTTCTTTTACATGGCAGTAAATGTCGCTTTTTAAGCACATTTAAAAACCATCGATTTGGGCTGGGTTCTTTCCCACAACTTTGAGGTCAGAAGACCAGCACCTAACCAGCTGAGCTACTAAGACTGACTATGCTTTCACTTATGAGTTTTTCACGCTTATGTTTTTTTTCCCTAAGACCCCTGAAAAATATATAAGCAATGTTTCACTTTATGGTACCACATGGTCTTCAAAATCAGGGAGAGGGATGAGTGTCCCTTGACATTCTAACAATCTGGCAGGTCTACTCAGAACATTGATAGTTACTGCTGCACTTTCATTTTCATTACTTTTCCATGCACAAAAGTTCAATTTCATTGCTTTCATTGAACACAGATTCAATACAGGCTCTTTTTTCATCTTCCTGATAAAAGTCTCATATGCGCATGCTATAGATTAAACTACAATGAGAAAATAACTCAATATAATACAAAAAAATACATGTGCATAACATATACCTTCTTGTGACTTGCAAAATGTCAACAGCACATATGTTCACTAGTGACATATGCTGCTCATTTAAGTGAAGAAAATGCCGTTATGATAGCTTAGGTTAGCGTGCAGACTTGTAGCCATGGGTACTGAATATATGCAGATTTCACTTGAAGCATCAAGTATTAAAAGCAACATTGATGATTGTTATAATGTTTGAGGCAGGACAAGGTAAAAGTATCACTTCACAAGACAGAAATTCTATGCTTAATTAAGGGTAAAAACATAGATTACACTCTTGAAATAAAGTAACTTAGTTCGGGCACATTTTGGCAGCTGTTGCCACCATTTTCAACGGAGATTCTGCACTAATTTTAATAATTTGGGCTCACTGTGAAAATTATGGTTTTGAGTCCAAAAATGATGTCCTACAGCTGACTCATCTGTCTATTTATGTTTTAAATACCTCATGCGATCTTCAAAATGTTGTCCAATGTTTCTTTTTGTTTTCCCTATATATACCTTTTGACATTCTTTGCAGCTGATTTCATATATCCATGATTGTTTCAATGAGGGGATTTTATCTCATTGTATTTGTATGGGGGAGGTTTTTTAAACTTTGCTTATTAGCTGGGGCTAAGTTGATGTTCCATTTTTTGAAAATCTTTTGACATTTTTGGTGTGCCAAAGGGTGGTAAGTGAATTTTTTGAAGTTGGTTTCTGCTTTTAATCTTTTTAGGGGCTAATTTCTTTTACTTTCTTCTGTTTCATAAATTTATTAATCTTCTTCTTTACTAAATGTTCTAACCATTCTTTTGTACAATTTCTATGGTCCTATTAAGTGCTAATTTGTATTCCTTCTAATGGCTGGTTTACCAGTCTGAATGCAAGGCTGTTGATCATGGCATATTTGTGTGGAATTGGGCTGTAGCTGTTGTTAATTATGTAGTTTTCCATCTGTGTTTCTTTCTTATAGATTCCAAATTCTAGTTTGTTGTGGTTCCTGATTATTTTTAGGTCCAAAAAGGGAAGCATGCCCTTCGATTCTTTTTCTATTGTAAATTTTATGGGACTGTCCTGAAAATTTAGCAATTTAAGGCTGTTCTCTACTACTTTTTTGTTTACTACTGCCACTATGTCATCCACACATCTATACCAAGTTTTGTATATGTGGATTTCTAAATTACTCATATTGATGTCTACAAGTATTGGAGATAATGGATTTCCCATGGTTAAACCATACTTTTGTGAATAAAATTTGTCTCTGAATGTAAAATAGGGTTGGTCAATACATGATTGGGTGAGCTTTAGTACATCTGCTATTTCACCAAAAATGTCTGAGATGGTTAGCCATTTTTTCAGTACGAAGTAGTTTTTCTCTTGGAATACTGGGATACTACATCGAACGAAACCAACATGTCATCGTCACTTAGGTTTTTTTGTTTTATTTGTTCTATTAATTGAAAGGAATTTGTATACTGTTGTACTGTGGTAGGGTTTGGAACTGTTTTGTGAGCCAATTTGCTAGTTAGTATGTAGGGGAATTGATGGTGTTTACAATTGCATTTTGTTACCAGGTTTATGTATTCTTGGTGTGCAGGAGTTACTTATAATTAGTTTCTTTTTGTTTCCATCACTGATTAGTTTTACATTGTTTAAGGTTCCATGTAGGGATTTTGTATATTTTGGGGATCTTTTGGAATTTCTACATATTCTTCTGACTGCAAAAGTTTTTCCATGCTGTTTTCATAATCTGATGTGTTCATTAACTACCATTTTATTTTTTTTTATAGGCTTTTGTGTAGAAAACCTTCTTTTTGTTTAATGATTTTAGCACTCTGTGGTGTGGATTGTGGTGGCTCTGGTATTTGTTTTTAATCTTAATTGATTAGTTACTTTACTGCGCATTCCCATTAATGTTTTAATCTATGCTTAGTTTTAATTTTTTATTAGCTAATTTTGGACAGCAGCTTTGCTAATTTAACTATTAAATCTAATTCATATGCTTTCAAACAAACTAAGAAATGCCTGATAATTTCAAATATTTGCTTTCTGAACTTCAAAACACACAAAATTCTGCAGAAACAATTACTGGCATATCTAACCTTAGTTCACAAACATTGTGGGGAACATCAACATTTGAAATGTGATTTCATGTTGTGGCATAATAAATTTGGTTTGCATTAGACACTTTGATGCTCACAAGTTTGTTACAAGTCAATGTATTTTAAATTTATTTCAGCCAAGATGAATAAATCTTGATAAACTCTTCAAATGTTTCTTTAAGAAATAAGCAAGAATTGTCCCAAGTAAAGGTAGTCAATATTTGGATAATTTTGCAGGCTTGTTTGGATCACCCAAACGTTCAAACTTGGTAAAACTTTGTAATTTTAGACTTGCATCATACATAATCATAACTGGAGATATTGTTGCAGCCGGCTTGATCGAGATTTGGCGCAATCAATGGTGGCACAAGGAGTGGACCTGATAGTGTTGGAGGGCATGGGACGAGCTCTTCACACAAACCTGGAGGCAAAGTTTACTTGTGAGTGCCTCAAGGTGGCTGTGATTAAAAACCGCTGGTTAGCAGCAAGACTTGGTGGAGGAATGTTCTCTGTACTTTTTAAATATGAGCGCCCCAAAGGTGAAATGGTAAAACAGAAAAGGTAGGGTTAGAAAACAAATATGGCAATGTTGCATTTTGAAAGAAAGGTATTTTCTGCAGTTTTATACCAGCTGGTACATGATTTGTAGGTAATTTTTTACTAAGGCTTATGATCATCAAAGTATGTATTGTATCAGGAACCCAAGAAGTACAGAACTTACAACTTTTTAATTTTTGCAATGAAAATGATTACTGTAAGTTCAATTGCTATTAATTTTGAAGAAAACAATTTTTGTAAGCTGTGTAAGTTTTAAAAAACTGCTATATTATCATTATTGTTTATTTGCTCAACAAAGAAGTTCCAACAACCCAAATCTGTTCACATTTTACTCATAACATTGCAGTAGACTCATGTTTATTTGAGCTAATTGTGACAGAAACAATCTTGGATACAGAAAAACTGGTAGATAAACATTTAAACCATAATTCAAACTTGTGAGAGAAACCTTTAGTTGTGAATTTCTATGTTGCTCATATAGAGATCAGCTAATATAGGTGACAGCAGGTTACCCATTGCCAAAACTTGTTCCTGTTTGTAAAATTTGTTATTAAAGGTGAAAAAAGTTCTGAATTCTTTAATATTTTAAAAGTAAATTAAATAAAATTACAATAACTTCACAGTTAATATGCTTCTGTTATTAATAAAAAATAAAAATGTTGCCCTAACCCTTCTGTAAAAGATTAATTACACCACCTTACTTGACAAGACTCCAGGGGTCATCAACGGAGGCATGGTAGCAAGAAATCTGGTACAAGGATCATTACTAGGTGTGACAGAAACAATGTTTTGTAACAAAGAACTTCATAAAAGAATAATGTTAGACTTACATGATGGTGGTTCCCCGCAAAGTGACATTCAGGCAGCATCTGTCCTCATCGACACTTCGAGACTACTTTGCAACCCACTGCAATTGAACTAACTCTGGCACAATTTTAATAGATAATCCCCTGACAAACAGCTTACATAATGACAGCACAACTATTGCCAACCCACACAATATAAAAGTATGTCACAATATGATGTTTGAATTTAATTAGTGAGTTAATTTTTGTAACACTACATCACTTACAATTCTTTAAAAGACTGCCTCTGTGGTTGAGTGGTCAGCGAGTTGACCTCTTACCCGGAGATCCTGGGTTCGATTCCTGGCTGGAGTGTGCAGCAGTAGGGTTAGCCGTGTAGCAGATTAATGGTTGGTATGACTAATAGTTTTTTTTTTCTGCTGTTGGTAAAGTTACCTCGCTCCATCTGCTTCAACAATACGTTTATTTCAGTAGATTTTGCCGTCCTCCGTGGTGTAATGGTTACCATGCTAACTTCATATACCCAAGGTCGCGGGTTCAAACCCAGCGGACGATGGATTTTTTCGGGCGTAAAAATCCTTAGCATGGCTTCCTTCGGAAGGGAAGCAAAGCCGTGGGTCCCATGTCGTAGATTTACGGCACGTAAAAAAACCTCAAGCCTGATAGAGAGGCCTCTGAGCAATACCCAGTATAGAATGGGACCCAGAGAACGACAGTAGTTAAAGAGCATCCATAAATAAAATGCCATTTCATTTTTCAGTAGATTTTACAGTTGGGTTTGTTGTGGTGATGCCTAGGCCAGCTGTATGAAGATTATTGATTTTATTTGTTTTATTTGTTACCTCAAGAGCTTTCTCAGTATCGTAGAATGAAAGATAGCCAATCTACTGAAATCATAAGGTAAAATTTCTTTTCAAATATGTTTATTTTCATTTAAGTTAATGCAAACACAAAATGACTTTAACACAGTTTAAAGCAAGATTTATTCTCGTCAATATTATTCCATATATTACAGTATCATAATGTATACTTATTATATTCAAATTTTGTTACCCAATTATCTTTTTGCAATGTAATTCAATGTGGCATCAGTTTTAAATCACACTTATCATACTAGGACCTTACTCTTAGCATAGCTGTCTCCATAAGTTCAAAAAATCTGACTAACTTGTTGTGTTACTATGGTAAGAGAAAATCTCTCTTCTCTTATATAATGAAAGCTGATTTCTTCCTTTGCATGTGGGGAATTTTTCGTTAATCAGAATTATTCCCTATCCCCCACAGAGGATGTATGTATGTGAGAGTGAATGTGTGAGTGGTGTGTGTCTGTGTTTGAGGAAAATAAAACAATTTAAACCCAACGTAAATAACCTACAGACAACAAGTTATTTCTAATGCAAGCCCCTGGTATGACTTAAATGTTAAAGGGGGCTATATAAATCAAACAATATAAAATATGTGTGCATATATATATATATTCCATTTAAAGAATAGTCAGCGATGTACTGTTATAAAAATTGACTCGCTAATTAAATTCAATGATTAGAACACATAATTTTCACAAAGTCCACAATATATTGTAATGTTAATCTAAAATGTGTACGTTTATCTTCCAACAACTCCCTTGGTTAATATGAGGAGACTGAATTTCCTGCAAAAATGCTTATACCTTGAGTTAATGAGGTATAAACATAGTGCTGTAGCTGGACAAACAATGAGTTAAATTTAAGTTAAAGTTGGCAGAGTTGCTTCTCAGCATATGCAACATCTCCATGAGATGTCATTGAGATCCACATCTGAACACATATAACAAATGCAGCACCCATTGAACTACAAGTTTTCTCATGTACAAATACTAATGCAAAAGTTCATAACTAAGAATGCTAATCAGAGCAAGAATGATAAAGTTGAAGTATATGTATTCTAATGGGAGTGTTCATAATTGACAGAAAACTTTTTTGGGCCCCTGGAATAGGAAAGATGATGACCAAGTTTTAACTTTCTTGTTCCATCCTGTATCAGGAGTCCAGACATGCTCCAGAAACAGTATAATGAGGTCTTGGAAATTTCAGCAAGCTAAAGTACCTTGATTGTCTTATCAAGTAATATAGTATGCGAATTTTCAAATGTTCTTCAGTAACTGCATGCCCTCGATGTTTGTGATCTGAAATGAGTGAATGAATGGCCACATTTAAACTCTGTGCCCAATTTCTTCTCTGTAGGAAATGATGGTAAGAAATCTTCCAAAGTGGAATTCAATTCTTTTTTTATTTTGGTTGACACTGCCATATTTATTTGAATACAACAATATTTTTTTCCAAAATATTAATGTTGGGAACTAGGGGTCATTTTGCATTTAGGTTATATATGTTTTCTGAATAGCATGCAGCAAAAAGTGTGTTTCAAACTTTGTGGGTATGTCAATGGCAAATGCTGAGGGAAATGGTAAAGATTATACTGCCAAGGTTGTCACATATGCAGCAAATTTTGTGCCTTTCATTTCGCTCTGAAAATTTTGTTTCTAATCCTCTAAACCCTATAAAGATTCTCATCAGAAAAAAGATTTCTCTCTGAAAGTAAAGTAAAACTAGAGGTCTTCCTTTCACAGTAGTTGCACATAATGTATTGGGGGCTAATGGTGAAGCGCAAAGAGATAGGTTTAGCTGTGCATTTGCCTCCTGCTGCCTCACATGTACTAGTACATTTCCATTTGCCCCTCTGCCTGTCTCTGCTATCCGCAACATGAATTTAAGCACAAATTCAAATTGGGTACAACTTTTTACAACAATGGCTATATTTGGTATGTTACAAAAATATAAATTCTTATATGTCATTGTCATTACTTCAAGCTGCTGCTGTCGCCACTCTACACAGCATACCATGCATTTCTGTTTTCGCTTCTCCATTTTCCACCCCATTCTCAATGTAAGTTTCTGTGAAAATTTGAATTAGGCATTGTTTACAATGATGTGGTATGTTTGGTACAGGGTGGGGCAAAACAATAAATAGGTTTGTTGAACTAATCACTATTTTGAATCTGGCTAGTTGATTGTTGCAAATGTGTAGCAGGACTATAGAGTAAACCTTGGAAATGAGTTTGCTAGTTTGTTTCGTCATGGAGCATTGGTTAGTGAGGGAGCATATTTCTGCTGTAAATTGGTACACCAATTCAATCATTCAAACACAGAGAGCATTTTGACGGGAACTTAATTGACATATATGATCTATGGACACTATTCATCATTGGGTACAACAAAAGTTAGCAACAAAAACCAATCACTGCCTGGGTGTTCTTGTTTTGTACATACAGAACAAAATATAGCATGAGTACAGGCTAACAGTGCATTAAGAACAACAGTGGGAATCTAAAAGACATTGTAGTAAAAAGTGAAATGTGCTCCCCAATCTCCAAGGATTGTGCTTTAAAGTGCTGCAAGAGAAATACATATAAATATTACAAATATAAATATTTTTCAATGGAAAACTTATTTTTTCTGCCCTACCTGTATATTGTCTAAATAGAAAATCATATCCATCATCATTGTTACAACTACACTGCTGCTGATGCCATTGTAAGTCTCCCACTGTAAAGTACAACTTTTTACAATGGTGTGTTATATTAGGTATGTTATCTAAATAGAAAATCTTATCCATCGTCATTATTACAGTTATGCTGCCACTGCCATCACGCTTTCCAGTACACAATTTCCATTGTCCCTTCTTTTCCTTTGCTCCTACCACCATGTAAATTTCTGCACAAATTCAAATTAAGTAAAAGAAGTGTCCCTTAGTTTGTTCAAAATATGTGCCACAACTTTAAATTCCATCTAAAAATCAAATGTTCTTCTTTTTTTATAGATGATAGCTAAATTCTAAATAGCTAAATTATCTTGTATTCAGACAAATCGGTAAACCTTTTAATACTAAGTTATTAATAGAAACAGGCAAAATATACAATTTCATGTTCTAATCCATGCTTGCTATGACTTTGGGAACAAGTACTTCTACATTTTGGCATGAGTAGAATTCTATAATAACTCCATGGCACAACAGCTCACAAGGAACCTTGGTCTACCGCCCGACCACTGCGTCCCCCATCTTGGTCCATGACAGACGTCATGGATGGGGTGCAGTATTGGAGGGTGAGACATAGTCAGTGCCTTGAATCCCTCCTGGCCGGTTAATGCAGTCCTCATGACCTGGAACTGCTACTTCTTCATCAAGTAGTTCCTTAATTGGCCCCTCAAGGACCTCACGAGGCTGAGTGCACCCCGGTCCAGGTCTCCCAGCAGGGGAAAAATCCCTACGCCGGTACTGGGAATCAAATCCAGGTCTCCTGCGAGTAGAATTCAATGCACATGAAAAAATGCCATTCAGAATGAAGTGAAACTCAAAGGTGCAGAACAATTAAGATATTCATTACCTCTCATGTTTATTTGTTAAACATGTGCTGTTTTAAATCAAAATCATTAAGATCTGTTTTTGAGTAAATAAAAAAAAACACAAAATTTGTCATCTAAAGGTAGTTTGGATGAGCTTGCAACTTAATAGTAAAGGAGGCATTTTTATATGCTTTATGCTTAGATTCAAAATGTTACAGATTTTCATCACATACATAACAAAACATTTAAGATTACCATACTTATGGTTGGTGAGAAATTTCCTTGTGATTGACACTTGTGGGGTATGCCATTAGCTAGCAGGGGCTCGTCAGGTTGCTAACCAATCATAGTGTAAGAATGCAATAGCATCAAGAAACATCATGTCATCAGCACTGCAAGACCTACGGCTTCAGTGGAAATTTACATGTGTGTTCCCATGCATGACTGATCTCATTGTTTGATTTAATTCTGTGAAAAGTTTGGTTGTGCTATACATGGCAATTCCATAATAATTTATGTTTATCATCATTACTACCTTTTGTATATTGTGGACATTGCTCTTATTCTTATCCTGGAGCTACCTATGACAAGTGATACTGTGATTTCAAAATGTAATAAACGAGTTGAGGTTACGTTAGCCAAAGTAATAACATTTTTATGTTTAATGAAGTACAGGACCCATTGTTGAAAGGAATAGATGAGATAGCTAGTGAGGCATGTGGAAAAGTAGCTCAACATAGAAGTATGATAGCAAATGCATGGAAAGAAGTAATTTTAGAGAAAGCAGCGGAACATGTGGTGCTGTAGACTGATAGTGACTAAATATGGCAACAGTGTACCAAGATAGCCACGTGTCAGCAGGAATGTCAATCACAAGATAATTTCTCACCGGTTATGTCCTGCACTAATTGATGTACAGTTCTACGATAGACCAGAGCTTATCTGTATATCTATCCTTTGTCATGATCATGGTGTCCCTTCACTGGGCTGTTACAAAATACATAATGGGCAGATTTAAAATTTGATTGCACTACTACTTTCTGTCCACCAACTCAAGATCTCAGACAAATGGAGAGGAGAGGGGAGATGCTCTTGCGAGTGTTTATAAAACATTTCTGCTATCGTTCTAATGCAGCAGCTGTTGCTAATGTCACCAACCTGCTCTGATTCTTTTATATGCTTTAAGTTCTCATCCTCAGCTGATTTATCAGTTTCAGCTATAACATCTTAGAATAGTGTGTTAAAACCAAGTATCTGTAATGTCCAAAGTAAAGAGATTTTTGTGCTATGTTCACATGATTTTCCCTACCTTTTCTTATACAGACTATTTTTACAAAAGCTTATTCTTCTTTCTGCCATAGAAAGTAACACATAATTTCAGCAGAAATCCCTCTCTGCAGTTTTGACTGTTTACAGTGGCATGCATTGTAAGATGCTACCTTGGCCTGCTGCTGTTAATTTTTAAACCATTAAAGTCTACAATTACATTTTTATAGGTGAACCAATTACATAATGATCTTTTTTTAGAACTAAAATACCCAGCCTTACCCATGTTTTGACAGTTTATCCTTTACACATTTAGCCTTAGGTTACTTGTCCAATAGCTATGCTTTACATCAGACATATTATGAAATTATTAAACAATGCACTCAAACAATTAGTTATTAAAACTCAAGAAGCTACAAAGAAAGAAAAGTAGCTGAGAAAACAATGTGAAAAAGCACAGTTGAACATCCACAAATATCACTTGGTAATGATAGTTTCTTGTGAATGTGGCCATGACTTAAGCATTGTTACAATGAGGTGACCTGTTACTATTTACAGAGAAAATCTCAATTGGGAAGAAGTAATACCAGTTTAAGTAACGTCAGTATATCCTTGTTTATTCTCAGCAACCAACATACATAAAACTACTATATATATTTATTTATAGTGCTAAGTGTATACATGATTGTGCTGTGACCTTAACCCTAGTTCGTTAACAGGCCATAAATATTAAATGTACAACATTTCAAGGTATTACTAAATATTCCTCATCCTCTAAAATTAATCTAATTTCCATGTTTTTCAGCTGACCTTTTCCATTTTATCCTTACCTCTCATAAAAACTCCCCTAATTTGGGTATCTGCTTATGCTCCTCAAAAGTTTTCTGATAGCAATTTGGTTGTTCCTCAGGAGCCATTTCCTACTTATTAAATTTTCCCTCAAGTTGTTTATATCCCTGCACTGAAAGATAATGTGAACTTTATCTTCCTTCGCCCCACAAATTGGACAGACTCCCAGGATAACCTCTCCCCTCATTCCCCTTAATTTCCAAATGCCTAATCTAAACCAAGCTATCCCTTCTCTTTCATTCTTTTTACAAATCAAAATGTGCTTCTCTTTCTCTGGGTCATTTTTAGCTCCCTGTAAAATGTCAATGAACTTTTCTCTCTCATTTGAGAAAATAAAATTTGTCTATCCATATCTTCTATCCTGGATCTCACTTCCTTCCAAAAGTCTCTTCCAAAATATCCAATATTAGCCCAAAAATCTCCTAAATTGTTTCCAGCCAGACTGGGCAAAACACCCAAATTTTCTTCTTGATATATCTGGCATATTTTCAGTATCAGGTAGCTCTTGGATCCGAAATAAATATTTCAATACTTTCTCCATCATTAACTGCCTGACACCTACCTTTCCAACTTATATTAAAATTGCAGTATTATTGGGAACTCCCAGGATTAGCTTGTAGAAGCTTCTTCTATTCCCCAAATTTCTCCTCCATAAGCTCATCGAGATTCAACTAAGGCAGAGCAAAGCCTTTCAAACCATCTAAAACTCATTCCTGACATAATGTTTAAACATTGCCATATCACTGTCATTGCCATTATTATAAAACTACTAAAAAAACTCAAGAAAGAAAGAAAAAACCCAGCAAAACAAACATGTAACAGAGCTGATTTATTATTGCTGTGATCCATGCCCACGTTATCATTTTCATGTTTTTCTGCTTAAATAACATCACAAACTTCCCATAGAGAAAGAAACACGCTAACTACAAAAATTGAAAAAACTTAACATTCTAATGAGCGTATGCCCGAACATCAAAATATGCTCACAGAATGTGTGGATGCTAATACCACATTATCTTACTCTTTGTTAGTAATGTTAAGAGTGTCACAGAACTTTTGTAGCCAATGCAGTTATACTCAATCCTTTTATGTTATTTTATATCAGTATATAATAAATAATCATACGAAGATAAATGTGATAATGATAAAGAAGAAATATTTTGTCTGATTTTGCTGTTGTTGAAATTTAATGTAAGCAGTTCAAAATTTTCTTAATCTTTCAACCATGTGATTATATCATCTTTGTTTTTGTTTAAGCATAATAGGTGTTGTAATTATTTTACCATTTTATTACTCCATGATCAATTTCAGATATTAGATTAACGAATAACATGTAAACTCCCTGTTAATTTGTATTTTGTGAAGTTGTAAAAGCCTAAATAGGCAATTATTGTTATATTGGCAATGTTCCAGCTTTACAACTATTCTGTAGAAAGATATAGATGGACTTGCAAGCTTTTGTAGGTAATACATGAAATGAAATAATCTTACAAAATGGGACAGAATTTTGAATTCTAAGCTAGACAATTTTTGCCATTTGTCAAACATTATCTGTGCCAAGTTTGGTCAAAATCAGTGCAATAATGCGAAGGCATTTAAAAAATACATTCATAATTGACTATTTTTATATATTTCATTGCTGATTTTCACCTCAAGAGAAAAAAAAAAAAAGATATATTTTGAAATGGTAATATTGACTGCATCTATTACTTTCTTTACACGTATTATGTACATAGTGTATAGAGAAAATATTGAATTCCACCCAAAAATTACTGATATTTCACCGGAAATACTCATTTTAGGTTCCCCTGGATTCATAAAAGCATTTTTAGAAAAAGGTCCGTATGTGTGTCTCTGAACACAATAACTTAAAAATGAAAAGTCGGTAAAATACTAAACTTGGCATTTTGTGTTGCTTTCCAGGAATGCGATATGAAGATTTTGAGAAAAATGCCCCCCCCCCCAAACTATCCTTTTCATGGAAAAAATTCCAAAAATTTGATTTTCTCAAAAATGGCTCTTAACGATTTTGATTAAAATAGCATATATTAAAGATATTTACATGGCAAATGAAATGTATATCTTAAATTTTCTGGGAATAGCATCTAAAGACCTCTTTATTCTGGATGGATTTTGCTAAATATTGCATAACTGGTAAACCGTAAGAGATAGACAAAAATGTACTACAGAAAATAATGTAGATCTCGTTAAAATGCACAATTTATGTCATATACATTTTATTCGTGGAGGTGACCATTTTTTAGATATTCCTTATTTTTTGATTCAGTTTTAAAATTGTTTTCTCTCACGGAAATTTTTAAACTCCTGGCCATGCATTGATACTGATTTCAGCCACATGGCAACCAGCTTTTAAAAGATTTGACTATCATTTTAACCACCCTTCTACTTAAAAGGAAGCAAGTAATTAAGACAAATTCTTCTTATGTTCGTCTCAGTTATCATAAAGTGGATAGAAGAACAAACTGTTTAACATTAATTTGATACAGCGATGTAGGGAAAGTCATGTGAATGGAACACATCAGATTTTTCTTACTTGTGTAGGTATTTTAGTTACTATCAAAAATTATCTGTAACACTATGAATTTATTTTTTGTAAGATCCTACAAGCTATAGCTCTTTAGCTTCTATAACCATTGCAGGCATACTGTTAGAGATATGGATTTCATACAGCATAAAACTTATTGCAAGTACAAATATAAAAATCTGATGTGCTTCATTCACATGACTTTCTCTACCTCTCTGTAACAAATTATTGCTAATAAGCTAATTCTTCTATCTACTTCATGCTAATTGAAAGAAACATTAGCAGAAGCAGTTTTATTACTTAGTTCCTTATAGGTAGAAGGGAAATAAGGGTACACAATAGGCTAAACCGGCAGCAAAATGCTTTTAAACATGGTTGCTATGATACAGAAATCTTTGCAGAGTCAGGTGTTGACAAGTTGCCATATGGAAAAAGTGTTTAAAGTAAAAGGAAACCTTAAAAATGGCCAACTTCAGGAAAAATACATATAACATAAATTGTGTGTTTTAATGAGCTCTACATTTTTTGTGTAGCAGGTTTTGTCTATCTATTGCGGTTTACTAATTATATAAAATTCATTCAGAATAAAGATGTCCTCAGAGGCTATTCCCAGAAAATTCAAGATATACATTTTATTTATCATGCAAATTTCTTTAATATACAATATTTTAATCAAAATCATTCCATTTTTGAGAAAATCAAAATTTTCCATGTAAAGGGTAGTTGGGAGTGCGGGGATTTTCTTGAAAATCTTCATGTCACATCCTTGGAAGATACTAAACTTAAATATCAAGTTTGGTATTTAGCAGACTTTTCTTTTTGAGCTATGCTGTCCATGCACACACACACACACACATACACACACGAAGATTTTGAGAAAAGTCCCCCACCCCCAACTACCCTTTACATGGAACTTTTTTCGAAAATGTTGATTTTCTCAAAATTGGCTCTAACGATTTTGATTACAATTTCGTATATTAAAACTATTTACCAGACAAATAAAACGTATATCTTGAATTTTCTGGGAATAGCCTCTGAAGAGTAGTTTATTCTGGATGAATTTTACTGAATTTTGAATAACCGCTAAACCGTAAGAAATGGACAAAAGTTACTATACAAAAAATGTAGAGCACGTTAAAACACACAATTTATGTTATATACATTTTTTTCATGGAGTTCATCGTTTTTGGTTTCTGCTATGAAAAACGTATACTTTTCTCATACAGGAACTTGTCAACTCCTATCCATATAAACAAAGGAACTTAATTGACATAGCAACCAGCTTTTGACTATCACTTTAACCTATGGTAGTCCCTTATTTCGCTTCTACTTACAAGGAAGCAAGTAATAAGACTATTTCTGCTAATTTTTTTCTGATTTGCATAAAGTAAATAGAAGTATAAGCTTTTTAAGAATAATTTATTGCAGGAATATAGAGAGTCATATGAATGGTACACATCAGATTTTTTTTTAATTCAGGAGGTCCCAAAACATATATTTTTGTAAAATCTCTGTATTGAATTTTTGGGTGCATTACAATACCTTCTTTATGCACTATGTACATAGTACGTGTAGAGAAAGTAAAAATATAAAGCAAATATGAGATCACTTTTCTGACTTCAAAATTTTATATGGAGTGATTCCATTACTAACTTATACCAGTATACCTCTTCAGATGGCTGTTACAGTACTTTTGCAACTTACATAATATTTATATAGCAAATAATATTTATAATATTGATAAATGATTCTGACAACCCAATCTAGGTTCGCTAAACGTAGAGTGACTAACTAGCTTTGAATTTTACCCAATTTATACTTGTGATTAAACATGACTTTTTTTTTTTTTTGTTTTTTTTTTTTTGCATTACCAGTAATTTATTCAGAATGCAACATTGTGCAAGATTAGTATTTTACAATTCTTTTTACATGTGAGTAGTTTTTGGACAATGGTTTCACTGATAAGCATTTTTAATGTGCAATAATCAGCTCAAATATAACTATTTTAGTTTTCCTTTAAAGTTTATAAAATAAATGAAAGACTTCATTGGCTGTGTAATCTACAAAGCAAAGAATGAATTGATTTTAGAATAAAGGAAAGATTATTTCTAAGGTTAAGTGTTTAAGTGATGGATTCAAATGTGATTCAGTTAAGAATTCAAAACAATCTCAGACTGTATGTATTGTTTTTCAGGTTTACAAAAAACTGTACAGAGATGTTTTTAAGATTATCTTATTACAGTAAATAAATGTTTGTTTCTAATCTATGATTTTCAATACTGACATCCTAGTAATTGCACTTTATCCATCACCAAATTTCAGTCTTCCTTTGTCTTCAGAAAATAAGCCTCTGTGGTCTACTGAATTAAGGGTCAGTTTCACCAACTGATGTTAAAAATACTGTAACATCTTATTTGCTGAAATTATGTTTAAAACTTTTAATGATAAAACTTGCATGCTTATTTCTAATTAAATGGTGACTTCACTAAAAACCATCTTTAAAGCTATGTGTATTATATCTACACTTTTACTCACTGTAATAAGTTATTACAAAGCTTTCTCAAGCTGTCTCTATTGAATGTAAATAGACTTAAACAGTGATTTATATTCAAATATTAGGACCTCCAGAAAGTTACAGATGATTTGGCATAACTAAATAATAACAAAAGGCACTTAATTTACGAGCAATCAGGGAAGAACCAGTGTGCCCAACAAAGACCAGAAATTATTATGAAGGAATTGAAAGCAAATGATGAAAGAATTCAGAAAAACCAGTATTTCACTTTGGTCATCATACATGACTTTTTGGGTGGAAAAGATTTTGCAACTTCAACATCTTGCCTCGGATCTTTTGCGGTGGAAGAGTATAGCATAAGAATTGAAACACTGGTACCATTCTATAATAAATACCTTGATAGTAATGGCAATTATGTTGAGAAATAGAGTAAGGTACAGTAACTGTGTAAATAAAGTTTTATGCTCATATTTTTTTTTATTTAGTTATGCCAAAACATTTATTACTTTCTGAATCGCCCTCGTATGTCACAAACATTTTATTTGGCTACAAAATCACATTGTAGTTGTTTACAAGGCTACTGTTGCTATTGTGTTTATAGCATGGCTGCCAACATTGATTCAAAAAATAACACCAGATGGCAATTCTGTTCTAAGTCCTAAGCTTAACTTGATGAATTACCTATAGAAGTTCTTTGGAATTCATTTTGCTTTTAAAATGTTTTAAACTATTTTTCATTGTTTAATATCAGCAATTAAAACAACTAGAAGGTGAGCATTAGCAAGCAAGTAAATCTACTGGGTCCTCTGATTTTCCTAAGATTAGGTCTAGGTTAGTGTATGTATATGTATAAATTAACCTATTTTTGTGTAATCAAGTTTTAGTAATTTCCACTTATTAAAGTAAAGCAAGCATGCACTCTTTGCATCTAGGTAGTATGTGTTTGTAAATAAACTGTTTTTCATATAATTTCCAATTAACTGATGGAGAAACCATAAGCATTATTTTACAACTGATCAAGGAAGGGAAATTAGATATAGCACTGAAACCATAAACAATAATATCAGAAATGCAATAGACCACAAGAGCCAAAATTTGGTTTGATCCCACATCCTATAAGGAACAAAGGAAAACTTTCATTCTACTACACCAAGCTAGACAGATATCTGAAGACAGAATGACATGTGAAAATATGCAGAACAAAGGGAATTATACAGATATTAAAATCCAGAGAACAACATAGAAGAACAAGCAAAGATTGGATCCTAAGAAGCCTTAATGATCCTTTTATAGTGCTGAAAAAGAAAATAGCAAGACTGACAAATCAGATAACCGCAGAAATATGGGAAAATCATTTCACTACCATCCTCAACAAAGAAAATAAAAAAGCACATTGGAAATCAGAGGACGAAGCCATAAATTAGCACTGAAATGAAATGGCATTTTATTTATGGATGCTCTTTAACTGCTGTGGTTCTCAGCGTCCCGTTCTATATTGGGCGTGAAAGACTGCTTTAATTTTTCTCAGAGAACTCTCTATTAGGCTTGAGATTCTTTTACGTGCCATAAATCTATGACACGGGACCCACGGCTTTACTTCCCTTCCGAAGGAAGCCATGCTAAGGATTTTTACATGCGAAAAAATCCATCGTCCTCCACCACGTTTGAACCCACCTTGGGTATATGAAGTCAGCATGGTAACCATTACACCACAGAGGGCGACAAATCAGCACTGATTATAAAACTCAACATAGTTGGGGAAACCATAGTTATCTATTAAAAGCCAAAAAGCAGCAGGCCCAGGTGGTACATTTAATGAGAATCTGAAAGACACTGCAAATCCTTGACCTAACATGGACAAATTTTTCAACAAATGTCTTGAAACTGGCAACCTCCCAAAGAGTTGTAGACAATCAGAATAAAGGTTCTATATAAAGATAAAGGCAACATAGACCCAAACTAATACAGAGGAATAGCTTTAGAAAGCAAATCTTCAAAGGCCTTCACAATGATTCTAATACAAAGCTCATAAGAGAAACTGAAAACCAAATACCCTGATAGTCACTCTCCATTGGTGTAATGGTTACCATGCTAACTTCATATACCCAAGGTCGCAGGTTCAAACCCAGCGGAGGACAATAGATATTCTTGGGCGTAAAAATCCTTAGCATGGCTTCCTTCGGAAGGGAAGTAAAGCATTGATCCTGTATCATAGATTTATGGCACGTAAAAGAATCTTAAGCTTGATAGAGAGGCCTCTGAGCAAAATTAAGTGGTCTTTCATGCTCAATATTGGCATGGAGACACTGAAAACCACAGCAGTTAAAGAGCATCCATAAATAAAACTCCCATTTCATTTCAAATAGCAGTTTAGCTTTTGAAAAGACAGGAGTACTCTACATGCAGTATTAGCTCTCCTAAGCATTATGACAACAAAAAGAGAAATTCTACACAGTTTTCATTGACTACAGGAAAGCTTTTGGCCTATTGAACAGAATACTGTGATAAAGCTAGAAAGTATGTTAGGCAAAGAAAACCTCTGACAATTGCAATAGACAGCTTACTAGCATACAATACAATAGAAATTGAAGGCAGGGTATCAACCTTTACAGCAATCATGCATACTAAAGGAGTACTTCAAGGCAACCCAATGAGCCTGATTCTCTTTATTGTTACAGCAGACATAATGAATATAGTAGAAAACAAAAACTTACAAAATCACCAGGAAACAATGAACAAACTACTGGAATGGACAGAGATAAATAAACACCAATTAAACACAACAAAACAGTATTATGGTTTTCCAGAAAGGTGGGAGAATAGCAGCACAAGAAAGAATCACATATGATGGGCAAACTTTGATAACTAGATACTTAAGTATAACTTTAAAATCTACAGGAATGTCATACAGGATACATATGTGGCAAAGAGCAGCAGCAGCCGTTGGAGGAATCTGCGACATACAAAACCTAACCAAAATTACGATAGAAACAGAAGTGCTCTTATTTTGCACCAAAATCATCCCCATGCTCTCTTATGGCATTTAATTTACTTGGGAAAAGCCCACTCTGAGAGACTTAAAAAACCATCATAAGAGTGAAAGCCATATACTTGTAAACAATAAAGGGATATCTAAAATAGCGTTAAGTTGGCCTATATGCTAAATAAAGAAAATGTTCTCTTTAAGACTGGAGGTATAACCTACTACTGCCATCGATATCTCAAGCGGAAGAACGCTTCTAAAGAAGACAAGTGCAAAAATACTGCCAGAATTTAAGATGCTATGCTAAACCAGAACTGGACAGGTCCAAACCAAGAACTGAGAAGCCCTGTCATAAGGCTATCAATCCATGAATTCCACCACAAACTATGTATAAAACAGCATTATCATGAACCAATTGAAGATTGCACATGTAAACTGTATGATGTGCAAGCAACACCATTTTAACAAATTTGTGAAAAGGTTAAATCACTAAATGAATACTATAAGGAATTAAAATTAATAAAGACACAAATATTACATTTTGTTGTATTAAAATGGTTCATTAATAACTATATTAATGTATGCACTTTGTGCAATCTGTTAAAATAATAAATAATTTCTGTTTTCACCAAAGCTTGTGAGCCAAGCCAGCATGTGATTCGTAGGTGTAGATTAGGGCAAGTGTAAATAGACTTGTTTTTGTGTAATTCAATAGATGTAAATTTATACAGAAAACAAAATTTTAATTGTTGTTTTGCGATCTATGACGCTGAGGCATTAGAGGTGCTGGCCATAGTATGCAGCCATATATTATTGGCCCCGTGCTCAGATGTGCGATGACGGCAGTGCTTAAAGATTCACTCCACTACCAGATGAGTATAAGACTCAGCCTGCATGCTGGTTTGACTCACTTTGGGGGGGGGGGGGCAATGAGGGTAGTGATCTTATGAAATTGCTTAGACACAAGTTACTTTTCCTTCAATTTATTGCCACTAGAAGACGCAGGACAAGCACTTTACTTTACAACCTGCTAAGTCAATTATTTACTAGGTGCTTTCTTTATCGACAATTCACACGTATTTTACTTATAACCCTTTTCTCTTTAAGTTAGCTTTATTAAGTCTAGATGCACTTCACTGACTTTATCTATCCACTACTGAGGGCGCCGATGACTAAGTATCTATGGGAGTTGCGTTGTTTAACTTGAAAGCCAATGTAACTATGTGACAGCCCTGACATAACTTCAGTGCTTCGATGCAACTAACAGACAGCCCCGATGTGCGGCAATCTTCTTATATAGCAAAATTGCTATCATGGCAGCTTCTTTCTGATTGGTCAGAAGTAAGACTAAAAGCTGATTTTTACACTCTTAATACATGAACTAATCGAGTATTGGCACTCTTTAAATATAAACTGATAAACGATTAATAAAAATGACAATGGTTATTATAGAGAAGCCAACTAATGGTTTCAATGCAAAACCCCAATGACCCGGGCACCAGGTTTCAATCCCAATGGCAGTAACAAGCACATAGTGACACATGGAAAAAAGGCGCAGAGGAGGAGGGATGGTTATGATGTAAAAACACTTCCGAAAAAGAAAGGGGGGGGGGAATACAAGCCTGAGGACAGTTTCTGGGTGAAAAAGTATTTCTACTGACCATTTAATTTAGGTCACTTTTTTTTAAGTTTGTGTGGCCATTTAAGGGAGAGGATATTAACACAGATCCTATGGGAAGATCAGTTGGTTCCACAGAAAAATGGTCATTTATCGAGATAACTCCTGAATTAAGGAGACCAATTAGGGATATTTGACTGAAAGTAAATATTGCTTGGAATTAATTATGTCTTTATATGCAGATACTGTGAAGTAACAAAAGTTATTTTCTAACCAATGACATTCTCAACTAAAGGTCAATTCCTTCTTCACAGTCATGTATAACTCCAATGCCATTTTAGTCTTTATAAATTCAAATTAGTATATATTTTGCAGTCTGTGTCTCTCAGAAAAAATAAGGCTCTTCAATGGTGAAAAAATCTGATATGTTCCATTCACTTGACTTTCTCTACGTCTCTGTAACAAATTGTAAATAAGCTTATTCTTGTATCTATTTAATGCCTAAAACATTAGCAGAAACAGTCTTATTACTTAGTCCCTTATAAGTAGAAGGGAAATAAGGTAATATACCTAAACTGACAGTCAAATCTTTTAAAATGTGGTTGCTATGTGATTGAAGTTCGTTTCTTTGCATTGACAAGTTCCCGTATAAGAAAAATTTTAAGTATTTTAAAGCTGAAATTAATAGCAAGGAATATATCAAACAGCCAACTGCATGAGAAAAATGTATATGAATTAAATTGTGTTTTTTATTGTGATGTATAGTTTTTGTGTAGCAAGTTTTTGTCTATCTCTTACCATTTGCCAGTTACACAAAATTCAATCAAAATCATCCAGAATAAAGAGATCTTTAGAGGCTATTTCCAGAAAATTCATGATAAAGATTTTATTTTGGCATCTAAATATCTTACATATACAAGATTTTAATAAAAATCGTATAGAGCCATTTTTGAGAAAATTAAAATTTTCAAAATTTTTTCCATGTTAAGGGTAGTTTGGGGTGAAAATCTGTGTCGCATCTTTGGAAGATACCATACTTAAATACCAAGTTTGGTATTTAACGGTCTTTTTGTTTTTGAGCTATGCTGTCCACATAAGCACACAGAGATTCCACTAGAAATATATGTTTTGGGGTCCCCTGAGTTCGAAAAAAGCATTTTAGAAAAAATCTGTGTGTGTGTCTGTGAACAGCATAACTCAAAAACGGTTAAATACCAAACTTGTTATTTAGGTTTTGTATCTTCCAAGGATGTGACACGAAGACTTTCAAGAAAATCCCGCCACCCAAAAATTCTCTTTACATGGAACAATTTTTGAAAATGTTGTTTCTCTCAAAAAATGGCTCTAACAATTTTGATTAAAATACAGTATATTACAAATGCCTACGTCACAAATAAAATGTATATTTTGAATTTTGTGAGAATGGCTTCTGAAGAACTCTCTACTCTGGATGAGTTTTGAATACTGGTTAAATTGTAAGAGATAGATAAAAACTCGCTGCACAAAAAATGTAGATCTCATTAAAATACAATTTATGTCATATGTTTTTTATGTAGAGCTGACCATTTCTGAGATATTCCTTGTTATTAGTTTCAATTTTGAACTACTTTTAACTTTTCTCAAACAGGAAGTGATGATTTGATTCATCTCTTCTGTTGTTTCATATAAGACCAGCTTTTAAAAGATATGACTTATCGATTTAGCCAAGCGTATATCCTTATATCTCTTCTATATACAAGGAAGCAAGTAATAAGACAATTGCTGCTAATGTTTACCTTGATTAGCATGTTGTAGATAAAAGAATAATATTTTGTAAAGAAAATTATGTGTGTAGCAGCTACAGAAAGGCATGTGAATGGAGCACATAAATTTTTTATAACTTCCATTACACAATTAAGCATTAACTTCTCAAGATTGGAACACATATTTTTGAGACCATCATCATGAAGCCACAAATGAATTAAAGCTAACATCAAACATCTCTTTGTGGAACAGTCAATTTTTGCAAATCTTTTTTCAAATAGTCCACAGATTTTCTATGGGGTTAATACAGGGTGGCACACAGCAAGTTCCCTAGTTTTTGAGGTTATATTTAATGAGTCAGATTGGAGAGGAAAATAACAAATGTACCAATTGAAAGTATGGAACATGCTATTTAGACTTATGTCTTGAAAATTACATCTTCAAGATGGCCTCCATTACAATTCAGGCATTCCTGCAAGCGTGTAATGAAACTGGAAAACACACGTTGCAGTAGGTCTCCATCTATGGCCGCAATTTCCTCAGTTATGGCTTCTTTCCGCGCCTGTATAGTTGCGAGACGTCTAGTAAAGACCTTCTGTTTCAAAAATCCCCACAAGAAGAAATCGGGAACTGTAAGATCGGGAGAGCGGGCAGACCATGCAATGTCTCCAAACCTTGAGATGATGGACTTAAATTCATTTCTGAGGAACGCCATGCTGTTGCGTGCCGTATGGGCCGTAGCACCGTCTTGTTGGAAGTAAACATTCTGTGGATCCATTCCAAGCCTTCTGAGTTCAGGAATCACAAACATCTGCAACATTGTTACATACCGGTCTGAATTTACTGTCGCAGTTTCTCCTTCGTCATTTTCAAAGAAAAACGGTCCCACGATTCCAAACTCACCGACACACCACACCACACAGTTACCTTCGGGGAATGCAACGGTTTTTCAATGATTTACTTGGGACTATTAACTGCCAAATACCTCATGTTCTGTTTATTAACGGAACTGTCTAAGTGAAAGTAGGCTTCGTCACTCATGAGCAATGATCCCCGAAGATCTGGATTTTCCCGTAGCATGTTGAAAAAGATGTTGCTAAAGTTAGCTCTTGCAGGCCGATCTGCAGGGAGAAGTTTTTGGGTCACTTGCATTTTGTATGGATGAAACTTGAGTTCCCTTAATATGCGTCCCAAAGATCTTCCCGAAAGACCCAATACTCTTGCTTGTTTACGAGCTAAACGACGCGGACTACGTTCAAAAGCTTGTCTCCCTCGAGCAACATTCTCCGGTGTCGTCACTGTTTTAAGTGGACCATGTTGTATATCCAAGACACTACCACACCTTTCAAACTTTTTCACCCATTCCATGATTGTTTTCCGTTAAGAAATTGCACCGTGCCTTGGCACATTGAAATGAAGGCGAAACATTCTCTGCGTTGTCACAACAGACTTACTCTCGTGAAAGAAACGCACAGCTGCTACACGATGTACCACAGACCAACGCTCCATAGCTACTGATAGCAAACAAACAAAATAGCATTGTTCCCGTCGTTCATTGATACGGTATTGCCAACAAAACGACTTCATATTTTCCCAAGACGTAGAATTGAAACTAGGGAACTTGCTATGCGCCACCCAGTATGAAGTGAATTTCCTGGCCATTCAACACATGAAGAATTTGAAGAATTTCTAGGGTTTAGTATCTGCGCCGAGCAAATAATGTACCTGCAAATTCAGCACATTTTCAACAGACTAAAATACTCTTGAGAAGAAAATGCTTTGGGGCTGTTTCAGCTATGAACTAGGGTCTTTAATTCCAGTTGAAGGCAAGATGAAAAGTGATCAGTACATCACAGTGCTGGTGAGAGTCGTTTGTGAACTCCAGAAAAGGTTTCTGGAAGGTGCCAGAATTTTTCAGCAAGATTTAGCTCCCTGTCAAACTTCTAAGAAAGTGAAAAAATTCTTTAAAGATAACAATGTTTGCGTGCTTGAGTGGCTAGGGCCTTTGCTTGACATTAACCCCATAGAAAATGTATGGGCTTTTTGCAAAACTTGACTTCCGCAAAAGAATGTTCAATATTAGCTTTAATTCAAGTGTGGTTTCAGGATAATGGTCTCAAAAATGTGTATTCCAATCTTGTGGAGTCAGTGTCCGATTGTGTAATGGAGTTCATAAAAAATCTGATGTGTACCATTCACATGACTTTCTCCATATCCCTGCAACAAATAATTCTTAAAAAGCTTATACTTCTATTTACTTTATGCTAATCAGACAAAAATAGCAGAAATAGTCTAATTACTCGCTTCCTTGTAAGTAGAAGCGAAATAAGGGACAACCGTAGGTTAAAGTGATAGTCAAAAGCTGGTTGCCATGTCAATGAAGTTCCTTTGTCTATATGGATAGGAGTTGACAAGTTCCTGTATGAGAAAAGTATACGTTTTTCATAGCAGAAACCAAAAATAAGGAATGTCACAAAAACGACGAACTCCACGAAAAAATGTATATAACATAAATTGTGTGTTTTAATGTGCTCTACATTTTTTGTGTAGTAAATTTTTGTCCATCTCTTACGGTTTAGCAGTTATTCAAAATTTAGTAAAATTCATCCAGAATAAACTACTCTTCAGAGGCTATTCCCAGAAAGTTCAAGATATATATTTTATTTGTCAGGTAAATATGTTTAATATACGAAATTTTAATCAAAATCGTTAGCCATTTTTGAGAAAATCAAAATTTTCGAAAAGAGTTCCATGTAAAGGGTAGTTGGGGTTGGGGGGATTTTTCTCAAAATCTTCGTGTAGCATCCCTGGAAGATACTATTCTTAAATACCAAGTTTGGTATTTTACCGACTTTTCGTTTTTGAGTTATCGTGTTCACAGACACACACACACACACGAACCTTATTGTGAAAATGCTTTTTTTGGATATTGGGGACCCTAAAACATATATTTCCGGTGAAATCTCGGTATCAAATTTTTTTTGTACTACGTACATAGTGTGTATGGAGAAAGTAAAAAGAAAGGACATATTAAGTAATCTAAATTGCAAGTAATTTATTATTAAATTCACGAAAACATGAAAAATGTTGTGTTATTGTTCTGTTAATTTGCATGGCACTGTAGTAAGCATGTATGATGCAATTATAATTTTGCAGAGCAGTTGGAACTGTGGAAGGGACAGTTACAAGATGGGCAACTGTATGATTTTTCTTTGCAATTCCTTCAAAATGCAAATGAAAATAAGAAATTTAATATAATTCCTTAGCAGAAATCTAAATAAACAATTTTCCTGGAAATAATTTGGATCTTTTTGTAAATCCTATGCATGCTGAATCTAAAAGGCTAAGCTACATCAATAATAATTTTTAAAATATTTATGCTGCAGTAAACATGGTGTTGACCTATTTTAAGTTATCAGTTGCAAAACACATGTATTTTAAATTATTTTCAGCTAACATTTTGACTGTTTGCTTCCATAAATGAATTATGTCAGATCTTGGTTTACTGACACAACTGAAAATACTTGTATCAGAGTTAACCTAAATTTTTATAAATATATTGCAAATGTAAAAGAACATAATTAAAATGCATTGTCTCTATTACTTTCTCTAGCATGCATGTTCAATGTAAACAGTAGGTAGAGAAGGTATTGTATTCCATCCAAGAATTTTATACCAAGATTTCACCAGAAACTTGTGTTTTAGGATCCCTGAATCTAAAAAAATAAAATGCATTTTTAAATAAAGGCCTGTGTGTGTATGTTTGGATAGTATAAATAAAAAATTAAGTCTATTAAATGCCAAACTTGACGTTTAAGTTTAGTATGTTTTGAGAATGCAACACAAAGATTTTCGGAAAAATCCCCCTACCCCAAACTACATTTACATGGAAAAAAATTAAAAAATTATGTTTTTCTCTTAAATGGCTAATAATTTTGATTAAAATACTATGTATTATAAATATTTACATAACAAATGTATATCTTGAATTTTCTGGGAATAGCCTCCGAAGACCTCTTCATTCTAAACAACTTTTGTATAACTGATAAACTGTTTTTGAGACATTCTTTGTTATTTGTTTCAATTTTAAACTTTTCTCAACTAGGTAGCCATCTTTCATTTTAGCTCTCTTCTGTTTTACTCCTGACCTTTGCAATGATAACCAAATATCAAATGTTCACGTACCAACAGCTTTTAAACAATTTGACTATGGCTTTAGCCTAGTGCATTCCCACTATTCCCAACCTACTAGTAAGGCCATTTCTGCTATGTTTATCTTAGTTAGCATGAGGTAGATCTAGGAATAAGCTTTTGTATGAATAGTTTGTAACACTAAAGGTAGAGAAAGCCAGAAGAATGTAACACAGATTTTTTAAGACATTTTTTTATTATGTTAGTAATATTATATTAATGCCCTACCAAGGGTATGTGTTAACTATTAGAATCTATTGAAAAATTCAATGCCACATCTGGGATTTCAACAGTTCTGCTGCTCACCGTGCAGTTGCCCTAACCATTGAGCTATAGTTACTCTGACAACATGCCAGTGAGACATTTAATCCTCCAACTGATTTTTTTTTTTTACGCAATCAACCAATCTGTATGAGACAATGATTAGAGCAACTGCACAGAAAGCGGGAGAATTTTTCAGCTGATTCTAACAATTAAATTGTTTCTATTATTTAACTAACCTAAATGTGCAAAACAAATCAGTAGTACTTAATCTAAGAATTGGCAGCTGCTGTCCATTCATGGTCTGCTTGTTTCTCCAACCATCATTTCAACTGTGTAGTGTTAGCAGGATGTGTGTCAGGGTTGCCCATACTTGGTATAAAGCTTTATTTCACATTACTTAAGGTCAGCAGCAGCATAGCATTTCAGCTTGGCAATGAAACGGTTAAGGGTAGAGGCGGTCAAAACCTGTGCCACTCTTGCTCGTTACTCATAAACCATGCCACTCTTGAGAGGGTGAGTGAGAATCTCGTGTACTGGGAACTAGTGCTCATGAGTGAGGCGACTCGAGTATTCTAGCAAATTAGATTGATGTATGATCCATAGTATATACTGGTTATGTAATAACTAGGGCCCAAATTTTTAGCCTTTAAGCGAATTTTTCCCCTTTCAAGTAAGTTAGAATGTTTCAAGCCATTTGGGTGTTAATGTGTGAATCTTATTCAACCGAACAAAAGCTAAATGGGACATTAAGACCTAAAAACTCACTAAACTTCAAGTTATTGTTAACCTCAGTAAAAAAATTTCTCAATTTTTTCCTCAATTATTTGAATAACAATTAGTTTAGTTTTGAGTATACAGGAAAAGAATTTATCACAATTTTTATCTCGGTATAGAAATTGCATGTAGGTATGAAGTGTACACCAATGACATCTTGGATGTTGAAAGATGTTTTACTGCCTATAGGAATATATTAAAAATACATGCTGAAATTTTTAGTTAAAATGTTCTTACACAAGTATACTGCGTAATAAATTGGATTAAATTAAATTATTTATTAATAGCACTCTTCCATGAAATGAAATAGTTTCATGTTTTTATGTATGTTATGCTATAAAAGGCGTTTGTCATCAGCTTCTTTAAATAGGTAGTTTTTTTTTTTTATGAACCTAAAGAGGCTAGTAGAAGATAGTAAAAGGCTAAGATTCCATGCCCTAGTAACAACACGAGATGACTATTGTTTAACAGTACATATATCCCAAAGGTCTTCAGTTTGAATCAGTGATAATAATTGCTAATGACATACCTATAATTTGTGTGCTATGTATATAACTTATACTAGAATTATTTCTTGCAACATAAACTTCTTGGGAGTAATAAAATATATACACACTTATTTATAATAAAAGTGGAGACCATGTTCACATATCTGCAGATCCTGCAATACCACATTTTGTTTTTAGCCCTTTCCCTAGCATGAGTCATTTAAATATCGCCCTTGTCCTTATTAGGCTATTTAAAATTTAAAGCTTAAACAGATGAAATAACTGATTATGCGAGTTTCCATGCATTACACTGCAGTCTTCTATCAAGGAGACTTATGAGTCTTGCAAGTAATCAAAAATCTCATACACTTGTTGGTCAAGCTCTTACCTCCAGTTATGTGTTCAGCTCCATCTGCTGGCTGCAAGAGGTGCGCTTAGCGGCAGCAAGATTGAAAGTTCTAGTTAAGGGAGTAAAAGCTGGGAATCTTATCAGTGGGAACCATATAGTAAAACTACACATCAATAATTCAAAATCACAAGCTATTTTTTTATTTATTTTTGTTTTTCTCATTTTCAGTATTAGTTTTCAACATATACACATACAGGTCTTAAATGTAAAACAAAAAAATTTATTTTCACTTACAAAACTTCATGATATACAAAACGCAAATTTCTTTCCTTACATAACTTTAAATATTTTCTACTCTGCAGCAATAAGTCATCGCATTTCATTAAAATTATAAAACGCCTCCCTTGCAAAAAAAAAGAAGTCCATGCTTATCTCTCGGGTTGGTCAACCATAGGAAACCAACGAACAAAACCTTGCTAACATCATGGAAAGATCAGATACATTTTTACAGCGAGGCTACATTAGTATTTCAAAGTTTCATTGTAACATTTGCACATAAAGATCATGGTTGGTTTTGTTTTCATCAGTGATTGTAATTTTCTCATCATTTACAAGAAAAAAATTTCTATAGCAAGGGTGTATTCAAAGCCATTATCATACAAGATTCTCTGCTTTTTATTCAAACTATTAAAAATGTATTTTTATTGGCTGAAAATAACTTTTCACAATAAAAGAACTGTTGTTACAAGTTTTTGTCTATTTTATTTATTTTGTTTCATATTTTCAAATGTTCACTTTTTTTTTTATATTTTAATGGGCAAGGCATGAAATCAGTGCATAATCTTAAATATTACATAATGTTTCACTTTCATGTTTACAAAGTGCTTCTTGCAATACAATTTTTATCACTGTTTTTTGAAACTTTAGGAAGTTTTTATGTATGTGTAAGAGGTAACAGAAATAATTGTTCTGTATTTGATAAACCTATGAGCTGATCTTCCATACATTACATAAGTGTACAAGAACTTTATCTGGCCCTCATTAACCTCTTAAACATAAAAACCACAGCATCTTCACGTTCTTAATATTAGCAAAATAATGTGTGCTCATCTATATCATTTCCAACTGATATATATTTTAAAAAGTTGAATTTACCCGTTTTGTCATGCTTTCTGGTACTTCCTTGAAACTTCCTCTAGATTTCACTGGCATCTCCTTTATTGACACTAGAGGTCTTCATTGCAATTGGCTCTTGCCGTTTTTCACGTTTTGCTTTCTCATACTTTATGAAAACAGAGGGACAAAGAGTTCAATATTGAATTTTATAGAAAAAAA
Organism: Hymenopus coronatus; assembly: GCA_030762935.1. Taxonomy (NCBI): domain Eukaryota; kingdom Metazoa; phylum Arthropoda; class Insecta; order Mantodea; family Hymenopodidae; genus Hymenopus; species Hymenopus coronatus. The sequence goes on from CM060898.1 coordinate 126,816,625, forward strand.
TTAAATTTTATTTATTTTTGGATGTTCTTCAAGGACTATGTGGTTCTTAGCGCCCTATTCAATATTGGGTGTGAAAGAACAGAACAGAGGCCTCTGTCAGGCTTAAGGTGCTTTTACATGCAATAAGTCTATGACAGGATCACTGGCTTTACTTCCCTTCCAAATGAAGCCTACTAAGGATTTTGATGTCTGCCCCTAAAGAAATCCGTCACCCTCTGCCAGATTTGAGCCCATGACCTCAGGAACGAGAGGCTAGATTTAATGGTGGTGAAGGCAATTCTACTTTGATCATGTCACTGCTGGGTCTTTGGTATCCTGAATATTTTGTGTTTCAGTTAATAATTTCTTGTACATTTTGTCATTGCCCAGTATTCACTTCTTTAAAAAAAAACAAGTGGAAGCAAATGACCAGTCAACTCAGGATTTTATCTAGGGGATATTTAGAGATTAAAGTATCTATTGAGTTCCTGAAAATGAGTTTCATTGTTACTGTTATTATTGCAGGGTGGCTGTTTTGGACTACTTAAAATTAAATTTTATGACAGTTTTTAAAATAAATGTGGCTATTGGTGTTTTGGCAATATTTTTCCTGTGCGATCATGCTACTTCTATTTGTAGCATTATTGAAACAATTTTATATTTAAATATGCATTAGTGATAAAAAATATTGTCACTCTGATACTCATATTCTTTCATAATTTTCCCACTCCATGCTCACAATCATGGACACTGTAGTATGATATGCCATCATTGTTGAGCAGCTATTATCAACAATATCCACCAAAATTCTGGCAGCTAGTTCTTATTACAAATTGCAATATGAATATCATTTGATAAAAGGCAACTGACAAAGCATTTCTGCATTAGGATGCATGTTGCCAACTGTAACATAGTTATGCTGTGTGTACCATAATTTCATTATCGATAGCATAGAGCAACATTTGTATTATTCTATGTAAAAGCAAATTTTTAATTTAATTTATTTAGGATTTCAAATGTAAACTATATTACCCGAATACCCACTAAGCTACTTGACTTTCTTTATCTCTTGAGCATCATGCACACATGCACTTTTGTTTGCCTTTTCTAGAAAATATTTCCTATTTGCACTTGTTTGAACTTCACTTTTGTGTCCCATTTGCAGACCTAGAATAGTGTGTATTTGTTATGTTGTTAAAATTACATGGTCACAAGGAGTAGAGGGTGTGGAATTCAGAAATTAGCTACAGTAAAACTGCAAACAGAAATTTGTTTTTTTAGCAGTCTGGCCACCCTGCATTATTGATCTACCTAAAGTTCATAGTAAAAAAAGTACCTGAAAAAATAAAAATAATTTCATAAACAATTTGTGTTAATAACCTTATAACTCATAAAATGAATTTTTGCAGAGATTTATGTGGGGCTTTTGGTATGAGCAAACTACTCCCAAAGTACAGTCTGCACTAGTTGCATTATTTTTGTTGAGCTCAAATGGTCTGAGTCAAGAAGGCTTTATCTTACATTGTGCTTTGCCTAAGGAACAAGTGATCATCATACATGCTCCAGCGTCATCAATTCTGCATTTTGGCTTTCTTTCAAACAGTAATTATAATTTGCAAATGGATGAAATAAACCTAAATTGTATAATGGTTAATTTGTTAAATATGTGAAATAGAGGGTCTTTCATTAGTCACTTCAAACTTGTCTTTCTTCAGTTCACTGCTACAGTTTTGTTGAATAAAGCATTAGTAATTTGCTTCATACTGCTAAGAATCATGGTTCTATCACTAAATGAAGAATACAGCTGATTCAACATAATAATGAAAGCAAAAGGAGTTTTTCTGAAGATCTGAGAAAATTCAGAACTCTTTAACAGCTTAAGAGCTGTCCCATATTCAATTTGAAAATTATGGGCATTTAATCAGGAAGTTTGAGGAAACTGTTTCTGTTACTGATATGAAGAAATCTGAAAGGCCAAAGATAATCAATGATGTCACTGTTGCTGAGTTGCTTTATATCTGCACCCCTAAAAAATGGTTAATTACCCAGATTTTTGGTGATTGTGTCATCAGTAAACACTTCCCAACCAAGTGGCCACTGCAATCTCAATCCAACTGACTTCTGGTTGTGGGGTTACCTTAAATTATAGATGCTACCTCGCAAGAAATGGCTAGTATTCCAAGACATCATTTGCAAAATGGTGTGCATGGAGTCGCAGAAAGAATGGTGTTGAACATGAGAACAGCAGGGGTGGGGTGGGGGGCATCTTCCCAATGTTTTATAAAAGCCCATTGTTTGCCCAGTGTGCAACTTGTTTTGTTTTTTACTATCTCAAATATTATATTTACAATGGTTGAAAGTGATTTTTGAAAACCCTATATAATCTCACATTAGCCTTTTAATTGAACCATTGGCTAATCTGTAAACACCAATGGCAGGAACTCCAACTCCCATCCTTCTATATGTAATTTAAGGTATAACTGCTTAAAAGATATGAAAAGCCTTGTTTCCCATTACAGCAACAATGCTATGCAAGAGCTCAAGAAAAAGTTTGCAAGTAGTACATACTCCTAATGACCATCAAATTTAAGTAATACATGCAAAAACACATTGTTATAAAATCTATGTTCTTCAAACAAAATTACATAAACAAACAATATTTTACTGTACTGTTCTTCAGTTTATTACTTAAAAGAAAAATAAAAGTAATTAAGAAGTTAATAGCAGCTGCTTTTAAGCTCTTACATTCATATATACATTCCAGTTGCACATTCTCTCATACTGTTATACACACTACATAAAGGACTATTTCTCAGACACAATGCGAACACATAATTAAGAGAGTATTCATTTTAAATTAGGAGCTGCAACACCCAAATAATTATATGCTGACATTTGTCTTGGCTGGAGGACTTTGCTGTAAATCCCCAGAATCAAAAACAAGCCAGGCACTTCTATATAAAACACTGCACAAGAATGGGTTAGCTTATGGCACTCGCTCGAAATGTCTATTGGCACTGTGGTCAACTCTGTATGATCAACATACATGCTGTAATATCTTACAAGCTGTAGAACTACACTTACTACAACAGATGCAGTGATATGAAACGTTTATCTGAATACTGGAAGAACTCCCATCACAACATTATTTGAAATTAGGGAAAGGCGAGAATGCTTTCAACTTTCATAGAGAAATTGCAATCAGGTACATTTAACTTTCCATAAATTAAAAAAAGTTTATTGGAAGACAGTGAAATATTAAAATATAACTATTTTACTAAATGATATAAGAGCATATAAACACAACCTCAAAAACAAGCACAACCTTTTAAAATACTCAGTTAAAACTATAAGCTAAATGTTAAAAAAATAAAAGAGGAGCAATAAAGCCAGTTTATGTATTATGTATATTCAAATTGCTGCTATCTTATAAATGAACTCTGAAGAACTTGTACTATGATTGACAGATAAATGCATACAATGACTTAATATATTCACAATTTGGTAGCTATTCTCAAGATTAGATAATCAAAAGATCAAGTAGAAATAACAGTAATCTATGATTGATGTTTGGAGGAATTTAGTAACAGTGACGGTCAAATTATATTTTTTTAATTTTGTTGAGTTGGTTTTTTAACACTACGTCACTTACATTGTTATTATGAGGGACTAGTTTAGAAACCTAAAATTGAAACAAGAAGACAAATTGGCAGTAGCATTTCACTTTTGGAAAGAAAACCACAATCTAGATCCAAATCTAAAATTGCTTAAAACCATGTCAGGCCACAATGAACTCACAACTTGGGAAAACATCCTCATATGGAAAAACAAAGATCGGCTAATAAACTTTGAAATCCTGCCAGTAGACAGCTTAGTTAAGAAGTTCATCATTTTGCCACCAGAGAAGAGAGTACAAGCAATTGCAGCCAGCAATGGTAGTTGGACCCGTGAGGTTGAAAATGAAAGCATAGGCTTTCGAAACTAGTCCCTCATAATAACAATGTAAGTGACGTAGTGCTAAAAAACCAACTCAACAAAATTAAAAAAAACAGTAATCTAGTTAACAGAGATCAAAGAAAAACAAAGATTGCCATAAATCATTTTGGATTTATAATTTATAAGCTCTAGCAAAGGTGAAGTTGTTAGAACTCTCACCAAGGGGGTTTCATCCTGGTTTCATCCCAGGGAATTTGTGGTGGACAAAGCAGCATCTGGGCTGGTTTTCCCCAAGCTCTCCAGTTTCCCCCACCAGCTTCATAATCATCTTTCCTTTCAGTTGTCTCATCACCATTTGATCTGCCTCACTCATACCAGTCATTGAGCTGATCACCCATCCTGGCTACTCTCTCTAATCCAGAGTCTGTCTGCTCTTCAACAGGCATCTAACCCAGGTGGCCCAAATGACCTAGTTGTCGACGGGCCCTTAAACACTACTCACTCTAACCCAGGCGCTGGGTTATAAGTCCTAGAGGGTATAAACCTACCTTATGAGGAGGATAAATAGCAAAAGAAATAGCAGCTCTGGCAAAAATACCTTTCTTTAATGAGTGTATGTGTTAGCTTACAAGTAGTAGTGTACACAAATGATTATAAAGGTTTCAAACTTATATATTTTTTTCTGCAGTACACAATATAATGCTGACAATAACTTAAATTGAAAAACTGCAGAAGGTACCTTAGCAGATAATTATAACTTTCTAATATGGGATTCATTTGTGACATGGCTTACATCCAGCTGATAGACTACAAGGGCTGGAAGAAATAAACAGCTACACTGTTTAATCTCTGCACAGGCATTTTTGTTCGAGCTGCTGTTGGCATCACATGAGAGGGTGGGTGGAGTGTAGGTGCTGCAGCTATAGTGGCATGTGTTGTATATATGAGGGTTGTCCATAAAATAAGGTTCCCAATTTTCACAATAAATAACATGTTTATTGACATTGAATAATACATTTTTGGACAGCTTAGACTTTTTCCTATTTTTCTACATAATTGCCATCCTGATCAAAGTATTTTTGTATGCCTGTATAGTAGTACTCTCCCATCACACAGCCTAGGTAGCTTAAAAATGTTCTTGCAGCTCCTCTCTGGTTCTGAAATGCATCCCACCCAGGTGTTTCTTCAAGTCAGGGAAAAGATGATAGTCTGGGCTGTAGGGAGGGTGTGTGACAAGTGTCCCATTCAAATTTGTTGTTGAGATTGGTTGTCACATGGGGAATGTGTGGACAAGTGTTGTTCTGATGGAAATGCACTCCCTTCGTGAGCATACCTCTCCTCTTGTTTTGGATTGTGCAGCAAAGTTTCTTCAACATCTCACAGAGTAGTCCACATTGATTTTTGTACCAGTAGGCAGGATTCGCACATAACCCCTTCCTGTCCCAAAACATGTTCACAGACATTGTCTGTTTAAACTTCCGCGGCTGTGGCGAATCTGGATGTTTCCATTGACAAGATTGTTTCATTTTTGGTGCCATGTAATGGACCCAGCTCTTAACCCCAGTGACAATAGAGTCTAAGAATTCCTCGCCATTAGTTTGGTAGACCTGGAGAAATCTGTGGGTCACTTCAACACTTTTCTGTTTTCTTAAGCATTCTCGAAATACACCTTGCACAAAACCTTAGTTTACCTAAATGTTCTGTCAAAATGTTGTGAATACTGGGAGAGGGCCAGATCTTGAGTAGCAGCATTCCTTGTAGCTGTAGGTCCTTGGGAACCTTATTTTACAGACAGCTCTCGTAGGTTGTCAATCACACCACCATAAAGGGAATATTTTCCAAGTTAGAAAAGCATGCATAGATCAAGTGACCCAGGGAAAATCACTCTGGACTACAAGAAGCATGCAGAAATGAGGCATTGCTCTATTAGACTGTGTTTGCAACTTTTGCAACTTTTCGTGCAGGACGTGATAATGTGCATCAGAAATCAAGTGGAGATCAACATGGGGTTGATACCCTAGGCATTGAATTGATTTAATCTTTGTTGCATGAGGTGGTGACTTCCTGGGAATTGTCTAATGAGGTAAGAAATGATCCAATTTCCAAGTCCAGGTTCCACAGGAGCAGGACAACACAGTTGTGCAGAACCTGTTTGCAGTGAGAGGTTCTAGAGCACCTATCCTATTTACTGATGTGAGTCTGTGACTTTTCATCTGTTCCCTAAGATGAAAAAACTACTTTGGGGATGTGTCTCTGCGCCAGAGATACCATACTTAGAGCTATAGGGCACTTTCTCGTAGACATCAACAAAGAGGACTCTGCTGCGGGTGCTCTGCAACAGGTGCCACCTGCTGCAGGTGATTACATTGAAGGCCTGCAGAAGTTTCATGACTAGAATAAATGATTTATATGCTGCTACTTATTTCTTGTTGCACTGTATGTCTGACGTAACTGATCCTACTTGATCCTCTGTCTCAACTGGGGCAGGTAGCAGTGACTTTTTTTAACACCTTCCAGATTATCGTTGCTGGATTGCAAGTTTTTGACTCATTCCACACAGAGATTTTTTTATATGTTCTATTTGTGCAAAATAGTCATAAGTTGTTGTTTACATACAATATGTCTTAGTTTTACCATATCCTATCTTCAAATTTGTCTGCTGTGTACATCCTGGCCTTTTGTATTGCTGAGGAGCCCTTGATTGGTCGCGCACATCTCACCTAGATCTCAGGCGACCGCATGTGAGATTTCTGGTGGACAAAACAGAGCAGGTTTTCTCCAGGTTCTCTGGTTTCCCCCACCATCATATACCACCAGTGCTCCATCTTCATTCCATATATCATCAGTGTCTGCCTGCGGCGCCAAAGTAGTAAAAGCAGGCATTAAACACTTTAAAAAAAAAAATCATTGTTTTAGTCTTCATTATAAGTCTCTGTACCTCTATTCTATTTTTTTGTTTTCCTGTTAGCATTTTACTGCCGCAATTATATTTTCTTATTTCCCTCCATTGAGTCAATTCTTGCTTTCTACTAAATAATGTACTACTCTCTTCACCCTACATAATTCACATACTCTTGTTATCCTTGCTCTTTTGATCTTTGAAAAACATAGCTCCTGCTCTTATCCATGCTATCCCTTGCCCCTCCTGCCTGATGCAGTTGCCAACATACTCCTCTCTTCCCCATTCTCTTTTTTGGATTCTATATAAGCTTAAATGCTTTTTACTTTGTATACTTCTCCATTTTTTTTGTCTTTCTATGCCTTCCATTCTTTCACTTAACCCTTTTGCAAATTCCTTCCTTGTTTCTTTCTCCCAAAAGAGTGGTCATAACATGTCAACTCACATTCACAAGATCTCAGATTCAAACCCTGGTAACTGCCTGCTTTTGAAACATGGTTTTTTTGGGGTTTCCTTGGAGCATCAGGCAAATGGTGGGGTGGTTTCTCATACACCACAATTTCCTTTCCATCATTTCCCCTTCATTCTGTTTCCCTCTCATCTTGCAGGGCTGCTTCCAGGTTCATGCTGTATGACAGTGCAGGCAAATGGTGCAGATGCATCGTTAATGCAAATACTTATCCCTGTGGACACTAGGTTGATGAATTGCTTGCTTGCCCTCTAGTGGTCCAGCAGTAGGTTGGATCTTGTGGTTCCTTCACCACTAGGTTGATGAATTGCTTGCTTGCCCTCTAGTGGTCCAGCAGTAGGTTGGATCTTGTGGTTCCTTCACCTCATCTCATCCTCCTAGTGGTGGGGTTAGCCATAATAGATCTACAAGGTTCACAATGCACAAGGTGTCCCACTCCATTGCGTATCTTCAGCCTTTCCTTTCTCCCATTTCTATATTTTCAGTATTTTCCCTAACTCCAACTGTTTTTATTTGTAGATCCATGGATATTCTTAAAATATTTACCTCTATTTTTGTCAGACCTTTACCAAAACTTGATTGTTTCCAAGATTAATCCTTTTCTCCGAATCTTTCTTATTTCTAATAATGCTATTTCCCCTGGCACTGCTTTTGTTAGTCCTAATAATTTTTTCCAAAATAATTTATAAATGTGGTCAACTTGGAAACTTTAGTAGTGCAGTAGAAAGTTGTTCTGATCACCCAATTCTCTCTGATACATACAGTTATCCAGGGATCTTTCACTTACAGTCCATTCATATTCTTTTCAGCTGGGGCTTGTAGGAGGGGGAAGGATGCAGAAACTGGTCTTTCCCACCTGCTGATTGAAAAGAATATGAATAGACTATTCAGACACACCCCTTCAATTGAATATGATTCTACCACCAGAAGAATGTTTCACAAGACGCAAGGAGCTTTTTGCCTTTCGTGTTCATTTTTACAAAACATAATTTTCTTTACTAGATATAAATTTGTTTTATGTATCATCAGTGTCTGCTGCAATTATACAAAAAATATTTTTAATAGTTTATCTGGTGATCATAGTACAAGCCCTAAATGCTATACTCACTTGGATGTGAAAAAATTAAGAATTTCCACATTATTGTAGTTTATGAAAGTATAAAGCTTCTTAGACAACAGTGGACAACAATCCATGAATTAAGTTGATTCTAATGCCAATTTTTTAATGATATGGATCCAGATTTATAGCCAGGAGAGAGTTTTGGTGTTGAAAAATATATATATTAAAATTAATGTTTTTAAATATTCAATTCAAGATTAATTCCTATTATTTATTAAAAAACTCCCCTTAAAACTTTTCTGGCTATGTGCATATCCGATGTTTCTGCAGTAGTGTTGGTAAAAAAAAAAGACAATGGAGTCTGGAAAAAAACATTTTTAATCAAATTTTCACTGGTAGTTGCTTACATGCAGCTTCTTTAGCTCTAATTAAAATTTCACAAGATGCCTCCAATTTGTTTAAAATGAATGAACTTGGTTTATTAAATAGACAGCCTTGATTTCATTTAGTAGAAAAACTGAAATTCTGGAATAAAATTCTTAATTAACAGCTTTTCCCTGAATGATTTATTCAGTAGCATATTTAAGATTCCAGTATGCACAATTGGAAGTGATTAATCTCTCTTACAACTTACAAAACCTGTCTTCCTCAAGGTATAGTCATGAACATCCTTCGTGTATAACATTATTGTGCCCTTCTATACATAAATATCAATATTTATTACACAAATTATTTTGGGCTAAAATCCATCATATAAGCAAGGCAGAGGTAAAGAATCCTTTAGTTTTAAATGTAAAAATCTTCAGGTCATAGATTGTTGTTCACTGTAATAACAACAGAAATGTATATCCCCACCGCATTAGCTGACTTTACTTAATCAATATTTCACGTTAGCTGTGCTTAAATTGCTGTCAACGGTTAGTTTGTGGCATCTCTTGAGATCTTTGTTAGGTAGTTTTATAAGTGCTAAAATAGCAAATTAATGTTTTCCCAAAAGGGGAAAACAGCATAAAATGCTACATTAAAATAGAAACTATTCACTGGATCTAGTCTTTAACTGCCTACAAGCTACATTTAAGTATTAAAAAACTAATTAAAAACATATTTCTAAATAATAATGCTCCACTTGCTGGTATGTAGTGTGTCCAATTCAAGCACTTTGTTTTTGTGATAGAATTACATGCAAGACTAAGGGCAGTTTTATTGTCCCTTTTTCTTTTCCTGCCCCTGGAAGGTCATATTGGATGGTGAATGGGTGATATAGTGCTTAAAGGGTCCATAGAGCTTACAGTTATCTGATATTTGTCTTCTCTGAGGATAAGGGATAACCCTGGAAAAATATGTCAGCTAGGTAACTTAAACCTAACTGAGATTTGAACTCGGAAACTCTTGAATGTGAGGGCACAGTTGGTCTGTAAATTTGTTGGTTGGTGAGAGAATATTTATTTTGAAAAATGAAGAGTCTGTCATGAATTTTGAAATGCCATCTACGATTCAGTAAATAAATTGTTTTATCTCTGGTAGGTGGCAATACTGTAACGAACAATCCATCAAGAGGTAGTAACTATAGTGGCATGATCAGCCAAGAGGACAACACTGGAAGCTGATAATGTCAAACTTGTACTTTGAAATGTTGTTTTCTTAAAAAAATAGTGAAGCGATATCACAAATAATTTGTGTAAGTCATCATTTTGGTATTTAGGTTCTGCAGCTTCCAAACATACGACATGAAGATTTTTCAAGAAAATCCTCCAATCCAAACTAACCTTTACATGGATTTTTTTTAATGTTTACTTTCTCTATACATACTATGTGCATAGTGTATAGAGAAGGTGTTGATACCGAGATTTCACCAGAAATATATGTTTTAGGGCCCCCTGTATCCAAAAAATGTATTTTCAGAAAAAGGTTTGTGTGTGTCCGTGTATCTGTGAACACGATAACTCAAAAGGAAAAGCCGGTAAAATACCAAACTTGGTATTTAAGTTTAGTAACTTCCAGGGATACGACATGAAAATTTTGAGAAAAATTCCCCCATACCAAACTTCCATTTACATGGAACTTTTTTTTGAAAATTTTGATTTTCTGAAAATGGCTCTAACGATTTTGATTAAAGTATTGTATATTAAAGATATTTACCTGACAAATAAAATGTATATCTTGAATTTTCTGGGAATAGCCTCTGAAAACTGCATTATTCTGGATAAATTTTACACAATTTGGTATAACTGCTAAACCGTAAGAGATGGACAAAAACTTACCACACAACAGATGTAGAGCACCTTAAAACACACAATTTGTTATTTATATTTTTTTCATGGAATTGATCATTTTTGAGGTATTCCTTGTTTTTGGTTTCACCTTTGTTTTTGGTTTCACCTTTAAAAAGCCTATACTTTTCTCAAACTCCAGTCCATAGAAACAAAGGAACTTCAGACACATAACAATCAGCTTTTGACTATCACTTTACCCTATGGTACTGCCTTACAAGGAAGTAAGTAATCAACTATTTCTGCTAATTTTTTCTCAATTAGAATGAAGTAAGTAGAAGCACAAGCTTCTTAACAATAATTTGTTGCAGAGATAGAGAGATAGTCATGTGAATGGAACACATCAGATTTTTTTTTTTTACTCTCTCAAAATGGCTTTAACTATTTTCACTAAAATACCATATGTTTAAAACATTAGCATGAAAAATCCATATTGAAGTTTCTGGAAATATCCTAAAAGTCTTCTCCATTTTGTATGTATTTTGAATAACTGGTAAACTGTGCGAGATACTCTTTTCACAAAAATTTAAATCTCGTTACAGCACACAATTATGTCAAATAATTTTTGTGTATTATCCATTTCTGACATATTCTTCATCAATGGTTTGAATTTTCAATTACTTACACTTTTCTCAAGTGGAAAATTGCTATTTGTTTTTTCTTCTTCCCCAAGTCATAGTAAGAGAAAGACATTTCAAATCATCACATAGCAACCAGCTCTTAAAAGATTTAAATATTGTTAAACCTACTGTTTTCACCTAATCCCCTTGTGCGTACATGAAATGTGCAAATGTTTATCTTGATTAACATGATGAAGAACAAACTTAAAATACCTTGAATGGCTATAGAAAGTAATGTGAATTTAACATATTTTCTTTTTCTTTTTTGTACACACTACTTCAGAGACATACCATTCTTTATGGGCACTTCTAGTCATGTGTGCAACAGTTTACATACAGCTTGATTTGGACACACTGTGTAAATACAAAGAAAATTTATTAAAGCTTAGAGAGCAAAAGCAAGCCATTTGTAGCTTCAAATAGTGCTTAATCATCACATAGCACTTAAATGTACAAAGAGTAAATAAAACAAAATAAATATTAATAGGAATATTAGTCTATAAAATCCTGCCATTCTGACATATGAAGCAGAACTTCCCAGGTGTTTATTGCAAATAGTAAATATACTCTGATCATTTAACCATCCACAGAGAAGCACAATAGTTATTCTAGCAATTCAGGGACAAAAATTGGTCAGAGTTGTTTAAGTTCTTGCAGACAATAAGACAATGAAGAAATAATGTTTTTAAACCCAAAAAAGCATTAGAGTGTTTTCCTTCAGTCTGTTGCATGAAGTTACAATCATTTAAAATGGCATAGACAAAAGTTATGCTTCCTGTTTCAAATGACTAAAAACAAAATGAACAGCACATGTTTTCACATGCTGCCTAAAATTAATTAAAGGAGTAATACTAATAATGAAAGAACAGTTTATATAAAAGGTGAAAAGGAATTCACTGCAATAATCTTAAAAGTTCTCTCATGACAAGAATAGAATAAACTTTACTAATACTGCTTTGTATGTTGGCATATTAACACATGACAAATACATGAAATAAACATTATTCAATTAAAGCTACAGACAGACACACCTGAAAAGAACAGTGCAATCTTTTCATTTGACTTATACTCATTTAATATCATTACTGAGCTTTTCGTGTGGTCCAAACGTGTGCATTAACAGCTGAAAAATGGTCCTTTTCTCCTTCATTATGCAGAATGTCTATCTAGGGACCCTCAAGGACCTTAAATAAAGCATATTTTCTTAATTTTTGGGGTAATAAAAGTCAAGAACACTTAAATGACAAACTTAAATTACTCAACAAGGTTTTAGGAAACTGGAAAGGGAAGTGTGGACTTTTATTACACATAGTGTACTGTTTATGTTGCTGAAAAAATGTTCTATCATGTCAGGGAAAAAAGTTATTACTGTTTAATATATGGCTGCCCATCTGCATCTACACACATAAGTATACTTGTTTAAGCTTATGTGACTAGAAGGGCTTATGTTATGTGAAGTGGATGACTGCGGCTGTGTTTATACAACTTATCAGAGTGTGATGTTAGACTATAACAATTTCCATTAGCCAGCGGTAGGTTCATACAGTGTGGAGATTTCAAGTTTTGCTGTGTTGTTATGGTTAAACAATGAAAAAATAGAAATGTGGTTGTATTAATTACCCGGATTGCTTTTGTTACATATGTGGAGAATTCACAACTAGTAAACAAAGAGAAACCATTACAGCACAACTGTAAGTCAGCTGTCTATTACGTGATCAACACAAAGGTTTAGCATTACATATAAGCTGCATCCCATACCATGTAAAACTGGCTCAGTGGCTAAAAGGGGAGAAACAGCATATGCTGTTTGCAGTTCCAATGAAATGGAGCAAACAAAACATCATGCTGATGACTTATTTCTGCATAATTAAAATGGGTTTTCATCAAAAAGTAAACAGAGAATTGCAAACCCCAATTTGCATTTAGTCATCAGAACAATACCTCATGGGAATGACTTACAATATCAATAGTTCCTTCAAATTGGCAAGAATGTTCAGAAACAGATCAGAATGCATCAGAAAACAGTGTAATGGCCTCAACGTCAAGCAAGTCATCTTACAGTGCTATGGAAGAAAGAAATCCACATATTCCTTCACAAAACAAACTCAATAAGTTATCATGCTGTCAAAGTGAGATGCTGAGTTCAGCATGGCTTCAAAACTTCAGGGAGTGAAATTAGTAGATTCCATATGCGATGTTTATATATATGTATTAGAGATCAATAAGAACTTCAAATTTGCAAATTCTATTCAGGCAAAATCATTATGTAATTAAATTAGGAAAATTGCCTCATCGTACCTCACTAATGAGCCATTATCTCACAATATACTACATAAAGGTATCTGATATTTTTACAGGATTTGCATTATTTCTGAGTGCACTATTTTGCTTTGATGATAACATTTTTAAAGAAGTTATTTTCTCTCAAAAATTAAATAAAAATGTTAGTCATTTTATATTTAAAGAGTTTATGTACTACAGAAAATACAATACAAAAAAATGTTGCATTATCTGAATTGTGTGATATAAATTTGATGCAGGGAGACCTAGTATTCTCTGCACTGATATAATGTGACTATGTCCTGTGGTAGTAATCACGAAACACATGTGAATGGCTTGCTCCATAAGTCATAGCTGATTGTTGGGGTCCATTGTTGCACAGTGCCAGCAGTGATTTCTTGGATGTCAAAGCCTGCATTGTTACACCTGAGTGAGTTCCTGATATCTGCAGTGGTTTGCACATGCAACTATTTCTGGAAGTTTCCTGCCATGTGATCAGCAGGTATAAAAAGGGGTAACGAAGTCCTGCCCAGGCTCAGCTTCAACTGGGAATGCATAGTGAGCAGCAGTTGACTGAGTTTTGAGGGTAATTTGTGGCAAACAATAGTAGTAGTCGTCGCTAGAGCAAACATCGAAACAAAACAATATGGCAGATTGTGGAAGCATCGATGAAAAGTTATTAGTGAATAAGTTTGTAATCAGTAAAAGAAATAAAGAGTTGTTTATTGAAGAAATAAAACAACAAATTTTTGTTTAACATCAAGATGAAGGAGATGATGCAAATACCCAACACTATTAGCTGAAATTAAGAAGTTAGACACAAAAATGCAAGAAATGAAAATGGAATTGAAATCCAGAATAGAAAGCCTGAAAACAGAGGTATCAAACATTGCAGAACTGGCTAGCTTGAAGGACATTGAAGAAATTGGAGAAAAAGGGAAGAGCTTGGAGGAATGGCGAAAAAACATGACTAATACCTAGAAGATGTTGGGGAACGACTTAGTGCCCTGGAAGGAAGAGCCAACACTAGCACCAGAGAACTCACCACTGGCACATATGTCCACTAACATAGGTGTAACTTTGGATGCCAACAATAGCTATGATTTACAAAGCAAGGCATTCAAACACGCTCAGTGATTAAGGCCACAGGGCATAGTCACAAAGATGTGGATTGATGACACCCCTTAATAATAAGCAAGGGTATCATCACAAATGAACTGAGGATTATGGAGAGAAAAAAAAAAAAAAATGGGATGATAGATTCAAAATCAGTATGGCCAAATCACTGTTTATCACACACTTTCAACTCACTTCCTTCAAATTGTTAAACATTTGTGGAGTTGTGTTAGGAGAAAAATGAAGATTCTTGGGAGACTGCACCATTTCCAAAAATTGATGCTTTTATACAGAATAGTGCTGAGATACTGTGTTTAATTTGTAAGCATTAATAAGGAATAAACTATACACTCATTTGTTTGTTAATTACTGAATTTTAACCTAAAACATGCTTCCTCGACCAATTGTCTGCATAGTCAGCTACTGTCTGGGACAGTCAGTACAACCCCTGTTATAGTTGGAGGTCTCTGGTGACTTTTTGATGAACATGAAGAGTTGATTGCTATCTTCAAGAATTTTGAAGGTCATTAGGCGTGTATTCTATTTAGGCTGGTTCACAGTAACCAAATGAGAATAACAGAGCTAAATCACACTTTTATAACAAATGCATGCACAATTAATGAAAAACTTTCCTGGGAACAGTAAGACTTGACCAAGTTTTAGCTTTTTTCATTCTTGCGCACAGCATATTACATCCATATTGCACATTTTAGACTCTTCGCTGTAAACATTATTCAAGGCAGCAATAGCAGGAAACAGCTGCTAAAGCTGGAAAGAAATTCCGACAAATATCTTGACTTTAGATTCTGGTTCCTTCAGTTCATTGAGCACTGATTCTTCTAGTGAAAGCATCACGTAATTTGTTTATATGCAACTCAAAACTGACTTCTGCTTCTAAAACAATAGCTAATGTGTCAAAGAATGACCTCAATTGGGTAAAAATTAACACAGAGTAATCAACATAAATGCTATTTGGTGCGGCTAGAGAAATCAAAAATATTAATAGGTCTGCACTAAGAGAAAGGTTTATTCTATTGAATTGTGATGTTGGCTAATCTGAATTATGTTGGCTGAATTGCCAGTTACATTGTTGGTTAGTTAAAACAAAATGAAATTTCTCTGCTAAAATCAACTTTTACATTGTTATCAATATGGTCATTGATATGTATTCCCATACTCATTACTAGGATATTGATACCTATTCTGTAATTTCTAATTCTAACTTGTTAAAGCTATTTGGTATTCTGTAATTATCATAACTACATGATCACCTTGATAGGAACAAAACTATGGTTAACAAGTACCAGAGCCGGTGTTAATGCTATCAATACATCTATTACTGGTTGAAAAGTAGAAGTATTCTTATAGATTCTTGATCTGGAAGCTTAAAGAATGAAGCAGATTGGTAACCTAAAAAGATGTAACTTCACATGCCATAAAGTGAAACCACAAGAATACTAAGTATGAAAGTAATATCCTAGGTGTGTATGCCTGCACAAGAAATACATGGAGTTTCCAAACCTAACTTTTGCCTAGCTTATTTGTTTTGTAACAGCGATATACTGCATTTATATCACAGTAGTAAACAAGTGGTCATATTTGTTTACGTTCATATTGCTGCAGCATCTTATACATTATTTCTTGCTACAAAGAACTAATCTTTCATTTGAAAGTAATTGTTGCCCAGAATTATCTCTGTAATCAATCTTTTACATTTAGTTTTCTGCCAATCAACTGTGAAGATTTTGGCCTGGGTTAGAAGGTCTTGTAGCCTATAACTTTTACTTTCCGATTCCTTCTGATGCCGAAATACACCATTATCGAAACTCAGGTAAAATTATTTCTTTCTAGTCAAATAGTAGAAAATATAAATATATACAGTGCATATTTCAGGTACATACTTCATTTCAGTGCTGGTTGAGGATTATTACAAGAAAATATCAAATGCAAGTCGAAGAAGACAGTGCATTGCTTTGCGACAAAGAAATGTCTAACCCGATAAAAATTACTACAGTTTTAGCGGTTTCTGATCATTTAAGACTCATAAATTGACCATATATATGTTAAGTATGAAAATAATATCCTTGAATGTATGCTTGTGCGAGAAATACACGAGTTTCCAAACCTAACTTTTAATAAATTATTTTACTTTCATAGCGAAAAATACAGCATTTACATGATAGTAGTAAAAATATAACGTATTTGTTTGTTTTGGTATTATAGCAGTAGCATATCGTTTATAGTTGTCCCCTGATACATGTTACATTCTCATACTGAAGAAATATGTGACATTTGGAATAATGGCTCAGAAATTCTGTAATCAAGCTTTTACATTTTATTTTCAGCCATTTAACCTTCAAATTTTGACCTGGGTCAGAAAGTCTGAGGTATAATCTACAACTTTCACTCTCCTATTTCAGCTGTTGCCAAAGTAAACAATTACCAAAATTTGGTAAAATGAGCAGATTTCTTTCAAGCTAATTAATGCAGAGAGTGCACATTTAGGATGCACCAGAACTCACTCCATTTCAGTTTGGTTGGAGAACGTTATAGAAATGTGTGTTCGATTAATAATACTGTATATATAGCATTTGCTGTTGGAGCAACATTTAATGCACTAGCTTTCAATTTATTTAAACATATAATAAAGCCACTTGCTTTTAAACTATTTTGGGTCACTAAGTATAGTGAGCCTTTCAGACCTACAATCCTATTATCTGGAGTGGTTTTAATTGCATTTTTGTTTCATCTTCAACTACAGAGCAGGAGCACAGTAATCTGCTGTATTTCATAATGCTGAGCCAAGAACGTGGAAAAACAAAACATGCATCCAAAGAGCATATATTTGCAATTATTCTCTTTGGATGCTTAACATCATACAAGGGCAACCCCTCACCTTACCCAGCATAGTTACAGAATACCAATTACCATCAAAGTTGTTCATGGCTCGCGCTGTAAAAAAATTTTGGCAACAATCTTCTTAATCAGAGATTTACAAAATACCCCTAATTGTGAAGCAACCTTTTGCTTCCTATTGTCATTTCTGCTTTTTTTCCCATTCTTGGGTTATTGTTGACCAGCCTTTAATATCCTTTTTATACCCCCCTCCCCAGATGATTAGTTCCAACAGTTTTTGGAATGCTTTCAGTAATTTATTTCCTGTTTGATGGCAAGATTAGGATCCTAAAAATGGTCTGCCACTGCAGATTTATCACTAATTAAATTTTACAATCTCTCTTTCTTACCAATTATCTGTGGTAGATAGAGGAAGTATTGCCAAAAATACACATTATTTGAGATTTATTGAACCCAAAATATGAAAAGTTGATAAATACCAAATTTCAAACATAATCCTTTGGGTTCGGCGAATATAAGTCTCACAACTAGAGAGTTCTTTCTGCAGTTATCCTCGAAGGGTAGTTTGTATGTTTCCTAACCTGTATGCTCATTTTAAAAATTAGATATCTTAGCAGTCCAACTATGTGACACCCGCTTTTCAAACACGCAAGGGCTATGTGGTTATTTTTAGTTTCAGCTTTGAAAAACTTATACTTTTCTCATACAGGAATTTAACTCCACGCCCCAAACCGCTGTTTACATGGAAAATGGGTGATCTTTTTTATTTTCACAAAAAGCTATTTAAGGCCTAGGAATTCAAACCATGGGTCTTCAGAACATGAGTTGCAAAAATCAGTGAGCTAGCCAGCTGCTCCCATTAAAATGTTACATGTTTGAGAAACTGGAAAGATGAATAAAATGTGTATACTAAATTTTTCATTCTTTTTTGGCAGTAAAATTATTGATTTGTTTCTTGTGTTTTCATACAAGAGTATAAAATTTTAAAGCCATCAGAATAGCAACAAACCATCTCAACATTTGGCTCCTATCTACAGCAAAATGTGTAATAAAATGTTTCTGCAAACATTTACCTCAATAAACATGAAGTGAGTAGAAAAATAATGCTTAGAAGAACAGTTTGTAAAAGATATACAGGGTAGCCATTTAAAGGCTTACAAGCAAATATCTTTTAAATGAACAGAAAAAGCAAATGTTAAGAATTAGAAATCTTAAAGGAGGAGCAAGGGGCCAAACTGTGATATGAAAAATATTTCCACAGGCTCCCTTACGATGTACAGTGAAGCTAACCTCAGAATTTTAAACGAAACCAAAATAATTTTTTTAATTGGTCTGCTAGTGCACTTTCACTAAAGTATATAACAGAAAATAGTACTAAACAAATAAGTAAATCAATAAATACCAGGTGATCATTATTATTTTATTAAATGTTCAAAGTAACTTCCATTAGCATCTAAACACTTGGCATTCTTTTGGAAAGGATTTCTTTACTAACAACATATGCTAACAGTGATAAATTTGACACATTTGACATTTCATATTCTCTTTGGTTGTAGCTGATGTAAACATGGCTTTCTGTCTTATGTATCACACAAAAAGTAATTCCAGGGCTTTTATAATGGGTAAATGAGGAGGTCATATGATAGGTCCAGCAAGTCCAATCCATCTGTTGATGGTATTTTCATTAATCAGATTTCACCTTCAAGGAATTTTTATTCTTTACACTTGCATATTTACGTAGCCATATTTCCAGCAGTTCAAATTTCATATGTGACATTTGCATCGCACTGAACACCGCTAATGCAGTAGTGACAATTCACCTTGTAGTAATATCATATCTATCTCTACATCAAAACCTGCGATATTTTTCAATTTTGAAGAGCCAGTAAATAATCAACAGACTTAACTACATAGTGTTGTATTTTGGGAGTTTAGGTGGCTTTGAAACCACAATAACCTATGTCTTTTTACTTTCTCTACACATACTAGGTACATAGTGCATAGAGAAGGTAAGAAGGTATTGCATTCCACTCAAAAATTCAATTCCAAGATTTCACCAGAAATACTCGTTTTAGGGTTCCCAGTATCCAAAAAAAAAGTATTTTCACAAAAAGGTCAGAGAGAGAGAGAGAACACAATATTTCAAAAATGAAAAGTTGGTAAAATACCAAACTTGGTATTTAAGTTTAGTATCTTCCAGGGATGCAACACAAAGATTTTGAGGAAAATCCCCCTACCCCAAACTACCATTTATATGGAAAATCTTTTGAAAATTTTTATTTTCTCAGAAATGGCTCTAACGATTTTGTTTAAAATACTGTATATTAAAGATATTTATATGGCAAATAAAATGTATTTCTTGAATTTTCTGGGAATAGCCTTAAAGATCTTTTAATTCTGAATGAATTTTGCCTAAGTGGTAAACTGTAAGAGATAGACAAAAACTTACTACACTATAAATGTAGATCACGTTAAAACACACAATGTCACATATGTTTTTTTCATTGAATTGACTGTTTCTGAGATATTCCTTGTTATTTGTTTCAGATGTAAAATACTCAAAACTTTTTTCACATGTAAAGTTGTAAACTCCTGGCCCTGCATAGAAACGGATTTCATCCCCATGGCAACCAGCTTTTAAAAGATTTGACTATCATTGTAGCTTAGTGTATTCCCTTATTTTGCTTCTACCTATAAGGAAGCAAGTAATTAGACAATTTCTGTTAATGTTTAGCTCGATTATCATAAAATAGATAAAACAATATGTTTTTTAACAATAATTTGTAACAGCGAAGTAGAGTAAGTCATGTGAGCTGAACACCAGATTTTTTTGTATTTCTTCCTTAGTCTAGTGTCCTTTAAGCAGGTGATCTTATCAGATCATGAATGAAATGGGTGAAATGATGCTCATATGAGCCCAGGGTCCATAGAGCTTAGAGCTAGTCAACATTCATCTTCTCAGGATAAGGGAACACCCTGGGGGGGGGGGGGGGGGGGAAACCATCCAGATAACTTGACCTAGCCAAGGTTCGAACTCGAGACCTCTTTAATGTGAGGCAGACTCATTACCACCATACTTCAGAAGTGGGCTTCCATTTCCTCCCTGTTTTAAATGAAAATATTCTATAACAGCTCAAAAATAATTTTAGAAAAAAAAAAGGTAATAAAAGTTGCTTAGTTTATTGAAGGAAACAAAATACAAAAAAAAAATTCATGCATTAATTTAAAATTCTGAGGTTGGCTCCCATGTATCCCATAAGGGGCCTCGTAGAAACATTTTACATATCACAGTTTGAAAGCCCCTTGCTACAATATGGTTTGTATTTGTAGTGTTTGGTTTTTTCTATTTGTTTAAGAGAGAATCCTGTAATAGTTTTTGAGCCATCTGTATAAAAATAAATGATAGTTGACAAAGAAAGTCAATAAATGTATAAAATTGCAGTGAATTTCCTTCCACTCGATATTCTTTGCATAAATATCCTTTAAATCACAATCTGAATATAAAATTATTGATAGCAATTATCTTATTCAAATAATGTTATGCTTTGTTTTAAAGTTATAAAAACTTTACCAGATAGGCTGAGCCACATCTATTGGTTGTTACTCATTCTATTGTGAAGCATATCCATATTTGGATCTGTGTGATGAATAGGTGGTATATAATACCCCATACTGCCCATTGGCAAACCTGCTGGGACATAGGATGGCACATGATATGAACCCATTAGCTGTGACGATCTGTCCATTGAATCCTGACTGTCCTGTTGGTGTCCAGAATGAAATATGTTACTGATGGTCATCTTGGTGTTTCCCGTTCCAGTCCCATGATTTGCACTGTGAAACATGTTACTCATCTTGGTGCTATTGTTGGTGATGTGCGTGCCATAAATGTTGGCAGCAGCCATTTTGGCTACTGCTGAGGTAATGTTGCCGTGGTTCTGATTATACACGTTCTGTGCCATACCACTGCTGATGCTACTGCTATTGCTGTTATCACCTACACTATATATGTTGGCAACTAAGGAACCTGTAGACATATTGCTATTTGTTGGTGTCACTGCACCTATCTTGCTTGGACTGAGCACAGAGATCCCTGAATTCATACCCACATTTGCCTGAAAAATAAACAAATGTGTGCTATTCATAGGCATATACATAATAGAACATGTTCTGTTCAAGGTACTTAATAGTGAATATTTTAAAAAATTTAAACAAAAATATCACTTCTTAAAATGTTCATTGAGAAATATTATAGAATTAGGATAATTAATACTGAATTTACAAAAATATTTTGTTTTACTTATTCTACTGCATACTTAAAGGAAATAATTGTATTTTACACAAAAAGTTAATGTAAGTTCACTAGAAATACATATTTTGAGGCACCCTAAACCCCCCAAAAAATTAATACCTATTTCACCAACATAATATGAAAACAAAAAGTCTTATGAATACCAAACATGGAATTTAAGTTCAGTATCTTCCAAACACGCTACACAAAGATTTTCAAGGAAATAACCTCATCTGAAAATCCCCATTAAATAAAAATTGTTTAATATTTTCTCAAAAATAGCTTCTATTTTGATTAAAATAAACACATTTTTAGGATATTTACTTGACAAAAAATTACTGTATTTATCTGAACACAAGACAACCTCAAATGCAAGATGACTACCATTTTTCAGAACTTAATTGAGGAATTTAGCATATCATCTATATAAAAAGAAGATACACTCTGTCAAGAAAGTACTAGGAATTGATGATTTAAAAATCCTGTTTAAAAGGGGATTCGAAATTATTGTTGTCACTAAATTGGTACAACTTTCCTCTATACCCACGCAGAGTTTGATCGTCATCTGTCATCTAGTTTGTTTACAGTATGCCATTTTGTTAGTTTATCTCAAAGGTGATTTGCTATTTTACGATGGATAAAAATATTGAACAAAGAATCAGTCTCAAATTTTGCAATGCAAATGGTATTTCGTGTGCAAAATCGCTGAAAATGTTACAGAGGGCTTACAGTGAATCAACTTAATTAAAAACACATGCATATGAGTGATACAGTGCATTCAAAAGTGGTTGAGATGTGGTGGAAGGTTTGCCTCATTCTGGTCGGCCATCAACGGGTTCAACTGAACTAAAATCGTCATTTAGATCTGAGAGAAATTGCCGATTTTGTTAGTTTATCTCAAAGGTGATTTGCTATTTTACGATGGATACAATAATTGAACAAAGAATTAGTTTCAAATTTTGCAATGCAAATGGTATTTCGTGTGCCAAATTGCTGAAAATGTTACAGAGGGCTTACAGTGAATCAACTTTATCAAAAACACATGCATATGAGTGATACAGTGCATTCAAAAGTGGTTGAGATGTGGTGGAAGGTTTGCCTCGTTCTGGTCGGCCATCAACGGTTTCAACTGAACTGAAAATCATCATTTAGATCTGAAAGAAATTGCCGCTGAGCTTTCTGTGTCTCACGAATCGATTCATACCATTTTAAACAATTGTTTGGGCATGACACGTGTTGCAGCTCGGTTAGTTCCGAAAGACTTGAATTTTCTACAAAAACTTAATCACGTAAGGAATGCTGAAGACATGCTAGAGCAAGCCAGTTCCGACCCCACATTCATGAAACGCATTGTAACTGGTGATGAGATGTGGGTTTATGAGTTTGACACTCAAACCGGTCAACAACCTTCCGAATGGTGCCTTAACTGAACTGAAACCTAAAAGGGCATGTCAAGCTCGATCAAAACTGAAGGTCATGTTGATAGTTTTTTTTTTCGATTATCGCAGTGTTGTGCACTCAGAGTTCTTGCCAGAAGGTCAGATGGTAAATAAAGACTATTATCTGAGCATTATGCGGCATTTGAGAGAACAAATATTGTGAAAAAGGCCAGATTTGTGGAACGACAACTCATAGATTCTGCACCACGATAACGCACCAGCTCACATGGCTATTATTGTGAATGAATTTCTGCCAAAAACTCAACAAATTTCATCGAACAATCACTGTGTTCACCTAATCTGGCTCCTGCTGATTTCTTTCTCTTTCCAAAACTCAAGTTACCACTTCGAGGCACCCGTTTTCGATAGAAGACATAAAGGAAAATTTGCGGCAACAATTGACATCGATTCCTAAAAGTGCCTACAAAAAATGTTTTGATGATTGGATTATTCGTTGGCATATATTTATAATTTCAGAAGGGGCCTACTTTGAAGGCGATAAAATAAAATTGGATGAATAATTAATTTTTTGTGTTTTATTGGCGAATTCCCTGAACTTTCTTGACACAGTAGTATGACACCTTCATTTTGAAATGAAATTTAAAGTTTTGCCTTATATTTTGAAAAAAAAAACTAAGGAACACTTAAGTTGATTGAGCCCCTTTTCATTTTTTTAAATTTCATTTACTTAATTTGAATCTATGCAGAAATTCACATAAGGGGCAGAAGGGAGAGAGAGAAGAGAACAGATGAGTGCTGGTATGTGTGCCATCAGAGAAGGTGAAGCAGCAATGGCAGCACGACTGCAACAATGATACTAGAAAAGATTTTTTATTTAAATAACATACTGTTTTAAAAAGTTTACATAAATTAATAATTCAAATTTGAATGGGAGAGAGACGGACAGAGGAGTACAAATATGTATTAGTATGTGTGCAGCAGCAGAATGTAATGGTGCTGACAGCATAGTTGTAACAACGCTGATGGATACAATTTTCTTTTTACACAACATCTAATAAAACATATTGTAAAAAATCTTACGCAATTCAAATTTACACGGAAATTTGCATTGTGAGCAGCATAGAGACAGAGAAGGGAAAACAAATATATTAGTATACTGCATACTGTAGGGTGGAAGGTCGGAAACTTGCAGCTAAAACATCTCTCTTTCTGCTTGACTGTTGGGTTCTAATACAGCATCGCATGCAGCCACCAATGTGAAAAGAAGTCTTTATTTTTATTTTAGCCTCCAAGAGAAATCTTTTTTCTATAGAGAATGTTTAACATTTAACTTTTTGGTGCAAAATGAAATGTGTGCGCATGCATGCACACACGCCCCTTTTTTTAAAAATTTATTTTTTATTCAGGGGTCTCAAAACACATATTTCTGGTGAAATCCCTGTATCGGCTTTTTGGGTGCAATACAATACCTTCTCTATACAAAGGGTTAAGAATGTAACCACAGTTCACCTGGTATGTACGATTGGTGTTTCTTGCAGTTCCAATATTTGGATCATTATCGTTCCGATGGCGACGTTTCATATGCTTGTTGTAATTTGCCCAGTTGGTAAATTCACGTCTACACTCAGCACAGCTATATGGTCTCTCTCCAGTGTGTTGCCTACGATGTACCTGTGTGAACATTCACTTGTTTTAGGACATAACTTCAGATAGCAGTGTTCAATGCACATGGGGGTCTGCCACTTACCGTGAGAATGCCTTTAAACCTGAAATTTTTGCCACAGAATTCACAAGTATATGGCATAGCACCTGTATGAATTCTATTATGTTCCCTTAAAGCACCTCTCTCTCGGAACTGTTTACCGCAGACATCACACTGATGTGGTTTTATTCCTGTGTGCAGCGTAGCATGCTTTCCCAGAAGTCTTGCAGTCTTGAACCTGTTAAAAAATATCACATAACAATTTACCATAGTGAACTAAAAAATTCAATAAAGTTAAAAAATAGATCAGAATGACCCATATAATATTATAGGTAAATGGTTTCAATAAATTGATTTTTCAATAACTGCTAAACATTTAATTATAATGATTAAAATTTCAACTAAAATTTATTTTTCTTTCTTATTTTCTCCTTATAACAAAAAATGTTTACAGTTTTAAAAATTCATATGTATTATACCAATTTTAACATTTTGTTGTAGGTATAAGAAGAATAGAGTATGCTAAAATGAATCCGACTTTTTAAAAGAGGATGCTGACTGATAGCTTTGAGATTCCATGCTCTTTGCAACTTACCACTTTAAAAAAGTATAAGCAAATGACAATTTAAACCAATAACAAAGAATATATTGGAAAGGTCAAATGCACAAACAGTTTTATTTGACATAAACCTTGTACAGACTACATGAATCTGTCTATCTCTTATAGTTTACCTATTATGCAAAATGTTTTCAAAATGAAGAAGACTTCACAGACTATTCCCAGAAAATTAAAGATATCATTTTGCCAAGCAAATATCTTAAAAATATGGTTTTTAAATAAAATTGTTAGACCTATTTCATATAAAAAATAACAAACACTTTAACATATAAAGAATATTAAAGTTAGAATCACCTAAAAAATTCAATGCCATAGCTGGGATTTAACATGGTTCATTTACTGGTAGACTGCCAGACCATCTCATTTTAGATATAAACCTTAATGACAACTTATCATTAATAAGCACTCATCCCCAATGGTATAGTTTTAAGCCAACTTTGCCATCAAACTAATATAATATTAATTATAAATTTATAAAGGCCAAGCTTACCTATGTTGTTTTTTTTTCGTTTTTTTTTTTTTTTCTTTCTTTCTTCCCCCCCTCCCATTAGTTAGAATAGGCTGAAAAGGGCAGTTTGAAGTGGAAGGATTTTCTTGAAAATCTTCGCGTTGCATCTTGGAAGATGCTGAACTTAGACATCAAGTTTGATATTTAACAGATTTTGATTAAAATACCACTTGTTTAAGATATTTACATGAAATTGAAATGCATATCTTCAAATTTTTGGGAACAGCCTCTCAAGACCTCTTTATTCAGGATGACTTTTGCATAAATGGTAAACCAGAAGAGATAAACAAAACGTTAACAGGACAAAAAATGTAGATCTTGTCAAAACACACAATTTATTCAGATATGTTGTTACCAACTGGAATGTAAACCCATTCAATACTTACCCTTTGCCACATACTGGACAGTGATGTGGCTTCTCCCCTGAGTGAGTCAGTATATGGTAATCCAAGCTACCCTTCGCTATAAAACTCTTCCCGCACACATCACAGATGAAGTTACGCTCCCCAGTGTGAATCTTCCGATGTGTTTCTAACGTATGCTTTGTGGCAAAGCTGAAATTAACATTTGAAATATTAAATAAAGACTCCATTTTCTATGCAATAATTTCAACTTGAGCAAGTAATGTTTCATTTCAAAGCAAATTACATAGCATTTGGCCTGGGCTTTTTGCCAGTCATAATCCTATATACATACTGACCAGATATATTTTTGTAATTGTTAGGATCCACTCTATATTGTAATTGTTAGGATCCACCCTATATTGTAATTGTTAGGATCCACCCTATATTGCAATTGTTAGGATCCACCCTATATTGTAATTGTTAGGATCCAACCTATATTGTAATTGTTAGGATCCACCCTATATTGTAATTGCTAGGATCCAACCTATATTGTAATTGCTAGGATCCACTCTATATTGTAATTGTTAGGATCCACCCTATATTGTAATTGCTAGGATCCACCCTATATTGTAATTGTTAGGATCCACCCTATATTGTAATTGTTAGGATCCAACCTATATTGTAATTGTTAGGATCCACCCTATATTGTAATTGTTAGGATCCACCCTATATTGCAATTGTTAGGATCCACCCTATATTGTAATTGTTAGGATCCACCCTATATTGTAATTGTTAGGATCCACCCTATATTGTAATTGTTAGGATCCACTCTATATTGTAATTGTTAGGATCCACTCTATATTGTAATTGTTAGGATCCACCCTATATTGCAATTGTTAGGATCCACCCTATATTGTAATTGCTAGGATCCACCCTATATTGTAATTGTTAGGATCCACCCTATATTGTAATTGTTAGGATCCACTCTATATTGTAAGTACTGTTTGTGTTCTCGCTTTTCACTATACAATTCCATTCCTACGTACTTTATTTAAAAATGACCTAATTTCTTGCTGTTTGCTTAACAATCCACTTATGACATATTTTCTGTTAACTTTAAACCATTTTTCATAAAGAAATACTTTTCTCCATATATCAGTCCCTTTAATCTCCAAACACCAGTTTTTAATCATGAAATAGCCTCTCGTTCCTGTTAACTTTAAACCATTTTTCATAAAGAAATACTTTTCTCCATATATCAGTCCCTTTAATCTCCAAACACCAGTTTTTAATCATGAAATAGCCTCTCGTTCCTGTTAACTTTAAACCATTTTTCATAAAGAAATACTTTTCTCCATATATCAGTCCCTTTAATCTCCAAACACCAGTTTTTAATCATGAAATAGCCTCTCGTTCCTGTTAACTTTAAACCATTTTTCATAAAGAAATACTTTTCTCCATATATCAGTCCCTTTAATCTCCAAACACCAGTTTTTAATCATGAAATAGCCTCTCGTTCCTGTTAACTTTAAACCATTTTTCATAAAGAAATACTTTTCTCCATATATCAGTCCCTTTAATCTCCAAACACCAGTTTTTAATCATGAAATAGCCTCTCGTTCCTCTTTCTTAATCTAATCTATATATGCTTTCCTTTACCATGACATTTCTTTCTATACATAGAAAATCAAAGACCACTATTACATTAAACAGTTTTTGTATTTCCAAGTCCTAATATCTTTTTCTTATAGGCTTTCAAAACCCACTGTGTTGTTTTCCCTCTTCCTCCATCACTCTACTAGCCCATTACTTTCTAAGTTTTTTTGAGGACTGTTTGCCCATCCACTGGTTCTTAAGCTCTATTTTAAACATTGGCTTAAAAATTGCTTTTGTCTAGATTAAAGACTCTACATTAACATTTCTTCGTTCTTTCCACCAGTACTCCTTTCTTTGCCCCTGTCCCTGTCTCAATTTGGGCTACCTTCCTTATTGTTATGTAGAGTAATCCTTGTATTTCCCTGCAGAACATTCTATGAATGCCATCCATAGCTTCCCACCCTCCCCACTCCAGCTCTCACACTTCCATCCCATATAGCATTTTAGACTCTATATTATCTCTAGCCACTTGAGCTCTATATCTCGTAATCTACTTTTACATCCTCTAATGGCTACCATAGCTCCTTTTCCTTTTGTTAATGCTAATTGCTTCTGTGCCTGAAATAAACCACTGTCATTGATTTTAATGCTTCAGAATATATACTCCTCTTAGGTACTTGAAGTAGGTTACAAAATTATTTTATTAGGCAGTAAATTAGGCATTATTACCTTCTCTACACACACTATGTACATAGTGTATAGAGAAGGTATTGCATTGCACCCAAAAATTTGATTTCGAGATTTCACCAGGAATAGACGTTTTATGGTTCCCTGTATAAAGAAAAAAAGCATTTTTAGAAAAAGGTCCATGTATGTGTCTGTCTGTGAGCATAACTCAAAAACAAAAGGTCAGTAAAATACCAAACTTGGTATATATGATAAGTATCTTCCAGGGATGCGACATGAAGATGGACGAAAGTCCCCTCCACCCCAAACTGCCCTGTACATGAACAATTTTTGAACATTTTTATTTTCTCAAAACTGGCTGTAACAATTTTTATTAAAATACTGTATATTAAAGATATTTACATGACAAATAAAATGCATATCTTGAATTTTCTGAGAAGAGCCTCTAAAGACCTCTTTCTTCTGGATGACTTTTCCTGGATTTTGCAAACTGTTAAACCGTAACACATAGAAGAAAACTTACTATACAAAATATATAGATCTTGTTGGAACACACAAATTTATGACATGCACATTTTTTTCGTGGATATTTTTTATATATTCCTTGTTATTTTTCTCGATTTTAAAATATTTATACTTTTCACATATGTGCATTTGTCAACTCCTGGCAATGCAAAGAATGGAATGTGAATGGAACACATCAGATTTCTTTACTTTCACTAGCCCGCTTGTATGATGTACATAGTGGATAGAGAAGGTATTATACTCCACCCAAAAATGTGATGTCGAGATTTCACTACACATACAAGCTGTCATGCAATTGTCATTGCAAATCACTTCTTTGCTTGGCCAGGAGTAGAACAAAAGAAAATGGACACCTCCAGTCCGAGAAAAGTTTAAGCGCTTTACAATTGAAACCAATAACAAGGAATATCTTAAAAACGGTTAGCTCCACATCAAAATCCTAAAGGACATAAATCGTGTGTTTTGAAGAGATGTACATTTTCGTCCATCTCTTACAGCTTAGCAGTTAAGCAAAATTCTGCAAAATTCATACAGAATAAAGAGGTCTTGAGGCTATTCCCAGAAAATTTAAGATATACATTTTATTAGGATGTAAATATCTTTACTATACAGGATTTTAATCAAAATCGTTAAGAGCCATTTTGTGAGAAAAGTTTTCAAAAAATGTTCCATGTAAAGGGTAGTTTGGGATGGGGAGACAGACAGACAGACAGACAGACACACACACACACACACACACACACACACACTCACTCACTCACTCCCTCTCTCTCTCTCTCTGAGGACCTTTTTCTAAAAATGCTTTTCTTCGCACTCAGGGACCCCAAAACATATATTTCTGGTGATATCTCGGCATTGAATTTTTAGGTGGAATACAATACCTTCTCTATCCACTATGTACATTGTACTTACAGGCTAGAGAAAGTAAAAATGTCTTATATTTACTGCAATAAATATAAAAATATTGCTGTTACAAATGCAACAGTCAAATAGTCTTAATTCTGCTCATTAATATAAAAGCAGTGGTATTCATTATTGTAAGTATATACAAGGGGGGAGGTATTCAGCAATGACTTACAATAATGGTTTTTTGTACCTTATTTATTAGAAAATGAATATGGTGCAATGTATAAGAGATCTCTCAATATACCGCTGTTATCTTCATGACGTCAGTATCATGTCACAGAACCATTGCTAGGGGTATTACACACCCACTCATGGACAGCTGTATGCAATTGCTTGTTGTTGCCAAATTTTTTTACCTTGCAGTGCATCCTTCACTTTGTCGAATAGAGCATAGTAAGATGGAATAAGATCCGGTGAATATGGTGAGTGTGCCACTACAATGAACCTCAGTGATGTCAACTTTGCACTCGTCGCTATGATAATGTACAAGCATGCATTGTCATGCTGGAGAAGCACTTTCCCTATTGCTGAGTCTGAATCTTGGATTTAAACCATGAGAGGGTGACACAGTACATCATGGTGTTGAAGCTGTTCCTTGCGGAAGCCAGCCCATTAACAGCAAGTGTCCCTAAAGATTGAGATCATCTGCTTACCTGCAGATGGACCAGCATGAAATTTCATAGGTTGGAGACCTCAGAATGTTTCCATTGCTGGGATTCAACTTTTTTCTTGCGTGTATGACAGCTACAGCATGATTTGTCACCAGCTATCAGTTTTTTAAAAAAAATCTAGATCCTCATTTTTCATTTATAATAGTAGATGATTGAGTTCATCTCTTTTCTTCTGGGCCTGTGTCAAGTCATGTGGAATCCATTTTTTCATATCCAAATTGTCATGGATAATGGTGTGCAGGGTTGTACAGCTGAGGCTTGTCTTTCATTCCAGTTCATTAAATGGTATGTGCCTATCAGCCATAATCAATTCAGAAACAACCTCAATGTTCCTTGGAAGGATGACCAGCACTCATTTGCATGCAGATTCCCTTCCACTGGCAAATCCTGTGGTCCAACTGTAAACTGTCTTTTGTGCAGGAGATTGTTTACCGCATACCGCAGTTTCATATTTATGAATTTCTTCTATTTTGACTCCTTCCTTCCACAAAAACCATGTAGTCCATGAATAGTCCATCTTTCATCTTGTCCATGGCTTTCTCTCTTAGCAACAAACATGTGCTGTCCTTTCACTTTATATTCTATTCACAACTGACATCTAGCATCTATGTGATGTACTAATATTAATTCCTTGTCCTATGAGAAGATTTGAAATGACACAATTATTAATCATTTCTGAATGGCCCTTGGATTACACTGTGAAGTTAAAAGAACAATTCAATTTGTACAATTTTGTCACTTTTATGTAATGTGTAAAACAGAGGGAAACTGCTAAAAACTGATGTGTTCCATTTACATAACTTTCTCTGCATCTCTGTTACAAATTATTGTTAAAGGATTATTCTTCTATCTATATGATAAAGCTACATATACATTTGTAAATGGCAAAAAAATATTGTTCTCAATTTAGACAATGTTGACAACTTGCACGTGGTTGCTTGAGGCACAACTATTCCCTCCAATTGCAGGTGCTGGTCAGAGTAATTCATTTTTGCAGTTTTATTTACATTACCATATAATCTCAGAACAGAGCTGCTATAAAACCAGGGCCTCAAGCAAATGGTTCCAGAAGACTGAAATACTTACTCTTTATGACAGATGTCACATGGGAACTTTGGCTTCACCTGGTCTGGCAAATGGCACTTGCTGTGCAGATATAAGGAACTAAATTGCTTGAATGCCTTTCCACATTGTGGACAAACATGTGGTCGAGCATCTGTGTGAACCGTGCTATGTGACTGTAACACAGTTTTCTGTGAGAAGCATTTTCCACACTCCTCGCACCTAAAATGACAACAAAGAATTTCAATAAATAGCAGCAAGTGGTAATTAGGATTCAGAGAGCAATTGATGGAATACAGGAATTCTGTAAAGAATGAGAATTAAAGTAAATATAAACAAATCAAAAGTCATAGTATTTAAAAGAGGAGCCAAAGAAAAAAAAGAAAGAAGGGAAGTGGCAACTGAGTGTTCTAAAGTTAGAGGTTGTCCAAGAATGTGATTAATTAGGGGTGAGGATGAACAGTAATGGAGAATGAGAGGAACATAGCAGGAAGGCGATTGCCATAAGGAAGATGGCAATGACAGGAACAAGGATGTGCAAATACAAATTAGAAATGCAAACTAAATGATTGGAAGCAATGTGGGGTTATTTCCAGACTGTTTTGCCATGGTCTGCTGGAGTAAGATGTTCCACGCAAAACACCCCAAAAAAAAAACCCAGTGATATTGACTCTGGCCATGAAAGCTACGTTCTCTCAATGTATGAGACATTGGTAGAATCAAGAATGCTATATGCAGTAGAAATTTGGGGAGGGATCTGAACTAAGAAAATGTAAATGGTGTGTTATTTATGGACGCTCTTTAACTACTGCGGTTCTCAGCGTCCCATTATAAATTGGCCGTGAAAGACTGCTTAATTTTGCTCAGAGGCCTCTCTATCAGACCTGAACTAAGCAAACAGTAGATTACCCCTAAGAATGTTTCATAAAGATTTATGAGGGTGCCATGATCATTACCAGGGGAAGTAGCTTCAGTACAAATAGGAAGGATAAGAAGGGCAGTAATATTGAAATGAATATTATAATTCTGATTTAGATTTGATAAAAGAAGGGGAAATTTTAAAGAAATATATGGAACAGAGGAGCATGAAATAAAAATAATAAGTGGGGAGGAATGGAAAAGATTATGGAGAAAGTAGCAATGGTTAGGGGAGAGGAACATCAATGACTTTTGGTCGACAATAAGAAACAGTGGAACACATAGAAAAACAAGAGATATGGGGTAGTCTAGAGAACAAAATATCAATAAAATTGGAATGGGGAAGAGAAGGGTGCATTGAGTACTGTAGTAGACCAGAAAAGGAAGTATTAGCTTGGATGAGAACATGGTCAATGTGCTTGAGAGGGCTAAGAAGCAGAAAAAGTGGATATGAACTATGTGGAGGCACCAAAAACACAGAGCATTATATGTACAAGGGTCATCCAGAAAGTAAGTTCCGATGACCAATAACTAAAACAAAAACATCACTATGTAAGAAATATTTATTGGAATATTTACCTAAGTTCACTGGCTATTTCTCAACGCAGTCACCACCATGGTTGAGGCATTTAACGTAAAAATGCACCATCAATTTATGCCCATGTTGTAGGAGTCTACCACCAATGTCTGGAGCCACAAAATCATTTCCTGCCAGAAAATGCTTCATGAGACAAAAGAGATGGAAGTCACTTTGGGCGAGATTGGGTGTAGATCCATCCATCCATCAACACATTTTATGAGGCATTGACTGTATGCGGACTTGCATTGTCATGTACAAGTGTAATGTCTTGTCAAATCCCACATGCAATGTCTGCCAATAGTGATCAACACTAACAGTCTCCCTTCACTGTAAAAACTCACATAGGAGGGTATCACATCTATCCCAGAATACAGTAAACATTATTTTTTTGACAGAGATTGTCCACTTGAATTTGATCTTCACATGCAAATTGTTGTTTTGTTTCTGCTGTGGAATGCACTACTCATGTTACATCCCCAGTAACAACACTGTCTAGAACTCGTCACCTTTGTCTGTGTACTGCTGTAGGAAAGTCAATGCTGCAGACAGACGTTTGGTTTTGTGTTCATCTGTCAGTTGCTGTGGCATCCATCTTGCACACATTTTGTTAAAACCAAGCCACTGGGAGACAGTTTTGTGCGACTGTGAGCAAGACTTCTGGGGGAATCGACAAGAGAGTTTGAATTTGTGAAGTGCCAGTTCTGCAAAAGTGTTTGTCGCACACTTTCCACTAGTTCTGGTGTCACCAGGGACAGTCAGCCACTATAACACTGGTTCGTCCTTCAGTGAATTCCCTGCACCATGTCTGACCATACTGTCACTCATAATACCATACCCAGCAATGGATCTTTGCTGGAGATTGTTTACTCAGAAACAATAAATCAGATAACTGCATGAACATCACAGTTGGTAGGAGACAACAAAGCAACCATTTTCTCTTAGCTCTGTGATGTAACCACTGCCATCACAAGACAAACTGCAACGCACTATTCCCATATACTTTCTCTCTATCCCTGTGCATACACATTCCTACCCAACTAGTCATGCCATCTCTGGGCACAATCAGAACTTACTTTCTGGATGAACCTCAGCAAAAGAAGAACTAGCAAAATGGAGACAAAAAGCATGGGAGAAAAAATGAAATAAAAAATAGAGGGAAAAATAGTAACAATTCAAATGTTGTCAGGAAAAGAAGCAAAGAAAAATAAAACATGGGAGAGTACTTAAGGAAGCAGGGGGGGGGGGGGGGAGAATGTGGGAGGTAAGAAAGGAAGAACAGCAAATGGAAGAGGGTGAACAATGACTATAGGTGGTTAAGGTTGGCAAAGGGTTGCTCAGCTGCGCTACAAGGTGAGGATGCTAGACAAACTGGGGCAGATCATAGAAAATTTATACATAGCTTAAAATAGCCATTAGGAAAAATGTAAAAAAAAAAATTCTTAATATGTTGATCATTCATCTTAAGCCTAGTCCAGTTCAACATTTAACTTCAACAATTAACAAAACATTTAACATTCAACATGTTGTAACTGTTTATGAACATTCATTTTATCTCCACTGGTTGCCTTGGGACAGCAAAATGGATTCTAATGATGTGGATTTTGCTATTGCTGTTTATATCTAATGAGAAAGAAGAATATGGATGAGGCTTTATCTATAAAATGATTTTGCATTTCTCCTAGAATAGAAAATAGTACAAAGGGCAATAAGTCCTTAGAAAAAGATAGAAAAAAGAATTATTTTTGGTAGATTTTTTTTTTTCTAACTTAATTTCCTTTTAGTCGATATACTTTTCCCAGCACTTCTCCTACTGTTTTAAGCCTTCCAAAAGTGCATGTTTAAGAGATGACCTCTTCATTAGATGTGAATCTAAACCACTTTTTTAAGTTTGGAAATAAAAAAAGTCACTGGGGGCCAAATATGGTGGATGTTGCAGTGATTACAATTTTTGTCATCGAAACTTCGAATGTATGCGCACCCTTGATGGAAGAGAATATTTTTCTTTGCCAGATGAGGGTGTTTTTTCTAGAATTTTCTGTTCAACCAGTGCAATAAAAATGCATAATACTCATCATTTATCATTCCTTTCTGCAAATAATTAATGTAAATGATTCTGCATGCATCCCAAAAAACCGAGGTCATCTGCAGATTTCATCACCTTTGCCTTCTTCAGAGCTGGCTCTCCTTTAAAAAACTCTCCTTTGACTGCACTTTTGTCTCTGGAGTGTAGTAGTGTATCCATGTTTCATCTACAATTATATATTGGCACAGAAACTCATCAGCTTCCCAATTGATTACACGACTGCGTTTATTCTC
Organism: Hymenopus coronatus; assembly: GCA_030762935.1. NCBI lineage: Eukaryota > Metazoa > Arthropoda > Insecta > Mantodea > Hymenopodidae > Hymenopus > Hymenopus coronatus. The sequence goes on from CM060898.1 coordinate 126,852,235, forward strand.
CAGTGAGAGCAAACGCAGCACCCATCTTGCCAAGACCTTTGTCAGACTTAATTTTTGGTGCAAAATTGAGAACACAGTATCTTGTGATATGCCTGTGTGCTCTACTACTTCACAAACTTTGATTCGTCAATCACTCAGTATCATATCCTGGATTTTGCCAATAATTTCGGAGGAAGTCACTTCTACTGGACATCTGGAACGATGTTCATCATTTGTGGAGGTACGACAAAGTTTAAATTCATTTATCCAATTTAAATTATTGCAAACATGGGAGCAGATGTGACATGAACCTCATTTAACTTGGCTTTTATCTCTTTAGTTAAGCCTTTTAAATAGAAGTGTTTAATCACTGCACGAAACTCGTTTTTTTCATTTTTCTAGATAAGCCCAAGATTGTTAATTCAATTGCATATGGCAACAAAACCACTGTTAAAAAATACAAACTTTTTTCAATGCTACCAGTGTCATTTCTTGAATTTTCTAAGGACTTATTGAACACCTCTCGTATCACTGAATGATTTTTATTTATAGGCAAAATGTCTTAGTATACATTTAAGGTAATATGTCTGTGAAATTTGAAAAATCCTTAATATGTACGACATTGAAATTTATACCAGTTATTGCATACAATAATAGTGAAATATTTGCTGTCTTTAAATATTCTAGCTTCATGTTTATTTAAATCAAACTGTTTTACAGTCTAAATTCATTCTTCTAATAAAAATCCTATATATGATGCATTTTTAAAAGTATTTCATAAAAAATTCAAGTTTTAATGAAAATAATTTTACAAATAGATCCATAATCTGATTTTTTAGATTAATCCCTAATTATTGTAGAAAAATTATTACTTTTTGTACACTCCAAAATTCTAGATTTTTCTAAATTTAATATTTATTTCTCAAAATTGAAATATTTCCAAAAATGATATGGCCATTTTCCTTTATGTACTTTTGGGAGACAACTTGTCGAGCATTTCAAGTGGAAAAATGTTGGAAAAAACTTTGTAAGTAAACTAAATTTAAAATTGGCCATGCCTATAAAAAACGTGCACCTATCCATTTAAAGCATCAGTTAATTGGAAGTTTATATGTGCCAAGTGGTGAAGGGGGGATATTTTCTTAAAGTTCTAAATTCATGTTATTTTATTATGAACCAATTTTGTTTTTTAATTTTTTACAATTTTTGGTAAAATTTAACACATGCATGATTTTAGGCCAATAAAACAATATTTTGATAGCTGTCTAAGGTGCTATTTGTTCAACTTTTGGATTTGGCACAGGACTGAAAAAATTTTGAATGAGCTTAAAAAAGGCTAGGTTTCTCTTCAATAATTCTTCAGAATGAGTGAAGATGACTTCAAACTTGTTTTGAGCAAGCTAGAACCTATTATCCACACAAAGGGCATGCATTCCATCTCTTTTAAGGCTTGGAATATGTCTATATTTCCGTACCTACAAAAACTTAAATTAAGCTACCTAAAAAAATGTATATTAAGTCACAGCACAAACAGAAATTCATCAAAATGGTGATTAGCAAGCAAGTAAAGAAAAGCTGAACACTCAGACATTTTACAGCTACTGCAGAGACCAACAAAGTATCCTTTAACATAAGTTTCGCAGCAGGCCGAGAAAACAGTTTCGGCTTAACATTAATACTGCAACATGTTGAGTCAACTTAAATTACCAACTCGCTTGATTTTGTATCCAAGCAAGCAGTGAGTAAACACATGGCAGCAGGAATACTTTCTCTTCCTTGTATAGTGCATTATGTGTCAGTTTATGCCGGGAATAGAAGGAAATCCAATATGCAAACATTGACTGCTTCATGTATGCCTCTTTCTTATTTTACAAAGTGGTGGAATCAGTGTTTAATTTTCAGCTAAGTTCTGCACTTAGAAAATTCAATTTGCAGCATCATTATGCAATCCATGCAAGAGAGTACATTCCTTTCAAATTGTGTTCAATACCAATTAATTAACAAGATGCCAGAACTTGTTGTTTTATTATATTAACACTTTAATGATTGTCATGTTTTTGCAATTATTTTTGTTACCACTGTGAATTACTACTAACCCTAAGAAAATATGTATATGTTCATATCCTAAGTGTAAACTCTAATGCAAGAGACATAGTAAAGCAATTGTTCTATCAATCATAAACCTGCAATAGCTGTATTACATATTTCAAGTGCAAAGTTTTGCTTATTACTACAGCATTGAAGGAATTATCTGTTCTTGCTTTCTACAGTAGATGACTTGCAAAAGCATCGAGAAAATTTGCTCTCTTTGCTTTACTCAAAGGCAATCAGTTGGTGACTGATGAGTTAGCATTTCGTTTTTGAAAAGAAAGCTATAATCTAGGCCCTTAAAGCATGACAGGTCACAATGAAACTTCACAAAATGGAAAAATATCTTAGTATGGAAACATAAAGACCATAAAGGTTAAAATCCCACAAATTGACACTTAGTGAAGAAGTTTGTCGTTCCACCAACAAAGAGGACACTGCAGTCAACTATGAAACACCAATGGCTCCCAACATGTTCATGTACCTTCCCAACCTTGTCCTACACAAGGCTTATGCAAAAGAGCAATTGATTACCACACATTTGCTGTACTGTCATTAAAGGATGTTCAAGACTGAATTAGTTGGCTTTAACATAACCTAATATAACATGAAATTTTAATCCTGAAGTGAGTTTGTTCAACCTACGTAAGAAATTACATACATTATGCACATTTCATGAAATATCCACACACTTTGTATTTATAAATTCTAACTCTGATACAGGATTTCTCAGAAATAATAATTTTTACATGCTTCTTTGCATTATCTTTTTTCCCAATACGGATGTTTGAATAGACATCCAATGTAAAATGATAGTTTTACAACATTTGTTAATATTTTGAGTGTCTTATTCTTTAGTTCACATTATATTGGTCTTTTAACAACTAGACATACTCATACCTGTTTAATATCATTTCCATACATTGCATTTATCACAGCCTCATTTAATTCCAGTCACTGGGATTCATACTTGTGATATTCAACTTTGAATGGATGACCCATCTATTTTGTCGCATTTTAACGATCATAGCTATTCAAAATGTTTGCATCTAAATGTATGTGACAGGAATATAAAACCTGGTTTAAGAATTAGAGGAAGAGGCATATGTTGTTGCTTTGTTTCATTTATATGCAGCCTTTAACATCTAGGTCATATCCAGGGCTTTTCCTTTGGAACAATTGCTCTTGGCAATCATGTTCACTCATTTACTGGTAAATTATCTTTGGTTAGAGAAAAATCCCCCAGCTAGGAATCGAACCCAGGACCCCCCATAAAGCAAGCAGGTGCTCTACCTAACTGAGCTACAGGACCAGTCTGCCGCGAGCCGGATGACATGTAGGTCCTCTTGGTCTGTGCGCGACGAGGCGGGGTTGCCGCTGATGAGGCGGTAGAGCCCGCGGCCTCGGGGGTTGTTGGTGCGGCTATGCCAGAGGGCATGTTTCGCGTTAAGATCTCCTGCGATGCATACCACTGGCTGAACAGCTGTCCTAGACCTAAACCAAACCGTGGACCCACGACCGCGCATCGATTCCATCGAAGCGCTGGAAGCGGCAGCCACGGCCTTCTCCCGACAACTCCTGAATGTGGTACGCGCGCATACCTACCGCATCCCATCTAACAAACCTAACCCGAGAACCATACCTAATGAACTCCGTCAGCTGCTAAAAGCCAAGGCAACCGTACGGAAGCTATGGCAGCGCTTCCGCCATCCCAGGATCCAAGCAGTGTACCAGCGGTTCAAATCCCTGGCAAGGCGCCTGCTTCGCGCGCACCGCAAAGCGGCCTGGGAACACACAATGGCAAATGTAAACCTGGAAGAGAAACAACCCTGGAGGATCATCCGATCCCTCAGGAAAGACTAAAGTCAGTTTCAGCATCCCATCCATGGCACCCGTGGGAGACTCTCTTTTGAGCCCCAGGATAAAGCCACGGATTTCGCAGATTATTTGGAGTCTCAATTCGAACCCCGGGAAGACCCCCAGGACGAGGACTTTACTGAGCTCGTGGAAGCGACGGTAGACCACCTCTACGAGGAGCCCCCGCCGCCCCACGAGGAGATCCGCATCCCTTTAGTCACCCCGAAAGAGGTGACTTCCCAACTCAACAACCTAAAGTCTAACAAAGCCCCTGGACATGACGGCGTCACGGCGCCTATGCTCCAGCACCTACCCCGAAAGGCCGTAATCCACCTGACGCGGATTTACAATGCATGCCTACACCTACGTCACTTTCCAACGTGTTGGAAGGAGGCGAGGGTAGTATACATTTTGAAACCCGGCAAGGACCCGGTCTTCCCGTCAAGCTATAGATCTATTAGCTTACTTCAGATCGTCTCGAAAGTATTCGAGCGGTTACTCCTACCTCGCCTCACCCCTCTCTTCGAGGAGAGACTCCTACTCCCGGATCACCAGATTGGTTTCCGTACTGGATATTCCACAACCCTGCAGTTGCTGCGACTGGCTTCCAGGACAACTTCAAAACAGTCGCGGTACTCTTGGACGTGGAAAAGGCCTTCGCCACCACGTGGCATCAGGGACTCTTGTACAAGCTCAAGAACGCAGAAATCCCTCCCCCCTACCTTCACCTGCTTAGTAGCTTCCTTCGGGACCGCACTTTCAGGGTGAGGGTGGAGGGGAGGCATTCCACAGTCAGACCCATAGCGGCGGGAGTGCCGGAAGGCAGCGTGCTGTCGCCGTTACTTTTTGCCGCCTACATGTCCGACTTCCCCACAGAACCCAGTACAGTTACGTGCCAGTATGCCGACGATGTCCTCATAATGGCACGTAACAAGAACGCCCGATATTGCTTCCCCCCCCCCTGCTACAGAGACAACTCCAGGCCATAGGCAGATGGAGTGAACAGTGGCGGATGGCAATCAGCCCGCAGAAGAGCTCAACTCTACTGCTGGCTAAGGTCCGTGGCTGGCGACCGGAGAGGTCGCTGAGGTTGCGGCGGCGGCGGATCCCCTGGGTCCGCACCGCCAAATACCTTGGAGTCCTCCTCGACCGCGGCCTTACTTTCACTCATGTCAGGGAGAAGGTCGGTACACGCTGCCCTACGGCAGTTGTTTCCCATCTTCCGCTCCGCCATGCCTACACACCTAAAACTACGGCTGTACCGCGCGGTCATCCCGCCCCTGATGCTGTACGGCTGCGAGGTCTGGGGTTCGGTGGCTCGTTCCACCATCCGCAGACTGCAGACCGTGCAGAACAGGGCATTGAGGATGATATATGGCACAGACCGTAGATTCCCGTCCCACATTCTCCATTCCCACTCCGGAATCCCTTACATAGTGGACGTTGTGCGAGAAAGAGCTCGCACAATATACACTAAACTTGCTCCTCACCCAAATCCCCAGGTGAACACTCTGGGTCTTTACGACCACACGCTGCCTAGGAGACGCGTAAGCTACCGCCTTCCCAAGGACGCCTTGGGATGGTAGTTTTTCGGCCGCCTCTCCCTTCTTTACAGTACTACCCGCCAAGTTAAGCAGCATCGGGCCCGGTCTCAACTCGGACGGGTGACCGTCCAGTTGTACTCCGACCAGATCTGCAACACTGGCTTCCCCCACCCCGTACCTACATCCTTTCAGTTCTCCCCGCTAGCCGGCACTGCTTTCCTTGACAGTCCGCAAGCGGCTGGCCAAGTTAAGCAGCATCGGGCTTGGTCCCTCTCTGGGTGGGTGACCACTCCGGTAGGTAAGCCAGCCCGCGCCGGCTGCACAGAGGGAAACACCCTGCCCACATTACTTCGACACAGACATAAACGCTTGCACAAGACTACATCTTTTATATTACACGGGTAAATCCGCGAGAAAAGCGGATAGGTACCGTGGTGATTTGCCCCCGCCCGAGTACACTCGGGCGACTAGTTCCTGCTCCTGGCTCCTCCAGGCATATGTAGCAAAATAATTCATGTAATAGCCATCAGGTAATGCCAACTTAAAATACAGATTATAAATTACTGGTAACTTATTCCCATTTAGAATATATAGGGTGTTTTGCTTATAGGTATAATAAAAGAAATAACTAGAACTTCTGAATGAATACAAATATGGAGATGAAACCACTTCCTACAAAAAGTAAAAACTGGGATTTTTTTTTTCCTTTATGGTTCATAAACCTTAACATGGCTGTTATTAGTGGCAAGGGAAATGTCCAACCGGTTTTCAATCTCAACCCATGTGTTATGAAGCATCTGTGGTGTAACATTCTCGACAGCAGCATTTATTCTTTGTCATAAGTCTGCCAAATCACATACTGGTGCACAGTAGACCTGATTCTTAACAAATCCCCACAAGAAAAAATTAGGTAGTGTCAGGTCATGTGAAGTGCAGTGATCTCTTCTGATCCATCTTCAAAGGAACTATTTGTTCATTAATGTCTGAACTCTGTTGATAAAGTGTGGTGTTGTCTCATCTTGCTGGAAAATCATTCATTTATCAGTCAGCATGTGAATGCCCAGCAAAAAGTCTCTTTTGTGTGCAGAACATAAGTCAGTAATTCTTGTGAAATACCTATTTCTTTGTCAGTACTCTTAGATCAAGACAGGCCATTCTGACATACTATGTGTCAATAATGAAGTAGGATAGGCAGCTCAGAGAAACAAGAAGTTTGGTGTCAAATGCATGTAAACATTCCAAGCGTAAAGTGTCTGAAAGTTATGTCCAGCACATTCTCCTATGCAATAATCTGTGCATGAGTGGACGATGCATGACTGTCTTAGAATTAACAGTACCGCTGACTAAATCTTCCCAATCTCCTCTTTCAAATGTCAACCTTAAACCATGGTTTTGAAATTGTAAATGTTTCCTTTTATTATTATACTTATAAGCGTAACACTGTGTATAAAAACTGATAACTTACCCTCGTCACAAGCCTCTGGAATTATGGTAAACTTGCAAGGAGCCAATGTCCCATTGATTCTTCAGATTAGCTATGATTTTTATAATGAAAATACATTAAAAACAAATTCCCATGTCTCAACTTTCTGGGCTATAGGGTCTCTAATTGACTTTAGGGGTGTATCTTCCACTAGTGATGAGCTGCTAGATAGTTTGCCAGCACTAAGGATGCAAGTATCTGCTCACAAAACTGCACTTAAATTAACTACAACCAGAATTTCATGTAGCAAAGGGATAATCAGTCACAGATATATTTATTTGCTTTCTCTAAACATACTATGTACTTAGTGTACAGACAAGGTATTGTATTCTATCCCAGAATTTGGTACCAATATTTCACCAGAATACATGTTAAGAGGTCCCCTGAGTAAAAAAATTGAAAAAAGATGTATGTATGTATGTGTGTGTGTGGGTGTTTGTGTGAGAGAGAGAGGGGGAGAGAGAGAGAGAGGGAGAGAGAGAGGGGGAGAGAGAGAAAGAGAGAAAACAGCATAGTTCAACAACGAAAATACTATTAAATACCAAATGTCTTCCAAGGATGCCACTAGTGATGAGCTGCTAGATAGTTTGCCAGCACTAAGGATGCAAGTATCTGCTCACAAAACTGCACTTAAATTAACTACAACCAGAATTTCATGTAGCAAAGGGATAATCAGTCACAGATATATTTATTTGCTTTCTCTAAACATACTATGTACTTAGTGTACAGACAAGGTATTGTATTCTATCCCAGAATTTGGTACCAATATTTCACCAGAATACATGTTAAGAGGTCCCCTGAGTAAAAAAATTGAAAAAAGATGTATGTATGTATGTGTGTGTGTGGGTGTTTGTGTGAGAGAGAGAGGGGGAGAGAGAGAGAGAGAGAGAGAGAGAGGGGGAGAGAGAGAAAGAGAGAAAACAGCATAGTTCAACAACGAAAATACTATTAAATACCAAATGTCTTCCAAGGATGCCACATCAAGATTTTTCAGAAAATCCCAGACTGCTCTTTACATGGAAAAAATTTTGAACATTTTGTTTTTCTTAAGAATGGCTCTAACGATTTTGATTAAAATACCACATAACAAAGATATTTACATCACAAATAAAATATATATCTTGAATTTTCTGAGAATATTCTCTGAAGACCTCTTCATTCAACACAAATGTTGATAAACTTAATAAATAAAAACTTAATAACACCCACACCCACACAACAACAAAAATGTAGGTCTCGTTAAAAGACATAATTTATGCCGTATACTTTTTTTTTTTTTAAGATATTCTTTGTTATTGGTTTCAATTTTAAATTTTGTAACTTTTCTCAAACAGGAAGTTACCTTTCGTTTCATCTCTCTTCTGTTTTACTGCTGCCCATACAAAACAAACCAAATTTCAATTGTTTCACATGGCAACCAGCTTTTAAAAGAGTTGACTGTGACTTTAGCCTAGCATATTCTTTTATTCCCTTCTGCTTAGAAGAAAACATGGAATAAGACAATTTCTGCTAATGCTTACCTTGATTAACATGATATAGAAAAGGAATATTTTGATTGAACAGTTTGCAAAATAGGTAGAGAAAGTCATGTGAATTGAATATATCAATTTTTTCCCCCAAATGATGGTGCCTCCAAGAAAAACTACTAAAAAGATACAAATTTCACATTTTTGTTGGTACTATTGTTTGATACCTTTTAAACTCAGATATAGGCAAAGAATTAATTATCATTGGTAAAGCAGTCAAATTTGTAGAAACTTTTTTTTCTTCTCAAATTTGGGCTTATCGGAGAGACACCAGTATTTTTATTTTTGATCTTTCACCATAAAAAATCTCAGCTCGATCTGCAACATCCACTGATAATAGCTCCTTGTTAGTTACTGAGATAGTTATAGCCAGATTTATCTAATGCTTTGTACAATTATTGTCTGATGTCAATAGCATGCAAGTATGCCACCCATTGCCTGTTAAAACATGTTTAAGGGGATTCCCAGCAACAAGTTTATGAAGTTATTCTGCTTTTTTTAGAGTTTTTGTTTTGCATAATACAGGATGGTACAGATAAAAGTAGCCCATGAAAGTATAAAGGAAATACAGTGAAACTACAGAAACAAAGAGCTGAAATGGACTTACCACTTATTACAATGAAAAATACAGTGAAAAATATATTTATAGAAATTGTTGAAAGTGGCAATATAGAGCACTTGTAAGCATATTTAGATGCACCCGGCATAAAGTTCAGATATCAATGGCAGTTACTTCACAGCTGATGTAGTCTTTTAGTTCCTTTCATAGGCCTTGCTCTTCAGGAAAAAAATCAATGTTATTAGATCTGGCAAAGATGATGGACACAAATGTTTGCTGACAGTTTGTTACTCAGAAAAGGCACCATGAACTTGTTCTAGGTATACCTTAGATGTATGGCATGTTGCCCCATCTTGCTGGAAGAAGCAATATTGTCTTTCATATTCAGTGAGTTGAGCACAAAATGTATCAAAAATTTTCCATATATGCAACCATGTCAAGGGTAGCACAAAAATATATTGGTCCAATGATGCACATTCCTGTTACACCACACCAAACAGGAGTGGTTGCTGACACACAATGTTAGGATTCTCCATTGCCGAGTACCTTGTGTTCTATAAAGTCACATGACAGGAAAGATGAAACCAAGCTTCATCACTCATGATGTAATGGATCGTTGATGTTATTCAAAAGCCACGTGCAGTACTCTCATCCTCCTGTAATTGCTGCACAACTGTCACACAATAGCTTCAAATAGCTGCTGGCAACTCCTATACCTGTTGGGCCAATTTACCTGCAGATTTCTTTGGACTCTAAATAATTCTTCGGCAAATGTCTGCAATAAATTCTGGTATGCAAACTGAAGGAATTCTTTACATTTTGCACCGACCCAAAGGTGTACCAATTTTTATTAACTCTGTATTGCTCTCTTTGCTAGTATCCTCTATCCAGATACCTGACCCCAACAATTTTGCGAGTTTCTTTAATCAAACCTGTTTTCACATATGCTTCCAGAATTTCTATTCTTTCTTCTATTGAGAAAGTCATTTTGCAGAACACAAGGCAAAACATCTTAACTTCACTGATGAAATAAACTGAAATGCTGACAGAAGAATGCTAACAATCGATAATTGCATAAAACTGTCCATTTTTGTTGCACTGTTGAGCATGAATATATAAAGTACTCAGAAATTGCATTCACATTCAGAGGGGAGGCAGGCTACTTTTAATTGTGCCACCATGTATATAAAGATGACATTGAAATAAACACTAATAAGTAGTGAAATAATATTGGTATTCAATGAATTCAGTGGCAATTCTTTTTATTTCAAATTATTTGACTCAGAAGAAGAAAAAGAAAGGAAAGTAGAACCTGCTCCACAACAAGAGCTCAAGTGATTCGAGAGATGACAGTGTTGAGTACTGGATTCAGAGGAAACACATGCTGTTAACAATACCAATATTGTAGTGACAAGCCTTTTCTTCATTCAGAAAAGTGTTTTAGAGTTTTATTACACAACAAAAGCCTATTTAGCGTGAACCATACCAATGTACAATCAGCTATCCAGCTTGTGGCTATCCTGTCTACTTAAAATTTCTCCATGATAAAGTAAGGAATAATTTATTGTAGGTACTGTACATTCTCAAAGCCTTAGCAAGTGGATACCTGCTACAAACCTATGTGGTCTTACAAAATATTTTATGCACTACTTATGCTTCTGACACAGATGTTCTTTGTTTCGTCAGTTGCATATTGTTTGTCCAAAGTGTGTAGGTTGGTAAAATGTTTTATGCACTCTATTATAGGTTGTAAAATGGGTGATACAATCATATTGTAGTGGCTGGATGAGAAACTATGTGCTATAAAATGACTAGATTCTGGGGTAACAGAACTTTTGCTTTGAGGTTAGGGAAGGAAAGACTGCAGTTGGAGACTGGAAGAAAAATCAACCACAATTTTTGTAACAATTAGGCTTCTTTTCCATTACTGTTTTATTTCAATGAAAAGAATTTAAATGAGTGTTTGCAGTGTGCAAAATCCCGAATCCATGGGGGTTTAGGATTCCCCCCCACCCACCAGTGATTTTATAAAAAGAATTTCCCCCCACTAAAATATCCCAAGGGGGGGGGGGCAGTTTATTATAACAAGACAAACAGTGAAACATACACTACTAAAATATATTCAATTCAAGAATATTGTTTCATTAATGACTAAAATAAAACATTAAACTCAACAAACATAAATTAAAATATCAGCAATAATCAATTGGAAGTACTGAATTCATGTTTCATTGTCACTTACAAAGGAAAGTGCCTGGGCTGGAATGTGAAAGAAACTATAAATCAGAGTTGCCATAACAAGAATTCTCTTATGCATACAAGAGCTCAGCTTTTTATATGATGTATGAGCAAAACCTCTGCTCGGACGCAAACTGTACGAGAATTTCAATATTTCATATTTTTTCCCAATATTTAAAACTAAGAATTTAACGATTTGCTTATCTTTTAACACTTTGTTAGACTTTATTGATGGATTGCTCTCTTATCAATTGCAAAATCTGCACAATTACAGTTAACTACTTCACCTCGCAAACCCCAACTACTTTACTTTTAAAATGGCAATGTAAAAAAACCTCCTGCACCTCCCACCAATTTTTAATGATTTCACACCCTGAGTGTTTGTAACACAAAACATTGCTTGATAATTATTTACTGAGAACCAGTATCGGACACTTCAACTCCTAATTCAGAAATCTGTGAATGTGTGAGAGAGTGTGCATAGCTCGAAAACGAAAAGACTGTTATTAAACTTAAATACCAAATTTAGTATATATCTTCCAAGGATGTGATACAAAGATTTTCAGGATAATCCCCCACCACAAACTAACCTCTACATGGAAAATTTGTTGAAAATTATTTTCTTAAAAATGGTTCTAACGATTTTGATTAAAATACCTTATACTACAGATATTTGCATGACAAATACAATGTATATCTTGAATTTTTTGGGAATAGCCTGTGAAGATGAAATCTAGATGAATTTTGCATAACTGGCAAACTACAGCAGACAAAATTTTACTGCACAAAAAATGTTAATCTTGTCAAAATACATTATTCATATCATATACATTTTTTTCTAGAGTTAACCATTTCTGAGATATTTCTTCCTATTGGTTTCAATTTTAAACTTTTTTCAGAAGGGAGGTCATCTTTTGTTTTACTCCTGGCCATGCAAAGCAAACTGAATATCAATTGTTTCACATAGCAACTAGCTTTAAAAGATTTAATTATCACTTTAGCCTAGTGCGTTTCCCTTCTATTTAGAAGGAACTAAAACAACCATTTCTGCTGATGTTTATCTCTGATGTAGATAAAGGAAATAAATGAGTATAATAGATTAAAAGATATGTATATTGATTATACATTATAGTAGGTTTATAATATAAATTGTTTGAACTGAGTAACAATAATGCATTGTATTAATGCAATACTGGCAGCCGGTGATTTGTCTTGGGGGTTGCATGCACTAATGATGATCTGTAATATTTTCTGCGACAAGTGTATTTTATACCAGCTATACATTGTTCCTTCAATAAACTTCCACTTACGTGCACCTCTCTATATTATAAAGAATTATTAAAACTGAAAAAAGAAAAGTTTACATTCCAAAACTCTTATTTGATACATTTTATTTATGGTCTTAATACAAATAATATATCATAATCTAATACAAATCGTGTGTTCAGAAAAATATTTGTTCTATGTAAAGGGTAGTTTTAGTTGGGATTTATTTGAAAATATCCACCTTGTAGTATCCTTAGGGGACAGCTAATTTAAGATAACATTTAATATTCTTGCGACTATTGAAAATGTTTCTCTGTAAAAGTGCAGTTTTGGTTGGGAGGATTTTTCTGAAATCTTTACACTACAACCTTGTAGGATATCTAACTTAAGTGTAATACTTGGTATTTCTGCAACTCTTAGTTTTTTAGCTATGCTGTTAACACACATGAGGACACGTACACTGTTTTCTTAAAAATGCCTTTTTTTTTTTTAATTTAGGAGGCCCAAAAATCTGTATATCCACTAAAATCTCGACATTGAATTTTTGTAATACTTCCTCTGCTTATGGTTTCTAAGGGTTCAGGGTGTGCACTGAGCAATAATGACTTTCAAATTCAGCACATTTTCTACAGACTGTAAAACACCTTGAGAAGAAAATATTTTGGGGCTGTTTCACCTATGAAAGATTAGGCCCTTTAATTCCAGTTGATGAAAAGCGATCAATACATCACAATATGATGAGAGTTAAAATTTAGTTGAGTCGATTTTGTAACACTACATCACTTACTTTTTTATTTCGGAAAACATGTTTCAGAAGCCATGTGCTTCCATTGTCAATTCCTTTGGTCGACTGCCGGCATTGCTTGCTGTGGTGGTTGTCTCTGTCCCTGGTGGTGGTTTGATGAACCTCTGAATGAGTAGATCGCCTGGCGGGATTTCAAAATTGAAAACCCGGTTCTTGTTTTTCCAAATATATATGTTTTCCCAAACTTTTAATTCTGTCTTCCTTGTGATGTTTTTGAGGATTTTTGGGCTTCTATTTATAGTGTGTTTCTCTTTCCAAAAATGCCAAGCTACTGCAGATTTTTCTTCTTGTTTGAGTTTAATATTTCTGTGGTGTTCTTTTGCCCTGGTTTTTATATTTCTTTTTGTTTGGCCAATGTAGATTTTTTTTTCACAGTCATTACAGCTGAACTGATATATTCCTGGTTTGTTTTCTTGTGGGATATCATCTTTTGATTTAGAATTTAAAATGTTTTTTATAGAGTAATTGTTTTTAGGGGCTAGAATGATATGTCGTTTGAAGATCCTCTGGAATTTGTAGAAAGTTGTAGGGTGGTATGTAAACTTCTTGTAGATCTTGTTTTCTTTCTGGTTTTGAGTGAGTGTGCTGACTTCTTTAATTCTCTTTCTATTTTTGGCTTTATTAACTTTTTTGTACACCAGTTCTGCCCGAAATCCATTCTCTGTAGCTATGTCGAATATTTTAGTAAGTTCACATTGGTATTCTGTTTTTCCCATTGGTACATTTACCAATCTGTGTGTAAGGCTGTTGAGTAAAGCATGCTGATGGGGAATGGGATTGTAACTCTTTTGTTTTATATAGCTGTTGGTGTGGGTAGGTTTTCTGTAGATGCCAAATGTAAGGTGATTATTAGTTTTGATGATTTTTAGGTCGAGGAATGGTAGTTGTCCATCACATTCCTTCTCCATTGTGAACTTTATAGACTTTTCTTGCATATTTAGGAGTTTTAGTGCATCTTCTAGGTGTCTTTCCGGGACTATTGCAAAGATGTCGTCTACATAGCGGTACCATATTTTGAACATCCAGGGGAATGCCTTTTTAATCCTAGTTTCCATAGTGCTCATGAAGAGATCTGCTAATATTGGTGACAGCAGGCTGCCCATAGCTAAACCAGATGTTTGTTTGTAATATTTCTCGTTAAATGTGAAAAAATGTTGATTTATGCACAGATTCGTTAATATGATGTATTCTCGGACTTCTTCTGTTGTTTTTCCTATTGCAAGTAACCAGTGGATGTTGAAAATATGGTACCGCTATGTAGACGATATCTTTGCAATAGTCCCAGAAAGACACCTAGAAGATGCACTAAAACTCCTAAATATGCAAGAAAAGTCTATAAAGTTCACAATGGAGAAGGAATGTGATGGACAACTACCATTCCTCGACCTAAAAATCATCAAAACTAATAATCAACTTACATTTGGCATCTACAGAAAACCTACCCACACCAACAGCTATATAAAACAAAAGAGTTACAATCCCATTCCCCATCAGCATGCTTTACTCAACAGCCTTACACACAGATTGGTAAATGTACCAATGGGAAAAACAGAATACCAATGTGAACTTACTAAAATATTCGACATAGCTACAGAGAATGGATTTCGGGCAGAACTGGTGTACAAAAAAGTTAATAAAGCCAAAAATAGAAAGAGAATTAAAGAAGTCAGCACACTCACTCAAAACCAGAAAGAAAACAAGATCTACAAGAAGTTTACATACCACCCTACAACTTTCTACAAATTCCAGAGGATCTTCAAACGACATATCATTCTAGCCCCTAAAAACAATTACTCTATAAAAAACATTTTAAATTCTAAATCAAAAGATGATATCCCACAAGAAAACAAACCAGGAATATATCAGTTCAGCTGTAATGACTGTGAAAAAAAATCTACATTGGCCAAACAAAAAGAAATATAAAAACCAGGGCAAAAGAACACCACAGAAATATTAAACTCAAACAAGAAGAAAAATCTGCAGTAGCTTGGCATTTTTGGAAAGAGAAACACACTATAAATAGAAGCCCAAAAATCCTCAAAAACATCACAAGGAAGACAGAATTAAAAGTTTGGGAAAACATATATATTTGGAAAAACAAGAACCGGGTTTTCAATTTTGAAATCCCGCCAGGCGATCTACTCATTCAGAGGTTCATCAAACCACCACCAGGGACAGAGACAACCACCACAGCAAGCAATGCCGGCAGTCGACCAAAGGAATTGACAATGGAAGCACATGGCTTCTGAAACATGTTTTCCGAAATAAAAAAGTAAGTGATGTAGTGTTACAAAATCGACTCAACTAAATTTTAATTGTTAAAACACATCACTGTCTCAAAGTCCACCATATATCAGGATGATGAGAGTTGTCTCTCTATAGCAAGCCAAGTCATTCTGTGCGAGAACTCACCTCATTTGTGAATCAGCCACACAAATGATTGCTGCCTCAGCAAACAATTTTTTAAGTTCAAGATTTTATGATTCAGTTTATACTACCACACAATAATATGCTTGCATGGCATATTGCAGAGGACTGAAAATAAACCCAGTACTGTCAGCAATTGAGCATTTATCTTGGAATATTCTTCCCAGAAAAGTTTGTATGTTAGCTGTAGCTTGTTTTAGCACTTCGTACTTTATTTGCAAATGCATTAAGTGGAAATGCATATTATTTATTTAGCTGATTGGGGTTTAGAGAGATATCTTTTAACAAATTGAAAAAAAAAGCACATTTTAAATTGAAATTTGCAAAGAAGCTTGTGACAGTGATGTGATTAATATTTGAAGGTAAGAGTTGAGTCAGTTTTTGTGACTTGTAACCCAAAACATCACTTAGCAATTATTTACTATATGTAACAAAAAAAAAAAGCCCCTCCTCTCCCTCAGCTAGAGTCAGACCATAAAATTTAATGCCACAGATCTCCTCTTCTCTAGCCCATTGCTCTAACCACTAAGCTACTATGGCAACATGCCGATACAGCATTAAATCCAACTGAATCACATGTTCCCTGGTAAACTACAAGACAATATCAAATATTTTGAGGTGACAAAACCCAATGGTGACTTTACAATGCCCTAGGTACTTAAGGTTCCCAGTTTCATAGTTTAACCAACTATCAGGTCTATTGGTCTATCTACCTATCCAACTCCTGTTCTACACATGGCTTGTATGAAAAAAACAATTAACACTAATGATTTGCCATGAATGTTATGATGTGTCCTTATGTGTTGATCTCCATGTTTCCAGGTGTACCATTCAAGAAGAAACATTTAAGGTAAACCTTTAGCCTATATATTTTAATTTATCTTAAAATAATTAGGGTTAAATAAGCATTAAATACAGGTATGCTCAGGGCATCTAACAACTTTGTCAGTCTGTTGTCATCTGGTAGGCTCATGGTGAGCCTAGCTGTTGTTGCAGGGTACTTGCCCAGGACTGTTTTTGGATGGTTGTAGGTTTGATGTTGTGGATTTAAAGCTAGGGTGTTGAAGTGGTAGCACTACAGTGTAGATGCCTCATGTGGTCTTTTCTGGAGCAGCATCCTTGCCGCTGCTCCCCTGATATCTTGTTTCAAAAAAGATTGGTGTAGATTTTGATGACCAATCCCATAGGAAGGGGGGTTCTTACGTTCAGTTTTTTGGCTATTGCCTTCGTTACCGCTCCTGATAACACCCCACCTGGAACCTGGAACTGCCTGCAGTGGCATGCAAAGCATGAATAATCCCCCAGTATCTGACAAGGGCATTGTCATGATGGGCCAATTTGGCATAGAAATTTTGAGCCCTACTTAATCACATTCTCCAAATATGGAAGTGAAAAACTTCTTACAGTAGTCTCACTGGGAAGTGATGGCAGACAGACTAGTTGGACCAGAGTCCCCTATTCTGAATTTGCTGTAACCATTGAAGCCAGGAGTCTGCTCCCAAGCCCCACACCTCACATACATAGAGCATCACTGGTATTATAAGTGCCTTAAAAAGGTGTAACTTTAAGTGTACCAGTATTTGGGAAGCCAAACAGGATATGAGGCCTAGCCCTGTTTGTCACTCCCTGCAAGTATTCAAGTTAGGCCGACGTCTAGGTATCGGTTGGAATTCCACCGCTCTATCCTCTGTCCCTGATAGAAGTTGGGTATCCGAGTTCTAGGGGTACATCTCCTGGTAAACAGGACAGCTTGGCTTTTGGCCGGATTTACAGGCATCCACATCTGTTTGTAGCACTTCTGGATGAGGAACAGATGTTTCTGTATGGGATTGAAAAGCTCTGAGTAAGTTTCTATCTGTTCTGCATGGCAGGATATCATCAAATCAGACCATGTTACACTTCTCCTGCTTTTTAAATAGACCAATTGACATCCACATTGCCGAAAGGTTTAAATCTGCATAGTATACACCATCTACTGCCTAGGAAAACCATAAAAAGGTAAGGGTCCTCGAGTACTTGAACTCAGGATCTCTTGATTTCAAGCCTCAGTTGCTACTACCTAAGTCATCCTACTTAGTTAAAAGTAAGATAATTTTGTATCTAACTTGGTAGTAAAGTAGAGAAAGAACATATAAGGCAGTAAGCACAGTAAAATTCCTGTTACGCTGAAAAAGCATAGACTTTCTCTTGTATTTCACTATGCTCCACTGATTGTAGATATACGATACCTGAATTTTTTGGGGTTGCGATGAAGTTTGACATGTCTTGCAAAACTCCTGTAACGTGTATACACCTTGGCACACTGAACACACTTAAAATTTGGAGGCTGATTATGTGAGGTCGTATGATGAGCACGAAGTTCTTGTAAAGTACTCAACACTACAGAACAGTCTGTGCACTGCCACGGATAACCTTCCAACACAGCTTTTGGTCTTGGTGGTTTTATGATCACAGCTTTTAACTCTTTCTTTTTCCTACCAGGACGTTTTTTCTCACTCTTTGAATTAGGGTCCATTTCCATTTCTTCTTTCACTGGAGCTGCAACTGTTTTATTTTCCTGCACTTCAAGCTGTTCCACTTTTATCATCTCTTCTATTTTAACATTAATTTCTAACTTTTCATTCTCTTTTTCCTTCTCGTTTTCTTTTTCTTTTACCCTTTCTTTTTCAAACTTCACTTTTATGGCACGTTCTCTTCTTTGTACTGTAACATCCGCACGTTGCACCTTTTCCTTAGGGACAAGCCGATCCTTGTGAGGAACACGTTCTTTAGTTGCCTTTAGGTCCTTTAGTGCTGCTCGGTCCTTTGGAACTGCACGTTCTTTTGGCACAGTTCGCTCCTTGAGAGACACACTTCTCTTAACAGGAACACGGCGCTTGCGACGAGAAGGAGTTGGTGAGCTGGCTTCTGAAAATAACAAAATAAACATTACAAAAATCATGTGTTCCATTCATGACTTTCTCTACTTTCTTATAAAAGCTGAATTTTCTATAAGTTTCTTGTTAATCAAGATAACATTTTGTTACAAATTTACACATTTCACTGTAGGTATAAAAAGAATACAGTAGGCTTAAACAAGTCATATTTTTAATATGTGGATACTATGTAATGGCTGAAACTTGGTGCTCTTTGCATGACTGCAAGAACAAAAGAAAACAGTGATTTACAGCTTTGTGTGCTTAAAAAAGATCTACATGTCATGTGTAATAATGTTTTGTCTATCTCTCACAGCTTATACCAATTGTGCACTTCATTTAGAGTGAAAAGGACTTCATAGGTCTATTTGCAGAAAATTCAAGATATACATTTTGTCATAAAAATATCTAATTAGGTATTTTAATCACAATTAAGGGTAATTTTTGAGTAAATCAAAATGCAGAATATTTTAGTCTGAGAGGAAGTTTGTGGTGAAGATTTGTGTTGCATTACTTATAGTACTTATCTGAAACTTATTTTGAGTTATGCAGTTCACAGACACATCTTTATATAACAATGCAAAATATTAATTTCTGGTGAAATTGCCATATTGAATTGTTCGGTGAAATGCAATGCTAGTTATGGGTAGAATTGAATGTTTTCAAGAATTGAATACACTGTATTCGAATACTTATAAGAATTGAAACTTTCACCCAAGTACAAGTTCTTGAATGCTACAATCTCTAATCAATGCTTTCATTAATCAAAATCTGCCTATGTTTGTATACAATGTAATTTTCACTTGAGTGATGTTCTCAGTTTTCACTATGTTGTTCTTGAATAAAGCATTCAGTTCAAACCATGGACGAAAAATACTACAACAGTTAGGTGCTGACAATTAGGTGCTGGTTTACTTATTTTCTCCATATGCAGGATGTGTTGAATGACAAAGATAAACAACTGACAGATACAGAGTACAGTACTGCTGTGATGTTCATTAAATTGTAATCTTGAATTGTTTACCTCTAAACAATTCACATGAGCTTGACTGTTTTGCTCTGCATGTGTGGATGCTGAGCTGCGGTGATTCTAAAGCAATCATGTCAGAAAAACAGTTTATTTGAACAAAGAAATTAATATGTTTTAAGGTAGTATTTAAACATGAACATACTTAATTTTAGTTTGATACAGTCATTGCATGTTTACACGCACTATGGATCTTGAATATCTGAAAATTCTTTTACAAAATGAAATGGATTATTCATGAGTCAGGACATCCCTCTGCTCTTCCTGGCAAGTGCCCATATAAAATATGAATGACCGTAAGTATGAACATTGTCGCCCTCTGTAGCATACTGGTTATCATGCTAACCTCTAAAACCCCAGATTGCAGGTTCAAGCCTGGCAGAGGGTGATGGATTTTTTTTTGGATGCAAAAATCCTTAGCATGGCTTCCTTCGAAAGGGAAGTAAAACCGGTGATCCCATGTAATGTTTAGTTGAACGTAAAAGAACCTGATACCTTAAAAGAAGGTTTCTGGGCAAAATTCTGCCATTTTAAATCTGCAAGTTATGATTCATCCTAAGGTACCACCTGTGGGCGAGAAGCTAATCTCTCGTCACCAAGGTTCATAGCAGCAAACTCATGACTAGAATCAAGGAAACGTAACAATGCCCTATGCTCCATTTAGCAGCTATAGGAAAATAACTTAACTTCAAGTATGAGTACCAATCAGATTTAGGTGAAGCTATGCCAGCACCACCTTAAGACAAGATCTCGGTTCACTGCGGTGCCCCTGCACCTGAGTGCAGCATTCAGGACATTCTCAAACAAGAACTGGAGCACCTATATCCATCTGAATGAAGGATTCGAATACAGTAGTCAGGATTTGAAACAATTCAAACATCAACATCTTGCATTCCAGTACTATGCAATTCTTCCTCTACTTAATCTAGGTTTAAAGCTGTAAAGAAATCATTATAGAAGAAAATATTTGGATGCCTTCTGTCATCTCTATTTACCTTTCGGAGGACTGGAAGATTCCTTCTCTGACAGAACACATTCTACTAACTCCGGAAGCTCTCTCTCTGCTTCATTTGTTGAGTCATCCTAAAAGTGAGAGAAAAAAAGATACAAATATAACAGTTTCCATGTATCAGAAATATCCAAATAAAATGTTTTGTTTTAGTTATTATATATAATGTACTATCATTCAATGTATTTATTAAACTGAGAGTATGACTTGTATAGTAAAACATACAAAAATAAAAAAGGATCATACCTAAGGAAAATTATTAATACAATGGCTGAAACTGGAAAATTTTGTATGAAATTCTAATTAAGTGCATGAAAAGGATTTGCATGGGAATACTAGTATGTGGAGTAGTTTTCCAGATGCAAATCACTTGTGAGGTAAATTTTGTATGCCATTGTTATTCATGAAAAACAACATTTTACGTATGACTACCTGTTCTGCAAACAAATTGTACTTATAAAAGATTTTTATTCTATCTACATAATGATAAATGAGAAGAAAATTAACACAATTTGTCTTGCTACTTAGTTCCCAACAAGCAAAAGGGAAATAAGGGAATATACACCATGCTAAAGTGAAAGTCAAATCTTTTAAAAGCTGATCGATATGTGAACAGTTGAAGTTCCATTCACTTTGCATTTCCAGAAAAACAAAAGATAGATGCAACGTAAGGTGACCCCATTTGAGAAGATGCATATTTTAAAATTGAAACCAATAACAAGGAATATCTCGGAAATGGTCAATTCTGCAACAAAAATGTATATGACAAATTATGTGTTTTGATGAGATGCATATTTTAAAATTGAAATCAATAACAAGAAATATCTCGGAAATGGTCAATTCTGCAACAAAAATGTATATGACAAATTATGTGTTTTAACGAGATGCATATTTTAAAATTGAAACCAATAACAAGGAATATCTCAGAAACAATCAATTCTGCAACAAAAATGTATATGACATAAATTATGTGTTTTAATGAGATCTACATTTTTGTGTAATAAGTTTTTATGTAACTCTTACAGATTACTAGTTATGCAAAATGAATCCAGAATAAACAGTCTTCAGAAGCTATTCCCAGAAAATTCAAGATATACATTTTATATGTGATATAAATAGCTTTAATATGGTATTTTAATTAAAAACTGTTAGAGCCATTTTTGAGAAAAACAAAATTTTAAACAAAATTTTCACGTAAAGGGTAGTTTGGGGTGGGGGAATTTTCTTGAAAATCTCTGTGTCTCACTCTCTGAGTTTTTCAGCTATGCTGTCCACAGACACACACAGACCTTTTTCTAAAAATGCTTTTTTCGGACTCAGAGGACCCCAAAACATATATTTCCGGTGAAATTTCAACATCAAATTTTTGGGTGGAATACAATACCTTCTGTATCCAATATGTACATTGTACATATGGGGCTAGAGAAATTAAAAATGCGGTAAAATCTCAGTATCGACTTTTTGGTTGGAATAAAATACTTTCTCTATGCACTATGTACATAGTACATGTAGAGAAAGTAAAAAATCTGATGTGTTTGATTAACATGACTTTCCCAACCTATTCTGTGCAACAAGCTATTCTTACAATATTCTTCTATCTTCTTCATGCTATTCAAAATATGCATTAATAGAAATGGTCTTATTGCTTCTTAGCATGCATAGAAGGTAAATAAGGGAATGCACTAGGCTAACACAATAGTCAAATCTTTAAAAGATTTAGTCACTATGTGATGTCACTGAAATTTGGTTCTCTTTGCATGGCCAGGAATAACAAAAACAAAAGAAAAGTATAAATATTGAAAAACTTTAACCAATAACAAGGAATGTCTCAGAATTGGTTAACTACCAAAAAATACATCTGACATGAATTGTGTGCTTTAATGAGATCTGCTTGTCTCTGTAGCAACATTTTGTCAGTCTCTATGGTTTGCCAGTTATGCAGAAGTCATCCAGAAGAAGAGGACTCCAGAGGCTTTTTCCAAAATATTCAAGATATACATTTAATATTTCTTGAAAATATCTTTAATATGTGTTGGTATTTTAATTAAAATTGTTACAGCCATTTATGAGAAAATTGAAAATTTTGAAAAATATTCCATATAAAGGGTAGTTTGATTGAGGGGATTTTGTTGAATAGATTTATGTTGCATCAAAGGAAGATACTGAACTTAAATACAAAATTCACATTTTTTTATTTTTGAATTGTTGTTCACAGACACATGTGCATGTACTGACCTTTTTCTAATTTTTTTTTTAATTCAGATAAACTCAAAAGGTGTATTTTGGGTGAAGTCTTGGTATCAAATCTAATAGGTACTTCCTCTTCTTACTTACAGAAGCAGAAACCACAACAAAAAATTCACTTACCACCCTTTGGCACACCAAAAATTTCAAAAGATTTTCAAAAAATAGAACATCAACTTATCCCCAGTTAATAAACACAGTTTAAAAAACCTCCTTCATACAAAGACAAAAGATCAAATCCCCCCATTGAAACAATCAGGGATATATGAAATCAGCTGCAAGGATTGTGAAAAGGTATATATAGGAAAAACAAAACGAAACATTGAACGTTTTAAAGAACACATGAGATATTTAAAATATAATACAGATAATTCAGCTGTAGCACATCATTTTTGTACTCAAAACCATAATTTTCACAGTGAGCCCAAGTTATTAAAATTAGTGAAGAATCCAATTGGATTAACAGTTTGGGAAAAAATCTATTAATTTTAAAAAACAAAAACAAGGTCATAAATTTTGACATACCACAAACAAATGGACTCATCTCAAAATTCATCTATCCAGAAGAGAGACCTCCACAGGCCGCTACCACGAGTTCATCAGTGAATCTCCGTTGAAAATGATGGCAACAGCTAACGAAACATGTCCAAAGTAAGTTACTTTATTTCTAGTGTGAAGTTTGAGTGTAATCTATGTTTTTACTCCTAATTGATTAGTTACTTCACTACTATGCATTCCTATTAATGTTTTAACTAATACACTTAGTTTAAATTTTTGAAGTCAAGTCGATAAATCCTCCAGCATAAATTACTTTCAAAAGACTGAATAAAATCTACATAACATTCAATATTCAATGCAGTAATTGTTTGTCAAGGAACCTGGGAAGATTAATTTAATAAAACTATTAGGTTTATTGAAAACATTTATGTAATGTGTGATTTGAAATGTAGAAACTAAATCATAAATTTATCACTGGAATAAAAAAAACTCTGTATTGTTAGGATTCGAACAGTGGTATTTAGGTTTTGACTATGTAGGTATTATGTCGTTTTAACCACTTGAGCTATTGTGGTCCTAGGGCATTGAGCTTCATAGCTGCAATCTCTATAGAAATGTTGCAGGTCGTCATATCGAGCAGTTCCTCTGACAACCTGTTGTATTTTGTACTTTGCAAATTGTATTATTTCTCAAAGTCTCTTTTTATTTTCATGCAGAGATGATAAAATAGAAAATGCACTTTCATTTCTATTAATAGATCTTAACTAGTTTTATGTGGTTATTTGTTTTGCTATAGAACATAGTTGCTCATTTTGTATTTCATTTGAAAATCAGATGACACAATGATATTATTTTGTAAATTGAGGACTGTGCCTATAATGGTAAAGTGTATACATAACAAGTCAATGAGTGATACACCTTATTTTAGAAACTCCTTTGAGAGGTACAGAGAAGTGCACCCCTTCAGGTGTTTAATAATAGTTATTGAAACATTCTTCGTTGCACCTAGATGCTAATCATTTGTTACATTTATTTTGTCAGAACAAATAAATCATATTGAATAACACAGCAAAATATGAAAGACTCATCATAAAATTCAAATAAAGGAGGCAACATAAAAATAAAGCTAGCAACAGAAATTTGAACCTCCAACTACCTCAGCATCTTAACCCAATGCCCACACGCTAACCATAGCGCCAAATAATGCTGCTACATCTATGTTCTTCGAAATTCCAATGTTCAGGTCATGGTCCATGGTGATCTGATCAGTGGTGTGCTAACCCTTAATACATATTATGCTATAGCAAACAATCTAGAACCCATAGGTTCCCTATCTCAAATTATTTATCTTCAACTCTTCTACAATCCTGCAAATTTATGCAGTTGAGTTCTGGGACACCTGTATATCTACAACCTAATAACGTCTACATTGATGGAGAGAAAAAAATTAAGAAGACAGACAAGTAGACAATTTTGGCTACCTTGGCTCAATAGTAGATACTGAGGGCTCTTCAGATATGGAAATAATGAAGAAAGTAAATGGTGGTACAAAAGTTGTAGGAATGCTGAGCTCTATACTTTGGAACAAGAATATAATTTACAGAACCAAAAGATTAATATATAAAGCAATCCTGGAAAGTGTGATTTTGTATGGGATAGAAACCTTGACAGTACAGAAGAGACACTTAAAACAACTGGCTGCAGCTCAGATGACTTCTGAAGAAGATCTGCAAGATCAGGTCAGGAATTTGGAGATAAAAAGAATGTTTAAGAACGAATAGTTGAGAAAAGAAAATTAAAATGATAAGGTCATCTACTTAGGATGGAAGGTACATGGACTCCTAAAATGATTTACTTAAAGGAAGAAGAACCTGAAAGGAAGGGAATGGGAACCCAAGGAGGGAAGAGAAAAAGGCCAAACACAGAATTCTTGTTCTCGTGGAAGTTTGGTGTCTCAACAAATGATGCCCAGCATAGAGAAAAGTAAACAGCACTTATAAATGAAAAGATAAATTATAATTACAACTGTGTATGTTATACTGGAGAAAGACATCTGTAGCGAGGAATTAAATCTCACATTTAAAACCAAATAATTTTATAGATATGGAAAATATTATAAATTTATAAAATTCTATAAAAATTAAAACATTTATATGAATTACTTTAACAATCTCAATTGTAAAATTATTTCTCTATGTAGAAGAATATCAACATGCAAAAGTCTGTAGTTTTTCTAGAGAGGACTTACAAAGTGTAATTGCAATTTTGTATAGCTACGAAATTAATTTTCTGATTTTAATTATTCATGTAGAAATACTTAACAGAATTTAAACTTATTGTTTACCTCATCTGCTGCCACAATATCTCCTGTGTTGTGATCATCATCATTGTCATCTTCATCTTCATCCTCTTCTTCATCATCTTCATTAACAGATGTTGTTGTTGCTGCTACTACTGCTGCTGCCACAGCAAGAGGTTGTCCTGGTGTTTGAAGATCTTGTTCTTGCTCAAGTTTAGGTTCCTTCTTTAGTTCCTTTTTGTTTGATACTTTGGGATCAAACAAAATCTGAAGTGACAGTTGTGCCCTTGAGCTGCTTTGGAAGAAGTCAAAATACTGGTTCAGTTTGGCACAGCAATCAGTGCAAACTGATTTAGGAAGAGGATCCTCCGGATACAACTGTAAATACAAACCAGACCATTTGTACTATGCTGAAGTATACATATAGCATAATACTAACACAAGCTAATGCACTTTGCAGCAGCATAAAATACACTCCTGCACCATTGGTAATTGAATCAATATAGCTTCCATCTTAATGCTTTCGCACTTAAATTATTTTGTTTTTAAGCTAATGTTTTGATGATATTTTAAATGG
The DNA here is from genome assembly GCA_030762935.1 of Hymenopus coronatus. Classification (NCBI taxonomy): domain Eukaryota; kingdom Metazoa; phylum Arthropoda; class Insecta; order Mantodea; family Hymenopodidae; genus Hymenopus; species Hymenopus coronatus. The sequence continues at coordinate 126,878,576 of CM060898.1, forward strand.
CAAAGCAAATCTTATGTTCATGTCTTATGTTTATGTCCTCTCAATATTGATTTTAGTTTTTAGTTTAGTTTATTACTGTCAATAAATTTGTACAGAATATCTAATATCGTCATTTTAAAGCAATATTTACACAAGTTAAATTACAAAATATACAATAAGTTAACATACAAGAAATGCAATATTATGATGTAAATGATTTACAATTTCTCAATTTCATACAGACATTTATGTTTAAGATACTTTTTTAACTTTCTTTGAAAGGTGTTATTTTTTACATGACTTTAATTCTGTGGGAAGTAAACAACCACCAATAATAAGGATCAGTGTTGACTTTATTTTTATTCACTGTTACTCTATGAAAATCCATAGTATGTCTAGTGTAATATTGATGTACATCACAATTAGATAAAATGTTTTTTTTAGAATTTTTACAGTTAAAAATATTGTTTGATACACATAAAATGATACAAGAGTTGGAATGTTTTCCTTAATAAATACATTCCTATACATTTTAGTCTTTTAATATTAAACATAATTCTAATTAATTTTTATTTCTCTAAATAAACTATATAGTCTATAGAAAAGGTATAGAGAAGGTATTATATTGCACTAATTGGTATTTATGTTTATTATCTTCTAAGGATTTGAATACAAATATTTTCAAGAAAATCCTTTCACCCCAAACTACCCTTTACACGGAAAAATTTTTGAAATTTTTGTTTTTCTCAAAAATGGCTGTAACGAATTTGACTAAAATACCTTATATTATACATATTTATATTACAAATAAAATGTATATATTAAATTTTCTGGACATAGCTTCTGAAGACCTGTTCGTTTTGCACAATTTTTTCTGAATTTTACATAACTAGTAAACCATAACAAATAGACAAAATATATAGATCTCATTAAAACATGTTTTAATGTACATTTTAGTTATAGAGTTGAACATTTCCAAGATATTCCTTGTCATTGGTTTAAATTTTAAAATACTTATACTTTTCTCATATGAGAAGTGTCCGTTTTTCTTTTGTTGTAGTCCTGGCCAAGCAAATAAGCAAATTTCAATGACAATTGCATAACAATAACTTTTAATACATTAGAGTGTTGCTTTAGCATAGCACATTCCTTTAGTTCCTTCCACTTATAAAAACTAAGTAATAAGTACATTCTGCTAATGCTTATTTGATTAGCATGTGTAGAAAGAAGAAGAATCTTTTGTACGAAGTGTGTTTGTAGGACAGTTAGAGAAAGTCATGTGAGTGTAACACATCAGATTTTTTCTGTAGTACAAATATTCTATTCATGTGTTCCTGGGCAGCTCCACCCCAAAAGTCTAAGCAATAGCTGAGTTGCAGATAGATAAGCATGTGAATGGCGCTTATGTCACAAAGCAACCACTTCACTTTAATTGAACAGCAAAATCAAGGGCATATTCTGTAGCTAGCTGCAAAGCCTGATAAATTTATGAATAAAGAATTTTTATTAAATTTATAAATAACAAAGAATTTATTCCTAATCTGTTGGCTGTTTGCATTCAGGCCTAAAATGGGCTTCTTACAATAAAACTTGATTCTGTTCACAATATATTGTAACCTGTCTTCTCAGATGGGAGTAGCCTGACTGACCAATGTGGTAAACGGAAGAAATAAGAATGCTCCAAGTAACAAGTCCATGGGATTTTCCATTAGGTTCCTATTCTATACTCTGGCCCCCTTGCTGATACAAGGACAGAAGTGGATACACCACTTACATGGGTCAACTGCACAGGGGGATGACCACCGAAGAATTCAGAGGGGGTGACAGTTACCAAGCTCATGGAGAACCAAAGTGATTCCTAACAGCCAGCGTGCTGCCTCAGCTGATAAGAGGTGCATCTATTTCTCTGCCAATAGATTCATGCTATGTAAGCAATGATGTCATCCTTGTTGCAAGATGTAACAAACATTCCTTAATGCAGTAGCAGTTGACACCGAGTAATCCTAGTTTAATGGTAAATATAAGCAATGATAATGACAGTGACTTTGACTAAAAACAACGATTTAGGAGAAGAGCCCCTGCCAAGTGACTGAGAGGTTTGGTGCTGTAGCCATGGATGGTACGAAGTGGCAACAGAGTGACAGAGAGGGTACGAGATTAGGGAACTGTCAGGGATCACTATGGATTTCTCCAACTTTAGCTATCTACTCCCGGTTTGTAGTCGGAGAACTTACAGGTATCTCACAACTTAACCCAAGCATCATCGCCTAGATGTACCCATTCTCCCATGGGTTTCAAGAACCAGTGCCCTGCTGAGTGCAACCCAATCTGAATAACTCCCATTTGGGAGGGGTTCCAATGTAATAAGCAGGAAGAGACGAGAAGGGAGAAGTCACAGCAAACATCTCAGGTCTTCTCTCTTGCCATGCAAAGCATCGCCGATGAATCTTGAGGATAGCTGAACCAACCCAAAATGTCTTGCAGTATAGCTAGTCAATGATTTTTATTACTGAAGATAAGGATTCTTAATTTGTAAAATAGACATAAAATCAGAAGTAATTCATTTCAAAAATAAATGGAGGGGTTATTTTGTATTGATTTTTTTTTAATTTAAAGGTCTAGTTAATGACTGATGTATAGTTATGGAGTAATTACATTGTTATATTCTTCATATTATTATTGGTTGTATGGTATCAAATTTTATTTAAATTACTTACATTGTTAAGACTAGCTTTCATTAAATCCAGAACAAAAATACACACATAATTTGCCAAGTGAAAGAACAAGAATGTGGCTGCAGCATACACCTCGAACAAAATATTGTAAACAAATCAAACTGAGAATCTAATGTGTACAAATTTTGGTGCTAATAATGCAACTTCTTACAAATTCTTTTTTCTATAATCCATACATTTTAATTTCAACTGTAGTGGAAAAAAAAAAAAATCAGATGTGTTACATTCACATGACTTTCTCTATCTATTTTGCAACAAACTATTCTTATAAAAGGTTATTCTTGTATCTACTTCAGCTAAGATTTTATTACATATTCCCTTGCAGTTACAATGGGAATAATAAAGGAATACACTAGGCTAAAGTGATTGTAAAATTTGTATGAGCTGATTGCTGTGCGATAATACTAAAATTATTCTCTTTGTATGACTAGGATGAAAAAACAAACAATTAATGACTTCCCATTTGTGAAAAGCGTTGGAAAGTTTAAATTAATAGCAAGGAATATATTTCAAAATGGTTAAGTCCACAGAAAAATGCATTGGACATAAATTGTGTACTTTAACAAGATCTATATTTTTGTATCCTAAAATTGTGTATCTCTTACGGTTTACCAGTTATGAAAACTTTATCCATAATGAATAGGACTTCATAGGCTATTCCTAGAAAATTCAAGATATCAAGATTTGTCACGAAAATAGTTTAATCATATGGTAATTTAGTTAAATCATTAAATATTATTTTTATGAAAATAAATATTTTTGGAAAGAAGGCTCCATGAAAAAGGTAGTTAGGGGTGGGAGGTTTTCTTTAAAATCTTTGTTACATCCTTGGAAGATGAACTTAAATATCAAGTTTGGTATTTATCCGCAGAAACACATAAAGCTTTTTCTAAACTGCTTTTCATACCAGGGTTCCTCAAAACATGTACCTATTACCAGTGAAATGCAAATGAAATTTTGGGTGAAATGCAATACTTCCCTTTCTTTTTATTCATAGTAATGAAATTAATAAAATGCTGTATTTCAATTGTATTCAAACAGCGAATAGCATGTTTCATACAAAGAATTTTTTTTTTATAGTGTTTATCTCCTGTTTTTACTACAAGTGCAAGCGATGATATATGGAATGAAGATGGAGCACCAGTGGAATGCAATGGTGGGGGAACCCCGAGAAAACCCACCCCTACACCACAAATCCCACATGTGGATGCCTGGGATCGAACCCAGACAAGTGGTCTAACCACTTGGCCACTAAGAGAATTAAACACACACAAGTAATTGTATGTTAAGTTTAAAGGATTTTAGCTGTCTTGTGAAATGTTGTCACACATAGGAATATCTTATATTAAGGCATTATTCAATATCATTTTTAAAAATCATAAGAGATTGTAAAATAATGGCATTCATATTTTGATGCATTAAGAACACACATATATAAATATCCTTTAACTAATAAGAATTCAAATCTCAAATTAACTGATGAAAGATTCCTAAAATAAACAGAATAAGTTTATTGGAAATGTTATTTTAAACAACTTCAAAGAACACTCATAAAGATAAACAAAGACATATATCTAATGTAGTTAATTAGGACAATAGATATTAAAAAAATCTGAAGTGTTCCTTCACATGACTTACTCTACATCTATACGACAAATTATTGTTAAAAAGCTTAAGCTTCTTTTTACTTCATGCTAATAAAGAAAAAAATAGCAAAAATAGTCTTATTACTTGCTTCCTTGTAAGTAAGTATAAGGGAAATAAGGGAGTAGCATAGGCTAAAGTATTAGTCAAAAGCTGATTTGCTTTGTGACTTTAAGTTCTTTTGTTTGTATGGACAGGAGTTGACAAGTTCTTGTATGAGACAGTAATTACTTTAAAGCTGAAACAAATAACAAGGAACATCTCAAAAATGATCTACTCCACAAAAAAAATGTATATAACATAAATGGTGTGCTTTAACGAGCTCTACATTTTCTGTAATGTAAATTTTTGTGTATCTCTTATTACCAGTTATGCAAAATTCTGTAAAATTCATCCAGAATAAAGTAGTCTTCAGAGGCTATTCCCCAAAAATTCAAGATATAAATTTTATTTGTCCGGTAAATATCTTTAATATATGACATTTTAATCAAAATCGTTAAAGCCATTTTTGAGAAAATCAAAATTTTCGAAAATTTTTCCATGTAAAGGGTAGTTGGGAGTGGGGGGATTTTCTTGAAAATCTTTGTGTCGAATCCTTGGAAAATACTGAACTTAAATACCAACTTTGGAATGTAAAAGAATTTTCGTTTTTGAGCCTTATGTCCACACATACATACACATACACACACTCGGACCTTTTTCCAAAAATACTTTTTTTTTTGGATTCTGGGGGACCCAAAACATGTGTTCCTGGTGAAATCTTGGTATCAAATTTTTGGGTGCATTGCAATACCTTCTCTATACACTATGTACATAGTGCGAGTAGACAAAATAATAATAACAGATCTATAATAATATACAAATATTTAAGTTTACATAGAAGCAATACCCATTTCCAAATTAGCGCATTAACATTAATGTTAAAATGTAGATGTGCTAAATATCAGACATATTGTAAAAAAGGCTAAAACTGACAGTATAATAATAATAATAATAATAACAACAACAATAATAATAATAATAACAATAACAATAATAATAATAATAATAATAATAATAATAATAATAATAATAATAATAATAATATATTGGATAAACTCCTGATCAGAATATCTACAAATTGATATAACTATCACACATGTAACTGCCTGCGGTGCCATAAGTAGCTAAAGCGGGTGTTAAACACTACCCAAAAAAAAAAAAAAAAAACACACACACATATACATACTATTTATTATTAAAATGTGGAGAATAAGTGCTACTAATGCTTTTACATTTATTTATTTATTTATTTATTTATATGTTTATAATGTGTTTACAATCATAACCTTTTCACTATTGTCACTTCTCAATGACTTCACTTTGCAAATATATTGGACATCCCAACCGAGGCATTATAGCAACACTGCTTATTCTATCCTTGTCTCTCCTTGTGTTGCCAACATTCACAATCTGCACATGGTGGAAGAAGCATATAGCATACTGAGAGTAGAGAGCCCTAAGCCACAAAGTAAGCCAGAGAATGAGGGACTTAAGTTTCAAAGCTTAGCTGAGGGATTTTTCTTTTCAGAAGGAGAGGAGTGTAGCTGCAGAGTTGCAACAGGGAGTAGCTGTGGGAAATGTGAAGATAAACCTCAATGCACCCAAGCCCCTACATGCCTGGCTGCGCAGACCAGTGCTGGTGTCATCAATTGAAGAACTGCAGTGGAGGGCAAAAGACATCCAAGGCCGAATGTAATACATTGATTGTAATGAATAGGAAAACAGTGAAATTTAAAACAGCTATAATTACATCATAAGGGTACCTGAGTAGGAAATAATTGCAACAACATATTCTTTATGATCGCCAGCATCTATGCATAGAGATTAGACCTTGAATGTCCTGTTGGGAGTTGAATAAAACTACTCCATTGACTATATGGAATTTTATCCCAGAACTGATCAAAACAAAAGTAAATATTATCATTGAACTTGAATATCGCACATCTGAATTTAAAGTGTTTTACAAACGGGATGTAAGCATCACAGAGAACATAATTTAGCTTTAATTCTGTTTTCGCAGTTTCTTCTCAGTGACTCCATGTATACTTTCTGATTTTTTACTTTAATGCACAAAGTCACCAACAAGAATTAGAAAGAGGGCTTGTTAATATTGTCTGCAGTAAAGCTGTCAAAATGTTGAATTAAAAATGCAAAATATGCCGTGTTTGATTCTAGGCTGATGACACAATTCTTATTTCATTATCATTATTCTCCACATCCAAGAGCTTGGAAATATGAATGTGATACTGAATGTGTGTTAAGATAATCGAGAAGTACAGTTTTAACGTACACCTCAACAATTTAAGTAGTTGTTATAGAAGGTCAAAGTGGTAATATGATGACATTACCTAAGGCAGTATGTAAATAAATAAAAACAAACAAATAAAACGATTTAGCAGAAAAAAAACAAAAGATGCAATACTGGATTTTCAGAGATGTTATGTACAGTATAAAAATAAAACATGAAATTAGGTACTTGTATTCCTCTTCAGTAAACTATATTCAAGACATTAAGTAAACATTTTATATCAGTATTTGTGGTACATTTGAGTTAGATAAGATAGGAATATTAATCTGTGCACCACAGGAGAGTATAGCCTGTATAGCTTACTGAAATAATTTATAAACAAATCTAAAATTAGAATAGATTATTACTTAATATTCTTTATGTTCTAGCGCTTTTGCAAAATTCCTTTTTAGTACCCTGTGGGGTTGTCTCAATCTGAAATTACAGATTTGAAAAACGAAATTAATCGAGATTTTGGGTAATTTTTTAAATTTAGGACAAATTATAATATTAAATCTAATATTTTATCACTGCCTTCTAATGCTAATGAACATATACAAAATAGTTAGAAGAATGAAATTAGCCCTCTCAGTACCTTTGTCAGATGAGAAGGAAAACTAAATGTTGAAGGAACTGTGTCAGGGTTTAACTCATCTTGCCTTTACTCTCATGGAATTAATTTTTCACAAAATGCATTGAGTATAGTCTGTGGTATTTCGATGGCACTAATTTGCCACTTCTCAGAGCAGCTAATAACTTAGTAATTCTGATGTATGCATTGGAAACCTAAAATAACTTATTATTTGCTTAGTGACCAAGGAAACTCACGAGAATAAATCAGAATGAATTTGGAACACAAATCACAAATGTTACAATTTATTCTTAACGATGGAAAGTGATCTCAGAATCATTATTCTGGTAGTTGGTAGTTATGCAGCATAGGAATGCATCATGTTAATTATTAAACCCTTGTACCTTTAAACCATCTCACTTTTAAAGCCTTTTAAGTGTACTGAACATAATGCAGAAAGCATGTTTTGCCCTCCAGATGCCTATGCACAAGAGATTTCAATTAGCAACAGCAACACTAGAGCCAGCGGTGTGTATAGATAATATAATTCCAAGGTCTTTGAATGCACCATGCAATAGCCATGGGATCTACACGATCTAAACTCACCCTGATTACTAAAAATAGTGGATTTTCATTTTAGGTTTGCAATATTGAATTGCTACTATTTTTGGTGCTTTTAGCAGATGATGAAGTCGATAATGGCATTACTCTGCCATATATAAGTGAGGCTACAAAGAAGGGAGAATGGGTGGGCAACATAACTTTGCTGGAGCAACATTTTCTACTTCATATATTCCTTCTGGATTACACTAGCTATAATCATTTCCAGAACCTGCATGTATTTTGCAAGTAAAACAACTATTATAAGGTTTGAGAGATAAACCAACACCAACAAGAACAACAACTTAATTTTTATTAATGAAATTTATAATAATAAAGTCCAGTTTTGTTGAACTTTATATCTGTCAAAATAAGTATTATCCACTTATTGCCTAGTAAGACTTATATTAACAAGAGCAGAAAGATATAGCTCTAAAACTATGAAAATAAAGTTCTTTCACCTCATTATTCTTCAACTTCATCAATGCTAGCACCTATATACAGGTTGAGAGATGAATTATTGTAAATATTTGTATCAGCATTTCAAGGATGATGAGATGACCCAGTATTTGCAGTTTCTTTCGCTACCTATTTTCATAAGTTATGCTCATGAGGAAAATTTGACCATGTTTTTAGGATAGCTATCAGATGTTTGGTTGTTTATATAACAGGTTACATTGTTGACCCTCTTTACCCTGCCTGACTATAGGTGGATCTGAATATAAACATAGCAGAGATATAATCAGAGCTATTCAAAACACCTGAAATTTGTGCCCCATTATTGACAATGCTATTACCAACCGGGCAAAATGAGGTCAACTTATATGGTATACACATTGTTTTCTTCTAAAAATCAAATGATTGCACTTATTTTAATCCCACCCTGTATAATATTATAAGTTTTTAATTTATCCATGTACATCTTAAACTGTTTTGTGACAAGATTTCCAATTTAAGGCAGTTTATATTATAATTTAAAAATTTATATGTATCCTAGATAATCATGTGCGTGTATAGCATCACAATTTGTTTTATATCTCCAACAAATAATGCAAGCATAAGAGGTTTATATTTATTTAAACAAAAATGTTCATATTTTGATCAAAAGTATTTACCCAAAATGAAGATACATATAAATGGGCTGCAATCAAGATCATGTACACAATCATTGGGATATTTTGTTTTTTGGCATTGGGAAACAGAATTTTCGATGCAAATGTATTTCTTGCAGTTTTTACAATGCATTTAATTTTTCTGTTTTTCTTTTGCAGTTCACGCATAGTCCTCGTGAACTCACAGTTGATTCCATTTCAGATCTTTTCAGACTAGAAAGCTCTCCAATTCTCTCAGTTATTTATTTTTTCCAAAGATTTTGACACTGTCCTTAGCTGAAAATTGTCTTGCAAGGTGATATGAAAACTGTCTCAAGAATTATCAGTTTCACTTCCATCTGTTTCCTCCTCAATCAGTTACCTCTCTCCTCTTCTGCCTCATAAGAATATACCATGATGCAGTTACAATTTTTTAGGATACTAAAATAAGGTTCCAAGCTAGAAAAAGTATCTGGGAATAACTAAGTGGAGCTAGCAATAAACTGACACCAGTGTACGCAGCTGGATTGTGATATCTTACAACTGTTTGTTGTTAGCTAACCATAATTGTTACCATTCAATGTCAGGTATGCCATAACAAACAATCTATTATCCTCACTTAAAAAAAACTGAGAAGATTGTTTCTTGGAAGCAATACTGTATTAATGTGAAAATATTCTTCCTGATCTCACAGACTACCTGCATGTACTTATGGGTTAAATAAAAAAGAATGGAGCATTATAGACAGGTAAGTAAAAGAAGTTGGAAAGATAAATCTGAACTGGAAAATTCAGAGTGATATCTAGGACTAAAACCACTTGCACTTGATATATATGATCCAAATCCCCTCTGGTAAAAACTAGACAACAGAAAAAAAAATTAACATTACCTATATTTCTAATTGGCATTTATAACATACATACAGAGATTGGTATTTTTGGTACACATATATACTTAAAAAGGTGATACAAAATCATTATCTTCCTCTTTAATTTGCACATATACAGGGTTAAACGTTAATATCTGTCTAATACTTACAGACCAAAATCAGTGTTATCTGGGTCCAAAATAAAATGCATATTATTATTCTGAGGTAAACATTTAAAAAAATTATTTTTTCACTCAAATTATTATAACTTTACTAATGCTAACAGTAAAACCAAAAAGAAAAGACAAACAAAGTTCGATAAAGGGATGGGGAGGGAAACAATCAAACGTGGCACCCATTTGTATATTATATTTTTTGAATCTCATTGAAATATCAAACATTTTATGCATGGTCAACATTATGCATATCAGCACATCACATACATTTTCAAAATCCTAAGAGTGACAGTTATAATGGTCCTTTGCTACAATGAAAACGTTTTTTGGGGGTGGGTGGTGACAAATTACAATTAACCAGTTTAATTTTGCTGAAAGTTGTAACTTTACTTGGAGATATGACAGTATTGTTGCATTCGAACAATGTCTCATTTGTGATTCGGCTGCAACTTTAATTTAATCTATTTTAGAACGCCGGCGAGACGCCGGATAAAAGTAAAAACATTTTGAAACACCTTGTACTCTCAGGTAGACGGTAAAAATTAAACGCTTTAATTTGTAGTCTTACACTCTTGAGAAAATTAGCGAATTTTTTTTTTATTCTATTTATATTGTCTGAGTCGCATCTTGTTTTTTCCTCGCCACAAATACGCCAATTTAAATTATCCATTTATTAACTTACAGACTTACCCATATCTGCAGACATTGAATAATCTTTGTTGCCAAGTTCAATTTCTGTCCTTCTTCGTCGTAAATTCTAACGAAATTATCTTTTTCTTGAGCACATAGGCGACAGAGTTTGTTGCTTGCCATTTCTTGGCAGCTAATAATTGGAGCTTTACGTCATTACAAACAACGTAAGTTTGTTTATAAACAAGCTGAAAAGACACAAATAATCACCTCCCGACCCACTTCTTAAAAAATTTTTGTGTACGGTTTACTAACGCTGATAATAGAGCGCAGCACTTTGAAAGGAGCTCTTTGCGGATCGATAGCCAGCATTTAGAAGCAATACACGCTTGTTGCCTTGGTCAAAACTTTAGGGCGCCATCTTAATTCAAACTTTGGAGCGGTCAAATTCGAACCGAAACTTGCATTGAATACAGCGTAATCAGCTGTACTTCTAAACAAAAGGTATTGAAAAATAAGCATACATTCAGAGGTTCTTAATTTGGGATTTAACTACTCAAGCTAATCGCAGCTATTCCCCAGAGACCCATATTAAGATTAGCCTTATTACTTTTACTTCGTACATAGTGCATAGATAGAGAATTCCATCCAAAATTTCGATACCGGTATTTCATTAGAAATACACTTTTAGACTCCGTTGTATTTAAAAAAAATAGAAAATTTTCTGTTTGCATCCATGTGTCTGTGAACACAATGTCGACAGCTCAAAAATGAAATGTGGGTGAAATATCAAACTTGGTACATATTTAGGTTTAGTATCTTCCAAGGATGAGACACAAAGATTTTGAGGAAAATCCCACCACCACAAACGATTCTTTACAAGGGAAACTTTCGGAATTTTGATTTTCTCATAAATGACTAATGAATTTGAATAAAATACTGAATATTAAGGATAATTGTATGAAAAATAAAAAGTGTATCTTTAATTTTTGGGAATAGCATCAGATGACATAGCATCAGATACTAATGACTTTTGCATAACTGGTAAACCTCAACAGAAAGACTGCTATATAAAAAAATGTAGATCTTACTGAAACTTATGTATATTTTAAGTCATGTACATTTTTATTGTAGATTGAACAATATCCAAGATATTCCCTGTTACTGGTTTCAATTTTAAAATGCTTATTTTTTTTTTTTAAACTGGGAGTCCTCTTCTGTCTCATATATTTTTTATTTTACTCCTGGCTATAAATAAATAGCCAAATTTCAAGTCAGTTGCATAGCAACAGTTTTAAAAAGATTTAACTATCAGCTTAGCCTAGCATATCCCCTTATTATCCTTCTACTTATAAAGGAGCAAGTAATAAGACCATTTCTGCTAATTTTTATCTTGATTAGCATGAAGCAGATAAAAGAATAGTCTTTTGTAAGAAGAATTTGTATGCAAAACAGATAAAGTTATACGAATTGAATACATCAATATTGCTTCTCATTTATAGCCAATAGTAGCAAAGGTACTCTTTGCCAAAAACCTTATAGCCAGAGGTCGTAAAGAAGTACTAATGCAGGCAAGAATCAAATATACTATCACAAAATTACAGAAATGGATAAGTAATAAGCTTAATATAAATATAAGTAAAACTAAATCTCTTTAAGTCAATTAATAATTGGAAGTTCATAATCTAGTTCAAATTTCCATACTGAACACATTGGTTAGTGAGAATCACTTTACCAAGTTTCTAGGGATTCTTATTGATTCCTGGCTCAGTTGGGCAGAGCATGTCAATTTCTAACTAACTAATTAAGTGCTATATGCTATGATATAGGTATCCTAGATGTCTTAAAAACAGCATGAAGATTCAGTACTCACATACAGAATCCCTTTTTCGAGATCTTCCAACACTGTTTTAAGATGTTTAAACTACAAAAAGAATACTAAGGATAATCAAGGAAATGAACCAATGCACTGCAATTAAACCTTCTTCTCTGATTTAAAAATTCTGCCTTTATCATGCATTAATATTAGAGACAGTTTCATTCATACATGAATATAAAAGTATTTTCAAGCAATGAATACCAGTCACACAACACAAGGACAGCAACTCAACAGCAATCCATCTCCAACAACACAAATTTACTAAAAGCTTAAATTCATTTTCCCACAAAGGTGTTAATTTGTATAATAAACTCCCTGAGAATATCAAAGTCCCATACATTTATTAAGTTTAAAAATCTACTTTTAAGCTACATATTTATTCCATTGATGAATTCGTGAATACATGGTTTTGATTATCTTATGTACTAAAAAACTAAAATTGTTTATTTTGATTTGAATATTGACAATGTTGGTAAATAAACCATTCACCAGCTTATCTATAAATTAATGCATCAACCATTACCTTCAGCATTGCGAACCATAGTTACTTTTTAGTTTTGAAAATAAAATGTTACCCTGTGCAACATTGATTTAACTAAAGTACCTATTTGGTTTTTAACACATGATATTTTAATAAAGAAATTAGAATTCCATGATATAAATAACTCCAAATTATTATTACTGCAATCATACCTATCAAATAGACAGCAGATATTCACAGTAAATAGTAAACACTCAAAGCCCCGACAGTAAAGTGTGGAGTACCTCAGGGTTCTGTTCTTGGACCTTTTCTGTTCTTAATAAATATAAATGATCTACCCAGTTGTTTACCAAATAAATCCATTCTGTTTGCAGGTGATACCACCTTCTTAACTACAACAACAATTAATAACACTAACAAATATCTCAACAACTCATGTGAGAAAAATCTGTCCAATGGTTCAACACAAATAGTCTAGCTATAAATAAAAAGAAAATTGAAAGAACATTGTTTATACTTAAATATGGAAATGAATTAATATAGTGAAATTACTTGGTATACATATATACAGTAGGCATAGCTGGAATGAACATGCATATAAACTTTCTTCCAAATTGGTTAGGGTTATGTATGTCCTCAATAGGTTAAATTTAATAGTAACACAAAAAACACTGCTAAATGCCTTATTTCACAGCCACCTTACTGTGGGGAAGTTCAAGTGGAGCCCACAAAGCCTTCAAATGGCAATAAAATGGCTATTTGCTGTATCAAGCATTAAAGTATGCCAATTCATGTAAAAATTACTTTTAGTATTAACCCTTCCAAGATAATACATTATCACTTGTTTATTGTATGTAAAGGAAAATTACCAAAATCTTCCTACAAGAAACATTGTACATAATTGTACTATCAGAAACAATAAAAACCTAGAAATGCCATACTTTAGACTTTGTAAAACTCAAAATAATTATATATATATATATATATATAGAGAGAGAGAGAGAGAGAGAGAGAGAGAGAGAGAGAGAGAGGCCTTAAAGTCTAGAACAAACTATCCAATGATGTACAAACCCTTACAATAAAGGCATGACAATACTATTTAAAGAAATTACTTTTTACAGTATTAAGGAATAAGAGTATGAATGGCAATAGCTTAAACCAATTATATGTAATATCTATATTGAATTCATAAAATGTATCCTTTCTAACCGATCATATCTATTATGAGCTATGAGTATTGCACTTATTATTTGTAAATTTATGTTGCATTTATTTATTTTATTATAGTTCTTAGTATTGCAACTATTATTTGTAAATTAATGTTGTATTTATTTACTTTATTATAAGTGACATACACTCATTTTGATGTAATTTGTGTGCATACAAAATGTAAATTATATACCTATATGGAAAGGTAAATACTTTTGACTATGTTATAGCAACACTGTGTTGCTCCTTGACAAAAATGTTTATTTTTATTTCTCTGCATCTAGTACTTGTATGGTAGGGTAAAAGTTATGTCTTGCACAATTTTTTGTGGACTTAACTATTTCTGGGATATTTACTCATTCATTTTTTTTATTGTCTGTAGAAGTTACATAAGCCTATTAGACATTTTCAGGTACAAATATATGTACAAAATATTTACAACAATATAGAAAATATTTACAGCAAATATCTCTGTTAATAATTAACTCTTCTATAGAATAGAATGCCTTATCAACTAGATATGTATATAACTTCTTTAATTTCAATTTTGCAATACTTGTATTTTAATAAGACCTACTTTTTTTTATAGTTGTTGTCTCTCTTACAGTTTACAAGCAGAAATAAGTCAAATGAAATCTTGACTGGAGGAAATGAAGACAGAAATGAATCCAGGAGGCAGAAGATGGATACGAAAATAGAATCCGGATGGTAAAGATGAAAATGAAATCAGAAATTGAGATAATAAAGAAGAAAATGGGCTTTGGAATGGAAAAAAATGACAAACAAAATAACAGCATTTGCAATGGAGACATACTTATTGATAAAATTGACGAACAACTGGCCAACATGAAGAAGTATGTGGAAGAGCTGAGAGGAAAGGTGGAAGACACATTAGTGTCCTGGAAGGAATGATCGACGGCAACGCCAAAGAACTTAATGCCATGGTGCAAAAGGTGCTCAACGGAAGGCTGAAAGACTTGCAGGTGGGAACAGCTTGTAGGACGCGAAACAACAGCTGAATGCGTCAAGTCACTAAGTACGACGGAACATCAATCTTCGAAGTCATTAGCCGACAGTTGGTGCCGTTGCCATCTATCACCGGTGGTCAGAAGAGGCAGAGAGCGCGTTCGAGGGACAATCTGCAGAGCTCCAGATTTAGGATTTCCACATCCTGGCAGCGCCTTTATTGTGGATACCCACGGCATCATTGGGGACATTCTATTCCAGATTCAGGATGGCCAGGAGCGGTAGTACAATTAAACTCTCTCCAAGGCAGAAAAAAAACTATTGCTTACCTGGCGAGAGCTTCTGAAAGTAGGAAAGGCGCTGGAATACTTCCACAAGTACCTGTACAGTCAGTCATTCCACCGCGGAACTGATCACTCCGCCCTCACCTGGCTATTGAGTTTCAAGAACCTAGAGGGCAAGGCATCCCGTTATGTCCAGAGGCTCCAAGAGTACAGCTTCACATCATAAAATGGAAAGGGAAGGAGCCACTCCAATGCGGATTCCATTTCCAGACCCTCTCCAGCGGAGTGGGGCCACGGCACTAAAGTGGAAGAGAAAGAGCGTGCAGCCGATGTCCTTGTGATTTCAGCGGTGCCTACAGCTGGAAGGGAAAGCAGAGTTGTGAGGAGGGAGCAGTTGGCGCAGGTCGACTTAGGACCACTCCTGAGAAAAGTGGAGGCAGGTACCAGGCTAACGTGTGTTCCAACAGGGCCCAATGGAACTCATTGAAGACCAAGGAAGGTGTAATGTTCATATTTTGGGAGCCACCTGCTGGAAAGAACCAGAGAGAGCAGTTGATCATCCCTCGGAGTAAGCTGACGAAAGTACTGGAAGTACATGTGCGGATTTGGAGAGGCATCTTGGACCCAACCGAACAGTTGACAAGCTCCGACAGCGGTGCTACTCGCTTAGGCTTTAGGCAGATTCTGAGAGACCGATGCCATGCGTGTGTGGAGAGTCACGGCCCACAGACCGGGAGCCGGGGTTGCATGCAGTAGTGGGTGGTCCCTTTAAATGCATAGCCTTTAACGTAGCTGGACCTTACTACAACAAACAGGCGCAATAAGTACCTATTGATGGGTATGGATTATTTCACCAAGTGTCCGGAGGTGTACGCCATTCCTAACCAAGAGGCCAAAACCATTGCCAAGTACCTCGTAGAATAACTGTTCTGCCACTTTGAGGTGTCGTTGGAGCTACACAGCGATCAGGGCACCAACTTTGAGTCTAACTTGGAGCCACTTGGAGTGCACAAGTCGCGCACAATACTTTTCCCCCAGAATCATATGGCAAGAACATTTGAGGAAGATTGTGGCCAATTACCAGAAAGACTGGAATATCAGGGTACCACTTTCCTTGCTATAATTCTCGTCAAACCTCCTGCATGTGCAGCAGGGTTGTAGCAAATCACAGGCACACAACGTCATCAAGTCAGAACTAACCACGTCTCGTTTAGTAATTACTAGATTAATGCTCGGATACTAAAAGTTTATTACAACCTTAAAACTTATATCAGATATAAAGAGAATTATCGAGCATACATGTACGAAAAAATAGCGTAATTTTAGCTTCAGCAATATACGCAATTATGTTTTACGTGTATTTTGTCAGAAATGAAATAGATCTTGAGCTGTTAACCTCTGTGCTAATATACGATTATGCTTCCCTCTTGTCCCAATACATCCCTAAACTCTCTGAACAGGGAACAAAACAGATATTTAATGTGCAGTTCTATCAAATTAAAGTTTACAACATGTCGCTAAGTAAAGCAAGTGATTGCGTTAGTGAGAAAAGAGAA
The DNA here is from genome assembly GCA_030762935.1 of Hymenopus coronatus. Classification (NCBI taxonomy): domain Eukaryota; kingdom Metazoa; phylum Arthropoda; class Insecta; order Mantodea; family Hymenopodidae; genus Hymenopus; species Hymenopus coronatus. The sequence continues at coordinate 126,895,574 of CM060898.1, forward strand.
CCAAAATATAGTGTTTTATGTAGTCAGACAGTGACGATGAGCCCCTGCTATCCCTCTGGAATAACCAGGTACGTTAATTTCTATTGTCATTATTTAGTTTTACTAAATAGCCAAATTTTACTTAGAATTTTACTCTACAGCTCCACTAAACAGCCCTTAGTAATATCCTGCTCGGCACGCTACTATATCTCTTTCATGCACAAACGCAGATATGGCTACGTTGTAGCGCGCTCCTATTGGCTACTGCCATAAGCAACAGATTTGACGTGAACTCTAGCCATCCGCTTTTCACCTATGGCACTACCGGGTTGACACCAGCCAGTTTGGTCTTTGACAGGGAGCTGCGTTTATCTTGCAACCTTGGGAGTTCCCCCTAGGGCAGAACAGTCAAAAGTTGACTATGTGGTGAATCTCATAGCTCGACTTCACAACAAGCATATATACAGATAACGAGCGAATGAAAACCAGTCAAACCAATAGGCCAACAGCCAGGTTTCCAGCAGGGTGATCTGGTGTGGCTCTATCGGCCTATCCGGACCAAGGGACGCTGGAGCTTCTTCACTTTCCTGAAGTTAAGAAAGTAAAGAAAGTTAATAATATCGTCTATCGCATTCAGAGGCTGCCCAGAGAGAAGAGGCTGATGTGGTACACTTGGATCGTCTAACAGCCCTGAGGAGGGAGCAGTATGAATGCGCGCCAAATGCACGCGCCTATTGCTTGGCATCTGAAATCGCTACACGTGTGTGAACGACTTGCTTTCAATCGTTTATCATTCATAGCTTATTTTTGCAGCTGTGCGTAAAAATAACATGGCGCAAGCGTGGCAGTTTACATCAAAGTCTCGCATTGTTGCACCTGGGCACACCGGTCACACCTATATTTAATGTAATGACCTATACTTCAGGAAATGTCTTGCCATGTCATTAAGCGGATATAAGCGAAGTTGGCAGGCTTCCAATTTTTATCCTTCAGTTTTTACAGGGATTTTGGAGCGTATACATGCAGTAAAGAAAAATCCAAAGCAATCGAGCCAGCGTCGTAGCAATGAGAAAACATATTGTGCTATAGCTTTGAAATAAAGACAATTATTGTAAACAGAAATTGATGTAATAAAGAGATTTTGTTATAACATTCAGACTTAAAGCTCAGATGTTAGGAAGGACGGACCAATAGTGGCAGCTTAATTAATTTTCCTACCAGAATTTTAAGTAGCCCCATGAAGATTATAATTTTACTCATAATATATCAATAAAGGAGTTAGTTAATGAGAAAAATAGGTTTGCGGATTTCAAATCGTGTGAGAATAATTTCTCTTTGTTGCTTATTCCATTCTCCTTTGACGTCTATAAGGCGATACTAACATCCAAAAAGAGCGGATTGAAATTTAGTGCAATTCTGTGTTGAAAGAAAAGTACAATAAAGCAGGGATCTCTCCATTCCTTTCTTATTTTCGAAGTCAATACCCAGCAATACGTCAGTTTGTTGTGAGAATAATAGCCATGTTTGGTTCCACCTAAGTTTTATTAGTTCATATCGGAGGCTTTGATTTGTGAAACTACTCATATTTACTGTAGGTTATTGACATTAGTTTAATCATTTTATATCAATGTACGCACATACGCATTCACTCTCATGTGCATACCTCAGATAAGGGGGATAATGAATAATGCTGGTTAAAGAAAAATTCCCCATCCCGACCGGGAATCGAAACCGGTGCCTCCGGGTGAGAAGTCAGCTCGCTGACCATTCGACCACGTCCACCGAAGTTGTTTTTTCTTGTGAAGACAAACAAAACTCCTCACAGATCAAAACGTACAGAAGAACATTTTTTTTTTTCATTCGAAAATAGTATGTTCTATAGATCGCATACCCGAAATTGATGTTCAGTTTCCCGTAAAATATTTAACTTCTCAAGTAAAACCTGGTAGTATGTCGTTTAAGAATTGTTCATATGGTTATTTAGCAATCTTTATTGTTTAGGACTGGATGTTATATGAAAACATATCTAAATAGCACACAAAAATACAATTTCTTTATGTTAAAATAAACGGTATATTACTTTCTCTAGCATCAATGTATAGAACAGATAGAAAAGGTATTATATTTCACCCAAAAAATTCGATACCTAGATTTCATTGGGTATATCTATTTCGAGGACCCCTGAACCAAAAAACAAAACAAAAGCATTTCAGAAAAAACTTCCTGTGTGTGTGTGTGTGTGTTTGGGGGAGAGGGCAGCATAGCTCGAAAGCGAAAACCCCGTTAAATACTAAACATGTAGTATCTGCTGTAGATGTGACCGACACGAAGATTTTCGGAAAAATCCCCACACCCCAAACTATATATGAAACATTTTTCGAAATTTTCTAAAACATAGTCCTAAAGATTTTGGCTAATACTCCATATATTAAAGATGTTTACATGGAAAATTAAATGTATAGCCTGAATTTCTTGGGAATAGCCGCTGAGGCTCTCTTCATTCTGAATGAGTTTTGCATAACTGGTAAACCGTAGAGTCAAAAACTTATCACACAAAAAATGTAGACATCTTTAAAACACGCAAATTTGTTATATATAAATATTTTGTAGAGCCAACCATTTCGTAGATATTCCCTATTATTGGTTTCCATTTTAAAATACCTGAACTTTTCTCAAACACGAAGTGGTCATCCGTTTCATCTCTCCTTTATTTTACTCCTGGCCATTGAAAGGATCTAATTCCAATGACAATTGCATAACGACAGCTTTTAAAAGAGTTTACTGTCGTTTTAGCTTAGTGTATTCACTTATTTCCCTTCTGCTTACAAGGAAGCAAAAATAAGATTATTTCTGGCAATGTTTATCTTGATTAGCATGATTTGGATAAAATAATATTTTGTATGAATAGTTTTGTTTGCAGAGCCGATAGAGAAAGTCGTGTGAATGGAACACATCAGATTTTTATTTTCTCTAGCACGTATTACAATGTATGTACGTACATAATGTGTAGAGAAGGTATTATATTCCATCCAAAAATTCGGTACTGTTTTGAGGACACCTGAGTAAAAAAACGTTTTTAGATAAAGGTGGGTGCGTGTATATGTGTGGATAGCATAGCTAAAAACAAAAAGTCAGCTAAATACCAAATTTGGTATTTAAGTTTAGTATCCTCCAACGAAGATTTTCAGAAAAATTCCTCACCCCAAATAACCCTATACATGGAACCTTTTTCGAAATGTTCAATTTGATAAAAATAATTGCTCTAACGATTTATATTAAAGATGTTCACAAGACAAATAAAAGTATATCTGAATTTCTTGGGAATAGCCACTTATTTATTCTGAATGACTTTTACATAACTGGTAAATCTTAAGAGCTTGACAAAAACTTATAACAAAAAAAAAAAAAAAAACAAAAAAAAAAAGTGTAGATCCCGTTAAAACACACAATTTGTCATAAACATATTTTGGGAGGGGGCTAACCGCTTCCGAGATATTCCTTGTTAATGGTTTCAATTTTAAAATACTTAAACCCTTCTCAAACCGGAGTTCATCTTTTGTTTCCTCTCTATTCCTTTACTCCTGGCCACATAAAGAGAACCGAATTTCAAGTATTTCACATAGCGGCCAGCTTTGACTTGTATTTCCTTATTTCCCTCCTACTTATAAGGAACTAAATAACATGACTATTTCTGCTAGTGTTTACTTCGATTAGCATGCAGTAAATAGAAGAATAATCATTTGTAAGAATAGTTTGTTACAGAATAGCTAGAGAAAGTCATCAAATTGTTTTGTTTTACAATGCGGCCTTTGGACACAATTTATCGTGCTAATAAATGCATAAGTTGAGTTTAATATGCTGGACTAAACAGTTAAATTATGGTTTTAACAACATTTGCAAAAATGTTACAAACAACTGATGTTTAAAATTAAAATTGTGTTTACAAGAACGTCTGTTACAGTTTTCAAATCATCAACAAGTTTTGTCATATTTTAGTTTAGGATATTTACAGTATTTTTCAGAGCATGATAACCCTCGGCGTGACTTTGAAGTTTGGTTTAGGTAGTTTGCGATTGGAAACCAACCCTCGCAGTTGCCAAGTGTTCCACTTACTAAGGGTAAGGGGCGAAAATCTCGACTTGCAAGCAGAGTCTTCGAGTCTCTAGGAAACAGAGATTTTACCACGTTGCCTCTCACCCCTAGTACAGGCTCGTCACTTGTTTGCTAATGGTTATTGCATGGTGGTAGAGGGGAGCGGTCCCGTTTGAAGGCCATCATGTTTTGGGGAAAATTATACAATTTCTCTTTCGCATTAAATTACCACTCTGTTTCTATACCTTCTACACATGTACCTAGCTAAACGTTTTTCTGGCCAATTTTGTTCTTCTATAATGCACTGGTACAAACCGGTGGTTAGAAATTTACTCTCAGTACACAACATGGACGCGATCAGTTCCCACACACCCAGTGATCGCCAACATCTCTACCATTGCGAGCTACCTACTGGAACCCGTAATCTTTGTTTGGGATTGGCTGTGATAGAATCGGTAAAATGGTGATATTTGACTGGGGCTCTCTAAACACTTTACAGTGCCTCAATTCTGACGGCATTAGAAGCATATAGGAATGCCTCTCAGGAGTATTTAATACGCATACCCAAATTATCAGGGAGTGGTAGCGTGTCTGCCTCGCATTCAAAAGGTCGTGAGTTCGAATCTCGCTAAGGGTGAGTTACCCGGATAAGGTTATCCTGACAAGACGAATGTCGAGTAACTTTAAGCTCCATGAACCCCGAGATCATTTGAGCAGCATATCATCAATTTCATTCATCGCCCGATATAACCAAACCAGGTTAAAGAACGTTAAAACTACACAAAAAAAAAAAAATAAAATAAAATAACCAGGGAATGTAGTTGGACAAATCTACCATTCTATAGATTCAGTAGTTTTACTTTCTCTACAGTACTATGTATATAGTGTATAGAGAAAGTATTCAATATCGAGACTTCGCCGAAAATACATTTTTGGGAACCCCTGACTAAAAAAAAACACTTTTAGAAAAATGTCCGTGTGTGTGCATAGCGAAAAGGCCGTTAAATACCAAACTTGATATTTAAGTTCAGTTCTTCCAGGGATGAGACACGAAAAGTTTCAAGAAAATTATTCAACCCCCAAGTAGCCTTTACATGGAAAAAAATTCAAAATTGTCATTTTCTAAAAAAATGTATCTAACAATTTTGATTAAAATCTCTTATTTTTAAGATATTTACATGAAAAAATGTAATTTTCTGTGAGTAGCCTCTGAAGACCTTTTTAATCTGGATGAATTTTTTTGAATTTTGCATAACTGGTAAACAATAAGAGATAGAAAAAACTTACTACACAAAAAATGTACTTCTCCTTAAAACACACAATTTATGTCGTATGCATTTTTTTTCGTGCAGTTGACCGTTTTCGAAATATTCCTTGTTATTGGTTTCAGTTTTAAAATACTTTTCTCATACGGGAATTTGTCAACTCCTGGCCACGCAAAGAAACGGATTTCAGTCCCATAGCAACCACATTTTAAAACATTTGACTGTCGGTTTAACCTAGTGTATTCCCTTCTAGTTATAAGGAATTAAGTAGTAAGGCTGTTTCTGCTGATGTTTATTTCGATTGCCATGAAGTACGTGGACTGTCCCAGAAGTACCCGACCTGAATAGATAGCGGTTGTTGTTTCAAACAACACATGATAAAAAGTACCAACCTTAGAAAGCTTAGGTTTGAAGTTTCACGAGTTTACACTGTTTAGCAGTCATCATTAGTGAATGTTTTCAGCGAATGTTTAAAAATGGATAAAACTGGTCATCATTATGTAGTACAATATTTTTAATTTGAAAGATTTTAGTCCAACTAATATTACAGATTCTACTTTGGGGGAGTCTGCTCCTTCGTTTACGACAGTGAACATTGGGTGGCAGAGCTTAAGCGCGACCGTACGAGCTGTCAAGACGAACATCGCAGTGGTCGATCAAATGAAATTAGCAGTCCAGTAAAGAAAATCTACATGATATTGGATGACTGTCGACTGAAAGTGCGCGAGCTAGCAGACATTGCAGGCATTTCAAAAAGTTTTGTACTTCGCATACTGACTGAAAGTTTGGATATGAGAAAGCTGTATGCAAGGTGAGTGCCGTGTTTGCTCACAAAAACAGTGTCGTGAGGATGTTTCAGTCGAGTGTTTGGCAAAATTTCGCTGCAATAAAGCTGAATTGTCGATTCATAACTATGAATGAAACCTGGGTCAATCGCTTCACACCTGAGATGAAGGAGTAATCAAAACAGTGGACTGGAAGGGGAGAATCGGTTCCAAAGTAGGCGAAAACAGTTCCATCTGCAGGCAAGGTCTAGTTTTTTTGGGACTCACATGGGATAATTTTCATTGATTATCTCAAAAAAGGAAAAGTAATCAATTGTATATACGAGGTACGTCCAGAAAGTAAGTTCCGTTTGGTAATAAAATTAAATTGTGTATAGATACAGAATAATTATTTATTGCACAAAATTCTACAACTTTTAAACTACTTTTCCACATAACTGCCGCAATTTTGCAGGCATTTGTCATAGCGTGGCACAAGTTTTTGTGTACCTTCTTCATAGAAGTTTGCCGCCTATGTCTTCAAAAAGTTGGAAACATTTTCTTTCAGCTCTTCGTCGTTGTTGAAGTTTTGACCGCCAAGGAAAGACTTGAGATGTAAGAACAGATGAAAGTCGCTAGGAGCGAGGTCAGGGCTGTACGGAGGATGGTCAAACACGCCCCAGCCAAATCCCTATAGGAGGTTTTTCGTCACATTTGCAGTGTGTGGTCGTGCGTTGTCGTGAGGAAAAACAATACCTTTTGACAGCAAACCTCGGCGCTTATTCTGTATTGCGCGGCGCAATTTCCTATGTGTCTCGCAATAAACATCTGCTTTGATTGTTTGACCACGCGGTAAGAAATCAATGGCTAAGATGCCTTTCCAGTCCCAGAACACTGTGCACATCATTTTTCGAGGTGTCAAGATTTGTTTCGGCTTAACCTTTGCTGGGGATGAAGTGTGCCTCCATTCCGTTGATTGCCGCTTACTTTCAGGGGTGTCGTAAGAAACCCAAGTCTCATCTCCTGTGACTATATGTGTCAGAAATTCTTCGCTGTCTTCATCATAACGGATTAAAAGCTGAAGTGCACTACCCATCCGTTTTGTTTGTGTTGCTCAGTAAGAATCTTTGGTACCCAACGTGAGCAAAGTTTACAAAATTTCAGTTTTTCGGTAACAATTTCATGAATTAGTGATCATGAGCTTTGGGGAAATTCCATAGCGAGAGCACTAATTGTAAACTTGCGGTTTTCATGGATCTTGTCATCAATCGCGTGAACCAGTTCTTCTGTAACCAAAGATGGACGCCCACTTCGTTCTTCATCGTGCCCTCCACTACGTCCTTCATTGAACTGTTTGACCCATCTTCTCACCATTGAATCACTCATCGCATTTCGTCCGTAAACTTCGCAAATTTGCCGATAAATGCTAATTGGTTTCACTTTCCTAGCATTCAGAAAACGAATCACAGATCTGATTTCACAAGCGGCGGGATTTTCAATCAACACCGACACTGTAAACAAGCACAACAAAGCGTATATGGCTGACAGCGATCTCAAAATGGCGCACGTTTCCTCTCCTTGATGCAGAGCGTCTACCGCGCATGTGCGGAACTGCGATCGCAGCGCTGGAGCGGAGATAAATTGAAACGGAACTTACTTTCTGGACGTACCTCGTATTATGCGAATTTTTATAGTGCTTGAGTGGTGAAATCGAGCAAAAACGGCCGCATTCAATGTATCGAGCTGAAAGGAGACTAAGTATGTAGAGAAATAAAGATACTGTCCCAAAAGTTTTGTGCTTTCTTTATTGGGTCGGGTACTTCTGGGACAGCCCTCGTAGATAGAAGAAAAGCTTATTAACAATAATTTGTTATAGAAATGTAGAGAAAGTCATGTAAATCGAACACATACGTTTTTTTTTTATTCGTAAAGTATTCTAGATAAACAGCTCACTATTTTCTGTAGATAAATTCTACAGCTCCTTTATGTTACTACAGATAGATAGTTTAAGAACTCTTGATGTTCAATAGATCGAAAAAACAGCAGTTTTAGAAGAAGGTCCGCTTGCATACGTATCTATGAACACACAACTCAAAACCAGGGATAGCTGGGACACGGTCGGAAGGGGCCTGGAACCGAACCTGAGTTTACTGTACCTACATCACACGAGGGGGGCGTCACCGGGAGCCGGAACCAGGAGCGACAGTTTCCAGATTGGGGCACCCCGATAGTCGGACAGAAAGCCTGCAGCCCCCGCTCCATATAGGGTCCAATGCCTCCGCCCACGGCAACTAGCCGAAGTCGGGGAATGGATAAAGTCACTTTTCAACATTCTTTTTCTCTGCCACGCCACAACGAGCGCCACCGCCGACGCTTCCAACCCTGAAAGAAACCCACGAGATAAAGGATGAATGAAATGACAATGGAAACGACATGGAGGGGTAGGAGACTCGGGGGGTGAAAGAAACTCAAAACGAAAAGTTGGTAAAATACAAAGCTTGGAATTTAAGCTTAATAGCTCCCAAGGATGCTTCATGAAGATTTTGAGAAAAATTCCGCACCCAAAACTACACTTTACATGGAAAAAAATTCGAAAATTGTCACTGTCTCAAAAATGGCTCTGGTGATTTTGATTAAAATACCACATATTAAAACTTAAATGTATATGTGGAAGTAGTCTCTGAAAACCTCTTTAATCTGAATGAATTTTACTGAATTTAGCATAACTGGTAAACCCCAATAGATAAACAAAAACTTACACAACAAAAAATGTAGAGTTTGTTAAAACACAGTTTATGTCATATACATGTTTGCGGAGTTGACCATTTATGAGATATTCCTTGTTATTGATTTCAGTATTAAAATACTTGAAACCTTTCTCATACGAGAATTTGTAAACTCCTGACCATGCAAAGAAATGGATTTTAGCCACATGGCAACCAGCTTTTAAAACATTTGACTATCGCTTTAGCCTATGGTACTCCCTTATTTATCTTCTATTTACAAGGAAGCGAGTAATAAGGGCATTTCTGTTAATTTTATCTCGATTAGCATAAAGTAGAAGATTAAGCTTTTAACAATAATCAATTTATTACAAAGATATAGAGAAAGTCCTGTGAATGAACGTATGCATTATCATTAGTTTTGTTTATACAGAGCTTTTGAATAAAATAACACCAAATAATGTTATTCATAATAATATTAATAATAATAATAATAATAATAATAACAAAACTTGGTAGGTATTTAAGTTTGGCATTTTCTAAGGATGTGACTAGTAGAGTTTCAAGAAAAAGTCGACATACTTAGTGTGTTAAGATTTTGGCTATCTCTTAGCATTTACCAATCACCTATGTAAAATTCATTCTGAATGGAGAGGACTTCATAGACTATCTTAGAAAAGTCAGTGTTTACATTTTATTTGTCATGCAAATAGCTTAAGTATATGGCACTTGAATAAAAATCGTTAAAATCGCTGTTGAGGAAATGCAAAATAATAACAATTTTGTCATGTAAGGGGTAGTTTGGGTTGGCGCAAAATTCTTTAAAACTTTCGTGTCGCATCCTTGGAAGATACTGAACTAAAATATTAAGTTTGGTATCTAACCGACTTTTCGTTTTTGAGTTATGCTGTTCACGTTTACACACACACATGCACTGGACTTTTTCTAAAAGTGATTTTGTATTCAGGGGGCCACAAAACGTGCATTTACTTTGGAATCTCAATATCTAATTTTTGGGTGGATTACAATACTGTATCTACCTCTATATACGTGGCAGAGCACGTAATAAGGTATCATAAGAATAGTTTTATACTATACCCATTGATAAATGATAATTGGTGGAGAAAGTAATGTGAATATAACACTTTTTTTACTTTCTCTACATGTACTAAGTACATAGTGTGTGTAGAAGGTATTGTAATGCACCCAAAAATTGGATACTGATATTTCACCGGAAACACATGTTTTGGGAGCCCCTGAATCCAAAAAATGCCTTTTTGGAAAAAGGTCTGTTTGAGTGTGGACAGCTTAGCCCAAAAACGAAAAGACCGTTAAATACCAAACTAGGTATTAAAGTTTGGTGTCTTCCAAGGATAAGATCTTGGTATCTTTCAAGAAAATCTTCCCATCCCGAACTACCCTTTACATGGAACATTTTTCGAAAATTATGATTTTCTCAAAAATGACTAACGAATTGGATAGCATATCTTATGTATAAGCTATTTTTATGAGAAAGGATATGTATATTTTGACTTTCCTGGGAATAGCCTCTGTAAACCTCTTTATTCTGGATGAGATTTATATAACTGGCAAGCCTTAAGAGATATACAAAAAGTTGTTACACAAAAAAATGTAGATCTCATTATAACACACAATTTATGTCACATACATTTTTTGTGGGTTGAACCGTATTCGAGATATTCCGGATTATTGGTTTCAATTTTAAGCCACTTAAACGTTTCTCAAACGGGATGATATATTTTTTCTCATTTGTTTACTCCTGGCAAGCAAAGGAATTGGAATTTTAATTGTTTCACATAACGACAGGCTTTTAAAAGATGAGACTATCGCTTTAGCCTGTGTATTCTATTTCCCTCCTACTTATAAGGAATCAAGTAATAAGGACAATTTCTGTTAATGTTTATCTCGATTAGCATGAAGTAGAATGAAGAATAAACTGTTTAACTATAATTTGTTTTAAAGATGTAGAGAAAGTCATGTGAATGGAACACATCAGATTTTTGATATGTGCCTTTACTAACTGGAGGGTGATCTCGGACACCGATAGGGTTTTATCCTAATATTGGTGCAGTTCAAGGTCTTGGCCACCGAGTACTTTCACTCTCGTACAGGATGGTGCTGCCATCTGGGGCCAGGACTGCAAGAGTCGCCGCACCGCACCCCTTTACGTAACTAGTGTCAGTTTACAGGCAGGTGGGCAAGGAGCAAGGTGGTGGTAGTGTTTGTTGTCGGATGGGGTTACAGTGACATGGCGGAGGCTGGTATATCGCACGTGGGGCTGGTGGCCCGTAGTCCCGAGGGCCACGCCGCCAAGGGCATGGCTATCAAGGGACACGAAGACCTTTGGGTGGAAATTCAAGCCAACACGTTCCGCAACTGGCTCAACGAGCAGCTGAGGCCCATGGGGGCGGAGGTGCACGATTTGACCACGGATCTCTGCGACGGTACCCGACTATGCGCCTTGGTCGAGGTGCTCCAGAAGAGGCCTTTGAGACCTGCATGGCTCAGAAGACCCGCAAACCAACACCAGTATCTAGAGAACGTGGCCACCGCTCTGGCTGCCATCGCGGCGGACGGCGTCAAACTGGTTAACATAGGTGAGTGAGTTCATCGTTCATTATAGTTCTGCACAGTTCCATGATTCGATTCTGGATCGTTACAGTATACGATATGCCGACAAGTCCTTGCAGCTGGGTTCGTGTTAATGCACTTCATTAAATTAAATGTATTTTTACTTCCTCTACCACATTCAAAGTAGGTAGAGAAAGTATGTGTTCCACCCACACATTCAATGCCGAGATTTCATGGAAATACATGCTTTGGGGTTTTCTGAATAAAAGAAAAAAAAAATTGTGTTTAGAAGAATGTCCAAGTGCTTGTGCGTGCGAAGCGTAATCCAAAAAGATAACTCTGCTAAATACAAAACTTGTGTTTAAGTTCAGAATTTTTCAAGAATGCGACACGAAGGTTTTCAAGAAAATCCTCCATCCCAAACTACCCTTTACAGACAACATTTTTCGAAAATTTTGGTTTTCTCAGAAATAGCTTGGGCAGTTTTAATGAAAATAATACATGTTTAAGATATTTTCATGACACACAAAATACATACCATCGAATTTTTCTGGCAATAGCCCCTGAAGGACTCTATATATATATATATATATATATATATATATATTTGACAAATTGTATGTATATCGCTTTAGCCTAGTGTATTCTCTTATTTCTCCTGCACCTTCAAGGAAATGTAATAAAACCATTTTTGCTCACTTTACATAGATTAGCATGAAGCAGACAGAAGAATAAGCTTTTGTAAGGATAGTTTGTTACTAAATGGATAAAGAATGTAACGTGAATGTAAAATATCAGTATTTTCAAATCGTTATTCGTTTTTTCTTTCTGTAATGCAAGGAGAACAGAATTTCATTGAACTCACATAGAGATTCAATCTTTAAACATGTAACTATCATTTTAGTCTGGTTTGTTACCTCATTCCCCTCCTACAAGGAAATATGCAATAAATAGTTCTGCTAATATTAATCTCGGTAAGCATGAAGTACATTTTTTATTGTTCATTTATACCTCGCCCCCAACTGCATGGTCCTATTGGCGGCAGTTCTCTGCGGAACATATTGTTTATTAGTAACAGTGTTAACTAGTTTACTATAATCGTTAGGTTTTTATTTATCTTTAATTTTAATCATTAAATCACGCATACATTCACACTCAACTTAGATTCACACTTCCGGACTCTGGGGAGGTTAGGGAATGATCTGATCTAGAGAAAAATCGTTACTCCCCAGCCGGGAATCGAACCCGGGATAACACAGCAGTCAGGTGTTCTACCGACTGATCTACGGACCAGCTGAAGTATATTTGCAAGAACATTTTGTTGAAGAAAATGTAGAGAAAGTCATGTGAATGTAACACATCACATATTTCGTGCATTTCATTGCAGAATATATTTAAATGTAGCCTGCTGCATTTTTACTTTCTCTACCACGCACTTAGTGGGCAGAGAAGGCATAGATTGCATTTCACTTGAAACTTCGATTTCGACATTTCATTGGAAATACACGTTTTGAGGACCCATAACTCCATAAAACCCCATTTTCAGAAAAGATCCGCGACGTCGCGTATGTGATCAGCATAATCCAAAAACGAAATTTGGTGTTGAAATCCAGCAGCTTTCAAAGATGCGATACGGAAGCGTTTTAAGAAAATCCTCGGACCACAGGAATACCCATTACACGAAAGGTTCTTCAAAATCTCTGATTTTGTTTTCTAAAATACTCTTAACAATTTTGGATTAAAAGATCATTTGTTTAAAATTTTACACGACAAATTAAATATATCTTTAAATTTATAGGAATAGCCTCTTAAGACCTCTTCATTCTGAAGGAGTTTTGCATAATTTTCCATAACCGATAAAACGTAAGAGATAGAAAAAAATCGTGACAGAATTAAGCTGCGTTAAATATTTCGTTATACATATAAAGGGAATAGAAGTAGACAATATTTGTCAACTGGATGCAATATATCGGGTTAAAATACTATACATTCCATGCAATAGCCAGAAACAAGTGAACATCAATTAGACTCAAAAAAGAAAGACAATTTATCTATTGGAACTATTAATAACGGATATCTCGGAAATGGCTAAGCTATATAAAAGGTTATCTGGAACTAAGTGTGCCTTTTGAGGAGATATACATTTTCTGCTAGTTCATATTAGTATATCAGACATTTACTTCCATGTGTGATTCGGATTTGGTACTTTAGTTATTCTACGATTAGAGTTGTTTTATAGTTACTTACTGACCTGTTATAAATTTTCAAGGCTCTAAGCCGCAAAAATCTCCCAAGGTGGAGGGCCCTAATCCGCAAAGCGTAGCTGAGGGATTTGTGAAGCTAAAACTTCAATGATTCCAAGAAGGCATCAAGACCTTGGCAATCTAGCGAATTTCAAACCTGAGCATGTTAAATGTTTTCAACACTCACAAATCTGGATCGTCTATAGAAGTTTTGCCATATATCATTTAATGTTTACTAGTGTACAAGATTATACAACATATTTTCAAATGAACAGGACTTCACAGGCTATTCCTATACATTTTAAGGTGTAAGTTTTATTTGTTTCATGAGAATGCACATAGTATGTGGTATTCTAATCAAAATTGTTAGAACCGGGTTTAAGAAAACTAACAACTTCGAAAAATATTTCATGTAAAGGTTAGGAGGATGGGAAATTTCCTTCAAAATCTTCGTGTTGCATCTTTGGAGTAAACTGATCTCAAAATATAAGGTAGGTCTGATATATAAATTAATAGGATTTCTATTCACTCTTCTACGAACTATTCTTACAAAGGCTTAAATATCTATCTGCTTCTTATTCATAAAGATTATACACATTTTAACATTTCCTTTTTGGTGAAAGAAAAAAAAAAAACAGTGGGCCAAAGCGATGTTCACACACTTAAAATATGGATCGCTTCGTTATGGTTTGAAATGTTATGCTCCCTGAATTAGGTACCACAAGAAAAGCCGAAGGTGGAATAGCTATTGATTATTTGGAAAAAGGGTAAGTTTTTGAACATTCAACATAGGATACCTTGTCCAAAAAATATTGAAAAGAAATTACATAAACCGTGGACTTTGAGATCCACATTTTTAGAGTGATTTTATCCATATATCCATATATTAAGCTTTACAAATTTATTCCGAAGTCATTAAGAACGAAGAGTACTTCGGGGGATATTCCCAGAAAATTCATATATACATTTCATTTATCATGTAAAATTCTTAGTATCTGCTATTTTAATCTAAACCGTTAAAACCGGTTTTTGAGAAAACAAACAAAAACACAAATCGTGTAAAAGGGTAGCTTAGTGCGTGGAATTTTCTTTAAAACCTTCTTAGCGTGTCCTTGGAAGACCTGAATTTAAATGTCCAGTTTCGTATCTTTAACTTTAAAGTTTGCGAGTCTCTCTCACTCTCACCCTCTCACCACACGCACACACAGCGGAAGCTTCTTCTAAAAGTAATAGTAGTGTTTTTTTTTTGTTTTTTTTTGGATCGGGGAGTCTCAAATCCTGAAATCTAATTTTGGGTAGAATACTTACTATAGGTAAGTAATAGAAATACTAAAAATAAAGGAACTTGTATTTACATTAAACAGAGGAAAATAAAAACTAAAATATAAAGAAAAAGCAACGGAAAGTAGTTCTTTTACTCCCTTTTCCAGATTAATTTAGTATTTTAAAACGGCATGAAGCCATAGCAGTTTGCTTACAACTTCTAGCATTTTGAATGTTCTGTCTGGCGTGAAGTAAATTGAGGTTTTTACTTTCTCTAGTTATTACATAGGTAGAGAAGTATTGCACGTCACCAATACCGAAAATTCACTGGAAATAAACGTTATAGGATTTCCTGTACCCAAATAAACATTTTAGGAAAAGGTTCGGGCGTGTATGTGTCTGCGAGTACGATAACTAAAAAAACGAAAAATAAAAAACCGGTATTTACGTTTTAGCGTCTTTTAAGGATGCAATACGAAGATTTTGAGAAAAATCCTCACACCAAACTATTTTTTTTTTAATATTATTTATTTAAGGTCGCAGAACTCAGTGATTTAAATGATCCTTTACATGAAAGAAGTTTGATTTTCTCAAAAATGGTTCTAATGACTTTGATTAAAGGTATTTACAGGACAAATAAAACGTATATCTTGAACAGCCTTTGAAAACCTCTTCATTCTGGAAACTTTTGCATAATTGGTAAACCGTAAGAGGTAGACAGAAACTTACTACTCAAAAATGTAGACCTCGTTATAAAAAGTATTTATGGCATATACTTTTTTTTTCGTGGAGTTGACCATTTCCAAGATATTCCTTGTATTTGATTTCAGTTTTAAAATACTTAAAAATTTTCTCATACGGGAATTTGCCAACTCCTGGTCATGCAAAGAAACGAATTTCAATTGCATAGCAACCAGCTTTTAAAAAATTTGATTATCACTTTAGGGTAGTGTATTCCTTTATTTTCCTTCTACTTAAATGGAAGCAAGTGATGACTATTTCAGTTAATGTTTATCTCGATTAGCATGAAGTAGATAAGTGAAATTTTTAACAACTTTTTGCTACAGAGATCTAGAGAAAGTCATGTAAATGAAACAATTCCGATTTTTTGCGTAAGTTTTTTTTTTTTTTTTTTTTGTATAACCAGAAGTGTAATTAGACGAATAATTTAATGAGAGGTCATATGAGTTTGAGGATTTGAAATTACTTGATATTCACCCTAAGACCTATGGGGAGCAGGCACGCAGCGTACCCAGCTGAGATCGAACTCTGGTCTTCACCATGAGGAACACAGTTTTCCCTCTACCACCGCGTGACCAAATAGGTAATGTGGTTTCGATACATTTATATTTGCAGTAATTATGACTACTAATAATTAATACTCATAAACAAAATCACCACCTTTCTGTTACAACATTGCAAAGTAATATCTCTATGACCATTCGTAAGTAAAAGTAATTTAATATTGTGGAATGCTTGGTTCTCCATATCGGCTGCATAAATAAAACTAATATCTTGAAGAATTTCTTCATTAAATGAGGAAGTAGTGAAACCTTATTGCATAAAATCAATTAACGATTGAATGCACGCTTTCTTAATGTTATTTTAGCGCTGTACATCGCGGAAAGGTAAGATATTAAAAAAGATTTGTTTCCCTCTTTTTATCAGCATACAAATTCCAGAACGTTTTCAATTTTTGCCTATGCATCAGTGCTAATGGAGTGTGTGCTTGGATCCTCGTAAATGGTTGCATAAAGAAGTTCATTACATTAAAATAGTTTTAGAAATTTATCGGATATGCTTCTAACCTTATCACCAGCTAATGAATCTGTGAAAAACAAAAGATCCAAAATTTACGTTTTAATTGAAATGTTTACATCTACTCAGAACATAACAGAAATTGAAGATTGACAGCATTTCAATAACGAATATCGAACTTGTTTACTTTCTCTAATAGTATACAGTACATAGGTAGAGAAGGTATTACAATCCACCCAAAAATTCAATACCGAGATTTCACCGGAAATACACATTTTAAGGTCTCTGTATCACAAAAAAAAAAAATTAGAAAACGCGTACGCGCGTGTTTGTGTGTAAACACGATAACTCAAAAACGAAAAATAGTTAAAATACAAACTTGGTATTTAAGTTTAGTATCTTCCAAGGATGCGAGCACCCCAAACTGCCTTTTACATGCAAAATGTTTGATTAAAATACTATATATTAAAGATACATGACATACAAAATGTAAATCCTGGATTTTCTGAGAGTGGCCTCTATAGACCTCTTTACTCCGGACGAATGTTGCCGAATTTTGCATAACTGGTAAAGCGTAAGAGATAGACAAAAACTTACTGCACAAAAATGTAGATCTCGTTAACACACGATTTATGACTTGCATTTGCTTTTCTCGTAAAGTTGACCATCTTGAAATATTCTTTTTTTTTTTTTTTTTTTCACTTTTAAAGAACTTTTGACATATGGGAATTTCAACTCCTGGCAATGTAATTTCATCCACATGGCAACCAGTTTTCAAATATTTGACTATCGATTTAGCCTAATGTATTCCCTTATTTCCCTTCTACTTTCAAGGAAGCAAGTAATAAGACCATCTCTGGTAATTTTATATCGATTAGCAGGAAGTATCGAATTTTTGTGTGGACAACGATTCCTTCTCTGCCAACTATGTGCATAGAAGTGTAGAGAAAGGAAAAATTACAATTGGAGTAATATGGCAGACATGTGTGTATATTCCCGCTTTTCTGCGTGTGTTTTAAACGCGTCTTGCTCTACTTCTGCCCTGGTTAGCAGAGCACAAGACAGAATCCGTGTAATTATACTTTATATCTAAATAATAGCTGTGATATGTTACGAGAAAGTATGTTAAAAAGTGTCTCGGATACAAAACTCGTCAACAAACTCGCCCTAAATTTTGAACTTCAATTGCTAAGCATCGGGATGCAGCAGCTGTTGACAGCGGTTCGAGCTTCGTTTTGTATATGATATCGGTGCTGTCTCGAGTTTTATTTTCGCTGCCTATAGTAGTTAAAGAAAATATTTCATTGCACTCAAATAATACAGGATCTTCAGTATAAAACCTGACCGCTCGCTTTAATTCGTGGACCTGTGTACCAAACTTCAGGTAAAACGTCTTTAAACTTGTGGGTTTTCAATAATATTCTTAAAATACAATATTTACATTCAAAGATTAAATACGTGTAACATTAATGCTTTTCTTGAAAACAGCATATAGTACTTAATTTTATATAATTAAACGTGTGTAAATTATTTAAAACCTAAACTCAAATCTTTACGTGACTTCAAGAATAGTTATTTACGATACAAGTGTGTAAAGTCTTAGTTTTTTAATTAATCGATTGTAGATTTTATGTTTCATAGTCACACGAGAATCGAAAAAGTATTTGTCAATGAGTATCATAAATGTTTTTTGTATATAAGCACGAAATTAAAATAAAATTAGAGAGGAGTTGCTATTTTTAGGGATACATACAACAGCGAACATTTATTTGGCCATGTGTGTTTAAATAAATATTGGAAATGATTGAATAAAGATGGTCATGGCAATTCTGCACTCTAAACAGTTGCTTTGTCTAGTTACTTCTTTCAATAAACATGACTCATTTAGAAGATTTTGCAACCTGCAGTTGTAGTTCAGCGGAAATAGATGTAGCAAAAGATTTGTTACCTAACTTGTTTAATAAGTACTGCATGTTACATATTTGTAATTTTTTTGCGCTAATGCGTTAAGTTCAAATTTCTATTTTTATGCTTACGTGTTACAAAATTTCACTCTAAGCACTGACAATACATAAAATTTCATTTTACATACTATCGTGCAAAAATGCTTTTTATGTCCCTTCATCCAACTTCAAAGAACATAGTAGTTATATACCTACTTAAAATTTGAAAGGAATAAAGCAAAATGTTCATAACGAGAAACATACTAAAGTAGAAAAGATGTAAATAAAGGTTGCAAGAAATTAAAGGTCAAAACCACAGATTGAACAATCTGTCATTCACTATTGAGTGCCCTAAAACTTAACGGATGTTAATCCTATGTGACTGGAACTTTACTTCATACTGCCTCATCATTCTTTTTAAATTTATAGTTGGATGCTTCGATTTTGTTTAGTGTTTAATTATCAATCAACTTTTCTCTTTTTCGCTTCTTACTTAATGCCACCCTCAGATAAATAGGATCTCTTTATGGCTAACTCAACAATAATATTACTCAGCGCGTTCGGCTATTATTCTTTTATTTAATTATCCAACATCAACTTTATTGCTCTTTAATAACTACAGCTTATTTCGTAATTTATTTTAGCACTTCGTCTTCTTAAACTCTAGTTTTGATTCTTCTTATGGCCACATTCTATATTTTTATTTTTAACCACGTCTCTTGTTTCATTTGTCTTAAAAGGGCCTACAATGTTATTAAACGTATTTTCACTTTTGAAATCTTCATTTTAGCATCCATGATTCCATCATCTTTAAGTATTACATTTTGTTATTACATTACTTACACTGAGATTAAATTTATAGATACGTATTTTTAGTATTCTGCAAATTATTATTATTTTTCCTTGATGCAAACAAAACAAATGCTGTAGTTTTATGAAAAACAAATTTTGTTTCTAGTTTTAACACATGATTCTTAGTTTTGATTTTCTAAACTTCTATCCATTCTTCTTCCTTTTGAATTATTCTATTTCATTCATTTCTACAATCAAATAAATCAGTTCTATTCTTTGATTAAACTCTTACTTGACATTGTCTCGTCTTATTGAAAATTGATTGCTGAAAACATTTTGAAACCAAACGTAGGAATGACGCTTGTTTGGAAGCAATTGCCGGATGCTCATGTACGAATGAAGGAGAAGCAACAGGTAGGGGGTGGGGTTGCCTCCGGGTGACTTGGAATTGACGATGACGTAATGGCAAAGAGATGAAAATATGCTACAGCAAGATGCCGTCCAAGCAAACAAAACGTACATATATCTAACAACGTATAACATTGGTAGCTTTGTTTGTTCCTGGAGGGCTCTGTAGAATGTCTGCTAATAACAGACATTTTGAGTTCTTTAACGGGAACTAAGTGCCTAAGGGAAAACTGATGTCTTAAGATTTCTGACGCATCAGTTAGGATAAAACTTCGATCTGTAAAATTTATTCTTTTGTTTTTCATACCTTAAAACGCAGTTCAGTGAAATCTAGTGCCACCTGTATGCAATTACATTGGAAATGACAAGGAAGCAAGCGATAAGACAATTTCTGCTTATGTTTACCTGGATTAGTATGCTGAAGATAAAAGAATAACCTTTTGCAAAATAGTTTGCAGAACAGGTAGAGAAAGTCGTGTGAATACAACACAGACCTTTTTTGTGTAGTCAATTTTTGTCTCTTTCTCTGAGAGTTTACCAGAATGAAAATATCTTCAGAGGCTATTCCTGAAAATTCAAGCTATACATGTTACTTGTCATGTAAATATCTTTAATATATGGTATTTTAAAGCTGCCAGCAATTTTTTTTTTTGGAAAAACAAAGTTTTCAGAAAAAATTCATGTAAAGGATAGTCTGGGGTGAGAGATTGTCTTAAAATCTTCGTGTGGCACTCTTGGAATTTACTGAGCTTTAAAGTCAAATTTGGTATTTAATGGTATTTTACTTTTTGTGTTAGCTGTTCACACACACACACACAAAACACGTTATGTCTAAAAATGCTTTTTTTTTTTTTGATTTGGGGAGCCCAAAAACATATAATTCCAGTGAAATCTTGACATAAAATGTTTGGGTGGAATAAAATACCTTTAACTACTGTATACATAGTACGTATAGAAATAGTAAATATGTTATATACTTAAAGAGTTTTTATTTATTAGTAAAAATACTTGTTTTGCGTGCTTAAAAGGTGTCTTAAGTGCAACATTTTATTTTTATTAGACGCTTTGTTTTTTATGTATACTGTTCTAAACCTTTTTCTAAACATGTTTTTTTTTTACATTTGAGAAAGTTCACTGTAAATACCCCTAAATTAAAATATCATTAGAAAAAGATCCGTGTGAGAGTGAGAGAGAGGGGGGAAGTTCAGTATCTTCCAAAGAAGTCATACAAGGATGTCAAAAAAATCCCTCACAGCTACTACATGAAAAATGGCTTTTCTGAAAAATAGCTTAGTCATTTCGATTAAAATATCACATATTAAAATACATATATGAAAGAAAAATGTGTAGCTCTTGAAGTCGTCTTAATTCAGAAGAAATTTTGTACTAGAAAACATTAAGAGATAGACAAAAAGTGTTTCACACGATAAATATAAATTAATTAATAACAATAATATCTGATGTGTTGTATTCACATTCTCTGTTACACAAACTTTTCTTACAAAAGATTATTGTTTTATGTACATCAAACTAATCGAGATAAACTTAGCAGAAATGGTCTTACTCGATTCCTTGTAAGTAGAAAATAAATAAGGAAATACACTAGGCTAAAGCGATAGTCAGTTTCTTTAAAAATCTTGTGTGTTCCATTCACATGACTTTCTCTATAACTCTGTAACAAATTATTGTTAAAAAGCCTATGCTTCTACTTACTTCATGGTAATCGAGAAACAATTAGTAGAAATAGTCTTATTACTTGCTTCCTTGTAAGTAGAAGCGATAGAAGAGATAGTCAGAAGCTGGTTGCTATGTGAATGAAGTTCCTTTGTATGTATGGACAGGGATTGTTAAATTCCTGTATGTGAAAAGTATGTTTTTGAAAGCTGAAACCAAAAACAAGGTATATCTAAAAACAATCAACTCCACGAAAAAAATGTATTATAATATAAACTGTGCGTTTTAAAGAGCTCTGCATTTGTTGTGTGGTAAGTTTTTGTCCGTCTCTTATGGTGTAGCAGTTATGCAAAATTCCGTAAAATTGACCCAGAATAAAGTAGTCTTCAGAGGCTATTCCCAGAAAATTGAAAATAAACATTTTATTTGTCAGGTAAATATCTTTAATATACGAAATTTTAATCAAAATCGTTAGCCATTTTTAAGAAAATCAAAATTTTCGAAAAAAGTTCCATGTAAAGGGTAGTTTGGGGTGGGGGGATTTTTCTCAAAATCTTCGTGTCGCATCCCTGGAAGATACTAAACTTAAATACCAAGTTTGGTATTTTAGCTACTTTTCGTTTTTGAGTTATCGTGTACACGGACACAGGGACGCACACACACGAACCTTTTTCTGAAAATGCTTTTTTTATACAGGGGGGCCTAAAACATGTATTTCCGGTGAAATCTCGGTATCGAATTTTTTGGTGGAATACATTGTACATATGGGGCTAGAGAAAGTAAAAATAGCAATTCGTTCTTTTTGCCTGCCAGGAGTAACAAAAACAGATGAATGAAAGATTATCTACAGTTTGAGAAAAGTTTAAGTGGTTTAAAATTGAAACCAATAACATAGAATATCTCGTAAACGGCAAACTCTACAAAAATAAAGTTGTATATGCCATAAATTGTGTTTTAATAAGATCTACAGTTTTTGTTTAGAACGTTTTTGTCTTATCTCTTACGATTTTTTATTAAAAATACTTTTTTTATTCAGAGGATCCTAAAACGAGTATTTCCGGTGTATCCTCGATATCGAATTTTTGGGTGGAGTATAATACCTTCTCTATCTACTGTGTACATTGTACGTACGTGCTGGAGAAAGTAAAAGGGTAGACTTTTTTAAGGCATGTAGTTTATTTAAATAGCTTTTTCAGTGGCATCAGCCATTTATTAAATGTCTTTATTGGTTTGAAATGTTTCATTCGTTTGTATACCATTAAAGTACAGTCACTATTTATGTAGCGGGAATAATAAAGACATGGAATTTTAAGGCCAACATATAGCGATTCCATTTTGAATATCCAATTATCGATGATTCGGTTTCTTCCGGTTTTTTTATTTATTTATGTGTTGTTTAATTTTAAGCTAACATATTTTAACCTGGTTGGTCATATCGAATACGCTATATTCTTTGTATCTACACCGAAATGCATCATGAAATTATTTTTACAAATTTTTATATTCACTGGAACCTCTATCGCTTATTACTGCCCATAAAAGTATTGTTACGGAAGTTTTATCTCCTTGCCAATGTACTTTGATCGAGACAAACCTTTCCGGTAATACCTGCATTACACATTTTTTTTATAGATACAAAGGGAATAGCGAAGGTCAAACGATTTAGAGCTGGACGCCGTATGCTCGCCTAAAATTCTATACTGTTTCCACGACATTGTGAGAAACCACCGCAAATCGACAGGACTTTAAAAGAATGAAAAGCATTAAATAAATCGAACCGTTAATTCCGATATCTTTAAATTGGCTGCTACAAAGAGTTGTTGGAAAGCCATTTTAAAGAGATCTACATATGTTTGTGTACTATACTCACGTGCATAAATGTCGCCCTCCGAAAATGTGACTCATAATGGAACGGAGCTCTTTATGACCGCACTGACCAAATTCCAACCCACCCTCTACAAACGTGACCACCTCTTTTTCCTAGATAATTCTAGCCACTGGTTTGGCAGAGTACTTTACATCCCCTAAAATATGGCCGAATTGTCAAAGGGTAACAGTACAAGTTAAACATTGTATTTTCATGCTACACTACCGTTTTCTTAATATAGGTTTGGTTATTCCCGTTCGATAACGGCAATAAGCTTAACCTTCGTCTCCATGTCCCTGATGAAAGCTCTTATATATTTCATTCTCGTAGCTGTGGTCCAGTTTAACCAAGTATGCGAATAATCATTCACCCCTTCCTTTGGAATGTCGATTTATATAATTGGTTTAGCCTTTTCATATGTACCAATTATAGCGAAACTCTTTCATAGGACCATTATGGTGGATCACCCCTACATTTTGCAACATCGTTTGTTGGTAATTTATTATGTCCCTGTTTGTTTCCAGGTCAATTACATAGAGCACTGATACCGACTGGGAACAGTCAAAACAGAGGAAAATGGAGAGAAAAGCCCTATTACTATTTAAGGAATGGATCACTTTTTAGGAAGCGTACATTTTTGTCTATAGCTTAACGTTTTCGTGCCATTTACGAAAATTGACTGTCTACGTGGTCGAGTGTTCAACGACCTGACTTCTGACTCGGAGGTCCCTGATTCAATTCCCAGCTGGGGGAGGGAATTTTTCTTTAACAAGAATTATTCCCTGTCCCCTACACAGATAGAACTATGCATGTAAAAGTAAATGTGTGTGTGTAATTATATAAAATATTAACTTAATGCCAATAGCATCAGTTAATATAGGTATGAATTGTTTCACACGTCAAAGCCCCCGATATGAACATAAGTTAAAAGTGGGCCATACAAATGAAACAATAAATACAAAATCTGATATGTTCCATTCACATGACTTTCTCTAAATCTCTGTAATAAATTATTGTTAAAATGCTTATTCTCCTACTTCGTGCTAATCGAGATAAACATTAGCAGAAATAAAATTATTGCTTGCTTTCTTGTAAGTAGAAGGGAAATAAGAGATTAAAGTAGACTAAAGTGATAGTCAAAACTCTTAAAAGTTGGTTGTCATGTGGTTGAAATTCCTTTCTTTGCGTGGCCAGGAGTTGACAAATTTCCACATTTAAAAGTTTTACGTATTTTAAAACTGAAACTACTAACAAGGAATATCTTGGAAATGGTCACCTCCACGAAAAAATGTGTATGACATGAACTGTGTTTTTAACGAGATTTACTTTTTTTGTGTAGTAAGTGTTTGTCTATCTCTTACGGTTTATGCAAAAATCAGAAAAAATCATGGAGCATAAAGAGGTCTTGAGAGGGTCTCTCCAGAAAATTCAAGATATACATTTTATTTGTGATGTAGATATCTTTAATATGCGGTATTTTAATCGAATTCGTTAGCCATTTTTGAGAAAAACAGAAATATCAGACATTTTTCTATGGAAAGGGTAGATTGGGTAGGGAAGAATTTCATGAAAATCTTCGTGCCGTATCTTTGGAAGATACTAAACATAAATCCCAAGTTAGGTATTTAACGGGCTTTTTGTTTTTGAGCTGTGCTGTGCACACACGCGCGTTGACGTTTTTCTAAAATGTGCTTTTTTGGACTAAGGTACCTCAAAACATATATTGCCGGTGAAATCTCGAATGGATGCAATACCATACCTTCTCTAGCTACTATTTACGTTGTATTGCATACGTGCTAGAGAAAGTAAAATATTATACAAATTTCCTTTCCGAATGCAGTGCAAAAGAGAGAAATTTTCTGAAGATATATGAGGTAATAAAAACAATCTGGGGGAAGGAAGAGTACATAGAGATATGTAATAAACTAGGGCGAGAAGAATTTGCTGAAATAAGAAACTTGAAAAGCATAAGAAATGATGAAGATAGGAAAATGACCAACGTTCAGTAAAGAGAACGCAGAGCTAC
The DNA here is from genome assembly GCA_030762935.1 of Hymenopus coronatus. Lineage (NCBI taxonomy): Eukaryota > Metazoa > Arthropoda > Insecta > Mantodea > Hymenopodidae > Hymenopus > Hymenopus coronatus. The sequence goes on from CM060898.1 coordinate 126,920,963, forward strand.
ATTGTCTTATTGTTTTATAACCACACAAAGACATGGAGGGCATACAGAAATGGAAAAAACTTGGTTGGGGAAATATGAATTAGAAAGTTTTTGATTGTAAAGGGAAGATATAAAGTTATTGGAAACTACTTGAGTAAGGTGAGAGAGATGGTTAAGAATGACGTTAAAGAAGGGACGAAGATGTAGAGTAGAGTAGGAGGCAATCAAACAGAGAATGTCAAGGAACAGAGATCACGATTTCCTAGAGTACACAAGCAACCAAGATGCGAGAATTTAAGAATCAACAAGCAAGCTAGTTCAACATTTTAAAATACTATGTAGATTAAAATGTACATAATTCAGACTCCTATGTAAGTTTTGAGTTGAGAAGTAAATACTTTTTCATCTTCCAGAATGAACAAGAGTTCAATAGCTGTTCCCAGGAAATCCAAAATAAAGTTTTATTTGTCATGTAAATATCTTTAGCATACGGTATTTAAAAATAATCTTTAGTCATTTTTGAGAAAATAAGAACAAATACGAAAAATGTTCCTCAGTAAGGGAAATTTATATAGAAAGATTTTCTTGAAAACCTTCGCATCTCATCATTGAAAGACACTGAATTAAAATACCAAGTTTAGTATTTATCCGAAATTTCATTTTAGAGCAATAGATTTTCACAGAAAAGAAACACACACACACACATACACACACACACACACACACACGTGCACGCCTTTTTTAAATACTTATAACTTCTTCTACCAAGTACCAAATTAGAGAAGTTATTGTATTTCATAAAAAAATCCAGGTTTAAAAAAAGGGTGAGACCTTTTAGAAAAAGGGTTTGGTATTTAAATCCAATATCCTCCAAGAATGTGACACGAAGATTTTCAGGACCAGCCCCTTCGTAACCTAAATTGCCCTTTACATGGAACATTTTTTCTTTAACAAGTGGCTGATAACGATTTCGTTTAAAATGCCGTATATTAAATGGCAAATAAAATGTATTTGCATTTTCTGGGAATATCCTCTAAACATCATGCATGACTTTTGAATAACTGTCAAACCGCAAGAGAGAGAGAGAGAGAGAGAGAGAGAGAGAGAGAGAGAGAGAGAGAGAGAGACGTACAAAATCTTTCTGCACAAAATATGTAGATCTCGTGAAAACATTATTTATCCCAAACGGGACGTGCTCGCTTAATCCCATCTGTTTTAATACTATATAAAGGGAACCGAATTTCAATTTTTTTTTTCAGTTTTTAAAAGATATGACTATCACTTTATATTTATCTCGATTAGCATGAAGTAGAAAGAAGACTAATATTTTGCAAGAATAGCTTGTTTGCAGGACATGTAGAGAAAATCATAAGAATGGAAAACATAAAATGTTTTCTTTAGAGGCCCTCAAAATATATTTCCGATGAAATCTCTACATAATGTTGGGAGGAATACAGCTCTTCTGCTACATATATGTATATATATATACACACTAGTACAGAATTTAAAAACATATATTTTATCTTCTCTAGCCCGTATGTACAATGTACACAGTGGATAGATTGTATTGTATATTGTATTGCACCAAAAATTTCGATATCGCGGTTTCACTGGAAATACATGTTTTGATACCCCAGAGTAAAAAAAAAAAAAAAAAAAAAAAAAAACCATTTTTAGAAACATTCCGTGTCTGTCTGTCTGTCTGGGCAGCATAGCGAATAGAGAAGGTATTGAATTGCACCTAAAATTTCGATATCGAGGTTTCACCGGAAATAGATGTTTTGATACCCCAGAGTAAAAAAAAAAACATTTTTAGAAACATTCCGTGTCTGTCTGTCGTGGGCAGCATAGCTCAAAAACTAAGTCTGTTAAATATCAAACTTGGTATTGAAGTTCGGTATCTTCCAAGGACGCGACATGAAGTTTCTCAAGAAAATCCCCCCCCCCCCCCAACCTCTAACTGCCCTTCACATGGAACATATTTCAAGACTTTTGATTTTCTCAAAAACGGCTATGACGATCTTTATTAAAATGTCATATATGTATTTAAGATATTTTCAGTCAAATAAAATGCACATCTTGAATTTTCTAGGCATAGCCTCTAAATACCTCTTCATTCTGGATAACTTTTGTGTAGCTGGTAAGCCGTAAGAGATGGTCAAAACGTGCCATTCACAAAATGTAACATTTCATTAACACACAGTTTTTTGCATAGTTTTTTAGTTAACCTTTTTCGAGATATTCTGAGTTATTGGTTTCAGTTTTAAGGTACTTAACTTTTTTCAAACTTTTCTCTTTTGTTTACTCTAGCAAGCAAAGAGAACGAATTTCAATTGTTTCGCTTAGCGATCGCTTTAGTCTAGTTATTTTCCTTCTACTTATAAAGAAGCAAGTAATGAGACCAATTCTGGCTATGTTTATCTTGATTAGCATGACGTAGATAAGAGAATAATCTTTTGTGTGGAAAGTTTGTCTGTAGAACAGCTATTACGTCATGTGAATGGAATGCATCTGATTTTTATAAACATTGATTTGTGGATATATAAAAGGTAGAGAACGTGTATTGATTGTCTCAATATAAAATAATAAATAAAATCAAAACAAATTATAATCTTAATTAAGTTGTTAATAAAGGTTTACGTTTGAAAGAAAATGCTCACAAACTACAAAAAATGTGAAATAAATAGTCAGATTTTACTAGGGGGGGGAGGAGGACTCCTTTCCTGTGAATAAAGTGAAACTTTTCCACAGTCTTTTGCACTTTTATCACAGAGAGGAAGGACTACATGGCACAGTGAAATGATATTGCTACTTTTGAAGTGAATTTTGATGGTTATGGGTACAGTTCCGCATGTATGGCATCATTGAGTGAACTTGAATATTGCCCCAGTGACGCCTGGCACGCAGACCAGATAGACATCAAACCTGTTCAACAGTTAGACATGAGCAAACATGCCAACTGCTGCACGCTTGCAGATGATGAGTTACAATCTTGCCAATATTACTTTTCAGATGTACCATACTAGACGTTACTGAGCTCTAGTTTATGGCACTTTCGTTCCGCCAAAACCATATAAGGTCGGCAGTTTATAGTTTTCATTGAATGAAAGTTGGCTGAACGGTTAGGGTCATATAAGGATGAAAGATCTGAAATTGTTTCCGGAGAAAGCTACACGCTCGTGAACATTCCTACAGCATTTATAGCTATTAATTAATGAAACGTATTATCTCACGAAAACATTGTGAATTAGAACAAGCATTTTGAGATAACCTGTGGTTGTGTGTTGTTCTTACTTTCTCTATACGTGCTATATACGTAGTGTATAGAGAAGGTATTGCACTCCACCAAAAATTCGATACTGAGATTTCACCGGAAATATATGTTTTAGGGCCCCCTGTATCAAAAAAAGATATTTTCAGAAAAAGGTCCGTGTGTCCGTGAACAGGATAACTCAAAAACGAAAAGTCTGTAAAATACCAAACTTGGCATTTAGGTTTAGTATCTCACAGGGATGCGATATGAAGATTTTGAGAACAATCCCCCCACCCTAAACTACCTTTTACATGGAACTTTTTTCGAAAATTTTGATTTACTAAAAAATGACTAACGATTTTGATTAAAATATCTTATATTAAAGATATTTACCTGACAAATAAAATGTATATTTTGAATTTTCTGGGAATAGCCTCTGAAGACTACTTTATTCTGGATGAAATTTACGGAATTTTGAATAACTGCTAAACAGTAAGACCTAGATAGAAACTTATTAAACAAAAAATGTAGAGCACGTTACAACACACAATTTATGCTATACACATTTTTTTCGTGGAGTTGATTGTTTTTTAGATATTCCTTGTTTTTGGTTTCAGCCATGAAGAACTTACTTTTCTCATACAGGAATTGATCAACTCCTGTCCATACAAACAAAGGAAACTCAGTCACATAGCAACCAGCTTTTGACTATCACTTTAACCTTTTATACTCCCTTATTTCGCTTCTACTTACAAGGAAGCAAGTAGTAAGACTATTTCTGCTATTTTTTTTCTGATCAGCATGAAGTAAATAGAAGGATAAACTTTTTAATAATGATTTGTTGCAGGGTTATAGAGAAAGTCATGTGAATGGAACACATCACATTTTTTTGGAAAGTTTACATCGTTTTGATTGCGGGAAAAATATTAGTCTTTTTTTTAAATTTAAACACACTAAAATATTTAAAATAAAAAGTTAGCAAACTCTAAAATCAAAGGGCGGGGACAAATCACAAAGTTTATGAAAAACTTTTTTAGAACATAATAGTAAATCTGTTGCATTCAGTTGTCTTTCTCTCCTTATTCTGCAACGAACTGTTCTTACAAAGCTTATTTTTCTTTCTATTTCATGCTAATCGAAGTAAACATAGCAGAAATGTTTTATTATATGCTTTCTTTTAAGTTAAAAGGAAATAAGAATATGCACTATGGTTAAGCTAAAGCGACAGTCAAATCTTTTAAGAGTGGCTTGCAGTGTGATGACCTTAAAATTTCCTTCCATTTCCATGACCAGAATAAAAAAATTACGACTTCTCGGTTAAGAAAATTATAAGTATTGGAAAATTTAAACCAATAACAAGAAATATCTCGGAATTGCTTAACTCCAGTAAAAACTGTATCCGACTTATTTGTGTATTTTAAGGAGATCTACATTTTTGTGGAGTAACAATTTGACTATCTCTTATTTTGACTAGCTATGCAAAGGTCATCCAGAGTGTAGAAAACTTCAGGAGTTATTCCCAATAATGTCAAGATATACATTTTATTTGTAATGAAAATATCTTAATATTTTTCTTAAATATTTTAGTAAAAATCATTTGGACATTTTTTAAAAAATAATAAATTGCGAACAATATTCCGTATAAAGGGTAGTTTGGATTGAGAGATGTTCTTGAAAATATTAAGTGTTGCATCCATGGAAGGAGTTGAACTTGATATTTAAATTTAGTATATAATGGATTTTTCGTTTACGGTTTATGCTGTTAAAAACACACGTACATGCATGCACACACACGTACATGCATGCACACACGTACATGCATGCATGCACACATACATACATACATACATACATACATACATACATACATACATACATACATACATACATAAATGCGCGTGAACTCAGAGCTTTTCTAAAAAAATCTTTTTTTGGATTCAGGGACCTCAAAGCACAATTTCGGTGAAATTTCAACATTAAAATTTTGGTTGGAAAACAATAATTCCCCTACTTTCTATATGTAGTAGTATATAAAGTAAAAATCAACCAAGGAGTTACCTTATAAATGTCCGTAGTGCTTGTTACATTATGCATGATATAAATTGAGTGTTTTTGTGTAATAAGTTTTTCTCAATCTCTTACGGTTAAACGAAAAGTCGGTTAAATACTAAATTTAGCAGTTAAGTTCAGTTGTATCTTTCAACACGAAGATTTTCAGGAAAATTTCCCCCTCCTCTACTACGCTTTAGACAGAACATTTTTCGAAAATTTTGATTTTCTCACAAATGACCAACGATTTTGATTAAATGGTATACGTGTTAATATATTTTCATGACAAAACGAAATATATATCTTGAATTTTCTGAGAATATCCTCTGAAAACCTCTTCATTCTGGATGACTTTTGTATAACTGGCAAACCGTAAGAGTTATACAAAAACTTACTAAACAAAAATGAAGATCTCATAAAGCACATAGTTTGTCACATACGTTGTTTTTGTAGAGTTAACCCTTTTCGAGATATTCCGAATTATTGGTTTCAGTTTTAAGCTACTTAAACCTTTTTTAAACGGGAGATATATATTTGTTTGTCTCTCTTTTGTTAGCAAGCAAAGAGAACCAAATTGCAATTGTTTTATTTAGCGACTAACTTTTAAAACATTTGATTATTGCTTCAGCGTAGTTGTATTCCCTTATTTCCCTTCTAACTACAAAGAACCGAGTAATAAGACCAATTATGGCAACGTTTATCTTGATTAGCGTGACTTAGATAAAAGAATCCTTTTTAAGGAAAGTTTGTGTATGGAACAGCTAGAGAACATTATATGAATGGAGCGCATCAGATTTATTTCATTTTATACTATTAAACACATACACACAGCCGCACGCGCGTTCACTCCCATTTTTACTTCCAAACTCTGTAGGGGCCAGGGAATAATTCTGATTAAAGAAAAGTTCCCCACCGGGAATCGAACCCAAGACCTCCGGATGAGAAGCCAGAACGTTATCCAATCGACCACAGAGGCAGTAGCATAGTCATCTATTTTTAGTTTTTACTGTTTTGGACTGAAGATGGAACTTTGGGATGTGGTATTTAATATCCAATTCAGTATTTTCCTTGGCGACTGGAGGAAAGCACGGGGAAAAAAAACTCTGCCCGATTGTGCCACGGCTTTTGAACCCGGGACACCCCGAATGCGGCCTGCAGACGTTACTACCTAAGCCATTCCGCTTGGTTAATCGAGATTTTATTTGAAGCTAACATTAAAGATTTTTTTTTAAAGCTCGTCCTTTAACCTGGTTGGTCATATCGGACGTTGAATGGAATTGGTGATATGATGTTCAAATGATATCGGGGTCCATGGAGCATAAAGCTACTCGTCATTCGTATTCTCAGGATAAGGGAAAACCCCGAAAAAATACCTTATCCAGGCAACTCACCCTAAGCGAGATTCGAACTCGACGAACTTTTGAATGTGAGGCAGACACGCTCCACCACACTACCTAGGCGGGCTAAAGAAAATTGTTGATGTGACAAGTTATTCATAGAATGAGATGATAAAACAGTGAACGAAGATTTAGTACATCCGCTAGTTTTTATTTTTCCCCAAGAGTAAAAGCAGATTATAGCTGCGCCGTGGTCGAGTGGTTAACCCACTCATCTCTTCTACCTTGGCAAGGTAATTAAAAATGTACAACAATTTTTCTGTTCGCGCAGCTTAAGCCTGCAGCTGCTTCCCTCTTCCCGCTTCAGCCGGCCGTATTCGGTGATGGTAAGATGTATGAAGAGTTTGCCATCAACCCTGTATCATTGTTACAATATACACGCGTACGTGGCTGAATGTAGATGAGAAGAAGTACCTATTTGTTTTCGCAAGTAAGGGCAACATTGTAAACAATCTCCCTATCAACAATCCGGTAAGTCCCTCAAGGGATTTGTTAGAGGAGAAGTTATGTGTTGAACGTCCCTATCAGCAATATGGCAAGTCCCTCAAGGGATTTGTCAGAGGAGAACATAGGTGTTGAACGTCCCGAAATCACTATTAATAGTTCTGCTTATATATTCATAAAATAAACAGTATGGCTTTTGTGATCACTCACTGCCGTTTGTAATGCCATCTCTCCCAGCACTGACAGAAACCTCGCGAGGCGCATGCGTGTCTGATGTCACATTACATACGGGAGAAGGGAAAATGATGTAATCGGCAATAGTTGCAGTGTTATATCATTGTTCTGACAAGGAATACTCAGGCTTCCCGAGTAATATCCCAGGGGATTTTTGGTGGACAAAGCGGTAGATTTTCTCCGCGTTTTCCGGTTCCACCGCCATCCATAAATTGCTCTATCGCGTTTCCTATCATTAATTTACTCTTCATCTACTTCCTTACTCAAACCTATGGGCCGATCCCTGGTTCCGGGTTTTTCATTCTGTGATTAAAATTGTCACATCAACAGGTTTCTGAGACTAGGTACCCACGTGCAAGTCCTCGATGTAAGGGTGTAAGCCGCCGAAGTTAACATGCAGATTACATTTCTTTGAAATAAAAGTTTATAACTATTTATTATTTATGTATTTCTCTACTACGTATAGTGAGTAGGGGCCGTATTTATTATACCCGAAAATTCGATACCGAGATTTCACCGGATATACATGTTTGATATTCCATGAATCCAAAATAGAGGCATTTTTAGAAATGTGTGCGTGTGTGTCCCTTTGGGCAGAAAAGTCCGTTAAAATACCACACTTGATGTTTAAGTTCAGAATCTTCCAAGGATACGACACGAAGATATTCAAGAAATTCCATCACCCCCAACTACTCTTTACACGGAAAAAATTTCGAAAATTTTTATTAAAACACCAAAAATTAAATATATTAGACAAATAAAATGTATATCTGGAATTTTATGGTAATAGCCTCTGAGGATCTCTTCAATCTGGATGATTTTATAATAATTGGTAATCCGTAAGAGAAGAAAAAAACTTACTACACAAAAAATATAGACCTCATTAAAACAAGTTTATCATATTCATAGTTTAATTGGAGTTGACAATTTCCAGATGTTCCTCATTTGTTTCAGTATTAATATGCTAAACTTTTCTCATACGGGACTTGTCAACTCCTGACCATGCAAGGAAACTTATTTCAATTCCATGGAAAACAGGTTTTAAAAGATTTGACTATGACTTTAGCCCAGTGTATTCCCTTATTTCCCTTCTATTTACAAGGAAACAAGTAATAATTCTGCTAATGTCCATCTCGATTAGCATGAAGTAGATAGAAGAATAAGCATTTTGTCAATTTTTGCTACAGATACATATATAGAGAAATTCATGTGAATGGAACACACATTTTTAAAGAAAATTACCTAGAAATGTTTAGAATCTTTTTCTCAAAAACATTCCAAACGTTTTTTATTTAAATTACATATTTGAAAGATTTTACATGGCAAATAAATTGTATATCTTGAATTTCCTGGAGATAACCTGTGAAGTTCTCTTATTCGGAAGAAGTTTTGTATAGTTGTGCAAAGCTGGTATACTAGTGCTACGCGATTACCCAGAACCAATAAATGTATTTTCAAACGCAGAATTTATTTAAAATAACCTTACTTGTGACTTAAGCTATTTCCGATATTAATGTTTCGCATTGTTCAATGCCTTTCATTCTTTCAAAATGCTGTCGATTTTTAGTTGTTTCTTGTGATTACACGAAAAGAATATAGATTTTTTAGACCAGCATATTATAGCGCCCGGTTCTTAAACATTTGAATATTTCTATTACATTTTCATATATAACGAAATAGATAATTTAGGTGCTTTTCCAAAGTATACCACGGTTAAAATGAACTAAATAGAAAAATAAGCTTTCATAAGTTAACATTTTTAGAATAGTTTATATAGTCAGTAATAAAGGATAGATGAAAGAGAAAGTCATCTGATTGTAACACATGAGACTTCTATCCCTCCTTGTACATGTTGCCTTTAATAATTTAGGTTTTATCGGCAGATTTACCTTTGGAAGAATTGCTCTTGGTAATGCTCACCTGTTCAACTGTGAAGTTCGGGTTGTGCTGCAATTTACAGAGAGAGAGAGAGAGAGAGAGAGAGAGAGAGAGAGAGAGAGAGAGAGAGATCCTGCCTAAAGAAAAATCCCCTTTCTCCAGCCGGGAGTTGAATCCAGGTCCTCTGAATTTGAATGCTAGCATGCTAACCATGAGATCACAGAGAGTGTCTAATAATATTATAAATAAATTCATGTTTAGTTTTCAGCTGTGTAATAAAGGATTTTATTACGTTTAACATCAAATTAATACACACATTATTATTGATTTTAGGCCTTATTCTATTCTTAAACAAAACAATCACGAGACAGTCACATTTAATAGCAGTATAGCTCCTAGTGGTTATATTATCCACAGTGCCAAACCATATTGCAGTTGTTTCTTTGTCTTTGTAATGCTATTTCTGTCTCGTCTAGTAAAAGGCCAGAAGAACACTTAACTGTCAACCTTTTTTGTATTATTTACGCTCCTTGTTTGTTGTTGAAGGTTTAGACATGACGTAGCTTGCTGCCGGGAGCTGTTAAGTCTTTTTATGCAATAAAAACACTCTTTATTTAATTTTACAAAACTAGTTATTCCTGTATTTTGTTGTGCCAGTATTACAATTTTTAACACTCTTTAGCTACACCACAAGTAAGATTTAATTCATGAACAATCTAGTAATAAATTAGATTATCCAAAACAGTTACTTTATAATTAAACTGAAATTATACCGTATGTAACATTTAAATCTCGAATAAAACCTCTAATTTTGAAGGAACGCTATGAATACAAACTTGGTATCTTGCCTTATAAATTCCGGAGTCATCATAGGCCAACCAACTTCCAATGAGTATTTACTGGTTTTTGACCTTCCCGTATACGATAGAAGATGTCGTTGCGGAAGTTCGATGCACGTGAGGTATCCTATTAGCAAGGAGTGTCGGACCACGACAGAGTTCCAAATGGAAAGTTACCTTTGGCAGATGCTAATTCTATATATAAAGGCCTGATCTTCTTTGTTTACAATTACTTTCTGAAATTGGAACTTGTGTTGCTGCTGAAAGATAATAAATAAACAAGTAAAAAAAAACTTGAATGAGCTTAACTAACAAGGACGTAATTAAGAAAACGTTTATGACGCAGCTAAAACCCTTTCTTTCATTGAAATGGTATAAGGACCACTTGGCCCCTTTGTGCTCCCTCCAAAATACAAATTAGCAAAAGGAATTTAATGTCTAGAATGTAAACGATTTTCCGTGCAATTATTTTGACCATTTTGTAAATTCTATGCATTTCGAACCTACAAGGCTAAACCTGGATTTGTAGCTATAATATCAATGAAAAATTATACTTGTTTTATATCTTTTTAAATTGTTCCATAATAGCTGCCTGCATGGTCCTATCAGCGGATTTTCTCTTTGAAATATATTACCAATCACAATGGTGTTAACGCTTGCAGTGAAGACGTTGGATTACTATTGTCACAGTGTTCGTCTTTGTATGCGAGTTGTCGCTGTTGGAGACGTTGGGATGCGTCAACAACTCAGGAAGAGCGGCGCGACGGTAACAGGAATCTTCGAAACGCGAGACGTCTTGATTCTTCTCGAGCTACAAGCTAACGTATGGAAGCTTCGGTTTCCACAAAGTTCTGTGATGACATTTTCTAGCTATAAATGAGGAAGAATTGCAAGTCGTGGTTGTAGTGAATTATTCTGAGTCGTGAGTGGCTGGAGTTTAGCGCATTGAGGCGCGAGCCGTGGATGGAGAAAGCTATTAACTGTCCACACGTTGAAGCTTCGAGTGAATTATTTTCAGCAGTGAATTTAAGACGTCATTTGTAACCGATTTTTAAGTCAAAGACATTTGTTACACTAATTATCTTTAATTACTCAAAACATCACACACATTCATACTAACATCATATTTCCAGAATCTGTGAACGACAGGGAATAATCTGAACTAGAGAGAAATCCCTACTCCCAGCCGGTTGTCAACTAGGGTCCCTTCGCACAGTTGGCAGGTACCCTACCGACTGAGCTACGGGACCAACCATTTAAATATTTGTGCTAAGGTAAATATGGAATGAAGTTATTTAGGGAGATATCAGTCGCAAAACTACGCACATTTAAGATTATTTGCAACCAAAATGTTGGTTAGCTTCTATATATTTGTGTGAGTAACTTTTTCACAAATTAATTATGTTAAATTATGTCAAATCAAAATATAGATCGCGTTTGACTGATGACCATCTGTTGCCGCCGTTGAAAATAGCTCTATCGTAGTAACCCAGATTTTAGAGAAATAATTGCAAATATAAAAAATCTGATGTGTGCAATTCACAAGACTTTCTCTATATATCTGCAACAAATTATTATTAAAAAGCTTATGTTTCTATTTACTTCATGCTGATAGAGAAAAAAAATACCAGAAATAGTATTATTACTTGTTTCCCTGTAAGTAGAAGCGAAATATGGGAATACCATAGGTTAAAGTAATAATCAAAACCTGGTTGCTATATAACTGAAGTTCCTTTGTTTGTATGGACAGGAGTTGACTAAGTCCTGTGGGAGAAAAGTATACGTTTTTAAAGCTGAAACCAAAAACAAGAAATATCTCAAAAACGATAAAATCCTTGAAAAAATGTGTATAGCATAAATTGTGTGTTTTAAAGTGCTCTACATTTTTTGTGTGCTAAGTTTTTTTCCATATCTTACGGTTTAGCAGTTATGCAGAATAAAGTAGTCTTCACCGAGGCTATTCCCAGAAAATTCAAGATATACATTTTATTTATCAGGTAAATATCCTTAATATATGATATTTTCATCAAAATCGTTAGACATTTTTTAGAAAATTAAAATTTTCGAAAAAAGTTCCATATAAAGGGTAGTTTGGCGTGGGGGACTTTTCTCAATATCTTCGTGTCGCATCGCTGAAAGATACTAAACTTAAATACCAAGTTTCGTATTTTAACGACTTTTTGTTTTTGAGTTATCGTGTTCAGACACACGGACACACACACGGACCTTTTTCTGAAAATGCTTTTTTTTTTTTTTTTTTTTTGGATACAGGGGTATCGAATTTTTGGGTGGGGTGCAATACCTTCTCTATACACTATGTACATAGTACGTGTAGAGAAAGTAAAAATAATTAAAATACATTTTGCTTGTATTATTTATTCATTGTAATAAATACTTGTTTACTACATAACTGAATACTTTCTTCTGTGCCAACCTATACCTATAGTAGAAACTCGTAGTGCAGGTGACTTCGGCCTCTCCCCTCACCGCTCGCTTGTAAATAACTAGTACACTAGTGTCTGAAGTCTAGAAATCACTACTATTTATCTAAGAATTAGCAACCGCTACTGCATTCGTCTATTTTTACTTTCGCAACAGCCTGTGCTCATAGCGTTCCTTCAAAATTAGAGGTTTTATGCGTACTTTAAATGCTGCATACGGTGTAAGTTCTATTTAATTATGAAGAAAATGTAATTTGTTCAGTCCGAAGCCTGGTATGAGAGTGAGGAAGAACTTGATGTGAAATTAAGCCGAAATGGATAAAAGGAAAGGTGATCACGGGCAATTGGTGGAACGAATGGTGGGAAAAACAGGTTAACTCTGAAAAAACCGCCCAGATACCGCTTTGTCAGCCACAAACCCGACATCCGGAATCCTGGGAGCCCACCAAGGTGAGTGGCGAACATCTAATGGATATGACGTCGTCCTTAAAAAAGAAATATATGTATATTGAATGTGTATGCCGGTATATATATATATATATATATATATATATATATATATATAACATCTATCAATTTGGTGTCTCTCTATCCAGCTTGCACCTACAAGGAAATCTGTAATTATGCAATTTCTGCAAAGATTTATCATGGCTAACATGAAGTGGATAGACAAAATTATTTTTGTAAGAATAGTTTGTAAAGTGATATTACAATATCTTTATCTTGTTCACTCTGTCTTAGAAAAAGCACAGTAAATAAAAATCTGATGTATTCCACTCACTTGATTTTCTCTACATCTCTGTCACAAATTTTTGTTAAAGATATCATTCTTCTATTTACTTCATGCATAAATGGTCTTATTACTGGCCTCCTGTAAGTAGAAGGAAAATAAGTAAAGCGACAGTCAAGCCTTTTAAAAGCTGGTTGCTATGTGATTGAAATGCCTTTGTACGGATGGCTAAGAGTTGAAACATTTCCCTACGAGAAAAGTATAAGTACTTTAAAGCTGAAACCAATAACAAGAAATATCTCAGGAACGGTCAGTTCTATAAAAAAAAAAAAAAGTATGACAAATTATGTATTTTAGAATATCTATATTTTTTTCTATCTCCTACGATTTACAGTTACACAAAATTCATCCAGAATGAAGAGATTTTCAGAGACTGTTTCCAAAAAATTAATGGTATACATTTTGTTATGTAAATGTATTTAATATACGATATTTTAATCAAAATCGTTAAAGCCACTTTTTGAGAAAATAAAAATTTTTGAAATTCTTTCCAGGTAAAGGGTAGTTGAGGGAGAAGGATTTTCTTGATAACCTTCCACCTCATCGCATTCTTGAGAAATACTAACATTAAATACCAAGTTTTATTTCACAGATCTTTCATTTTTGACACACTGACCTTTTTCTAAAAATGGTTTTATTCAAGGGGTCTCAAAACGTGTATTTCCGGTCTAATCTCGGTATCTAATTTTTTGCTGATACAATATCTTCTCTATATACTAGGTACATAGTATGTGTAGAGAAAGTAAACATTTAAAATATTGTCTCTCCCATGTATTTTTATTTTTGAAATGTTACTATTCAGAAAATTAAATTTAAACAATTATAGTTTTAATAAATTAATTTATAATCACGTCGCAAGACAGAGAATAGACATTCATGCACAGTGCTATACACCAGTGCCCATAAAAACAATGTGATAAACGTAGCAATAACATTTTTCAATAAATTGCCTAGACCCAACAAAACCATATGTGAAATATCAGCATTTAAAAAGGCTAGTTTCACCACTGCTTCTAGTCTGTTAAGGAATTTCTGGAAACTTGTACATAAAACTATTACTAAATTCTGCATACAATTATCATATTATATACATTATATATACTACATATGTATATATATATTATTTTCGAAGTACCATAATCATAATACATTTACCAGCAAGTTACAATTCTAGTACTTCAGTTTGTACAATTCAATTACTCTTTTATACTTGTTCATTTTAATGCAATCGTTTGTAAATAATTTCAACTAAGTTTGTAAATAATTGTCTGCTCTATCCTATATCATAGTACCTATGTACATATATGTGATATGCAGCATGAATAAAATATCTATGTATCATTAGATAACCTTCTAATTTATGCATTATTCCCCTCTCCCCGCTCGTGAAAACTGTTTATCTACAGCTTTCTTTTTCATAATTATTATCGCTTCCATTAATCTGGGAAAAATAGAAAGCTAAAATGTAATTTGCGTAACCATTAAATCGTTCACTGTGGAGGGAAAATAATCTAATTCTTTTTTATTCAGAAGAGCGTTTATTAGCTGGTTTCTTTAATGCGTAACATGGTGAGATGAAAGTAACAATTGTTTTTTGCTGTTTCTTTTTCCGCTATCTACCTATCAAATGTCTCATTCTTGAATTAATTTAAGTTGCAAAAGTTTGTTATTTTTGCACGCTATTTACAAAAAAAAACAAAATATCCAACATAATATACAGCAGGATTTTCATTTATTTAACAAATTGTTATTGTACTGTTTGAGATATTATTAATGTTTGAGATATTTGATATGTACAGTCATTTTCTACTTTGATACTATAATTTTAAACAGGTTTAAATGTGTAATTTATACAAGCGTCTATAATGATTGTATAGATAAGCGTCTAAAATCACAATGAAACAAAATACTGTGCACTAATCGTAGAAAAACCAAGTCGTAAAAGAACATCTTAAGAGCACTGCTAAAACAGTCTATATCATTTAATTAATTGACCTTCCACATCGGAATTATAAGCTTCATTTATAAAGTTTAATGATAACAGTAATAGTAATAATGATGATATACATTTTATAAAGGTAATACTGATATGCTTACAAAATACTGAACTGTTTTCAAATTAATGTTTATTTTTTCTACTTAGTAGAGAGTACATAGGTAGAGGAGGTATTGCATTCCACCCAAAATTTCGATACGGAAATGAAATTACACGGTTTAGGTTCCGCCGTATAAAAACATTTTTAGAAAAAGGTCCGGTATGCGTTGTGTGTGTCCGTGTGCGTCGAATGTCTCTGTGAATACGATAACTCAAAAACGAAACGTTGGTTTCATACTAAAATTGACATTTAAGTTCAGCATCATCCAAGGATGCGACACAAAGAGTTTAAAGAAAATCGCCCCCCCCAAACTACCCTTTTCATGAAAAAAATATCGAAAATGTTGTGTTTTCACAAAAATTGCTAATGATTTTGACTAAAATACCGTATATTAAATATATTTACAAGACGAATAACATGTATATCTTCAATTATCTGGAAATAGCCTCTGAATTTCTCCTCATTCTGAATTACTTTTGCAGAACTGGTAAGCCATAAGAGATAAACAAAAGGTAACAAAAATGTGTAGAGCTGATTAAAAAATATAATTTATGACATATGCAATTTTTTTTGTAGATTTAACCATTTCCGAGATATGCCTTATTATTGGCTTCAATTTTAAAATACTTAAAACGTTTTTCATATGGGAATTGACAACTTCTGGCCATGTAAAGAGATCGAATTTCAATCAAATAGCAACCAGCTTTTAAAATATTTGTCTATTCCTTTAGCCTAGTGTATTCCTTTATTTGTCTTCTACTTACATAGAAAAAGTAATAAGATCTACTCTGCTAATGTTTATACTGATTAGCAGAAGTAGATAGAAGAATAAGTTTATTTGTTATAGAGATGTGGAGAAAATCATGGGAATTGAACACATTGGATTTTTATCTGAAATAATGTTTTCAGGAAGGTACCTGACGAGTAGACTAGGAAGGCTAGATTTTATAAAAAAAAAGATTCATTAGTTAACCATTAGTGCATTCTGATTATACACCATTTTCCCTCCATTTCGTGCATTATGATTTCTTCCGCCATTCGGAGAAAGTGCCTTTGTATGATTTTGACTTGGCGACTTCAATGCTGGTGTAAAACATGAACTTAGGTTGAGCATACAATTGCGTTTCATTCATTACTGTATTTTTCAAACATGATAACCCTCTGTCCAAGGCTTTAAAGTTTGGGTTTAGGTGGTTCGCGTTTCGAAACTAACCCTCGCAGTTGCCAAGTTTTCCACTTACTTGTCCCTGAGGTGTGAATCTCGAATTGCAAGCAGTCTTCAAAATCTCTAGGAAACAAAGATTTTACTACGTTGCCTCTCACCCCTAGTACAGCCTCGTCTAACGATTATTACACCCCCCCCCCACGGGGGGGGGAGCGGTTCCCGTTTGAAGGCTATCATGTTTGGTGAAAACTATACGTTCTTAGATTCTGTATAACAAAACTCATGGTGTTAACATTCGCATACAAACTATGCTTAGTGAAGTTCATTTTTATTTTTTCTGCCACGTACAATATACATAGTAGGTATAGAATGTATTGCATTCCAGCAAAATTGATTTCGAGATTTCGCCAAAAATATGTACGTTTTGAGGACACCTGAATAAAACAACCATTTATACTTTCTTTAGCACGTACATAGAGAAGGTACTGCATTCCACCATAAATTCTATACCGAGATTTCACTGGAAATACAAGTTTTGGAGAATCTACAAACACAACATATTTAGATCTCGTTAAAACAATTTGTCAAATATTTTAGTACCTTTTGCCATTCTTAGATTTCTTTTGTTATTTTAAAGTTTCAAATGTTAATAACTTTTTACTTTCTCACCTCTGTATAGAATGTAGGAGAAGTATTGTATTTATTGTATTGCAATCCAAAAGTATCAAGCTTTTACCGGAAATACATTATGCCTGCGTGCGTATGTATACACATATATATCTGTGTATATAAACATATATATATATATATATATATATATATATATATATATATTTAAGATCTCTGAACAAAAACCAAGATTGGAGTTAGCATTGCAGTTTTAATACCTTCCAACGATGTGACAGAATATTTCAAGAAAATCCCCTAACCCAAACGACACTTTACATGGAACATTTTTTGAAAGTTTTGATTTTCTGAAAAATGGCTCCTACAATTTCGATTGGAATGCCATAATTGTTCTTGAAGTGCACCCTGTTTTGCCAAATGACGGTCTCTGATCATCTAAGATTTGAGGTTCAGAATAACGGAAATGCTATTTGGGATATATATATTTAGAAATAAACCACAACGGTCAAATGCATCAGTAATATAATTTTACTAATTATCTTCATGATTATATTTAATAGAATTAAACTGTAATTCTAAAACATCAAACAAAAATCTGAAGTTCATTTGACTTTCTCTACATCTCTGCAACAAATTATTGTTAAAAGGCTTATGCTTCTATTTACTTCATGTTAATCGAGAAAAAATTGCAGAAATATTCTTATTAGTTGCTTCCTTGTAAGTAGAAGCGAAATAAGATAGTACCATAGGTTAAAGTGATAGTCAAAAAGCTGGTTGCCATGTCACTGAAGTTCCTTTGTTTGTAAGGACAAGAGTTGACAAAGTACGATATGAGAAAAGTTTAAGTTTTTTCAAGCTAAAATCAGAAACAAGGAATATCTCAAAAACGGTAAACCTCACGACAAAAAATTATATAACATAAATTGTGTGTTTTAATGTGCTCTACATTTTTGTTAGTAAAGTTTTTGTCCATCTCTCACGGTTTAGCACTTAATGCAAAATTCCGTAAAATTCATCCAGAATAAAGTAGTCTTCAGAGGCTATTCCCAGAAAATTCAAGATATACATTTTAATTGTCAGGTAAATATCTTTGATATACGATATGTTAATCAAAATCATTAGAGCCATTTTTGAGAAAATCAAAATTTTCGAAAAAACTTCCAAGTAAAGGGTAGTTGGGGGTGGGAGGATTTTCTTGAAAATCTTCGTGTGACATCCTTGGAAGTTACCAAACCTAAATATCAAGTTTGGTTTTAACGGACTTTTTCTTTTTGAGGTATGCTGCCCATAGACTCACACATACACACAAGGACATGTTTCTAAAAATGCTTTTTTTTTGTATTCAGGGCGTCTCGAAATATGTATTTCCGGTGAAATCTCGGTATTGAATTTTTGGGTGCATTACAATATCTTCTCTATATACTATGTACATAGTACGTGTAGAGAAAGTAAAAATTTTTGCATCTTACACCAAAATGTAGAAAAATAAGCTAAATTTAGGCTAATGTGTTCATACCCCATCTAAACAGTTAATATATCTTTTCTTGTGAGGGGTGAGTCGGATGATTTGTGAGTGTTGTGTCAAGTAAAAAATCTGATGTGTTACACTCACATGGCCTTCGGTAGGTGCTCTACAAGCTTCTTACAAAAGATTATTATTATTTGTACACAATGCTAATCGAGATAAACATCAGCAGAATGTTCTTATTACATAGTTTCTTATACGTAGAATGGAACTAAGGAAATGCGCTATGGTAAAGTGATAGTCAAGTGTTTTAAAAGATGTTATGTGACTGTCATAACAAATCGCTTCTTTGCTTGGCCACAAGTAGAACAAAAGAAAAACGGACCTTCCTGGCTGAGAAAAGTGTAATTACTTTACAATTGAAACAAACAACAAGGAATATCTGGAAAACGATAAATTGTGTATTTTAATGAGATCTACATTTTTTGTGTAGTAAGTTCTTGTCTATCTCTTACTATTTACTGGTTATGCAAAATTCCGCAAAATGTATCCAGAATAAACGGGTCTTCAGAAGCTATTCCCAGAAAATTCAAGATATACATTTTATTTGTGACTGAAATGACTTTAATATGTGGTATTTTAATCAAAAATCGAGTCATTTTTAAGAAAAAAAAATTGTCGGACCTTTTTCCATGTAAAAGGTAGTTTGGCATGGAGGGGGAATTTTCTTAAAAATCTTCATGTCGCATCTTTGGAAGATTCCAAGGTTTGGTATTTAACTGTCTTTTTGTTTTTAACCTATGCTGTCCACAGACACAACACACATATACACACGGACCTTTTTCTGAAAATGCTTAATTTTGGATTCAGGGGTCCTAAAACTTGTATTTCCGGTGAAATCTCTGTATCGAATTTTGATTGGAATACAATACCTTCTCTATCCACTATGTACATTGTACACAAGGCACAGAAAGAAACCGGCACTGACTTGTTTCATATACCGCGTTCCTTACCGTTTGTAGGGTATTTTATTACTCATATTTTTATTTTATTGGTTGATTCTCTCACTTTGCGAGTGAGTATTCTATATCGAACCAATAGGGCATACCTATGCTGGGTTTGTCAACTCTTTCGCAAATAGGAATAGCCACCTCCCTCAACTGGAAGTGAGATTAGGTAACATGGACTACAACAGTAAGCTACAACATCGCCTCCTTCCCCAATTAGAGTGACGGTAGGGCCAGCGGATATCAGAAGACACGCCCTATATATTCCCTACGGACAATCAGAAATTCGATGTCTAATACTATTTGTGCTCTGTGTACGTACGGGACTAGAGAAAGTAAAACGAACAAAAATCTTTCCTCCCAAATAATAACATTTTCTTAAATTTCGATTTTAAGAGTATTTCAAAGCGTTGATTTGCTCACAGATATGACAAAACGGAGAATGTTATAATTATTGAAAGTAAAATAGGCCGGTATTTAACGCTTACAGCTATGAGGTAAAAAGCCGAAAGTGGTTGGGTGCGTCTGTGTAAACACATATTGCTCTAGGGTGTTTTTTTTTTCATCGGCGTTTACACAGCTATTTAATAAAATACCCATGTGTTGTATTGTATGTACAGGAAGCCACGTTGAGCACTTCCTCCGAGTCTGAGGACGACGCCGTTGGCAAGAACCGGTTCTTATGCGCGGTCTACCAGAGCATATTGCTTTCTGCACCAGCTTTCCTAGTCGCTTCTAAATCTGATTTCGCGTTCAGTTGTTACACCTATTTAAAGTAAGCAAATATTTGAGGAATACTGCAATGGTATTGATTTCGCTAATGCCCACCTTAGCAAGTAGAGGAAGTATTACATTCCACCCAAAAATTCGAGTTTCGCCGGAAATACACGATTCTATTCCACATTTTGTCGAAAACATATGTTTGGAGAATCTTGAATCCCCCAAAAAGTTCTAAAAAGATAGGTGTATACGCGCATGCGCGTGTGTGATTGTACACTAACATTTTCAGGAAACCCCCCCCCCAAAAAAAAAAAAAACTGCCCTTTACATGGAAGACTTTTCCAAATTTTTAGTTTTCTCAAAATCTTCAACTATTGAAGTGATTTTTTACTTCTACACGTACTATGTACATAGTGCATAGAGAATGTATTTTAATGCACCTAAAAGTTCGATACAGAGATTTCACCAGAAATACATGTTTGGGTCCCACTGAATAAAAACAAAAACGATTTTTGGAAAAAGGTCCGTGTGTGTATCTGCGTGTATCTGTGTGTATCTGCGGACAGCACAGCTCAAAAATGAAAAGTACTCTAAATACCAAACTTGATATTTAAGTTCAGTATCTTCCACGGATGCGACACGAGGATTTTTAAGAAAATCCCCCCAACTACACTTTACATAGAAACGTTTTCGAAAATTTTGATTTTCTCAAAAATGGCTCTAACTATTTTGATTAAAATATCGTATATTAAAGATATTTACCTGTCAAATTAAATATATATCTTGAATTTTCTGGGAATAGCCGCTGATGATTACTTTATTCTGGATGAATTTTACGGAAATTTGCATAACCGCTAAACCGTAAGAGCTGGACAAAAACTTACCACACAAAAAGTGTAGAGCTTCACACAGTTTATGTTGTATACATTTTTTCGTGAAGTTGGTCGTTTTTGAGATATTCCTTGTTATTGGTTTCAGCTTTAAAATGCCTAATACGTTTCTCGTACAGGAATTTGTTAATTCCTGTTCATACAAAGGAACTTCAGTCATATAGCAACTAGCTTTTGACTATCATTCTAACCTATGCTACTCCCTATTTCCCTTCTACTTGCATGGAAATAAGTAATAAGGCTATTTCTGCTGTTTTTTTCTCGATTAGCTTGAAGTAAAAAGAAACATAACTTTTTAATAATTTGTGCAGAGATGTAGAGAAAGTAATGTGAATGGAAGACATGCGATTTTTCTATCTATTCTTATATCTTCTAAATGTTAATCGAAGTAAACATTAACAGATATTGTCTTGCATATTTTCTTGTAGGTAGAAGGGAAATAATGGAATATACTAGACTAAAACGATGGTCAAATCTTTTAAGAGCTGGTTTGTCTGTAATGAGAATCTGTAATCTTTTAAAATCAGGTCGATATGTGAACAACTGAAGTTCGGTTCGGTTTCCTATTCCAGGAAAACAAGAGAAGGATGAAAAGAAAGAAGGCCGCGTAGTTTAATACTGAAACCAATAACGAGGAATATCTCGGAAACAATCAACTCTACAACAAAAATCTATAGGACATAAATGACGTGTTTTATCGAGATCTACATTTTCTGTAGAGTAAGTTTTTGTGTATCTCTTACAGTTTATCAGTTATGCAAAACCCAACAAAATCCATCCAGAATAAACAGCACTTCAGAATCTATTCCCAGAAAATTCAGATTATACATTTTACTTGCGATGTAAATAGCTTTAATATGCGGTATTTTAATCAAAATCATTAGACATTTTTGAGAGAAACATGATTTTAAAAATGTTGTGCATGTATACTCCGTATGGTAGTTTGAGTAGAGGAAGATTTTGCTGAAAATTTTCGTGTCGCATCCTTGGAAGATACTAAACTTAAATACCAAATTTGGTATTTAACGGTATTTTAGTTTTTGAGCTTTCTGTCCACACACACACAAACTCACACAGGGAACGTTTCCTAATAATGCTATTTTTACTTTCTCTATACATACTATGTACATAGTGTATAGAGAAGGTATTGCACTCCACCAAAAAATTCGATACCGAGATTTCACCGGAAATATATGAAATATATGTTTTAGGTTCCCCTGTATCCAAAAAAAAAGTATTTTCAGAAAAAGGTCCGTGTGTCTGAACACGATAACTCAAAAACGAAAAGTCGGTAAATTACCAAACTTGGTATTTAAGTTTAACATCTTTCAGGGATGCGACATGAAGATTTTGAGAAAAATACCCCACCCCAAACTACCCTTTAGATGGAAAAAATTTCGAAAATTTTGATTTTCTCAAAAATGGCTCTAACGATTTCGATTAAAAGTTCGTATATTCAAAATATTTACCTGACATATGAAATGTATATTTTGAATTTTCTGGGAAGAGTCTCTGAAGACTATTTTAGTCTGGAAGAATTTTACGGAATTTTGCATAACTAATAAATTATAAAATACGGACAAAAATTAGCAAAAAAAAAAAAAATGTAGAGCACATTAAAACACACAATTTATGTTACATACATTTTTTCGTAGAA
Source organism: Hymenopus coronatus (assembly GCA_030762935.1). Taxonomy (NCBI): domain Eukaryota; kingdom Metazoa; phylum Arthropoda; class Insecta; order Mantodea; family Hymenopodidae; genus Hymenopus; species Hymenopus coronatus. Next base: position 126,943,894 of record CM060898.1, read on the forward strand.
TTGGTCATTTTTAAGATATTCCTTGTTTTTTGTTTCAGCTTTGAAAAACTTATTCTTTTCTCATGCAGGAATTTGTCAACTCCTGCCCATACAAGCATAGGAACTTCAGTCACATAGCAACCAGCTTTTGACATTCACTTTAATCTATGGTACTCCCTTATTCCGCTCCTACTTACAAAGAAGCAAGCAATAAGACTATTTCTGCTAATTTTTTCTCCATTAGAATGAAGCAAATAGAAGCATAAGCTTTTTAACAATAATTTGTTGCATATATGTAGAGAAGGAGATTTTTGAACTAGGGACCTCAAAACCTATATTTCCAGTGAAATCTCGAATTGAATTTTTGGGTGGAGTAAATGACTTCTCTATTCATTATGTACATAATGCGTGCAGAGAAAGTAATAAAGTTTTGTAGGAATAGTTATTATGTAAGATTAATAAAATTCCTATAGAGTGTAGAGTAACTTATTAAAATGCAACGCATCGTATTAGTGAAAATCAAAGAGCAGTTTCTATAATTTGAACTGTTGTTAACACATCTCAGTAACAGCGAACAGTTTTCATGTGAAAGGAAAGAAAGGATGCATTATGTAGATAGTACGTGTAGAGAAGTAATAAAGTTTTGTAAGAATAGTTATCATATATATTAATAAAATACCTATAGAGGGTAGAGTAACTTATTAGAATGTAACACATTATATTAGTGAAAATCAAAGAACAGTTTCTATAATTTGAACTGTTGTTAACACATCTTAGTAAGAGCCAGCAGTTTGCATGTGAAAGGAAAGAATGAAGGAACGAGGTTTATGCTGGATGCGGGTCAGTGACCGCCAGTCATGTGGTGGTTACTGCACTTTAAGTGCTCACTTGATGGGATTACTCCATGTAATGCCTTCCTCAAGCATAAACCCGAGGCAAGCTTTTTATTAAATTGTCTGTGAATTTTCCTTTTCCAATGAAATTACTGCATTTTCTACGTCACATTCTTTTAAACAATTTACAATTCTTGCTTTGTCATTTTGATTCATGTAATGACAGTAATTTGGTTGTTATAGAACATTTCTCCACTTACATTATTTTTTCAGGGCACTGCAATACAGTAATAACTACCCATTAAAAACCCTGCTAGGTTATAAAATTCAATTTCATTGTATTTGAACCAATGTTCTGGTAATCCTATATCTACATTATTTAAGTTACTGCTGATAAATACCTCTAAATTTCCTGTTTGTTTCTGGCACTTTGCATATTTTGATGATATAAAATAATTGTATTTTTAGTAACAGTATCTAATATAAAAGAATTTTTAAGAAACTTCTTCTGTCTGCTTAAGTTCTGGTTTTTGTATAAGTGACAAATCTCCAGTTCCCCTTTCAAATATATCACTGCATTCATTGATACCCTCGTGATAAAAACTTGAAGAGGACTTGTAGTTAGAGTAGTTTGTACACAACTGTTTCTGCCCCCCTACAGTTGGCTTTAACAACAGATTCAGGTCTAACGATTTCCTCCATTTCCTAACCCTACCGCTGTAAACGCTATCTAGTTTTTTTTTTTTTGAGGTTAGGTTATGTTATGTTATGTATCAACCTATTCAGTAACCTGCTAAATGTCCCAGACCCTTTTCTATTTAGGTGCAAGCCATCTCCACCTAGATCTGTTCCCTAATCCAAGTATTTACATCCAAGAAGGTGACAATCATGCTGCTCACATACCCGTTCCAGTGCTGTATTCACATCATCAATATATCGAATATCACAATCACGGCGCTTAAGAACACCATTCACACACACTTTTGCACAAGTTTCTTTGCCACAGAAACTAAATTATTTTCATCAACGATATTAAAAGAATGAACTGAATCTATAATCTTGGTTCCTAAATGCAGTATAAGAATATCCAGATCATCTCTATTCTCATGCAGTTTTCTTTCCAGGTGTTAAATCTGGGCTCCTGGATAACAGTACACTATCGCATGTGTTGCTTTGCATGTCGCATCATCGAGTCCCCCAGAACAAGAGCCGTTTTCTTCTCATGTTGTGGATGTGGAGATAACTTCTTTTCCTTTTCCATTGGGTTCTTCGTTAGCAGCAGCTTTCCTCTCGTATGTTATAGTTGTAGGATTAGCTACTTTTCCGTTTAGGTTGATTTCATCCTCGTGGGTGGTGTATTCGCTTTCCTGGAATTCTAGGACTGAATACATATTTTCCAGGGACAGACGTTCATTCTGTTGTATTTGTCTGGTCTGTCTCCTCATTTTGCTGTTGCCAACATGTTGCCATCTGTGGGATTTTTACTTTCTCTACACGTACTATGTACATAGTGGTAGGGGAAGTATTGTATTCCACCCAAAAATTCGATACCGAGATATCATCGGAAATGCATGTTTTAGGACCTCCTGAATCCAAAAAAAAAAGCATTTTTACAAAAATTTCCGCGTGTGTGTGTGTGTGTGTGTGTGTGTGTGTGTGTGTGTGTGTGTGTCAGTCAGTCAGTCAAACTTGGTATTTAAGTTTTGTATCTTCCAAGGATGCGACACGAAGATTTTCAAGAAAATACCCCTACCCGAAACTACCATTTACATTGAAAAATTTTCGAAAATTTGCAAGAGGTAAATAGAAGCACAAGCTTTTTAGCAATAATTTGTTGCAGAGATGTAGAGAAAGTCATGTGAATGGAACACATCAGATTGTTTCACATCAAATAGAGTTTCTCGTTGCTGTTTTTTAATTTCTCTACACGTACTATGTACATAAAGTGTAGAGAAGGTATTGTATTCCACCCAAGAATTCGATACCGACATTTCATCGGAAATACATGTTTTAGATCCTCGTGCATCAAAAAAAATGTTTGGAGAAAGGTCCATGTGTGTGTGTGTGTGTGTGTGTGTGTGTGTGTGGACAGCATAGCTCAAAAACGAAAAGACCGTTAAGTACCAAACTTGGTATTTAAGTTTGGTATCTTCCAAGGATGCGACACGAAGATTTTCAAGAAAATCCCCCCACCCGAAACTACTTTTACATGGAAAAATTTCGAAAATTTTGAGTTTGTCAAAAATGGCAATAACGATTTTGATTAAAATATCTTATATTTAAGACATATAAAGCGACTTCTTTATTCTGGATGATTTTTTATTGAATTTTGCTAACTGATAAACCGTAAGAGATAGACAAAAACTTACTATACAAAAAATGTAGATCACGATAAAACACAATTTATGTCATATACATTTTGCGTGAAGTTGATCGATTTTTAGATTTTCCTTGTTATTGGTTTCAGCTTTATAAAACTCTAGCTTTTCTCATACGGGAATCTGTCAGCTTCTGGTCACACAAAGGAACTTTAGGCACATAGCAACCAGCTTTTGACTAATACTTAGTCTATGGTACTCCCTTATTTCTCTGTTACTTGCAAGGAAGCAAGTAATAAGACTATTTCTGCTAATTTTTGTCTCGATTATCATGAAGTAAAAAGAATCATAATCTTATTAACAATACTTTGTTTGCAGAAATGCAGAGACATTCATGGGAATGGAACACAAGTTTTTTATTTCTGGTTCCTCGCTTATAGCAGAGTTCCGAGAAATTCGTTCTCTTTCTTCAATGTCCACTTGTAGTACCTTTACGATTTCAAATAACTTTTTTGTTTCACTTTGCCATGTTTTACTTGTCATTTTGCGTGTACTTCAAACCAGTCTGTCATTTGAACAGAATCACTCATTCTCTGTTACGGCTTCCTTATTCACTCCTCCACATTTAAAACAATACCATTTATCACAATAACTACGCAGAATACCGTTTAAAACATTTATTCTACACTTCGGGTAGTTGCCGCATGATGTTGCTACACTCTGAGCCATGTTTCAAATAAAATATTACAAATTTAAAAAGTATACCCTACAATTAACATTATCAGCTGTAATAATAGTACTTATTTTGTTCTGTTTAGATTCTTAGTTGTGTAATATTGAATATTTATGAATAATTTTACCTTAAGTTTCTATTACATTCATCTGTAACATTTTCGTACAACCTAACCTAAAACTTAACCTCATTACGTCCATTTTTAAAGAACGTTAATTAATACATCATTTATGAGTATGAATAACAAAGCCAGCAGCAAAATGGTAATTAATGCCTGTCATAATAGCCTACAATTAGTTCTTCTATATATTGGCTTCCCAATATATTTAAATTTTTTCTCACGCCAATTATCCATATATCCTTCATACACCTCATAATGGCTTCTGCCGTGCTTTTATATATTTCCTGTCTTTTGTTTCTGTTTTTATAATTATTTTGAATTGTGAAGCATATCATGTAATTTATAAAAGGAACTGAGTGGTTTGGCTGTTGCCACTGAACATGTGTAATGTCTGTCATTTCATGTTCTAATTACAGATATGATCAAATGGTGGGTATAATTTTTATCACAGAAGTATGTCACAATTAGATGTGTCAAAGATGCTATATTACACTATAAAATGTATTATAATATCTATTTGATCTCATTTCTGTGACACATTATCTATTTTGAATCACGGTTACTGTCATTTTATTCCCCCTATATGTAACGTGCTTTGTGTATTTGTTTAAACTACCTAAATGTGAAATGCTGCTGCATGCAAAAGCTACTATGATCACACAGTAATTTTCTGGATATAAAATCCTGCTCAAAATCCTTGAATATCTAGGATAGTATCAAAGTGGTAGATTAATTGGCGGGGGGCGTGGTAATTATCATCCAACATTTTACTCATGACGTAACTCCTGGGAAGATAAAAATGCAGATGGTTTAATTTTCGTGAGAGAATAGTATCTCCCCAAGAAACGGGGAGGGTCTGAGGAATGCCATTTGCATACAATACATAGCTGCCTTAGTTCTCACAGCGGCAGATTCACTTTTTCTAGCCTTCTCATTTCATTAAATCGATCCTACAAGTTCGAGAATATCTTCGATTGTTTATAACTTACAAGACGATTTTGTCTCACGATGTTCAGGCTCATGTTGGAAAATATGTCTGAACATTAGCTCTCATTAATGTCGATTTGTTTCCGAAATCTCGAAATTCAGTCAATTCCGCTTAACCAAAGCACAGCTCAATCGCAAGCGGAAGGGAAAAGAGAAAGAAAGAATAAAGTCTGATGTGTCTCACACAAATGTCTTTCTCTACATCTCTGTAACAAAATATTGTGAAAAAGCTTATTCTTCTATTATTAAATAATTTGTTTGTTAACGATGCTGCCAATTGCTAGGATCATATCAGCGCTACCGATGTGCCGGAATTTCGTCCCACAAGTTCTTTATCGTGCCAATAAATCTAATGATAGTCGCTCTGGGTCGGGTTTGAACCCGCGACCTTGAGATCAGAAGGCCAGCGTCTTATTCTTCTATCTACTTCGTGCTAATCGAGATAAACAGCGGTAATTATCTTATTACTTGCTTCCTTGTAAGTAGTAGGGGAATAAGGAATTACATTAGGCTAAAGCGATTGTCAAATCTTTTAAAATCTGGCTGTCATATGGTTCAAATCCGTTTCTTTGCATTTCCAGGAATTGAGAAATTCCCATGTGAGAAAACTTAAAAGTGTTTTAAAACTAAAATCAATAACAGGAAATATCACTACAATAGTCAACTACACGAAAAAATGCATATGACATAAATCGTATTTTTCAATGAGATATACGTTTTTTGTGTAATAAGTTTTTTTTCTATCTCTTACGGTTTAATAGTTGTACCTAACTCAGCAAAATTAATCCAGAAAAAAGAGGTCTTGAAAGTTATTCCCAGAAAATTCAAGATATTTGTTCGTCATTTAATATATTTAATGTGCGGAATTTTAATCAAAATCATTAGCCATTTTTGAGAAAATCAAAATGTTCGAATTCTTGGATGGAATACAATACTTCGTCTATACACTATGTACATAGTACGTGTAGAAAAAGTAAAAAGAGGTCAACATTTGAAGTAAAACATCATAGGCCAATCTCACTTTTGTCGGGTTTTTTTTCTAAACTGCTAGATAGTCATTTATAAAAGAATTATAGTCTTTATTAATACATTTAAAAATTATTTCTTCAGTTCAACATTAATTTCAAAAAGGGACATAAACTACTTCAGCATTAATTCAGTTCTGCAATGAAATTTATGCAAAATTGGACAACTCCGAATATTCTTTGATGTATTTCTTCATTTGTCTAAAGCCTTTGACCTTGTAACTCATGAAATATTACTTAAAAACCTACTTAAATGTGGAATTGAAGGGGAAGATTACCATTGGTTTAATTCATACCTTAGGCATACAAAGCAAGTAGTTGAAATAGAATATTATGATCATAATTAAAAGGAAGTGAAGTCGATATTATCAACTGAACTAACAGTTGAAGGCGGAGTCCCACAAGTTTCAGTTTTAGGCCCCATATTATTTCTTATGTATATAAATGATCCTGAAGATAATAATCTGAATAAAAGTTTAAAATTCTCCTTATTTGCAGGCGACACCGGTATATTAATCTCTGATAACAACGAAGAAAAGCTAAAAAGGAATGTTAGTTCCGGAATGTTTCATACAATCTCGTGGTTTAAGGACAATTGTCTATCTCTTAATAAGGAAAAATACCTATAAAAATTGTATTCCCCAGCTATATTAGTTGAGGGAGAAGAAATGGAATATGTTGAAAAAACAAAATTGCTTGGGATTTGGATTGATGAGAACCTGAAATTGAATCTCCATATTAATGAATTAGTAAAGCGACTTAGTAAGATAGGTTTTCAAATTAAAATGCTTAGCCAATCAGTAAGTGCACACTTAGTATAGTGTATTTTGCAAAATATGTTCATTCACTTTTATCATATGGGATAGTTCTATGGGGATCTAGTAGCGAAGCAATTAAAGTATTTAAACTACAAAAAAGGTAATAACTATGCTGTATTTACCTTATACTACCAGCTGTAAATCATATTTTAGAGAGTTAACCATTAAGCTACTGCCTTGGGGAGTGTGTGTGTGTGTACATCATGCAACTAAAAATAACGCATTGAAGCACTTGCTGTTAACTCAGACGTTCATACGTACGAACAAGGAACAAGTCAAAATTACACATTACGCCTCATAATTCCAAATTATTTCAGAATAGCTTGTACTAATATATAACTGTATAATAATATATATGCTAAAATAAAGAATATGAAATCTATCAAAGGCTTTAAGGAATGTTTACAAAACTTTTAATGATAAATTGTTATTATTCAGTTGGTGAATTTTTGCAATCTTAGGTTAATTGTTTACTCTTAATAATGTAAAATTGTTGTATCTTATAATTCTAGATGTTGATAATGTTATGTAATTTAAATTTGAAGTGCATTTTATAACATTGTTACCTATTTGTTGACGTGTCTAATAACATGTAAATGTTTTGTGGATGAAGTAAATGAAATGGAATAAAATAAGAGGTTTGACGTACTGTAATATACTCGACAGCTTTAATGTAATCACATGTGATCAAAGATTTTATCACATTCTGTGACACAGAAATGTGATAATGTAATACAGGCCTAAGGCATGTTGGTGATACCATTGTGTATTGTCATTTGTTACCGTCGCCAAAATAAATTTGTTATTGATTCATAGGTTGGTTTGGATTTGGCAAGTATTTCAGTTAATCGTTAAACGTGTTTTCGCTATTATGGAAAAAGTATCGTTCAGTGATTCGCTTTTTTACTTGCTCTAGTGCGTGTGTAAAATGTACATAGTGAGTAAAGGAGATATTGTATTCTACCCCCAAAATTTGTTACCGACATTTCACCGGAAATACATGAATCAAAAACAAAATTGGAAGCACGTCCGTGTGTGTCTATGGGCAATATAGCTCAAATATGACGAGTAGGTTAAATACCAAACTTGGTATTTAAATCCAGTGTCTTTCAAGGATGCCACAAGAAGATTTTTAAGAAAATCCCTGACCCCAAATACCCTTTATATGGAACATTTTTCGGAAATAGTGATTTTCTAAAACATCGCTCTAAGGATTTGTATTCAAATGACGTGTGTTTAAGATATTTTCATGACAAACGAAATGCATATCTTAAATTTTCTGAGAATAGCCTCTGAAGACCTCTTCATTCGGGAAAAATTTTGTATAACTGGTAAACCGTATGAGATAGACAAAAACTTGCTACAGAAAAAAAATGTAGATCTCATTAAAACATACAATTTATGTCATATGCATTTTTGTTTTCAAAATATTCCGAGTTATTTGTTACATTTTTAAGCTACTTAAACTTTTCTCAAACGGGAAGATATCTTTCACTTCGTCTTTTGTTTACTCCTAGCAAGCAAGGAGAACCGAATTTCAATTGTTTCACATAGCGACCGGCTTTTAAAAGATTTGACTATCGCTTTAGCCTAGTGTATTCCCTTATTTTCCGTCAACTTAAAAAGAAGGAAGTAATAAGACCAATTCTGATACTGTTTATCTTATTAGCGTGATGTATATAAAGGATAATCCTTTGTAAGAAAAGTTTGATTGTAGTCAGCTAGAGAAAATCATGTGAATAGAACATATCAATTCTTTTACTTTTGGATAGCAACATTTGCGAAGAGATAAAAGTAAAGTTGGATATTGTTTATGGGAACCTTACACCATGTATGATAACAGATGTTTGTCCAACAACTCTAAACATATTCGAACATAAGGCTTTGGGAGGAGTGCCCAGGACGCCCGACAGATATGGTAGCCCAGTAAATCAAAGAAAAAGTCCACGATATGATTCTCGCTGTTCGTTGCACAAAAGTTCGCAAAGTGGCAGATGCCATAGGTGTGTCAACGGAGACGAAAAATTCGTAAACCCGATGGATGCTGCGATTGATCACACCAGCTTCCAATTTCGAAGCTGTTTTTGGCGCTATTTAAGCGAAAACCTAAGGGTTGCTTCCATCAAACAAGACAAAGATAATCTCATCGGCCGGAAGAGAGATGGAACGATTTTTTGAGTGCGACGGATGTAATACTCATTGACTTCTTAGAAAATGAAGACTATTACTGGACATACTACAGTGCATTATGGGCCTTACTCGTCAAGGACGGCGCCATTTGTCGAAGAAGAAAGTGCGGTTTCACCATGATAACGCATCAGCACATTCATCCGAAGATAATCTCGGTAATCTGTATGAATTGCGTTATGAATTATTCGCCTTCCTGCGATTTTTTTCCAAACATGAAATGATCCGCGGGAATAAAGTTTAGATCAAATGAGCCATTGTTGAGACAGAGCTGAGCGATTCCTATTTTTGGAGGGGTTGTAAAATGGCAGGAACATTGGAAAAAGTGTATATTTCCAAAACTGCGAAATGCAGAAAAAATACATAGTTTGTGTTTAAAAAATATCATTTTTATTTCTAACATAGGTATTTATTGAAGGACCTTCGTGATTAATGGCACTTTCAGTAAAAGAATTAAAACAGGCGAATAGGCTTATTAGTCATCATGTAAGATCCTGTAAATAGTTCATCGGACGGATTGTAAAATTCCACTTTTTAATGTGAAGGATTTTAAAAATCTGATGTGTTCTATTCACATGACTTTCTGTACATCTCTATAACAAATTGTTGTTAAAAAGCTTGTGCTTCTTTTTACTTCATGCTAATTGAGAAAAAGCGTAGCTTTCATGCAAGTAGAAGAGAAATAAAGGAGTAGCATAGGCTAAATTATTAGTCAAAAGCTGGTTGCTGAGAGACTGAAGTCCTTCGTTTCTATGGACAGGAGTTAACAAATTACCATTTGAGAAAAGGAAGTATTTTTAAAGTTGAAGCCAAATCAATAACAAGGAATATCTAAAAACGATGCACTCCACGAAAAAAATGTATATGACAGCTTGTTTGTTTTAACGAGCTCTACTTTTTCTCTTATCTTTTACGGTTTGCCAGTTGCACAAAATTCCGTAAAAATCATCCAGAATAAAGCAGTCCTCAGTGACTATTCCAAGAAAATTCAAAATATACATTTTATTTGTCAGGTAAATATCTTTAATATACGATATTTTAATCAAAATCGTCAGAGCCATTTTTCAGAAAATCAAAATGTTAGAAAATGTTTCCATGTAAGGGGTAGTTGGGAGTGAGGAGATTTTCTTAAAAATCGTTGTCTCATCCTTGGAAAATATTGAACTTAAATACCAACTTTGGTATTTAACAGACTTTTCGTTTTTGAGCCTTGCTCACTGACGCACAACACACACACACACACACACACACACACACACACACACACAAACACACACACACAAACACACATGGATCTTTTTTTCCAAAAATGCTTTTCTTTGGATTCAGGGAGACCAAAAACATGTATTTCCGGTGGAATCACGGTATCGAATTTTTGGGTGCATTACAATATGTGCCTTCTCTATACGTTATGCACATAGTACCTGTAGAGAAAGTTTCATTTTTGTTAGAATAGTGAATTTACACATTAAAATTATTTAAATAAACACGCAAGCTAGAATTTTGATATATGGCAGAAATATAAGTATTATTGTGTACAATAGCTATTATAAATTTCAATAAGATATCTTACATACTGTTGATTTTTCAAATTTCACAGTTGCGTCACTTCAAATAATTTTTAAAAATGTCCCTCAAGAATCAAATCTTAGCTTCGCTACTGTAATAAGAGGGTGAATATTTTATGTTGGTGTTTTTGTGGAGAAAGTTTTGCAACTTTGATGGTTACTGGTGGGAATCTATAGTCTATTTGGCGCTTTTTACTTTCTCTACACGTACTGTGTACATGGTTTATAAAGAAGAAATTGTATTTCACTCAACATTTCACCGGAAATACATGTTTTAGGGTCCCCTGTATTAAAAAAAAAAAGTATTTTCAGAAAAAGGTCCGTGTGTGTTTCCGTGTGTCTGAGCATGATCAGTCAAAAACGAAAAGTCGGTAAAATACCAAACTTGGTATTTAAGTTTAGTATTCTCCAGGTATGCGACACGAAGATTTTGAGAAAAATCCCCGCACCCAAACTATTCGTTGCATAGAAAAATTTAGAACATTTTGATTTTCTCAAAAATGGGTGTAACGATTTTGATTAAAATAATGTATATTAAAGATATTTATATGGCAAATAAAATATACATCTAGAATTTTCTGGGATTAGCCTCTAAAGACATTTTATTCTGAATGAATTTTGCGTAACTGTTATACCGTAAGAGATGGTCAAAGACTTCACAAAAAATGTAGATCACGTTAAATGTCATATATGTTTTTTTCATTGAATTGATCATTTATGAGATGTTTCTTGTTATTTGTTTCAGATGTAAAATGCTTACTTTTCTCGTACGGATAGTTGTAAACCCTGCAAAGAAATGGATTTCATCCACATGGCAACCGGCTTTTAAACGATTTGACTATCGTTTTAGCATAATATATTCCCTTGTTTTACTTCTACTTACAAAGAAGCCAGTAATTAATCTGCTAATGTTTTATCTTGATTATCATAAAGTATATCGAAGGATATGCTATTTAACAATTTGTTACAGCGATTAGAGAAAGTCATGTGAATGGAACACATCAGTTTTTTTACTTTTTCTATACGCACTATGTACATAGTGTATAGAGAAGGTATTGTATTGCACCCAAAATTATATTCCGAGATTTCACCGGAAATGTATGTATCCAAAAAAAAAGCATTTTCAGAAAAAGGTCCGTGTGTGTGTCCGTGTGTTTGTGAACCCGATAGCTCAAAAACGAAAAGTCGGTAAAATACCAAAGTTGATATTTATGTTTGGTACTTCCAGGGATGAGACACGAAGATTTTGAGAAAAATGCCCCCATCCCTAACTATCCTTTACATGGAAATTTTTTTCGAAAATTTTGATTTTATCAAAAATGTCTATTATAATTTTGATTAAAATTTCGTATATTAAAGATATTTACAAGACAAATAGAATGTATATCTTGAACTTTTTGGGAATAGCTTCTGAAGACTACTTTATTCTGGATGAATTTTACGGAATTTTCTATAACTGCTAAACCTTAAGAGATGAACAAAAAGCTACCACACAAAAAATATAGAGCACCTTAAAACCCACAATTTATGTTATATACACTTTTTTCGTGGAGTAGATTGTTTTTGAGATACTTCTTATTTTTTGGTTTCAGCTTTAAAAAACATACTTTTCTCATACAGGAGTTTTACTATTCCAGTCCATACAAATAAAGGAACTACAGTCACATAGCAACCAACTTTTGAGATTCACTTTAACCAATAGTACTCCCTTATTTCGCTTCTACTTACAAGGAAGCAAGTAATAGGACTATTTCTGCTGATGTTTTCTCGATTAGTATGTAGTAAATAGAAGCGTTAGGCTTTTTAACAATAATTTTTTGCAGAGATATAGAGAAAGTGGTGTGAATGTAACACATCAAATTTGTTTTTAATTACTCTCGTTGGCAATCCTGGTCATGTTAATTGTGTTACGAGTATTAGTATTGCTTGCAAGTACCCGTCGAATGTTCGTGAGGTTCTTCGCGGGTGTGTGCACTGTGAACATCTATCGTTATGCTATTGGAACCCCATCCAGGAGTTGTCTTACATGTAGGAAGAAACCTATCTGCGGTGCTGTTCATCTCCAAGCTCGTTGCACTGCTACTACGGACCTTGTTGTACGCAGAACATGTGTACGCTGCTGGCCAATCCCGTTCCACACTTTCTGAAATCCAAATGAACGCTATAAACAAGCACAGCTTAACGTGTTCCACTATTCCTCCTGCTTTGCAGTGATGACAACCTAAAAGTAGGTAACCTAAAATGCTCCTCTCTCTCTGTGTGTGAATGTGAATACTCTGAGAACTAGAATACGTAACTAGCTTACAAATTTGTTACATTCACATGACTTTTTCTACCTATCCTGCAACAAATTTGTCTTGCAAAGGCTTATTCTTCTATTTACTTCATGCTAATCAAAATAAACATCAGCAGACATTGTTTTATTGTATATTTTCTTGGGAAATAATGAAATACACTAGGCTAAAGCTAAGTCAAATCTTTTAAGAGCTGGTCGCTATGTGAAAGCCTTGTAATTCCAACAAACAACGAAGACTCCTCATTTAAAAAAAAAACATAAAATGTAAACCAAAACAAGGGATATTTCGGAAATTGTGAATTATACACAAAAGTAGTTGAAATAAATTAAACGTTTTCTTTAGTAGGAATTTGTTTATCTCTTACGGTTCACCCGTTTTGCAAAGGTCATCCAGAGTGTAGAGGCTATCCCCAGAAAGTTTAAGTGTATCATTTATTTTTCATGTAAATATACTTTAATATATTGCGTTTTGATCAAAATCCTTAGAGCCATTTGTGAGAAAATCTTTTCGTATTGAGTTATGCTATATACAGATACACATACACTCTCTCACGTATACATACATGACCCTTTTCCAAAAAAAAAAAAAAAAGTTTTATTCAGGGGGTCACAAAACAAGTATTTCCAGTGAAACTTTAGTACCGAATTTTTTGGGTGGAATTCAGTACCTTCTTTACCTGCTGTGTACGTGGTAGCGAAAATAAAAACACAAATTTGGCAACTCGCGCCATTCACTACACAGGAGAAGGATGTCGCAGGGTCTGTGATATCACTGGCTCCAAAACCGGCGCGGGTATTTCAATCTGTCGTCACGAGTTGTGTAGGTGTGGTTTTAAAACGTGACGAGATTCGACTATATGCGATCCCAAGATTACAAAATCACTCGTAGCGTGACTGTAACTCTATAATAAAGAATCCTGCAGTGGGGGTCCAAATATCAATCACTTCTTGTAAATAGATAGGAGTTCCTTGTTTTCATCTTCAGTGGTCAGTGTAAACAATGCGCAGAATGATACGAAAACATCTGATGGCCCACCACAATGTCGCGTAATCTCTTATCTGTATTCAAATTATTTTTATGTGCATGAGGCGGGAATACTCCCAAAAACTTTCACCGATTTTGGCAATTTTTTCAACACTGAAGTTCCAAATAGCTCTGACGAAAAGGGGTTATAAAATACTATCTACCGTGCCAGGTGGCTCAGGCGTTTTGTCTGGGACTGGCATTTTAATTCCCCGCGGCAGATCTCTCTGGCCCATGGGTTTTTTCGAGGTTTTCCCAGGTCACTAGGCGAAAGTTGGGGTGGTTTCTTCAATCCTGTCCTTCCATTTCATCCAACCGGTCTCTTTTAAAGTCTAAGTGTCGGCAAGGGCTGCAGTGGTAGCGCCCTTTCGTGGAGGTGACTGCACTTTGGAAATTCAGTTCTCGGCAGCGGGATGGTGTTGGTAGTCGTCTGTAAACTCAGGGTCGCTTGGTCAGACCTGAGATGTGGATTCCTAGCGCTTTCCGTATCGAGATGATGAACCGCTTGGAAACTGTTGGGTACCCTCCACGGTGGCTTAATCCTGCCATCCGGTTCCGGTTGCTCGCTGTAATTTCATCTCATCCTATCTTCCTTGGGTCTGACGTACAAAATGCAATAAGCTGAAGTGTGGAATCACCTACACCACTACATTACCATCTAATTTCATTTCATAAATTAGTAAAAGAATTAAAATGATCTACAAAATCCTTGTACTTGAACATGAATACATTGACGACACAAAGGGGCAAGTTTTCGTTTGAGTCTTAGTTGACGATGCCATTGAATAGAAAATAGTTGTTCCTACTCTAAGAGTATACATGTGAAATAAGAAAACTGTCGTGGATATATAAATAGATAGTCACGATTTAGCCACTAAGACTTAGAAAAACAAAGAGGATATAATCTGTTTACAGCTTTATGATACGCATGTAATGCCAATATCAAAATATTTTAATAATCCTCCTGAAGAAATGTTTGGCTATATTTATTTCCTTTGTGTATATGGTATAATAAACTCTACTAGTAGGGCATGATCGATCTACTCTATCGGGCGCGCGATATATGTAATATCAGAAACCTCAACCTCACTTTTTACTTTCTCTAGCACGTAAGTACAATGTATATAGTGAATGGAGAAGGTAATATATTACACCCAAAAATTTGATACCGAGATTTCAGAGGAAGTACATCTTTTAGGGTTCTCTAAAACAAAACAAAAAAAAAGAGAGAAAGAAAAGAAAGCAAGCTCCGTGTGTGTGTGTGTGTGTGTGTGTGTGTGTGTGTGTGTGTGTGTGTGTGTGTGTGTTGGGGGGGCCAAAAGTCGGTTAAACACCAAACTTGGTATTTAAGTTCAGTATCTTCCAAGGATGCGACACACAGATTTTCATGAAAACTCCCCCTACCCGAACTATTTTTTACTTGGAATATTTTTTGAAAATTTTGATTTTCTCAAAAATGCCCTAATAATTTTGATTTAAATACCATGTGCTTGAAATTTTTATGATAAACGAAATTTATTCTGAATTTTCTGGGAATAGCTTCTGAAGACCTCTTCATCCTGGATGCTTTTTGTATAACTGGTAAATCGTAAGAAATAAACAAAACTTGCTACAGAATAAATGCAGATTTTGTTAAAACACATAATTTATGTCGTAAACATTTTCTTTGTAGATTTAAATGTTTCTGAGATATTCCTTGTTATTGGTTTCAATTTTAAGCTACTCACAAACGGGGAAAAAATATTTATTTTCGTCTCTCTTTTGTTTACTCCTGGCAAACGAAGAGAATCGAATTTAAATTGTTTACTTAGCGACCGGCTTTTAAAGAATTTTACTATCTATTTAGCCTAGTATATTCCTTTATTTCCCTTCTTCTTACAAAGAAGCAAGTAATAAGATCAAATCTGCCGATGTTTATCTTCATTGGTATGACCTAGATATGAGAGTAATCTTTTGTAAGGAAAGTTTGTTTGCGGAACAGCTAGAGAAAGTCATGTGAATGGAACACATTAGATTTTAATTCTTTCTCTAGCCTAGCCTAACCTAACTTGTTCACTTCACTAATCTAATTTATTCTGACGGTGCGACAAGGGGCTATGAAATGCCTTAAAGTTTCATTTCGTAAATTACTAATAGATTAAAAAGGTCACAAAGCCATGTATTTGAATAACAACATTCAGGTATACATTTATGAAAGACCTTGACTTTTAGATGAGGTTCCCATGGAGTAACAAAAGCCAGTTACATTTTATAGTATGGAATGTAAATAGACGACCATGAAGTAACACTTCAGTAAACAGAAAACAGAGTTGAAAAAGCGAAAATCGATCCTGCGTTATATTTGTATGTTTGTCATTTAAGAAATACTGCAGATGTAAGTATATATAACAAAACAGTAGCCAAACCTCTAAATAAGCTTTATTCTAATTCTATAGATGTATCTACTAATGTTTTAGAAACCAAATTCTTCTAATAATCCTCATGTATGGAACTTTTGTTTCATTTCTTTCGCATTTATGTTGTAATCAAGCTCGTTAGCAGGACACGCTAAATCTATAACTATTCTATTCCAATTATTAAAAAAAGAGCATTTTTGTGTGGTGTGTGTGTAGGGTGTGTGTGTGTGTGTGTGTGTGTGTTGTGCGTGTGGTGTGACTATGCGCGTTTAAGGTGGGTGTGCGTGTGTAGTGCGGGTATGGTGTGTGGTGTATAATATGCGATTTCGCGTGTGTGTGTGTGTGTGCGCGTATTTGATGTGGGTGTGTGTATATGTGCGTGTAGGTGAGAGAGAGAGAGAGAGAGAGAGAGAGAGAGAGAGAGAGAATGAATTTGAAGCAAACTTCACAGATAATTGAAGCTATTTTGTTGACGTCACTTAACTTCTGGTATACCGCGAGGGTGTGTGATGAATAGTCTTGGTTGCATATTCGCCATTCTGTTCTATCTATTTGTATTTCTTTTGATCTGTAGGTAAAACTTTGGGTTGGTATTAAATACAAAACCCGGTATTAACTGGGAGCTAAAGAGAAACCGGCAAAGAAGCCAATCGAAAGGCAGCACAGGTATTTGAATTCGTAACCTCGCGAATGCGAGCCACAGACATTACCGCCTTAACCATAAAATTTGGGATAATTTTCTGAATGGGAGTCCATTTCGACACATGCAAATTTAAATTGAAATAGAGTTTTATTTATGGACGCTCTTCGGTTTTCAGCGTCTCATTGTATATTGGGCGTGAAAGACCGCTTAATTTTATTCAGAGGCCTCTTTATCAGGTTTGAGGTAAATCTACCACACGGGACCAACGTTTTATTTCCCTTCCGAAGAAAGTCGTGCTAAGGACTTTTACGCAAAAAAAAAAAAAAAAAAATCCGTCGCCCTCTGTGGTCGCGCCGTGGTTGGGTGGCTAGACACAATGAAGGAAGATGTGTACACAGGCACGCACGCACATTCACACACCGGGTATTTAGCACTGGGTCCGCTGGTGACGTCCACGCTGTATGGGTTGCCAACGTGGCTTACAAATACTGCCGGGCTTACAAATACTTCAAAGCGTAAACTAATGTTGAGGGCTCTAAGCCGCAGGGCATAGCCGAGGGATCTGTGAGTGCAAACTCCCAACGAACAAGGACTGAGGGAAAACACTGCAGGCCTCGATACGTCATTTTTTCAACTCTACTACGCAATAAATTACTTAACACCGTGAATAATAAATAAATATCAGTTTTTTGTGCTGTTGGTCGTCAAATTGCATATATGTAGACGTTATACAGTTGTAAGCCTGTTGTCTTGTGTTGACTTCCGACGTAAACAAACCATGCGAGTTTGAAAAGGTGAAATGGCATATTCCGTTACATCTAGCTCTAACACATAACGAAAAATTGACAAATGGATAGAATGTGCATTCCCGGTTGTTTCTTTGGGTGCACTATCCTTAGTTGTTAACACTCCATCATATCTAGGGGCTTTGGTGCAATCTAGCGGATTTGAGTCTGTTATTTGGTTCGTTACGAATTGGTGTGCATCAATATCAAATTATGTTTTCGTTGCATGTGATGTCATGTTTGGTGGATGGGTTAGGCCTTCAAACTGGCCACATCTACTCTTACACATTTACTGGTAAGATACACCTTATCACTCTTCAGATTTATTCGATCTTTGCCCGCAATATTAGGAGAGTTTTATCACTCACTGCCTCTTGAAGAGGACTAGGAACGATGAGTAGAAGGGGTGGATGTCAACAGGTTCAAAGTCATCTTAGTGAAATGGGACCTGTGTCGTACCTTTCCAATACTTACATTTGGAACATTCGATTGCGTCTCTATGAACTTGCAATCGCAACATTTATACTGATAGGTAACATATTGTTCCGGTTCGGAAGTAACACTCAACCATGCAAATTGTAATCGGTGGTCACTTCCATCTCGCGTTGAAAGAACGAACAAAATGTTCAGGTGAAAAACAGTTCTTTACCGCCCAGGAGCCAGGAGCCAGGAGCAGGAACTAGTCGCCCGAGTGTACTCGGGCGGGGGCAAATCACCACGGTACCTATCCGCTTTTCTCGCGGATTTACCCGTGTGATTATGTCTGTGTCGAAGTACTGTGGGCAGGGTGTTTCCCTCTGTGCAGCCGGCGTGGGCTGGCTTACCTACCTGAGTGGTCACCCACCCAGAGAGGGACCAGGCCCGATGCTGCTTACCTTGGCCAGCCGTTTGCGGGCTGTCAAGGAAAGCAGTGCCGGCTAGCGGGGGGAACTGAAGGGATGTAGGTACGGGGTGGGGGAAGCCAGTGTTGCAGATCTGGTCGGAGTACAACTGGACGGTCACCCGTCCGAGTCTGGACGGTCACCCGTCCGATTCGGGCCGGGTGACCGGGCCCGATGCTGCTTAACTTGGCGGGTAGAACTGTAAAGAAGGGAAAGGCGGCCGGAAAACTACCATCCCAAGGCGTCCTTGGGAAGGCGGTAGCTTACGCGTCTCCTAGGCAGCGTGTGGTCGTAAAGACCGAGAGTGTTCACCTGGGGATTTGGGTGGGGAGCAAGTTTAGTGTATATTGTGCGAGCTCTTTCTCGCACAACGTGCACTATGTAAGGGATTCCGGAGTGGGAATGGAGAATGTGGGACGGGAATCTACGGTCTGTGCCATATATCATCCTCAATGCCCTATTCTGCACGGTCTGCAGCCTGCGGATGGTGGAACGAGCCACCGAACCCCAGACCTCGCAGCCGTACAGCATCAGGGGCGGGATGACTGCGCAGTACAGCCGTAGTTTTAGGTGTGTAGGCATGGTGGAGCGGGAGATGGGGAAACAACTGCCGTAGGGCAGCGTGTCCCATACCGACCTTCTCCCTGACATGAGGAGTGAAAGTAAGGCCGCGGTCGAGGAGGACTCCAAGGTATTTGGCGGTGCGGACCCAGGGGATCCGCCGCCGCAACCTCAGCGACCTCTCCGGTCGACAGCCACGGACTTTAGCCAGCAGTAGAGCTGAGCTCTTCTGCGGGCTGATTGCCATTCGCCACTGTTCACTCCATCTGCCTATGGCCTGGAGCTGTCTCTGTAGCGGGGGGGGGGGGGGGAGCAATATCGGGCGTTCTTGTTACGCGCCATTATGAGGACATCGTCGGCATACTGGCACGTAACTGTACTGGGTTCTGTGGGGAAGTCGGACATGTAGGCGGCAAAGTGTAACGGCGACAGCACGCTGCCTTCCGGCACTCCCGCCGCTATGGGTCTGACTGTGGAATGCCTCCCCTCCACCCTCACCCTGAAAGTGCGGTCCCGAAGGAAGCTACTAAGCAGGTGAAGGTAGGGGGGAGGGATTTCTGCGTTCTTGAGCTTGTACAAGAGTCCCTGATGCCACGTGGTGGCGAAGGCCTTTTCCACGTCCAAGAGTACCGCAACTGTTTTGAAGTTGTCCTGGAAGCCCAGGGCAGCCTTCTCAGCCAGTCGCAGCAACTGCAGGGTTGTGGAATATCCAGTACGGAAACCAAACTGGTGATCCGGGAGTAGGAGTCTCTCCTCGAAGAGAGGGGTGAGGCGAGGTAGGAGTAACCGCTCGAATACTTTCGAGACGATCGGAAGTAAGCTAATAGATCTATAGCTTGACGGGAAGACCGGGTCCTTGCCGGGTTTCAAAATGCATACTACCCTCGCCTCCTTCCAACACGTTGGAAAGTAACGTAGGTGTAGGCATGCATTGTAAATCCGCGTCAGGTGGATTACGGCCTTTCGGGGTAGGTGCTGGAGCATAGGCGCCGTGACGCCGTCATATCCAGGGGCTTTGTTAGGCTTTAGGTTGTTGAGTTGGGAAGCCACCTCTTTCGGGGTGACTAAAGGAATGCGGATCTCCTCATGGGGCGGCGGGGGCTCCTCATAGAGGTAGTCTACCATCGCTTCCACGAGCTCAGTAAAGTCCTCGTCCTGGGGGTCTTCGCGGGGTTCGAATTGAGACTCCAGATAATCTGCGAAATCCGTGGCTTTATCCTGGGGCTCAAAAGAGAGTCTTCCACGGGTGCCATGGATGGGATGCTGAAACTGACTTTTGTCTTTCCTGAGGGATCGGAAGATCCTCCAGGGTTGTTTCTCTTCCAGGTTTACATTTGCCATTGTGTGTTCCCAGGCCGCTTTGCGGTGCGCGCGAAGCAGGCGCCTTGCCAGGGATTTGAACCGCTGGTACACTGTTTGGATCCTGGGATGGCGGAAGCGCTGCCATAGCTTCCGTACGGTTGCCTTGGCTTTTAGCAGCTGACGGAGTTCATTAGGTATGGTTCTCGGGTTAGGTTTGTTAGATGGGATGCGGTAGGTATGCGCGCGTACCACATTCAGGAGTTGTCGGGAGAAGACCGTGGCTGCCGCTTCCAGCGCTTCGATGGAATCGATGCGCGGTCGCGGGTCCACGGTTTGGTTTAGGTCTAGGACGGCCGCGTCCCAGTCGATCTCATTTATCCAGTCTGGTGTTACCAGAGCTGATACTGTCTCGGTTGTATCCACCACGACAGGGTCGTGGTCGGAGTTCAACTCGTTGGCCGCCGAGAGGTCTAGATGAAATGTTGTGTTCTTGGTGATTATGATGTCAAGAACATCCGGTCTGCCGCGAGCCGGATGACACGTAGGTCTTCTCGGTCCGTGCGCGACGAGGGCGGGGTTGCCGCTGATGAGGCGGTAGAGCCCGCGACCTCGGGGGTTGTTGGTGCGGCTGTGCCAGAGAGCATGTTTCGCGTTGAGATCTCCTGCGATGCATACCACTGGGTGGAGGTTGAGTAGGGTGGTGTAGTCCGCTTCATGGAAGCGGTGGTTTGGTGGGTCATATGCAGCTATCAGCAGCGCGTCTTGCCCGGCGACGGCAAGCCGGATTGCACGGGCCTCCACGTGCTGTAGTGCTGGGAGTTGGACAGGAGTATGGGTATGTGGTTCTTAATGAAGATAGCTGTACCGCCACCCTGTCGGCCGACCCGATCGGACCGATGGGTGACGTAACTAGGCAGCGAGATGTCAGTAACAGCATCCAGATGGGTTTCGCAAACCATCAGGATGTCAATTCCGTACGATTGTACAAACTCAATGACGCCTGGGCGTTGCCCCCGGATGCCGTTCGCGTTCCAGTACGCGAGTCGCTATGGTCTCCGAACGAATCTAGAGGCCATTACTTAGCGGAACCCCTGTACAACTGCTCCAAGGTTTGGAGGAACAGGGTGTGTTTCTGGAGGGGGGAGAGTCTGGGGTCACTGTACTGCAACTTGAAGTTTCGCAGTATAGGTAGGACCTTACTTAGGTCACCGAACCACAGGGCTAGGTCCTGAAGTTCATCCAGGTCCGCCTGTGGGATGGCCGCTGTAAAGGCCGAGGAAGCCGCTGTGGTGGTAGGTGCAGCGGGAGCCTCCGCTGCTGGAGTCGGCACTGTGGCGGCAGCTACTGGAGCTTCCGCCACTGGTAGCTGTTGGAGTGCTGGGGGCGTGGCCTCGGGTCTCACAGAGGTGGTAGCCTCTGATTGGCCCGACAGGCCGGGCGCCCGGCGGTTCTTCTTTCCTCTCTTCCTGGACTTTTTTTTTGGAGAAGTCCGGCGTGGGCCCTCTGCCGAGGGCGTCGGGGCGGCTTCCTCCGTTGACGTAGACGGACTAGGTTGGGGGTTGGGGTCTCCGTCAAGGACGGAGCTGGCACATTCTCTGCAGTGACTGCGGGGGTGGGAGTTGCTGCTGCCTCAGCGGCGCGCAGCGTTCCCTCAGCGCTGTTTAGTGCCGAGGAGAATGACACCCCAGGGCGCACATTAGCTGGCTCCTGGGGGCCTCCACGGTGGCTCTCAACAAGGCGCTTCCGCACCTTATAGCCTTTGTATGAGCCCACGTGCGCCTCACCACAGTTCACACAGTGGCGAGCTTCATGGGGCTTTGTGCAGTCCCTCAGTAGATGGGCTTCACCATACCGCAGGCATGCGAGCTTGCGCTCGCACACACTGCTAGAGTGATTGAAGCCCATGCACCTATGGCACTCCACAGGTCCCTCTTTGCCGTGGTATCTTTCGATACGCACGACGGTGAAGATAAGCCGACGGACGGCGTCTATCGGCTGAACTGTCTGGGCGCGTTCCCTTGGTACCACGACCAGGAATAAGGGCATAGGCACTCGCTGAGTGCCGTCGTCTGTTGCCACCCTCTTACTGAGACGTGCCACGGAGGTAGGGGTGATGTTGTCCTGAAGTGCCGCCTTGACATCCTCGGGGGTGCAGTCGGAGTCAAGGCCCCGTATTATCCTATGCTCCACGTAGGGCCGCTGCAGCGAGTAGCTGTAGAACGGGATTTGTTCGTCCCGTAGTACGGCCTTCGCTGCCTCGAAATCCCTTTCCGAGGAGGTATGGAGGTGGACTTTCCTTAGCTTCCGCCGGGCCTCGAAGGGGCCCTTAAGCTTCGTTGCCAGCTTTCTCATTACCACAACGTGGTTGTGGAAAGCGTCGGCAACTATAGGCGGGATTTTTCGCCCCCCTTGGGTTGGGGGTTGGTTAATTCCCTGTGGTGGTGCGGTTGGGTTGGGGGATGAACGACCGCTTCTGCGGCCCCCTGCGTGGACAGTTATCCACGGCCCGCCAGGTTCGACGTCGGTGTCGGAGTCGGGCATAGGAATGGTGTAAGGACTGGTGGGGTCCTGCCTGGTTTGTACACTCTCAACCGCTACGAGGCGGTGAGGCGAAGATGGCTTGCGCCTGTTGCTGCCGCCAATAAACGTCCTGCTTCGCTTGCGCGAAGGTTCGGCCGTCTCTGGTGAGGGAGTAGGTAGACTGGTGCTGGTGCTTGGCTGTTGCCCGTCGTCACTGGTCAGTGTCGGTGCGGTTGCCCTACGGCTGTCCGCAGAGGACCGGACCTCCTTAGAGGAGGCGCCTGTGCGAGCCATATCGGCTCGAGGTTTCAGGCCAATGGCCTTCACCCTTGGCTTTGGCCTTACGGACCCGCTGTTTTCGTTGTCAGTCGGTCTAGTCAGGTCAATGAAAAGAAAGATGACAGTAGAAGAGGAGTAGGAAAGTAGGGGTGTTCCTGCTCTTTACAAAATGACAGCAAGCTGTCTGTGGGGCCGCTCGCACACTGGCGGCGGAACGGCAAGCTAATAGGGGGTCAGAGCCCACTGCGTTGCCGCTGTATAGAAGCCGAGCACCCGCAGGCGTCGGAGCTGCAAGCTAGTAGAGGGACGAATGCCCACTGCGTTGCCGCTGGGGGAATGCTGCCGTGGCTCCTGCCGCTGCTGCTGCTGCTGCTGCCAGATCCGCCGGTAGGTGGTGCCTTAGCTGCTGCCCAGAGTGGATGTCAGCCCTCTCGAGACTCGGGAGGGAGTCGAGAAACAACGCTGCGCCCGATGTCAGTACATCAATCTGTTTACAAACTCCTCAATGCATGCAGTCCAAGATGCATTTCCGCAGCTCCCCTTTAAGACAAGGAACTCTCTGAACCAATAATGGCATCATTCATTTAATCCCACTGGCGCTAAAGGCCAAACAAATCCGAAGATTCTATGTGTGTGTATATTATTTAAATGCTTTAGATGGTTAATAGAAAAAATAAGAAATAACTGCCACTATGGCAAATAAAATGTAAATGAAAATGGCGTGTTATTTATGGACGCTCTTAACTACTGTAATTCTCAGCGTCCCATTCTAAATTGGGCGTGAAAGACCACTTAATTTTGCTCAGAGGCCTCTCTATCAGGCTTGAAGTTCTTTTACGTGCCGTATATCTACGACACGGGACCAACGAAGGAAGCCATGCTAAGGATTTTTACGCCCGAAAAAATCCATCGTCCTCCGCCGGGTTTGAACCTGTGATCTTGGGTATATGAAATCAGCATGGTAATCATTACACCACGGAGGGCGACTGCCACTATGGCAATTTGCTGCTTACGGATACGGCAGAGTAGCTATTGTGGACAATTTCGAGCAACAAAAATGTTGTTAAATCAGTCAGTGTTATCAGCGTTCATTTGTATGTGTTTGTGAGATACTGGTTTCGGTGTCTTTGATCCTGTTTGTTTGGGTGGTCCAGGCCATTCTATTGTCTTCTATGTCCTAAAAGGACCGGCAGTACGATGATAAACAGGTGTTGAACAAGACACGTGTGCTCATTAGTGTGTTCCGAATAGTTTCGACCCACGTACCCCCTACACACAGCCTTGACAAAACCACAAGGACATTCAACGAACAGGCGACATTGATTTTACACAACACTGACAGCTTAATTATAATAATTGTATTATTGCCTGATGTTCATTAGATAGAAGTTACGTTTAGTTTCAAAACTTTCCAAGGAGCTTTTGACAAACACATTACATGTAAAAGTCCCCTAGCGTTATGGATGTATTGTATGTCCACCAGTTCATGATCCCTGTCAGGAATACAGTCGGTCAAAACAAGACCATGTACTCGCGATATCCGACGCTGATTTGCGTCAACTACGTACTCAGGGACGCAAGCGGGGAGAGGGGAATTATGGCGCAACTTGAGCCATTTGAAACATTTGGAGAGTGGAATTCAAAATCTGGTGGAGTACAAAAATATTGAAGTAAATTAATGTAGGTAAAATAAACACATTTTAATTGAGCAGGTAAATATAACTCAGTTTGCACATTTAAGTGTGTGTGTGTGTGTGTGTATGTGTGTGAACACGGTAACTCAAAAACGAAAAGTCGCTAAAATACCAAACTTGGTATTTTAAGTTTAGTATCTTCCAGGGATGCAACACGAAGATTTTGAGAAAAATTCCCCCACCCCAAACTACCCTTTACATGGAACTTTTTTCGAAAATTTTGATTTTCTAAGAAATTGCTCTACGATTTTGATTAAAATATCGTATATTAAAGATATTTACCTGACAAATAATATGTATATCTTGAATTTTCTGGGAATAGCCTCTGAAGACTATGAATTTTACAAAATTTTGCATAACTGCTAAACCGTAAGAAATGGACAAGCTTACAACACAAAAAATGTAGAGCACATTAAAACACACAATTTATGCTATATAATTTTTTTCGAGGATTTGATCGTTTTTGATTTCAGGTTTAAAACACTTGTACTTTTCTCATACAGCAATTTTTCAACTCGTGTCCATACAAACAAAGGAACTTCAGTCGCCTAGTAACCAGCTTTTGAGTTCACTTTAACCTATGATACTCCCATATTTCGCTTCTACTTACACGGAAGCAAGTAATGAGTCTGTTTCTGCTAATTTTTTCTCGATTAGCATGAAGTAAATGGAAGAATAAACTTATTGACAATAAGTTGTTACTCAGAAGTAGAGAAAGTCATGTGAATGGAACACATTAGATTTTTTTCATTTTCGCTCAAGGTTATTTCCCCCACTTTTGAATCTTCGTCCCATTCCACTCAGTTTCCCTTTTGCAGTATCGGTAATATTTTATGGCAGTCTTGTAACTCTGGTCTCAAGCTATGAGGGTGGTAGAAAGTGATAGTTAAAGAGCGAGGGTGGGGGATGCTCTGCGTGACCGTGACCTTGACTGGACCAGCTCGAGCTGGTAAACGGAGGGGAAGTGTGATGTCTACCCATTCCACCTTGAGTTGCTATTAAGACTATTGTTCGGAATGTAAACTACAATAGTGGCGGAATTGTGCAATTTAAAGGCGAGTGCCCGAGTACCAAAATGTGTTTTGCAGCGAGAAATATTCAACGCTTCTTGTAAAAGCTTGAGATTAAGTTCCTTAATCTGCGGTGTTTCGGCCACAAGTATAAACAGTGCTCGTAGAGAAAATGCGGGTAAGCTTTGATTTAATTGGGAAGAAAGGCCTTTGTTTCGTTTTACTTAACTATCCATGGCCCCCCTTTACAAGAATATTGGTTACACCCAGAAAAAATGGAGAGCATGTGAAATATGCGAAGCAAGAATGTGAATGTTTTGTAAATAATGCAATTTGCTTAACAGGGCACAATTTATTTTTTAAAATTCTCACATTTATGTGAGAGTTGTTTGATTTTTCAAAAAAGGCCAAAATATGTTTAATTTCTCTGTTCATTTTTCTTACATGCCGCGTGTAATCGTCACGTGGTCGTGAAAGTATAAACAGTGTTCCTGATACGAATGGCGGAAGGTCATCTTGTAACGGTGTATTGGTTACCTGGGTTTTATTTTGGCATAGGTCAACTTAAGGCTGAATAAATAATACTGGCAAATAAGATGAAAATTTTCCAGGAACCTTTTACACTATTCGGATGAACTTTTCCTTGCAATAGTATTGATGTGAATGCCAGTATCCATTATCATTACTGTCTGTTGAGTGATTGTTTCGTTCCCCATAAGTCATTACCCCGACTGCCACAAGAGAAGAAATGCCAATGACAGCAAGACGTTACACGAGGCTGCCAAAATCAAACGTGTACAATACCGTGCCTTAGCTTTGTGGGAAGAGCCAGGCAAGATGAAAATGACGTAGTTTACTGACGAGGATTGCATTCGGCTGGCCTAAAACTCTCCTCCAAAGCCTCCTGTGCACCGTACCCATATTCCATTCACCAGTTACTCCCCAGTTATCTTCCATTGGAAATAGTGAAATCACACACTGTATATTACAGGGATATTTGTGCCAACGTGCCCCAGAAGAGTCTCGGAACACAATTTTGGGACCTGCAGTCGTCCTCACTTGGAGGTCGGGGCCCAACTTGGTAAAAGACGGCGACAACTCAGGAAGGTGTGGTGTTGCGTGCATATGACGTGATGTGGAGTGGGGAATCATGTCGCCCACGAATGATGCCCCGTTGGGCACCCAAACATGGTCATCTCTTACCTTTACTTTTTCAGTGGCGGCTTCTTTGTCAGAATCTGCAGCAACTATTGTTCGATCATATGTTTTTGCAGTTTTGATGGAACCCTCTGTCATATTAACCTCTCTGACTGATGCAAACAGAAAAAATCTGATGTGTACCATTCACATGACTTTCTCTACATCTCTGCAACAAATTATTCTTAAAAAGCTTATACTTCTATTTAGAAATAATTAGCAGAAATAGTCTTATTACTTGCTTCCTTGTAAGTAGCAGCGAAATAAGAGAGAACCATAGGTTAAAGTCATAGTCAAAGCTGGTTGCTATGTCACTGAAGTTCCTTTGTTTGCATGGACAGCAGTTGACAAACTCCTGTATGAGGAAAGTATGTTTTTCAAAGCAGATACCAAAAACGAAGAATGTCTCAAAAACGTGTAACTCCACGAAAAAATGTATATAGGATAAATTGTGTGTTTTAACGTGCTCTATATTTTTCGTGTAGTAAGTTTTTGTCCATCTCTTACGGTTTAGCAGTTATGCAAAATTCCGTAAAATTGATCCAGAATAAAGTAGTCTTCAGAGGCTATTCCCAGAAAATTAAAGATATACATTTTATTTGTCATGTAAATATCTTTAATGTACGATATTTTAATCAAAATCATTAGAGCCATTTTTAAGAAAATAAAAAATGTCGAAAAACGTTCCATGTAAAGGGGATTTTCTTGAAAATCTTCGTGTCGCATCCTTGGAAGATACCAAACTTAAATACCAAGTTTGTTATTCAACGGTCTTTTCGTTTTTGAGCTATACTGTCCAACACACACACGCACACACATGGACCTTTTTCCAAAAATGCTTTTTTTTTTTGGGTGCAATGCAATACCTTCACAATGACGTTTAAAAGATCTGACTATCACTTTGGCCTAGTGTATTCACTTGTACTTATAAAGAAGCTAGTATAACACCAATTCTAGCTATGTTTATCTCGTTAGCATAATGTAGATAAAAGAATAATCTTTTGTAAGGTACGTTTGTTTGTGGAACAGCTAGAAAAAGTCATGTGAAAGAAAAGCAGGTCGTTTTTTGTTTTGTTTAGTTTGTTTGTTAAAATATTGTAAGAAGTAGTTCTTCGTGGTTTCAGATTATTACAAGTAAACATTTTGTTATTCTGATGCATTCACAACAATTCTGCAGTACAGTCTCCTCTCGTAGCTTTGACTGAACTGATGCACCCTGTGAACTCAGTCGAAAAACCGACGCCGCTGACTTGCAACTCTCCTTTTTATAGCTCCGATGACGGCATCAGAAATTTCCAGCAAAAGCAAACATTCTCGGTGTTGTCCATTGCACTTAGGTGTCCCCATTGAGGTAATGCCGACGCTCTTCGTGTGTTAATGTCTCCAACACCTGCAACAATGAGTATAAGAACTTACAGGGAAACGACAAAACACGTGCAACAATCAGCTTTCCAAAGTCAACTGCTAATACGTGTGCGGCAATTACGGGCCAGCATGGGTAGTCCCAATATCATAATACATTAAATATATTTATTTACATGACAAATAAAAATGTATAACTTCACCTTTCTGAGAATAGCCTATTTCATTCGGAAGGAAGTTTGTATACTCTTGTACAACTGGTAAGTAATAACATTTAACGATAAACCAAAACGAACTATAAAAAGAAAATGTAGATCTCTTTAAAACACAAAATTTGTCTCGTAACTTTTTTATCGCATAAGCTATTTCCGAGGTATCCGTTATTAGTAGTTCAGAAGTTCATTACTTTGAAGTCATATCGATTTTCAGTTGTTTCATGCTATTCCATGGAAAGAGGAACTAAGTCTAGTATATGGTGTCCAGTTCTTTAATATTCGATTATCAGTACTCCTTTTGTATCTGTTGCAGTCGTTTCTACAAACATGTATCTCTACTGAAACGAAGTAAATAAAAAAGAATAAAGATTTCTAAGCTAGATAGTAGAGACTGCCTCCGTGGTCGAGTGGTCAGCTGACCTCTCGATTCCCGGCTGGGGCGGGGAATTCTTTTTTTAACCAGAATTATTCCCTATCCCCCACAGAGTCTGGAAGTATGTATGCGAGTTTGAGTGAAATAAAATGATTTAAAACCAAAGTAAAGGACCTATAGACATCGAGTTGTTTCTAATGCAAAGTCCCCGATTTGACCTTAGATATTAAAGGGGGCTATATAAAGGAAACAATAAACCAAAAAACAAAAAAACAAAACAAAAAAAACATCGATAGGTAAATAGCAGAGACAATTTTGACAGTAACATCACATTTATAATATATTTTTGAATTAATATATTAAAGATATTTACATGACAAATAAAATGTATATTTTTCCTTTATTCCTCCATTGTAACGACAGTCTACATCGTACATATTCATTATTTTAATAAAATAGTTACGCCATACATTTTTAAAAATATCCACATAAAAAAATCCAGTTTTTCTACAAACAAACTTTTCTTACAACAGATTCTCTTATCTACGTCATGCTAAGCGAGATAAACATTACCAGAAATGATTTTATTACTTGCTTCCTTGTAAGTAGAAGGGAAATAAGTGAATACACTACACTGAAGTGATAGTCAGATCTTTAAAAGCCATCGTTATGTGAAACAATTGAAATTCGGTTCTCTTTTGTGTTCCCGGGAATAAAACAAGAGAGATGAAACGAAAATTTATTTCCCGCTGGACAAAAATTTAAATAGTTTAAAATTGGAACCAATAACAAAGAATGTCTCGTACACGGTTAAATCTACCAAAAACTAAAAAAATGAAATGCATGTTGATAAAATCTATGTTTTGTGCATCAAGTTTTTGTCTATATCTTACGGTTTATGATTGAGGTTATCTAGAATGAAGAGATCTTAAGAAGCTATTTCCAGAAAATTCAAAATATAAATTTCGTTTGTCATGAAAATAACTTAAAATATCATTTTAATCAAAATCGTTAGTCATTTTTGAGAAAATTTTAAAGTTAGATAACAAGGGTAGTCGGGAGTGGGGGATTTACTAGAAAATATTCGTATTGCAACTTTATATTGAAGTATGGTATTTAAATGACTTTCCAGTTTTACAGCAAATGTTTACATATAAATCTATTGTGCAAAATTCAGCAAAAGTTTTGTTTTGAGCTAAGCTATGCTGTCCACAGAGACACCCACTCACACATACACACATGGACTGGGGATTTTCCAAATTTCACAGATTCATCCAAGGATTATCTCGAAAATGGTAAATTCAACGAAAAAAATGTGCTATGAACTGTGTTTTAATGATCTCCATTTTGTGTTTAGTAAGGTTTTATCTGTTATATTATTCATCGGCCCTAATTAGCGGAGAAACATTATTACTTTTCGCGCTCTTCAAAACTCTTAATTTTTCAAAATATATTATATGTATCAAAATTACAGCATTATTTTGAAAAAAATTGCCTTATATCTGTAATATGGTTTATGGTACATTATACAGATGTTTAAACAAGTTTGTGAAAAATCTCATCTTGTGGAGCATTTTGAGAATTGAAAAGTGTTGGCAAAAGGTTTGCGAGAAATTCTGGTTAAATTTGGGAGTGCCTATTAATAAATATGCGACAACCCCTTTATGCTTCAATTAGTTGGTATTTAAAAGTGCGCTAAGTGGGAAAGACTATATATTTTCTTAATTTTTAAAATAATAAAATGTTTTCTTGAAACAAAACAATTTTTATCTTATCCTATAGACTTCATGTGTATATTTCATGTATCCTAGGAAACAACAAAAATGAGTCTTTATTTCATTGTAAATTAGTTTAACTCCTTTAGCACCTCCCCATTCTTTAAATAATGAAAATTCCTTGTCATGTAAGTCCTTCCGACTTGCCGGGTAACAAAGTAAGTTCATCTTTTTTATTATTATTAAAACTTCTTCAGAAATATCCATTTTCGTCCAATTATTAATTCATTTAGTGCAGTTTAAACATCCAAATTGAAACTGTTTATTCTGGCGGGGTTACGCAGCAACGACCTACGTCACAAATAAACTTCAGTTCCTCATAATGACGACTCTAATAGTATAAATATTAATAAATATAGGAATGTTTCTGTTAATGTGTGCGTTGTATATTACACGTGGCTTATTAGACTATTTACTCATGAGAAATTAGAACACTTGCGCTTACCACTGACAAATAATAGTATATTTAAGCCACTTATAATATAAATAGCTTTTAATTTTTCACAATTTCGGTCAAATTTAACACATGCATCCTTCACCTTAAGTTCAGAACACTGTTTCTGTACTTGCGTAAAACATAGCTAGAGAATGCCATCGGGCATGATGTCCTTATTTGCTGGAACCACCAAGCGTTAAATTATATTCGATAGTCTCTTGTTTACATCAATTCGCACGGTAGGTGGAAATGACCTTGTGGTCGCTTACAAACATCAAGCCCAGTACAGCAACATGAATGTGCGGAGGGAGGCTTGCGAGTGTTTGGTTTTGTACACGCGACGGGCGTTGTAATTTGGATACTCTGAGGCACCCATCTTGTGTGTTTACTAAGGACTAAGACCTTGAAGTGAATGACCAATACTTTAGAGTATCTTATTACGTAAACACTTGCACACACCTATACAAATAAGAATTCCAACTTATTTCCAGTGTTCATAGGAAGCCTTAAAAACAAAATAATCTAAGGTAGGAATTTACGGACATAAGCTTAAACTGTCTTTAAGTATTGAGGTATTGAGTTCGTATTATTTAATATACCCTAAAACATACAAAACAAATAGTTTCACGACTTCTAAATCTACGCCTATAGTGAATCTGCTATCAAGATGTTACACCTATTAACTTTCGTATGCATACTTAAAAAATCTGATGTGTACCATTCACATGACTTTCTCTACATCTCTGCAACAAATTATTCTTAAAAAGCTTATACTTCTATTTACTTCATGCTAATCAGAAAAAATAGCAGAAATATTCTTATTGCTTGCTTTCTTAAGTAGAAGCGAAATAAGGGTGTATCATAGGTTAAAGTGATAGTCAAACGCTTGTTGCTAAGACACTGATGTTCCTTTGTTTGTATGGACAGCAGTTGACAAATTCCTGTTTGAGAAAAATATATGTTTATCAAAGCAGAAACCAAAAACAAGGAATGTCTCAAAAACGATGAACTCCTCGAAAAAAAATGTATATAACATCAATTGTGTGTTTTAACGTGCTCTACATTTTTCGTGCAGAGGCTATTTCCAGAAAATTCAAGATATACATTTTATTTGTCAGGTAAATAGCTTTAATATACGATATTTTAATCAAAATCGTTAGAGCCATTTTTGAGAAAATAAAAATTTTCGAAAATAATTCCATGTAAAGGGTAGTTGGGAGTGGGGGATTTTTCTCAAAATCTTCGTGTCGCATCCCTGGAAGATACTAATCTTAAATACCAAGTTTGGTATTTACCGACTTTTCGTTTTTGAGTTATCGTGTTCACACACACACACACACCACACACCACACACGGACCTTTTTCTGAATATGCTTTTTTTTAGATAAATGGGATCCTAAAACATATATTTCCGGTGAAATCTCGGTATCGAATTTTTGGGTGGAGTGCAATACCTTCTCTATACACTATGTACATAGTAGCTTTATATAGCTGCTCCGTAAACAAACTTTTCTTATAAAGATTATTCTTTTATGTACATTATGCTAATCGAGATAAACATTAGCAAATTTGGTCTTATTACTTGCTACTTTGTAAGTGGCAGGGGTACAAGCTAATGCACTAGGCTTAAGCGATAATCAAATCTTTTAAAAGTCGGCCGCTATCTGAAACAATTGAATTTCCATTCTCTTTGCTTGCTTGGAGTCAACGAAAGAGATACAAAAGAAAGATGTTCTAACCGTTTGATAAAAAGTTCAAGTAACTTAAAATGGAAACCTATAACACGGAATGCCTCAAGTACGGTTAAATCTAAAAAAAAAAAAAAAAAAGGCATAAATTGAATGTTTTAACGAGATCTAAATTCTTTGAGTAGTAAGTTTTTGTGTATCTCTTATGGTTTACCAGTTACACAAGTCATCTAGAATTAAGAGGTTTTCAGAGGCAATTCCCAGAAAATTCAAGAGATATATTTTATTCGTAGTCGGCTTACCCTGCCCGTATTTTTTAGGACTGACAAACCCATTAGGACTTGCAAGCGAATATCCAAGTGTCAGAAGCCTGTCGGGAAGGCAACATCACGAAACCATAAAATGGAGAATCTGGAACGAGTGGTCGGCTCATAGCCGTATGAGCGTGAGGAAGTGGATGATATGAAATGCAAGCGAAATGAATGATAGGAAAGGTGATGATGGAGGAGCAATTGGTGGAATGAGTGGCGGGGAAACCGGATGACCTGGAGAAAACACACCCAAACGTCGCTTCGTCCACCACAAATCCCACATGCGGGCGCTCGGGGTTTAATCCGGGCCGCCTAGGTGGGAGGCGAGCAGTCTAACCCTCGGCCACAGCACCGCCTACATTTTGTCATGTAAATATCTTTAATATACGATATTTTAACCAAAATCGTTAGTCATTTTTGAGAATCAAAATTGTCAACATTTTTCTATGTAAAGAGTAGTTTAGGTTGAGGGGATTTTCCTCAAAATCTTCATGTCGCATCCTTGGAAAATATTAAATTTAAATACCAAGTTTGGTATTTTGCCGACTTTTCGCTTTTGAGTTATCTTGTGTTCACTGACACACGCTAGCGTTTTTCTAAAAACCTGATGTGCCCATTTACATAACATTCTCTACATCCCTGTAACAAATTAATGAACAGATTTTGCTCGACTTTTGCACCCAGTATACTATTCTTTGTCATGTAAATGCCATTTTTGAGAAAATCAAAATTCTGATCCCCCCCTCCCACATGTAACGTGTAGTTTGGTTAGGGGGATTTTCCTTAAAATCTTTGGGCAGCATTCTTGGAAAATATTAAACTTAAATATCAAGTTTAAAATTTTACCAACTTTTCGAGATATCGTGTTCAGACACATACATACACGCAAGCGTGCGCGGACCTTTTTCTAAAATCCTGATGTGTTGCGTTCACATGACTTTCTCTACACCTCTGTAACAAACACCAGTATCTACTTCATGCTAATCGAGATAAACATTGGCACAAATGTTTTATTATCAGTAGAAGGGAAATAATGGAATACACTGAGAAAGGGATAGTAAAAACTGATTTTCATGTGGATCAAATTGTTTCTTTGCATTACCAGGAGTTGAGAAATTCCCGTATGTGAAAAGTTTCAAGTATTTTAAAACGGAAACCAACAACAAGGAATATCTAAAAAAAAATGGTGTACTTCATGTAAAAAATGTATATGACATAAATTGTGTGTTTTATGAGATTACATTATTTGTGTAGTAAGTTTTTTTTTTTTTTTTTTTTTTTTTAGCTTAACGAACTTTAACCTGGTTGGTCATATTGGACGATGAATGAAATTGGTGAAATGATGATTGGACATATTGCC
Source organism: Hymenopus coronatus (assembly GCA_030762935.1). Lineage (NCBI taxonomy): Eukaryota > Metazoa > Arthropoda > Insecta > Mantodea > Hymenopodidae > Hymenopus > Hymenopus coronatus. The sequence goes on from CM060898.1 coordinate 126,978,571, forward strand.
CAATACACTGGAGAACGGGCCAAAATAAAGTGTACATTGAGTAGAGTACAAATGCATATTTGCCATACTTTTTAGAAACTTCTTGGCTGACACATGTAAATGTGGTGATTCACTTATTATCAGTTGTTAAGACTGATTCACACTATTTTTATTTTTGACACAGATATTGAACATGACGACTTTGTAGAGGGAAAAGTTGGTGACTCTCTCTTCGAGGTTCAGGGTTGGGGTCCCAGTTGGGTCTCGTACAGAACGTATTAAGCTTTTAGTTAGGTTTTTGCTATTTTCCGTAATCAATATCATATAAATTTAAAGTTTAGGTCACAGAGCTGATCTTGACGACTGTTCTACTTTTGTGACGCCATCAGAAAATGGACCAATGATATAAAAAATGTTAAACCAATCCTAGTTATCTAAAGCGATTACACCATACTAGAGGAAGCGTCGTATCCGATAAGACGCTTTGTCGATTCTGAACATATTAACTCAATTAAGTATGCAGTGATTACGTCATCACTGCTTCTTAAGCGGTAAATCGAAACGCTGCGAATTCACGTTTTGGCCAAGAACACTAGAACTGTTCCCCCCCCCCCAAAAAAAAAGTCTTAAAGCAATATGAAATAGCATTTAATCGCTTCATTGCTTGGAATAAGGCATAACTAGTTCAAAATAACTTCACGAAAATGTACTCTTGTCTTACTTCGAAGGGAAAAATAGAGTGGAGATCGTCATATTGTGGGCGAATTATTTTTCTTGATGTCTAGAAAAATACATATTAGTAAATACGATAAGCTTATAGCATAAATTTAGCTGCGTAATTTATATAAAATTTAGTTTTATTTATGGACACTTTAACTTTTGTGGTTCTCAGCGATCCATCTGGATGTGAAAGGCCACTTAAGGCTTGAGGTTCTGTTACGTGCCGTAAATCTATGACACGGGACCAACGGTTTTACTCCCCTTCCGAAGGAAGCCATGCAAAGGAGTTTTATGCTCGAAAAAAATCCACGCCCCTCCACCGGGTTTGAACCCGCGACCTTGGGTATATGAAGTTGGCATGGTAACCATTACACCACGGAGGACGACAGGGTAATTTATATGATACGAGCACTCTAGCAAATCGACAATACAAAATCATCTGACATCTCACTGCACAAGTGAGTTGATCTGGTTCTAAACGTGATCTTCTCTTTGTTTCAGGAACCAATATAATACCACTATTGATATTTTACAAATAGGAGCGCCTGTAAAATAATCTACTATAGCTATTTTATTTCATGTGTTAAAGCTTCAAGTGAGATTTGTGTTCATAAAGATGTTTCCTATAAAAGATTTAAGTATTAAAACAGTAACATATTTCCTAGTGTAGAATACATGCATTTGGTGTTTCTTGCTCATGTAATAAGATTTTAATGTTATTTACGTACATTTCTTTCCCAGAATAGTAAAGTATTGCACTAGGCCAGCATGTGCTGGGGTTCTTGAACTGGAGCGAAGGAAGTGTTTCCTTCCGTCAGATGTCGTAATTAGCAACGTGATTTGCTGCCAGGTTTTGCATGACTTTCACTGCCTCAAGCCTTCAGCATACCGTTCTTGATAGGAATTTATAAGATTTTCTATAGGCAAACCAAATAATGTTCAGTTTATTTTTAATCATATAGGGACGCAAGAACAAGTCCGAAGACATTTTGTTTTGCCTTGGCCGGGTTCTTTTTATTTTCTCTTGGAACTCTTCTGGTCTGTCTTTTATGACTGAATAATAAGCGTTCTGGATTCTTAATCCAGATGTCTGAAGCTAGATTCTCGACTGAACCGGGGACTTTTCTTTATCCATAATTATTCCTGACCTCTGGTATGAATGTTGGGATGAATTTAAATATATTCATTATAAAAGGTTGTTAAAATTACCACATTTGAGGGAGGGAGAGAGAGAAGACTAATCAAATCAAAGCTTCCGATTTGATCATAGAAATTAAAGGGGCTATACAAATGAGGCAATAAAACATCCACAAAATTCGATATCGAGATTTCATTTATAATACACCTGAATAAAAATAAGTGCGTGTATGAGCAACAAGTTCAAAAACAGCATTTTGAATAAAGTATTTAAGTCGGCATCTTCAAAGAATGCAAGTCGAAATGAAATGCCCCAGGCCAAACTAACCTTTACATCTCTTCCTAAATACCAAATATTTGATATATTCAGATGAGAAATAAAATATATATTTTTAATTTTTTTTTGTATGGATTATTCTTTCTGAGTAAAATACATAAAAATATGAGACTAAAAGATAGAAGCTTACGTCAGATGCTGTGTATTGAGTTTTTAAACACGCAATATTTTTAAATTAATATTTGCACATTATTTGTTTTCAAGATATTTCCTAATATTATTTGAGGTTTCCAGTATTCTAGTGACGCCTTCTGAAATGCTATATCCGTTCTTTCTCAGCATGACATGCAAAGAACGTGCGAATTATCAAATCCACCACGAACGACTACTGTTAAACATGTTATGTTGTGCTAGTGCTCTTTATGCTTCATTTATGATTAATGAAAAAATAGAAAACTTTCCTATTGTAAATAAGTTAGAGAGTTTATTATTGTGGGTAAACAAAGTCGAGTGTTGTAACACATTATGTTTTTCAACGGAGCTCTTTGTTGTCCAGATATTCTGGTTAGATTGAAAATGTGCCTAAAAATCTAAAGAATTCCATCGTCGAATGGACGTCGGGGAAATATGTGATGGAGAAAGCAAAATGTGATGTGTTCCATTCACATGACGTTCTCTATATCTCTGCAACAAATTCTTGTTAATAAGCTTATTCTTTTATTTACTTCATGCTAATCGAGAAAAAATTAGCATAATTTATCTTATTACTTACTTCCTTAAAAGTAGAAGCGAAATAAGGGAGTACCATAGATAAAAGTGATAGTCAAAATCTGGTTGCTATGTGAATGAAGTTCCTTTGATTTTATGGACAGGAGTTGACAAATTCCTGCACGAGAAAAGTTTGTTTTTTAAATCTGAAACAAAAAACAAGGAATATCTAAAAACCGATCAACTCCATGTAAAAACATATATAACATAAATTGTGTGTTTTAATATGCTCTACATTTTTTGTGTAGTGTGTTTTATCTATCTCTTACGGCTTAGGAGCTTTGCCAAATTCCGTAAATTTCATCCAGAATAAAGTCAGCTTCCGAGGCTATTCCCAGAAAATTGAAGATATACATTTTATTTGTCAGGTCTTTAATATACGATATTTTAATCAAAATCGTTAGCCAGTTTTAAGAAAATCAAAATTTTCGAAAAAAGTTCGATTTGACGGGTAGTTTGGGTTGGGGGAATTTTTCTCAAATTCTTCGTGTCGCATCCCTGGAAGATACTAAACTTAAATACCAAGTTTGATGTTTTACAGACCTTTCGTTTTTTAGTTATCGTGTTCACAGTCACACGGACACACACACGCGGACCTTTTTTTGAAAATGCTTTTTTTTTTTTTTTTTGGATACAGGGGACCATAAAACATATATTTCTGGCGAAATCTCGGTATCGATTTTTATGTGGAGTGCAATACCTTCTCTATACACTATGTACATAGTACGTATAGAGAAAGTAAAAAGGTATACAATAGATTTATTCTGAAGTGTGTATTAAATAACATTTCGTTTTGTATCATTAACGCTACACAAATAAAACTGCGAAGTTCCTTGAAGTTTATCCTTCAACTTGGGAGGTCATATTTGTTGATAGGTGAATAAAATGGGTAAAATGATGCTCAAAATGAGCCCGGATTCTTAGAGCACAAGTTATCACACATTCACCCTCTCAGGATAGGTGAAAACCATGGTCACGGTGGCTCAGTTGGTTAGGCGCTAGACTTCTGATCCCAAGGTCGTGGTTTCTAACCCGGCCCTGTTCAATGGTAGGTGTGCTCTCCCACACGTCGGAAAATAATCTAAAAAAATTGAGCTGTAACGGCTTCTCAACGATCAGATAGATGCATGTAGTGTGCCAGGCGTTGATAATAAACCTTGCCCGCACCGAGGATACAAATATCTGAGCGAAACACCACACTAAATATAACTTACAACCAATAGTGCATTTAGTGTAGAGAATATCGGGCATTGGTAAATTCGCTTTTACTTTCTCTAGCACATTTACAATGTATATAGTATATAGAGAAGGTACTGAATGTCATCCAAAAATTCGTTACCGATATTTCACCGGAAATATATGTTTTGAGACAAAATGAATCCAAAAAGAGCATTTTAAGAAACATAGCCTTGTTTGTCTGTGGGCAGCATAGCTCAAAAATGAGAAGTCGCTTAAATACCAAACTTGGTATTTAAGTTCAGTATCTTCCAAGAATGTTACACGAAGATTTTCAAGAAAATCCCCCACTTCGAACCACTCTTTACATCGAAAATTTTGATTTTCTAAAAGCTGACTCTTAACGATTTTTATTAAAATGTCATACGTTTAAGATATTTAATGGCAAAAGAAACGTGTATCTTGAATTTTCTGGGAATAGCCTCTGAAGACCCATTCAATTGGATGACTTTTGTATAGCTTTTATATAACTGGCAAACCGTAAGAGATAGACAAAAACTTGACTACACAAAAAACGTAGATCTCGTTAAAACACAAAATTTTCACATGCTTTTTAGAGCTAACGTTTTCGAGATGTTCTAAGTAATTTGTTTCAGATTTTTCTCAAACGAGAGACATCTTTCTTTTCGCCTCTTTTGTTTACTTCTAGGCAGCAAAGACAACCAAATTTCAACTGCTTCATTTAGCGACCAACTTTTAAACGATCTATCGTTTTGCCTATGCATTCCCATATTTCCCTTTAAGTTACATAGAAGTAAGTAATAAGTTCAGTTTTGGTAGTATTTATCTAGATTAGCAAGAAGTAGATAAAAAAAATCTTTTGTAGGAAAAGTTGTTTGTGGAACAGCTAGACAAGGTCATATGAATGAAAACCGTAAAAAAAAAATTTCCCCCTGATGGGTGCCTCGAAGAATGAAAAAAAAAAAAAAAAAAAAAAATATCAAGAGATAAAAGTTGCTCATTAATATTTTAAACACAATATATGCAAGGAATTCAACGAATAACTGTAATTTGCAAATAACTTATTTCTTTTAAAACTTGGGTTACGAGAGCGAAAGCTGAGACGGTATTTTTATTAGTTTCTCTACATGTACTATGTACACGTGTATAGAGAAAGCATGTATTCCACCCAAAAATTCGATACCGAGAGTTCGCCGGAAATATATGATTTGTGATCTCCGAGTTCAGAAAAGCATTTTTAGAAAAACTTGCGTGTGGGTGTGTGTCTGTGGGGACAGCATTTGCTCAAAAACGAAAAGACCGTCTATACCAAATTTGGTATTTAAGTTTAGTGTCAACCAAGGATCCGAACGAAGATTTTCAAGTAACACTCCCCCAGCCCCATCGCAAACTACTCTTTATATGGAAAAAAACAAACGATTTTCATTAACTACTGTGTATTCAAATGTTTGCATCACAAATAAAACGTGTATTTAGAATTTTATGAGAAGAGCTTCTGAATACCTGTTCATTTTGCATAACTGGTAAGCCATAAGAAACAGACAAAAACTTCTCTAAAAAAAATGTAGAACTAATTAAAACGCACAATTTACATTCTTTTTGTTGTAGAGTTAACCGTATCCAAAATATTCCTTGTCATTGGTTTCAGTTTTAAACTATTCATCAAACGGTGTCAACTTTCGTTTAATCTCTCTTTTATTTTACTGGCAATGCAAAGCGTACCAAACTTCAATTGCTCACATATCGACCAGCTTTTAAAATATTTGAATATCGCGTTAGCCTAGTGCACTATCTTATTTCCCTTCTGCTTAGAATGATGCAAGTAAAAGACAATATATATATGTTAATGTTTATCTTGATTAGCATAGTGTAGATAAAAGAATAACTCTTTACTTTCTCTACACGTACTATGTACATAGTGTATAGAGAAGGTATTGTATTCCACCCAAAAATTCGATACCGAGATTACACTGGAAATACACGTTTTGGGTCCCCCTGAATCCAAAAAAAGCATTTTTGGAAAAAGGTCCGTGTGTGTCTGTGGACAGCTTAGCTCAAAAACGAAAAGACCGTTAAATACCAAAGTTGGTATTTAAGTTTGGTATCTCCCAAGGATGCGACACAAAGATTTGCAAGAAAATCCCCCACCCCCAACTACCCTTTACATGGAACTTTTTTCGAAAATTTTGATTTTCTCAAAAATGGCTCTAACAATTTTGATTAAAATATCGTATATTAAAGATATTTACCTGGCAAATAATATATATATATATATATACATATATATATCTTGACTTTTCTGGGAATAGCCTCCGAAGACTACTTTATTCTGGAGGAATTTTGCATAACTGCTAAACCGTAAGAATGGACAAAAACTTACCACACAAAAAATGTGGAGCACATTAAAACACACAATTTATGTTATGATTTTTTTTCGAGGAGTTGGTCGTTTTTGAGATATTCCTTGGTTTTGCTTTCAGCTTTGAAAAACTTACACTTTTCTCATACGGAATTTGTCAACTCCTGTCCATACAAAGGAACTTCAGTCACATAGCAACCAGCTTTTGGCTATCACTTTAACCTATGTACCATTAGGTTAAAGTGCCTTATTTGCCTTCCGCTTGCAAGGAAGCAAGTAATAAGACTATTTTTTCTAATTTTTTCTCGATTAGCATGAAGTAAATAAAAGCAAGAGCTTTTTAACAATAATTTGTTGCAGAGTTGTAGAGAAAGTCATGTGAATGGAACACACCAGATTCTTTGCGATCTACTTTCTATAAAAGAATCCCAGCCAATATGCCATTGGCTCCCTGCTAGACTCGAACCTTTCCTTCCGTAAATATCACTTCATTTGGTGTATCATCAGAGAACTCCGTCGTATGCCGTAAGAACGGATTACAGACAAGTTGGAAAAATCTTGTTTTACATTCACACGACTTTCTCTAACCATTCTGTACAAAATAGTCTTACCAAAACTACTACTTCTACTTCATGTTAATCAAGATAAACATTAATAGAACTCGTCTGATTACTCTCTTCCTTGTAAGTAGAAGAGACATATAGAAGTACACTTGGCTAAAGCAATAGTCAAAACTTTTAAAAGCTGTCCAATTCTTAAACTATTGAAATTCGGTTCTCTTTGCACGGCCAGGAGTAAAACAAAAGAGAGATGAAACGATTGTCAAGTTCTAGTACGTTAACATTGAAACCAATAACAAGGAATAACTCGGAAATGATTAAGCCTAAAAAAATGTATATGACATGGATTGTGCGTTTTAACGAGACTTACAGTTTTTGTTTCGTATGTTTTTGTGTATCTCTTATGGTTTACCAGTTATGCAAAAGTCATACAGAATGTAAAGGTCTTCAGTGGCTATTCCCAAGAAATTTAAGATACACATTTTGCCATGTAAATATCTTTAATATACGGTATTTTAAGCAACATTTTCAAAGCTTTCTCCATGTGTAGGGCAGTTTGGAATGGGGTATTTTGCAAAAAATCTTCGTGTCGTATCCTTGAAAGATAGTTTTGTATGTAACCGAATTTTTGTTTTTGAGCTATGTTGTCCACAGACACACACCCACACACTGACCTTTTTTAACAAATTTTGGAGTCATCAAAACATGTATTTTCCGTGAAAGCTCGCTATCGAAATTTTGGATGATATGTACACTGTGCATACGTGCTAGAAAAAGTAAAAAACCATAACTGGTACTCATTCGTTGAGATAATAAGTACATTCTTGCTTTGCGAGTTGTATTTCCTTCCGACTGATAAATAAGGAGAGTTTATATATTATTTATGCAACGATCATATAATGGTGTCGTCCTCCGTGGTGAAATGGTTACCATGCTAACTTCATATACCCAAGGTCGCGGGTTCAAACCCGGCGGAGGACGATGGATTTTTCGGGTGTAAAAATCCTTAGCATGTCTTCCTTCGGAAGGGAAGTAAAGCCGTTGGTCCCGTGTAAAAGAACCTCAAGTCTGATAGAGGGGCCTCTGAGCAAAATTAAGCGGTATTTCTTGCCCAGTGTAGAATGGGACACTGAGAACCACAGCAGTTAAGGAGCGTCCATTATTAACACGCCATTTTTTCTTTTTTTTTTTTACGAGTGAGAGGTAAGTTTTGATGCGAGCGAAGTGAGCCTCACGAATATTCTAATGACCATTGTATGAGAGTTGCATACATAATTTTTTCTAAGACATGTAGATATACAATAAGTATTTGATATTTAGATATCCTATATACCAAAGATTAACTCCGCCAACCGCTATGCTGTTGTACGCATGCGTCGATAACAAATGAAATTCGATTCACGGTGATAGTTGATTTACAAGTTGGAGACTAAGGTATTTTGCCCTTGTGATAATGATATGAATTCAGTTCAACGCCTTCTGATATAAGAGAGGAGCCGAATAATGTTGTTACAATTGACTTCCTCGGAAGTTAAAAAATATCTACGAAAAGTTATATGATAAATTCATGGCATAGAGAATAACAAAAAATGTAACTTCATTCTCGGTTAATGTCCTCATAGTTTACTTTGAATAAATGTCGAAAACAATTAAATCCCCCAAATTTGAGGACAAATTATTCAGTATTGAAAATTACTCTAAATGTGAAACATGGAATTGATATATCCCAATATAAGAAGCTGTACTCCGTGTTAAAACAGAAATCTGTAGGGTGCAGTGGAAAAAGCGAAAATATTTTGCACAGATGAAATTGAAACCTTCATTGATGAAATACTTGACAATACATATCTACTGATAAAGGTATGCAAATATAACAATTCTTGTAAAAATAAATTTTCTGGGTTATTGATTTCTTCGTCTCTGTGATTCCAACGTCATGACCTACTTTGCTTACATAATATTATACGTTTAGATTCGGGAAATAATTATATATTCTTATAATTCTTATATATAAATAAATATTCTTGGAGGTTATTGTACACTTTAGATGTTTCTGTAACTTTACGTAAATTAGCAGGCAGTGAACAGCCATTAATAGGGCAGCGTTCAAGCATGAAAATCTATATGGTAATTTAAATCTGTATGGAAATGATTTTAATTTGATATAGATTTCTAACAATAAATGAACACATTTCAGTATATGAGTATAAAACTCTGATGTGTACCATTCTCTACATCCCTGCAGCAAATAATTATTAAAAAGCTTATACTTCTATTTACTTCATGCTAATCAGAAAAAAATTAGCAGAAACAGTCTTATTACTTGCTTCCTTGTAAGTAGAAGCAAAATAAGAGGGTACCATATGTTAAAGTGATAGTTAAAAGCTGGTTGCTATGCCACTGAAGTTCATTTGTTTGTATGGACAGCAGTTGACAAATTCCTGTATAAGAAAAGTATAAGTTTTCAAAACAGAAACCAAAAACAAGGAATGTCTCAAAAACGGCGAACTCCACGAAAAAATGTACAAAACATAAATTGTGTGTTTCAATGTGCTCTACATTTTTCGTGCAGTAAGTTTTTGTCCATCTCTTACGGTTTAGCAGTTATTCCAAATTCCGTAAAATTCATCCAGAATAAAGAGCTCTTCAGAGGCTATTCCCAGAAAATTCAAGATATACATTTTATTTGTCAGGTAAATTTCTTTAATATACAAAATTTTAATTAAAATCGTTAGCCATTTTTGAGAAAATCAAAATATTCGAAAAAAGTTCCATGTAAAGGGTAGTTGGGGGTGGGGGGATTTTTCTCGAAATCTTCGTGTCGCATCCCTGGAAGATACTAAATTTAAATACCAAGTTTGGTATTTTACCGACTTTGTTTTTGAGTTATCGTGTTCTCAGACACACACACGGACCTTTTTCTGCAAATGCTTTTTATTTTTTTTTCTAAGATAAAGGGGACCCTAAAACATATATTTCCGGTGAAATCTCGGTATCGAATTTTTGGGTGGAGTGCAATACTTTCTCTATACACTATGTACATAGTGCGTATAGAGAAAGTAAAAATTACGTAATATTTCTATAATGTCCGCTATTTTGTGCCATTTTCCGTTACCCAGCAAATGTTTTCATGGTCTCTAAACTCGATGGTTGCCTTAACCACGCCTGTGGTTTAACAGAATGCAACCTTTATGTTAACAAATGTGATGTATTCTACGGAAGTCAGACCGACACGTACCTACCTCTCGCTATAAACGTCACACGCTAGAATGATTAACGTCCGGAAGCATATTTGTATACAGGTGCGTGCGTGGGAACCAGAGGACCACTCTTCCATGTCAAGTTCCAATAACGATGTTCAATAGTTTTACTTTCTCTACCACGCGTTGTCTTCCTCTCAGAAATTCGATACCGAGATTTCATCGAAAATACACCTATAAGTCCACTAGATAAAAAGAAACTTCTAGAAACATCTTATAAATTACACTCACATGACTTTCTCTGCCTATGCTGCAAGAAACTATTCTTATAAAAGCTTATTCTTCTCTCTACTTCATGTTAATCGAGAAAAGCATTGTGGAAATGGTTTTATGAATTAAATTCTTCTAAGCAGAAGCCAAATAAACGAAACTACTACAATAGGCTAAAACGATAATCAAATTTTTAAAATGTAATTAACATTTCCTTCTCGTGCCTGACCGGGATTACAAAAAGTGAAATACGCTTTCCATTTAAGAATAGGCTAAGTATTGGAAATGTTGAAGCTAATAACAAAGGATAGGTTAACTCCGCAAAGAATATATGACATAATTGTGTGTTGAGATATAGGCACATTTTTTTTTTTTTTCTTTTTTTTTGTAAAATTGTCTATCTCTTGTGGTTTACCGGATGTGCAAAAGTCCTCCAGAATAAAAAAGGCTTCAGAGGCTATTCCCAGAACTTCAAGATAAATTTTATTTTTCATGTAAATATCTTTAATATATGCCATTTTAATAAAATCGTTAGTCATTTTGAGAAATTAAAAATTACGAAATATGTTCTATATAAAAAGTAGTTCAGGATTCTCCTGAAAATCCTTGCGTCACTTCCTTGGAAAATACTAAACTGCAATAGCAAGTTTGGTACTTAGCCGACTTTTCGTTTTTGTTACGCGCACGCACGCACACAAGCTCACACGCGCGACATTCTTCTAAAAATGTAACGTGGTACATTAACATGACTTTCTCCACCCATTCTTCAGATAACTGTCCTTTAAAACTTATTCTGCTCTCTGCTTATCGATAATCGGGATTAAAATCTGTAAAAATACTTTTAAAATGCATTTCCTTGTAGATTTTAGAGGATGAGGAACGCATTAGACTTAAGCAATAGACAAATTTTAAAGAACCCTGGCTATGTGACGTAATTAAAATTCCGTTCTCTTTGCATGACCGACAGAAAGGAAAAACGAATAATAACTTCTCATTTAAGAAAAGTATAAGTTAGAGAGAACTGAAAACCAATAACAAGGAATATCTCGGAAGTTTTTTGGTAATGTTTAACACTCGCTTTTACTACTTGTGGCACCGCAGGCAATGACACTGGTGATACATGGAATGCGATGGCGGGGGAAACCGGAGAACCCGGAGAAAACAGTCCTGCGCCGTTTTGTCCATCACAAATCTCACATCCGATCGCTTGGGATCGAACTCGGACCGTCTAGGTGAGAGGCGAGTGGTCTAACCGCGCGGCCTATCTCGGAAATGGTTAAATGGTGAACTCCATAAAAAATGTTTTTGACATATCGTGTCTTTTGACGAGATCTACATTTTTATAGAAGATAAGTTT